>CAVLGL010000148.1:34944296-36392421 GCA_963668995.1 Parnassius mnemosyne | reverse complement strand
AAGAATATGGAGATGTGAATATGAAAACTTGTAAGCTCTTCTGAGTGAAGACCACGGTATGTTTTGCCACTTGGTGTCGAGAAGAACGGTCTTGAAGAGTCGCCGTGTGAATATTAATAGAAGAAGGTTTTAATTTTTTTATTAATGTTTTTAATATTCATTCCAAGGAAATATGTACGACTTAACGCCTATAAGCATTTTCAACCAGTCATTATGGTGATGTGAATTCAAACAACTTGTAGCAATTAAAAAAAATTTCATAAATGCATCGTGATTTATTTTTATAGAAGAGGGGCCAAACGCGGCTCAGCTGATGGTAAGTGACCAGCGCCCATGAACAACTGCAACACCAGCGGAATTGCAGGAGCGTTGCTAGCCTTTCAAAAAGGAAATAAAAAGGAAATTAGGAATAAAATTCAGTTCTCACACTAAAATATATACTAGCTGTTACCCGCCCGCTTAGCTAAGTATAAATAAAACTTTATTTACTAACTTTTAGCTAAGACAATGCGATTTATTTACCATCAATGGCAGTCATGGCTAACCTATGAACAACGGGTTAAGCACTGACGCAGGCTCTTTAAAAGACCTACGCGTTTATCTTTATCAACTTATTTTATTTTATTTTATTTTATTATAAGACATTTTTTTTTTACTTATTATTATCTCCTCTACTTTCCTCGACCTGTGCAGTTTTAATAAATTAAAAATAATTAAAAACTTAGAAAAAGTTGTAACTTCCTATATACGTCCCACAGCTGGGCACAGGCCTCCTCTTATTTTTAGCGATTAACATGGGGAATTTAACCACTGCCAGCTGTAGATTGCTTCAGGCATTTAATGTCGAAGTAACGTTTTGAGCAGACCATGGCCTTTAGTACCAAATACAATTAGTTTGGATATTGGTACACTGGGTTCAGACCCGAACTGGACAAGGCCCAACACTCAGTTTTTATGAAGTCTGGAACATTTGTTTTCGACCTTCTTGAATTATATGTGACCAGTAGCAGAGAATTACTGGAAAGTCCAAGGCACATTTTTGAAAACCCTATAACTGGGAAGTTGATCCCTGGCTGAGGTCTTTACTCGTTTTTCGTTTGTTAATACGCCGGATTTAACTCCTTGTAAGTTTTCGTCTAATTCTGGCTTTAACAGCGTTGGCAATCCATCTGGTCCTAAACGCTTAGGGTATGCGTGAACTTTTATGGTAATTGACAGGAAAAAAATCGCGGTGAAAAACAATATGAAATGGAAAATCGATCGAAGTACCTTTAGGTAAAAAAATTATTCCGAATAGAATTGAGAAAAATATTGCAATGTTATAAAATCTTTAATTATTGCGAAACCGAATTCACGGCCAGTTGAATATTCAATAAAAAAAGGAATTGTGTAATTGCCTTTTTTCACGCTTTGTAGCACAATTCAGCCGAATGTAACAAAATGGTTTTTATTTTGTTTCTGGATATAGAGACTTTATTAGGCGTCATTTCTTCTTTTTCTTCCGCCCATGGTAACAATCCCACTCCTTTTGTACGAACGTACAACAGTAATCGCCACACTTAGTAGGTAACTCGCAAAACTTTTCTTTATTACAACACTTTTTTCCCATACATCAATGTAGTATTTCAAATAAATCACCGTGTGGTGGCGACTCCTCACAACTGTGGTAAAAGTCCATAATGATAACCAATTTTACCGTTTATTAGCGATACAGTGAAATATTTTTTATAAGACCAAAGTGACAAACGAACTTGCAGTCCACCTAATGGCAAGTGACTGCTGCAGTCCAGAGATAGAGACACCTGCAGGCAACTTCGAACAAAGATTGTCACTGATGCGTTGTCAGCTCTGTGGACTGAGATAGAACGCCTCGCAGATTGCGATTATACTGACTCTCTAAGCCCGTCAGAGCGGAAGACAGCAAGCACCGCTATTTGGTGACAGAACGAAGTAAGAAGGTGGTGCCCACACAGTCGGAATCCCAGGCAGAAGATGGATACTACCACCAGTAAAGATTCGAGGTGATAACAAATTAAGTTCAAGCTTATATTGTTTCAGCATTCACTATCGGAGTTTCTATGAAATGATATTATATTTATGGAGTCAGTTTATTTATAGACAGAATTTGTTTAGGACAATTTCGAATAAATGTCTTTTTAAATAAGCGCTATGAAAAATATATAGTGTATGTCGAGATAAAAAGAACATTAGTTTTCAAAATTTCGAAAAAATTTAAAAATTATGATCATGGCAGTTAAGATAAGAAAATGTGTTTTTAAATAAAATATGTAATAAAATTATAAAAATAATTAGTAATGAAATTTATTGGTAAACTAATAAATTAATGCTGCTGTGTTTCATATGGTACGGGAGACACTTTTCTATGAAAACAAGGCATTCCATCTTAATTTCAGGGGTGACAACGTATCTGCATTTTGGCTCATAATCGAGGATGGATGCAGATGTCTATTATCCACAGCATGCACTTACCATTTGATTTGGTATGTGTTTCATGTTTTAAACAAATAAATGGAAAGTAATTATTGTAACCAAAGTAAATTGTTTCAAATATTTTCAAACTAATAATGAAATTGCAATTTAAAAAAAAAGTTCCGTTTCCGAAACCTTTATCTTACTCAGTGAATAGCCTTCGAAACACATTTAAGTTCACTAATAGACTATATTATACTATACTTTTCCCACTTTTATAGTTTGAATGTTGGCTAAAGTTAAATTGGATATTTGAAAAAACTCCTTTCTTGTTAATGAGGTTCTAAGAATGTGTATTAAATAACATGCGGGCACGTGCGTGAGACACCGCCAACTTCCTGACTCCGGACTGCTACTGAGAATTTCTTGGCAGAAAAATTCAATAACTGATTTTGTCCCGACCCGGTATTCAAACCCGAGACCTCATGATCAGTAATCGTGTTTATAACCACTAGACCAACGAGGCAGTCAAGAAACAATTCAATAACGGATTGATGATCGCAGCACCAGAAGTGTCGCAACTGTGACGCTGCTCACCGCAGCTGCTCTGGGTACTTCATGCTTGGTGCAAACGAGTTGGTTATTACACCACTTACATTTTCTGGCATACATCTGACACTTACGACGGGACGAAATGCGATGATGAAATATCATATGCCGCTGCCACGTGGCAATGTTACTTTATTATATATAATACAGAAATATTACCTTCATGCTCAACAAGCCTTAAGCTTAAACATTTACGTTTACTAGAAAATACTATAAAACATGCTACCTATGCTTCAGATCTAGAGTAATCGATAAAAATCTACTGAAAACTTAACAACTTAACTTTTTTCACAGTGGTAGAGCCACGCGGCAGCTTTTGCTGTCGCACGGATGGGCTGGCTCGAACCGGGGTGGTACCACGACCTCACAGAATACCAGCGTGAAGTAGAGGTTTACCTCTGCGTTTCGCTTGGTGAGTGCAGGTGGCCGGAGGCCTTTTTTACTGGAAATGAGGCATTCCATCTTAGTCCTCACGGGTGACAACGCATCTGCATTTTGATTCGCAAACGAGGATAGATGTAGATGTCTATGGGCCGCAGCAACCACTTACCATCAGGAAAGAACGAATTCCCAACAAATTTTGATACAGGGTGCACCCTGTATCAACTTTCTTTCTTTCTAAGGCACGCTACGCCACTGAACAGCAGTGCATATTAAGTATATTAAGTATGAGATATTATAATTGTTCAGAGTATCTGGGTTCAAATTCCAACCGAGAACTACAATGTATTTTGTATATGTGAAAACAAATACAAACATTTAGGAGTCGCTTAAGTTTATAAAGTTGCTACTTAGTAAGATCAAGAAAACTAACATGTGCATAGTCTGGATTTGGTAGAACAAGATATTGTGTAAGCTACAGCTGAAAAGAGTTTACGAATATAAATATTTTCGAAGATGAATTGACTTAATGAATGAGAGCAGCTGTCCTTTGCGTTATTAGCCAGGCTTTTACAATGTCATGGGACTGAAGGCTCACAGCCGCTCAGGTTCAAATAAAAAGGGCAATTGTGTGATGACGATATTAATGTTGATGTATTTGTAATGGTTGTAGGTGGAGACTACCGTGTTTTTTTTTATATAGAAGAGGGGGCAAACGAGCATGCGGCTCACCTGATGTTAAGTGTTGACCGCCACCCATGAACAACTGCAACACCGGGAGAATCGCAAGTGCGTTGCCGATTAAATATCTCACTTGATTCCTGAGCGGTTAACGTAGTTTGATACCGCCACGGAGTGAATTATCGTCATCATTACAGTAGGGGAAAAGGAACGTGTGGGGTTAATATTTATATAAGAATTAACATGCCGTGTATCAGCAACGTAAGGAAAACCCCCACCCCATTCCGTAGCCGTGGGTGTCACGTAAGAGGCGTATATGGGAAAGATCATAAAGAACTAATGACCTATGAAATGTTCGAGACATTCTGATACATCAATTTGACTGCCTCGTTGGCCTTGTGGTTGTAAGCGCGTCTGCTTATGATGTAGTCTCGGGATCGAATCTCGAATCGGGCCAAAAAATCAATTATAGTGTTCTTGAGTTAAAAAATTCTCAGTAACCACCAGGAAAGAGTCAGGAAGTAAACGATGTTTCTCTCCGTGCTTTTAACATCACGTAAAGCCGTTAGTTTTGCGCCTGTTATCTCCCTGGTCGTGTCGGATTGCCGGCCCATCGGACTATAAAAGTAGAGAGTGCAGGTGCACTGTTTATGCTTACACTCGTGTTCTATAATCCTCTCCTGCACAGATGGCAAGCCTCGGTTGAAAATGGCCGCTGTGGCCGGATTTCGGTCTTGAGATCATCATTATTACAGCAATCGCCAATTCGTCTGTCATGCGAGTTGATTATCCTTTCTACAATGGGACAGGTCTATGTCAAACAATAGACTGTTAGGGGAGATAAATAAGAAAACATCTTTATGATGAATTTTCTGTGTTCACTAAGGTATTAGCTACTTGTTATTAAATTACTTGATAGATAATGCCACCCTGTGACGGGAACGTGCCTTGAATGCCTTGTTGAACAGAATCTCATTACGTCTTACTGGCATTTGCATAATATATTAAATGTAAATAAATAGCATTATGAAAATTAACGGCTCCGTGACACAATGGCTTAGCATTGAGCTGCTGCGATGAGGGCCGCGGGTTCAATACCGCGCGGAACAGGTATATGTATGATTTACAAATAATTGTTCCAGATCTGGATGTTTCATCTTGTGCAATTTATGTATATAAAGTATGGGGGATATATTTTATTTAAAAAAAGAAGAAAAAGCGATAATGTCAGTTTCTGGCCAAGAAACAAAATGTCAGTAGCTGCTAGCAGCAATGTTAATATATCGCCATCCAACCATCCATTACAGCTTATAAAAGTCCACTGCTGAACACAGGCCTCCCTCGTAGATTACCTCATGGGGGGATTTTACCATAGTTGCCACGCATGGAAAGCGTGTTGGCAACCGCAAACTTTTTTGTTATTTTAAGTGGTTATCAGGAACATTCTGCTGCCCATCTCCTGTTTAATTTCCCCTCTGTCACCTATTACGACACCCTCGGGATGATACGTGATGGTGGATATTCTTGCACCGCCATTACACGATTATACATTATGACCTACGATTAATTTTTACGATTTACTGCTGATCCGTGATAGTACTTCATTTTACAGTGCAGCCATCAGTGGTCGATCACCCCCGTTACTAATAAAATCGTTACTTACAGTTTTATAGGCTGATTTAATCGCACGCTCAGCGGTGAAGGAAAACATCGTGAGGAAACTTGCATGTCTGAACAGTATTATAATATCTTTAAATCTTGCATTGTTTGCTTTGGTTTGGTATAAACTTCATACTTACAGCACAGCACCCGCTCATGATGTCTATAATTTTTTTTTACATCAATTGTCTCCTCAACCTACATCCTCTATAAACGTGATGTGTGATGTACGTTTTTTTACCATTCGTCGTGAGTAAATTCTCTTACCTTCGACAGCTAAAAGTTTATTATATCTCGTGTATTTTTTGAATCACTAGAAATGCTAATAATAACATTACTAATATTCCTGTTAACCATCTCTGGTAAGCTTAAAATGCTTGGGTTAGGAATGTTTCACGGCAATAGCTGAATGATGAATTCGAACCGACTCCATTGTTGATTTTGTGATCCGCATCCCAGCAGGCTACGGACGTTTCAATTTAATTTAGCTTCATTTAATTTAACGCGATAAATATGGTAAAACTATTTCAATTAATGTCTCAGCATTCCTTCTTCACTGGGTAATTTATTCTTTTTTTATATGAAAGCTGATAGTTCTCGTGACCAATAGTTTTTGAGTTATTCTTAAATAACTTATGTGGAAGTCGGCTGTACAAAATTTTTAATTTTAAATTATTATAACTTTAAACATACGACTTAAAAATACAATTTTTTATTATTTTACATAAATGACTATTATTTTTGGCTGAAGTTTTTGCTTTTTATGACTTTACTAATACTAATGGAAGTATATAAATTTGGTTACAATTGTTTACCTAAACTTTATTCAAGTTAGTAAATACTATAGTTTTAACTGACGTTGAAATGTTTTCCTTCCAATGAGCGTATATCGTCACTCGTCGCGGCCGGAACAGATGGTTCATTGTATTTAGAACTAAAAATAAGCCATGCCTTGTGTGTACCTTCACATACTTATTTACATTTAACTTTATATTTATAAAAAATTCCTTTGTAATGCTGAACAAATAAAGATGTCGTTTGCAATAGCTATTTATTTTACTCGCATTTCAATCGCTTCGATACCGCTTAGGCACATGCACTCGGTCCTGGCGAGGAGACTCCTGGATTGCTGCCCCCCCGATGCACGACAGCGTGGATTCGTCCGCGCCGACGGCACGTTGGAGAACTCCGCCGTGCTGGACGCGGTGCTAGGGGATAGCAGGAAAAAGTTAAGAGAGTGTCATGTGGCGATCCTCGATTTCGCGAAGGCGTTCGATACAGTATCTCATAGTGCGCTGGTCGAGCTTCTTCGGGCTCGAGGGTTGCCCATGGCATTCTGTGATTACATCCACCGGCTGTACGACGCGGCGACCACCAAGTTGGAAGTCGGCGGGCAGTCGAGTGCACCTGTTAAATTGGGCCGAGGTGTGCGTCAGGGAGACCCGTTGTCACCCATCTTGTTCAACATGGCGATGGACGTAATTCTTGCTTCTCTACCGAAAGAGGTAGGCTATAGGCTGGAAATGGAGCGAGTCTCGGCTCTGGCCTATGCCGATGACCTAGTCCTGCTTGCAGGCTCAAAGGTAGGGATGCAAGAGTCCATTGACTGTGTGTTCGAGGTGGCGTCGTCGATGGGCCTCACGGTCAATAATACCAAGAGCTCCGTCTTGTCGATGGTGCCTGACGGGAAGCGCAAGAAACACCACTATCTGACCGGAAGGAATTTCCGGATAGGTCGGAAGTGGCTGCCACAAACCTCTTGCGTGGAACGCTGGCGCTATCTTGGCATCGACTTCCATGCGTCTGGATGCGTGACGTTAGAGCATGATATCAAAGTTGCCTTGACCAACATCTCAAAGGCACCCCTCAAGCCGCAGCAGCGGCTCGAAATTGTGAGGGGACACCTTATTCCGAGATTTTTGCATGGCCTCGTGCTGGGTAATATCTCGGATGATAGGTTGTGCATGCTCGACGTCCAGATCCGGGGTGCGGTTAGGACTTGGCTGAGGCTCCCGAAGGACGTGCCTATCGGGTACTTTCATGCCAACATCAAGGATGGCGGCCTAGCGATCCCATCGCTTCGAGCGACCACGGACCTTCCCGGACCTCATACTAAAGAGGTTCGGGCGGCTCGGCTCGTCGAGTTGGTCAGTGGCAAAGGCCGCCGCCAGATCCGAAAGGATCCGTAAGAAGTTGAGCTGGGCCGATAAGCAATTCCGAAAGTTCACCAGAGAGGATCCGGTCACGGGCCTTAGGTCCGTCTCACGGTTTTGGCGCGAGAGGCTGTGGAGCTCAGTGGACGGGTTCGAGTTACGCGAATCCGCCCGCACTCCCGCGTCCACGAAGTGGATTCGGGAGGAGTCTTCACATGTCTCTGGTCGGGACTTCGTGCAGTTCGTCCAAACACACATTAATGCCCTCCCGTCACGGGTTCGGACATCTAGAGGGCGCAGGATTGGTCGTGAGGCGGAGTTGAACTGCCGCGCCGGGTGCGTGGTTAGGGAGACGACGGCTCACACCATCCAGCAATGCTGGCGGACGCACGGGGGCCGGATAATGCGCCACGACCGTGTAGTGAAGTTAGTAGCAGACGCGATGGCTTCAGACCAATGGTCGGTGGTGACGGAACCTCATGTCAAGACCACGAAAGGCCTTCGGAAGCCCGACATAGTAGCGGCAAAAGGGGGCGTCGGAGTGATCGTGGACGTGCAGGTAGTCTCGGGCCAGCGGCCTCTCGATGATGCTCACCGTGAGAAACGTAGTAAATACGGGACTCACGAGGAGCTAGTCGAGAAGGTCGCAGGTATACTAGGACTACCTAGCAAGGATTGTGTCCGCGCGACCTCTTGTACGATCTCCTGGCGAGGTGTTTGGAGTCACTCCTCCTATAAGGAGTTGAAGAGACTTCTAGGGCTGAAGGAGAGTCTGTTCAAAGCTATACCGGTGGTGGTATTGCGCGGTTCGCACATGAACTGGACAAGGTTCAATCAGACGACCGGGACTGGGATTGGTGGCCCAGTTTGAGTGCCCGGGGTCCTGTGGACTCCTGGGCTGATGCCGAGAGAAGAGACTTCTAGGGGCCCTTGGTGGTCGTGGCCCTGCGCCTTCGATGGCATTTAAAGACCAGTCTCCCCAGAAATCGAGCGACCGCCTGTGCAACAGCAATCGGCACAATGCTGATCTGCCAAGCCTCTTAGACGGGAGATGGGGACTTGTGGCGTCTCTCGTGGCAGCCATAATGATTAGTGATTACGTTCACTAAGACGATGGCATAATGATCGGTGAAAATTGCGGCATTCGGTGCACGTCCTTTTTATACTGCAACACGAATTTACCTCTTATTGGATTACAGAAAGAAACAGTTCTTTTGTTTCATTATTTTTTAGTATACCTAATGTTTATTTTTGTCATCGATGAAATTCAAAAATAATTTTATTTACCTTTTGTAAGAAATAAAGTAAGAGCCCATTTTAAACTTGCACTTTTTAAATATATTGTATAATGTAAATATACCAATTTAGCGCGAATTGGTCTTCCCATCTCCGAGAAAAATATTTTATTCTGAGAAATGCAGATTTTCTCCGATTTTTCCACCAACAGCTTCAAACCAGCACTTGAAATTACAATAAAACTTTTCTACGGTGCCGGCAAAAGGGTTCGAACTTAATTGCTCACTTTTCCTCAGTGACCGCTATTATGCACGCTCACGCCTTTTCATGCCCAGTCACACGTGTCCCCGCCAAAATTAGTTAGAAAATATTTTTTATTTTTATAAAATATGAATTTCTTATTCTATTTTCAGATATAAAAATGTCTCTAATATACGGCAATAATATTACACAGTTAGCTTTACGTGTATGTAATTATAAAGCCTATTAAATATATTATAAGAATAATTCCAGAATATGTAAACAGATGAGTACATACTGACATACGAGTAATAATACAACAAGAATAACCGTCCTCGATGACTGCAGGTGGCTCAGGACCGTGCTTTGTGGCATTTCTTGGAGAGGTCTATGTTTAGCATTGGAGTTGTGAAGAGCTGTAATGATGATGCCGATGAGAAATTGGGAAGGCCCAAATCAAAAACAAGCGCTGCAGATACTGCTACAGCCATGTTTTTTTCTCTTATTTGTCTCTTTTTACATTCTTTTTTTTTTTCTTAAATAGACCGTCAACAGACCACAGTTGGACAAGTACCTCTCCATGAGAAAAGATAATTTATTTTCGCCATTACCGAATCCAACATGATCTTTGACAGATCTTTGAGAATTTTCTTACCACGTTATGTAACACACTAATGTCATTTTATTTACCGTTAAATGGAAAATGAAAAAATATCCACTGGCCCATATCGTTACGTGGGTGTGGTAAGAGGCAACAAAGGGCAATAAACCAAAAAGATGGGGAGGCAGCGGCTTCCTTGTAGCAACGAGAAAATAAAAAACTGTAGTTGCCTACCCGCCTGCTAAGCGTGGTAACTGTGGCATATATCCCCCTTATGAGACAATCTATGGGGAGGTCTATGGCAATCTATGTAATGATAACGATGATCTCTTATTTTATAAATGTCAATGTTTTCTTCGTTATTAATGCATATCTTAAGTTTAAAATTCAACGATGCTAGGTTTATTTTCTTCTATTAAACTGTCTCTCGAAGTACATCTCTTTCGGTTGAAATCTCCAAGGCTTCAATCCAAGGTTCATTAAAGCCCGCCGTATCTACTTACGCGAAGATAAGGCTTTACAATCAAATTCGATTCATCTCCGAATATAAGAATGATTTTATAACTTCTTAAAAGTTTATATAAAGTTTTTTTTTCTTTTTTTCAAAACAAAATTTTTGTTCGCTCGTCGGTGTAGAAATTAGTTTTAAAAAATTCGCAATCAGGTAAACGGCCCGAGCATAGGAAAGGAGGTCGATGGGTGCAGGCAGCTCAGGTCCACATTTACTTCAGCAGTGTCCTTTCAGATACATAAAATATGTTTATGGATACTTCTCTATTGCATGATTATACCATATATCTTTATAACGATTCGGTATAGATTCTTTAAATTTAACATTTATTAATAATTTGAACCAACTTAAAAAAAATTATGACGTTAACAATTAATAACGTAATGTTTGCGTTATTGTAAAGCCACGTGTGTCGCCTCTAAACAAGGCATCATCAGATCAAATTTACTCTGCGATGGCTGATGGCTCAGTCTTAGCTAATGTATAATGGATGTCCGCCCACTAACACCTTATTTTTATTTTAAAAACGGAGGTTTTCAATACGACTGTGTGTTTTAATATAGATTTTTTTATTTTCTCCTTTTTAAAACGTTATTACCCTTACGATAGTAATGAATTCTGTATCGCCCAGGCGATTTACATACATAAATTATTTGTGAACAAATATCCAGATATTTTTATTTCACTGAAATTCAAAGACGAGTGCCTCTTACTTTCTTAGAAATACTACGTCAAAAGAAAGTCGATGTCAAAAGAAAGTCGCAATATAAAAAAAATTTAAAGGCTATGTTTTGAAAATTTCTTCTATATCTTAAATTTTAACGAACGTTCAGCTTGTACACTCCTGAATCTTGTAGAGGTATATGACACTTGACGGATGGTAAAAATTTACTAATCTTCTTCGGAGGCTTGAAGTATGTTTTCAAGATGTAGCCAACCTTGTCTGTGACTCCTCTGACATAGGGTAGTACAGCAGGCAGACGCTCGACTGTGGCCGGCTTCACTCGGTTACTGTGACGTAGGCGCGGGACCCGAAGCTTGTTGTCTTGCAATACTTGTTCGACGTGCTGAAGCTTAGCGGCCAGATGTTTTCTGTCACAGATCCCTCGTGCTCTGTGAAACAAAGATTTTCCCACGGTAGCTAACTGTGATTGATGATGGTGCGATTCACCATTTAAATATCGGTTGGTATGGATCTTTTTCCTATACCCAGTTTGACCAATAAGCTGGCCGCCGAGTCTACTTCACCTGAGGATGCCTCGTGTAGATGCGAAACGCGTGTCGTATTTTCGAGAGTGGTGTGTCGTGCCTAGTGTGGTGGTGCTGGGGATGGTAGTGCTGGGATTGTCGGCAACGGGTATAGTACGCGCGATTGAGGGAGAGTGGGAGGTCCCCTTAAAACTGAGCAGGACACATCATTTTCTTTCTTTACGCGGAATGAAGCAAAATAGTTTATAACAACCCCCTTAAATGTAGATGTCTATGTGTCACAGCAACCACTTACCATCAGGTTGACTGTGTGCTTGTTTGTTATCCTATCCGATAAAAAAATATTGTATTATATATAATTTATATAAAACACTATGTACCCTCTAGCGCTAATGACTCGCTATTAGCCCGTGTTGAACAAAAGAAACGAGAAATAAAAGGCTTGAAGGCTATTGGTTTAAAGTGGGTCAGTAGAAGAAAAGGAACGGGAACCACTCCGGTCGCTGCATTAGGGGAACGTCATCGCGTAAGTAATTAGGAAAAAACTTGTGGAAAACAAACCTACTAATTTCTATGTCGTAAAGATTATGAAATGAAATAATAATAATATGTCTTACCGAAGTACAATACATCTTGATATAAAAATTGGTAACACAGGTAACGATATAAACATTTAACAACTACGACGATTAGCTATCTTAGTTTGTTCTTATTACTCTTTATCTTAGATTCAGATTATCAAAGTTTACTGCTGATCAAAGCCCACACACTTTTACTGGTATCTAACTATATGTCCTAAGGTGTGTCGATGAATCTGCATTATGAATATGTTGTGTAGGTGTGTATGCACTATGACCTTAGTCGATATAAAAATCACGAATAACAAAAACATAATATTATGATTTCTTGCAAATGTTTACTGAATATTTTTTGTAATTATCTGTAAATTCTTTGACATTGTTTTCATACTCTCACGAGTACAGAAAATAAAGTATTTTATACAGATGCTAGTAAAAATTGGACAATTTTATTTTTGTAGCAGATCCAAAAAACCAGGAGAATTAAGGTAGAAAGTATAAAAACAAAATCGGAACAGGAAAATTCGGTCTAAAAGTTACGTCGCCCCGAGCGAGTGGTATTCTTTGCATTTTATTTTTTGTAAGGCACGCTCCTAATTTCAAACGTTCATATACTCGTGTCTATGCTTTCGTAGCACTCAACTGTAGTATTCGCGTTAATTGAGAAAATCATTATAATTCTATATTCATTAACCTTTTCTTTGTAACTTAAGAATAAAGAAATTACTAACTGCTATTGTATCCATATGGTGTTGCTTGTAATTTCAAGGTAAGCAAGATTATGCGATATTTTTGGTATAACCCTAAGTAGTGCAGCAACTGCGGTATGGAGAGCCATTCCACGCATTCATATATGCCTATAAGCCTTCATTGCATGAAGACGTTTCGACGTCCATGGAATGCATATCCATTTAGGTATCATCAAGTGGCCCGTTAGCTAGTTTGTTACTAATATATAATAAAGTTATGATTTGTGTGTGATAGAATTATGATTTGTGTGTGATAGTCACTCACCATACGATACACAGCAATGTTAAGCTGCTATTTTACGCTGGTATTCTGTCAGAGCGTTGTCCTCCCCGGTCGAGCCGACCCATTCGTGCTACAACTATACTACTAATGTAGCTGCAGCGTAGCTCTACCACGTATAAATGGCGTTAGCTGCAAATTTTCATGATGTCTTACCATAAGATATTATGAATGTTTTATAATATACGATGAATGGAGCCTACGGTACAGTATACATACATACCGTACCTAAGGCTCCATTCATCGTATATTTTATTTTATTATGGAAGAGCAGGCCAACAAGCATACGGCTCACCTGATGGTAAGTGATCATCTACAAGACCAGGGGAATCGCAGGTGTATTGCCGACCTTTTTAGAAAAGCGTTGACTGTTCTCTTGAAGATCGCTAAATTAAAGCGACAGTAAATTCCAGGTAGTAATATTTCAAGACCGAAAATTCCATTGAGATGTTAAGGATGGAATTTTAAATCCTGTATAAGTCTGTCGCAGTGTGTGATGATGGAATTCAACAGCTGTAATTAAATTGGAGAAAAAAATAGAAAGTCCTTCCAAAAGGGATCAAGTAACACATGATGATGATGATGATTTACTCTGATTTCCGATCACAGTGACAATATGTCGGAAGTTCAACTGCACAGGAGTACTAAATTTTATTTTTGTATTACACTAGAGATCCGCCCCAGCTTCGCACGGTTGATTTCTGAATCTCGGCAACAGCGCCACCTACCGGGTACAAATGTAAACCACCTAGGGACCCATTCAAACACACAAAAATTTAATCAAAATTGGTCCAGCAATTGATTTTTATATATAAAAAAAGATTATACATCTCATTTACCGCGGGGAGTGCTCCGAGAAATTGTTGACAGTAATTCTTACCATGGCACATTGCCATAAAATTTTCAATACAATCCACAACGTCTAAATACCTGCCTAATAATACAAATACCTAAATATTGACCTGCCACTTCGCAATTTTCCAAAATATTTCTTCCTCACATGACCACATAGTGCAACTATCAACAGCGATTTTAGTGAACTTTTATAACTTGAGAACCTTCAAGAAAAGAAAGTACTGCTTATTCAAAGTCCATTGCACCTGCGAAACCTCTGTTGTTGCAGCTGTTGATAGAGAGCTTTGGTACCCTCATGTGAACTGCATACTCATTAGCCACCTAAGAAAAAACTATAGAACCACAAATATATGAGCGAACACAAAAACATTCATTCATCGCTGTGTCCGATGTAGAAGCTTTTACGACAAAGACGCAGGTAAGCTATTGTACTGTATTAGAAACACAAGGTCGAGCACAACACTATCAGACCCGAGAACCAAGAATTTTACGTTTGGACAAATGTTGACCCGAGATGAGAATTAGATGACATGGATCTTCGAACCGTTGTGTAGCAGCCAGTTTCTGTGATCAATGATCAGTCATACATTACCTGAATGTATTACATGCAAATAAAACGATTAATTCCTTGGATTATGCATAAAATTGTAAAAAATCTATTCAAATAATTCACAACATTTCTTTTATACCTTCTCACTTCAAACAAAATGACCGATATTCCCACAAGTACTAATGAAGTTGCCTTTGGGACACAATCGAGTGAAATACTCGTCAAGCAAGAAACACGTCCAGATTTAAATATTTGGTGCTGAATGATTTTGAAAACTATGGCGTGCTATTAAAAAAGAACATACATACGTTATGGTAGGTATGACTGCATTATATTGGTCTAGATGTAAAAGGGAAGATTAACGGAAAAGCGAGAACGCTGCTACAAAGCGGTGAACAGTGCTTATAATGGATCAAACATACTTATGTCATACCCAGAAACTAACCGAAATAACTTTTGTTGATATTTGTTATGAGCTTAATCGAGCACCAAGTTGTTTTGACAAAGACCCTTTTTAACCAATATCGTATTTACAAAGAAATATTATAAGTATTTGAAATTAAAAACAAACACAAATTATGATCTACTGTTTGTATTCGTGTTCATGTAGTGGCGGTGTAAGAAAATCAACTTCTCCATATCATCCTGTGGGTGTAGCAAGAGGCGACAGAGGGAAACAAATCAAGAGATAGGCAGCAACGTCTTTCTAATAACGACCCTGTGGTTGCCATCCCGTTTTCCAAGCGTAGCAACTATTGCAAATATCCACCTATGAGGCAAGTCTGGGGGCCTATGTTCAGCAGTGGACTTTAATAGGCTGTAACGGTAACGGTAACTTTACTGTTTCAAAAGCTTATTTAATTTCGAATAGATATTTTTATACAAACTTAATACAAAGGTAAGCCAGAATAAAATCCACCCGGTGTTACGTGAATGTTGTGGCCCAAGGACAACAAAATCCATGAATTCATTCATGGACGCAGTTGCTTTGTAAGAGCTAAAGGGCTAAGATAGATTGCCCCGCTATCTATGCAAATGTTCGGCGACTTAATTCACTCACCTAACGAATCACAGCCATTATGCATTATGTTACTATTTTGCGCTGACATTCTATGAATTAACATAACTTCAGTGAATTTGACTTTATTCCAATTCCACCTCTACCCCAAACTCCTTCAACTCCCTTGTGTTGCTTCTCTGAGTAAGTTGTGTACTGCAAGTGCTTTTCATTTTTTTTTAAATTTATTTTACTCCATATTTCTTTATTGTTTTTCATTAATTATAAATTCTACCATCAACGATGATGTTTTACATCTGCCGGGCGTCCCATGAAGGCCAACTTTTTTATACTATAGAAAAGAATATACTTTCACCGTGCTCCTATATAATTTTCAAGAAGATCTAACAATTATTGAATAAGGTTTAAATTATTCTGACTCTCCTGCAAATCATTACGTAATATTGACGAAACATAAAATGAGGCAGGATTTCGTTCTTTATTGTAAATTTAAAAAAAATGTTATGTCTCCCAGACCGAGTTTCGGCCACGGCAGTCAGACTTAATGGAGACTAGCCATCTGCGCAGGACATTATTATAGCGCACGAGTTCGTGCGCAAGCATACACAGGTGCACCACCATACGATCTCAGAGGGATCAATTTCAGGACCAACGGCTGTCCGTGCTTTCCGAAGATAAAACATCGTAAACTTCCTGACTTCAGGCAACTACTGAGATTTTTTCGATAACAAAACCCAATTACTGATTTTTGTCCGAACCTGGGGTTCGAACCCGAGACTTGATCATAACTTCAGTCACGCTTACAAGCACTAGACCAACAAGACAGTCAAAACAAAATGTAAAAGTATATCAACAGATGTATTAAAGCTGTTTTGTACAACGTTCTAAAAGATGACAACATTTTATTTGTTGAACAGGTGGGTGCTCTACTTGGTATGATGACACTTTTTGTTGTTTAGTTCCCTTTGTGGTTCGACGAATACTTTACGTTTTGGTGAATGAATAAAACTTCTAGAACAAAGGAATAGCTAACCATCATTTGCATAAAACGAATTTGTTTAAGAACATAATAGTTCCAATTTAAGATAATTGATAGAATCAGGCGTTACTTTGCGGAAATCCATTATAATGGGGTTGTTATAAACTAATTTGCTTAATTCCGCGTAAAGAAAGAAAATGATGTGTCCTGCCCAGTTTTAAGGGGACCTCCCACCCTCCCTCAATCGCGCGCACTATACCCGTCGCCGTTAATCCCAGCACCAGCACACTAGGCAGGACACACCACTCTCGAAAATACGACACATGTTTCGCCTCTACACGAGGCATCCTCGGGTGAAGTAGACTCTGCGGAGGCTGGCCGCTAAGTGAGCGGCGAGCCGAAACTACTGCTATTTATACTACTTGCTGACGAAACCGCGCTCTAATCACGTAGCGAGCGATTACGTCATGCGATCAATCACCGCCTGACGTACGCCGATATTTGCTATGAAACTAACAACAAACTACTGCGATACGTCCGCCAAAGAGAGTCGAGTTGGAAATATAAACATAACATAAACATATGTTTCCAACTCGCCTCTCGTACGTATTCCTACAAAAGGTATTTGTCGTAAATCATAAAATTTCAAAGCGAGATCTTATTTTACGATCATAATTTTTGAACCTGAAGCAAGGTAAGAAAAGCAATAACGAACAAAAGCATTTTAAATTTCCAAACTTGAATATTTCAAGCAAGTTTGAAGCTGTTACTTTATGTTGAATGGATTAACGAGTTAAAAATTCAAGATGTTAGCTTAATCAAAACTTTTAGAACATTTTAAGAGTGATATCGTAATACTTTAGCAATTTACAGAACACTTGGATACAATATCACCAAAACCCGTTATCCAGAACTAGTATGTGGCTATTTGTGTAAAACCTGGCTGTAGTTACAGCCTATATATATACATGTCCCTCTGCTGGGCACATGCCTCCCCTCATTTATGAGAGGGTTTTTGGGCAAGGAAGTGTTCGCCGCGCTTGCGTGTTGGCGAACTTCACATGTCTTTGAAATGTTTTCTCTTATTTCTTAAACATGCAGGTTTCCACGATGTTTTCTTCAGCGCCGAGCACGTGATAAATCAGCATTTAAAATTGTAATTAACAATTTCATGGGTGCCGGCGGGGATCGAACCCGGGTTGCTCGCGTACTGTGAAATTTACAGCGAGTGCTTAGTCCCTGAGCTACCATGGCTCTGTCTGTAACATTGAACTAACTGGCTTCTTTTAAGCTCAAAGAGTTATTTACATGCTATTAAGACATAAATAAATATTTTTAAATGTTTGTCTGACTGTCTGTCTGTCCGGGCAAATCTTTGGAATGGCTTAACCGATTGTGATGAAATTTAACGAACAGATAAAGAGCAATGCCAGGAGGGATCTAGGTTATATTTTATCCGGAAAACTTGAATATTTTTAAACGAAAAATTGATAATACGGGCCTTTTTTATTGTAAATCTAAATAACGCCACACTAACAGATCCTACGAGTATCCAGGCAAGACCGGGGCAGGTTGCTAGTTATTAAATATAAGTATTTATACACTGAACAAATATTTCAAATAAAATTTATAGCGTTCCATTTTAAGATAATTTAATTGCCCACTTGACATTTTCATAATCTGATTTTGAACTCCGTTTATTTGTTTAATATTTAAATCTTAAAATGAAAATTATCTTGTACTATTACATCATAAGTAAGTATAACAAAGTTTTAATTAAGGCGTACATAAGGCAGAGAATCTGGCAGCATGAAAGTTGTGAGGGGGAGTATTAACAAAGTTAAGATGTAATGGGCATAACGAAGAACATGGAGATGTGAATATGAAAACTTGTAAGCTCTTCTGAGTGAAGACCACAGTATGTTTTGCCACTTGGTGTCGGGAAGAGTCGCGGTATGAATATTAATAGAAGAAGGTTTTAATGTTTTTATTAATGTTTCTAATATTCATTCCAAGGAAATATATAAAGAACCGACTTAACGCCTATAAGCATTTTCTACCAGTCATTATAGTGATGTGAATTCAAACTACTTGGAGCAATTAAAAAAAATTCATAAATGCATCGTGATTTATTTTTATAGAAGAGGGGGCAAACGCGGCTCACCTGATGGTAAGTGACCAGCGTCCATGAACAACTGCAACACCAGCGGAATTGCAGGAGCGTTGCTAGCCTTTCAAAAAGTAAATAAAAAGGAAATTAGGAATAAAATTCAGTTCCCACACTAAAATATATACAAGCTGTTACCCGCCCGCTTAGCTAAGTATAAATAAAACTTTCGTTACTAACTTTTATTACGTTAAGACAATGCGATTTATTTACCATCTATGGCAGTCATGGCTAACCTATGAACAACGGGTTAAGCACCGACGCAGGCTCTTTAAATGACCTACGCGTTTATCTTTATCAACTTATTTTTTTTATTTTATTATAAGACATATTTTTTTTTACTTATTATTATCTCCTCTACTTTCCTCGACCTGTGCAGTTTTAATAAATTAAAAAAAATTAAAAACTTAGAAAAAGTTGTAACTTCCTATATACGTCCCACAGCTGGGCACAGGCCTCCTCTTATTTTTAGCGATTAACATGGGGAATTTAACCACTGCCAGCTGTAGATTGCTTCAGGCATTTAATGTCGAAGTAACGTTTTGAGCAGACCATGGCCTTTAGTACCAAATACAATTAGTTTGGATATTGGTACGCTGGGTTCAGACCTGAACTGGACAAGGCCCAATACTCAGCTTTTATGAAGTCTGGAACATTTGTTTTCGACCTTGTTGAATTGTATGTGACCAGTTGCAGAGAATTACTGGAAAGTCCAAGGCACATTTTTGAAAACCGTATAACTGGGAAGTTGATCCCTGGCTGAGGTCTTTACTCGTTTTTCGTTTGTTAATACGCCGGATTTAACTCCTTGTAAGGTTTCGTCGAATTCTGGCTTTAACAGCGTTGGCAATCCATCTGGTCCTAAAAGCTCAGGGTATGCGTGAACTTTTATGGTAATTGACAGGAAAAAAATCGCGGTGGAAAACAATATGAAATGGAAAATCGATCGAAGTACCTTTAGGTAAAAAAATTATTCCGAATAGAATTGAGAAAAATATTGCAATGTTATTAAATCTTTAATTATTGCGAGATCGAATTTACGGCCAGTTGAATATTCAATAAAAAAAGGAATTGTGTAATTGCCTTTTTTTACGCTTTGTAGCATAATTTAGCCGAATGTAACAAAATGGTTTTTATTTTGTTTATGGATATAGAGACTTTATTTGGCGTCATTTCTTCTTTTTCTTCCGCCCACAGTAACAATCCCACTCCTTTTGTACGAACGTACAGTAGTAATCGCCACACTTAGTAGGTAACTCGCAAAACTTTTCTTTATTACAACACTTTTTTCCCATACATCAATGTAGTATTTCAAATAAATGGCCGTGTGGTGGCGACTCCTCACAACTGTGGTAAAAGTCCATAATGATAACCATTTTACCGTTTATTAGCGATACAGTAAAATATTTTTTATAAGACCAAAGTGACAAACGAACTTACAGTCCACCTGATGGCAAGTGACTGCTGCAGTCCAGAGACAGAGACACCTGCAGGCAACTTCGAACAAAGATTGTCACTGATGCGTTGTCAGCTCTGTGGACTGAGATAGAACGCCTCGCAGATGGCGATTATACTGACTCTCTAAGCTCGTCAGAGCGGAAGGCAGCAAGCACCGCTATTTGGTAACAGAACGAAGTAAGAAGGTGGTGCACACACAGTCGGAATCCCAGGCAGGAGATGGATACTACCACCAGTAAAGATTCGAGGTGATAACAAATTAAGTTCAAGCTCATATTGTTTCAGCATTCACTATCGGAGTTTCTATGAAATGATATTATATTTATGGAGTCAGTTTATTTATAGACAGAATTAGTTTAGGACAATTTCGAATAAATGTCTTTTTAAATAAACGCTATGAAAAATACTGTATATCGAGATAAAAAGAACATTAGTATTCAAAACTTCGAAAAAAGTTAAAAATTATGATTATAGCAGTTAAGATAAGAAAATGCGTTTTTAAATAAAATATGTAATAAAATTATAAAGACAATTAGTAATGAAATTTATTGGTAAAATAATAAATTAATGCTGCTGTGTTTCATATGGTACGGGAGACACTTTTCAATAAAAACAAGGCATTCCATCTTAATTTCAGGGGTGACAACGTATCTGCATTTTGGCTCATAATCGAGGATGGATGCAGATGTCTATCCACAGCATGCACTTACCATTTGATTTGGTATGTGTTTCATGTTTTAAACAAATAAATGTAAAGTAATAATTGTAATCAAAGTAAATTGTTTCAAATATTTTCAAACTAATAATGAAATTGCAATTTAAAAAAAAAGTTTCCGTTCACTATTAGACTGTAGATGCTTTTCCCACTTTTACAGTTTGAATGTTGGCTAAAGTTAAATTGGATATTTGAAAACAACTTCTTTCTTGTTAATGAGGTTCTTAGAATGTGTATGTTATGTAACGTGCACGTGCGTGAGACACCGCCAACTTCCTGACTCCGCACTGTTACTGAGAATTTCTTGTCAGAAAAATTCTATGTCTGATTTGGTCCCGGCCCGGAGTTCGAACCTGAGACCTCGTGATCAGTAATCGCGTTTATAACCACTAGAACAACGAGGAAGTCAAGAAACAATTCAATAACTGATTGATGATCGCAGCACCAGACGTGTCGCAACTGTGACGCTGCTCACCGCAGCTGCTCTGGGTACTTCATGCTTGGTGCAAACGAGTTGGTTATTACACCACTTACTTTTTCTGGCATATCATCTGACACTTACGACACTGACGGGACGAAATGCGATCATGAAATATCATATGCCGCTGCCACGTGGCAATGTTACTTTATTATATATAATACAGAAATATTACCTTCATGCTCAACAAGCCTTAAGCTTAAACATTTGCGTTTACTAGAAAATACTATACAACATGCTACCTATGCTTCAAATCTAGAGTAATCGATAAAAATCTACTGAAAACTTAACAATAAATTCTACATCGAACTAAGCACTGGTGTTTTGTAGCATTAATGCAATGGTAAATAAACTCAGAACACTTTGTAATACATAAGACAGCCAAACTGTCTTTATCAAGTCAAATAAACGTAAATTAAATTCCACTCTGCAAAAATAATACCGTCAGCTTAATTCCTGAATGTAATGAAACAATCGGGACTCTTGTCAAAAAAAATTAATTATTACACGAAACGGGTCACAAAAGGACATTGTTTCTTACGATTTCTTGAATGTTTAAATGATAAAATTACATTAATTATTTTAAAATATATCGATTTCAAAGTCAATTTTTGATCAAAACACTGCACGAGATCTAAACGTGGTGCGGGAGTCTTGTTCTCAGTGTAGAAGTCAGTATGGGCTGTAGTGGATCTATTGAAACTTTGAACATGTAAATGCAGCTATAATTTGGTTATACTCCTAGCGCGAATTGGTCGGCTCAATGGGTCAGATCGGCTTCTGTATTTCGTATGGTGATTGTACAGAACCGAAGACCCTTTTTACTGGAAACGAGGCATTTCATCTTAGCCTTCAGGTTTAACAAAGCATCTGCATTTTAATTCTTAATCTTAGACAATGTGTGCTTGTTTTTTACTCTTATTCTACAAAGCAGTGAATTGGGAACGATAAATGAATACATTGGAGATTATTAGTAACGATAAAATGTGTAATGGCAGCTTAAGGATATTCACTACCCTACGAGTACATCGTTCCGTGGGTGTTATAAAAGGTGATAGGGGAATACAGAAACAGGAGATGTGCAGCATCTTCCTTACTATTAAATGTATATTTTTGGAAGAAGGATTATGCCACCTATTTCTCAAAATTGTAAGCGTACGGGACATCCTGCTGGTAGTGTAAAATTAAAACTACGAAATTCGAATGCTGTTGATGTAACGATGCATATTATTGTTTTTCAGTTTTCGGCATTTGTATCGCTTCAAACGCGCATCACAAGAGACATAAACGCGAGTAAATAGAGCATGAGATACACGTTTAATTGTGGCAGTTGGCAGTCGTTTGTATGCATCAAAGAGATTTAAAATATTTACTACTACTTTAATGTCTTTGGTATGCACCAAGCGCTTGCGTTTTGTTACGTCATTGAGTAAAGAAGTAAAAGTAAAGTAAAAGTTAAATATACTTTATTGTACACCAAGGAACATATTACAGTATTTATATATTTAAAGGGACATTGGTACAACAGCCGTTTAATACATAATTTCCTTTTATTTTGCAATACAAGATATATAGTGTTGGAAAGCGGCCAACGCATGCCTCCATCTTAATCAGCTGATATATTCGCTACTCGCCAGCTCTAGCGCTATAAAACTTCATTCCACTGCTTCTATGGCATTTTTAAATTGAAACATTTTACCAAATGCATATTTATAACCTTATGGAAAACAGTCAAATATGTGACATAAAGCGTCTATACCCCGAGGATAAAAACGCCTTAGTGGTGGATTGAAATACTATTTCCACTAATTAGAATGTATATGATATATACATTATAATGTTGAGACTACTAATGACTATACGTGTATCTTCTTTTCAGTTTTATAAAACTGACGTGTCGAACTAACGGTCCAGCGACTACGGCCGGTAAGCAGCTACTTCAGTCCATGGATACCTGCAGACAACTTAAACAAAGGAGCCTGCAGATGCGTTGTCACCCGTGAGGTCTAAGATGTGATACCTCACTGTCTGTACTTAATACTGGCTTTATACTCTTTAGACCGGATTACAGTAGTGCAAGCATTGCTATTTGGCGGCAGAAATAGGAACGAGGTACCTACGTAGACGAAATCCTGGACTAAAACGAAGTCCTACCACCTGCAATCTTAGCGCATCTTATAAGCTTTCAAGTAACATAAAGCGTTCTACGGAGAAACGCTTAGTTAAGACACAAATGAGACGTGTAAGGTAGATTACACTAACGAGCACTTCATAGTGCACCTCGTGTCTTATAATACAAGCGGAGTATTTGCATAACAGTTAGATTGTCTTCTCTGCTGTTCATCATCTTAGCATCATCTATAACCATAACAATAGAACTGATTCCCTTCAAAGTATCGACGACTTAATCGCCTAACTACTAACTCTACTCGAGGTAGTTTAACCAATGAATTTGTCGCTGGCTAATTAAGCTAGTAGGATTCTTTTGCTGCCAAGGAGCCCATCTAGGTAAATACTACTCTATTAAATATTTCTGCTTCTAAACTGCAGTGCCTGCACGGTCTTGTTCCAGTCCAACTGCCGTAGAGAGCCAGTATCATCACAGGCATTCGACCTGAGTCCTCAGAGGTGACAACGTATTTGTAGCCTTCACTGTTTGAAGTTGGTTGCAAGCGTTCATGGACTGCAGTAGCCACTTACCATTTGATGAATTATAAATTAGCTTTTGCTAAAGAACTAATAAATCCCTTTATACCTTATTAATGTCAGGTTTAGTTATTAGAATTGTGGGTAATTGGTGAAACTGTATTAAAACGTGTGGAGAATAAACCAGTCAGCCGCGCAACCCTGTGTTTGATTGATGCCTTTCCTTGAGTCTTTACTCTTAAGACATTCACTATGTAATTACCATTCATGCACTTTCTCCGTCACCCCCTCTTAACTTGCCAATCTTGGTGGTCTCCTTCCTATTACACTACTGATGCTACTATGGGCAAGGCCATAGTTAAGCACTCCACTGGGCGTTCAGCTTGCATGACACACACGCTTTTTGTTCTGCACCTTAATGGCGGCCGCATTAAGTAAGCCGAACGTACCGGTACGCATCTCATGCTCTGCAAAACGCTATCCACTGAAGCTTTAGACTAAGAAATCATATTAATTTCACAGAACTCACTACATCTCATCACAAGTTCACAAATTACGATTTAGAGTCATCTTGCGTTCATCTACTACCTGCTCCACTCGTATACGTATTATTTTATTCATATTTTCGGGTAGGTTACTTTTTGTTTTCACGCTACCGTAAATATTAAAAGTTTGCAAAGATGAGTAGAACTCGTTTACTTAGCCTATCAAAAGTACACTGAAATGAAAATATGCCTCTCCCAAAAATTGTCAAGTGGCTGGATATTTGCTATAGTTGCCTCGTTTGGTAGGCGGGTTGGCAACCACAGCTATTATTATTTTGTTCAGTCGCCAGGAAGATGATGCTGCCCATCTCCTATTTGTTTTCCTATGTCGCCTCTTATAACGGGACGATATCTCTTTCACCGCCATTCTCATTTCGCTTTGTTGAACAATTTGCTTTCCACGTTCATTATGAATAAAATTTATAAGGAATAAAACTAATTTTAAGGATTTTATTGCGTTTAATTTTAACTTATATAAGTCCAGATATTTTGGGCACTTTATAGCACCCACGGTCACGCGAGGACTGAGGTGTTTGACGACCTGATGTCGTAGTTAGAATAGATTGACGGCTCCGTGGCGCAGCGGCTTAGCAATGAGTTGCTGCGCTGGGGGCCGCGGGTTCGAATCCCGCACGGAACAAGTATTTGTATGGCCTATAAATAATTTTTCCGGGTTTGGATGTTTGTCCTTGTGCAATTTGTGTTTATAAACTGCCTCCACGATACAGGAGAAAATCCTAGTGTGGGGGTAACGTTTTTCTTAAAGAAAAAAGAAGAAAAAAGAAAAAAGTAGATGAGAATAAGAATAGAATAGAATAGAAGAAGTGTATTAGTATGCTTGGGTTTGAATTTAATTTTGTTAACGGGGTCCTTAGCAAATGGTAGCACTAAGTCATCTTCACTATTAAAATTAGGATGTTTTTTTTAAATTTCAATAACCTTGCGAATCATCACTGGTAGGAATTGACGTTCTATTGCAAGGATTTGTTGTCTATCAGATCCGATATAATGGTTTGGACGATACTAAACATGTTGACATACTTTCCGGAGCGTCGGTGCGTCATATCAACGATATGTTCTTTTACGCGGGTTTTATGGAACCTTCATTCAAAGATGCGTAAAAGAACCTCCCACGTAAGAAAACTTAAAATTAAACGTGATAAGATCCATAACTTTAGTTTTATTCCATGTGTAGTATACTTCATTAAAGAACTGCATTTATGAAACTTTGAAGTCTACTCGAACGTAAATAGAATATCTATATCTATCTTATGGTGCCAATCAATATTAAATGGGACCAAATATATATATATATATAAATATATATATATATATTTGGTCCCATTTAATATTTTGAATTATAAAACATATATATGCCAAATAACAATCACGTCCAATAGTCTTTATGAATTTAAGAAAACATCTTTGTCAGACAGAGACACAGACATCAAGGTGACTAGTTAAAAAATTGATCGAATTTACTAAATTTGGCACGGAACAGCATTTAATGATGTTCCTACTGACTGAAGATGAAAATTAACGTATCAAAAAGCATACAAGATGCGCATTTACGCACGAGTTTTTGTTCCGGAACCACACTGTACCTGAAAGCTGCGTAGCTACCACGCGTATTATCTTAGGTACAGATAGATGTTCTATTATAGTACCGTTCCAGCCTATCAAAAGACCACTGCTGAACGTAGCCCCCCACTCGCCCCCCCTCCCCCCCTCCCATTGATTTTTCCTATGTTCGCCATAGTTGCATCTTTGTTTTCGTTAGTATGAAGATACTACTGCACATTGTTTGTTTCCATCTGTCGCATCTTACTAAAGTGTGATAGAGAATATTCTTGCACCGACACTACGTGGTGAAGCTAATGTATTGATGTTCTATTGTATTAAAATAGTGCAAAATACTAAAAATGGCAGTATACTGAATAGAATTACTTGTCAGTCGCTAGTTGTAGATCTTGTAGGTCTCTTATATTATGCATTCTGTATTTCGTCACTGAGAAATTGTATAATGTCAGCGGCACGCTATCTGGGCCCTAACGGATTTCATAAATATAAAGTCAAACGGAAAGCGATTTACAAAATGCTGGACCATCTGGATAGCAAGAGCTAAACTTACTATTACAGTAGTTTTCCAATAGCGATACATGTTACGGATTCGTTGAAGAATTCAGACGAAACGCAGTATTTCTTTCAGTATTAGGTCCATCCGTCCATCCGTCCACCCAACCGTCATCTTGTTCATTAACAGTGTGCATGAAAATTGCCGAATATTATAGTGCTTACGCCACAGGATATTTAGAATTAAATTGTATTTAATAAAAGTGCCGTTTAAAATATATTAATGCTCATGCTTAACTAACAAATTATAGTTCTCGAAATAAATGTGTTGATTTGAATATTATTAATAATTTTGCGC
The DNA here is from genome assembly GCA_963668995.1 of Parnassius mnemosyne. Classification (NCBI taxonomy): domain Eukaryota; kingdom Metazoa; phylum Arthropoda; class Insecta; order Lepidoptera; family Papilionidae; genus Parnassius; species Parnassius mnemosyne. The sequence goes on along the minus strand of CAVLGL010000148.1, from coordinate 36,365,262 downwards.
TACGGTAGTGAAATAAGTTACCGGAATTGATGATGTAAGCGCGGAGGGAATATATTAAGCAATGGAAACGTGTGCTGACGGTGGCTGCTTTCCAGCTATCATAAATCTTGTATTTCGAAGTTCGAGATAGATAGTTAATAAAGCAAGTTGATGTTTATGAGTTTTACAGCTATTGCGCGGGGTTAAGGTTGTACGTGGCATGCAAAGTTACGTCGGAGTCTACTTAAAAAAAAAGCATCGAGTGTCAAGTGTACAAGCATAAAAAACTACAGGACTTAGAAGACAGGAGTCTGACCTGCCCTCGCACAGCGCTTCCAACATTTAACCGCGGATCTTTCCAACCGCTAAAGACAGAAGGGTCTGGCGAAAGGAACATTCTGCTAGCAAGTGGGTTGAGATTCGTGCAAACGTGGATACAATAGCAAAAGGCGATCGTGAAAATTTCTAAAACACTAGTTCCTTACAAATACTCAAATAATGGCAACAATGATTTTTAGTTCAGTTCCAACTGAACTAAAATGTGATATTTCATTCATAAAACCACGATTTAAAAAATATAATAACAAATCTAAGTTTTAAAGTTTACAATATTGTAATTCCTGAAGGATGAAAACATCAGATGTTATAAACTAAATGGAAATGAAAACCACGCTTTACTGCATTCTAATGCAATCATTTCAATTTCTCAGTTTTACTTTAAATTAAATATAATTATAAAGATTATGTAATTTTTTCCTTGTAATGGACCATTCATATGTAAATCATATGAATGGTCCGTTACAAGGAATCTAAAAAGGCAGGAAAAACGAACAACTCGAAGCGGCCTCCTCGTGGCAAACAATATAGCAAGCCTAGAAAAGATCTGGAAACGAGGTAAAAAATGGTTGCCATTTTGAATATGAATTATTTAACACGTAAATTATCAGCATAAAATAGCAGCTTAATGCTAATATCTCATATCGTGAGTAGAGAGAACCGGAGATCCTTTTTAGTGGAAACGAGCCATATCATAATTGTCCTCAAGGATGACAACGCATATGTATTTTGATTCTTAATCGAGGATAAATGTATATGTCTATAGGCCGCAGCATTAATTTACCATCATATGGAATATACGATGCTCGTTTGTCACCCTTATTTTAAAAAAAAAACCAGCAGCAAAATAACAACATGATGCTTACCCATATTACTTCGTCTATGTTAGTAGTTCACACGAGTGTATTCGCAATTTGATTCTAAATCGAGTAAAGTTGTGAGGTAATCTGTAGGATATACCATTTATTTATGATAAGGTGATCTGTGTGCTCGATTACTTGCATGAAAACTGAATTTAAAACTAATGTTGTAAAGGTCTCATTTGCAAAAATAAATATTTGACACCTATTTACATTTGTTGAAGCAACCTCTTTCACTTCGACCTCTACAAAATTGGGAGAAAAATTGTTACATACATGTTCCTTACATCCCAACATATATTTTATGTACCTACATTGAAGAAACATTCTGGAATCACCACATCATTAATGAAGAAAGTTTCTGGAGTCACCACGTTGTGCCTGCAAGCGACCCTTATTTATATTTATTTTATTTAATCTTATTTAACCTTAAGTGATCTATCTAATTCTATTTCAAAAGTCGTAATTCCTTAAGAACACCTGCAAAGAAAATATATAGTTTTAAAGGCATGTCCAACTGACGACTTCGTGTCCGAAAGTCGTAAATCACGTCGCATAGGGGCTTTATATCTGCATTGCAGCTCAGTCAATTCTGTTTAGCCGTTCCTCGCTTGGACTATAAACACTGGATAGAAACATTGAAAATCTACAAGAACTCACTTACTTTGAACGTAAATAAATGTTTTTTTTTTGGCGAATTTACTGTATATGAAATATATTTCCTAAAATAATAATTTAAGCCAGTATTATTTATAAGAAGGTTTTTAAACAATTAGTCCAACGCGCTGCTTTAGTGTGTGTTAGCGAACTTCACACGTCTTCGAAATAATTTATTCCTCAGACATGTTTCCTGACGATATATTTATTCATTGATGAGCATTTAAGTGCTGAGTTTTTAGTTGTCAGCGGGAACTGAACCTGGATTGCTTGCTCGCTCTCTGTGAAAATTAGGTTGTAAAAAAATTTGTATATATATGTATATTTTATACTTTCGTATAAAAATAATCAGATTTTTTTTATAAGATATGAAATAAAACGCAATTAACTACGAAGGTAAACGAAGCGACAAATTTTTACTGAAATGTCATGTTTTAATTTCTTTATTTTTAAAACTGCCAAACTTCACTTCGCTTGACTGAAGCTTGAATTATTCATGAATTACGTTGCGCAAAAGCTCTCATGCATGCAGTCTCTCTAAACTATACCATAAATTCTAGAAATTCAGTAAGGCTTGAAATTGCATTGAAGCAAATCATTAAAACAACGAGAAAATTTGAAAATAAAGAAATACTTCGGGCCATCATTAAAAATTAATTAGTTCCCTTGCCGCTCTTCTAATAAAAAAAAACTGTAAAATTTACTTTATTATTTGTACACATCACAAAAAGCATTATAGTCATCGTCTGTCGGAAAACACTACAAGTTTTTGTTTTGTGATTTTAGAAATAATTAAATAAAGCTTTCTGCATGTACAATAATTCGTAATTAAGGTCAACGAGGATTGAGCTTCGGTCCACTACAGTTTATAAAAGTCCACTGCTGAACATAGACCTCCTCCATATATTGCCTTATAGGGGGGATTATGCCATAGTTGCCACTCTTGGCAGGCGGGTTGGCAACTGCAGTTTTTTTATTATTTTGAGTTGTTATCGGGAAGATGCTGTTGCCCATCGCCTGTTTCAGTTTCCCTCTGTCGCCTCTTACGACACCCACGGGATGATGTGGGTTGTGGATATTCTTGCACCACCACTATCCGGTACACACTCAAGGTCGTGGAGTAGGAATGCAATAAATATCAGAGTATAGTGACTTTGTTAGTTTTGTCACATGCGAGAACTTATATAAACTTTAAATATAATATAGGTATAGCATTTAAGTTTCGTATTGAAAATTATATTTTAAATAGATATTTTTGCAATATTCTGTATGACTGAAATACAATTTTTCATCGTTTTCTTCAAGAGCCAGCAAGGTATATTTTTCTTACCTAATGTGAATTCTAATTATATATTTATTGAAAAAATCAATTTAGTTCTTAAACACTACTACGTACGTAATAGTAACGTATTATATAAATGGGCTTTTAGTGATACCGTATTTACACACATATGTTCATCTTGACTATGCCCTTATTTTGTTATTGCTAATCGTATGTACACCACGTAGGTATGTATGTACAGACCAACTAAAGACCATCAAAATAAGTTATATTGATTAATACCTATATATAGTACTACCTAATAGATCACACTTTTATTTTAATGTTATATTCACTTTATTGCCCATTGTTAAATTACTTTTTTTTTTTTTTTTTTTTTTTATAGAATAGGGGGCAAACGAGCATGCGGCTCACCTGATGTTAAGTGACTACCGCCGCCCATGAACAACCGCAACACCAGGGGAATTGCAGATGCATTGCCGGCCTTTTAGAAAGGTGTAAGCTCTTTTCTTGAAGGTTCCTAAGTCGTATCGGTTCGGAAAATTCGCTGGTGGTAATTGATTCCACAAAGAAGTTGTGCGAGGGAGAAAACTTCTTCTAAATCGCACAGTGGTGGACCGCCAATCATCCAGATGGTATGGATGGTAACGCGAGTTTTGTCGCGACGTGCGATGGTGAAATTGAGCGGCTGGAATTAGTCCGAACAATTCCTCAGAGCACTCCCCGTGATAGATGCGATAAAATACGCAAAGAGATGCAACATCTCTACGCAGTGCCAGTGTATCGAGCCGATCGGAAAGAACTCGGTCGTCGACGATTCGAATCGCTCTGCGCTGGATGCGGTCAAGTGGAAGGAGCTGGCACTGGGGTGCCCCGGCCCAGAGATGAGAACAGTATTCCATGTGGGGCCGAACTTGCGCTTTGTAAAGTTGCAAGCGATGTGCCGGCATGAAATACTGTCTCGCTCTGCTGAGCACGCCAAGCTTTTTAGAGGCCAATTTGGCCTTCCCTTCCAAGTGACCACGAAACTGCACGCTATTCGATATGTCGACGCCAAGGATTCCGATACTGGCTGAGGCAGCAAGGGGAGTGCCTTGAAACTGAGGAGATACGACAAACGGGTTCTTTTTAGCGGTACTTACATATATCGCGTGGTTTATGGACCAACTTTACTACCTATCCGCTTTCGCTTTAAAATGTGAATAAGATAACAAATATTCGCTGGTTGCAACTTTGTTTCCTTTAGATTTATTTTTATATAATGGAATACGTTTGGATTTTTTATTGTAAGAAAAAAGGAACGGGCGCGGGTTATTTTGAATAAAGCTTATTCCACACGTAGAAATAAATATAAGTAATATATATTAATATAATTTAAAGCAAGACACTATATATTTTGCAAATATTTCAAAAAGCTCAATAGTCAGGAATTTTTGACGTTTCGAAAGGCATATGAGGCAAGAAGATTATTAGAGAATGACAATCAGTGGGATATATATCTGGAAGAGGCTGCACATTGCGGATCTGTGCCTAAGGTGAGAGAGTTTTCACTATATTAATAGCAACATGTGGACTTTCAAACTCTCAACAATTGTGGAAATGGCATAAAATTATATGGTGGATTATATTTTACACAGATTACAAAAGCAGAATCCAAATGCTTCATACAATTATTTAATTTACAACGAAATGCTAACAAAGGTTGAAGTCCAAGTGATAACTATACTGGAAAAGATTTATCTCATTTTGATAAGAGCAGACCACAAATAATTGGGGAAGTGAGTAGTAAATTAATTCGAAAACTAGATTACGATACTTTTTCTTTAATGCGACAAATAACGGAAGCCCTTCCACTTTTGAATCCAGAACAAGGATTAGTCTTTAGCACAATTATTCAAAAGCTTGCCAGTTGACGGCTCCGTGGCGCGGTGGCTTAGCAATAAGTTGCTGTGCTGGGTCCTCGGGTTCGAATCCCGCACGGAACAAGTATTTGTATGGCCTACAAATAATTGTTCCGGGTCTGGATGTTTGTCCTTGTGCAATTTGTGTTTGTAAGCTACCTCCACGATACAGGAGAAAATCCTAGTGCGGGGGTAAAGTTTTAAAAAAAAAGGAGAAATGAGAAAAAGGAGTTGCGATAGTGGTTTGTTCTTTTTGGATGCACCAGGCGTTACTGGCAAAACCTTTCTTTGAAAATTACCTATAGCTAAAGTCCGCAAAGATAAATGAGCTGCTGTTGCAGTAGCTTCCCCTGGAATAGCTGCTACTCTACTTAGTGAGAGACGAACAGCACACTCAGTTCCTTAACTGCCATTGAAATTAGCTCATGAGAAAATGCCATTAGCCAAAGCAGTGAGCGCGGAAGAATGTTACGGCAGTGTAAAATGTTGGTTTAGATGAATGTAAGATATCCCACAAAACAACAATCGAAACCAGGGATGTTACGGATATGATATTTCGGATATGGATACGGATACGGATATGGGAATAATATTATATCGGTTTCGGTTTCGGTTACGGATATAAAATTATTTCGGATTATCCGTTAGTTTCGGATCGGATAAGATTTTTGAGGTATTTAAGTAAAATACAAATAAGTAGGTAATCATTTGGCTTTATATCTTGGTTATCATTTGGTTACAATCAGTCATTTATTCAAGTAATTAACAATTTTATAAGAATAGTATACTAATTAATGTAGCTACCTACATATTTTTAAGTTATCTACTTAAAAATGCTATTACAAAATTATTATAATCAAAAACAATGCTATTAGTTTTTTTTTCTATTATATTCTTCAATATATTTCTAGGAACTATTACAACGCATAAATCAGTCTTCTTAAGTCTTTGCATATTGAAGAATAAAAACTAAAATCTGAACATAACATAACAAAATATTTACTTGTCTTTCACTTAATGATTTCTTTTAATAGTCGAAACTAAGCAAAGGTAAATTATACTTAACAAAAAGCAATTTCGCAGCCTTATCACCAGAAAGTCGATTTCTTAAGGGGTCATAAATTAACCCAGCTGCACTGAAAAGCTGCTCACTTGGTACACTTCCAGGAGGTGGAGAAAGGTACTGTCTTACTAAATCACTTAAGCAATGGTACTTGGTATGCATTTTCCACCATAAAAGTGGATCTTCATTGAGTGTCAATCGTTTCTCCCTGTTGTATTCATTTAGTAATGTCTTTTTAACAATAAATTGATTGTGCACATCATCACCACAATCTATGTTTTGCTCTTCCTCGTCACTTAAGCTTAATATTTCAGCTAGACAAGATTGAATGTGTGAATAGTTGCTTGAGCTTGTTGTCGGAATCTCATTCCGTGATCTCTTAGGTGAAGAAGGACCTTCATCACGAGAAGCTTTTGAACACCCAAGAATCCCCAGAATCTCAGACTGTACCTGTTCCTTCGTAATTTCAGTAAAAAACTTGAGTTTAAACCGTGGATCTAGATAAGTAGCTATTGTATATATTTTATTATTTTCAATATCCTGAAATCTGACATTGATGTCTTGGATCATTTTCGTAATCATTAATTTGAAGTTCTCAGAAGTCTCTTCTTTACTCTTCTCTGTTTCTAGTGTGTTTTTAAGAGTATATATTAATGGAATCACTGATGCTATTATTGCAGTAGCACTACTTAACTCCTTTGTAATTTCTTCGAACGGCTTTAGTATTGCAACACACTTTTTCAAGTCGAGCCATTCATCAGCATTAAGAATTGGTATATCATGCGCGCCCGAATACAGTACTAAGGAGTCTTTTAATGTCAATATTCTTTTCATCATATAATACGTCGCGTTCCATCTGTGAAAAAAGAAAAAACAATGTCAAATCAAATAAAAAAAAATTACATAATAGATAGGTGTATAAAATAGAATAAAAAAATCTCACCGTGTGGAACATTCCTGAATTATACTTAGTCCTGATTGGTTCAGTCTTTCTGTTTGAATTTGTTTCAATTCATTTTGCGCGATTAGGGAGTGATTGAAGTGAGTTGCAATTTTCTTGCACTTCGTAATTACTGACGAGAGAAATTCTTCGATTTCCATCGTTGATCGCACACATAATTGTAGTTGATGAATAGTACAGTTTGCATCAGTGAAATTGGCCATATTCATAGCTTTTATCATATTAGATCCTCTGTCGCGTAAAATACAATGAACTGATTCCGTGCTTAAGCCCCAATCTTTCAAAATATTGTTTAAATTATTTGCTATAATTTCACCTGTGTGCCGACCCTCTAATTGTTCACACTTGAGTATTATAGAAACTCTTTCATATTTATTGGTGATGCCATGAGCAGTAAGACTAAGTAACGATACATTTGAGCTGGGCTCTGACCACACATCTGTAGTAAATGACAACTTTTCAAATTGCTTAAGTAATCCCAGCACCTTTAATTTAATTTTATTGTATATATCAGTACACAGCAAATTAGTAAAATACTGCCGACCTCTTAGATGATAGCGTGGTAATGCTGCCTGCATTAATCTTTGGAAGCCGACACCTTCCACAAAGTTAAATGACAAGTTTTGTAATGCAATCATTTCAGCTACTAATTTATCAATTTCTTTTTGCTTGACATTACTTTCATCCCAGGCGCCTTTATTTTTTAAAGAATCTGTTATTGACAGCTGTTTTTTACACTCTTGTAATGGTGTCAGCTGTTTCGTGGTATGTGGTATTTGTTGGATATCTTTTTCTAGTAACAAAAGTTCTTCGTACTTATCACCGTGTTTTGATTTAAGATGAAGTTTAAGCGAAGTAGTGCCACCTCCTTTTCGTGAAAAGGTTTTATCACACTGTTTACATTTTGCGGAATCTGCATTAACTTGATTAAAAAATCTCCAAATTAAACTAGACTTAGGTCGCATTTGGTCCAGATTAGGTAAACAATTTAATAACACAACACTTTTCTTTCACTTCGTCGAACTAAACTAATTACTCGTACCTAAATATAAAACTGACTGACGGGACTTATGTATGACTGCAACATAAATAATAAACAAACAATGCAAGAGTAAGAGACACGCGCCGCTAATGTAAAAAAGAAACCTGTTATAACAAGTCTCATTTAGACTCAGCCCCTACCCTTATCCGAAATTATCCGAAACTTTTATATCGGATTCGGTTACGGTTACGAATAGTTTTTTATTTCGGATATCCGATAGTTTCGGTTACGGTTACGGAGCTCCATAACATCCCTGCAATAAACAAAGCTCAATGGCAGACGCTTAAAGTTGCAAGTGCACATTTAGAAAAACAACTGTTTCTCCCATGATCTCTTTGCGGCGTGCCCACTATCGAGTAATAAGCCCGCAAAATTCTTATGTTTTAGCAAAGGATAGAAAAAAAAGTAATTTATAAAAATGTATTAAATAATTAAAAATAATGTTTGTAGGTATTATTTGCAAAATAATTAAAAATGCTGCCCAAAATTTGACATGTGTTTTATGCATTGGTACGTGTTTCCTTATTCTTACAAAGAAACGCAATTTTTATCGTGAAAAACTCGAAACGATAAATAATATTTTTTTTTAATTATATTTTAACGCAAGTTTTACAAAATAACTATTAACTACAAGAAGAGTCAAATATTCCTATGATTATTGTACATACATTTTTCTTTTTTGTTCACAGCACGATTTGTGGCATTGTATTTTGGTTAAAAGATAAATTAGAAAATAGACGTAGCGATTATATACTATTTGGTAGAAAATATCAGAAGTGTAGAGTTGTTGCGATGTCGTTTCGTTAGCTCAATGGAACGTCATCAGACAGCTTCGAATCCGGTACACATAGATGCACCGACTAATATGATGTTAACGCATCACAGAGGTTAGTAATATTGCCGGCACAGAACACGCCTTTGTATGGCCAAAACTTAATAGCTCCAGATCTAGATGTTTACCAATGTGCAATGTCAATGCAGGCATGTAAAACGTCACCACATTACAATACTAAGTTTATATTTTGTTGTTTTGAACATAAGTATTATAGATCTTTTACAGATTGAAGAGTTTTAACCACACACACAAACACTCACGCCTGTCACCCAGAGAGGAAGGCAGAGACTACGGACTTCCATTTGGCGCGATCCTGACACACCTCTCTCGCCTCCTTTACATCCATATATCTACGCATACACGCTCGTTGGTTAAGGGTACTCCTAAACTGGCACATTTTCAATGTATCGCCGATTTGGTCGATAAATCTTCGTCTAGGGCGTCCTTTCTCGACTCTGCCGTTCACTTCTGAAACATTAATTTGCTTTGTCACTCTTTCCTCATTCATTCTTTCTACGTGACTAAAACACCGAAGCGTTCCTTTTTTAATCCTGGTCACAATGTCATCTTGCAAAACACACTTTTCTCTTATCACACTATTTCTCACCCTGTCATTCAGATTCAGCCCTAGCATACTCTTTAATGACCGCATTTCTACAGCATTTATTCTACTTTCATGTTTCATCTGCCAGACCCAACTTTCACTACCATACATTAAAGTAGGGACTAACACAGCATTATGAATTGCTTTCTAGTTCTATATCCTTATCATATCTACCATCCCTGCTAAATAAACATCCCAAATATACTAACTCATCCACTTGCTCAATCAACTCCCCTTCTATTCTTATTTCACATAACGTTTTACTTTCTTGTCTTTCAAAAACCATCACTTTAGTCTAACTTGAACCAATGTTATAACGATAATTTAAATTCAATTAACATACAAATTAAAATGAAACTCTTTTGGTTTTGAAAATAAAATTTTTTGGAGATGCTATTTGTCTGCTGTAAGTCCAACAGATCACGCAAGGCTTTCGGTCCAGCGCTAGGTTTAATTTAGTTACAATGATAAGTTCTAATATATAGTGCTATTACTCTGCACTAGTGACACTTTCATTAGAGACAACGAGTCTCTTTGAATTTTAAACAGGTTATTTAATACTGAACTTTACTTAAACCAACAAAATATTCATTAAAATATTAATATAACATTGCAGAACTGCAAATTATGCGACAAAGAGAAAATGAAACAGAAGAATGTCAGTAGCATCTTCCTGATAACATCTCAAAATAATAAGAAAACTGCAGTTGCCAACACACCTGACAAGCGTGACAACAGATGAACATTATAATGAGGGAGGTTTATGTTCAGTTTTGACTTTGATAGTCTGTCATGATGATGATGATGCCTTATTTATAAAATATTTTCTTCTTCCCATCTTTTAACGTGGTAAAGCCACGCTGCAGCTAGATTATGGTTGTAGCACTAATGAGTCGGCACAAAGGGAATAGGATAACGCTCTCACAGAATATTATATTCAGGAGTTGATTCTTGAACAACTGCAATGATGAAATGCTTTGCATTCTTTTATTTATTGTGTGATTCTGATTGAGGTTCCATTACTTACTTTCGACCACTTCTTTTAAGCTTTTTTCAAATTACTAAGCATGAAATTTTCTGATTTCTAATACATTTGTTTAAAAAATGAAATATTATTTTTTAATAATTAAAGTCCGAATCATGGGACTTATGTTAATGTGTAATTCAACTTATTTGCATAATCCTCCCGGGCTGTGCGACCAAATTCGACCAATGCTTCCACCGCGGGTAAGGATTTTCCGACTGTTTTCATTGTTTAATCTATGCATGTAAATAGAATAATTCTCTGCGATAAAGTAATTAATTTGCATTGGCAATAGTAAATTTAAGTTAATTGTAAGTAAAATATAACAAAATATTTAAATTAACATCCTATTTATTGGTGGCTAGTCGCAAATCTCCCCTTGTTTCTAATAAGATTTCGAAGCAGGGAAGAGTTCGCAGCGCTGCGATAACCCGATGTGTGTTGGCGGACCTTACATGTCCTCAAATTATTTATTTATTTTCAGACATTCTTGAACCGTTACTATGTGCTACAATCCTGCATACCTATATTTATATAGTAGTCACTACTTTTTAATGTACCCATATAATAGCTACTGCTCTTTAATGTATATGCCATAATATGTAAAAAAAATCCGGACTATAGTAGCGTCAAATATTCGAGATATCTAGTATCGTGATCACCAATTGCGTTCACAAGCTAGACGATTACGGTAAATCCTTCTGAGATGTTTTTTATAAAACAAGAATGACAAAAATCAGACAGTCCACCTGATGCTAAGCTAATGCTGTGGCCCATATACACTTATATTATCCTCGATTTAGGATTGAAATGCAGACTGATGCTAGAATGATAGAGGCGGATTAAGATTGACTTCCTCGTTAATAGTAAAAAGTTTCTAGTAATTGTTTTCTCTTAATACAAAATAAATTGAAGAAAAAAAGCTATAGTAGCTGCAGACGAACTATCACGGTATTGTATGACGACATAGTGGTAAATATTTATATGACCTAAACACTGATTTGCAAGTTTTGAAATTGAATGCTAGCCACCACGATTTTTTGTGAAATATACGAGTATTATTCCTGATATGGTACGTCTAGTTATGGTTACCGTACCTTTGACACTGCATTCTTTTCACTGTGATTTTATTGTATTAATGTTACATAGAACACAGGTAGTTTCTTATCAAGAGCAACGTGAACAGCTTCCGATTCTGTCGAAATAAAGATTTATATATAAAAAAAAGATTTTTTATTCTGATCACTCGTAGAATTGATCTCTATCCGTTCGTGAAGTTTCATCGCCAGTTAGGCTATTTCAAAGATTAGACCGGACAAACAGACAAACAATTAAAAATTTTAAAAGTGCTTAAGCATGTCTTAATGTGCAAATAACCCTCTAACCCTAAAACCCAAGCCAGTTATTTTTATAATAGGTAATACCTATGAAATTATCGTTCTACAGTACTGGCTATTTCAAATATAAATAATTTTTGTTTGGCAAATAATTCTCATTTCAAATTAATTATATGTTAAAAACATGGAATTGTTTTTTTTTCAAAATTAATCATTTGTTTATTGTTTAGCGTCATCAGTGTTACCTCTAACAACTTTTCGTTAGATCTACCAACTTTTAGTATACTACTAACTACCTCTACTCTACCTTGCAAAAAAAGTCTACCAACTTTTAGAATTTTTGAACAATTTTATTATCATCTTCAGAATCTCAAGTGAATTCTCAATAATCACTGCTATAAATAGTCATTAGGTTCAAGTAAGTTTATTTATACAAATAAAGGAATTGTTTGTTTATGATTAAAAACTATTAAATCAGGATATACTAAACTTATCATGACTCGTATTTAAATTTTTCGTTCTTTTCGGGTTTTATTTTAGGAATTGATGATCAATGATCCTGCTTTCACATGGGGTTCCTTATAAAAAGAGGTGAAATAATTGTTACCCAATAAAAACATTAATTACGTGTATCACATTATTATTGGGAGGTCTTTAGAAAACTTAAAAAAATATAGGTGAAAGATCTACTAACTTTTTAACTACCAACTTCTGAAATCATATCTAACTCCGAGACAAACTTCGGGATGGTAACATAGAGCGACATGTTATCATCGCATCGCATTATCACATTTGAATCTTTTTATTTATTTATTTAATTCATAAACTTGTGGCTTACAGAAAATCCAACACGCGCACAACGTTAAATTTTACATGCAAAAATATTTTTCAAAAATTGTATCCATCCATAACAACTAAAATTAATAATCATAAATTAATTAATTATAAAATAATAGTAATATAAAATCTCGAAGCTTTTTGCAGCCTGTGTCAGAAATTAAAATGGTAATAAAGCCAATTAAAACAATAAAATATTAATAATTATACAATGAAATATTTTGTCACATCAATTTATAATGCAATGTCAATAAAAACTAATAACAATTTTCGTCATCTAGTCTGGTCAACAAGTTGAAATACATTTTTCTAGAAGTCGTTCCGAATCCAATGAATTTTTTAGGTACTTTATGTGTATTTTTCACGTTTTCAAGCTTAAACCAGGGATACGTTAAAATTTCGAGTAATTATGGAATATGAGTATGAGTGCATGCGTTTATAGTATTCGTGGCAAATACACCCCTGTTATTGGTTTTCCCGCTTCTGTTCTGGAAATTTCGACATGAAAAGTGAGTTTGGTCGATATTGACGAAATAAAGGCGATTGTGGAAGCTGATATTACTCAATCGACGGTCCATTTGCGTCAAATTTACAAGGTAAAAAAGCTTGACAAATGGGTCCCCCGCGTACTCAATGATCGCATGCGCGAAGTACGCGTCGAGACGTGCCATGCACTGCTCAACACGCACATAAACGAAGGAATTATAAATGCGGTTTATAATTAAATATTGTTAAATGCGACGAAAAATGGATTCTGTTTGACAATCGCAAGTGCTCAGCAAGTTGATTGGATCCTGGTTTCAAACGCCTGGCGCCCAAACAATGCCCTAAACGGAAACTTAGAAACGGAAAAGGACCCTAGAAAAGTAATAGTCACTGTTTGGTGGTCTAGCACCGCTCTGATTGATCACAGCTTTATACCAAACAGGATGAGCATTACTGCAGACGTGTACTGTGAAGAAACGAACACAATGATGGAGAAGCTCGCACATCTCCAATCAACTTTGGTCAATCGCTCGTACCCGCTGCTCCTGCACGACAACGCGCGACCTCATACTGCACAACAGACGGTCTCCAAGTTACAAGAGCTTGGGTTGTAAGCTCTCAGTCATCCGCCGCACTCACCAGACTTTACGCCTACAGACTTCCAACTTTTTCCAGAATTATCCAAATTCTGGGCACCAATAAACTGCCACCGCATGATTACCTTGATTAAAAGAAATAAAAAATATAGAAAAAAACTACGTTAACTTATGTCATTAGAAATGGAAATTTCATAGGTAAAGACCAAATATTATACACGGACTACTTGTACAATTTTATTAATATGTCTATAGAAATATACACTACGCCAGCGTACATTGAAATATATCGTGGAATACGTATATTGTGAATCTTTATTTCTAGACAAATAAAATTTTCTAAATTTTGTCATGAATACAATCACTTACGCACGTAGTGATTTTATTTACGGACTTATGTCACTTTTAAAAAGATTTTCAATACATTTTCATGAGTTATTTATTTTCTCTACTGAAACTTATAAAATAAAATGTGTCTCCGCCGACTAGAGATAATTTGGTGCTTTTATTGTAACTTTACAATGTTACTAAACCTCACCTTATATTAACTTGAATCGTGATAGTATTATAGAATTAAGTGCAAATTAAATTAAAATATGTACATAAAGGATAAAATCTACTTTTGGTTTAGATATATTTATTAATTATAATAATTTTTAAAGGACAATATAACTTGCATTTAAATACGAGTATGTAATCGTAAATTATTGTGAAGTGTAGGGCGGCCCTCTACTAGTTGAAGTGACGATCAGGTAAGAGATGCAGGAAGTAGATAGATGCAGGTAGATCAGGACCGTGCTTTATGACATTCCTTGGGGATAATATCCCTACAGAAAAGAAAAGAAGAAAGAAAAGGAATGTAATAAATCCCAGATAATTACTCAACATAGGTCATGTTGAACAATTATCTGGGATGTAATGATGATGATGATGAAGCATTTTATTGCACAAACATACAGAGCGAAAGACTGTGAGAGCACATTGCTGGATGGAATCAGAATGTGATCCCCGCCGAATCCATTGTAATAAAATTCTGTAAATACTAGGAATAGACACAATCTAGTAGTACCAGTTACTCGATTCCACCGAGTCAGTAATTCATGTGATGTATATGCTTTTACAACAAAATCTCAAAAAGTATACAAAATTTGACTTGCTCAAAGTTCAAAAACTTTATTAAACAAAGTTTGCATAAAAAGGGTTATTTTAATATTAAGGAATTTATGGATGATAATAACCCCTGTGAATGAGGTTGTAGCGCTACCAAGCTATTTCTAATTTGTTTTGTGTGATTAATTATATAACATGCATGATTGTAAGCTTTTATTTAAAAAAGTCCCGCTGGGTTTCTCTGAACACAACTCACAACATCTGAATAATTGGCCTGCCACGTCGTCATTTTCCAAGATTTTTCTTCCTCACATGACCACATAGTGCAACCGTCATTAGCGATTTGTGTAATTTTTATGAATTAAGAACCTTCAAGAAAAGAATGTACTGCTTATTCAAAGGCCAATGCACCTGCGAAACCTCAGTTGTTGCAGCTGTTGATAGACAGCGGTGGTACCCTCATATGAACTGCATACTCATTAGCCTCCTAAGAAAAGACTATAGAACCACAAATATATGAGCGAACACAAAAGCACTCACTCATCGCTGTGTCTGATGTAGAAGCTATATCAGGAACACAAGGTCAAGCACAACACTGTCAGACCCGAGAACCAACCAATTGTGCGTTTGGGCAAATGTTGATCCGAGATGAGAATTAGATGACATGGATCTTCGAACCGTTGTGTAGCAGCCAGTTTCTGTGATCAGTGATCAGTCATACATTACCTGAATGTATTTCATGCAAATAAAACGATTAATTCCTTGGATTATGCATAAAATTGTAAAAAATCTATTCAAATAATTTATAACACTTCTTTTATACCTTCTCAGTTCAAACAAAATGACCGATATTCCCACAAGTACTAATGAAGTTGCCTTTGGGACACAATCGAGTGAAATACTCATCAAGCAAGAAACACGTCCAGATTTAAATATATGGTGCCGAATGATTTTGATATCTATGCCGTGCTATTAAAAAAGAACATACATACGTTATGGTAGGTATGACTGCATTAACATTGGTTTAGATTGAAGGGGAGATTAACGGAAAAGCGAGAACGCTGCTACAAAGCGGTGAACAGTGCTTATAATGGATCAAACATACTTATGTCATACCCAGAAACTAACCGAAATACCTTTTTTGATATTTGTTATGAGCTTTATCGAGCACCATGTAGTTTTGAGAAAAACCCTTTTTGACTAATACCGTATTATAAAGAATTATCATGTCTTATCAAGAGTCTATTGAAAACTGTCCTATTTCCCATACCGTCCTTTACCGTCCGATCCCATCCCGAACCGTCCATCCCGTCCCGTCCGTCCGTCCGTCCAGGCCCATCCCGTCCCGTCCCGCCCGTCCTGTCCAGTCTCGTCCCGTGCCGTCCAGTCCAGTCCTGTCCTGTTCTGTCTTGTCCTATACTATCCTATCTCACACATAACTCATCGTATTTTACCCATTTTATTCTCTTTTATTTACTAATCTCCTCTACTCTCCGAGGTTGTAGGAAATTGTACAATATGAAGGTAAGTAATTTTACATAAAACCAATTTTAACCGGCAGCTGTATTACGTATTCCTACAGAAGGTATTTCTCGTAAATTATAAAATTTCAAAGCGAGATCTATTTTACGATCATAATTTTTGAAACTGAAGCAAGGTAAGAAAAGCAATGACGAACAAAAGCATTTGAAATTTCCAAACTTGAATATTTCACGCAAGTTTGAAGCTGTTAGTTTATGTCGAATGGATTAACGAGTTGAAAACTCAAGATGTTAGCTTAATCAAAACTTTCAGAACTTTTTTAAGAGTTATATCGTAATACTTTACCAATTTACAGTACACCAGTACACTTGAGCCAACCGCTAGAGCCAAGCTGCAGCTATATTTATAATATAGTTGTAGCACGAAGAGGCATTCCATCTTAGTCCTCAAGGCTGACAACGCATCTAGATTTTGGTTCGTAAACGAGGATAGATGTAGATGTCTATGGGCCACAGCAACCACTTCCCATCAGGTGGACTGTGTGCTCGTTTGTCACCCTATTTCTATAAAATAAACTTGGATACAATATCACCAAAACCCAGAACTACTATGTGATTATTTGTGTAAAACCTTGTCTAAACATATATATAAAAATGAAGTCTGTCGTAGTTACAGCCTATATACACGTCCCAGGGTTTTAGGGCAAGGACATGTCTTTGAAATTTTTTTTTCTTATTTCTCATACATGCAGGTTTCCTCAGGATGTTTCCTTTACCGCCGAGCACGTGATACATCAGCACTTAAAATTAAATTTAACAATTTCATGGGTGCCGGCGGGGATCGAAGCCGGGTTGCTCGCGTACTGTGAAATTTACAGCGAGTGCCTTTTTATCTTATTTACCCTGAGCTCTATCTATTAGTAACATTGACATAACTGGCTTCTATTGAGCTCAAAGAGTTATTTACATGCTATTAAGACATAATTTTTTTTTTAATTTGTCTGCCTGTCTGTCTGTCCGGGCAAATCTTTGGACCGGCTTAAGCGATTGTGATGAAATTTCATGAACTGATAAAGAGCAATGCCAGGAGGGATCTAGGTTATATTTTATCCGAAAAACATGATTTTTTTTAAACGAAAAGTTTATAAAATAAATGGCCTTTGTTTATTTCAAATCTAAATAACTATACACTAATAGATCCTATATAGTCAAAGCCGGGGCAGGTTGCTAGTTATTAAATATAAGTATTTATACACTACTACTCTCCCAACGAATAGGCCTTAGGATGAACATGGACAAAAGAAAGATCATGTTTAATGTCCATGTCACACCTATGCCGGTAGTTGTTGGGAGCACTAAGCTCCAAGTTGTTGACGAGTATGTTTACCTGGGACAAATAGTATGACTAGGTAAGTCCAACTTCGACCGAGAGGTCAATCGACGGATTCAACTCGGCTGGGCAGCGTTCGGGAAACTACGGCACATCTTTTCGTCAGACATACCTCAAAACCTTAAAACGAAATTGTACAACCAGTGCGTGTTGCCAGTGATGACTTACGGATTTGAGACGTGGTCCTTCACTGCTGGCCGTATGAGGAAGCTCAAGGTCGCTCAGCAAGCTATGGAGAGGGCTATGCTCGGGGTTTCTCTGCGTGATAAACTTAGATATGAGTATATCCGCAGTAGAACCAAAGTAACCGACATAGCCCAATGGATTAGTAAGCTGTAGTGGCAGTGGGCAGGCCATATAACTCGAAGAACCGACAACCGATGGGGAAGAAAGGTTCTCGAGTGGCAGCCTCGTACCGGTAGGCGAAGTGTAGGGCGACCCCCCACGAGATGGAGTGACGACCTGGTAAGACATGCAGGAAGTCGATGGATGCAGTTGACTCAGGACCGTGCTTTGTGGCATTCCTTGGGGAGGCCTATGTTCAGCAGTGGACTTATGAATGGCTGTAATGATGATTTATACACTAAACTAATATTTCAAATAAAATTTATTGCGTTTCATTTTAACATAATTTTATTGCCCACTTGCATACATTCAAGTAATTTTCATATTCTTATTTTAATTGCGTTTATTTCCTTAATATAATAAAATCTTGAAATGAAAATGGTCTTACACTATTACATCATACGTATAAGTACGTTTTAATTAAGGCGTACATACTCGTAAAGCAGACAATCTGGCAGCATGAAAGTTGTGGAGTGGAATATTAACAAAGTTAAGATGTAACGGGCATAACGAAGAATATGGAGATGTGAATATGAAAACTTGTAAGCTCTTCTGAGTGAAGACCACAGTATGTTTTGCCACTTGGTGCCACTCTCGAAGAGTCGCGGTGTGAAGATTATAATGGAACATTACAGAAAAATTTGTGGTATTTGTCATAAACGCATCGTGATTTAATTTTTATAGAAGAGTTGACCGGCGCCCATGAACAATTGCAACACCAGCGGAATTGCAGGTGCGTTGCTGGCCTTTTAAAAAGGAAATTAGGATTAAAATTCAGTTCTCACACTAAAATATATACAAGAGCCTCTTGAAACTGTCGGGCGAGCACAGCGTGACACACCACGAACCGCTTCAGCCAGTAGTGATGCAGTCCATCGATTCCCGGACTTTTCCAATTCGGAGCCCTACGGACCGCCTCAGCTACGTCATCCGGCGTTATGATGACGGGGTCGCACTCGCCACAACTTCCGTCAAAGGGCCCTCGCTGTGGTTTACGGGCTCTGACCACAGGCCGCACCAGAATGCGATAGTGTCGGCCTGATTCTGTCCTGGGCCCGTTCCACGTACCATTGGTCGCTCCAATGATTCATAGAGCCTCTTCTGATAACTCTGGAAGAGACGATTCTGGTTGAACCGTGTCGACCTCTCGGTATATCGCCGAATCCGCTTCCCTCAAGCAGTGATTCTCTGCTTCAGGTCGTCTATGCGCTCCGTCAGTTTTTGCGTTATATCCGGCTGGGACAAACTGATATTTGTCCCAGCAAACGCCATCCTGACGGTGCGCACAATTCTCGGCCTATTATTGCCCGACCTGAAGCTTATCAGTCTGCCGATGAGGGCCGTTGCCTTTACGATACGGTCCTCAATCCTTCTTGTCCAGGCTGGGATGGCGCTACTTTGTCTAGTAACGCGTCGTGGGAAGTTTGGCGCTAATAATAATTCAAACTGTCAGTGCGGCGCTAAAAATAATTAAGTCCGTCTCGCAAAGGTCCCGGCTGGTTTCCAAATAGGTCACCAGCATTGGGTTAAGAGCCCTCACGACAGCCCGATTCCACTTGCTTAGGGGTATACGTGGGAGTCGCGGTCGATTTTCGAGAGGCGTACTGCGCGTTTCCACAATCGCCTCCACCACTTTACTCCTCATCTGCTCTAGTTGTTGGGTGACTATTCCATCATCGTCTGAATCAACCACAACTGGAAAATCCGCGGCGGTATCATGTGTGCAGATTGCTCTGCAATTCGTGGCGTCGCAATACCAGCTGTGGCATTTTCATCCGATGAGGGAACAGCCTCACTTCGTAGTCGTTCGAGTTCGGCGTCACCAAATATGTTGGAGCGCAGGATGTACCGAACTCGGTCTGCCAATTTTTGCTCTGATACATGAACAGATGGCTCCAGCTCCGCGAAACAGCGATGCATCCGAGCCCGATGCGCTAACATTCCAGTTTCTTCCCCTTTTGCCTTAAAATACGCTCGCAATGCGTTTGCGTTCATCATTTCTGTCCAAC
The DNA here is from genome assembly GCA_963668995.1 of Parnassius mnemosyne. Taxonomy (NCBI): domain Eukaryota; kingdom Metazoa; phylum Arthropoda; class Insecta; order Lepidoptera; family Papilionidae; genus Parnassius; species Parnassius mnemosyne. The sequence goes on along the minus strand of CAVLGL010000148.1, from coordinate 36,345,127 downwards.
GTTTGCGACGTGTTCCACCAGCGGCGGGTGCCGCTTGCTGAGTCCAAGAAGACCCAGTCGACACCAAGCCTGGTGGGGATGATGGATGCGGGCGGCTACTAGATGGTCTTGTAGCCCCTCGTGCTTAGCTGGCGACCCGCATGTTGTCGCGTCCAGCGCCAGCTCCAGACGCGCCCTGGCGACCTCCAGGCAGCGGCCCTTTGCGCACTCTTTTATTTTCCATCATCCATTAAATGAGCATCAATCAACGGGAGACGCCCAGGCCCGGCACCATTTCATGGTGCGGCTATAAGCACAGACGTACCTATGCACCCTCAATTTTGCCGAGGCACGGCGCACACACCTCTTGGCAAGGCGTTGACTGACTGCGTTGACGTAGCAGTTTTGTCACTTAACTGTTAGGCCAGCGGGCGGTGGGGTGGTCACTTCCCTACGCCATTTGATTATTATTATTATTATAAGACATATTTTTTATTTATTATTAACTCCTCCACTTTCCTCTCCCTGTACAATTTTAATAAATTTAAAATTAATTAAAAACTTTGTAAAAGTTGTAACACCTATATACGTCCCACAGCTGGGCACAGGCCTCCTCTTATTTTTAGCGATTAACATGGGGGAATTTAGCCACTGCCAGCTGTAAAGATTGCTTCAGGCATTTAATGTCGAAGTAAAGTTTTGAGCAGACCGTGGCATTTAGTACCAAATACAATTAGGTTGGGTATTGGTACACTGGGTTCAGACCTGAACCAGACAAGGGCCAATATTCAGATCTTATGAAGTCCGGAACATTTGTTTTCGAACCGGGTTGAATTGTGTGTGACAAGTAGCAGAGGATTACTGGAAAGCCCAAGGCTCATTTTTGTAAACCGTATAACTGGGACATTGAACCTTGCCTGAGGTCTTTACTCGTTTTTCGTTTAAGACACCGGATTTGAATCCTTGTAATGATTCGTCGAATTCTGGCTTTAACAGCGTTGCCGATCCGTCTGGTCCTAAAAGCTCGGGGTGGGTGTGAACTTTTATGGTATTTTACAGAAAAAAAAATAAAAAACGCGGTGAAAAACAATATGAAATGGAAAATCGATCGAAGTACCTTGAAGTAAAAAACTTATTCCGAATAGAACTGAGAAAAAGATTGCAATGTTAAAAAAATCTTTAATTATTGCGAGATCGAATTCACGGCCAGTTGAATATTCAATAAAAAAAGGAATTGTATAATTGCCTTTTTTCACGCTTTGTAGCTCAATTCAGCCGAATGTAACAAAATGGTTTTTATTTTGTTTCTGGATATAGAGACTTTATTTGGCGTCATTTCTTCTTTTTCTTCCGTCCATGACAACAATTCCTCTCCATTCGTACGTACGTACAGCAGTAATCGCCAAACTTAGTAGGTAACTCGCGACTTATTTCTTTATTACAACACTTTTTTTTTCCCATACATCAATGTATTTCTTCATGATCGCCGTGTGGTTGCGACTCCTCACAACTGTGGTCATCATCATCATCATCATTACAGCCCTTCACAAGTCCACTGCTGAACATAGGCCTCCCCCAAAGAATGCCACAAAGCACGGTCCTGAGCCACCTGCATCCATCGACTTCCTGCATATCTTACCAGGTCGTCACTCCATCTAGTGGGGGGACGCCCTACACTTCGCCTGCCGGTACGAGGCTGCCACTCGAGAACCTTTCTTCCCCATCGGTTGTCGGTTCTTCGAGCTATATGGCCTGCCCACTGCCACTACAGCTTATTAATCCATTGGGCTATGTCGGTTACTCGTCGTCGTCCTTAAGCGTCTCGTGGTGTCCGAGCCTCACAGCAGCTCTGACTTCAAGGTCGCGGATGCCGTCGATGAATGTCTGCACCAGGTTCCCTACAATGAGCGCAGCTACAGACTGGTACGCTTTTCGAACAAGCTTCTCCACCTCAAAGGCCCACCGCTGCAGGTTGTTTTCGTTACTGCATTGCACACGATCTTCGAGCTGCGCACGAAAGACGTGTTCCAGGTGAGCGTCGTCATATCTCGCCTCCAATGCCATAAGGAGCTGCTCGTAAGTCACTTCCTTACTGAGAGCTTCCAGAACAGTTAAGGCCTGGTCACGCAGGCCTAAGATGAGAGCAGTCATGGCCTGACTTTTATTCCAGCCGTTCGCTTTCACGACAGCCCCGAACTGGATTTTGTAGGCCGACCAGGAAGAAGTCCCGTCGAACGGTGGCACTATGAATCCACGTAGCAAAGGTGTTGTAGCTACCACGGGAGCTGTACTCCATCCTCAATTTTGAGGACGTCCAGCGTTTTCTTCACGTCAACCATCACGTTGTCAACCCGATTGTTCACTTGGTCGATTCGGGTTTCAGCTTCCGACAGGCGGTTGTCATGTTGTGCAACCCTATCCTTCACCTCATTTATCTCTTTCCCGAAGGTAGCGTGAAGGTCCTTCATGAGGAACATCTGCTCTTCCTTATCGCGTTTGAGCTGCTTTTCTAAGCAAGGGGCCTGTTCCTCTTATCCGCGCCGCAGCTGCTCTTTCAACCGACGGACCTGTTCCTCCTGTCCGCGCTGCAGCTGCTCTCCCAACCGACAGGCCTGTTCCTCCTGTCGGTGAGACTGTTCTTCCTGTCGGCGGGCCTGATCCTGCAGCATCATCATCAGAGCACCTAAGTCAGGTGCTGCAGATACAGGAGCTGCTGACGGGCCGGCCTCCGTGTTCAACAGCTGGCCCTCCGACGTTTGCGGCGTTGCATTACCTAATCGTCTCTGGTCCGTCTCCAGCTGGCGTTGACTTCGGGTACGGATACCCTCCATGTCGTTCTTTGGTAAAATCTGCAAGATTTGATCCCACCTCTGAAACCAATTGTTACGAGCTTTGGGTTCGAGACAATTAAAAAATTGCCGATTGAATTACCAAAATTGACACTTTAATTACACAACACTAATTACAATCTAAAACCACACTAATAATAAAACACAATTGTACTACTGATCGCTTAAGTTCGCAGTTGTTTCGCTTCTAAGTATTTTCTTGTATCGCCAGCTCAATACTGCCTCGGTCGTGGTCTATACCGGCCTTAAATAGGGCCTCAGATAGTTTCCAGAACCTTCTACTGTAGCGACATCTAGAATGTTCGAGTACATGTCGGTTCCGAAATTTCTGGAAGGATCTTGACTCTCCTAGTTCTGATACTCGACACTAGAGGGCACTAGTGTAACTAGTATTGCCATGTACAAGATATTAATAGTGGCGCGCAACAATACATTTCGTTTTAGTGTCATTTAAATGCAACCTATTAACATTGAACCAATTTACTAATTTAGATATAGCATTATTTACTTCGTCATATTTTAGTAATTGTCGACTTAATTTGAAAATTAAAGAAGTGTCATCTGCAAATTACTAGAAAAAAGTCAAATATTCCTATGATTATTGTAGATAAATTTTTCTTTTTTGTTCACAGCACGATTTGTGGCATTGTATTTTGGTTAAAAGATAAATTAGAAAATAGACGTAGCGATTATATACTATTTGGTAGAAAATATCAGAAGTGTAGAGTTGTTGAGATGTCGTTGCGTTAGCTCAATGGAACGTCATCAGACAGCTTCGAGTCCGGCACACATAGATGCACCGACTAATATGATGTTAACGCATCACAGAGGTTAGTACTATTGCCGACACAGAACACGCCTTTGTATGGCCAAAACTTAATAGCTCCAGATCTAGATGTTTACCAATGTGCAATGTCAATACAGGCATGTAAAACGTCACCACATTACAATACTAAGTTTATATTTTGTTGTTTTGAACATAAGTATTATAGATTTTTTACAGATTGAAGAGTTTTAACCACACACACAAACACTCACGCCTGTCACCCAGAGAGGTAGGCAGAGCCTACGGACTTCCATTTGGAGCGATCCTGACACACCTCTCTCGCCTCCTTTACATCCATATATTTACGCATAACCGCTCGTCGGTTAAGGTTACTCCTAATCTGGCCCATTATCAATGTATCGCCGATCTGGTCGATAAACCTTCGTCTAGCGTCCCTTCCCGACTCTGCCGTTCACTTCTCAAACATAAATTTCCTTTATCACTCTTTCCGTGACCAAACCACCGAAGCATTCCTTTTTTAATCCTGGTCACAACGTCATCTTGCAAACCACACTTTTCTCTTATCACACTATTTCTCACCCTGTCATTCAGATTCAGCCCTAGCATACTCCTTAATGACCGTATTTCTACAGCATTTATTCTACTCTCATGCTTCATCTGCCAGACCCAACTTTTACTACCATACATTAAAGTAGGGACTAACACAGCATTATGAATTGCCATACGTGCATACGTGCCTTATGTGTCAAACATTCTGACTCTTTATAATAGCGTGTAGAGCCCCATTGACTCTATTTCCTGCGTTCACTCGTCGTTCTATATCCTTATAATATCTACCATCCCTGCTATATAAACATCCCCAATATACAAACTCATCCACTTGCTCAATCAAATACCCTTCTATTCTTATTTCACATAACGTTTTACTTTCTTCTCTTTCAAAAACTATCACTTTAGTCTAACTTGAACAAATGTTATAACGATAATTTAAATTCAATTAACATACAAATTAAAATAAAACTCCTTTACCTGTGAGATGCTATTTGTCTGCTGTAAGTCCGATAGCTCACGCAAGGATTTCGGTCCAGCGCTAGGTTTAATTTAGTTACAATGATAAGCTCTAACGTATCGTGCTATTACTCTGCACTAGTGACACTTTCATTAGAGACAGCGAATCTCTTTGAATTTTAAACAGGTTATTTAATACTGAACTTTACTTAAACCAACAAAATATTCATTAAAATATTACTAGTATAACATTGCAGAACTGCAAGTATTGCGACAAAGAGAAAATGAAACAGAAGAATGTCGGTAGCATCTTCCTGATAGCATCTCAAAATAACAAAAAAACTGCAGTTGCCAACACACCTGACAAACGGGACAACAGATGAAAATTATAATGGGGGAGGCCTATGTTCAGCTTTGACTTTGATAGTCTGTCATAATGATGATGATGCCTTATTTATAAAATATTTTCTTCTTCTCATCTTTTAACGTGGTAAAGCCACGCTGCATCTAGATTATGGTTGTAGAAAGAATGAGTCGGCACAAACGGGGTAGGACAACGCTCTCACAGAATATTATATTCAGGAGTGGATTCTTGAACAACTGCAATGATGATGATTATGAAATACATTGCATTCTTTTATTTATTATGTGATTCTGATTGAGATTCCATTTCTTACTTTGGGCCTTTTCTTTTAAGCTTTTTTCCAAATTACTAAGCATGGATTTTTCTGATTTCTAATATATTTGTTTAAAATATAAAATATTATTTTTTAATAATTAAAGTCCGAATCATCCGACTTATGTTAATGTGTAATTCAACTTATTTACATAATCCTCCCAGGCTGTGTGACCGAATTCGACCAATGCCACCGGTAACGCTTTTCAGACTGTTGTCATTGTTTACTCTATGCATATTAATAGAATAATTCTCTACGATAAAGTAACTAACTTACATTGGCAATAGTAAATTTAAGTTAAGTGAATTTAAATTGTAAGTAAATTATTACAAAATATATATTAACATCCTATTTAGTGGTTGCTAGTCGCAGATCTCCCCTTGTTTCTAATAGGATTTTAAAGCAGGGAAGAGATCGTCGCGCTGCGATACCACCCGATGTGTGTTGGCGGAGGACATGTAGTCCTCAAATTATTTTATTTTATTTTATTGGGGATAACAACAGCCTTCATTCTGTGATACATAATTCTTATATAATATGTCTTTACATAGGGCCAATAACAGTCATCCACTTTTTACAATTTAGCATGAATCAGAAGTAAGAAAAGAAAAGTAACAAAAACTTTGATCAAAAACAATACTAAGTTTGTCATGGCTGATCTAGGAAAATATTTATGCTTTAATAAGATAATATATATATATATATATATAATATATATATATATATAATATATATATATATGTATACAGTAAAATGGAATGCCTCGTTTCCATTAAAAAGGCAATTCGGATTCCACACAATATATGAAACATAGTAACATTAGGCTGCTATTTTACGCTGGTATTCTGTGAGAGCGTGGTCCTTCCCCGGTCGAGGCAACCTATTCGTGCTACAGCGATAATGTAGCTGCAGCGCTGGTATTCGTTACAACCATAATATAGCTGTACTGGTAGAGACTACTATAATGGCATAGCTACTTACCTGTTTTTATCTAAAGAATATTAATTAGCCGAAATTCAATCCATCTGTTTGAATTGCATAAATGTTCAACTAATATTCTTGAGACAGTTCCAACTATATATTAACATGTAAATAATTGTTTTATTTTTGAATGATATGAATCTCGTATAATGAAATTCAAAACACTCCCAAAGAGATCATTAAGGTTTATCACTACTGTTAAATTAAGGCTAATCGCCGACCGCAACATCGCGTGTGCTGTCAAATTTTCCAACGGAAGTAGAATTTCACTGCAAATTTAGCATAGAAATTCTGCTTTAACTTCATTTGTTTGTATGTTTATATTATGAAGTGCTTTAGTGAGTCTTGATTAAATTGATACATGTAAATATAAATAATTATATGAAAAAATAATGTAAAACGTGTGCCATGTCGGTCTCGACCAAGGGTAAATTAATGGATCCAAGGCGACTAAGCTTACGAGACATCTTTTCGTCACTTATTCCTCAAAAGCTAAAAATAAGAGTGTACTCATACAACCAGCGCATTTCTTGTAATGACATATGTCTGAGCCACTTCATGTTCCAGATCCGCTATCTGGAGCATGGAGTGGCTCAGACATATGAAGAAAGTTATGCTCAGTGTTCCCAAGGTAGACTTCTTAATGAAGACATCTATAGTAGGATCAGAGTAACGAAAATCTCACAATGAAGCAATAAGTTAAATGGAAATGGGCCGGCCACGTAGCTTGAAGAACTTTCAACCGATTGGGAAAAAGGATTCTCGAGTGGCATCCACGTACCGGTAAGCGGATGGCAGTGAGAGAGGCCTATGTACAACAGTGGAATTGTAAAGGGTCGTGACTAAATGTAAATGGCCTGGTCGCGGATGCAGTTCCTTTAGGAATATCAACGTACCTGGATCCCACGGATCGTTAATCTTTACAGCAAACTCTCAAAGACATACTTTCGCCACTTACCCAGTTGAGATGATAACGCCCCGGGCTCTAAACGAGGTACCCTTGAGATAAGAGGTTGCCAAAATGTATACGTACGTAGCATTTCAAACTAGGGCTTTACCTCTCTCCCAAGGCACCAAAGTCATGTCGTCGGGTCTCCTGCCATCGTTTCTAAATATTTTACAATGCCTTTAAACTGAGGTAACATTTATAGTAACAAAACTCATCGGATAACATCTTTTAGTTTCAACTGTAATTTTAATTTGTTTGTGTTTTAATCTTTGAAAAACTTTTGAGAATTAAAATATCGGCTCTTGGTAATGTCTTAAAACTTGGTCAATTTTCTATTTTAAGTTTTACCCAAAATTATAAATAAGATGTACATAATTGTAACAACTATAACGTTAAACTAAATTCTCATACAGTTTCTATTGAATTTTTTTTTACATCTCTTAAAAAGCATTTAAATTGACTAACGAATACCCAATTGTGCATTCGAAAGCGTTCAGTTTGACGACATCACGGAGTAATAGAGTTCTGTGGTGGAGCAACGTTATTATTAATCATAATATTATTAAATTAATTTATTATTATTTAATATCAGAAAATTATTAGGCCATTGTCGCTATTACTATTCTAATAATTATAATATTATATACAATGATCGATATCTTGTTATAACTTGGCATGGCGCCAAGAAGCGTATCTTATTGTCAACTTGCATGCCTTTGGGAAACTTCAATAATTTTACATTATTTATGAGACACTTCGTTCATTCAGAAGCGTCCTGTCCAGTCTCTTATAGCAAATGCGCCTACACACCAAATTAATTCTTACGACTCAGACAAATAACTTTATAAAACATAAATAACTTTATAAAGTAAGGAAATAACAGCAACAGGGGCGTAGCTACCGCCGTATCAGCTGTATCAATGATACGGGGCCCCCGGGCTACAGGGGCCCCGAACGTGTGTAAGCAAAAATTCCAAGGACTTCTATGTGACAGGAAAGGCTATCACTATTGTCTACAGAAGCAAAGAATTTAGTAAAGCTGAAATCGTCTTCAGCTATGAATGCCGCCGAATCGTCTTCAGCTATGTTCGCCGAACAAAAGGCAAGAAAAGTGCATTATTGATTTGAATTGTTTGGCTAGCTTATTTCCTAAGAGTATTAATTGTAAGTAATTAACTTAAAATAATTTTAATTCAATGCAAGCGTTTTTCTTCCTTTTATGAAATCTTTACTCTTCATTGGGGCCCCCCAACAAATTTTGATACAGGGTGGGCCCTGTATCAACTTTCTTTCTTTCTAAGGCACGCTACGCCAGTGAACAGCAGTGCATATTAAGTATATTAAGTATGAGATATTATAAGTGTTCAGAGTATCTGGGTTCAAATTCCAACCGAGAACTACAATGTATTTTGTATATGTGAAAACAAATACAAACATTTAGGAGTCGCTTAAGTTTATCAAGTTGCTACTTAGTAAGATCAAGATGACTAACATGTGCATAGTCTGGATTTGGTAGAACAAGATATTGTGTAAGCTACAGCTGAAAAGAGTTTACGAATATAAATATTTTCGAAGATGTATTGATTTAATGAATGAGAGCCGCTGTCCTTTGCGTTATTAGCCGGGCTTTTACAATGTCATGGGACTGAAGGCCCACAGCCGCTCAGGCTCAGATAAAAAGGGCAATTGGTGATGATGATATTAATGCTGATGTATTTGTAATGGTTGTAGGTGGTGACTACCGTGTTTTTTTTATAGAAGCGGGGGCAAACGAGCATGCGGCTCACCTGATGTTAAGTGTTGACGGCCACCCATGAACAACTGCAACACCAGGAGAATCGCAAGTGCGTTGCCGATTAAATATCTCACTTGATTCCTGAGCGGTTAACGTAGTTTGATACCCGCACGGAGTGAATTATCGTCATCATTACAGTAGGGGAAAAGGAACGTGTGGGGTTAATATTTATATAAGAATTAACAACATGCCGTGTAGCAGCAACGTAAGGAAAACCCCACCCCATTCCGTGGCCGTGGGTGTCACGTAGGAGACGAATATGGGAAAGATCATAAAGAACTAATGACCTATGTAATGTTCAAGACATTCTGATACATCAATTTGACTGCCTCGTTGGCCAAGTGGTTGTAAGCGCGTCTGCTTATGATGTAGTCTCGGGATCGAATCTCGAATCGGGCCTAAAAATCAATTATAGTGTTCTTGAGTTAAAAAATTCTCAGTAATCACCAGGAAAGAGTCAGGAAGTAAAAACGATGTTTCCCTCCGTGCTTTTAACATCACGTAAAGCCGTTAGTTTTGCGCCTGTTATCTCCCTGGTCGTGTCGGATTGCCGGCCCATCGGACTATAAAAGTAGAGAGAGCAGGTGCACTGTTAATGCTTACACTCGTGTTCTATAATCCTGTCCTGCACAGATGGCAAGCCTCGGTTGAAAATGGCCGCTGGGACCGGATTTCGGTCTTGAGATCAACGTTATTACAGCAATCGCCAATTCGCCTGTCATAACGGTGGTAGAGCCACGCAGCAGCTTTTGCTGTTGCACGTATGGGCCGGCTCGTGCCGGGTTAGTACCACGACCTCACAGAATACCGGCGTGAAGCTCTGCTTCCGCGTTTCGTCTGGTGAGTGCAGGTGACTGGAGGCCCAATAGCGGGTAGCGGAATTACATCATAAACTACCCCAGGAGGGTACCCGTAACCCTGGAGAATCCCTCGCGGAGCATCCACGACCATGCTATTCCACTCCTGAGCAGGCTGCTCAGGCTGCCCCGCGTATTCTGGGGGGGGGGGGGGGGAGGGCAAACTGAGCAACAAGACCAAGGCGACCCCTGCCACGCTATCCGTGAATTTCTGCAACATCAAGGGACTTCACTCGAACCTTAACGCCGTCCACTGCCATCTCGAGACGGCGAAGCCGGCCTTGCTCTTTCTGACCGAGACGCAGGTGTCCTCTCCGGCTGATACTTCGTATCTCTCCTACCCGGGGTACAAATTGGAGCACTCCTTTGTGTCTCGGGCTGGAATTTGCGTGTATGTCAGAGAGGACATCTGTTCTCGGCGCCTCGGCAGTCTTGAAGGTTCAGACCTGTCCATCCTTAGGCTACACGTAGACAGCGACGACCATTCGCGCGTCTACGTATGCCTCTATAGGTCCCATAGCGGTAATGCCGAAACAGACCGACTCATCAACCACGTCCAAATGGCAACAGATTCCTTGCTACAACAGTTCCCATCCGCAGAGATCGTGATCCTTGGCGATTTTAACGCCCACCACGCCGAATGGCTCGGTTCACGTTTAACCGATCATGCGGGGAGATCTGTTTTTGACTTTGCGTTGGCATATGGTCTGACACAACTGGTTACATCGCCTACGCGAATTCCAGATGTTGAGGATCATACACCTTCCCTATTGGACCTTCTGCTGACCTCTCATCCGGACGGATATCAGGTTTCCGTCGATGCCCCTCTTGGCTCTTCGGACCACTGTCTGATCCGGAGTGTGGTGCCACTCACGCTCCCCTCGCGGTTGCGTTCTTGTTGGTTGCGCTGTTGCTGACTCTGTCACTGATGTGCTACAGGGAATGGAACTATTTATTCTATCATCTGTGGTACCCATCGGAGGCAGATCTCAGCCTTGGTTTGTTCGCTCCTGTAAGACTGCTTTACGCAGTAAGCAGGAGTGTTATCAAGCCTGGGCTGCGGCTTCGGAGAATCGGGATTGTAAACACCAGAATACTTAAAAATAAGTATAACTTCGCCTCCAGGTCCTTCAAAAGAGTTATTGCCAAGGCAAAGTCAGAGCACATAGGCCGAATTGGCGAGAAACTAGTTCGCCTTCCTTCGCGAACCCGTGCATTCTGGTTTCTCGCCAAGGCTGTCCAAGGGAATTTCTGTAAGCCATCACTACCATCTCTGCACAGGGAGGACGACTCACTGGCCAACGACGCAAAAGAGAAGGCCGACCTTTTAGGCTCCCTTTTTGCATCCAACTCGACGGGGGGAACACACCGCCGACCATCCCCGCGGTGTGAGTGCTTCATGTCGGATGTGCGGTTCTCACAGCGCTCGGTTCGCAGAGTACTCCTCTCCCTTGACATGCACACACATGTCGAGTGGGCCTGACGGAATCCCACTAATTGTGCTGAGGACGTGTGCTCCAGTGTTGGCACCGGTTCTAACGCGTCTTTTCCGGTACTCCTACTCCCTAGGCGCAGTCCCGAAATCATGGAAGACAGCTTTTGTCCACTCGATCCCTAAAAAAGGCGACCGCTCAGACCCGTGCAACTACAGGCCTATCGCCATCACCCCCTTGTTCTCCAAAATAATGAAATCCGCTATGAACTGCCACCTCATGCGGTACCTTGAGGATCACCAGCTGATTAGTGACCACCAGTACGGTTTTCGTCGGGGTCGATCAGCTGGTGATCTTCTGGTCTACTTAACTCATAGATGGGCGGAGGCAGTAGAGTCCAAGGGGGAGGCATTGGCCGTTAGTTTGGACATTGCGAAGGCCTTCGATCAGGTTTGGCACAAAGCGCTTCTTTCAAAGCTCCCTTCTTATGGGGTTCCCGAGAAATTATGCAATTGGATCACCAGCTTTCTTGCAGATCGGAGCATCAAGGTCGTTGTAGACGGTGCATGCTCCGACTACAAGCCTATTAACGCTGGTGTTCCACAAGGCTGTGTGCTATCACCAATGCTGTTTCTTCTGCATATCAATGATATGTTGCTAACTGGTAAGATTCATTGCTATACGGACACTGGTGATGCTCTATACATCGGCCGTGCCAATATTTCTCGGGAAAACGTCACCGAGTACCGAAACAAACTTGTGTCTGAAGTCGAGTCTTTGCTGGACAGTCTCGGATTGGGGGCGACTAAATCTAGTCCAGTTTAGTCCTCAGAAGACACAAGTTTGCGCGTTTACGGCTAAAAAGAACCCCTTTGTCGTATCACCTCAGTTTCAAGGTACTCCCCTTGTTGTCTCAACCAGTATCGGAATCCTCGGCGTCTACATATCGAGTGACGTGCAGTTTTGTGGTCACTTGGAAGAGAAGGCCAAATTGGCCTCTAAAAAGCTTGGCGTGCTCAGCAGAGCGGGACAGTATTTCATGCCAGCTCAACGCCTGCAACTTTACAAGGCGCAGGTTCGGCCTCACATGGAATACTGTTCCCATCTCTGGGCTGGGGCTCCCCAGTGCCAGCTCCTTCCAATTGACCGCATCCAACGCAGAGCGACTCGAATCGTCGACGACCGAATCCTTTCCGATCGGCTCGACTCATTGGCGCTGCGAAGAGATGTTGCATCTCTTTGCATTTTCTTTCGCATTTACCACGGGGAGTGCTCTGAGGAATTGTTCGGATTAATCCCAGCCGCCAAATTTCACGAACGCACATCGCGGCAGAACTCCCGATACCATCCACACCATCTGGATGATGGGCGGTCCACCACTGTGCGATTTAGAAGATGTTTTCTTCCTCGCACAACTTCCTTGTGGAATAGTTTACCACCAGCGATTTTTCTGGACCAATACGACTTAGGGACCTTCAAGAAAAGAGCCTACTCCTTTTTAAAAGGCCAACAACGCATCTGCAATTCCCCTGGTGTTGCGGTTGTTCATGGGCGGCGGTAGTCACTTACCATCAGGTGAGTCGCATGACCGTTTGCCCCCTCTCCTATAAAAAAAAATTGCGTGCTGATTACCCTTTCTACAATGGGACAAGTCTATGTCAAGCAATTGACTGTTATGGTTATATAAATAAGAAAACATCTTTATGATGAATTTTCTGTGTTCACTAAGGTATTAGCTACTTGTTATTAAATTACTTGATAGATAATGCCACTCTGTGACGGGAACGTGCCTTGAATGCCTTGTTGAACAGAATCTCATTACGTCTTACTGGCACTTGCATAATATATTAAATGTAAATAAATAGCATTATGAAAATTTAAAGCTTCGTGACACAATGGCTTAGCATTGAGCTGCTGCGATGAGGGCCGCGGGTTCAATACCGCGCGGAACAGGTATATGTATGATTTACAAATAATTGTTCCAGATCTGGATGTTTCATCTTATGAAATTTATGTATGTAAAGTATGGGGGATATATTTTATTTAAAAAAATAAGAAAAAGCGATAATGTCAGTTTCTGGAAAAAGACACAAAATGTCAGTAGCTGCTAGCAGCTATGTTAATATATCGCCATCCAACCATCCATTACAGCTTATAAAAGTCCACTGCTGAACACAGGCCTCCTCGTACATTACCTCATGGAGGGATTTTACCATAGTTGCCACGCATGGAAAGCGCAAACTTTTTTGTTATTTTGAGTGGTTATAAGGAACATTCTGCTGCCCATCTTCTGTTTAATTTCCCCTCTGTCACCTGTTACGACACCCTCCACCACCGATGGTGGATATTCTTGCAACGCCATTACACGATTATACCTTATGACCTACGATTAATTTTTACGATTTACTGCTGATCCGTGATAGTACTTCATTTTACAGTACAGCCATCAGTGTTCGATCACCGCCGTTACCAATAAAATCGTTACTTACAGTTTTATATGCTGATTTAATCGCACGCTCAGCGGTGAAGTAAATACATCGTGAGGAAACTTGTATGTCTGAAAAGTATTATAATATCTTTAAATCTTGCATTGTTTGCTTTGGTTTGTTATAAACTTTATACTTACAGCACAGCACCCGCTCATGATATCTATAAAAAAATTTTTACATCAATTGTCTCCTCAACCTACATCCTCTATAAACGTGATGTGTGATGTACGTTTTTTTACCATTCGTCGCGAGTAAATTCTCTTACCTATTCGACAGCTAAAAGTCTATTATATCTCGTGTATTTTTTGAATCACTAGAAATGATAATAATAACATTGCTAATATTCCTGTTAACCATCTCTGGTAAGCTTAAAATGCTTGGGTTAGGAATGTTTCACGGCAATAGCTGAATGATCGAACCGACTCCATTGTTGATTTTGTGATGCGCATCCCAGCAGGATACGGACGTTTCAATTTAATTTAGCTTAATTTAATTTAACGCGAATAAGTATGGTAAAACTATTTCAATTAATGTCTCAGCATTCCTTCTTCACTGGGTAATTTATTCTTTTTTATATGAAAGCTGATATTTCTCGTGACCAATAGTTTTTGAGTTATTCTTAAATAACTTATGTGGAAGTCGGCTGTACAAAATTTTAAATTTTAAATTATTATAACTTTAAACATACGACTTAAAAATACAATTTTTTATTATTTTACATAAATGACTATTATTTTTGGCTGAAGTTTTTGCTTTTTATGACTTTACTAAAACTAATGGAGTATATAAATTTGGTTACAATTGTTTACCTAAACTTTATTCAAGTTAGTAAATACTATAGTTTTAACTGTCGTTGAAATGTTTTCCTTCCAATGAGCGTATATCGTCACTCGTCGCGGCCGTAACAGATGGTTCATTGTGTTTAGAACTAAAGATAAGCCATGCCTTGTGTGTACCTTCATATACTTATTTACATTTAACTTTATATTTATAAAAAAAAATTCCTTTGTAATGTTGAACAAATAAAGATATCGTTTGCAATAGCTATTTATTTTACTTAAGGTTGCGGCATTCGGTGCACGTCCTTTTTATGCTGCAACACGAATTTACCTCTTATTGGATTACAGAAAGAAACAGTTCTTTTGTTTCATTATTTTTTAGTATACCTAATGTTTATTTTTGTCATCGATGAAATTCAAAAATAATTTTATTTACCTTTTGTAAGAAATAAAGTAAGAGCCCATTTTAAACTTGCACTTTTTAAATATATTGTATAATGGAAATATACCAATTTAGCGCGAATTAATCTTCCCATCTCCGAGAAAAATATTATATTCTGAGAAATGCAGATTTTCTCCGATTTTTCCACCAACACAGCTTCAAACCAGCACTTGAAATTAAAATAAAATTTTTCTACGGTGTCGGCAAAAGGGTTCGAACTTAATTGCTCACTTTTCCTCAGTGACCGCTATTATGCACGCTCACGCCTTTTCATGCCCAGTCACACGTGTCCCCGTCAAAATTAGTTAGAAAATATTTTTTTATTTTTATAAAATAGGAATTTCTTATTTTATTTTCAGATATAAAAATGTCTCTAATATACGGCAATAATATTACACAGTTAGCTTTACGTGTATGTAATTATAAAGCCTATTAAATATATTATAAGAATAATTCCAGAATATGTAAACAGATGAGTACATACTGACATAATAATACAACAAGAATAACCGTCCTCGATGACTGCGGGTGGCTCAGGACCGTGCTTTGTGGCATTTCTTGGAGAGGTCTATGTTTAGCATTGGACTTGTGAAGAGCTGTAATGATGATGCCGATGAGAAATTGGGAAGGCCCAAATCAAAAACAAGCGCTGCAGATACTGCTACAGACATGTTTTTTTCTCTTATTTGTCTCTTTTTACATTCTTTTTTTTTTCTTAAATAGACCGTCAACAGACCACAGTTGGACAAGCACCTCTCCATGAGAAAAGATAATTTATTATCGCCATTACCGAATCCAGCATGATCTTTGACAGATCTTTGAGAATTTTCTTACCACGTTACGTAACATATTAATGTCATTTTATTTACCGTTAAATGGAAAATGAAAAAATATTCACTGGCCCATATCGTTACGTGGGTGTGGTAAGAAGCAACAAAGGGCAATAAACCAAAAAGATGGGGAGGCAGCGGCTTCCTTGTATCAACGAGAAAATAAAAAACTGTGGTTGCCTACCCGCCTGCTAAGCGTGGTAACTGTGGCATATATCCTCCTTATGAGACAATCTATGGGGAGGTCTATGACAATCTATGTAATGATGAAGATGATCTATTATTTTATAAATGTCAACGTTTTCTTCGTTATTAATGCATATCGTAAGTTTAAAATTCAACAATGCTAGGTTTATTTTGTTCTATTAAACTGTTTCTCGAAGTACATCTCATTCGGTTGAAATCTCCAAGGCTTCAATCCAAGGTTCATTAAAGCCCGCCGTATCTACTTACGCGAAGATAAGGCTTTACAATCAAATTCCATTCATCTCTCGTTATATAAAGTTTTTTTTTTCTTCTTTTCAAAACAAAAGTTTTGTTCGCTCATTGGTGTAGAAATTAGTTTTAAAAAATTCGGAATCAGGTAAACGGCCCGAGCATAGGAAAGGAGGTCGATGGGTCAAAAGACGATGTCAAAAGAAAATCGCAATAATAATAATATGTCTTACCGAAGTACAATACATCTTGATATAAAAATTGGTAACACAGGTAACGATATGAAAATTTAACAACTACGACGATTAGCTATCTTATTTTGTTCTTATTACTCTTTATCTTAGTTAGTTTCAGATTATCAAAGTTCACTGCTGCTCAAAGGCTTTTACTGACTATATGTCCTGAGGTGTGTCGATGCATCTGCATTATGAATATGTTGTGTAGGTGTGTATGCACTGACTATGACCTTAGTCGATATAAAAATCACGAATAACAAAAACATAATATTATGATTTCTCGTAAATGTTTACTGAATATTTTTTGTAATTATCTGTAAATTCTTTTCAAATATAGACATTGTTTTCATACTCTTACGAGTACAGAAAATAAAGTATTTTATACAGAGGCTAGTAAAATTGGACAATTTTATTTTTGTAGCAGAACCAAAAAACAAGCGAATTAAGAATTAAGGTAGAAAATATAAAAACAAAATCGGAACAGGAAAATTCGGTCTAAACTTTACGTCGCCCCGAGCGAGTGGTATTCTTTGCATTTTATTTTTTGTAAGGCATGCTCCTAATTCCAAAAGATCATATACTCGTGCCTATACTTTCGTAGCACTCAACTGTAGTATTCGCGTTAATTGAGAAAATCATTATAATTCCATATTCATTAACATTTTCTTTGTAACTTAGGAATAAAGAAATTACTAACTGCTATTGTATCCATATGGTGTTGCTTGTAATTTCAAGGTAAGCAAAATTATGCGATATATATGGTATAACCCTAACCAGTGCAGCAACTGCGGTATGGAGAACCATTCCACGCATATATGAAAGCCTTCATTGCATGAAGACGTTTCGAAGTCTATGAAATGCATATCCATTTAGGTATGATCAAGTGGCCCGTTAGCTAGTTTGTTACTAATATATAATAAAGTTATGATATGTGTGTGATAGAATTATGATTTGTGTGTGATAGTCACTCACCATACGATACATAGCAATGTTAAGCTGCTATTTTACGCTGGTATTCTGTAAGAGCGTGGTCGTACCCGGGTCGAGCCGACCCATTCGTGCTACAACTATACTACTAATATAGCTGCAGCATAGCTCTACCACGTATAAATGGCGTTAGCTGCAAATTTTCATGATGTCTTACCATAATTAAGATATTATGGATGTTTTATAATATACGATGAATGGAGCCTTAGGTACGGTATACATACGAATACATACCGTACCTAAGGCTTCATTCATCGTATATTTTATTTTATTATGGAAGAGCAGGCCAACAAGCATACGGCTCACCTGATGGTAAGTGATCATCTACAAGACCAAGGGAATCGCAGGTGTGTTGCCGACCTTTTTAGAAAAGCGTTGACTGTTCTCTTGAAGATCGCTAAATTGTATCGGTCCGAAAAAAATGCAGGCGACAGCAAATTCCAGGTAGTAATAGTTCGAGACAGAAAAATCCATCGAGATGTTAAGGATGGAATTTTAAATGCTGTATAAGTCTGTCGCAGTCTATGATGGTGGAATTTAACAGCTGTAATTAAATTGGAGAAAAAAATAGAAAGTCCTTCCAAAAGGGATCAAGTAACACATGATGATGATGATGATTTTCTCTGAAGGCAGTTTGATGGCCGATTTCCGATCACAGTGACAATATGTCGGAAGTTCAACTGCACGGGAGTACAAAATTTTATTTTTGTATTACACTAGAGATCCGCCCCAGCTTCGCACGGTTGATTTCTGAATCTCGGCAACAGCAATTGATTTTTATGTATAAAAAAAGATTATACATCTCATTTACCGCGGGGAGTGCTCCGAGAAATTGTTGACAGTAATTGTTACCATGGCACATTGCGATAAAATGTTCAATACAATCCACAACGTCGAAATAATTGACCTGCCACTTCGCCATTTTCCAAAATTTTTCTTCCTCACTTGACCACATAGTGCAACTATCACCAGCGATTTAAGTGAACTTTTATAACTTGAGAACCTTCAAGAAAAGAAAGTACTGCTTACTCAAAGTCCATTGCACCTGCGATACCTCTGTTGTTGCAGCTGTTGATAGAGAGAGGTGGTACCCTCATGTGAACTACATACTCATTAGCCACCTAAGAAAAAACTATAGAACCACAAATATATGAGCGAACACAAAAGCATTCATTCATCGCTGTGTCCGATGTAGAAGCTTTTACGACAAGGACGCAGGTAAGCTATTGTACAGTATTAGAAACACAAGGTCGAGCACAACACTATCAGACCCGAGAACCAAGAATTTTACGTTTGGACAAATGTTGACCCGAGATGAGAATTAGATAACATGGATCTTCGAACCGTTGTGTAGCAGTCAGTTTCTGTGATCAGTGATCAGTCATACATTACCCGAATGTACTTCATGCAAATAAAACGATTAATTCCTTGGATTATGCATAAAATTGTAAAAAATCTATTCAAATAATTTATAACACTTCTTTTATACCTTCTCAGTTCAAACAAAATGACCGATATTCCCACAAGTACTAATGAAGTTGCCTTTGGGACACAATCGAGTGAAATACTCATCAAGCAAGAAACACGTTCAGATTAAAATATTTGGTGCTGAATGATTTTGAAATATATGCCGTGCTATTAAAAAAGAACATACATACGTTATGGTAGGTATGACTGCATTATATTGGTCTAGATGTAAAAGGGAAGATTAACGGAAAAGCGAGAAAGCTGCTACAAAGCGGTGAACAGTGCTTATAATGGATCAAACATACTTATGTCATACCCAGAAACTAACCGAAATAACTTTTGTTGATATTTGTTATGAGCTTAATCGAGCACCAAGTTGTTTTGACAAAGACCCTTTTTAACCAATATCGTATTTACAAATAAATATTATAAGTATTTGAAATTAAAAACAAACACAAATTATGTTCTACTGTTTGTATTCGTGTTCATGTAGTGGCGGTGTAAGAAAATCAACTTCTCCATATCATCCTGTGGGTGTAGCAAGAGGCGACAGAGGGAAACAAATCAGGAGATAGGCAACAACGTCTTTCTAATAACGACCTGTGGTTGTCATCCCGTTTTCCTATGAGGGAATGTCTGGGGCCTATGTTCAGCAGTGGACTTTAATAGGCTGTAACGGTAACGGTAACTTTACTGTTTCAAAAGCTTATTTAATTTCGAATATATATTTTTATACAAACTTAATACAAAGGTAAGCCAGAATAAAATCCACCTGGTGTTACGTGAATGTTGTGGCCCAAGGACAACAAAATCTATGAATCAATACGCAGTTGCTTTGTAAGGGCTAAAGGGCTAAGATAGATTGTCCCGCTATCTATCCAAAGGTACTGCGACTTAATTCACTCACCTAACGAATCACAGCCATTATGCATTATGTTAATATTTTGCGCTGACATTCTATGAATTAAAATCACTTCAGTGAATTTGACTTTATTTCAATTCCACCTCTACCCCAAACTCTTTCAAGTTGTGTACTGCATGTGCTTTTCATTCTTTTTTAATTTATTTTACTTCATATTTCTTTATTAGTTTTCATTAATTATAAATTCTACCATCAACGATGATGTTTTACATCTGCCGAGCGTCCCATGAAGGCCAACTTTTTTATACTGTGCACCTATATAATTTTCAAGAAGATCTAACAATTATTGAATAAGGTTTAAATTATTCTGACTCTCCTGCAAATCATTACGTAATATTGACGAAACATAAAATGAGGCAGGATTTCGTTCTTTATTGTAAATTAAAAAAAAAATGTAATGTCTGCCAGACCGAGTTTCGGCCACGGCAGTCAGACTTAATGGAGACTAGCCATCTGCGCAGGACATTATTATAGCGCACGAGTTCGTGCGCAAGCATACACAGATGCACTACGATATGACCTCAGAGGGATCAATCTCAGGACCAACGGCTGTCCGTGCTTTCCGAAGATAAAACATCGTAAACTTCCTGACTTCAGGCAACTACTGAGATTTTTTCGATAACAAAACCCAATTACTGATTTTTGTCCGACCCTGGGGTTCGAACCGGAGACTTGATCATAACTTCAGTCACGCTTACAAGCACTAGACCAATAAGACAGTCAAAACTAAATGTAAAAGTATATCAACCAACACATGTATTAAAGCTGTTTTGTACAACGTTCTAAAAGATGACAACATTTTATTTGTTGAACAGGTGGGTGCTCTACTTGGTATGATGACACTTTTTGTTGTATAGTTCCCTTTGTGGTTTGACGAATACTTTACGTTTTGGGGAATGAATAAAACTTCTAGAACATAGGAACAGCTAACCATCATTTGCATAAAACGAATTTGTTTAAGAACATAATAGTTCCAATTTTAGATAATTGATAGAATCAGGCGTTACTTTGCGGAAATCCATTATAATGGGGTTGTTATAAACTAATTTGCTTAATTCCGCGTAAAGAAAGAAAATTATGTGTCCTGCCCAGTTTTAAGGGGACCTCCCACCCTCCCTCAATCGCGCGCACTATACCCGTCGCCGTTAATCCCAGCACTACCACCCCCAGCACCGGCACACTAGGCACGACACACCACTCTCGAAAATACGACACGTGTTTCGCCTCTACACGAGGCATCCTCAGGTGAAGTAGACTCTGCGGAGGCTGGCCGCTAAGTGAGCGGCGAGCCGAAACTACTGCTATTTATACTACTTGCTGACGAACCCGCGCTCCAATTACGTAGCGAGCGATTACGTCATGCGATCAATCACCGCCTGACGTACGCCGATATTTGCTATGAAACTAACAACAAACTACTGCGAAACGTCCGCCAAAGAAAGGCGAGTTGGAAACATAAACATATATTTCCAACTCGCCTCTCGTACGTATTCCTACAGAAGGTATTTCTCGTAAATAGTAAAATTTCAAAGCGAGATCTTATTTTACGATCATAATTTTTGAACCTGAAGCAAGGTAAGAAAAGCAATGACAAACAAAAGCATTTGAAATTTCAAAACTTGAATATTTCAAGCAAGTTAGAAGCTGTAAGTTTATGTTGAATGGATTAACGAGTTGAAAATTCAAGATGTTAGCTTAATCAAAACTTTCAGAACATTTTAAGAGTGATATCGTAACACTTTAGCAATTTACAGAACACTTGGATACAATATCACCAAAACCCGTTATCCAGAACTAGTATGTGGCTATTTGTGTAAAACCTTATATAAACATATGAAAAAATTGAAGTGTCTGGCTGTAGTTACATGTATATAGGATATATACATGTCCCACCGCTGGGCACATGCCTCCCCTCATTTCTGAGAGGGTTTTGGGCAAGGAAGTGTTCGCCGCGCTTGCATGTTGGCGAACTTCACATGTCTTTGAAATGTTTTCTCTTATTTCTTAAACATGCAGGTTTCCACGATGTTTTCCTTCAGCACCGAGCACGTGATAAATCAGCATTTAAAATTGTAATTAACAATTTCATGGGTGCCGGCGGGGATCGAACCCGGGTTGCTCGCGTACTGTGAAATTTACAGCGAGTGCCTAGTCCCTGAGCTACCATGGCTCTGTCTGTAACATTGAAATAACTGGCTTCTTTTAGGCTCAAAGAGTTATTTACATGCTATTAAGACATAAATAAATATTTTTAAATGTTTGTCTGCCTGTCTGTCTGTCCGGGAAAATCTTTGGAATGGCTTAACCGATTGTGATGAAATTTAACGAACAGATAAAGAGGAATGCCAGGTGGGATCTAGGTTATATTTTATCCCGAAAACTTGAATATTTATAAACGAAAAATTGATAAAATATGTGGCCTTTTTCATTGTAAATCTAAATAACTACACACTAATAGATCCTACGAGTATCCAGGCAAGGCCGGGGCAGGTTGCTAGTTATTAAATATAAGTATTTATACACTGAACAAACATTTCAAATAAAATTTATATCGTCCCATTTTAACATAATTTAATTGCCCACTTGACATTCTCGTAATCTGATTTTGAACTCCGTTTATTTGTTTAATAATTACTCGTAAATCTTAAAATGAAAATTATCTTGAACTATTACATCATAAGTAAGTATAACAAAGTTTTAATTAAGGCGTACATAAGGCAGAGAATCTGGCAGCATGAAAGTTATGAAGTGGAATATTAACAAAGTTAAGATGTAATGGGCATAACGAAGAGCATGGAGATGTGAATATGAAAGCTCTTCTGAGTGAAGACCACAGTATGTTTTGCCACTTGGTGTCGAGAAAAACGCTCTTGAAGAGTCGCCGTGTGAATATTAATAGACGAAGGTTTTAATGTTTTTATTAATGTTTTTAATATTCATTCCAAGGAAATATATAAAGAACCGACTTAACGCCTATAAGCATTTTCTACCAGTCATTATGGTGATGTGAATTCAAACTACTTGTAGCAATTAAAAAAAAATTTCATAAATGCATCGTGATTTATTTTTATAGAAGAGGGGGCAAACGCGGCTCAACTGATGGTAAGTGACCAGCGCCCATGAACAACTGCAACACCAGCGGAATTGCAGGAGCGTTGCTAGCCTTTCAAAAAGGAAATTAGGAATTAAATTCAGTTCTCACACTAAAATATATACAAGCTGTTACCTGTCCGCTTAGCTGGGTGTAAATAAAACTTTAGGTACTAACTTTTATTACGCTAAAACAATGCGATTTATTTACCATCTAGCGCAGACATGGGTTACCTATGAACCGCGGGTCAGGCACTGACGCAGGCTCTTTAAATGACCTACGCGTTTATCTTTATCAACTTATTATTTTTATTTTATTATAAGACATATTTTTTTTACTTATTTTTATCTACTCTACTTTCCTCGACCTGTGCAGTTTTAATAAATTAAAAAAGTTAAAAACTTAGAAAAAGTTGTAACTTCCTATATACGTCCCACAGCTGGGTAAGGCCTCCTCTTATTTTTAGCGATTAACATGGGGAATTTAACTACTTCCAGCCGTAGATTGCTTCAGGCATTTAATGTCGAAGTAACGTTTAGAGCAGACCATGGCCTTTAGTACCAAATACAATTAGTTTGGATATTGGTACACTGGGTTCAGACCTGAACTGGACAAGGCCCAATACTCAACTTTTATGAAGTTTGTTTTCGACATTGTTGAATTGTATGTGACCAGTAGCAGAGAATTACTGGAAAGTCCAAGGCACATTTTTGAAAACCGTATAACTGGGAAGTTGATCCCTGGCTGAGGTCTTTACTCGTTTTTCGTTTGTTAATACGCCGGATTTAACTCCTTGTAAGGTTTCGTCAAATTCTGGCTTTAACAGCGTTGGCAATCCATCTGGTCCTAAAAGCTCAGGGTATGCGTGAACTTTTATGGTAATTGACAGGAAAAAAAATCGCGGTGAAAAACAATATGAAATGGAAAATCGATCGAAGTACCTTTAGGTAAAAAAATTATTCAGAATAGAATTGAGAAAAATATTGCAATGTTATAAAATCTTGAATCATTGCGAAATCGAATTCACGGCCAGTTGAATATTCAATAAAAAAAGGAATTGTGTAATTGCCTTTTTTCACGCTTTGTAGCACAATTCAGCCGAATGTAACAAAATGGTTTTTATTTTGTTTCTGGATATAGAGACTTTATTAGGCGTCACTTCTTCTTTTTCTTCCGCCCATAGTAACAATCCCACTCCTTTTGTACGAACGTACAGCAGTAATCGCCAAACTTAGTAGGTAACTCGCAAAACTTTTCTTTATTACAACACTTTTTTCCCATACATCAATGTAGTATTTCAAATAAATCGCCGTGTGGTGGCGACTCCTCACAACTGTGGTAAAAGTCCATAATGATAACCATTTTACCGTTTATTAGCGATACAGTGAAATATTTTTATAAGACCAAAGTGACAAACGAACTTACAGTCCACCTGATGGCAAGTGACTGCTGCAGTCCAGAGACAGAGACACCTGCAGGCAACTTCGAACAAAGATTGTTACCTGATGCGTTGTCAGCTCTGTGGACTGAGATAGAACGCTTCGCAGATTGCAATTATACCGACTCTCTCAGCCCGTCAGAGCGGAAGACAGCAAGCACCGCTATTTGGTGACAGAACGAAGTAAGAAGGTGGTGCCCACACAGTTGGAATCCCAGGCAGGAGATGGATACTACCACCAGTAAAGATTCGACGTGATAACAAATTAAGTTCAAGCTCATATTGTTTCAGCATTCACTATCGGAGTTTCTATGAAATGATATTATATTTATGGAGTCAGTTTATTTATAGATAGAATTAGTTTAGTACAATTTCGAATAAATGTCTTTTTAAATAAGCGCTATGAAAAATACATACTGTATGTCGAGATAAAAAGAACATTAGTATTCAAAACTTCGAAAAAGGTTAAAAATTATGATCATAGCAGAAAATGCGTTGTTAAATAAAATATGTAATAAAATTATAAAAACAATTAATAATGAAATTTATTGGTAAAATAATAAATTAATTCTGCTGTGTTTCATATGGTACGGGAGACACTTTTCAATGAAAACAAGGTATTCCATCTTAATTTCAGGGGTGACAACGTATCTGCATTTTGGCTCATAATCGAGGATGGATGCAAATGTCTATTATCCACAGCATGCACTTACCATTTGATTTAGTATGTGTTTCATGTTTTAAACATATAAATGTAAAGTAATAATTGTAATCAAAGTAAATTGTTTCAAATATTTTCAAACTAATAATGAAATTGCAATTTAAAAAAAAATCCGTTTCCGGAACCTTTATCTTACTCAGTGAATAGCCTTCGAAACACATTTAAGTTCACTAATAAAATGTAGATACTTTTCCCACTTTTACAGTTTGAATGTAGGCTAAAGTTAAATTGGATATTTGAAAACAACTCCTTTCTTGTTAATGAGGTTCTTAGAATGTGTATGTTATTTAACGTGCACGTGTGTGAATCACCGCCAACTCCCTGACTCCGGACTGCTACTGAGAATTTCTTGGCAGAAAAATTCTATAACTGATTTTGTCCCGGCCCGGAGTTCGAACCTGAGACCTCGTGATCAGTAATCGTGTTTATAACCACTAGACCAACGAGTCAGTCAAGAAACAATCCAATAATGGATTGATGATCGCAGCACCAGACGTGTCGCAACTGTGACGCTGCTCACCGCAGCTGCTCTGGGTACTTCATGCTTGGTGCAAACGAGTTGGTTATTACACCACTTACATTTTCTGGCATATCATCTGACACTTACGACACTGATGAAATATCATATGCCGCTGCCACGTGGCAATGTTACTTTATTGTATATAATACAGAAATATTACCTTCATGCTCAACAAGTCTTAAGCTTAAACATTTACTTTTACTAGAAAATACTATAAAACATGCTACCTATGCTTCAAATCTAGAGTAATCGATAAAAGTCTAATGAAAAATTAACAATAAATTCTACATCGAACTAAGCACTGGTGTTTTGTAGCATTAATGCAATGGTAAATAAACTCAGAACACTTTGTAATACATAAGACAGCCAAACTGTCTTTATCAAGTCAAATAAACGTAAATTAAATTCCAGTCTGCAAAAATAATACCGTCAGCTTAATTCCTGAATGTAATGAAACAATCGGGACTCTTGTCAAAAAAAATTGAATTATTACACGAAACGGGTCACAAAAGGACATTGTTTCTTACGATTTCTTGAATGTTTAAATGATTAAATTACATTAATTATTTTAAAATATATCGATATCAAAGTAAATTTTTGATCAAAACATTGCACGAAATCTAAACGTGGTGCGGGAGTCTTGTTCTCAGCGTAGAAGTCAGTATGGGCTGTAGTGGATATATTGAAACTTTGAACATGTAAATGCAGCTATAATTTGGTTATACTCCTAGCACGAATTGGTCGGCTCAATGGGTCAGATCGGCTGCTGTATTTCGTATGGTGATTGTACAGAACCGAAGACCCTTTTTACTGGAAACGAGGCATTTCATCTTAATATCATCAATCATCCTGCTGGTAGTGTAAAATTAAAACTACGAAATTCGAGTGCTGTTGATGTAACGATGCATATTTTTGTTTTTCGGTTTTGAGCATTTGTATCGCTTCAAACGCACGTCACAACAGACATAAACGCGAGTAAATAGAGCATGAGATACACGTTTAATTGTGGTAGTTGGCAGTCGTTTGTATGCATCTAAGAGATTTAAAATATTTACTACTACTTTAATGTCTTTGGTATGCACCGCAAGCGCTTGGCGTTTTGTTACCTCATTGAGTAAAGAAGTAAAAGTAAAGTAAAAGTTAAATATACTTTATTGTACACCAAGGAACATATTACAGTATTTATATATTTAAAGGGACATTGGTACAACAGGCGACCTTATCGCTAAAACAGGCAACCTTAGGGCAGAGGATACTATTTTTAAAAGATAGCGGAAGGGGTGTACAGAATATAATATAGAAAGGTAAAGAGAATAACATAAGTGATTAAAGGAAAAGAAAAGAAAAAGTGAATGACGACAGGTAGTAACTTAAGAGTAAAGGTAATAAAGTTTTAATTTATTTTTAAATATAGGAAGAGATTTAGATTCTTTAATATGTAAGGGGAGATAATTCCATAGTCGTATAGTGGTAAAGGTAAAAAAATTAGAATAGAAGGAAGAGGAATGTCTAGGAAGAAGTATAGATGAAGCGCTCAGTAATATCCTACAGCCTTTAAATGTTACATTTTATTTACTTTAAAGTTTTTAATAAATAATAAGTTTACAGCTCTGCAATAACATCGTTGCACAATATCTTAGATCGATATTAAGGCGCGTTTTAATTAATGGAAATACACCACTAAATTTAAAATGAAAAATTAGGCACGCAAAGGTCCTTAACACGATAAACGTCCGTTGATTAAAACTATAAAAAGTAAAGAAAATCGCTACTTTTCTATATTTTCAAATCCACGTGAAAACATAGGCTATGCTGGTTTCTCTAACCACTTTCGATCAGGTGAACCGTTAGCTCATTTAACACTCCGTTATTATAAAAAAGTAACATCCTTTTTTAATTTATAATAATGAGTGATGGATGTATTTTGCTCTGGACCGTGGTTAGTGGCAATTCTTGGGGGTGGCCTATATTTAGCAGTAGACTTGTGATGAGCTGTAATGGTGATGATAATGATTATTTACTATTAAGTAAACTACGTGACTGTTTGTTAGCCTTACTTGTATAAATAAAACAAGATTGATATATAATAAAATAGAGACATTGAGTTTAGGTATAGTTAAACAACATCGTCAGACCCTCACAGCTAAACAAGTAATGCTACAAAACACGGTAAATAATCAATCAATCAATCCTAAATCAATCGATTTCGTCGTCACTCCGCTTAGCGGGGAGCCCCCCGCTTGCCGGTACGAGGTTGTCACTTTAGAACCTTCCTTGTGGTCCATTGCTGCTTCAGTTTGTTGAACTGTTTCTATAACGAAGAGAAACCAGCATAGCCTCCTCCATAGCTCGCTACCTTAGGCTTCCCCATACGAGGGAGATTAAGTGACACATCTTGTCAAGTATTCCTCAAACAACCAATGCGTGTTGCCAGTGATGACAAATGAAACTAAGCTAGAACTAGCTTATTTTAAAATTTTGAATAATTCATACCTTTTTTGTACATCTAATACTCCGAAGACACAACTATCTTACACATTCTTGTTATTTTAATTTAACATATTATTTTCCTCTATTGTTTCAATTAACCCTTTGTCTAGTAGAGGCATTATATTTGCCGACATGTTTTCGTAGCTCTACTAAAAGAAGATTTGTATTAACGAAACGTTTCATCATTTCGGGCAATAGACAACAAACTAGTACGATGGAAAAAAAAATAATTGGTAACATTCATTTGACATTTGTCAAATATATGTCAAGTTAGTTAGAATTTGTGGCATTTTCGATTCTCGAGAGTAATCCGGCTCAATCTCTACAAAAAACTGTTATTTTGGTAAGTTTTTTTTTAATAATCGTTAGATTTGTGTTTTTATGTCAATCTTGGATAATTATTTTAGATCAATATTCAATATTATTATAGAAATCGGGAAATATCAAGTCGGCAGTATATTTGCCACTACCAGTTAGTACATTACCTGTTGATGGCAATATATATGCCAGTACCAGTGAGATTTATTTTTATTTACAGAATAAAATATGGAGCACCGTCGTCGGTCGATAAACGATCGCGAAATTGAGTTGCAGTTGGAAGCCATGTTTGGCCTTTCAGATGGTACAGATTCAGAAGACAGTTTGGAAGATTCCGATACTGATGACATTGAACAATTGCTTTCGCCTAACAACGATTCCTCTTTTCAACCTTGCATTGAACCAGACTTTGCAGACTCTTTGTTGACAGCTAGAAGTAGTAGAAGACACGGAAAACATGGGCCAGAACAGGCAACGGATGAATGGGAAGAAGATGACGACCATGAGATTGAAGACGAAATAGGTACAGAAAGCAACAACAGAAGAGAGAATATTCGGAATGAGACAAGTGAAGGGACAACAGATTGTGAAAGTGATAATGAAGTGGGAGGAGCAGGAAACGTTAGAGTACTGCGTGCTTCAACATCTAGCGCCACCACTGCACGACCCTTTG
Organism: Parnassius mnemosyne; assembly: GCA_963668995.1. Classification (NCBI taxonomy): domain Eukaryota; kingdom Metazoa; phylum Arthropoda; class Insecta; order Lepidoptera; family Papilionidae; genus Parnassius; species Parnassius mnemosyne. The sequence goes on along the minus strand of CAVLGL010000148.1, from coordinate 36,315,974 downwards.
ATTCCACATCAATCAATACACGAGATGCAGAGGTGACTGCACCCACCGCCTTGGTTTCAGAAGAATCAGATTCCGATGAAGAAGAAATAGAATGGAAGAAAGTTGATTGGACAAATGATCCGAACGTGCCTTCCTTCGATGAAGACGAACTTCAATCGCAGAACCATTTTCCGAGTAGATCTAGAACAATCGCTTACTTCGAAGTATTTTTTGATAATGATGTGATTGAAAACCTACTTGTTCAATCAAACTTGTTTGCTCGTCAATCAAATGTTAGAAATTTTACTCAAATTACTAAAGACGAACTCAAAGCATATCTTGGAATGCTAATACAAATGGGGATACACAAACTACCGTCAATTGAAGATTACTGGTCTAGCAATCCAGCATTATGTGTCGTGAGATTGCTGAAACCATGACGCTCCAAAGATTTCAAAAGATTTCTAGATGTCTACATGTAAATGACAACGAACAGATGCCCAGAAGAGGTGAAACAGGTTTCGACAAACTTTATAAAATTCGCCCACTACTAGATCAAATAAACCAGAGGTGTCAAAATAATGCCCGAAATACAAGATCTCAGTCCATTGACGAATCAATGGTAAAGTTCAAGGGACGCAGTACGCTAAAACAGTATATGCCCCTCAAACCTGTCAAGCGCGGTTACAAAATTTGGGCTAGAGCAGATAGCAAAACTGGGTATTTGTTTCACTTCCAAGTCTGTACTGGTAAAGGAGACAATGTGGAAACTGGTCTAGGAAGTAGTGTGGTAAAAACTCTAGCTCAACCACTTATCGATGAAGGTTGCTCAGCTCATATTAGCTTTGACAACTTTTTTAGTAGTTATGACCTTCTTCAATATTTATACGACCATGGCATATACAGTACAGCAACAGCGAGAAATGACAGATTGGGAATGCCTGTTTTAGTAAAGAAACCTACTGGTCTAAGAAATTGCGGCGAAATCATGAAGAGGCAAAATAAAAAACTGAAACAACTACAAAAAGGGCAGTATAAGTGGCGAGTTCGGAACAACGTAGGATTTTCGATCTGGAAGGACACAAAATTAGTAACCATTATGAGTACAGCCTTTCACCCGAAAGAAGAGGCTACATGTCAACGTACACAAAAGGATGGAAGCAAAAGACCTTTTCCCTGTCCACGCTCAGTTGTAGAGTACTCGAAGCGAATGGGCGGAGTTGATAAATTTGATCAGCAAAAAGCCACTTATGATGTCGCTCGTCGAAGCAAAAAATGGTGGAAGCGGTTATTTTTTTTCTTGTTCGATGTAGCAATCACAAATGCTCATATATTGTACTCAAAGAATTCAAGAGTACACAATCCCATGAGCCAAAAGATGTTCAGGCTTACTCTTGCCAGAGAACTAGTAAACAATTTGACATTTCGGAAACGAAAATTTTCAACTGCTCCTAAATTCTTAGCAAAGAAAAGGAAGGCTAGTGCAGAGGTACCTACTCACTCGACAGAAGAAACTTTTTGGTGTACCTGAAGATATTCGTTTCGCCAATGTTGGTGAGCACTTACCAGAAGGCATAGAAACATACAGGCGCTGCCGAGTATGCAGCAGCGCAACTAAGAACAAAAGATCCAACATACAATGTGACAAATGTGAAGTGCCTCTTTGTGCTGTTCCATATTTCAAACAATTTCACATATGTGCTGACCAGTAGTGGCAATTATATAGCCAACATAGTTTTTTTTTAAAAAAAAATAAAAAAATAACTTTTTCCTTTTTACAATAATATATCTGAGTTTCATTACAATTGCATGGCTAGTTTCCTCTACCAGTTAAAGCACAAAAAAAGCAAAGATAAAACAATAGGAAATACCGAATACGTCACAGGTATAACAGAACAAGGGCATTTTTAATACATAATTTCCTTTTATTTTGCAATACAAGATATATAGTGTTGGAAAGCGGCCAACGCATGCCTCCATCTTCAATCAGCAGATATATTCGCTACTCGCCAGCTCTAGCGCTATAAAACTTCATTCTACTGCTTCTATGACATTTTTAAATTGAAACATTTTACCATATGCATATTTATAACCTTATGGAAAAGGTTCAAATATGTAACATAAAGCGTCTATACCCCGAGGATAAAAACGCCCTAGTGGTGTATTGAAATACTATTTCCACTGATTAGAATGTACTTATTAAAAAATACATTTTTAGGATAAGTTATAATGTTGAGACTACTAATGACTATACGTGGATCTTCTTTTCAGTTTTATAAAACTGACGTATCGAACAAACTAACGGTCCAGCGGCTACGACCGGTAAGCCGCTACTTCAGTTCATGGACACCTGCAGACAACTTAAACAAAGGAGCCTACAGATGCGTTGTCACCCGTGAGGTCTAAGATGTGATACCTCACTGTCTGTACTTAATACTGGCTTTATACTCTTTAGACCGGATTACAGTAGTGCAAGCATTGCTATTTGGCGGCAGAAATAGGAAGGAGGTACTTACGTAGACGAAATCCTGGACTAAAAAAAGTCCTACCACCTGCAATCTTAGCGCATCTTATAAGCTTTCAAGTAACATAAAGTGATCTGCGTAGAAACGCTTAGTTGAGACATTAATGAGACGTATAAGGTAGATTACACAGACGAGCACTTCATAGTGCACCTCCTGTCTTATAATACAAGCGAAGTATTTGCATAACATTTAGATTGTCTTTTATGCTGTTCATCATCTTAGCATCGTCTATAACCATAAAAATAGAACTGATTCCCTTCAAAGTATCGACGACTTAATCGCCTAACTCCTAACTTTACTCGAGGTACTTTAACCAATGAATTTGTCGCTGGCTGATTAAGCTAGTAGGATTCATTTGCTGCCAAGGAGTCCATCTGGGTAAGTAATTCTCTATTAAATATTTCTGCTGCTAAACTGCATTGCCTGCACAGTCTTGTCCCAGGCTGACTGCCATAGAGAGTCACTATAATCACAGGCATTCGACCTGAGTCCTCAGAGGTGACAACGTATTTGTAGCCTTCATTGTTTGAAGTTGGTTGCAAGCGTCCATGGACTGCAGTAGCCACTTACCATCTGATGAATTATAAATTAGTTTTTGCTAAAAAAAACTAATAAATCCCTTTATGCCTTCTTAATGTAAGTGTAAAATATTAGAATAATGGGTGATTGGCATATTAGAATAACGGGTAAAAGGCTTAACTCTTGCACACTGTGTTTGATTGATGTCTTTCCATGAGTCTTTACACTTAAGACATTCACTATGTAATTACCATTCATGCACTTTCTCCCTCACCACCTCTTTAACTGGCCAATCTTAATTGTCTCCTTTCTACTACACTACTGATGCTACTATGGGTAAGAAGATTTCCACTGTTCGTTTAGCTGGCATGACACACACGCGTTTTGTTCTGCACCTTAATGGCGGCCGCATTAAGTAAGCCGAACGTACCGGTACGCATCTCATGCTCTGCGAAACGCTCTCCACTGAAGCTTTAGACTAAGAAATCATATTAATTTAACAGAACTCACTAGATCTCATCACAAGTTCACAAATTACGATTTAGAGTCATCTTGCATTCATCTACTACCTGCTCTACTCGTATACGTATTATTTTATTCATATTTTCGGGTAGGTTACTTTTTGTTTTCACTCTACCGTAAATATTAAAAGTTTGCAAAGATGAGTAGAACTCGTTAACGTTAGCCTATTTAATAATAAATAAATTTGGCACGGAACGGCATTTAATGATGTTCCTACTGACTGAAGATGAACGCACGAGTTTTTGTTCCGGAACCACACTGTACCTGAAAGCTGCGTAGCTACCACGTGTATCATCTTGGGTACAGATAGATGTTCTATTACAGTTTCGTTCCAGCCTATCAAAAGACTACTGATGAACGTAGCCCCCCCACTCGCCCCCCCCCCCCCCCCATTGATTTTTCCTATGTTCGCCATAGTTGCATCTTTGTTTTCGTTAGTAGTGAATATTCTTGCACCGACACTACGTGGTGAAGCTAATGTATTAATGTTCTGTTGTATTAAAATAGTGCAAAATACTAAAAATGGCAGTATACTGAATAGAATTACTTGTCAGTCGCTAGTTGTAGATCTTGTAGGTCTTTTATATTATGCATTCTGTATTTCGTCACTGAGAAATTTTATAATGTCAGCGGCACGCTGTCTGGGCCCTAACGGATTTCATAAATATAAAGTCAAACGGAAAGGGATTTACAAAATGCTGGACCATCTGGATAGTAAGAGCTAAACTTACTATTACAGTAGTTTTCCAATAGCGATACATGTTACGGATTCGTTGAAGAATTCAGACGAAACGCAGTATTTCTTTCTGTATTAGGTCCATCCGTCCATCCGTCCACCCAACCGTCATCTTGTTCATTAACAGTGTGCATGAAAATTGCCGAATATTATAGTGCTTACGCCACAGGATATTTAGAATTAAATTGTATTTAATAAAAGTGTCGTTTAAAATATATTAATTTTCATGCTTAACTAACAAATTATAGTTCTCGAAATAAATGTGTTGATTTGAATATTATTAATAATTTTGCGCTACGGTAGTGAAATAAGTTACCGGAATTGATGATGTAAGCGCGGAGAGAATATATTAAGCAATGGAAACGTGTGCTGAGGGTGGTTGCTTTCCAGCTATCATAAATCTTGCATTTCGAAGTTCGAGATAGATAGTTTATAAAGCAAGTTGATGTTTATGAGTTTTACAGCTATTGCGCGGGGTTGAGGTTGTACGTGGCATGCAAAGTTACGTCGGAGTCTACTTAAAAAATGTGTCGAGTGTCAAGTGTACAAGCATAAAAAACTACAGGACTTAGAGGACAGAAGTCTGACCTGTCCTCGGGCAGCTCTTCCAACATTTAACCGCGGATCTTTCCAACCGCTAAAGACCCTTCTGGCGAAAGGAACATTCTGCTAGCAAGTGGGTTGAGGTTCGTGCAATCGTGGAAACAATAGCAAAAGGCGATCGTGAAAATTTCTAAAACACTAGTTCCTTACAAATACTCAAATAATGGCAACAATGATGTTTAGTTCAGTTCCAACTGAGGTAAAATGTGATATTTCAGGCACAAATACACGATTTAAAAAATATAGTAACAAATGCAAGTTTGAAAGTTTACAATATTGTAATTCCTGAAGGATGAAAACATCAGATGTTATGAACTAAATGGAAATGAAAACCACGCTTTACTGCATTCTAATGCAATCATTTCAATTTCTCAGTTTTGCTTTAAATTAAATATAGATAAAGATTATGTAATTTTTTCCTTGTAATGGACCATTCATATGTAAATCATATGAATGGTCCGTTACAAGGAATCTAAAGAGGCAGGAAAAACGAACAACTCGAAGCGGCCTCCTCGTGGCAAACAATATAGCAAGCCTAGAAAAGATCTGGAAACGAGGTAAAAAATGGTTGCCATTTTGAATAAGAATTATTTAACACGTAAATTGTCAGCATAAAATAGCAGCTTAATGCTAATATCTCATATGGTGAGTAGAGAGAACCGGAGATACTATTTAGTGGAAACGAGCCATATCATAATTGTCCTCAAGAATTTTTTTTTATAGGAGAGGGAGCAAACGAGCATGCGGCTCACCTGATGGTAAGTGACTACCGCCGCCCATGAGCAACTGCAACACCAGGGAGGGAATTGCAGATGCGTTACCGGCCTTTTAAAAAGGAGTACGCTCTTTTCTTGAAGGTCCCTAAGTCGTATCGGTCCGGAAAAATCGCTGATTGTAATCGATTCCACAAGGAAGTCGTGCGAGGAAGAAAACATCTTCTAAATCGCACAGTGGTGGAACGCCAATCATCCAGATGGTGTGGATGGTATCGGGAGTTCTGCCGCGATGTGCGTTCGTGAAATTTGGCGGCTGGGATTAATCCGAACAATTCCTCAGAGCACTCCCCATGGTAGATGCGAAAGAAAATGCAAAGGGATGTAACATCTCTTCGCAGTGCCAATGAATCGAGCCGATCGGAAAGGGCTCGGTCGTCGACGATTCGAGCCGCTCTGCGCTGGATGCGGTCAAGTGGAAGGAGCTGGCACTGGGGAGCCCCTGCCCAGAGATGGGAACAGTATTCCATGTGAGGCCGAACCTGCGCCTTGTAAAGTTGCAGGCGGTGTGCCGGCATGATATACTGTCCCGCTCTGCTGAGCACGCCAAGCTTTTTAGAGGCCAATTTGGCCTTCTCTTCCAAGTGACCACGAAACTGCACGTCACTCGATATGTCGACTCCGAGGATGCCCATACTGGCTGAGGCAAGAAGGGGAGTGCCTTGAAACTGAGGAGATACGACAAAGGGGTTCTTTTTAGCGGTAAACGCGCAAACTTGTGTCTTCTGAGGCTTAAACTGGACTAGATTTAGTCGCCCCCAATCCGAGACTTTGTTCAGCAAAGACTCGACTTCAGACACAAGTTTGTTCCGGTACTCGGCGACGTTTTCCCGAGAAATATTGGCACGGCCGGTGTATAGAGCATCACCAGTGCTGTCATCCGCATAGCAATGAATGTTACCAGTTAGCAACATATCATTGATATGCAGAAGAAACAGCGTTGGTAATAGCACACAGCCTTGTGGAACACCAGCGTTAATAGGCTTGTAGTCAGAACATGCACCGTCTACAACGACCTTGATGCTCCGATCTGCAAGGAAGCTGAAGGACACTACTCCAGAGTACATTGAAATATGTAATGGAACACGTATATTGTGAATCTTTATTTCTAGCCAAATAAAAGCTTTACTAGAGTTTGTCATGAATACAATCACTTACGCACGTAGTGATCTCATGTACGAACTAAAATGGCACTTTTGAAAGGATTTTCAATTTTCATGAGTTATTTATTTTCTCTACTGAGACATAAAATAAAATGTGTCTCCGCCGACTCGAGATAATTTCGTGATCTTATCGCAACATTACAATGTTACTAAACCTTACTTTAAATTAACTTGAATCGTGATAGTATTATAGAACTAAGTGCAAATTAAATAAAAATATGCACAAAAAGGATATTTTTTTTTTAGTTTAGGTATATTTAATAAATATAATTATTTTTAAAAAGACAATATAACTTGCATTTAACCGTTTCGCTGTCCCGTGCACTGCATTTAGCTCATTGCTATTGTCTTACTATTGTGTCTGAAAACCGGACAGTGAAAGTGTTAAGTACGACTATGTAATCGTATATTATTGTGAAGTGTAGGGCGGCCCTCTACTACATGGAGTGACGATCAAGTAAGAGATGCAGGAAGTAGATATATGCAGGTGGATCAGGACCGTGCTTTATGACATTCCTTGGGGTAGACCTGTGTATGTTGAGCAATTATCTGGGTTGTCATGATGATGATGAAGCATTTTATTGCACAAACATACAGAACGACGAACCGTCAGAGCACATTACTGGGTCCACCCAGTAAGTTCTGATTCCAATCAGAATTCAATCACCGCCGAATCCATTATAATTAAATTCTGTAAATACTAGGAATATACACAATCTAGCACATTCACGGACAGTACGCCCATTTTCGTGACATTCTGAATTTATATTACGACACAACGCCTATTTACGATAAAATATTTTTTTCCTTATTTGCCACTACGTAAATAAGCGCGGTATTCGTTTACGGTTAATATGAAGATCTACTTTTACTGTCATAACCCAAACAGTATCAAGATTGTACTGTCACAACATAAAATTTTATGATAGTAAATGTGTGCTATCTACACATACATGCAAATTTTGCTATAGTACACATGTTGTGGCACCACGAATGTAGCCGTTGCGTTCGCGTCGTGAGTCAAACGAACCAGTCGCGTAGTGTCACCGGGAGGAGAGGACACGCTCGCTTGCGTCAAATCGTTCGTCGCCGTTCGTTGAATACTTACGTGTTTTTCCTGGTAAGTAATTTAGTGTTATAATATGTTATTGTCTGTATAAAGATAACCGAATAGTAACCAGTCTTTCAAAAATGGTTAATACTTATTGTATCAAAAAACCGTTAGCATAAAAAGCACGATAAATTTAAAAATACAATGGAATAAACTTCATATTATTTTGTAGGTAAGTATCGATTTTTTCTTTTGTTGTGCGTCTAATTCTCTTTCAATTGTCTTCAGATGGCCTCAAAAAGAAACAAATTGAGCAGAGGCAAGCCAAAATCTTTATTTCGAGATGAGGAATCTAACCACGATCCATATTCTGACGATGATGGTGAATATGGTTCAGACCACAATTACGAGCCCGCTGATGAAGATGAAGATAGCAGCAGTGACTACAGTGAAATTTTCGATGTTCATAGAAGTTGCTTTGAACGGAATAGACAAAGAATTGGGTCTGAAAGCGAGAAGTCGTATCATGGTTCTGCTGGCGATCAAAGCGGTAATGGCGAGCAGTTAGACCAGAATTCTGTTAATGAAAGAAACTTTGATGAAACCGAACGTGATTCCGACATAAGCGATTGTAGTATTTTCGATCACCATCAAATTCAAGTAGCAGGGAATGAGAAAGAAAGCAGCGTTCAAAGGTATGAAAGTCAAGAGAACAATGCTGTTAGAAATCATAAAGATAACAATGATATTCACTTACAACAAAATTATGAGCTACCGGAATATAGAAATCAACAAGTCGAAGAAGAAATAAGAATGAGTCTGGAGATTAATGAGGTGATTGGTGTTCAATTTCCAAAAATTCAGGAGCCTTCTCAGGATAGAAGAGGAGAAGAAAAACTTACAGCTAGAATGAGAGAGGAGCTGAATGAGGTGGTTCAAGATCAATCTCCACAAAATCAAGCACAATCTCAGGCAAATTTAAATGAGGCTGGACTGAGCAGAAGAAGAAGTGCAGTAAATACAGTACGTCGAGGGACTCCTCCACCAAATGACACAATTTGGGAAGATACTGTCTCAAATATTGCTTCTATTGACTTTAGATCTCCAAAGAAAGGCCCGACATTTGAAGTTCATGAAAATACCACATGCGAGGAAGTATTTGACCATTTATTTACCACAGAGATGATAGAGTATTTGGTTGAACGAACAAATTCCTATGGAGCTGCTCTTACCAAAACAAATAGGCCACATACACGTCATGCACGCAATGCTGCCTTTCGAGTAACAAATCCTGAAGAGATGAAAAAATTTTTAGGTCTTACTTTATTAAATGGTCACATTCGTGTTCCACAACAAAGGAAACTTTTTACATATGACGACCCCTTGTATTTTCACCCTGTCTTTAACTATACAATGTCTTGCAGAAGGTATGAGCAAATTTTAAGATGTCTGTATGTAGCTGATTTGGGTGCGAAAGGGTCTGGAAAAATTGAAGGTTTTATAAACACAGTGACTCAAAATTTTCGAAATGTATTCAATCCAGGTCAAGACTTGTCTCTTGACGAGTCTTTGCTACTTTATAGAGGACGATTAATATTTCGTCAGTACATAAAATCAAAAAAAAGCTAGGTATGGCATAAAGTTTTACGTTTTAACTACAGCGGATGGATACGTTTTAAATATTATAATGTATAGCGGAGCAGAAAATATTGAAGCCAATGAAAGGAGGACTGACAAACTGGTACTGCGTTTAATGCGCCCATATCTTTTAAAAGGGCATAACTTATTTATGGACAATTACTACAATTCAGTGACCCTTTCTGAAAAATTACTTGATTTGAAAACACACACCAACGGCACGCTGCGTAAGACAAGAAAAGACAATCCTAAAGAAATTGTACAAAAGAAACTCCAAAAAGGCCAGCATGTGTGGGCTAGGAAAGGAAAAGTCTATGTAAGTGCCTGGAAAGATAAAAGAGACGTCTATATGGTTACCACCATGGATCATCCAGCGCTCATTGAAGTCACAAACCGATTTGGAAAAAAGAAAACTAAACCCATAGAAGTGAACAGATATAACAAATCCATGTCCGGTGTTGATCGCTTGGATCAGATGATAAGTTATTATTCATCACCAAGAAAAACTATAAGGTGGTACAAAAAGGTCCTATTTCATATTATGGACACCACAGTTTGGAATTCCTTTTACATTTATAAAAATTTTGTGAAAAAAGATAAGAAGTATGAGTATGTGACATACAGAGAAGAGTTAATCAGGAAATTGATCGGCCTGAAAGAAGAAAAAGGAAAAGATTTAATTCGAAATTCCAACAAGAATGACAGCAGGCGGAATGTGCTTCAAACTGAATCACAGGTTCATGAAAATATTGAACGCAGTAAGGTAGAAACGCAGGACAACTTTTCTCAGCCAAATTCAGGAAACCATGGACATTGGCCGACTCGCATGATGCCATCTGCAAATTCTAAGAAGAAGTACGCATTTTTGACATGTAAGCAATGTTCGAAACAAAAGGTACGACGTGACACAAGTTACTTCTGTAAAGGTTGCAATAATTCTCCAGCACTTTGTCCTTCATGTTTCGAAGATTGGCATAAAGATTTGTAAACTGTCAAGTGTAATATTATAAATACATAGATTATCATAATATCAAGGATGACATTTTAAATATTCCTTATTTAAAATGTCATCCTTGATATTATGATAATCTAGATTTTATAAAATATTGTGATACTACATTTTTGAAAAACAAAAGACTGTTTGTTATGCTTAAGTTAGTTATATGTTAATCGAGAGAAAAGACGTATCTGATAATTATTTTGTTTTGTTAATTATTAACCAAGTTTAAGTTAATAAAATATTTTTGTTTAAATATAAGACTGTTATTTTGTTTTTTTTTTTAAGTTTGGTATAAAAATATGATTTTCCATAGTTTTGATTTATTCAATAAAACATTTTTTTTTTGTTTCACAATGTTTTGATTATTATCATCATGATTCCTATGGTAAGGACGTAAACTGACGTACTGTCATACTACACTTATTTATACACATAATCTTGATAGCAACATGGCAGTACGCCTATTCGCGATGCGTACAGAGACTTACTGTCTTATGCACACGATGATATCAATCACGATGCGACAACACGACTATTTCGTGGCACGTACCGAAGCGTATTGTCATATGAACGCCATAATTTTAATTACGATGTGACAGCACGACTATTTCGTGCCACGTAAATAAGCGTACTGTCATTAGAAGACCATAATTTAAATTACGACGTGGCAGCACGACTATTTCGTGCCACGTACATAAGCGTACTGTCATTAGAAGACTATAACTTTGACTACGATATGACAGCACGATTATTTCGGGCCACGTACAGAAGCGTACTGTCTCACCACAATTGTACAAATATATTGCTATGTGTCAGGAAGTATATAGGCGTGGTAGTAATTTGTATGGAATTTTTTAGTGTCATATTTCAAACTTGGTGCAGTGTCCAGTGTCCGTGAAAGTGCTAGTAGTACCAGTTACTCAACCGAGTCAGTAATTCATTCTTGGGGCGATGTATATGTTTTTACAACAAAATCTCAGAAAATATACAAAATTTGACCTGCCCAAAGTTCATAAACTTTATTAAACAAAGTTTACATAAAGAGTGTTATTATAATATTAAGAAATTTATGGATGATAATATACCCTTGGAATGAGGTGATCGCTAGAAAGCTATTTCTAATGCTAGGTATCTTGCTGGTTCTTCCTAGGACAGAGATTTTTTTCCGAACCAGTGGCATAGCAATGAGATGCAACGCTATGGGCCGCGAGTTCAAATCCCGCACGGAACAAGTATTTATATAGCCTACAAGTAATTCCGGGTCTGGATGCTTGTCCTTGTGAAATTTATGTATGTAAACTGCGCCACGATACAGGAGAAAATAATGGTGTGGAGGTAACGTTTTAAAAAAACAAAAGAGTGGGTTTTTGAATATCCTAAAAATTGTTTTCAGTAGAATAAGGGTGACCAACAAGCACATAATTCACCTGATGGTAATTGGACGCTGTGCTTGTCTTTGATTAAGAATCAAAATGTACACTAAAATGGATTGCCTCGTTTCCAGTAAAAAGGGAATTCGGATTCCACACAATATATGAAACATAGTAACATTAGGCTGCTATTTTACGCTGGTATTCTGTGAGAGCGTGGTCCTTCCCCGGTCGAGGCAACCTATTCGTGCTACAGCCATAATATAGCTGCAGCGCTGGTATTCGTTACAACCGTAATATAGCTGTACTGGTAGAGACCACTATAATGGCATAGCTACTTACCTGTTTTTATCTTAAGAATATTAATTAGCCGAAATTCAATCCATCTGTTTGAATTGCATAAATGTTCAACTAATATTCTTGAGACAGTTCCAACTATATATTAACATGTAAATAATTGTTTTATTTTTTAATAATATGAAACTCGTGTAATGAAATTCAAAACACTCCCAAAGAGATCATTAAGGTCTGTCCTGTATCACTACTGTTAAATTAAGGCTAATCGCCGACCGCAACATCGCGTGTGCTGTCAAATTTTCCAACGGAAGTAGAATTTCACAGCAAATTTAGCATAGAAATTCTGCTTTAACTTCATTTGTTTGTATGTTTATATTATGAAGTGATTTAGTGAGTCTTGATTTAATTGATACATGTTAATATTTTACACAAATAATTATATGAAATAATAATGTAAAACGTATGCCATGTCGGTCTCGAGCAAGGGTCAATTAATGGATCCAAGGCGACTAAGCTTTACGACACATCTTTTCGTCACTTATTCCTCAAAAGCTAAAAATAAGAGTGTACTCATACAACCAGCGCATTTCTTGTAATGACATATGTCTGAGCCACTTCATGTTCCAGATCCGCTATCTGGAACATGGAGTGGCTCAGACATGTGAAGAAAGCTATGCTCAGTGTTCCCAAGGTAGACTTCTTAATGAAGACATCTATAGTAGGATCAGAGTAACGAAAATCTCACAATGAAGCAATAAGTTAAAGTGGAAATGGGCCGGCCACGTAGCTTGAAGAACTTTCAACCGATTGGGAAAAAGGATTCTCGAGTGGCATACACGTACCGGTAAGCGGATGGCAGTGAGAGAGGCCTATGTACAACAGTGGAATTGTAAAGGGTCGTGACTAAATGTAAATGGCCTGGTCGCGGATGCAGTTCCTTTAGGAATATCAACGTACCTGGATCCCACGGATCGTTACAGCAAACTCTCAGAGACTCATACTTTCGCCACTTACCCAGTAGAGATGATAACGCCCCGGGCTCTAAACGAGGTACCCTTGAGATAAGAGGTTGCCAAAATGTATACGTACGTAGCATTTCAAACAAGGGCTTTACCTCTCTCCCAAGGCACCAAAGTCATGTCATCGGGTCTCCTGGCATCGTCTCTAAATATTTCACAATGCCTTAAAACTGAGGTAACATTTATAGAGAAAAAACTTATCGGATAACATCTTTTAGTTTCAACTGTAATTTTAATTTGTTTGTGTTTTAATCTTTGAAAAACTTTTGAGAATTAAAATATCGGCTCTTGGTAATGTCTTAAAACTTGGTCAATTTTCTATTTTAAGTTTTACCCAAAAATATAAATAAGATGTATATAATTGTAACAACTATAACGTTAAATTAAATTCTCATACAGTTTCTATTGAATTTTTTTTACATCTCTTAAAAAGCATTTAAATTGACTAACGAATACCCAATTGTGCATTCAAAAGCGTTCAGTTTGACGACATCACGGAGTAATAGAGTTCTGTGGTGGAGCAACGTTATTATTATCATAATATTATTAAATTAATTTATTATTTTTTAATATCAGAAAAATATTAGGCTATTGTCGCTATTACTATTCTAATAATTATAATATTATATACAATGATCGATATCTTGTTATAACTTGGCATGGGGCTAAGAAGCGTATCTTATGTCAACTTGCATGCCCACTTATTTTGGGAAACTCCAATAGTTTTCCATTATTTATGAGACACTTCGTTCATTCAGAAGCGTCCCGTCCAGTCTCTAATAGTAAATGCGCTTACACACCAAATTAATTCTTACGACTCACACAAATAACTTTATAAAACATAAATAACTTTATAAAGTAAGGAAATAACAGCAGCAGTGGCGTAGCTACCGCCGTATCAGCTGTATTAATGATACGGGGCTCCCGGGCTACAGGGGCCCCGAACGTGTGTAAGCAAAAATTCCAAGGACTTCTATGGGACAGGAAAGGCTATCACTATTGTCTATAGAAGCAAAGAATTTAGTAAAACTGAAATTGTCTTCAGCTATGAATGCCGCCGAATCGTCTACAACTATGTTCGCTGAACAAAGGGCACGAAAAGTGCATTATTGATTTGAATTGTTTGGCTAGCTTAGTTCCTAAGAGTATTAATTGTAAGTAATTAACTTATAATAATTTTAATTCAATGCAAGCGTTTTTCTTCCTTTTATGAAATCTTTACTCTTCATTGGGGCCCCCCAACAAATTTTGATACAGGGTGGGCCCTGTATCAACTTTCTTTCTTTCTAAGGCACGCTACGCCACTGAACAGCAGTGCATATTAAGTCTATTAAGTATGAGATATTATAAGTGTTCAGAGTATCTGGGTTCAAATTCCAATCGAGAACTGCAATGTGTTTTGTATATGTGACAACAAATACAAACATTTAGGAGTCGCTTAAGTTTATCAAGTTGCTACTTAGTAAGATCAAGAAAACTAACATGTGCATAGTCTGGATTTGGTAGAACAAGATATTGTGTAAGCTACAGCTGAAAAGAGTTTACGAATATAAATATTTTCGAAGATGAATTGATTTAATGAATGAGAGCCGCTGTCCTTTGCGTTATTAGCCAGGCTTTTACAATGTCATGGGACTGAAGGCTCACAGCCGCTCAGGTTCAAATAAAAAGGGCAATTGGTGATGATGATATTAATGCTGATGTATTTGTAATGGTTGTAGGTGGTGACTACCGTGTTTTTTTTATAGAAGAGGGGGCAAACGAGCATGCGGCTCACCCGATGTTAAGTGTTGACCGCCACCCATGAACAACTGCAACACCAGGAGAATCGCAAGTGCGTTGCCGATTAAATATCTCACTTGATTCCTGAGCGGTTAACGTAGTTTGATACCGGCACGGAGTGAATTATCGTCATCATTACAGTAGGGGAAACGGAACGTGTGGGGGTTAATATTTTTATAAGAATTAACATGCCGTGTAGCAGCAACGTAAGGAAAACCTCCACCCCATTCCGTGGCCGTGGGTGTCACGTAGGAGGCGAATATGGGAAAGATCAGAAAGAACGAATGACCTATGAAATGTTCGAGACATTCTGATACATCAATTTGACTGCCTCGTTGGCCTAGTGGTTGTAAGCGGGTCTGCTTATGATGTAGTCTCGGGATCGAATCTCGAATCGGGACAAAAAATCAATTATAGTGTTCTTGAGTTAAAAAATTCTCAGTAACCACCAGGAAAGACTCAGGAAGTAAACGATTTTCCCTCCGTGCTTTTAACATCACGTAAAGCCGTTAGTTTTGCGCCTGTTATCTCCCTGGTCGTGTCGGATTGCCGGCCCATCGGACTTTAAAAGTAGAGAGTGCAGGTGCACTGTTTATGCTTACACTCGTGTTCTATAATCCTGTCCTGCACAGATGACAAGCCTCCGTTAAGACTGGCCGCTGTGACCGGATTTCGGTCTTGAGATCAACATTATTACAGCAATCGCCAATTCGCCTGTCATGCGTGCTGATTATCCTTTCTACAATGGGACAGGTCTATGTCAAGGAATTGACTGTTATGGTTACATAAATAAGAAAAAATCTTTATGATGAATTTTCTGTGTTCACTAAGGTATTAGCTACTTGTTATTAAATTATGTTCCTAACGACTTTAAGAAACAAAGTGATGAAAGAATATTGTTTTGTATAAAAAGTGAAATTACCAACGAAATCGAATAAATAGCTTGTTAATATAGTTTTACAACATGTTTATAACTCTTAATATACCTAGTCAGGTCATAAATTCTGTCACATGTTTAATATAAAATAATTGAAACAAGTTTATTCATTATGTAACCATTTATATACCAAAATGAACTTAACGAAACATAGATTCTTATGACCTTAAAGTTTATTCAAAATGACCTTCGTGATTTTGAATACAGGCCTTCAATCTGCGCGGCTAGTCGTCTATCGCAGCACGAACGAGGTCTATGTCAATATCGGCGGCTGCCTTAATCAAGGATGTCTTGAGTGACTCCAAATTGGGATGAGGCTTTGAGCACGCCTTTTCCTCCAAGTGTTGCCATATCTTGTAATCTAACGGATTCAAATCTGGACTGGAGGAGAGCCAGTCTTAGTGCCGGATAAAGTCGATTTCACGCGCCGCCAGCCAGTCTTGTGTGCTCTTCGCTCTATGAGCTGGCGCCGAATCTTGCTGGAATACCCAGTGTCTGTTATTGAACATGGTATGAGAAACAGGTTCCACAAGGTTCGTCAGGACTGTATTTTGATATACAGCTGCATTCGTTTTTACACCTTTCTCACAAAAATGTACCTCTGTTAAGCCCCAATAAGAAACTCCCAACCATACCATGAGCGAGGATGGAAATTGACCTCGTTGGACACGCGGAATACGGTTGCTCGCTTCTTCACTACTGTGTGCGTACACCTTATCGTTTTGTTTGTTGTAGCTCTCTTCTACGGTAAAATTTTCGCCGGCGGCATAGCGGCATCTCTTCAGTCTCAGGTCCATTAGACGAGCATTCAAACAATGTCCTGTTTTTTTTCGATATGCCCGAAACCCTAAGTCTTCATTTAACACCTTTTTCACCGTGGTTCTGCTTAATACTATCAGAAAGGCCAACAGTTTCTGCTTACGTTTGGGATTTCTTTGAATTCGCGCCTTCACAGCTTTTATCACTGCTGGAGTCCTAACAGACCAAGGGCGACCACTTCTTGACCTGTCATCTACACTAGAGTCTTCATTATATCGTTTGATGGTACGATAAACGAATCTTTTGGTTATATTCAAATTTTTCAGTATGTCAAAAATTTTAATTGGCGCGTAACCGCAACGATGCAACGCAATAACTGCAACACGGTCTTCTTTAAGCGTCCACTCCATATTTAAAAATGAGTAAAATTCTAAAAAGTATACAGTTTTATTTTCATGAACAATTCTAAATTCGAATTCTATAAACTTTTTTGTGGCCAGCATTCTAAAAGAAAAGTTTTTACTGTGTGACAATACTTATGACCTGACTAGGTATTTGTATAGAATGTCGTTTTAATAATAGTTAATATAAACAAATTCAATAGTTTAAGAAAAAATCGACCTATCACAGCGCGTCATATCGTAGAACTTTCTGGAAATTTAATTAACTGCACAATAGTTTATACTAAAAATAATGAGAATATTTTTGTGTTCTAAAAGAGTTGTAAATATGACATTTAGTTAGCATATGGTATACAAATTACGATAGTGAAGAAATAATTTGTATAATTAAACGCATTTGATAAATATAGAAAAATTAAAAGTTAATGTACCCATTTGTTATGAAAATTTGGTACATTTCGTTTAATAACTTTTTAAATGTAAATATATTGAATAACCTTTATCATGTACTGATAAAGGACCAAAATGCCGATTTAATGACGTATAGCACGTTAGTGTAGAAACTAGTGTTGTATAGAAAATATTGCAATTTGTGCCAATTACATAGTGAAAATGTTTTAAAATAAAGAGGCAAAACGGAAAATGGCAAGCTCTCACTATACTCGTACAGTATAGCCGAAGTCTACCTTATGGGCGCGAAACCCAGTAACGTTGTAGTGTGAAGAACTACCAGTGACAAGCAGTAGTATCCGGTAGTAGCTGAAGTGACTAGTAGCAGAACATAGTGAACAGTAATAGTGAATTAAAAAAAGTGTTAGCTAGCCGAAAAAGGTCGTAACTGAAAATTCGCAGTTGCATATAGTAAAAAGTGTTAGCTAGCCGAAAAAAGTGGTAACTGAAAATTCGCAGTTACATATAGTGAAAATGTGTTAGCTAGCCGAAAAAAGTGGTAACTGATATTCGCAGTTAGTTAGTTACACAAGTGATAAAATCAACTAGTTTTAGTTGATTAATAGCTGCTAGTCAGTAGTGTTAGAAAACCAGCTACTACCAATAGATATTTTGATACTACCAATAGATATTTTAATACTACCCCACAATTTTTTATTAAATGTTTTGAAATATATAATGACCAACCATTAGTGAA
Organism: Parnassius mnemosyne; assembly: GCA_963668995.1. NCBI lineage: Eukaryota > Metazoa > Arthropoda > Insecta > Lepidoptera > Papilionidae > Parnassius > Parnassius mnemosyne. Next base: position 36,297,753 of record CAVLGL010000148.1, on the reverse strand, counting down.
CAACCGTAGTTGAACAACCGTATTCAACAACCGTGGTCAATAAATAATAATTATAAAATTTCGCGACTAATCAATCAGTCGAACCGCTGGCCACTCCCTTGCTATTTGAATTTATAAATCGTGCATTTTAATTTTGAACCTCAGTCCACAGTTTTCCAGCAGCACACACAGAGACGGCAGTGGAAGTATCCTCCGGAACCTTGTAGTGTTATGCTACTCACGTATCATTTTACATTATTTTAAATTCATTTTTCCATTCTGTTTCGATTTTCTGCATTCACCTCAAAACTGGATATTTTACATCACCTTTATTTCCATAGGATCCTGTAACGATTTTAAACCATAAGAACACAATAACAAATCATTTCTACTTCGTATTTTCACATTATCAGCACTTTTAAATTGGTGTCAATGGAGTCTACCTTTTTTCGATCTTTTAGCTAGTTTTCCGTAACTCTACAATCTTGGACTTTGTGTGGGCAGTTGCGCTACCTTTTTTCCTATATCAATAATATCTCATTTTCCACTTAAATCTTACCGTTTTCATATTATAAACCAAAAACAAAAATTTGACATATTTTGTCTTTCTTATTTATATCGTTTCCATGGTAACTATATTCAAATTTGCTACCGATCTATTATTCCTATTTCGATAATTCCACATAAATCCTCTTTTCTCTTGACCATTTACAAAAAATTTGCGTATAATTTAAATAATTTTTCCGTTCTCTCTAGAAAGGTATAAAAGCCGAACAATCGGTGAAGAAAGGCATTCTCGCTTCAGTTCGCGAATTGGAAGTATCTCCTAAAGGCCTTATCCCGGGGCCGCACTGCCCCGGGATCCTGCAAGCCTCCATTTACACGTGAAGTCTTCGGCGAAGCCTTCTTAAAATTCCGGCCGCGCCACTCCGGAATCCTACAAGCCTCCATCTACCTCGGAAGTCGCTTCGAGTCTACTACAAGCGCGGGGGCCACACTACTCCGGGCACTACTACTACTTACTCCAGGCGCCGAGTGCACCTACCGCCGGCGCTACCGTTGGGCGCAGCAACTGCTGGCTCTAAGCGTTGCGCGCCCCTTCTCCAGGCGCTACGTGCGCCGGCTCCGGACGCTGCGTGTACTGGCTCCAGGCGCTGCACGCCGTCGCTGCTAAGAAACCTACTTCTACAAGCGCAAACGGCGTGTGCTGGCTTCAGGCGCTGCGTGCCGTCGCTGCTAAGAAACCTACTTCTATAAACGCAACGTGTGTCGCTTCGACTTTTAGGCCCCACTTCAACGCTATATTCCCCTATTCTCTCACCTTTATTTTTTTTTATAATCTAATTGTATTCTCACTTCATCCATCATCATCCTCACATCATTTTTTTATAAAATTGTAAATACTTTTTATAAATTTAAATATATTGTTTTCTGGCTCTACTTTTGTTGTTTTGTTGTACTTAGGTTAGGTTCTATTTTTTTTTTATTTTTTTTTAATTGTCGCTTCACGACAACCTATAGGTGTAGGACGTGAGCGACTCGCGGAGTATCTTCGACAACATTTACTCCGGAGAGTTACGCCCGTCCGGCACATTCGCTGGTCCTTCGAGCCGGATACATCCGTTTGTACTTTGAGCCGGATCCCAGCATTCACTGGTCCTTCGAGCCGGATCTTCAGCCGTTTGTATTTCGGAACCGGATACATAGTCTACCATATTAAAGCTGCTGAATTTTCAGAATCAAGATGCCGATCACTCGTTCGCAAGGAAGGAGAGCCATGGCGTGGACCGTCGGTCTGGAAGGAGGTCCGTCGGACAATACAGACCCCGTCCGCCACCAGATGCCACCACGCTCACCATCGACAACAGAAGGCGCTGAGGCGCCATCTTGCCCCTGCGAAGGGGGGGGGGGGTACTCCTACCCGTTTCGGTCACTGCAACCTGTCCCGGTGAAGCCTGAGCCTGAAGCAGAGGGAACAATTTTTTTTTATAGAAGAGGGGGCAAACGAGCATGCGGCTCACCTGATGGTAAGTGACTACCGCCGCCCATGAACAACCGCATCACCAGGGGAATTGCAGATGCGTTGCCGGCCTTTTAGAAAGGTGTAAGCTCTTTTCTTGAAGGTTCCTAAGTCTTACCGGTCCGGAAAATTCGCTGGTGGTAATTGATTCCACAAGGAAGTTGTGCGAGGGAGAAAACTTCTTCTAAATCGCACAGTGGTGGACCGCCAATCATCCAAATGGTATGGATGGTAACGCGAGTTTTGTCGCGATGTGCGATGGTGAAATTGAGCGGCTGGAATTAGTCCGAACAATTCCTCAGAGCACTCCCCGTGATAGATGCGAAAAAATACACAAAGAGATGCAACATCTCTACGCAATGCCAGTGTATCGAGCCGATCAAAAAGAACTCGGTCGTCGACGATTCGAACCGCTCTGCGCTGGATGCGGTAATAGAAGGCAACGATGACATTCGCTGTGCATCACCGCCAACAGCCCGGGAAGATACCCGCGCCGAAGAGCCACCAAGGGGCCACACCAATAGAAGTATGAAGTCAAAGAAGTCTATTCGGCCCAATAGAAAAGTTTTGAAGGCTCGTGAAGAAGTGTTGAGAATCAAATTGGAACTCGCACAGATCTCCTTACGGATGGCTGAAGAAGAAGATGAATCGGACGACTATGATGAAGATGGTCACTCCAAAAGTGAGTACGTCCGATCTTGGCTCGAAAATTCCGTAGCCAAGCAAAAGCCAACTCAAGGCGCAACCACCGGAGGGGAGGCCCCACTTAATAAAACCGTCACAAAGCCACCTCCGGAGGTTGTCGACCTCAGTGAGCCGCAGAAGAAGCTCACAAACCAGGATTCCAAAGTTGATGAAGACAGGGGGCTCCTACCAATTGTACCAGAGCTCACCTACCAGGGTCCCTATCCGGAAGGTGTACCTAAGAATCCCATGCCACAAAAGATTAGCCAGGACTCCAAGGTTGTTTAAGACAGGGGGCTCCTACCAAATGTATCAGAGCTCACCTACCAGGATCCCTATCCGGAAAATGTACCCAAGAATCCCATGCCAAAGAAGCCTAACCAGGCACCTGTCATTAATGAAGACAGGGGGCTCCGACCATTTATATCGGAGCTCACATCCGCTATAGCCGCACTCGTTGACAAACCAAAATCAGAGAGTACATCACTATCGTCGCATACTTTCGCAGCGTCGAAACCTATAATGACACTGCCGAGCTTTAGCGGAGCACATACCGAATGGCTTTTGTTCCGTGCCATTTACAAGACAACCCGAGGCTAATTCAATGATATCGAAAATACTGCAAGACTACGAAGACGTCTACAAGGAAGAGCCTAGGAAACGGTCAGCTCAGAACTCATCGGGAATGCTAAGCTAGATGAGATTATGCGAGAACTGGAGCCGAAACCGAGAAATTACGAGGATTACCATGCTGTACAGAAGCACCTAGAGACATCCGCACATTCGCGAGCAAAGTGAGGGAAAGCGTCGTCACTCTTCGAGCACTCAAACGAGAACAACGCAGAGCTGCTATGACACCTCACCGACAAATTGCCAAACTCTATACGTGCACAATGGTATAGAATCTACACCGAAAAATACGGCTCTAGACCATACCTCGGTTCTTTCAGCGAGTTTATCACCGAGCAAGCTCGCTTCTGCAGTGCATTTGCGCCTCCAGAAATTACAAACGGAGCGCAGAGCAATCGTTCAGTACACAGAACACACGCGGCTACCACTAAGCCGTCTCCGAAATGCAGAGTGTGCGAAAAAGAAGGTCATTACGGATCCGACTGTAACAAATTTAAAGAAGCGGATACCGACAAAAAATGGGAACTCGCAAAACAAAGTAATTTATGTTCCGGTGTCTACGCTATAAAAATCAGACACACAAATGTAAAACCACTAAGTGTGGAATAAAAGGATGCACCGCGACACATAATCGACTTCTCCACCATAATAAAACGGAGAAGGCAAAGGTGATACAAAAGGAACCTCAAGAAACCGTAGCTAACTCATTCACTGTGTCAAAGCATCAAGCCTATCTAAAAATAATTCCAGTTCGAGTAATTGGACCGGCGGGAGCTGGATGATGGGTCAACAGTCTCATTATTTTTTTTTTGGATTGCCAAACAAGCTACAGGGCGGTTGGACCCATTTAAGATCACCGCTATCGGGAACAGTACGCTCGATTCACTGGACTCCCGAAGAGTCGAAGTTTCGCTGAAGCGTCTCCAAAGAAAAAAGGTGCCATTCAGAGCACGCACGGTCGCCAGCCTAAACTTGGGGCCACAGACTGTGTGTGCAGCAGATATGGCACAGTGTAACCATTTAAAAGACCTAAAGGAGCAACTAACATATGACTCCGGCAACCCAAAGATCTTAATAGGACAGGACAATTGGAGACTTTTAATAGCCACTCAAGTCCGCAGAGGTCTGCCGCACCAGCCAATCGCCTCGCTCACAGAACTAGGATGGGGGCTACACGGGGCACACACAAAAGCCCCGTATCAGCGCGTCCACGCGGCCAATGAGCTGCACACGAGCGAGGAGACCATAAATGACCAACTCCGCGAATACTTCGCGCTGGAATCTCTCATAATCAATCCGAGAAGAACAGACTCCGATCCGGAGAAGAAAGCTGAAGACATACTAAATAACAGCACCCGTCAGTTGGAAGACGGGCACATAGAAACAGCGCTTCTCTGGAAAAAGAAAGATGTCACAATGCATGTCAACAACAAAACGACAGTAAAGGGGTCCAGAAGTTATAAACCTTTCGTTTCACACAGAATAGCAGCAATCGAGGACCATAGTAAAGTGGATGACTGGCGCTGGGTACCTACCAAATTAAACATAGCTGACACCGCTACGAGGGACGTACCACCGAACTTCGACTCAAATCACGAGTGGTACAACGGCCCATCGTTTCTTTATAAAGAACCGTCAGCATGGCCGACCGAAAAACCCACGTCATCCGAACCTACCGAGTGAAGAAAGATCCCTCACCATTACAGAATCGCATAGAGCTCCGCTATTCAGAGAAGCCGTTCCCGATCCAGTAAAGTTTTCACAATGGGAACGCTTATTGCGAGCTACGGCCAGAGTGCTTCAGTTTATAACACTCTGCCGAAAAACAACAGACAGGACCTTTTACAAAAGGACCAAAAGGAGTAAAGAGAAGGATCCCGACTGGAGGAAATCGAAATATAATCCGCGACACCTCGCGCAGCCTCCCAGTCGAGTGAAGAATAGAGATGTCAAAAAGTACATCACACTCGAGGCCGAATTCATCAGAGAGGCCGAAAAGCTCCTAACACGTGTCATCCAAGAGAACTCCTTCAAGCGAGAGATAGCCGATCTCCGTAAAGATAAAAAGGTCGCCCATGATAGCCGCTTACAACCGCTCCAAATAGAGTTGAAAGACGGGATCATCGCTCTACGAATTCGCATAGCTGCCGTGAAGGGAGCCTCGGAAGACATGAAGGGGCCAGCTATATTGGATGGTGATCATTACATCACGCAATTATACATCGATTGGACGCATCGTAGCCTGCGTCATTGCGAAACCGAACCTACCATCAATGAGGTTCGACAGCACTATTGTGTGATACGACTTCGATCCACGACGAAACAGAGAGTGAGCCAATGCGTAAAGTGTCACATTAGAAAAGCGCAACCACCAGCGCCATCCCAGCACACGTCTCGCTCATTACCAGAGACAGTTCACCTTCACCGGTCTGAATTATTTTGGGCCTGATGCGTTTGCCGAGAATATCTACCGGAACATCAAAACCGGCGGGAGGCCCGTGGACGAGGCCCCAATCTTCAGGGTGGAAGCTGTATACCCCGGTGCGGACGGAGAGATCCGCACTGTGGAGGTACGCACCGCAAACGGCCTAATCAAGAGGCCAACCAGGAAAGTCGTGCCGCTGCAGAAGTAGAAGCAACGTCGCTCACCGGAATGGATGCAGCGTCGCTGTGATGAGATCGTCGCTGCACGGCGGGAGAGATGTTCGCGGCGGGCTAACGACTTTAAGAAACAAAGTGATGAAAGAATATTGTTTTGTATAAAAAGTGAAATTACCAACGAAATCGGATAAATACTTTGTTAATATAGTTTTACAAATGTTTATAACTCTTAATATATTTGTATAGAATGTCGTTTTAATAATAGTTAATATAAACAACTTTAATAGTTTAAGAAAAAATCGACCAATCACAGCGCGTCATATCTTTCTGGAAATTTAATTAACTGCGCCATAGTTTATACTAAAAATAATGAGAATATTTTTATGTTCTAAAAGAGTTGTAAATATGACATTTAGTTAGCATATGGTATATAGATTATGATAGTAAAGAAAAAATTTGTATTAAACGCATTTGATAAATATAGAAAAATTAAAGAGTTAATGTACCCATTTGTTATGAATATTTGGGACATTTCGTTTAATAACCTTTTAAATGTAAATATATTGAATAACCTTTATCATATACTGATGACCAAAATGCCGATTTAATGACGTATAGCATGTTAGTGTAGAAACTAGTGTTGTATAGAAAATATTGCAATTTATGCCAATTACATAGTGAAAATGTTTTAAAATAAAGAGGCAAAACGTAAAATGGCAAGCGGCTCACTATACTCGTACAGTATAGCCGAAGTCTACCTTATGGGCGCGAAACCCAGTAACGTTGTAGTGTGAAGAACTACCAATGACAAGCAGTAGTATCCGGTAGTAGCTGAAGTGACTAGTAGCAGAACATGGTGAACAGTGATAGTGAATTAAAAAAAGTGTTAGCTAGCCGAAAAAGGTCGTAACTGAAAATCGCAGTTACACATAGCCGAAAAAAGTGGCAACTGAAAATTCGCAGTTATATATAGTGAAAAAGTGTTAGCTAGCCGAAAAAAGTGGCAACTGAAAATTCGCAGTTATATATAGTGAAAAAGTGTTAGCTAGCCGAAAAAAGTGGTAACTGAAAATTCGCAGTTACATATAGTGAAAAGTGTTAGCTAGACGAAAAAAGTGGTAACTGATATTCGCAGTATACAAGTGATAAAATCAACTAGTTTTAGTTGATTAATAGCTGCTAGTCAGTAGTGTTAGAAAAACAGCTACTACCAATAGATATTTTGATACTATCAATAGATATTTTAATACTACCGCACATTTTTTATTAAATCTTTTGAAATATATAGTGACCAACCATTAGTGAACAACCGTAGTTGAACAACCGTATTCAACAACCGTGGTCAATAAATAATAATTATAAAATTTCGCGACTAATCAATCAGTCGAACCGCTGGCCACTCCCTTGCTATTTGAATTTATAAATCGTGCATTTTAATTTTGAACCTCAGTCCACAGTTTTCCAGCAGCACACACAGAGACGGCAGTGGAAGTATCCTCCGGAACCTATAGGTGTAGGACGTGAGCGACTCGCGGAGTATCTTCGACAACATTTACTCCGGAGAGTTACGCCCGTCCGGCACAAATTACTTGATAGATAATGCCACCCTGTGACGGGAACGTGCCTTGAATGCCTTGTTGAACAGAATCTCATTACGTCTTACTGGCACTTGCATAATATATTAAATGTAAATAAATAGCATTATGAAATTTAACGGCTCCGTAACACAATGGCTTAGCATTGAGCTGATGCGATGAGGGCCGCGGGTTCAATACCGCGCGGAACAGGTATATGTATGATTTACAAATAATTGTTCCAGATCTGGTTGTTTCATCTTATGCAATTTATGTATGTAAAGTATGGGGGATATATTTTATTTAAAAAAAGAAGAAAAAGCGAAAATGTCAGTTTCTGGCCAAGAAACAAAATGTCAGTGGCTGCTAGCAGCAATGTTAATATATCGCCATCCAGCCATCCATTACAGCTTATAAAAGTCTACTGCTGAACACAGACCTCCCTCGTAGATTACCTCATGGGGTGATTTTACCATAGTTGCCACGCATTTCCCTCTGTATCCTCTTACGATACCCTCGGGACGATATGTAATGGTGGATATTCTTGCACCGCCATTACACGATTATACCTTATGACCTACGATTAATTTTTACGATTTACTGCTGATCCGTGATAGTACTTCATTTTACAGTACAGCCATCAGTGTTCGTTACCAATAAAATCGTTACTTACAGTTTTATATGCTGATTTAATCGGACGCTCAGCGGTGAAGGAAAACATCGTGAGGAAACTTGCATGTCTGAACAGTATTATAATATCTTTAAATCTTGCATTGTTTGCTTTGGTTTGGTATAAACTTTATACTTACAGCACAGCACCCACTCATGATATCTATAAAAATTTTTTTACATCAATTGTCGCCTCAACCTACATCCTCTATAAACGTGATGTGTGATGTACGCTTTTTTACCTTCTACAGCTAAAAGTCTATTATATCTCGTGTATTTTTTGAATCACTAGAAATGCTAATAATAACATTACTAATATTCCTGTTAACCATCTCTGGTACAAGATCTCTCTCGTAAGCTTAAAATGATTGGGTTAGGAATGTTTCACGGCAATAGCTGAGTGATGAATTCGAACCGACACCATTGTTGATTTTGTGATCCGCATCCCAGCAGGCTACGGATGTTGCAATTTAATTTAGCTTAATTTAATTTAACGCGATAAGTATGGTAAAACTATTTCAATTAATGTCTCAGCATTCCTTCTTCACTGGGTAATTTACGCATACTTATTTACATTTAACTTTATATTTATAAAAAAAATTCCTTTGTAATGCTGAACAAATAAAGATGTCGTTTGCAATAGCTATTTATTTTACTCAAGGTTGCGGTATTCGGTGCACGTCCTTTTTATACTGCAACAAGAATTTACCTCTTATTGGATTACAGAAAGAAACAGTTCTTTTGTTTCATTATTTTTTAGTATACCTAATGTTTAAGTTGTAATTTTATTTTTTATTTTTTACCTGTACTAAGTCGGAACCTGACAACTACCGCCCAATATCTGTTCTTCCCGTAATGTCAAAAATTAATGAAAAACTATTATATAAACGTCTTGAAGCCTATCTATCTGCACAGAACTTCTTTTACAAGCAGCAGTATGGCTTGGCGTCAAACCGAAATCTAACACACTGTCAGCTACAATAGACCTCATAACTAAAGTGAAACTCAACATTGATAAAAAACAAATAGCACTAGGAGTCTTCATAGATTTAAAGATGGCCTTTGATACAATTAGTCACGACATATTATTAAAGAAACTATCTGACATTGGCATTACGGGAACCGCTAATGAGATACTCAGATCTTAACTCACTAATCGTCGGCAAGTGGTTAAGATCGGTGAAACACAGAGTGGACCCAGGGTTGTGCCTTGTGGTATACCTCAGGGTTCGATTCTGGGGCCTCTCTTGTTTCTTATATATATAAATAATATAAAAGGTCTCTGGCTTAAGGGAGACATAACGTTATACGCCGATGACACCACTCTATTCTACTTTGGCCATTCTATAGACTCTGTAAATAAAGATGCACAAAATGACTTAGATCTTCTAAATATCTAGTTTCAATTTTTCAACAAAATTCAATCGGCTAACTATAAATATATCAAAAACAAACTGTATAATATTTACAGCAAAAAACAAAAAAATATCATATTATACACCACTGAAAATAAATAATCAAATTATAAATAAAGTTGATGAACAGAAATATCTTGGACTGATCTTAGACTCGCATTTAACATGGAAACCACATATTTCTAAAATTAAAACAAAATTTACTTCTCTTTCTGGAGCCCTACGGAGTATGATTACATTTACCGCACCGAATTCGATATAATATATGTCGGAGCGTCTATAAAATATCACTTCGATCGAGTTGGACAGGAGGGTATATCGAGAAACCCCCTCTTGTGTCTGTAGTATAAAGTTCACTGTAGGTGCCGTGCGCAGGAGAGTTCTCTCAAGTCATTCAACGAGTGTGGTCATTCTACCAGTGCTAAGATAGTGTCGTGGTTTTGTTCGTTGTTGTAATTCTTCTAGTGCAGGCAAGGAGGATTAGTGTTGCTGAGAGGCTGCCCTGTGTTACATTGAGATAAGTAGTGTTGCTGTTATTTTACATATTTTGGTGTTATCATGTAATTACGTACCTCACGTTACACTGGTGTGTGATTGTGACAGAGACGTGTTACGGTGTGGTCGAACTGTAATTTCACTATACTGAATGTATAGTGCGTTACGTTGTCTTATTACTGATAATGATTAAATTGCGTAAGCAAGAGAGCAAGTTGAACATCCGCTCTCACACTTTTATTATTTTTAACAATTAACGCTATCCTGATGTATTCCCGAGATCAAGTTCGGGATCTTCTGTTACAATTCTCCGACATCAGAAGTGGGATCTCCTGTTGTCATTTCCGATATCAGAAGTGGGATAAAGTCCCTGTTACTGTCCACCTATAACCTTTGAATAGTGTGAGGGTTATTACGTTGTCATATTTACGACACTGATGAATCATTAAAATGTATAGTAAAAGTTTAAAGTGAAATGTTTTAAACCAAAAGTTAAATCTTTTTGTTCGATTTATAATAAAAGGTTCATTATTTCTTAACGTACCTAAAAATGATGACAAATGTCGAAAGAAATGTTGGAGGCATTCTAAATGAGTTATAGTTTGCATTCAGTGGAAATTTAACTTGCTCAAGTTATGTTATAATTTGATACACGTGAAATTTTAAAGTTATAAATGTTTAAACGATCTATCGAAAAACTGTTTAACTTTAACGTGTTATGACTTAAAAACACTAAGTAGTATTTTTGTGTTCTAATGTGATGATAAGTGTTACAGTTTACTCAGAGTATTACGTATTCGACAAAATTGGGATTTGATGTTGAGAGTTTAGTGTAAGGCGTGGTGCTGTTGCGCTCGCTCTTTAGTGGAAGTATGCTGTCGGCTTATGACTCTGCGACCCCGTTAATTAACGCTGCTACCGATCACCATTTGATACACGAGGAAAGTAAATTTATCTTAAGGTTAACTCTTTAATTGGTTGCGAAAAATGCTGGAAAACCAAAGTATAACTGACGAAATTGAAGTAGAGCAAATTAGTTCTGAGATTGAAGTGAGTATTTAAGTTCACATGCGGATCGGACCGTACCAGAGGTTGTCGTGTAGCCGCAGCTCAGTATATGGTGCCCTGGAAAGTTGAATAATGTCCTGAGTGTACTGCTACATTTTTTTTAAAAAAGTTCCTACTGAATCTTTTTTAATGTTTTCTTTTGTGTTACAGTAGCACGTGTGATGTGACTACATGTGCGCGAGTTTGAGGTGAGTGTGTGTGCCTTGCTGGTCGGAACGGACTGCCGGGTCCAGCATGGCCTGGTTTCGGCAGATGCGTATGCGCGTATACGCAGGCGCCATCCCGGAGCGTGCGTATGCTATACATGGTGGTTCCTCGGAAGTCGTGTGCGCAGAAGGGTTATATTCTGTATGCGCGGAAGTCGTGTTCTCTGAACATGCATCAAGCTCCGTCCTGGCAGGCACTGTCCTGGTTCACGTTTTTTTTTTTTCGTGGTTAACGTAGGATCTTGTAAGTTCAAGTACGAGTATGTGTGAGATACTTCGTATGGAGATGTATGCTTTATTATGAAAGCGAAGTTATTATAGTCCACGGTATGAGAGCGTATTTCTGTTTGAGGGCCTCGTATGCGTAATGGATGAGAGGATAGGCTACTGTGTATGTTGTCCTGATAATTAACAACTTGTTTTTCACGCAGATCACGATGACTGCAACCTCGACGATGCCTGTGAACCCTCAGGTGCTCCTGCTGTTCCCGTTGATGCTTTGGAGTGCGTGGTGCGGCGCAGCGTCTCGCTGGCGCTGGTGCGGCGCAACGAATCGGTGTGCGAGTGCGGCACCCCTTGTGCTGTTGTTTTGGCCATGTGAGCTTGCTTCATGGCAGATAACTATGGCGTGTGCTGGTTTGTTTTAATAGCCACGTGCGCTTGCCTTACGCCTGCCGCAGAGGCGAGCAGTGAGCGACGTGTTGACGTTTACTATGTGAGCAATCCCAGCGGTGTGCTGATGAATACTGGTGAGTCGTACCCATTTTATTATGATTCTGGGCCGAATGCCCTCTCATCAAAGATTGTGTTGCGCCAAAGTTTGATGGCAAGAGTGAACACTATTGTAATTTTAACCGGAATCGGTCAATGTTTAGTGTGCGAAGTAACAAATACCCTCATGATCACGTGAGGAAGATCCCGATCACCAAGTTCCTCGAGAATTAGATGTCATAGTTGATGATATTGGTAGTGAGACCAAATTTGATTAAGAATGGCTTTTATACTCATACTCAAAACCTTAGACCGCACCTCATGAGTAACATGTGGCGATGGGTCTGTAGGAAATCGTTGGTGCGATTTCTGTCTGTGTTGGTGCACAGAGCGCTTCATGTGTTGTAGCACATATTGCGTTAGTTTCGAGAATCGTTGGTGCGATTCTTGTCTGTGTTGGTGCATATTTGGCGGCAGATATGTAGGGAATCGTTGGTGCGATTCTGGCATATGTGGCGGCAGATGTGTTGTAGCATATTTGGCGGTGGATATGTGGAGAATCGTTGGTGCGATTCTGGCATATGTGACGGCAGATATGTAAAGAATCGTTGGTGCGATTCTGGCATGTGTTGGTGTATATTTGGCGGCAGATATGTAGGGAATCGTTGGTGCGATTCTGGCATATGTGGCGGTAGATATGTTGTAGCATATTTGGCGGTGGATATGTGGAGAATCGTTGGTGCGATTCTGGCATATGTAACGGCAGATATGTAAAGAATCGTTGGTGCGATTCTGGCCTGTGTTGGTGCAAAGAGCCCCTTGTGTATTATAGCATATATGACAGCAGATATGTGGAGAATCGTTGGTGCGATTCTGGCATATGTGACGACGGATATGTAAAGAACCGTTGGTGCGATTCTGGTCTGTGTTGGTGCACAGATTTCAATGAAAGTTTCACGAGTTGAATATGCATTGTTTATGAATTGTAAAGAGTAAAAAAAATTGTTAAAATTACTGTGTTGGAACTTGTTGATCGGACCTTCCACAATAAATCATGTTGTGCAGGAAGCACTGTGTACGAAGCCTTAATAACAGGGCATTGTCAATAATGACAGTTAGCTATTGTACTTAGACTTAGGAGAAGTAAAGTACCATTTGGAATCGACCTTGTTTCTATTGGCAGAATAGCCGAGCTAGATTAATCTCTGAGCATATTTTGTCTACAGGCACTGCAATCGAGGACGGATGCTAGTCAGGAATGGCCGTGTCGTGAATTGAAGGCGCTATAGTGCAACAATCAGCGCCATCTAACAGTTTAGTTTTGCGAACTAATAATATGTACCCACTCATGTCAGGATGGACGAGCGGACGAATTAGTGTTTGTTACAGGAATGCATAAAGATACACGCCCGAGGACGGTCGTACTGCAGGATGGCCGTGTCGGAGCGTCTATAAAATATCACTTGGATCGAGGTTGACAGGAGGGTATATCGAGAAACCCCTCTTGTGTCTGTAGTATAAAGTTCACTGTAGGTGCCGTGCGCAGGAGAGTTCTCTCAAGTCATTCAACGAGTGTGGTCATTCTACCAGTGCTAAGATAGTGTCGTGGTTTTGTTCGTTGTTGTAATTCTTCTAGTGCAGGCAAGGAGGATTAGTGTTGCTGAGAGGCTGCCCTGTGTTACATTGAGATAAGTAGTGTTGCTGTTGGTTTACATATTTTGGTGTTATCATGTAATTACGTACCTCACGTTACACTGGTGTGTGATTGTGACAGAGACGTGTTACGGTGTGGTCGAACTGTAATTTCACTATACTGAATGTATAGTGCGTTACGTTGTCTTATTACTGATGATGATTAAACTGTGTAAGCAAGAGAGCAAGTTGAACATTCGCTCTCAAACTTTTATTATTTTTAACAATTAACGCTATCCTGATGTATTCCCGAGATCAAGTTCGGGATCTTCTGTTACAATTCTCCGACATCAGAAGTGGGATCTCCTGTTGTCATTTCCGATATATATATAACTCTCTCATAAAACCGCATTTAGAATACTTGACTGAAATTTGGGGCACTGCTGCAAAAACAAATCAAGAACCACCACAAAGGTCACAAAATAAATAAATTAAAACCTTGTTTAAATGTGATTTCCTCACACCAACAAATCTACTATATAAAGAAACAAAATTATTAAATATAACTCAAACATATATATATATATATATATATATAAAACTTGTATATAGACATATATATATAGAAACATATTAAAGAAGCAAAATCAATGCCAACTTTTAGAAAGTACTTAAAATATTATTTAACATCTAATCTGAGCGCACCTTAGTTTCACTATTTCACACGTCACTTCTAGCTACGCTCGATCTGTGTAAGGTGCGCGTCCTAGCATTATTTGCTCCTTGTTTATGTTAGTTTTTGTACCCTGTTAATCTACATTGTATTTTGTTTATACTTAGAAATAAAAATTATTTAAAATGTATACTTACGATTTGAACCTGTTTGAGTGAAATGATTTCGATATATTAGTGTACGCCTAGGATAAGATTATTATTTGTTTGCAAGTATTTAAACTTTCTCATGTAAGTGAATTGTTGTAAATTCTTATGAGAAATAAAGATATCTCAAACCTTATTTTTGTCATCGATGAAATTCAAAAATAATTTTATTTACCTTTTGTAAGAAATAAAGTAAGAGCCCATTTTAAACTTGCACTTTTTAAATATATTGTATAATGTAAATATACCAATTTAGCGCGAATTGGTCTTCCCATCTCCGAGAAAAATATTTTATTCTGAGAAATGCAGATTTTCTCCGATTTTTCCACCAACAGCTTCAAACCAGCACTTGAAATTACAATAAAACTTTTCTACGGTACCGGCAAAAGGGTTCGAACTTAATTGCTCACTTTTCCTCAGTGACCGCTATTATGCACGCTCACGCCTTTTCAGGCCCAGTCACACTTGTCCCCGCCAAAATTAGTTAGAATATATTTTTTTTATTTTTATAAAATATGAATTTCTTTTCTATTTTCAGATATAAAAATGTCTCTAATATACGGCAATAATATTACACAGTTAGGTTTCGTTTATGTAATTATAAAGCCTATTAAATATATTATAAGAATAATTCCAGAATATGTAAACAGATGAGTACATACTGACATAATAATACAACAAGAATAACCGTCCTCGATGACTGCGGGTGGCTCAGGACCGTGCTTTGTGGCATTTCTTGGAGAGGTCTCTGTTTAGCATTGGACTTGTGAAGAGCTGTAATGATGATGCCGATGAGAAATTGGGAAGGCCCAAATCAAAAACAAGCGCTGCAGATACTGCTACAGACATGTCTTTTTCTCTTATTTGTCTCTTTTTACATTCTTTATTTTTCTTAAATAGACCGTCAACAGACCACAGTTGGACAAGTACCTCTCCATGAGAAAAGATAATTTATTATCGCCATTACCGAATCCAGCATGATCTTTGACAGATCTTTGAGAATTTTCTTACCACGTTACGTAACACACTAATGTCATTTTATTTACCGTTAAATGGAAAATGAAAAAATATTCACTGGCCCATATCGTTCCATGGGTGTGGTAAGAGGCAACAAAGGGCAATAAACCAAAAAGATGGGGGGGCAGCGGCTTCCTTGTAGCAACGAGAAAATAAAAAACTGTGGTTGCCTACCCGCCTGCTAAGCGTGGTAACTGTGGCATATATCCTCCTTATGAGACAATCTATGGGGAGGTCTATGACAATCTATGTAATGATGATGATGATCTATTATTTTATAAATGTCAATGTTTTCTTCGTTATTAATGCATATCGTAAGTTTAAAATTCAACAATGCTAGGTTTATTTTGTTCTATTAAACTGTTTCTCGAAGTACATCTCATTCGGTTGAAATCTCCAAGGCTTCAATCCAAGGTTCATTAAAGCCCGCCGTATCTACTTACGCGAAGATAAGGCTTAACAATCAAATTCGATTCATCTCCGAATAGAGAAATGATTTTATAACTTCTTAAAAGGTTATATAAAGTTTTTTTTCTTCTTTTCAAAACAAAATGTTTGTTCGCTCATTGGTGTAGAAATTAGTTTTAAAAAATTCGGAATCAGGTAAACGGCTCGATCATAGGAAAGGAGGTCGATGGGTGCAGGCAGCTCAGGTCCACATTTACTTCAGCAGTGTCCTTTCACATACATAAAATATGTTTATGGATACTTCTCTATTGCATGTTGCATGATTATACCATATATCTTTATAACGATTCGGTATAGATTCTTTAAATTTAACATTTATTAGTAATATGAACAAACTTAAAAAAAAATAATGACGTTAACAATTAATAACGTAATGTTTGCGTTATAGTAAAGCCACGTGTGTTGCCTCTATACAAGGCATCATCAGATCAAATTGACTCTGCGATGGCTGATGGCTCAGTCTTAGCTAATGTATAATGGATTTCCGCCCAGTAACACCTTATTTTTATTTTAAAAACGGAGGTTTTCAATACGACTGTGTGTTTTAATATAGATTTTTTATTTTCTCCTTTTTAAAACGTTATTACCCTGACGGTAGAAATGAATTCTGTATCGCCCAGGCGATTTACATACATAAATTATATGTGAACAAATATCCAGATATTTTTATTTCACTGAAATTCAAATACGAGCGCCTCTTACTTTCTTAGAAATACTACGTCAAAAGAAAGTCGCAATATAAAAAAAAATAAAGGCTATCTTTTGAAAATTTCTTCTATATCTTAAATTTTAACTAACGCTCAGCTTGTACACTCCTGAATCAATGCTGAAGCTTAGCGGCCAGATGTTTTCTGTCACAGAACCCTCGTGCTCTGTGAAACAAAGATTTTCCCACGGCAGCTAACTGTGATTGATGATGGTGCGATTCACCATTTAAATACTGGTTGGTATGGATA
Source organism: Parnassius mnemosyne (assembly GCA_963668995.1). Lineage (NCBI taxonomy): Eukaryota > Metazoa > Arthropoda > Insecta > Lepidoptera > Papilionidae > Parnassius > Parnassius mnemosyne. Next base: position 36,280,749 of record CAVLGL010000148.1, on the reverse strand, counting down.
TTTTTCCTATACACTGTGTGACCAATAGGCTGGCCGCCGAGTCTACTTCACCTGAGGATGCCTCGTGTAGATGCGAAACGCGTGTCGTATTTTTGAGAGTGGTGTGTCGTGCATAGTGTGGTGGTGCTGGGGATGGTAGTGCTGGGATTGACGGCGACGGGTATAGTACCCGCGATTGAGGGAGAGTGGGAGGTCCCCTTAAAACTGAGCAGGACACATCATTTTCTTTCTTTACGCGGAATTAAGCAAAATAGTTTATAACAACCCCCTTAAATGTAGATGTCTATGTGTCACAGCAACCACTTACCATCAGGTTGACTATGTGCTTGTTTGTTACCCTATCCTATAAAAAAATATTGTATCATATATAATTTATATAAAACACTATGTACCCTCTAGCGCTAATGACTCGCTATTAGCCCGTGTTGAACAAAAGATACGAGAAATAGAAGGCTTGAAGGCTGTTGGTTTATTAAGTGGGTCAGTAGAAGAAAAGGAACGGGAACCACTCCGGTCGCTGCATTAGGGGAACGTCATCGCGTGAGTAATTAGGAAAAAAATTGTGGAAAACAAACCTACTAATTTCTGTGTCGTAAAGATTATGAAATGAAATAACAATAATATGTCTTACCGAAGTACAATACATCTTGATATAAAAATTGGTAACAAAGGTAACGATATAAACATTTAACAACTACGACGATTAGCTAACTTGGCTGCTCAAAGGCCACACACTTTTACTGACTATAAGTCCTAAGGTGTGTCGATGCTTCTGCATTATGAATATGTTGTGTAGCTGTGTATGCACTGACTATGACCTTAGTCGATATAAAAATCACGAATAACAAAAACATAATATTATGATTTCTCGCAAATGTTTACTGAATATTTTTTGTAATTATCTGTAAATTCTTTTGAAATATAGACATTGTTTTCATACTCTTACGAGTACAGAAAATAAAGTATTTTATACAGAGGCTAGTAAAATTGGACAATTTTATTTTTGTAGCAGAACCAAAAAACAGGCGAATTAATAATTAAGGTAGAAAGTATAAAAACAAAATCGGAACAGGAAAATTCGGTATAAACTTTACGTCGCCCCGAGCGAGTGGTATTCTTTGCATTTTATTTTTTGTAAGGCACGCTCCTAATTCCAAACGGTCATATACACGTGCCTATACTTTCGTAGCACTCAACTGTAGTATTCGCGTTAATTGAGGAAATCATTATAATTCCATATTCATTAACATTTTCTTTGTAACTTAGGAATAAAGAAGTAATTTCTTTAACTGCTATTGTATCCATATGGTGTTGCTTGTAATTTCAAGGTAAGCAAAATTATGCGATATTTTTGGTATAACCCTAAGCAGTGCTGCAACTGCGGTATGGAGAGCCATTCCACGCATTCATATATGCCTATAAGCCTTCATTGCATGAAGACGTTTCGACGTCCATGGAATGCATATCCATTTAGGTATCATCAAGTGGCCCGTTAGCTAGTTTGTTACTAATATATAATAAAGTTATGATTTGTGTGTGATATAATTATGATTTGTGTGTGATAGTCACTCACCATACGATACACAGCAATGTTAAGCTGCTATTTTACGCTGGTATTCTGTAAGAGCGTGGTCGTACCCGGGTCGAGCCGACCCATTCGTGCTACAACTATACTACTAATATAGCTGCAGCATGGCTCTACCACGTATAAATGGCGTTAGCTGCAAATTTTCGTGATGTCTTATCATAAGATATTATGAATGTTTTATAATATACGATGAATGGAGCCTTAGGTACGGTATACACATACCGTATATATTCGATTTTATTATGGAAGACCAGGCAACCAAGCATACGGCTCATCTGATGGTAAGTGATCATATACAAGACCAGGGGAATCGCAGGTGTGTTGCCGACCTTTTTAGAAAAGCGTTGACTGTTCTCTTGAAAATCGCTAAATCGTATCGGTCCGAAAAACATGCAGGCGACAGTAAATTCCAGGTAGTAATAGTTCGAGACAGAATAATCCATCGAGATGTTAAGGATGGAATTTTAAATCCTGTATAAGTCTGTCGCAGTGTATGATGGTGGAATTCATCAGCTGTAAATTGGAGAAAAAATAGAAAGTCCTTCCAAAAGGGATCAAGTACACATCATGATGATGATGATTTTCTCTGAAGATAGTTTGATGGCCGATTTCCGATCACAGTGACAATATGTCGGAAGTTCAACTGCACAGGAGTACTAAATTTTATTTTTGTATTACACTAGAGATCCGCGCCAGCTTCGCACGGTTGATTTCTGAATCTCGGCAACAGCGCCACCTACCGGGTACAAATGTAAACCACCTAGGGACCCATTCAAACACACAAAAAATTTAATCAAAATTGGTCCAGCAATTGATTTTTATATATAAAAAAAGATTATACATCTCATTTACCGCGGGGAGTGCTCAGAGAAATTGTGGACAGTAATTCTTACCATGGCACATTGCGATAAAATTTTCAATACAATCCACAACGTCTAAATAATTGACCTGCCACTTAGCCATTTTAAACACGTCCAGATTTAAATATTTGGTGCTGAATGATTTTGAAATCTATGCCGTGTTATTAAAAAAGAACATACATACGTTATGGTAGGTATGACTGCATTATATTGGTCTAGATGTAAAAGGGAAGATTAACGGAAAAGCGAGAACGCTGCTACAAAGCGGTGAACAGTGCTTATAATGGATGAAACATACTTATGTCATACCCAGAAACTAACCGGAATAACTTTTGTTGATATTTGTTATGAGCTTAATCGAGCACCAAGTTGTTTTGACAAAGACCCTTTTTAACCAATATCGTATTTACAAAGAAATATTATAAGTAAGTATTTGAAACTAAAAACAAACACAAATTATGATCTACTGTTTGTATTCGTGTTCATGTAGTGGCGGTGTAAGAAAATCAACTTCTCCATATCATCCTGTGGGTGTAGCAAGAGGCGACAGAGGGAAACAAATCAGGAGATAGGCAGCAACGTCTTTCTATTAACGACCTGTGGTTGCCATCCCGTTTTCCAAGCGTAGCAACTATTGCAAATATTCACCTATGAGGCAATGTCTTGGGGCCTATGTTCAGCAGTAGACTTTAATAGGCTGTAACGGTAACGGTAACTTTACTGTTTCAAAAGCTTATTTAATTTCGAATAGATATTTTTATACAAACTTAATACAAATGTAAGCCAGAATAAAATCCACCTGGTGTTACGTGAATGTTGTGGCCCAAGGACAACAAAATCTATGAATCAACACGCAGTTGCTTTATAAGGGCTAAAGGGCTAAGATAGATTGCCCCGCTATCTATCCAAAGGTTCTGCGACTTAATTCACTCACCTAACGAATCACAGCCATTATGCATTATGTTACTATTTTGCGCTGACATTCTAAGAATTAAAATAACTGCAGTGAATTTGACTTTATTTCAATTCCACCTGTACCCCAAACTCTTTCAACTCCCTTGTGTTGCTTCTCTGAGTAAGTTGTGTAGTGCATGTGGTTTTCATTTTTTTTATTTATTTTACTCCATATTTCTTTATTGGTTTTCATTGATTATAAATTCTACCATCAACGATGATGTTTTACATCTGCCGGGCGTCCCATGAAGGCCAACTTTTTTATACTATAGAAAAGAATATACTTTCACCGTGCTCCTATATAATTTTCAAAAAGATCTAACAATTATTGAATAAGGTTTAAATTATTCTGACTCTCCTGCAAATCATTACGTAATATTGACAAAACATAAAATGAGGCAGGATTTCGTTCTTTATTGTAAATTTAAAAAAAATGTAATGTCTCCCAGACCGAGTTTCGGCCACGGCAGTCAGACTTAATGGAGACTAGCCATCTGCGCAAGACATTATTATAGCGCACGAGCTCGTGCGCAAGCATACACAGATGCACTACCATACGACTTCAGAGGGATAAATCTCAGGACCAATAGCTGCGCGTGCTTTCCGAAGATAAAACATCGTAAACATCCTGACTTCAGGCAACTACTGAGATTTTTTCGATAACAAAACCCAATTACTGATTTTTGTCCGACCCTGGGGTTCGAACCCGAGACTTGATCATAACTTCAGTCACGCTTACGATGGCGGCACTGAAAATTTCGGGAATCAAGGAAGTGACACAACATTACTATTTGAAAATGTATTTATTGCTTTTCGAAGTATTCTCCGCGAAATTTGACACATTTTTTCATACGATGGAACCAATCATTGAAGCAACCATTCCATGCGGTATCCATCGGGAAAACAACTTTTTTACACCTAATTGTTCATGCAAGATTATTTGTATTTGACTTATGCCAATGTCTAAAGTTGCCTGAATTTCGCGGTACGTCACATGTCGATCTTCCTCAATCAGCTTACGCACAGCATCAACGTTTTCTTGGGTGACTGCAGTTTTTGGACGACCTTGACGGGGATCATCACTGAGCTTGACACGTCCACGTTGAAATTCAGCAAACCAGCGATAAATTGTGGTTTTGGATGGGGCTTCATCACCAAATGCAGAAATCATCCGGTCAACACACTGTTTTTGTGTTAAACCACTTCAAAAGTCATAATAAATCATCGCTCTTGAATTTTCTCGAGTCAATTCCATTTTCTCAACGACTAAACAAGTTTGACAAAACCTTCTGACAAGACCGAGAATCTTTTTTTAATAAATAAATGGTATTCAATTTTAAAAACCAAGGTTTTTTTAATTAAAAAGATTTTAATATGACAGGAACAGTGGAAATATTCCATTCCCGATACTTTTAGTGCAGCCTACGTACAAGCACTAGACCAACAAGACAGTTAAAACAAAATGTAAAAGTATATCAACAGATGTATTAAAGCTGTTTTGTACAACGTTCTAAAAGATGACAACATTTTATTTGTTGAACAGGTGGGTGCTCTACTTGGTATGATGACACTTTTTGTTGTTTAGTTCCCTTTGTGGTTCGACGAATACTTTACGTTTTGGGGAATGAATAAAACTTCTAGAACATAGGAACAGCTAAACATCATTTGCATAAAACGAATTTGTTTAAGAACCTAATATTTCCAATTTAAGATAATTGATAGAATCAGGCGTTACTTTGCGGAAATCCATTATAATGGGGTTGTTATAAACTAATTTGCTTAATTCCGCGTAAAGAAAGAAAATGATGCGTCCTGCCTAGTTTTAAGGGGACCTCCCACCCTCCCTCAATCGCGCGCACTATACCCGTCGCAGTTAATCCCAGCACTACCACCCCCAGCACCAGCACACTAGGCACGACACACCACTCTCGAAAATACGACACGTGTTTCGCCTCCACACGAGGCATCCTCAGGTGAAGTAGACTCTGCGGAGGCTGGCCGCTAAGTGAGCGGCGAGCCGAAACTACTGCTATTTATACTACTTGCTGACGAAACCGCGCTCCAATTACGTAGCGAGCGATTACGTCATGCGATCAATCACCGCCTGACGTACGAAGATAATTGCTATGTAACTAATAACAAACTACTGCGAAACGTCCGCCAAAGAGAGGCGAGTTGGAAACATAAACATAACATAAACATAATATGTTTCCAACTCGCCTCTCGTACATATTCCTACAGAAGGTTTTTCTCGTAAATTATAAAATTTCAAAGCGAGATCTTATTTTACGATCATAATATTTGAACCTGAAGCAAGGTAAGAAAAGCAATAACGAACAAAACATTTTAAATTTCCAAACTTGAATAATTAAAGCAAGTTTGAAGCTGTAAGTTTATGTTGAATGGATTAACGAGTTGAAAATTCAAGATGTTAGCTTAATGAAAACTTTCACAACTTTTTTAGGAGTGATATCGTAATACTTTAGCAATTTACAGAACACTTGGATACAATATCACCAAAACCCGTTATCCAGAACTAGTATGTGGCTATTTGTGTAAAACATTATATAAACATATAAAAAAAATTGAAGTGTCTGGCTACAGCCAGTTACAGACTATATACATGTCCCACTGCTGGGCTTATGCCTCCCCTCATTTCTGAGAGGGTTTTTGGGCAAGGAAGTGTTCGCCGCGCTAGCGTGTTGGCGAACTTCACATGTCTTTGAAATGTTTTCTCTTATTTCTTAAACATGCAGGTTTCCACGATGTTTTCCTTCAGCGCCGAGCACTTGATAAATCAGCATTTAAAATTGTAATTAACAATTTCATGGGTGCCGGCGGGGATCGAACCCGGGTTGCTCGCGCACTGTGAAATTTACAGCGAGTGCCTAGTCCCTGAGCTACCATGGCTCTGTCTGTAACATTGAAATAACTGGCTTCTTTTAGGCTCAAAGAGTTATTTACATGCTATTAAGACATAAATAAATATTTTTAAATGTTTGTCTGCCTGTCTGTCTGTCCGGGCAAATCTTTGGAATGGCTTAACCGATTGTGATGAAATTTAACGAACAGATAAATAGGAATGCCAGGAGGGATCTAGGTTATATTTTATCCGGAAAACTTGAATATTTTTAAACGAAAAATTGATAAAATATGTGGCCCTTTTTTATTGTAAATCTAAATAACTACACACTAATAGATCCTACGAGTATCCAGGCAAGGCCGGGGCAGGTTGCTAGTTATTAAATATAAGTATTTATACTCTGAACTAATATTTCAAATAAAATTTATAGCGTTCCATTTTAACATAATTTAATTGCCCACTTGACATTTTCATAATCTGATTTTGAACTCCATTTATTTGTTTAATATTTAAATCTTAAAATGAAAATTATTTTGAACTATTACATCATAAGTAAGTATAACAAAGTTTTAATTAAGGCGTACATAAGACAGAGAATCTGGCAGCATGAAAGTTGTGAAGGGGAGTATTAACAAAGTTAAGATGTAATGGGCATAACGAAGAGCATGGAGATGTGAATATGAAAACTTGTAAGATCTTCTGAGTGAAGACCACAGTATGTTTTGCCACTTGGTATCGAGAAGAACGGTCTTGAAGAGTCGCGGTGTGAATATTAATGGAAGAAGGTTTTAATGCTTTTATTAATGTTTTTAATATTCATTCCAAGGAAATATATAAAGAACCGACTTAACGGCTATAAGCATTTTCTATCAGTCATTATGGTGATGTGAATTCAAACTACTTGGACCAATTAAAAAAAAATCATAAATGCATCGTGATTTATTTTTATAGAAGAGGGGGCAAACGCGGCTCACCTGATGGTAAGTGACCAGCGCCCATGAACAACTGCAACACCAGCGGAATTGCAGGAGCGTTGCTAGCCTTTCAAAAAGGAAATTAGGAATAAAATTCAGTTCTCACACTAAAATATATACTAGCTGTTACCCGCCCGCTTAGCTAAGTATAAATAAAACTTTAGTTACTAACTTTCATTACGCTAAGACAATGCGATTTATTTACCATCTAGCGCAGACATGGCTTACCTATGAACAACGGGTTAAGCACTGACGCAGGCTCTTTAAATGACCTACGCGTTTATCTTTATCAACTTATTATTTTTATTTTATTATAAGACATATTTTTTTTACTTATTATTATCTCCTCTACTTTCCTCGACCTGTGAAGTTTTAATAAATTAAAAAAAATTAAAAACTTAGAAAAAGTCGTAACAACCTATATACGTCCCACAGCTGGGCACAGGCCTCCTCTTATTTTTAGCGATTAACATGGGGAATTTAACCACTGCCAGCTGTAGATTGCTTCAGGCATTTAATGTCGAAGTAACGTTTTGAGCAGACCATGGCCTTTAGTACCAAATACAATTAGTTTGGATATTGGTACACTGGGTTCAGACCTGAACTGGACAAGGCCCAATACTCAACTTTTATGAAGTCTGGAACATTTGTTTTCGACCTTGTTGAATTGTATGTGACCAGTAGCAGAGAATTACTGGAAAGTCCAAGGCACATTTTTGAAAACCGTATAACTGGGAAGTTGAGCCCTGGCTGAGGTCTTTACTCGTTTTTCCTTCGTTAATACGCCGGATTTAACTCCTTGTAAGGTTTCGTCGAATTCTGGCTTTAACAGCGTTGGCAATCCATCTGGTCCTAAAAGCTCAGGGTATGCGTGAACTTTTATGGTATTTAACACATTTTTTAAAATCGCGGTGAAAAACATTATGAAATTGAAAATCGATCGAAGTACCTTTAGATAAAAAACTTATTCCGAATAGAATTGAGAAAGATATTGCATTGTTATAAAATCTTTAATTATTGCGAAATTGAATTCACGGCCAGTTGAATATTAAATAAAAAAAGGAATTGTGTAATTGCCTTTTTGCACGCTTTGTAGCACAATTCAGCCGAATGTAACAAAATGGTTTTTATTTTGTTTCTGGATATAGAGACTTTATTAGGCGTCATTTCTTCTTTTTCTTCCGCCCATAGTAACAATCCCACTCCTTTTGTACGAACGTACAGCAGTAATCGCCACACTTAGTAGGTAACTCGCAAAACTTTTCTTTATTACAACACTTTTGTCCCATACATCAATGTAGTATTTCAAATAAATGGCCGTGTGGTGGCGACTCCTCACAACTGTGGTAAAAGTCCATAATGATAACATTTTACCGTTTATTAGCGATACAGTGAAATATTTTTTATAAGACCAAAGTGACAAACGAACTTACAGTCCACCTGATGGCAAGTGACTGCTGCAGTCCAGAGACAGAGACACCTGCAGGCAACTTCGAACAAAGATTGTCACTGATGCGTTGTCAGCTCTGTGGACTGAGATGGAACGCTTCGCAGATTGCGATTATACGGACTCTCTAAGCCCGTCAGAGCGGAAGACAGCAAGCACCGCTATTTGGTAACAGAACGAAGTAAGAAGGTGGTGCCCACATAGTCGGAATCCCAGGCAGAAGATGGATACTACCACCAGTAAAGATTCGAGGTGATAACAAATTAAGTTCAAGCTCATATTGTTTCAGCATTCACTATTGGAGTTTCTATGAAATGATATATTTATGGAGTCAGTTTATTCATAGACAGAATTAGTTTAGGACAATTTCGAATAAATGTCTTTTTTAAATAAGTTCTATGAAAAATACATACTGTATGTCGAGATAAAAAGAACATTAGTATTCAAAACTTCGAAAAAAGTTAAAAGTTATGATCATAGCAGTTAAGATAAGAAAATGCGTTTTTAAATAAAATATGTAATAAAATTATAAAAATAATTAGTAATGAAATTTATTGGTAAAATAATAAATTAATGCTGCTGTGTTTCATATGGTACGGGAGACACTTTTCAATGAAAACAAGGCATTCCCCCTTAATTTCAGGGGTGACAACGTATCTGCATTTTGGCTCATAATCGAGGATGGATGCATATGTCTATTATCCACAGCATGCACTTAACATTTGATTTTGTATGCGTTTCATGTTTTAAACAAATAAATGTAAAGTAATAATTGTAATCAAAGTAAATTGTTTCAAAAATAATGAAATTGCAATTTAAAAAAAAAGTTCCGATTCCGAAACCTTTCTTACTCAGTGAATAGCCTTCGAAACACATTTAAGTTCACTAATAGACTGTAGATGCTTTTCCCACTTTTACAGTTTGAATGTTGGCTAAAGTTAAATTGGATATTTGAAAACAACGCCTTTCTTGTTAATGAGGTTCTTAGAATGTGTAAGTTATTTAACGTGCACGTGCGTGAGACACCGCCAACTTCTTGACTCCGCACTGCTACTGAGAATTTCTTGGCAGAAAAATTCTATATCTGATTTTGTCCCGGCCCGGAGTTCGAACCTGAGACCTCGTGATCCGTAATCGTGTTTATAACCACTAGACCAACGAGGCAGTCAAGAAACAATCCAATAATGGATTGATGATCGCAGCACCAGACGAATCGCAACTGTGACGCTGCTCACCGCAGCTGCTCTGGGTACTTCATGCTTGGTGCAAACGAGTTGGTTATTACACCACTTACATTTTCTGGCATATCATATGACACTTACGACACTGACGGGACGAAATGCGATGATGAAATATCATATGCCGCAGCCACGTGGCAATGTTACTTATTATAAATAATACAGAAATATTACCTTCATGTTCAACAAGCCTTAAGCTTAAACATTTACGTTTACTAGAAAATACTATAAAACATACTACCTATGCTTCAAATCTAGAGTAATCGATAAAAATCTACTGAAAACTTGTAGCATTAATACAATGGTAAATTAACTCAGAACACTTTGTAATACATAAGATAGCCAAACTGTCTTTATCAAGTCAAATAAACGTAAATTAAATTCCAGTCTCCAAAAATAATACCGTCAGCTTAATTCCTGAATGTAATGAAACAATCGGGACTCTTGTCAAAAAAAATTAATTATTACACGAAACGGGTCACAAAAGGACATTGTTTCTTACGATTTCTTGAATGTTTAAATGATTAAATTACATTAATTATTTTAAAATATATCGATATCAAAGTCAATTTTTGATCAAAACATTGCACGAAATCTAAACGTGGTGCGGGAGTCTTGTTCTCAGCGTAGTAGTCAGTATGGGCTGTAGTGGATCTATTGAAACTTTGAACATGTAAATGCAGCTATAATTTGCTTATACTCCTAGCACGAATTGGTCGGCTCAATGAGTCAGATCGGCTGCTGTATTTCGTATGGTGATTGTACAGAACCGAAGACCCTTTTTACTGGAAACGAGGCATTTCATCTTAGCCTTCAGGTTTAAAAACGCATCTGCATTTTAATTCTTAATCTTAGACAATGTGTGCTCGTTTTTTACTCTTATTCTACAAAGCAGTGAATTGGGAACGATAAATGAATACATTGGAGATTATTAGTAACGATAAAATGTGTAGTGACAGCTTAAGGATATTCACTACCCTACGAGTACATCGTTCCGTGGGTGTTATAAAAGGTGATAGGAGAATACAGAAGCAGGAGATGGGTAGCATCATCCTTACTATTAAATGTATATTTTTGGAAGAAGGATTATACCACCTATTTCTCAAAATTGTAACCCAACCAGCATACGGGACATCCTGCTGGTAGTGTAAAATTAAAACTACGAAATTCGAGTGCTGTTGATGTAACGATGCATATTATTGTTTTTCAGTTTTCGGCATTTGTATCGCTTCAAACGCACGTCACAACAGACATACACGCGAGTAAATAGAGCATGAGATATACGTTTAATTGTGGTAGTTGGCAGTCGTTTGTATGCATCAAAGAGATTTAAAATATTTACTACTACTTTAATGTCTTTGGTATGCACCAAGCGCTTGCGTTTTGTTACGTCATTGAGTAAAGAAGTAAAAGTAAAGTAAAAGTAAAATATACTTTATTGTACACCAAGGAACATATTACAGTATTTATATATTTAAAGGGACATTGGTACAACAGGCGGCCTTATCGCTAAAACAGCGATCTCTTCCAGGCAACCTTAGGGCAGAGGATACTATTTTTAAAAGATAGCGGAAGGGGTGTACAGAATATAATATAGAAAGGTAAATAGAATAACATAAGTGATTAAAGGAAAAAAAAGAAAAAAGTGAATGACAACAGGTAGTAACTTAAGAGGAAAGGTAATAAAGTTTTAATTTATTTTTAAATATAGGAAGAGATTTAGATTCTTTAATATGTAAGGGGAGAGAATTCCATAGTCGTATAGCGGTAACCGTAAAAGAATTAGAATAGAAGGAAGAGGAATGTCTACGAAGAAGTATAGATGAAGCGCTCAGTAATATCCTACAGCCTTTAAATGTTACATTTTATTTACTTTAAAGTTTGTAATAAGTAATAAGTTTACAGCTCTGCAATCACATCGTTGCACAATATCTTAGATCGATATTAAGGCGCGTTTAAATTAATGGAAATACACGACTAAAATTCAAATGAAAAATTAGGCACGCAAAGGTCCTTAACACGATAAACGTCCGTTGATTAAAACTATAAAAAGTAAAGAAAATCGCTACTTTTCTATATTTTCAAATCCACGTGAAAACATAGGCTATGCTGGTTTCTCTAACCACTTTCGATCAGGTGAACCGTTAGCTCATTTAACACTCCGTTATTATAAAAAAGTAACATCCTTTTTTAATTTATAATAATGAGTGATGGATGTATTTTGCACTGGACCGTGCTTAGTGGCAATTCTTGGGGGTGGCCTATGTTTAGCAGTAGACTTGTGTTTATTTACTAATAAGTAAACTACGTGACTGTTTGTCAGCCTTACTTGTATAAATAAAACAAGATTGATATATATATTTAGTTATACCTAAACTCAATGTCTCTATTTTATTATAATAAAATAGAGACATTGAGTTTAGGTATAACTAAACAACATCGTCAGACCCTCACAGCTAAACAAGTAATGCTACAAAACACGGTAAATAATCAATCAATCCTAAATCAATTGATTTCGTAGTCACTCCGCTTAGCGGAGAGCTCCCCGCTTGCCGGTACGAGGTTGTCACTTTAGAACCTTCCTTGTGGTCCATTGCTGCTTCAGTTTGCTGAACTTTTTCTATAACGAAGAGAAACCAGCATAGCCTCCTCCATAGCTCCCTACCTTAAGCTTCCCCATACAAGGGAGATTAATTGACACATCTTGTCAAGTATTCCTCAAACAACCAATGCGTGTTGCCAGTGATGACAAATGAAACTAAGCTAGAACTAGCTTATTTTAAAATTTTGAATAATTCATACCTTTTTTCTACATCTAATACTCCGAAGACACAACTATCTTACCCATTCTTGTTATTTTAATTTAATATATTGTTTTCCTCTATTGATTCAATTAAAGCACAGAAAAAGCAAAGATAAAACAATAGGAAATACCGAATACGTCACTAGTCACAACAGAACAAGGGCATTTTTAATATGTAATTTCCTTTTATTTTGCACTACAAGATATATAGTGTTGGAAAGCGGCCAACGCATGCCTCCATCTCAATCAGCTGATATATTCGCTAGTCGCGAGCTCTAGCGCTATAAAACTTCATTTCACTGCTTCTATGACATTTTTAAATTGAAACATTTTACCATATGCATATTTATAACCTTATGGAACAGTAAAATATGTGACATAAAGCGTCTATACCCCGAGGATAAAAACGCCGTAGTGGTGGATTGAAATACTATTTCCACTGATTAGAATGTACTTATTAAAAAATACATGTTTAAGATTAGTGTCGAACAAACTAACGGTCCAGCGGCTACGGCCGGTAAGTGGCTACTTCAGTTCATGGACACCTGCAGACAACTTAAACAAAGGAGCCTACAGATGCGTTGTCACCCGTGAGGTCTAAGATGTGATACCTCACTATCTGTACTTAATACTGGCTTTATACTCTTTAGACCGAATTACAGTAGTGCAAGCACTGCTATTTGGCGGCAGAAATAGGAACGAGATACCTACGTAGACGAAATCCTGGACTAAAAAGAAGTCCTACCACCTGCAATCTTTTACACAGACGAGCACTTCATAGTGCACCTCGTGTCTTATAATACAAGCGGAGTATTTGCATACCAGTTAGATTGTCTTCTCTGCTGTTCGCACGCACAATCCCTGACGGGGTAGCCAGAGAGAACAGATCGCCAAGTGTCACGATCCTTAAATACCTCTTTCGCTTCTTTCAGATTCATTATCTTCTTCATACATGCACGTCTAGGTATCCGAGTACTCTTGACCCTACCCTCTTCGAGCAATTTGCTCACATGGTCTTCGAAAGTTAGTCTCGGTCTACCTCGACACCTTTTAATATTAACTTTCGCGCTATATATTTTCTTCGCCATTCGGTCTTCACTTATTCGCTCAACGTGCCCAAACCACCGAAGCACGCCCTTATCAATTTTTGTGATTAGGTCATCTTTCAAACCTGCCATATTGCGAATTTCTTCGTTTCGCTTTCGGTCGGCCATGGTAACGCCGCACATTTTACAAAGAGATCGCATCAAGAAATCATATTAATTTCACAGAACTCACTAGATCTCATCACAAGTTCACAAATTACGATTTAGAGTCATCTTGCGTTCATCTACTACCTGCTCTACTCGTATACGTATTATTTTATTCATATTTTCGGGTAGGTTGCTTTTTGTTTTCACTCTACCGTAAATATATAAAGTTTGCAAAGATGAGTAGAACTCGTTTACGTTAGCCTATCAAAAGTACACTGAAATGAACATAGGCCTCCCCCAAAAATTGTCAAGTGGCTGGATATTTGCTATAGTTGCCTCGTTTGGTAGGCGGGTTGGCAACCTCAGCTATTATTATTTTGATCAGTCGCCAGGAAGATGATGCTGTCCATCTCCTATTTGTTTTCCTATGTCGCCTCTTATAACGGGACGATACCTCTTTCACCGCCATTCTCATTTCGCTTTGTTGAACAATTTGCTTTCCACGTTCATTGTGAATAAAATTTATAAGGAGGGAAATTAATTTTAAGGATTTTATTGCGTATTTTAACTTATATAATTCCCGATATTTTGGGCACTTTATAGCACCCACGGTCACGCGAGGACTGAGGTGTTTGACGACCTGATGTCGTAGTTAGAATAGATTGACGGCTCCGTGGCGCAGTGGCTTAGCAATGAGTTGCTGCGCTGGGGGCCGCGGGTTTGAATCCCGCACGGAACAAGTATTTGTATGGCCTACAAATAATTGTTCCGGGTTTGGATGTTTGTCCTTGTGCAATTTGTGTTTTTAAACTGCCTCCACGATACAGGAGAAAATCCTAGTGTGGGGGTAACGTTTTTTTTAAAGAAAAAAGAAGAAAAAGAAAAAAAAGAAGATGAGAATAAGAATAGAATAGAATAGAAGAAGTGTATTAGTATGCTTGGGTTTGAATTTAATTTTATTAACGGGGTCCTTAGCAAATGGTAGCACTAAGTCATCTTCACTATTAAAATTAGGATGTTTTTTTTTAATTCAATAACCTTGCGAATCATCACTGGTAGGAATTGACGTTCTATTGCAAGGATTTGTTGTCTATCAGATCCGATATAATGGTTGGGACGATACTAAACATGTTGACATACTTTCCGGAGCGTCGGTGCGTCATATCAACGATATATTCTTTTACGCGGGTTTTATGGAACCTTCATCCAAAGATGCGTAAAAGAACCTCCCACGTAAAACAAGTTAAAATTAAACGTGATAAGATCCATAACTTTAGTTTTATTCCATGTGTAGTATACTTCATTAAAGAACTGCATTTATGAAACTTTGAAGTCTACTCGAACGTAAAAAGAATATCTATATCTATCTTATGGTGCCAATCAATATTAAATGGGACCAAATATATTGGTCCCATTTAATATTTTTTAATTATATAAGATATATATGTCAAATAACAATCACATCCAATAGTCTTTATGAATTCAAGAAAACATCTTTGTCAGACAGAGACACAGACATCAAGGTTAAAAAATTGATCAAATTTGCTAAATTTGGCACGGAACAGCATTTAATGATGTTCCTACTGACTGAAGATGAAAATTAACGTATCAAAAAGCATACAAGATGCGCATTTACGCACGAGTTTTTGTTCCGGAACCACACTGTACCTGAAAGCTGCGTAGCTACCACGCGTATTATCTTAGGTACTGATAGATGTTCTATTATAGTACCGTCCCAGCCTATCAAAAGACCACTGCTGAACGTAGCCCCCCACTCGCCCCCCCCCCCTTGAATTTTCCTATGTTCGCCATAGTTGCATCTTTGTTTTCGTTAGTAGGAAGATACTACTGCATATTGTTTGTTTCCATCTGTCGCATCTTACAATAGTGTGATAGTGAATATTCTCACCTTCGATTTGCCGACGATATAGTCCTTATGGCAGAATCGCTGGAGGACCTAAGCACTATGCTCAATGACCTCAATAGTGTTTCCCAACGGATAGGTCTTAAGATGAACATGGACAAAACAAAGATCATGTTTAATGTCCATGTCACACCTATGCCGGTAGTTGTTGGGAACACTAAGCTCGAAGTTGTTGACGAGTATGTTTACCTGGGACAAATAGTCCGACTAGGTAAGTCCAACTTCGACCGAGAGGTCAATCGACGGATTCAACTCGGTTGGGCAGCGTTCGGGAAATTACGGCACATCTTCTCGTCAGGTATACCTCAAAACTTGAAAACGAGACTGTACACCCAGTGCGTGTTGCCAGTGATGACATACGGAACTGAGACGTGGTCCTTCACTGCTGGCCGGATGAGGAAGCTCAAGGTCGCTCAGCGAGCTATGGAGAGGGCTATGCTCGGAGTTTCTCTGCGTGATAAACTCAGAAATGAGGATATCCGCAGTAGAACTAGAGTGACCGACATAGCCCAACGGATTAGTAAGCTGAAGTGGCAATGGGCCGGCCATATAGCTCGAAGAACCGACAACCGATGGGGAAGAAAGGTTCTCGAGTGGCAGCCTCGTACCGGCAGGCGAAGTGTAGGGCGTCCCCCCACTAGATGGAGTGACGACCTGGTAAGATATGCAGGAAGTCGATGGATGCAGGTGGCTCAGGACCGTGCTTTGTGGCATTCTTTGGGGGAGGCCTATGTTCAGCAGTGGACTTGTGAAGGGCTGTGATGATGATGATGATGATGAATATTCTTGCACCGACACTACGTGGTGAAGCTAATGTATTAATGTTCTATTGTATTAAAATAGTGCAAAATACTAAAAATGGTAGTATACTGAATAGAATTACTTGTCAGTCGCTAGTTGTAGATCTTGTAAGTCTCTTATATTATGCATTCTGTATTTCGTCACTGAGAAATTGTATAATGTCAGCGGCACGCTGTCTGGGCCCTAACGGATTTCATAAATATAAAGTCAAACGGAAAGGGATTTACAAAATGCTGGACCATCTGGATAGTAAGAGCTAAACTTACTATTACAATAATTTTCCAATAGCGATACATGTTACGGATTCGTTGAAGAATTCAGACGAAACACAATATTTCTTTCTGTATTAGGTCCATCCGTCCATCCGTCCATCCGTCCACCCAACCGTCATCTTGTTCATTAACAATGTGCATGAAAATTGCCGAATATTATAGTGCTTACGCCACAGGATATTTAGAATTAAATTGTATTTAATAAAAGTGCCGTTTAAAATATATTAATGTTAATGCTTAACTAACAAATTATAGTTCTCGAAATAAATGTGTTGATTTGAATATTATTAATAATTTTGCGCTACGGTGGTGAAATAAGTTACCGGAATTGATGACGTAAGCGCGGAGGGAATATATTAAGCAATGGAAACGTGTGCTGACGGTGGCTGCTTTCCAGCTATCGTAAATCTTGCATTTCGAAGTTCGAGATAGATAGTTTATAAAGCAAGTTGATGTTTATGAGTTTTACAGCTGTTGCGCGGGG
Source organism: Parnassius mnemosyne (assembly GCA_963668995.1). Lineage (NCBI taxonomy): Eukaryota > Metazoa > Arthropoda > Insecta > Lepidoptera > Papilionidae > Parnassius > Parnassius mnemosyne. The sequence goes on along the minus strand of CAVLGL010000148.1, from coordinate 36,263,348 downwards.
GGGGGAGGGATGAGTCGCTCGCGTCCGTAGGCTTCGACCACCTAATCCTAGGCCCACCCTACACGTGCCCCCCGGGTGGTGCTAAACGAGCGACAAAGCCAAAACGACAGACTCGGCTCCTCGCCGAGTAGCGGCGTAAAATCTACCACCCCTTAGTTTGCACCATGAGCCAAGAAGAAAAAGAAATAGCCCCGAGTTCCCGGCGCCCCTTTAATGGGGCAGGGGTGCGAAGAATCTCCGTTAGAAAAACCGGCGACGAGGTTCGCCACCCGTCACGTCCTGTCTCTCGGGGGGGCGAAAAGTGGATTGCAGAGGCCCGTCTGGCTACGCTGAATGTATGTGGAGCAATGAATGATAAGATAGATGAAGTATGCGAAATGATGAATGATAGAGAAATAGATGTGTTATGTGTAAACGAGACGAAACGAAAGGGAAGAGATGTCACTGCACATGGCATGTATACCGCTTACTGGTCTGGAGTAGACGAGACGAGTAGATGCCAGGGAGTCGGTGTCATCCTTTCAGAAAGAATGGGTCAATGTGTGAAAGAGTATAAATGTGTTAGCCCAAGGCTACTGTGGATACGAATGAAAGTGGGCTTAAAGAAGTTGTTTGTGCTAGGGGTGTACGCCCCAGATATGTCTAAGCCCACTTATATCCGAGGGCAGTTTTGGGACATGGTAAGGCTGGTGTTGATGAAATGTAAGGAAAATGAAAATATTATTATGTTAGGAGATTTTAATGTAAGGGTTGGGGTGAAGAGGTCTGGTTATGAAAGGATATTAGGAACGTTTGGCGATGAAAGAATAAATGAGAATGGTGAAGACCTCCTCACCGTATGTGTGGAAAAGAATATTTTTGTGGCGAACACTTTCTTTCGCCATAAAAGGATTCACATGTATACATGGGAAAGAGGGGATGATAGAAGTATGATAGATTTTATAATTATGGATGAAAGAACGAGGAGCGCAGTGGTAGATACAAGGGTTTACCGGGGGTCCAACGTAGGGACGGATCATTACTTGGTCTTATGCCGAATTAATGGTCTATTCAGACGTTGGCGGCATCGGACATCGGTGTCTACCACTGCGTTACAGCGTATAAGAATAGAGAGGTTACGAGATGAAGGTGTGAAAGAGAAGTATAAATGCAGACTGAGGGAAAATATAAGTGGGTTGAATGAATTATGTATGAATGATTTAGAATTGAAGAATGTATGGAATAATATTAAGAAAGTTTTGGTGGATGCAGCCACCGAAGTATGCGGTGTAAGTAAGAGAACGAATGAAAGGAAAAGTAATACGTTGTGGTGGGATGATGAGATACGGATGGATGTTGAAGCAAAGAAGAGAGCATGGCTAGATTTACTAGCAACTAAAGCTGGTAATTCTGGCGGTATGAATGATGAGATTGAAAGAAAAAAGGCAGACTTTAGACGTATAAATAAGAGAGTAAAAGAAGTTGTTGAAAGAAAAAAGCAAGAAAGGATAGATAAAAATAATAGAAGAATATCTGATAACATCCAGGAAAATATTAAAATGTTCTGGAAGCTCGTAAGAACTGCCAGGGGAAATTCAAAACAGCCTAGAATGATTGCTATACGAGACGAGAATGGCTGCATGCTGAATGATGAAGTTTCGAATTTAAAGAGATGGAAGGAATACTTTGAAAGCGTGTTTAAGAGTGAAGAGTCGTCTGAAATAAGTGAAATGTAAATTCCGGAAGAAGTGGAGAGAGGTAGGGAGATAAGTGTAGATGAAATAATGAAAGCAATGAAAAGCATGTAAGCAGGTAAGGCAGCCGGATATGATAGAGTATCACTCGAAATGCTAACGGCTGGTGAGGGTGTGGTTGCAGGCCTGCTGCACACCTGGTTTAATTTATGTTTGGAACTGAAACGTGTACCGGAAGACTGGTGCAAAGCCGTTATAGTCCCAATATATAAGGGAAAGGGGTCGCAGCAGGACTGTAAAAACTACTGTGGTATCAGCTTGCTTAGCATTGTGGGTAAACTGTATGCTAAGGTGTTAATTGAAAGAGTTATAGAAGAAACTGATTGAAAAATTTGGGATGTGCAAGCTGGATTTAGAAAGGGGATGGGGTGTACGGATCAGGTCTTTTCCATGCGCATGATAGCGGAGAAGTTTTTGGCTAAAAATCAGAAAGACTTTTGTGCGTTCATGGACTTGGAAAAGGCTTATCACAGAGTGGACAGGAATGTGTTATGGCAAACACTGAACTCATTTGGGTTGAGCGCTGGCTTGATACAGGCATTAAGATCTCTTTATAGGGACTCTAGTGCTTGTGTCAGGATCAAAGGGGTCTACTCGGACTGGTTTGGCATTCATAAAGGTGTCAGACAGGGATGTGTGGCTTCCTCGTGGCTGTTTAACCTATTTATGGACAGTTCTTTGCAAACTTTGAAAATTGAAGAATGTGGGTTGAGAATGGGTGAGTCAACCGTCAAATACGCCGTATGCCGATGATCAAGTCATATTTGCATCGTCGGCGGCCGAGTTGCAAATGATGGTTACTTTAATAAATTGGTCATTGAAAGAAAGGGGTATATAAGTGAACGCAAGTAAGACGAAAGTGATGGTTTTTGAAAGAGAAGAAAGTAAAACTTTATGTGAAATAAGAATAGAAGGGGAGTTGATTGAGCAAGTGGATGAGTTTGTATATTTGGGATGTTTATTTAGCAGGGATGGTAGATATGATAAGGATATAGAATGACGAGTGAACGCAGGAAATGGAGTGAATGGGGCTCTACACGCTATTATGAGGAGTCAGAATGTGTCAAATAAGGCACGTATAGCAATTCATAATGCTGTGTTAGTCCCTACTTTAATGTGTGGTAGTGAAAGTTGGGTCTGGCAGAAGAAGCATGAGAGTAGAATAAATGCTGTAGAAATGCTTTCCTTAAGGAGTATGCTAGGGCTGAATCTGAATGACAGGGTGAGAAATAGTGTGATAAGAGAAAAGTGTGGTTTGCAAGATGACGTTGTGACAAGGATTAAGAAAGGAATGCTTCGGTGGGTTGGTCATGTAGAAATAATGAACGAGGAAAGAGTGACAAAGCAAATTTATGTTGCAGAAGTGAACGGCAGGGTCGGGAAGGGACGCCCTAGACGAAGGTTTATCGACCAAATCGGCGATACATTAAAAATGGGCCAGATTAGGAGTACCCTTAACCGACGAGCGTGTATGCGTATATATATGGATGTAAAAGAAGCGAGAGAGGTGTGTCAGGATCGCGCCAAATGGAAGTCCGTAGTCTCTGCCTACCCCTCTGGGTGACAGGCGTGAGTGTTTATGTATGTAATGTTGAGGTTGTACGTGGCATGCAAAGTTACGTCGGAGTCTACTTAAAAATGCATTGAGTGTCAAGTGTACACGCATAAAAAACTACAGGCCTTAGAGGACAGGAGTCTGACCTGTCCTCGCGCAGCGCTTCCAACATTTAACCGCGGATCTTTCCAACCGCTAAAGACCCTTCTGGCGAAAGGAACATTCTGCTAGCAAGTGGGTTGAGGTTTGTGCAATCGTGGATAAAATAGCAAAAGGCGATTGTGAAAATTTCTAAACCACGAGTTCCTTACAAATACTAAAATAATGGCAACAATGATTTTTAGTTAAGTTCCAACTGAGGAAAACTGTGATATTTCAGGCACAAATACACAATTTAAAAAATATAGTAACAAATCCAAAATTGAAAGTTTACAATATTGTAATTCCTGAAGGATGAAAACATCAGATGTTATAAACTAAATGGAAATGAAAACCACACTTTACTGCATTCTAATGCAATCATTTCAATTTCTCAGTTTTACTTTAAATTACCGTGTAGTGGCGGTTAAGAATATCCACTACCCCATATCTTCCCGTGGGTGTCGTAAAAGGCGACAAAGGGAAACAGGCAGAAGATGGGCAGCAGCATCTTCCTGGTAACGACAAAATACAATAAAAAACTGCGGTTGCCAACCCGCTCGCCAAGCGTGGCAACTATGGCAATATACCCCCCATAATGAAAGTTACGAAGAGACGGCCCCCAGTCCCCGGCGGCCCCGCTATTCCTGGTTACGGTGGCGACCATGGTAACGGCGGGGCAGGGGGTGCTAAGAATCTCCGGTGGAGGTTCGGTTGCCACCTACAACGACTCGACCTGGCAACATACAACGCACGCACCCTGAGGACTGACGAGAAGATTGTGGAGCTGGAAGAAGAGATAGACAAGTTACGCTGGCATATTATAGGATTATCCGAAGTCCGAAGAGAGGGGGAGGACACGGTAATCCTCGAATCCGGCAACTTGCTCTATCACCGGGAGGGCGACCATCTGTCCCAAGGAGGTGTCGGATTTATCGTCCACAAGTCTCTCGTTAACAACGTTGTAAAGATTGAGAGTGTGTCGACGAGGGTTGCGTACCTTATACTCAGAATCACCAAACGGTATTCGCTGAAGATCATACAGGTTTACGCACCAACCTCGGCACACCCCGATCAGGAGGTGGAGGAAATGTATGAGGATATCTCTAGAGCCATGCATTCCTCCAAAACCCAATATACGGTGTTAATGGGAGACTTCAATGCAAAACTAGGCACAAGAGAGAACGGTGAGCTGAAAGTGGGGAAATTTGGAATAGGGCAACGGAACCCAAGGGGCCAGCAGTTGGCCGACTTCATGGAGAAAGAGGGACTCTTTATGATGAACTCTTTCTTCCAGAAGCGGCCCCACAGGAAGTGGACCTGGTCGAGCCCCGACGGTTCGACAAAAAATGAGATTGACTTCATTATGACGACCAGACGACAACTGTTCAGTGATGTCTCAGTGATCGCTAGGGTGAAAACCGGCAGCGATCACCGAATGGTTAGAGGCACACTGAACCTAAACGTTAAGTTGGAGAGGTCTCGTCTAATGAAGTCAACGCTCGGTCCCCCTCGTGCTCTAATCCAGAGTCCCGAAACCTTTCAGCTCGAGTTGCAAAACCGTTTTCAGTGCCTAGAAGACTGCAATGAAGTGGACGATTTGAATGACAAGCTCGTGGAAACTGTCCATGCGGTCGGAGCTAAGTTCTGCAAGACCCGCCGAAGAAGAACACAAAAACTCTCCGATCACACTCTTAATCTCATGGCTGTTAGACGGGAGATGAAGCTACATTCTTCAACAGATTTGACAGCATACAGGCAACTGAACAGACAGATCTCCAAATGCATGCGGCGGGACTTACGCAACTTCAATACAGCTCGTATTGAAGAAGCGATCGAGCGGAACCAAGGCTCCAAAGTCTTTGCCAGAGATCTGTCTGCCAGAAAGAGCCAACTGTTAAAGCTGAAGACCGAATGTGGCAGCATCGTTTCCGGGGCACCTGAGATTTTGAGTGAGATTGAGAGGTTCTATGGGCAGCTGTACACGTCATCGTTGGAACCACACGCAAGTGTGAGTAACGATCCAAGAGCGAGTCTTATCCGACATTATTCCGATGATATCCCGGACGTCAGTCTGAGCGAGATTAGAATGGCTCTCCAGCACCTTAAAAACGGCAAGGCCCCAGGCCAGGATGGAATTACAGCGGAGCTTCTGAAAGCGGGTGGAAAACCGGTACTTGAAGTCCTTCAGAAGCTCTTTAATTCCGTCCTCCATGGTGGCATTACACCGAAGGCGTGGAGCAGAAGTGCGGTGGTCTTGTTCTTCAAGAAAGGCGACAATGCTCTCTTGAAGAACTACAGACCGATTTCTCTTCTGAGCCGCGTCTACGTGCTGTTTTCGAGAGTCATTACGAATCGTCTCGCGCGCAGACTTGACGACTTCCAGCCTCCCGAACAAGCCGGTTTCCGAAAAGGCTTTAGCACCATAGACCACATACATACCCTTCGGCAAATTGTACAGAAGTCCGAGGAGTACAATTTGCCACTATGTCTGGCGTATGTGGACTATGAGAAAGCCTTTGATTCCGTCGAAATTTGGGCGGTGCTGCAGTCCCTTCAGCGATGCCAAGTTGACTGTCGGTATATCGAAGTGTTGAAGTGCTTGTACAGTAGGGCTACGATGGCTATCCGAGTACAGAACCAGAGTACGAAACCTATCCAATTGCAGAGAGGTGTAAGACAGGGTGACGTCATATCCCCGAAACTCTTCACCGCTGCATTGGAAGATGTTTTCAAGCTTCTGGACTGGAAAGGATACGGTATCAACATCAATGGCGAGTACAACACTCACCTTCGATTTGCCGACGATATAGTCCTTATGGCAGAATCGCTGGAGGACCTAAGCACTATGCTCAATGACCTCAATAGTGTTTCCCAACGGATAGGTCTTAAGATGAACATGGACAAAACAAAGATCATGTTTAATGTCCATGTCACACCTATGCCGGTAGTTGTTGGGAACACTAAGCTCGAAGTTGTTGACGAGTATGTTTACCTGGGACAAATAGTCCGACTAGGTAAGTCCAACTTCGACCGAGAGGTCAATCGACGGATTCAACTCGGTTGGGCAGCGTTCGGGAAATTACGGCACATCTTCTCGTCAGGTATACCTCAAAACTTGAAAACGAGACTGTACACCCAGTGCGTGTTGCCAGTGATGACATACGGAACTGAGACGTGGTCCTTCACTGCTGGCCGGATGAGGAAGCTCAAGGTCGCTCAGCGAGCTATGGAGAGGGCTATGCTCGGAGTTTCTCTGCGTGATAAACTCAGAAATGAGGATATCCGCAGTAGAACCAGAGTGACCGACATAGCCCAACGGATTAGTAAGCTGAAGTGGCAATGGGCCGGCCATATAGCTCGAAGAACCGACAACCGATGGGGAAGAAAGGTTCTCGAGTGGCAGCCTCGTACCGGCAGGCGAAGTGTAGGGCGTCCCCCCACTAGATGGAGTGACGACCTGGTAAGATTTGCAGGAAGTCGATGGATGCAGGTGGCTCAGGACCGTGCTTTGTGGCACTCTTTGGGGGAGGCCTATGTTCAGCAGTGGACTTGTGAAGGGCTGTAATGATGATGATGAATGATGACTTTAAATTAAATATAATTATAAAGATTATGTAATTTTTTCCTTGTAATGGACCATTCATACTCGTATGTAAATCATATGAATGGTCCGTTACAAAGAATCTAAAGGGGCAGGAAAAACGAACAACTCGAAGCGGCCTCCTCGTGGCAAACAATATAGCAAGCCTAGAAAAGATCTGGAAACGAGGTAAAAATGGTTGCCATTTTGAATAAGAATTATTTAAAACAGAAATTATCAGCATAAAATAGCAGCTTAATGCTAATATCTCATATGGTGAGTAGAGAGAACCGGAGATCCTTTTTAGTGGAAACGAGCCATATGATAATTGTCCTCAAGGATGACAACGCATATGTATTTTGATTCTTAATCGAGCATAAATGTAGATGTCTATAGGCCGCAGCATTCATTTACCATCATGTGGAATATACGAAGCTCGTTTATCACCCTTATTTTAAAAAAAAAAACAGCAGCAAAATGACAACATGATGCTTACACATTTTACTTCTATGTTAGTAGTTCACAGGAGTGTATTCGCAATTTGATTCTAAATCGAGTAAAGTTGTGAGGTAATCTGTAGGATATACCATTTATTTATGATAAGGTGATCTGTGTGCTCGATTACTTACACGAAAACTGAATTTAAAACTAATGTTGTAAAGGTCTTATTTGCAAAAATAAATATTTGACACCTATTTACATTTGTTGAAGCAACCTGTTTCACACCGACCTCTACAAAATTGCGAGAAAAATTGTTACATACATGTTCCTTACATCCCAACATATATTTTATGTACCTACATTGAAGAAACTTTCTGGAATCACCACATCATTAATGAAAAAGTTTCTGGAGTCACCACGTTGTGCCTGCAAGCGACCCTCCTTACGACCACGAACACGGCATGGCTATTCGTCGATGAATGCGAATAACTTAGAAGAACTAGGTTCATCAGAGGTCTCTAGATTCGCTGTAAATTTATTAGGAATGTATTTTTTGGTTTGGAATATTTTAAGTTTCGTTGAAAAAATAAAGAAATTTTGGCGGCTTGGCTTCACTTCGACTCAATATCAAGTATTTATATAGCCTATAAAATAATGTTCCTGATCTGAGTGTATATCTTTGTGCAATTTTTTTTTTATATCATACGAAAATCTTCCACGATACTAAAAATCTTATTACCCGACTGCCAATGAAGGATTATGTTTCTCGCGCGTATTTTTATGTATATAGAAACACTAGTGTCTTAAGATAGCTGTTTGAAAGAAAAACTGGTAGATTTTTAATTTTTTTATTTCTTTCGGTTTATAATTTGCAATAGGTTCCCGTCTGCTACTAAACTTAATGCGAGTATTTAACTTAGGCTTTTAGCTCATAATATATTCTGTAAAACCGAACTAGAGTTCACTTTCTTTATAGTTTATTTTAATTTTGTTTTTTATACTCAATCAAAAGGGTTTTTAGTGCATTATATTTATTTATTTTATTTAATCTTATTTAACCTTAAGTAAGCTATCTGATCCTATTTCAAAAGTAGTAATTCCTTAAGAACACCTGCAAAGAAAATATATAGTTTTAAAGGCATGTCCAACTGACGACTTCGTGTCCGAAAGTCGTGAATCACGTCGCATGGAGGCTTTATATCTGCATTGCAGCTCAGTCAATTCTGTTAAGCCGTTGCTCGCTTGGACTATAAACGCTGGATAGAAACAATTGAAAATCCACAAGAACTCGCTTACTTTGAACGCAAATAAATGGTATTTTTTCTGGCGAATTTATTATAAATGAAATATATTTCCCAAAATAATAATTTAAGCCAGTATTATTTATAAGAAGGTTTTGAAGCAATTAGTCCAACGCGCTGCTTTAGTGTGTGTTAGCGAACTTCACACGACCTCGAAATAATTTATTCCTCAGACATGTTTCCTGACAATATGTTTCTTAACTGATGAGCATTTAAGTGCTGACACTTGTTTTTAGTTGTCAGCGGGAACTGAACCTGGATTGTTTGCTCGCTCTCTGTGAAAATTAGGGTGTAAAAAAATTACAATATCGAAATTTAAAATTAACTTTCGTTTAAAAATAATCAGATTTTTTATTAGAAATGAAATGAAACGCAATTAACTACGAAGGTAAACGAAGCGACAAATTTTTACTGAAAGGTCATGTTTTCATTTCTTTATTTTTAAAACTGCCAAATTTCACTTCGCTTGACTGAAGCTTGAATTATTCATGTATTACGTTGTGCAAAAGCTCTCATGCATGCAGTCTATCTAAACTATACCATAAATTCTAGAAATTCAGTAAGGCTTGAAATTGCATAGAAGCAAATAATTTAAACAACAAGAAAATTTAAAAATAAAGAAATACTTCGGGCCATCATTAAAAATTAATTAGTTCCCTTGCCGCTCTTCTAATAAAAAAAAACTGTAAAATTTGCTTTATTATTTGTACACATCACAAAAAGCATTATAGTCATCGTCTGTCGGAAAACATTAAAAGTTTTTGTTTTGTGATTTTAGAAATAATTAAATAAAGCTTTCTGCATGTACAATATTTCGTAATTAAGGTCAAGGAGGATTGAGCTTCGGTCCACTACAGAAACAGAAACAGAAACTTTTTTATTCAATATAGATTATAAATAATACTTATTGAAAGTCACTCTTTTGTTTGATTACCACTGGTTCGGAAAAAACCTCTGTCCTGGGAAGAACCAGCAAGAAACCCAGCGGGACTTTTTTTTTTAAATAACAGCTTACAATCATGATGTTACACAAATTAACAACACAACAAATTAGAAATAGCTTGGTAGCGATCATCTCATTTCCAGGGGTTATTATCATCCATAAATTCCTTAATATTATAATAACCCTTTTTATACAAACTTAGTTTAATAAAGTTTTTGAACTTTGAACAAGTCAAACTTTGTATATTTTCTGGAATTTTGTTGTAAAAGCGTATACATACAGTTTATAACAGTCCACTGCTGAACATAGACCTCCTCCATATATTGCCTTATAGGGGGGATTATGCCATAGTTGCCACTCTTGGCAGGCGGGTTGGCAACTGCAGTTTTTTTATTATTTTGAGTTGTTATCGGGAAGATGCTGCTGCCCATCGCCTGATTCAGTTTCCCTCTGTCGCCTCTTACGACACCCACGGGATGATGTGGGTTGTGGATATTCTTACACCACCACTACACGGTACAAACTCAAGGTCGTGGAGTAGGAATGCAATAAATATCAGAGTATAGTGACTTTGTTACTTTTGTCACATGCGAGAACTTATATAAACTTTAAATATAATATAGGTACATTTAAGTTTCGTATTGAAAATTATATTTTAAATAGATATTTTTGCAATATTCTGTATGACTGAAATACAATTTTTCATCGTTTTCTTCAAGAGCCAGCAAGGTATATTTTTCTTACCTAATGTGAATTCTAATTATATATTTATTGAAAAAATCAATTTGGTTCCTAAATACTAGTACGTACGTAATACTCACGTATTATAAAAATGGGCTTTTAGTGATACCGTATTTACACACATAATATGTTCATCTTGACTATGCTCTTATTTTTTTTTTTGCTAATCATATCCGACCATAAAAATAAGTTATATTGATTAATACCTATATATAGTCCTAGCTAATAAATCACATTTATTATTTTAATGTTATGTTCACTTTAATGCCCATTGTTAAATTACTTACATATATCGCGTGGTTTATGGACCAACTTTACTACCTATCCGCTTTCGCTTTAAAAAGTGAATAAGATAACAGAAAAAAGTAACGGGCGCGGGTTATTTTGAATAAAGCTTATCCCACACATAGATATAAATACAAGTAATATATAGTAATATAATTTAAAGCAAGACACAATATATTTTGCAAATATCTCAAAAAGCTCAATAGTCAGGAATTTTTGATGTTTCGAAAGGCATATGAGGCAAGAAGATTATTAGAGAATGACAATCAGTGGGATATATCTCTAGAAGAGGCTGCACAATGCGGATCTGTGCCTAAGGTGGGAGAGTTTTCACTATATTAATAGCAACATGTGGACTTTCAAACTCTCAACAATTGTGGAAATGATATAAAATTATATGGTGGATTATATTTTACACAGATTACAAAAGCAGAATCCAAATGCTTAATACAATTATTTAATTTACAACGACATGCTAACAAAGGCTGAAGTCCAAGTGATAACTATACTGGAAAAGATTTATCTCATTTTGATAAGAGCAGACGACAAATACTTGGGGAAGTGAGTAGTAAATTAATTCGAAAACTAGATTACGATACTTTTTCTTTAATGCGACAAATAACGGAAGCTCTTCCACTTTTGAATCCAGAACAAGGATTAGTCTTTGGCACAATTATTCAAAAGCTTGCCAGTTGACGGCTCCGTGGCGCGGTAGCTTAGCAATGAGTTGCTGTGCTGGGTCCTCGGGTTCGAATCCCGCACGGAACAAGTATTTGTATGGCCTACAAATAATTGTTCCGGGTCTGGATGTTTGACCTTGCGCAATTTGTGTTTGTAAGCTGCCTCCACGATACAGGAGAAAATCCTAGTGCGGGGGTAAAGTTTTTAAAAAAAAGGAGAAATGAGAAAAAGGAGTTGCGATAGTGGTTTGTTCTTTTTGGATGCATCAGGCATCACTGGCAAAACCTTTCTTTTAAAATTACTAATAGCTTAAGTCCGCAAAGATAAATGAGTTGCTGTTGCAGTAGCTTCCCCTGGAATAGCTGCTACACTACTTAGCGGGGTACGAACAGCACACTCAGTTCCTTAACTGCCATTGAAATTAGCTCATGTGAAAATGCCATTAGCCAACGCAGTGAGCGCGGAAGAATATTATGGCAGTGTAAGATGTTGGTTTGGATGAATGTAAGATGTCCCACAAAACAACAATCGAAACACTAGATCGCATAATGAAAGATATCAAGAGCAACCAGGGAATCATGAGAAGGACGGTGGTGCTTTTAGCTGGTGACTTTAGGTAGACCCTGCCGGTTATTACTAGGGGTACACAGGCAGATGAAATAAATGCCTGTTTGAAAGCGTCTGTATCATGGGTTCACGTAAAAGAGTTATGTCTGAGTACAAATATGCAAGTACAACCATGCAATGATTCTCAAGCAAGACAATATGCGGCTGCTCTTCTCAAAATCGGAGAAGATTGTATGAGAACAAACTGTAACGGCATATTTACACTGAGACGTATATTCTGTCAAATTGTCGATAACACAGATGATCCAATCAATCGAAGGGTATATCTATCTCGATCTAAAAATAAACATGGACAATCGAGAATGGTTGTGTGAAAGGGCAATTTTTGCGTCGATAAATGAGACAGTAGGCCAGATGAACGAACAAATTATGTCAGACGTGGAGACGGATGTTTTCAAGTACCTCTCAGTAGACAATGTTATGGACACTGAACAAGTGACATCATACCCTATAGAGGTTCTCAGTTCTTTAGAATTATCAGGAGTGCCTTCCCACAAGTTGAGGCTGAAAGTTAATGTTCCAGTCCTGTTAATGAGAAATCTTGACGCACCAAAGCTATGTAATGGTACACGGCTACAAATTACTCATCTGGGACGCAACATTATAAAATCTGTAATCAGGACTGTATATAATATACGTACGTATTCCTATAATTCTGGCCGATTTGTCATTTCAGTTTAAAAGAGTGCAGTTTCCCCCAAAACCAGCATTTGCAATAACAATAAACAAAGCTCAAGGGCAGACGCTTAAAGTTGCAAGTGCATATTTAGAAAAAAAACTGTTTTTCCCATGAACTCTATGCGGCGTGCCCACGAGTATTAAGGCCGCAAAATTCTTATGTTTTAGCAAAGGATAGAAAAAAAAGTAATTTATAAAAATGTATTAAAATAAACTATTTACAGTAAGCCACAGCTGTTTATAGGTATCATTTGCAAAATAATTAAAAATGCTGCCCAAATTTGACATGTGTTTTATGCATTGGTACGTGTTTCCTTATTCTTACAAAGAAACGCAAATTTTACTGTAAAAAACTAGAAACGATAAATAATAATTTTTTTTAATTATATTTTAACGCAAGTTTTACAAAATAAGGATTTACTACAAGAAAAAGTCAAATATTCCTATGATTATTGTACATACATTTTTCTTTTTTGTTTACAGCACGATTTGTGGCATTGTATTTTGGTTAAAAGATAAATTAGAAAATAGACGTAGCGATTATATACTATTTGGTAGAAAATATCAGAATTGTAAAGTTGTTGAGATGTCGTTTCGTTAGCTCAATGGAACGTCATCTGACAGCTTCGAATCCGGCACACATAGATGCACCGACTAATATGATGTTAACGCATCACAGAGGTTAGTAATATTGCCGGCACAGAACATGCCTTTGTATGGCCAAAACTTAACAGCTCCAGATCTAGATGTTTACCAATGTGCAATGTCAATGCAGGCATGTAAAACGTCACCACATTACAATACTAAGTTTATATTTTGTTGTTTTGAACATAAGTATTATAGATTTTTACAGATTGAAGATATTTAATTATTAATTATTAATATTGAATTTAACCACACACACAAACACTCACGCCTGTCACCCAGAGGGGTAAGCAGAGACTACGGAGTTACATTTGGCGCGATCCTGACACACCTCTCTCGCCTCCTTTACATCCATATATCTACGCATACACGCGCGTCGGTTAAGGGTACTCCTAATCTGGCCCATTTTCAATGTACGAGTATGACCGATTTGGTCGATAAATCTTCGTCTAGGGCGTCCCTTCCCGACTCTGCCGTTCAGTTCTGAAACATAAATTTGCTTTGTCACTCTTTCCTCGTTCATTCTTTCTACGTGACCAAAACACCGAAGCATTCCATTTTTAATCCTGGTCACAACGTCATCTTGCAAAACACACTTTTCTCTTATCACACTATTTCTCACCCTGTCATTCAGATTCAGCCCTAGCATACTCCTTAATGACCGCATTTCTACAGCATTTATTCTACTCTCATGCTTCATCTGTCAGACCCAACTTTCACTACCATACGTTAAAGTAGGGACTAACACAGCATTATGAATTGCCATACGTGCCTTATGTGTCAAACATTCTGACTCTTCATAATAGCGTGTAGAGCCCCATTCACTCTATTTCCTGCGTTCACTTGTCGTTCTATATCCTTATCATATCTACCATCTCTGCTAAATAAACATCCCAAATATACAAACTCATCCACTTGCTCAATCAACTCCCCTTCTATTCTTATTTCACATAAAGTTTTGCTTTCTTCCCTTTCAAAAACCATCACTTTAGTCTAACTTGAATCAATGTTATAACGATAATTTAAATTCAATAACATAGAAATTAAAATGAAACTCTTTTACCACGGAGATGCTATTTGTCTGCTGTAAGTCCAACAGATCACGCAAGGCTTTCAGTCCAGCGCTAGGTTTAATTTAGTTACAATGATAAGCTCTAATATATAGTGCTGTTACTCTGCACTAGTGACACTTTCATTAGAGACAACGAGTCTCTTTGAATTTTAAACAGGTTATTTAATACTGAACTTTACTTAAACCAACAAAATATTCATTAAAATATTACTATAACATTGCAGAACTGCAAATTATGCGACAAAGAGAAAATGAAACAGAATAATGTCGGTAGCATCTTCCTGATAACATCTCAAAATAATAAAAAAACTGCAGTTGCCAACACACCTGACATGCGTGACAATAGATGAAAATTATAATGGGGAGGATTATGTTCAGCTTTGATTTTGATAGTCTGTCATGATGATGATGATGCCTTATTTATAAAATATTTTCTTCTTCCCATCTTTTAACGTGGTAAAGCCACGCTGCAGCTAGATTATGGTTGTAGCACTAATGAGTCGGCACAAAGGGGATAGGATAACGCTCTCACAGAATATTATCTTCAGGAGTGTATTCTTGAACAACTGCAATGATGATGATCATGAAATGCTTTGCATTCTTTTATTTATTGTGTGATTCTGATTGAGGTTCCATTACTTACTTTCGACCTTTTCTTTTAAGCTTTTTTCTAATTACTAATCATGGAATTTTCTGATTTCTAATACTGTCGGCGCCGTTACAACAGCACCGACGGTGTTTGTGGGGAGTATGTGAAGTGCGGGGGGTTTCTCACCACCACGCCTAAGACCGGCACTCGCCGATAGCTCGCGACCCGATCGCCACCAAATATTTTGTATTTTTCATTCCTTTTAAATATACAATTTGCCTATCGTGTGAGTCGCCTATTTTATTCATGTTCCCTAAATGAACATAGTGGCGACCGTGATAAATTAAAATATCGAATTCCGATTTCGCCGCGTAATACGGTCCAAAGGTCGTAGCACTTACCCCGCGTTTACAACGTCGCGAACGCAAGTACTACGAGCTACGAGAACAAAGGAAGCCACGCCGATCTACTACATCAGCTAAGAAGATTATTAAATTGGCGTACCATCCCGAGTCCTAAGAACAACAAAGCGGTCAAGAAGAATTCATCTGGAGCGGAGAGAAGACAAGAGGACAGCTATTGAGAACCGGCCAAGCTGAGGTCCAGCGGAGTCTACGCGCCACATCAGCGGTTTTTGCCAACTAAAAGTGAGCCCGTTCCTATTATTTTACCTCTTCGTGTCCCACTATTCCTAAAAATTCTATTTGTGTGAACAGGGAAACAAGGAATCTAGTCCTATTTTTGTTGCCTTACCCTACCTACCTATTCTTAAGCAACATCCTTTATATTCCTTGTCTATCTTATACCCTTTCGTATATAAAACTGCTAATCTAAATAAACTATTCCTACTCAATAATCCTACCAAATAAAATACCTATTAAAACAATCCTAAAAGAATTACCTAGATAAACCTACCGACAATTTACATACCTAACGAGTTAAAATCACCTATTTACACCTATTTGCTTACCTATCAGCTAATTGTCTATCATTTCTTACTATTATATAACCGTATCATTTGCTAGGTAATCAGTGCTATTTTTCAAGCCGCCTATAATTTGCATTCATTGCGCCTATTTTACGACTTGAAAGTCTTCACTAGCATTTAATTAGTTGGTAGCCACTGTTAAATAGTTAGAATTTAAATAGCTGAACCTATTTCTTTAAACGTAAGCATACATATGTACATAGCTACGCAAAAATTTGAGCTTAACTCCTCAATGCAAGTAAATTCACTTCTCGCTATTCACTGTTAGCTGTTTATGCACGCAAATAAATTAGTCATCACTATAGCATAATCATTCGCTAAGCCCTATATTACGCTAATTAAACCATTATTTGCACAAATCAATTAAATTTACGATCAACCTTGCTTCCCGTTATTATTTTATGTACGGAGATATCTGCAAAGTATTCCAACAATCAATTTCAGCTACGGTGCAGCGGTCGCTCGAGACTATCATCGCATCCCGTGTCACTGCCAGCACTGCGGGCTCACGTCGTGGTACTGGACCGCGGGCGTCGCGCGTCATCAATCCCACCTTTCACCGCGCTTCTGCTGATTTTGAACCGGTTTCCGTCACAGCGGCCACGAAGCGAGGAACGTATTGTATGCAATTCTTATTTATTTGATTAGTACAGCGCATAACTAGTTGTTTTGATTGTCTGCGCGTTAACTTTGCTAGTATGGAGGCAAAGTACAAAACTCTTAATTTAAAACGCGCTTCAATTAGAGGCCGTGTTACGAAATTTAATAACCATTTAGAAGAATTAAAAGGTAAAAAGCTTACTCCTACGGAAGTTAGCGTGCTATCGCAGCGATTAGTTAAACTTGAGACTTTATTTGGCGAATTCGATAGCGTGCAAAATCAGATTGAAGCATTGGAGGAAAATAATTTAAGCTTAGAATTGGATACCAGAGAAGTTATCGAACAAGCTTTCCACAATTCGATCGCATTGGCTCAGGAAATTATTTCCGTAAGCAGTACGACAAAAAAGTCGTCGCTTCAGCATAGCAGTATTTACACAGCTGATGAAGATGATCACGAAGTTATCGGCTTTCGTTTACCAGTCATTAAAATTAATAAGTTTGATGGTACGTTCAACAAATGGTTGGAATTTCGTGATACGTTCAGTTCTCTGATACATAATAATACAAAAATAAAAAATATACACAAATTTCATTATTTAAATTCCTATCTAGAAGGTGAAGCTGCTCGTGTAATATGTAATTTAGAAGTTTGCGACAATAATTATCCTGAGGCATGGAGTCTTCTTTGTGAGCGTTTTAATAATATTCGTCAATTAATAAATAATCATTTGAAGTCTTTGTTTAATATTGAGCCGTTGCGTGAGTCTGACAAGTCATTAAGATTTCTAGTAGACCACGTCACAAAAAACCTACGTGCTTTAAATACTTTAAAACAGCCAACTGATCATTGGGATACCCTGATCATATTCATAGTCTCAGCGAAATTAGACAGCAACACGCGTGTTAAATGGGAGGAGTACATTCAAGCTAATGTTAATGCTTCGGATATGCCTAGCCTAGATGATTTCATGACTTTTATTAAGGGCCGCGCTGAAGTTTTAGAGTCTGTTTATTGCAGTAAACAAGACAAAAATATAAAGTCAAACCCGAATCACAATCAAGGCGTCAAACAAAATCCCGTTTCTCATACTAAGTCATTCGTTAGCGCTGAGCAGGGCGACTCATCAGCAACTGCCCCTCACAAGTGTATTTTCTGTGGTCAAGGTCATCGTAATTATGAGTGCTCACAATTTCAATCGAAATCTATTGATGATAGACTTTCATTAGTGTCCGAGCTAAAGTTGTGTCCCAACTGTTTGCGCAAAGGGCATAATACGCGCGCATGCAAGCTTCCAGATACGTGCAAGATATGCAAAAAACGTCACAATACCTTTTTACACAAACCTACGGATTCTGATACCAATGTGGCAGTCACTAATGTTGCAGTCTCTGAGCCAGTTTCAATGTCAGCTGTTTCTGCTTCTGAGACACTACTATGTACGGCTTTGGTTGATATTTTTAATCCCAAAACAATCAGTTACATTACCACTAAAGCTCTCTTAGACAACGGTAGTCAGTCACTTAAATCAAAGTTAAATTTAACTTCTTCCACGTCTGATGTTAGGAATGTGGTCGGCTTATGTAACACTATTGTCAAGCTTAATGCTGAACGTTGCAATGTTCGAATTCATTCAAAGGTAGGTTCTTTCAGCGTTATGACGTCATGTTTAGTCATACCCCAAATATCAGGTAAGATACCTAAGTCTCTTGTGTCTATTACACACCTTAACCTGAAGTCCTTTGCATTAGCAGACCCCAGCTTTTATGACATAGGACTGCTCATCGGTGCTGACCTATTTTGGTCCATTATTGGAACCAAACAGCACTCTTTAGGCAAAGGAAATCCTATTCTACATGAGTCTAAATTAGGATGGCTTATCGCAGGTCCCATGCACTATATTCAAAATGACAATCTCAATTTAAATTCCCCAGTGAAATGTAATTTTGTAAGTATTGAAAGCAACAATACTTTAGTTGAGCTTCACAATGATTTGAAGAGGTTTTGGGAGCTTGAAAGCTTGCCACAAAGGCCCCTTCTTACAGACCAAGAGAAAGCTTGCGAACAACATTTTTTACAGCACACAAAACGCACTGAAGAAGGTCGTTTTTGTGTCAAGCTGCCATTGATCGACAAACCAGACTGCCTAGGCACTTCCTATTTCATAGCCAGGCGGCGATTTATAAACCTGGAACGTCGCTTTCGCAAGCAACCGGAACTTAAGTCCGCCTATGTTGATTTCATTGAGGAGTATCGCAAACTAGGACATCTAGCAATATCTGAGGTAGACCGACCTGAGCTTGCCTATTTTGTTCCGCATCATCCTGTCATTCGTGAAGACAGTGAGTCAACACGTCTACGCGTCGTTTTTGACGCATCAGCTCGCACTTCATCTGGTTTGTCTATAAACGACATTCAAATGATAGGCCCTACTGTTCAAGACTCTCTTTTCAATATCCTCATCCGGTTCCGGCAATATCGTTATGTGTTGTCAGCGGATATTGAAAAAATGTACCGGCAGGTTTTAATAGATGAGTCTGACCGAAACCTACAGCTGATTTTATGGCGTGATGCGGAGGACAAACCATTACAAACACTCAGGCTTAACACGGTCACCTACGGATTTGCTAGCGCTAGTTTCCTTGCCACCAGGTGTCTCTGGCAAGTGGGCGAGGAGTGTGACGATGACGTTATTAAGGCAGTCATACAGGAGGACATATATGTTGATGACTTACTAACTTCTAGCGATGATGAAGATCAATTACGGTCTATACAGAAATCAACACATGTGGCTCTTTCTATGGCTGTTTTTGACTTGCGTAAGTACCGATCCAACTTACCTTCTTTACTGCCTTCAGACGTTGTCCAGTCATCCGGCAACCTGACATTGAGTCAGTCTACAAATACGCTGGGCCTAGATTGGAGTCCTTCGACCGACAGCATTAATTTTCCCATTACAGTGGATCAGTCTGACGTCGTCACCAAGCGCACTATACTTTCTTCAACTTTCAAGATCTTCGATCCCTTGGGCCTCCTATCCTTGTCCACTATCGTTCCCAAAATTTTAATTCAGACCTTATGGTCTCTCAAATTGGACTGGGATGAGCCCGCTCCAAAGGATATTGTCGATGTCTGGAGACCTTTTGTTGATGGACTTAAATGCCTTTTTTCACTAAATATACCTAGATGGGTATCAATAGAATATCCAGTCTCTGCTGAAATCCACTGTTTTTGCGATGCATCGCAACGCGCCTATGGTGCATGCTTGTACCTTCGCTCTACAAATAAAGAAGGACAAATACATGTCCAACTTTTATGTGCGAAATCTCGCGTTGCCCCAGCATCCAGCCCTATTACAATTCCTCGTTTGGAGCTTTCAGGTGCTCTTCTGGCAGCTGAAATGAGCTCATCTGTGACCAAAGCCTTGCGACGTAAAATATCGCGTCATGTCTATTGGACTGACTCGAGCGTAGTTCTTAGTTGGTTGCGCTGCGGTTCTTCTAACTTGAAAGCATTCGTTGCCAACAGAGTCGCCGCCATTAGAGAGCTGACTGACGCAAATTCATGGCACCACGTTCCTACAGAACACAACCCAGCTGACCTGCTATCCCGTGGCGTGAACCCACAACAGATCGTTGCAAGTGATATGTGGTGGTATGGACCTAAGTTTTTATCGTTGCCGGAGTCCGAGTGGCCTTCTATGCAGTCGCAGACTATTATTGAGATGAAGAATTTGCCGGAAGTTAAAGCACATCCAGTTGCTATTTGTGATAATTATCAATCAATTATTAACTTTAACAAATATTCTAAATTAAAACAATTACAACACATTTTAGCCTATGTACATAGATTTATTAATAACTGTAAAAATTCTAAAACTAAAATTACAGGTTCCTTAACTACCGCCGAGCTCAATAAAACTCTTAATTCATTAGTGTATATTTCCCAATTAGAGGCATTCCCTAAAGAATACGACTTATTATTAAAAGGAAATTCCCTAAGTCCTAAGTCGCACATTTCGGCACTTAATCCATTTTTACATGAAGGAGTGATAAGAGTAGGTGGTCGAATTCAGGCTTCTGAATATAGTTTCGATATGAAGCATCCCATGTTGTTAAGCTCTAAACACCATTTTACTCAACTTTTATTCCAACAAGAACACGTACGGCTTCTACATCTGGGGCCCCAAGCCTTACTGGCTTCTATTAGAACGCGTTTTTGGCCCATTAGTGGAAGAAGTCTGGCTAGACGTACTGTGCATAATTGCACCGTATGTAGGCGTTTTAAGGGTCAGTCTATGAAAAACATAATGGGCAACCTACCTGCTCAAAGACTAATGCCCGACTTTCCTTTTATTACAGTAGGGACTGATTTCGCTGGGCCATTTATGGTCACGGATCGCAAAGGTCGTGGTTGTAAAATTACAAAATGTTATTTGTGTATTTTCATATGTTTTAGGTATAAGTGCATCCATTTGGAGGCTGTTAGTGAGCTGTCCAAGGATGCTTTTATATTAACTTTGAGACGCTTTGTTTCACGGAGAGGGCTACCAAGGCAGATATTCTGCGACAATGGTGGAAACTTTGTAGCTGCTTCAAAGGAACTTAAAGAGTTTTTTGAAGTTAATGCCAAAACTATAGCTAATTTTGCCGCTAACGAAGGCGTTGAATTTTGTTTTTCGCCTGCATATGCTCCTCACTTCAATGGTTTGATGGAGGCCGGTGTAAAGTCAGCCAAATTCCACCTGGCTAGGATATTAGGGACTACGCACCTAACCTATGAGGAATTGTCATCTTTGTTCACACAAATAGAATGTATCCTAAATAGCCGCCCCCTATGTCCATTAAGTTCCTCTCCCACGGACTATTATCCCTTAATTTCGGGCCACTTTTTAATTGGTAGACCACTAAGCTCGCTGCCATCTCCGTGTCTACAATCCGCTAATGCCAATCGTCTCGACAGATTCCAGCGCATCGAGCAGTTCAAGCAACACTTTTGGCGACGCTGGAGCCACGAGTACATTGCGGCAGCTCCGCAGTTGAGGACGAAGTGGCGCACGAAGTCCAAAGAGAGCCTACAAATTGACGACCTAGTCCTCTTGAAAGAGGAAAACGCTCCACCGCTCTATTGGCGTCTCGGACGTGTAAGAAAACTCTTCCCGGGATCTGACGGATTGACACGCGTCGCAGATATAGACACTGCAAGAGGAATTGTGCGGCGCGCCCTAAACAGAATCGTCCTACTACCGAAGCCCGATGAGTTGGAAGATCTTGAAAGCTGTTAAGCTTTCCAGCGCCGGGAGTATGTCGGCGCCGTTACGACAGCACCGACGGTGTTTGCGGGGAGTATGTGAAGTGCGGGGGGTTTCTCACCACCACGCCTAAGACCGGCACTCGCCGATAGCTCGCGACCCGATCGCCACCAAATATTTTGTATTTTTCATTCCTTTTAAATATACAATTTGCCTATTGTGTGAGTCGCCTATTTTATTCATGTTCCCTAATTGAACAAATACATTTGTTTAAAAAATAAAATATTATTTTTTAATAATTAAAGTCCGAATCATGGGACTTATGTTAATGTGTAATTCAACTTATTTGCATAATCCTCCCGGGCTGTGCGGCCGAATTCGACCAATGCTTCCACCGCGGGTAAAGATTTTCAGAATGTTTTCATTGTTTACTCTATGCATGTTAATAGAATAATTCTCTGCGATAAAGTAATTAATTTGCATTGGCAATAGTAAATTTAAGTTAATTGTAAGTAAAATATAACAAAATATATAAATTAACATCCTATTTATTGGTGTCTAGTCGCAGATCTCCCCTTGTTTCTAATAAGATTTCGAAGCAGGGAAGAGATCGCTGCGATAACCCGATGTGTGTTGGCGGACCTTACATGTCCTCAAATTAATTTATTTATTTTCAGACTTAGACATTCTTGAACCGTTACTACTCGTATGTGCTACAATCCTGCATACCTATATTTATATAGTAGTTAATACTTTTTAATGTACCTATATAATAGCCACTGCTTTTTAATGTATATGCCATAATATGTAACAAAAATCCGGACTATAGTAGCGTCAAATATTCGAGACATCTAGTATCGTGATCACCAATTCCGTTGACAAGCGATTACGGTAAATACTTCTGAGATATTTTTTATACAATAATGACAAAAATCACACAGTCCACCTGATGCTAAGTTAATGCTGTGGCCCATATACACTTATATTATCCTCCATTAAGGATTGAAATGCAGACTGATGCTAGAATGATAGAAGCGGACTAAGATTGACTTCCTCGTTAATAGTAAAAAGTTTCTAGTAATTGTTTTCTCTTAATCTATACATATAATAAATCTGTAGAAAAGCCGTGTCTGTAATTGTAACATATTTTTGAAAAAACAAGTCCATATTACTAAATAAAGTATGCTGAAGCTAAATTAGTGGTTTTTAGAATTTTTGTCTGTCTGTCTGTCTGTCTGTCTGTCTGTCTGTCTGTGTATTACCGATTCACGCAAAAACTACTGGACCAATTTCCATAAAATTTTATATGTAGGTAGTTAGTATCCCGGGGCAACTTATAGGCTACTTTTTATCCGATTACGAAACTTAAAAAAAGAAGGTTAAGTATTTTTCTTCCTTTAGATGTTAATTTTCTATTATATATGATTATTTTAGTTAATAGGCGGGAAGACAGGTGTTTTTAAAAGAAATACTATATTTGTAAATTTAGTTTAAATTAGTTTTAACCTTTGCATAACAATTTGAAACTCCGCTGACGATATACGTTTTAATTATCAAAACAGCGCCATCTATCATCAAATGAAAAAAGCCTACATTTTGCCTTTAGTTACTAATAAATTATATAAATAACTTACATTTATATGTTTAAATAATTACATTAATAAAATTATTTTAAAATCCTAAGTCTTAATTTAATCGTTATTTGATTTTAAAAGTGCAATAATTAAAATTTAAAAAATAATAGATAAAAGTGACATCTATTATCTAAAAACATCATGACATCATCTATCAAACGTATGAACATTTATATTATTTTGAACTAAAAAACATATCAATTTTCATACGTTTAATACTATGTAAACTGATTAAAACTGGTCCGTCCTGCAATTATTGCAAAATTCTCATGAAATCATTATTTCGTGAAATAGTGTCATTTCATGATATTTATCACTGTTTGTTGACCATGTCATAATATCGCTTAGCCAAACAAAGAATAGAGATCGTTTAACGATATCACTAACTTAACACAATATTGCTATTTCATGACAATATCTTCATATCGTCATATAGTTTTTCACCGCTAGCGGCGCTGATAGCGTGTGTTTTAACGGAAACAGATTTTTAACAGAATCAACATCACTGATTACCTTTTTTATATAATAAATAAATGTTCCCGGTTTTGGGGTGGCTCTTGAGATTCTTCTATAGCCGATATTACTAGATAGTATAATTTTGACTTTCATAGTATTAATGTAATTTAGCGCCCTCTACTTTCTCTAAATAAACTAATGATAAGCAACTGATAAAATTTAATTTTAGAATGCTACCGAATTCTTATTCGTGCAGCATCAAAAATTGTCACACTTAAAAATATCTAGACCGGTGGTCATTATCGGGATTATTTACCACAATAACCACGTTTGGCAAAATGGCTAACAACACTGTTGTACACAAAAGTGAGATTAGGAGAGAAGCTCTTTAGTTCAATATATTGTTTGTCTGTCGGCATAGGTTTCATTTTACCTACTTCATATGTTATCACGTTATCTGATGTAAATAATTGGAAATTATGTGCATGTATCGTTGGGTTTCAAATTACTCGGTAGATATGGTCAACAATGGTACAAAAGCTTTGTTTCAGTTTTTATGAATTTTATTTAAACAAATACGAGAGCCGTGTAGCTCGCCGTGAGATTTCATCACGGCAAGGGAGCAAAACGTGTACGAGTCCTTTGAGGACAAATGAATCTGTTATGGGAAATTTTACGCACTGACTTACTACATACAAGTGGTGAAGAAAAACTTCGTGGGCAAACCTAAATGTCGGAGTAGTAGTTGAAGGATTGCGGCATACTCTTTTCTGCTCACAAACACTATAGGTAATGGGGAGCCGTGTGCACAGTAGTGAGACGTATGTAAGCTGCTACTTTAGTTTTTATACCTTTAATGAGACTTATAAATCAGTTTGTTGGATTTTTGTATTTTTGAGTTTTCATATTATCAGACAAATCAAAATTTTTGTGACAGTAGTGGTTTCATAGCTCACACTAGATATGGAAATGAACAGGCTGTTGCGAAAAAATACTTTAAATATCGAAGATTGCAGATTTTACTTAAACAAAGATATATTTTATTTAACTTGTCAAAGGCAAAAGTAAATTTCATAGTACATAAGCATTATTATATATCTTTACATATATGTAAATGCAATTTGAAGTGTCGATTTACCACGTTCTCGGCGGTGAAAGAAAACCTGAATATCTGAGAAGTTCCCCAGCTGAGGTGATCCAGCGTTGGCACTTTTTTTGGCCAAAAGGTCTGTGGCCTGTGCCCAGTAGTGACAGGTATGTAGGTCGCTACTTTTTTTAGTTTTAATGGGGCACTTATGCTGTTTTTATATCATTTATATTTTCGGAGATGTTACGTTTTTGTTTTCACACTACCGTAAATATACGGTAGCAAAGATTCGAAAGAATAGAACTCATCACCGTTATCATTACAACCTATCAAAAGTCCACTGAACTGAACATAGGTCTCCCACATGTCAAATAGGCTGGATATTTGCTGTAGTTGCCACGCTTGGCAGGCACGTTGGCATCCGCAGCATTTATAATTTTGAACTGTTGTCAGGAACATGATGTTCCCCATCTTCTGTTTGTTTACCTCTATCGCCTCTTAGGACACACACGGAACGATATGAGGTGGCGGATTCTCTTTCGCCGCCACAACACGGCGAATATTTTTCTGCTTTCGATCATGAGTGTAGTTCTACCCACGTTCACTGCGAATAGAACTTCATTTGCAATAAAAGTAATCATAAGGATTTTAGCGTGTTTAATTTTAACTTTTATAATTGATGACGTTTCGGGCAATATACAGAACCCATGGAGAGGGGGGCGGGGGTTTATTTGTTGTCTATCATATCTGATATAATGGTTGGGACGATACTCAACATGTTGACACACTTTCAGACTTCTCGGAGCGTCGGTGCTTCACATCAGCAATACGTTGTTTTACGCAAATTTTTATGGAAATTTCTTCCAAAGATGTGTTTTGTACAACCCGCTTAAATAGAAGTTAAAATGTAACGTGATTTATTACAATTTGTTTTATCATATGTGTAGTATTCATCATTATCAGAACTGCATTTATGAAATTTTGAAGTCTACTCGAACGTAGAAAAAAAATCAGAATCTATTTTATGGTGCCAATTAATATTAAATGAAAACAAAGATATGAATCAAATATCGCATATAAGACCATGAATTCATCATTATTTTGATAAAAATAAATTATGAATGAATGTAATGAGTAAATAATAATAGTAAATTTGGATTCCAAGACTATTTATCTTTGTTATGGATAGATACATCGGAAGACAGGTCCAATATAAAAAAAATTGTAGATATTTCTAGACATAATATGGTATTAATGCAATTCTGAAAAACTTATTTCTGCACGTGTCCCTCAATCAACTAGGTCCAATAGTCTTTGGGAATTCAAAAAATTCTTTGAAAAACTGACATAGATACACAGACACCGACTTGACTCTAAAAGTGATCGAACTTTACTAAATTTGGCGTGGAATACATTTAATGATGTTTCTAAAAAAGAAGACCACGCGAGCGAAGCCGCGGGTAAAAAGCTAGTACAAAATAAATTTAAGAAAAAAGCTATAGTAGCTGCAGAGAACTATCACGGTATTGTTTGACGACGTAGTGGTAAATATTTATATGATCTAAACACTGATTTGCAAGTTTTGAAATTGAATGCTAGCCACCACGATTTTTTGTGAAATATATTATTCCTGGTATGGTACGTCTAGTTATCGTTACCGTACCTTTGACACTGCATTCTTTTCACTGTGATTTTATTGTATTAATGTTACATCGAACACAGGTAGTTTCTTATCAAGAGCAACGTGAACAGCCTCCGGTTCTGTCGAAATAAAGATTTATTTATCAAAAAAAATTTTTTTATCCTGATCACTCCTACAATTATTGATCTCTATCTGTTCGTGAAGTTAGGCTATTCCGAAGATTAGACCGGATTAGCCAAAAATTTTAAAAGTGCTTAAGCATGTCTTAATGTGCAAATAACCCTCTAACTCTAAAACCCAAGCCAGTTATTTTTATAATAGGTCTTTACCTATGAAATTGTCGTTTTGCCGTACTGCCTATTTCAAATATAAATAATTTTTGTTTGGCTAAGAATTCTCATTTCAAATTAATTTTATTTTAAAATCATGGAATTGTTTCAAAATTAATCATTTATTTATAGTTTAGCGTCATCAGTGTTACCTCTACCAACTTTTCGGTAGATCTATCAACTTTTAGTATATAACTATCTCCACTCTACCTTGCAAAAAAAGTCTACCAACTTTTTGAATTTTAGAACAATTTTATTATCATCTTCAGAATCTCAAGTGAATTCTCAATAATCACTGCTATAAATAGTCTTTAGGTTCAAGTAAGTTTATTTATACAAATAAAGGAATTGATTGTTTATGATTAAAAACTATTAAATCAGGATATACTAAACTTATCATGAATCGTTTTTAAATTTTTCGTTCTTTTCGTGTTTTATTTTAGGAATTGATGATCAATGATCCTGCTTTCACATGGGGTTCCTTATTGAAAGAGGTGAAATAATTGTTACCCAATAAAAACATTAATTATGTGTATCACATTATTATTGGGAGGTCTTTGGAAAACTTAAAAAAATTTAGGTGAAAGATCTACTAACTTTTTAACTACTAACTTCTGAAATCATATCTAACTCCGAGACAAACTTCGGGTTGGTAACATAGAGCGTCATGTTATCTTGGCATCGCATTATCGCATTTGAATATTTTATTTATTTATTTATTTAATTCATAAACTTGTGGCTTACAGAAAATCCAACACGCGTACAACGTTAAATTTTACATGCAAAAATATTTTTCAAAAATTGTATCCATCCATAACAACAAAAGTTAATAATCATAAATTAATTAATTATAAAATAATAGTAATATAAAATCTCGAAGCTTTTGGCAGCCCGTGTCAGAAATTAAAATGGTAATAAAGCCAATTAAAACAATAAAATATTAATAATTATACAATGAAATATTTTGTCACATCAATTTATAATGCAATGTCAATAAAAACTAATAACAATTTTCGTCATCTAGTCTGGTCAACAAGTTGAAATACATTTTTCTAGAAGTCATTCCGAATCCAATGAATTTTTTAGGTACTTTATGTCTATTTTTCACGTTTTTCAAGCTTAAACCATGGATACGTTAAAATTCGAGTAATTATGGAATATGAGTATGAGTGCATGCGTTTATAGTATTCGTGGCAAATACTATAAACGCACGCACCCCTGTTATTGGTTTTCCCGCTTCTGTTCTGGAAATTTCGACATGAAAAGTGAGTTTGGTCGATATTGACGAAATAAAGGCGATTGTGGAAGCTGATATTACTCAATCGACGGTCCATTTGCGTCAAATTTACAACGTAAAAAAGCTTGACAAATGGGTCCCCCGCGAACTCAATGATCGCCAGCGCGAAGTACGCGTCGAGACGTGCCATGCACTGCTCAACAGGCGCATAAGCGAAGGAATTATAAACCGCATTGTTAAATGCGACGAAAAATGGATTCTGTTTGACAATCGCAAGCGCTCAGCAAGTTGGTTGGATCCTGGTTCCCAACGCCTGACACCCAAACAATGCCCTAAACGGAAACTTAGAAACGGAAAAGGACCCTAGAAAAATAATAGTCACTGTTTGGTGGTCTATCACCGCTCTGATTCATTACAGCTTCTTACCAAACAGGATGAGCATTACTGCAGACGTGTACTGTGAAGAACCGAACACAATGATGGAGAAGCTCGCACATCTCCAACCAACTTTGGTCAATCGCTCGTACCCGCTGCTCCTGCACGACAACGCGCGACCTCATACTGCACAACAGACGGTCTCCAAGTTACAAGAGCTTGGGTTGAAAGCTCTCAGTCATCCGCCGCACTCACCAGACTTTACGCCTACAGACTTCAACTTTTTCCAGAATTATCCAAATTCTGGGCACCAATAAAGTGCCACCGCATTGACAAAGATATGTATCTTTGTGTCGATATGTCGATTGCATGGGTGATTACTTTGATTAAAAGAAATAAAAAATATAGAAAAAAACTACGTTAACTTATGTATAAAATAAAATGTGTCTCCGACGACTCGAGATAATTTGGTGCTCTTATCGCAACTTTACAATGTTACTAAACCTCACCTTAAATTAACTTGAATCGAGTAGTATTATAGAATTAAGTGCAAATTAAATGAAAATATGTACATAAAGGATAAAATCTCCTTTTGGTTTAGGTATAATTATTAAATATAATAATTTTTAAAGAACAATATAACTTGCATTTAAATACGAGTATGTAATCGTATATTATTGTGAAGTGTAGGGCGGTCCTCTACTAGTTGAAGTGACGATCAGGTAAGAGATGCAGGAAGTAGATAGATGCAGGTGGATCAGGACCGTGCTTTATGACATTCCTTGGGTAGACCTATGTT
Organism: Parnassius mnemosyne; assembly: GCA_963668995.1. Classification (NCBI taxonomy): domain Eukaryota; kingdom Metazoa; phylum Arthropoda; class Insecta; order Lepidoptera; family Papilionidae; genus Parnassius; species Parnassius mnemosyne. The sequence continues at coordinate 36,233,937 of CAVLGL010000148.1, read as the reverse complement.
GAGCAACTATCTGGGTTGTAATGATGATGATGATGAAGCATTTTATGCACAAACATACAGAGCGACGGACCGTCAGAGCACATTGCTGGGTGGAATCAGAATTCAATCACTGCCGAATCCATTGTAATTAAATTCTGTAAATACTAGTAACAGACACAATCTAGTAGTACCAGTTACTCGACTCCACCGAGTCAGTAATTCATTCATGGGGTGATGTATATCCTTTTACAACAAAATCTCAAAAAGTATACAAAATTTGACTTGCTCTAAGTTCAAAAACTTTATTAAACAAAGTTTGCATAAAAATTGTTATTATAATATTAAGGAATTTATGGATGATAATAACCCCTGTGAATGAGGTGATCGCTATCAAGCTATTTCTAATTTGTTTTGTGTGGTTAATTGTGTAACATGCATGAGTGTAAGCTGTTATTTAGAAAAAAGTCCCGCTGAGTTTCTTGCTGGTTCTTTCTAGGACAGAGGTTTTTTTCCGAACCACTGGTTATGAAGGTTCCTTGGCGCAGTGGCTTAGCAATGAGATGCAGCGCTAAGGGCCGCGGGTTCAACGTCGCGGGAACAAGTATTTGTATGGCCTACGAATAATGGTTCCGGGTCTGGATATTTATTCTGGTGCAATTTATGTAACCACGATACAGAAGGAAATCATAATGTGGAGGTAACGTTTAATAAAAACAAAAGAGTGACTTTCAATAAGTATTATTTATAATTTATATTGAACAAAAAAGTTTGTTTCTGTTATAATTTATAACTTTAATGACTATTTTGTCACGGGTTATTATCGTGGAAAAACTTGTTTTTCTAAGAAAAATATTTCGATTCGGAGATGTGAAGTTCGCCAACATGCATTGGGCTAGCATGGCTGCTATAAAAACCAAAATAGTGTAAGAAGTGTGTGGAGGATTGCGCTCAGCATTGTGTGACGTAAGCCGGTACTTAAGTTTGAAAGTTTCTATGATAATTAACAAGGTCAATCAAAATTTTGCCCGTAACAACAAATTAAAATAGAAAATAACAAAACGCAATTTTTAATTAAGAATTCAAAAGAAAGTAAGCTTTTTTAAAATCTGAGAAGTTAACATACATACATGTTGGTGTGTTTATGTTCCTTAATTTGATTTAGCCTTTCCAAATCCACTGCTCCGTATATGACTTATCGAAATTTCGCCATATGATGACGAATCACTAGAAACATTTGCAAAAACCTCACATAGCTAGGCCCGTAAAAGATCACTGCTGAAAATGGAATAGAAATTGTCCCGCTTGGCAAGCGTATGTACGATCACAGCACACTTTGACTCTGCTGCCTGTTGCCGGTCTGGGTATTTTAGGTCTGGCATAAGCGAGATGGTTATACAATCATCTGTCCGAAGCCACCATTAGGGTATATCGATCTCCTCCACAATAGGAAGATTTATGATAAGCGCCACGCTTGGTAGCGGATCGGTGCTCGCAGTACCAGATATTTCGCACTTTTAATGCTGCTTCCCGTAGCCAGTCTGAGTGTTGCCATTTGGCATAATATACGAGATGAAATCTTGTAATTTTCTATTTTCTAACAAGTTATATTTGGCCTCTTTCACAGTCTCCTTTTAAGACCCCTACGGGACGAGATTTTTTACATCATCACCACACAGCCTAATTTAATATACTAATTTGCGTCTAGGCTTAACTAAAGGGGTTTGTTGTTCAAACGTCATACCAAGGAATTTTGAATATCCTAAAAATTGTTTTTTTTTTATAGAATAAGGGTGACAAACAAGCACACAATTCACCTGATGGTAAATGGACGTTGTGCTTGTCTTTGGTTCAGAATCAAAATGTAGACCAATATGGAATGTTTCGTTTTCAGTCAAAAGGGAATTCGAATTCCATTCACTATATGCAACATAGCAACATTAGGCTGCTATATTACGCTGGTATTCTGTGAAGGCGTGACCCTTCCCTGGTCGAGGCAATCTATTCCTGCTACAACCATAAAATAGCTGTACTGGTAGAGACCACTATAATGGCTTAGCTACTTACCTGTTTTTATCAAAAGAAAATTAATTTGCTAAAATTCAATCCATCTGTTTGAATTACATAAATGTTCAACTAATATTCTTGAGACAGTTCCAACTATATATTAACATGTAAATAATTGTTTTATTTTTGAATGATATGAATCTCGAATAATGAAATTCAAAACACTCCCAAAGAGATCATTAAGGTTTGTCACTAATGTTAAATTAAGGCTAATCGCCGACCGCAACATCGCGTGTGCTGTCAAATTTTCCAACGGAAGTAGAATTTCACTGCAAATTTAGCGTAGAAATTCTGATTTAACTTCATTTGTTTGTATTCTATATAATGTATGTTTATATTATGAAGTGAATTAGAAGATGTAGTGACAAAAATTGAGAAAGGTATACTGAGATGGTTTGGCCATGTCGAGAGAATGAATGAAGAACGTTTGACGAAAAAGGTGTATTAAGGCGAGTGTGAATGAAAGTATTGGAAGGGGTAGACCAAGGCGGACGAAGACACTGAGCTTACGACACATCTTTTCTTCACCTATTCCTAAAAAGCTAAAACCAAGAGTGTACTCGTTTAACCAGTGCGTTTCTTGTAATGACAAACGGATCTGGAATATGGAGTGACTCATACATATGGAGAAGGCTATGCTCAGTGTTTCCCATGGTAGGCTTCCTAATGAGGACATCTATAATAGGATCAGAGTAACGATTGTCTCGCAGCGAATCAATAAGTTAAAGTAGAAATGGGTCGGCCATGTAGCCTGAAGAACCTTCAACCGATTGGAAAAAAAGTTTCTCGAGTGGCACCTACGTACTGGTAAGCGGAGTGCAGTGAGAGAGGCCTATGTGCAGCAGTGGTTTTGTAAAGGGTCATGAGCAAGTGATCGGAATAAGTAGTACAATTTTGTGGGATTTCGTCACGTTATCGTAATATGGATATGACATTAAATCCCACTTAGTAGGAATTAAATACTGTTAATTTAATTCTAAAAATTTAAAGTACTAAACTTGATGGATAAAATGAATAATCTCGGCGTGGATGAGATGAACTATACGACCTATACTCTTATTGGATAATAAATAACAAATTTCAAAAAGTATTTAGAAGTATTTTCCAAATACTGTACAATATTGCAAAGTATTATACTTGTATAAAACTGCAAAATTGTTTTTATAATATATAATTTAAAAATAATAAAGAATTTCAAAGTATAGCAATGAAGTAAAGAAAAAGTATTTATTTTTGTAAGAAGAAAAACTTTTGATTATAACAAATCATAAAATCCCGCTTCCCACAAGGCTTATTCACATTAATACAACATTTAAGATCATTCACCCTAAATTACACTACCTATTCCGATCACTGAGTCATAACTAAATGTAAAAGCTAACAAAATTATTTAAACTACTGTATCTTACAAACCTATATATAAATTATCTTACAATTCTGCTCGTCACGAAATAGTGCCAAAAACGCTGACTTTGTTTCTTCGCTGAATGGGTATATTTGGCCTTAACCATCTCTCTTATCACCAGCGGCGACACCTAGTAGCGGATGCAGTTCCTTTAGGAACGTCAACGTACGTGGATCCCACAGATCGTTAATCTTTACACCAAACTCTCAGAGACTCATACTTTCGCCACTTACCCTGTTGAGATGATGACGCCCCGGCTCTAAACGAGGTACCCATGAGATAAGAGGTTGCAAAATGTATACGTACGTATCATTCCATACTAGGGCTTTACCTCTCTCCCAAGGCACCAAAGTCATGTTGTCGGGTCTCCTGCCATCGTCTCTAAATATTTCACAATGCCTTAAAACTGAGGTAACATTTATAATAACATTACTGATCAGATAACATGTTTTAATTTCAATTGTAATTTTTTTTTGTTTATGTTGTATTTTAATCTATGAAAAACTTTTGAGAATTAAAATATCGGCTCTTGTCTTAAAACTTGGTCAATTTTCTATTTTAAGTTTAATTAGATATCTTAAATCGAAAATGTAAATGAGGTGTAATTGTAACAACTATAACCTTAAACTATATTCTCATACAGTTTCTATTGGGTTATTTTTTTGTGACAGCTGTTAAAAAGCATTTAAATTGACTAACAAAATACCCAATTGTGCATTCAAAAGCGTTCAGTTTGACGACATCACGGAATAATAGAGTTTTGTGGGCATCACGGGACAATGCTTGTAGTTACGAGCAATATATTTTAACTCTTCTTCATTAAAAACTTAAACACAACACCACATAACACTACAACTACTGTAAACACTACTAGCAACGTTATTATTAATCATAATATTATTAAATTAATGTATTATTATTTAATATCAGTAAATCATTAGGCTATTGTCGCTATTACTATTCCAATAATTATAGTATTGTATACAATGATCGATATCTTGTTATAACTTCGCATGGCGCCAAGAAGCGTATCTTATTCTCAATTTGCATGCCCACTTATTTTGCGAAACTCCAATAGTATTCCATTATTTATGAGACACTTCGTTCATTCAGAAGCGTCCCGTCCAGTCTCTAATAGCAAATGCGCTTACACACCAAATTAATTCTTACGGCTAACACAAATGACTTTATAAAACATAAATAACATTATAAAGTAAGGAAATAACAGCTGTGCATATTAAGTATATTAAGTACGAGATATTATAAGTGTTCAGAGTATCTCGGTTCAAATTCCAACCGAGGACTACACTGTATTTTGTATATGTGAAAACAAATACAAACATTATGGAGTCGCTTAAGTTTATCAAGTTGCTACTTAGTAAGATCAAAATAACTAACATCTGCATAGTCTGGATTTGGTAGAACAAGATATTGTGTAAGCTACAGCTGAAAAGAGTTTACGAATATAAATATTTTCGAAGATGAATTGATTTAATGAATGAGAGCCGCTGTCCTTTGCGTTATTAGCCAGGCTTTTACAATGTCATGGGACTGAAGGCTCACAGCCGCTCAGGTTCAAATAAAAAGGGCAATTGGTGATGATGATGTTAACACTGATGTAATTGTAATGGTTGCAGGTGGTGATTACAGTTGTTTTTTTATAGAAAAGGGGGCAAACGAGCATGCGGCTCGCCTGATGAAATCTTGACCGCCGCCCATGAACAACTGCAATACCAAGGGAATCGCAAGTGCGTTGCCAATTAAATATCTCACTTGATTCCAGAGTAGTTGACGTAGTTTGATATCGGCATGGAGTTAATTATCGCCATCATCACAGTAGGGAAAAAAGAACGTGTGGGGTTAGTATTTATATAAGAATAATATTAAGAATAAAGATACCGAATAGCGGCAACGTAAGGAAAACGCCCATCCCATTCCGTGGCCGTGGGTGTCACGTAGGATGCGAATATGGGAAAGATCAGAAAGAACTAGTGACCTCTGAAATGTTCAAGATATTCTGATACATCAATTTGACTGCCTCGTTTTTTTTTAAAGGATCGGGTGACAAACGATCACACAGTCCACCTGATGGTAAGTGGTTGCTGCGGCCCATAGACATCTACATCTATCCTCGTTTGCGAATCAAAATGCAGATGCGTTGTCAGCCGTGAGGACTAAGATGGAATGCCTCTTTTCCAGTAAAAAGGGTCTCCGGTTCTCTACACTCACCATACGAAACACAGCAGTGTTAAGCTGCTATTTTACGCTGGTATTCTGTGATAGCGTGGTCCTACCCCGATCGAGCCGACCCATTCGTGCTACAACTATACTACTAATATAGCTGCAGCATGGTTCTAGTTGGTCTAGTGATTGTAAGCGCGTCTGCTTATCACGTAGCCTCGGGATCAAATCTCGATTCAGACCAAAAAAATAATTATTAAGTTCTTGAATTAAAATATTCTCAGTAACCACCAGGAAAGAGTCAGAAAGTAAACGATGTTTCCCTCCGTGTTTTTAAAAAGCACGTAAAGCCGTTAGTTTTGCGCCAGTCTGACTATAAAAGTAAAGAGTGCAGGTGCATTGTTTATGCTTACACTCGTGTTCTGTAATCCTGTCCTGCACAGATGGCAAGCCTCGGTTGAAAATGACCGATGTGACCGGATTTCGGTCTTGAGATCAACATTATTACAGCAATCGCCAATTCGCCTGTCATGCGTGTTGATTATCCTTTCTACAATGGGACAGGTCTATGTCAAGCAATAGACTGTTAGGGGGAGATAAATAAGAAAACATCTTTATGATGAATTTTCTGTGTTCACTAAGGTATTAGCTACTTGTTATTAAATTACTTGATAGATAATGCCGCGCTGTAACAGGAACGTGCCTTGAATGCCTTGTTGAACAGAATTTCATTACATCTTGTTGGCACTTATATATTAAAATAAATACACAATATATTAAAAGAAAATTAATAGCATTATGAAAATTAACGGCTCCGTGGTACAATAGCTTAGCATTGAGCTGCTGCGATGAGGACCGCGGGTTCAATACCGCACGGAATAAGTATTTGTATGATCTACAAATAATCTAGAAAAGGCCTATGATAGAGTGGTGAGGAATGAATTATGGTCAGCACTGTCCGTGAACGGTGTGAGCAGTATCCTCATACGAGCAATGCAATCTCTTTATAGGGATTCTAGTGCTTGTGTAAGGATAAACGGGGCATACACTGAATGGTTTAATATCGAAAAAGGTGTTAGACAGGGATGTGTAGCGTCACCGTGGCTGTTTAATCTGTTCATGGACAATTGTTTGACAGATTTAAAAGAGAATGAAAGTGGGTTGAGAATGAATGAGTTACTCGTCAAATGTTTTCTCTATGCTGATGACCAAGTATTACTTGCGTCTTCGGCCGAGGAGTTGCAGGAGATGGTAACTGCTATGAGTGGAGCTTTTGTTAGAAAGGGAATGAAGATGAATGTAAGGAAGACGAAAGTGATGGTGTTTGAAAAAGATGAGGCAGTGACAGACTGCAACATTGTGATTGAAGATGAACAAATTGAACAGGTGAAAGAGTTTGTGTATCTGGGTTCAAAGTTTACAAGAGATGGAAAGTGTGAGAGTGATATCGAAAGAAGAGTGAATGCAGGAAACATGGTGAATGGAGCTTTGCACTCCTTTATGAGCAGTCGGAAGGTGTCTAACAAGGCTCGTTTGGCTGTGCATGAGGGGGTGTTGGTTCCGACACTCACGGTACGGAAGTGAAACTTGGGTATGGCAGAAGAAACATGAAAGCAGAATAAATGCAGTTGAGATGAGAGCATTAAGAAGTATGATAGGAGTTAAACTGAGTGACAGACTAAGAAATAGTGAGGTAAGGAAACGTTGTGGTCTGAAAGAAGATGTAGTGACTAAAATTGAGAAAGGTATGCTGAGATGGTTTGGCCATGTCGAGAGAATGAATGAAGAACGATTGACGAAAAAAGTGTATAAGGCGAGTGTGAATGAAAATGTTGGAAGGGGTAGACCTAGGCGGACATTTCTAGACCAAATCAGGGACGTCTTGAAAAAAGGCCAGGTCAAGAGTACCCTAAACCGTAGAGCATGTATGAAGGGAATAATGAAAGTGGACGAAGCAAAACAAGTATGTAAGGATCGTAGCAAGTGGAAAGAACTGGTCTCTGCCTACCCCTACGGGAAAGAGGCGTGATTATATATATGTATGTACAAATAATTGTTCCAGATCTGGATGTTTCACCTTATGCGATTTTTGTATGTAAAGTATGGGGGATATATTTTATTTATAAAGAGAAGAAAAAGCAAGAATGTCGGTTTCTGGCCAAGAAGCAAATTGCCAGTAGCTGCTAGCAGCACGCAATCGTTAAATCGTATTATGTTAATACATCGCCAACCATCCATCCATTACAGCCTATAAAAGTCCACAGCTGAACACAGGCCTCCCTCGTAGATTACCTCATGAGGGGATTTTACCATAGGTGCCACGCATGGAAAGCGTGTTGGCAACCACAGTTTTTTTATTATTTTAAGTGGTTATCAGGAACATTCTGCTGCCCATCTTCTGTTTCATTTTCCCTCTGTCGCCTCTTACGACACCCTCGGGATGATATATGATGGTGGATATTCTTGCACCGCCATTACACGATTATACCTTATGACCTACGATTAATTTTTACGATTTACTGCTGATCCGTGGTAGTAATTCATTTTACAGTACAGCAACCAGTGTTCGATCACCGCCGTTACCAATAAAATCGTTACTTACAATTTTATATGTTGATTTACTCACACGTTCAGCGGTGAAGGAAAATATCGTGAGGAAACATGCATATCTGAAAAATAAAGTATTTCAAAGATATGTAAAGCTCGACAAAACGCACTGCAGACTCAGTCGGATTATTTCGTATTTTTTTGAAGTGAAAACTTCTTTAGAATCGTTTTCATTTGAAATTTGAAGATAAAACGAATAAGCGACACTAAAGGAGACTAACATATACCTACCTACATCTATAAGATTTACTTTGAGAGACAATGAGATAGAATACAGTCCACAGTTTTTATCATAAATTTATTTATATTTTATTTACATAAATCCTACAATTATTCTACTCCTGATAGCCTTTTTTTTGCGGATGGAAAATCATCAAATGACGCCTTTCGCTCTGGGTGAAGCGGAAGGGAGTGTCAGACTTTTACTGACTAAAAACCATCCGTGTTCCTTCAGTGCCCTTACGTTCCGGAGCCGCGGTATCTCTTTCGAACAGCCCGCAGCACTCCTGATAGCCTGCATTACAAGTTTAGATTTCTGGTCTGGAGGTTACATTTCTATTGCGTGTCTATTTGGCTTATCTCTACATTGTCACGGGCAGTTATTCATTTAGAAATAAATAAATTAGCACTCTTATATTTGTGACGTAAATATTGTTTTGCCGATTTTTGTGCGTTTCAATCCTTGAGTTTATATTATGCAAGTACTACGTACTAGAGAAGCTATGCCAAACCAAAAATGTGCGCTACTCTATGTCTTCACGCATGCGCGGTAGATAGTTGAGTCGCGCATGCGCAGTTATATAAGCCCGTTGCGCCTGCACGGTCAGCTTTTGTCATCATAGATTAGATATACGTAGGTAGAATAAATAAAATATAAATAAAATAAAATAAAATAGCTTTTATTGTTTCCTTACTTTACATTTCGCTTTTACATTTTGTTTAAGTAATACACAATCAGCAGTACATTTCTAATTTAGGTGCTTAAGACTAACATGCACAAAATTAATACTTATATGTTTAGTTTTAGCAAACAGTATAGGTGATGTTGTACAGTTTTAGTAGTTATGGCAAATGTATGATGGAACGTTAATGACAGTTCAATAAACACAAGTTGATTTAATAATCATTTACCAATTTATTAATTCTTACATCTTTTTGCTTCCAATTGTTCGCATCTGTTTGCAAAATCATACTTTCTATGTCTAAATCTGTTCTACATTTGTCAACATTTGTAACATTTGTCTAACAATAGTTATACAATTTTATCATACCACATATGAAACATCTATACCACCACTACTGTTGCCTTAGTGCTGAGTAATATGCTACAATTATTAAGACTATTATTCTATTCTATGTAAGGACCGCTAAGCGGTAAAAGCCTCCTCCAAGACTTTCCAATTGGCTCGGTCTCTAGCCAACCTTGTCCACACTCTCCCTGCTACTTTAACTATGGGATCGTCCCATCTTTTGAATGGTCGTCCTTTTTTTCTCTTCCTTCCCAGTGGGTACCAGTTAGTTGTTATTTTTGTCCATCTATCGTCCTTAAGTCTTTGAAGATGTCCTGCCCATTTCCATTTAGATTTAAGCAGAATCTTTTTTATATTCTTTGCTTGAGTGCGAAGTCTTATCTCTGAGTTTTTTATACGATCTTTTAGTTTGATCCCTAGATAGCTTCTCTCAATTGCTCTCTGTGTGGTTTCTATTCTGTTGAGTTGATTCTTTGTAAGTGTCCATGTTTGACAGGCGTATGTCAAACATGGAGTTAGACATACTTCCATAGCTTTAGTTTTCAGTTTATTGGGGAGGGTACCCTTAAATATATCTCTCATACTCCAGTATTTTTTCCATGTGTTCGTTATTCTTCTATTGATCTCTTTGTCCATTCCATTGCTAAATGAGATTTGATGTCCAAGATAAGTGTACTCATCTACATATTCAACGTTTCTTGATTGCAGTGTGACTGGTAGTTTTGTTACATTTGTCATAACTTTAGTTTTTTCGATGTTGATTTCTAAGCCAACTGAGTTACTGTACTCATTGAGAGTTTCCAATATGTATTGTAGTTCTTTGTGATCTTCAGTCAGCAGCACCAGATCGTCCGCAAATCTCAGGTGCGTCAGATACTTACCATGTAGTTTGAGTCCCATTTTGTTCCACTCAAGATTTCTAAATATGTGTTCGAGGACGGATATAAATATTTTTGGGGACAGTGGGTCGCCCTGCCTGACCCCACTTCTAATACTGAAGAATTGTCCAGGTGAGTCAATTTTAACTCTCGCTTTGCTATTTTTATAAATCACTTTTAATATTTCTATGTAATCGTTGTTTACTCCCTGTTCCTTTAAAGCGCGCCATATTGAATCGTGACTTATGGAATCAAAGGCCTTAGAGTAGTCTATAAAACCAATATATAATGGCATTGAAAATTCATTATATTTTTCTATTATCATTTTCAGGGTGTGTATATGGTCTACTGTGGAGTAATCTTTCCTAAAGCCGGCTTGTTATGTATATGTATATGACGATAGACGGGCCGGGAAGGGCCCTCTTAAAGGGGCTACTCCATGCGAACGACCTTGAGCATTTGGTCCGCCGCGCCGACTCTCTACAATATAATATCGCGTAAGAAATATGTAAGACGCCACCTACTGTACGAACGTAGTATTATTTTTTCAACATCAATAAACTATTTTATGGAAATACACACAGTGTACAACGATAAATGTATTTTAATTATTTTATTCGGTATATTAGTTGCATTATATTAGAATTATGTATTCTCATATATTATCTAATTATGAAATTTTATAATTAATTATATATTAAAAATGAAGCATTGAAAATTGTGAGTTTAAAACATACCTTCTCACTATAGGTAAATAGATAGATAGCTCGCCTTTTGTACAAATATTTGGTGCAATAAATAATAAATAAATAAATAGGATGTTTCGCAGATGTGTTTTTGATTATTGTTAATTTTTACGTGTCACCTATTGAAAAGTAACATACCTACCTACTAACTTTTGAACTGAGCACCTTGTAACTTAGCTTGCTTATTACTTATGCTGGCTGACATTATCCTCACCCTAATGATTGATGAGGATGAAAAAAAAACATGTTTGTTTTTATGTTTATTCAATTTTATTTCTACATACGTAATTATATTTATTTATACAAAAGGGTAACTTTATAAAGGTTATATAAAAATCAACAAGAAGTATAAGGGTTCAATCTTTCAATTTTAATATTCAAAAAACGTAACACTAAGATTTTCTCCTGTGTCGTGGAGGCAGTTTTAAAACATAAATTGCACAAGGACAAACATCCAGACTCGGTACAATTATTTCTTTAGGAGGAGATACGAGTACATGTTATCAATAATTATTTCACATTTATGTGGTTTAGTTGTAAGAAGATTAATTTAATATTTATTCCTTTAAAAAAAATTGGATATGTCTCTTATGGAATCAAGATTATGTAGAAATATAATGTTTTTTTTATTAGTTGATATATCTTTTAAATAAAAAGTAGATAGCTCCTAAAAACCGCACAAATAACGACTAGCGCGACATTTTGCTCAACCTGCGCCTTAAGGTTGCGGCATTCGGTGCACGTCCTTCAATCTTTCAATTTTAATTTTCAAAAAACGTTACCCCTACACTAGGATTTTCTCCTGTGTCGTGGAGGCAGTTTATAAACATAAATTGCACAAGGACAAACATCCAGACTCGGTACAATTATTTGTATACAAACACTTGTTCCATGCGGGATTCCAACCCGCAGCCCCCAGCGCAACAACTGATTGCTAAGCCACTGCGCCACGGAGTCGTCGCCGGGTTATAGGTAAAGTGACCATACGTCCCGTTTTGAACGGGACTGTCCCTTTTCTCGGTCACCTGTCCCATTGTCCCCAAACAAAGCTTGGGGAAATAAAATTGTCCCGTAACTCGTTGGATGGAAGTATTTAAAGTCAACAATCTTAAATATTTTTTTAATCGAATATATTTTATGTCTACCTGGTACAAATGCTCCAGTAGAAAGAGTATTTTTCTATTTTGAATAAATTGTGGACGTCTGAAAAAAACACTTACGGTTCCAGTTGTAGAGACGATGTTGTTAACAAAGGTATCAAAAAAAAACTTGACCAGAATTTTATTCTTATTTAAAATCATCACCAACTTTACTAAAGCAAAGGAGATGAAATTCGTTCCATACAAGCTTGGGCCCGGCGTAAACAAAATTGAAATATATCTTATTTTGAAGATTTAAACATTTGTTACTTATGACAAAAAATCATATTTTTGTAAGACCTGGGGTTTGGTTTTTATTTCGTTTTATTTTTTGTATGTTATATAGTAAAATCACTCGTTCTTGGGATAAGTTGTTTCAATAAATTGAAAAGAACACAAAAGGATGCCGTTTTTTAGTTTATATTAAATAAAATACAACTCAAACTTTTCTAATTGTTTAATTATTTTATGCAATTATTAATAAAATGTCATCTAAAAAAGTAGCCTGTGTCTGTACATTGTTTGTTCTATTCCTCTCAAAACCCAAGTAACACTTATTGTCATTATGTGGGCGCAACAACCTACTGTCCTGTAAATCGAGAGTTACGAGAGAAAAGCCAAGGGTCATGTTAAATTAATTCACGAAAATAAAAACACAAAATATATCCACAAATACAACCGCAATGCCAAATCGCATGACAAGTTTAAACTCAAAGTTACCAAGTTTCCTTCGAAACAGGCAATAATCAACGACCATAGAGACAATATTATTCAAATATTTTGTTTAGTTAAATAACGTAGCCTATTCAATTGATTTTCTAAATAGATTTCTTTTATTCAGAACATGTTTTTTATGATTGTCCCATACACTACAGAAATAAAAACCATTTAATTATGCTTATAATTTATCGTTATATTACCTACAATTTTTTGTATAACTGTTACGAACGATGTCAATAACCCAATTTCATACATCTCCTTTAATCCACTGACAAATGTAATTAATAATTTAAAAAAATATGTTGCATTTCATAATTACCGTCTATACCGAATATAATTTTATAGTGAACACTAATTGTACAAAGTTATAGTTTTTAGAGTATAAATAAACCCATGTCCTGTTTTGAGTTAAAAAATAAATGGTCATTTTAGTTTCTTTTTTTTTTAATTTAAATTTAGTTTTAAAAATTTTTTAGTTTATAGGGGTTTTTGGGTTGTAATATACTATATTTTACCAAAAAAACTATAATTTAGTAATACTAATTATAACCTAGAACATAAATGAAAAACTCATAACTGACTTTTTGGCCCGATCCGGGATGCGAACCCGGAACTTCATCATCAGCAGTCGCACTGCTACAACCACTAGACCAACGAGGCAGTACTATACATACTAAGATATTGTGGTTGGGTATTAGGATTATTTTAAACTGTATACTATACTGATAATATTGAATAAGCCTTTTATAGTGTAAATTGTAATATTTGTCGAAATGTTAATTATGGATTCGAACCTTACCTGCTATTGCTGCTTCATTTTCTTCTTTGCATTTACTTCAAAGAAAATACACGCAAAAAGCTTCATCGCGCAGTAAAAAACACAACAAATATATGTATAACTAATACGAAAAATGATACCCAAAGTAAACAAATAATACTACCTATAAATAACCTAATAAGTAATAATAATATTATCGATTGATAAGATGACGTCAGCGAGCATGTGCGCTGGCTGACGTCGTCACAAACGACACGTGTTTCACCTTCAAGAGCTTAGCGCCACAGAGTACTTTTATTGCTTAGCGCTCACTGACTCCAACAAGCCCGTGGGCAGTGAATACGCCCAGTTTTTAAAATAATGTCTTAATAAAATAAATTTTGGTCTTTTAAAAAAAATTTATAATAGAAATGTTGATTAATAAATTGCCTATCCATTGGTGTAAATCGCAAAATAAAATATTACTTTCTTTACGAGGAGATGCATGTTATCAATAATTATATCACATTTATGTGGTTTAGTTGTAAGAAGATTATTTTAATATTTATTCCTTTAAAAAAAATTGGATATGACTCTTATGGAATCATGATTATGTAGAAATATAATGTGTTTTTTTATTAGTTGATATATCTTTTAAATAAAAAGTAGATAGCTCCTAAAAACCGCACAAATAATGACTAGCGCGACATTTTGCTCCACCTGCGCCTTAAGGTTGCGGCATTCGGTGCACGTCCTTTTTATACTGCAACACGAATTTACTTCTTATTGGATTACAGAAAGAAACAGTTCTTTTGTATACCTAATTTTTATTATATTTATAACCTCTTGTAAGAAATAAAGTAAGAGCCCATTTTAAAGTTGCACTTTGTAATCATACGAGTATTGTATAATGGAAATATACCAATTTAGTGCGAATTGGTCTTCCCATCTCCTAGAAAAATATTTTATTCTCTGAAATGCAGATTTTCTCCGATTTTTTCACCAACAGCTTCAAACCAGCACTTGAAATTACAATAAAACTTTTCTACGGTGCCGGCAAAAGGGTTCGAACTTAATTGCTCGCTTTTCGTCAGTGACCGCTATTATGCACGCTCACGCCCTTTCATGCCCAGTCACACGTATCCCCGCCAAATTTAGTTAGCAAATATTTTTTTTTATAAAATATGAATTTCTTATTATATTTTCAGATATAAAAATGTCTTTAATATACGGTAATAATATTATATAGTTAGCTTTACGTGTATGTAATTGTAAAATCTATTAACTATAGTATAAGAATAATTCCAGAATATGGAAACAGATGAGTACATACTGACATAATAATACGACAAGTATAGCCGTTCTCGATGACTGCGGGTGGCTCAGGACCATGCTTTGTGGTATATCTTGGAGAGGTCTATGTTCAGCAATGGACTTGTGAGGAGCTGTAGTGATGATGCCGATGAGAAATTGGGAGGGCTCAAATCTAAAATAAGCGCTGCAGATACTGCTACAGACATGTGTTTTTCCTCATTTGTCTCTTTTTACATTCTTTTTTTCTTCAATAGACGTCAACAGACCACAGTAGGACATGTACCTCCCTATGAGAAAAGAAAATTTATTATCGCCATTACCGAATCCAGTGTGATCTTTAAAAGATCTTTGACGAATTTTCTTACCACGTTACGTAACACACTAATGTCATTTTATTTACCGTTAAATGGTGGTGAAAGAAAATCCACTGCCACATATAGTTCTGTGAGTGTGGTAAATGGCAACAAAGGGCAATAAACCAAGAAGATGGGGAGGCAGCGGCTTCCTTGTAACAACGAGAAAATAAAAAACTGTGGCTGCCTACCCGCCTGCTAAGCGTGGTAATTGTGGCACATATGCCCCTTATGAGACAATCTATGGGGAGGTCTATGGCAATCTATGTAATGATGATGATGATGATGATTTCTTATTTTATAAAATATGTCCATGTTTTCCTCGTTATTATTGCATATCTTAAGTTTAAAATTCAACAAAGTTAGGTTTATTTTCTTGTATTAAACTGTTTCTCGAAGTACATTTCAGGCGGTTGAAATCTCCAAGGCTTCAATCCAAGGTTCATTAAAGCCCGCCGTATCTACTTACGCGAAGATAAGGCTTTACAATCAAATTCTATTCATCTCCGAATATAAGAATGATTTTACAACTTGTTAAAAGGTTATATAAAGTTTTTTTTTCTTCTTTTCAAAACAACATTTTTGTTCGCTCGTTGGTGTAGAAATTAGTTTAAAAAAATTCGGAATCAGGTAAATGGCCCGAGCAAAGAAAAAGAGGTCGACTGGTGCAGGTAGCTCAGGTCCATATTTTTTTTTATAGGATAAGGGTGACAAACGAGCACACAGTCCACCTGATGGTAAGTGGTTGCTGCGGCCCATATACATCTACATCTATCCTCGTTTGTGAATCAAAATGCAGATGCGTTGTCACCCGTGAGGACTAAGATGGAATGCCTCATTTCCAGTAAAAAGGGCCTCCGGCCACCTGCACTCATCAAGCGAAACGCAGAGGTAAACCTCTACTTCACGCTGGTATTCTGTGAGGTCGTGGTACCACCCCGGTTCGAGCCGGCCCATCCGTGCGACAGCAAAAGCTGCCGCGTGGCTCTACCACTGTTATACTCGTATTTACTTCAGCAGTGGCCTTTCACACAAATAATATTGTTTATGGATACTTCTCAATTGTATGACTGTCCCATACTTATATATCTTTATATAATTCGGTATATATTCATTAAATTTAACGTTTATTAAAAATTTTAACCAACTTTAAAAAAATGACGTTAACAATTAATAAGGTAATATTTGCGTTATAGTTAAGACACGTGTGTCGCCTCTAAACAAGGCATCATCAGATCAAATTCACTCTGCGATGGCTGATGGCTCAGTCTTAGCCAATGTATAACGGATTTCCACCAAGTAACACCTTATTGACGTGACAGCATCTTATAATTCGATGAAGCTGGCTGCACGCACGAAAAAACATGACTCATGCAGCGTTACCTTGCTCTGAGGTGCATTTAAGGCTTAAAGTGCAAGCGAGAGCGCGGAACGAGCGACAAAGAGGCACAATCGGCCTCCGCGTTCGTCAGCGTTCGACATCTATCTCTCTCTTACTTGAGTGAGCGAGGCGTTCGCATGGACAGCTGCTAACAATAATATCTACATTTACATATTTTCGTCAAATATGAAGTGCAGTGAAAAGTGAATGTAGTGTCAATTGTTTGTAGCAACATTTTCTTATGACGTTGTCACGTTCAACTACCGTCAGTAAACCGACTTTACAGACAACCGATTTTTTATTTTATTTTAAAAAGGAGTTATTCAATTCGACTGTGTATTTTTAACATAGACTTTGTTTTCTCCATTTTAAAACATTATTACCCTCACGCTAGAATTGTATAATGTATGTATATCATCAAGGCGTTTTACATACATAAATTATATGTGAACGAATATCCAGACATTTTTATTTTTCTGGAATTCAAAGATGAGCGCCGAAATACTCGCCCCTTACTTTCTTAGAAATACTATGTCAAAAGAAAGGCGATGTCAAGAGAACGTCGCAATATAAAAAAAAAACTTTTAAAAGCTATCTTTAAAAAAAAATCTTACATATCTTTAACTCCTTAAATTTAAAACTTCGTAAATTTAACTAACGTTTCTACAACTATAAATATACATTTCCGTTGATATTTAAAGTTAATTTAATGGACAAGTTTTACAAATGCTTAGAAATAAAAATCGGTGTTAAGAAAATGTAAGCGAATACAAATTCAGGGTGTATCTATTATATTATTGTTCGATGCTGAAAATAAATATTAAAAATTATGTATTTTTTTTTAGGGGTATAAAAACAGTATGAAAGTGTTAGATTTGTAGCTGTGGGAGAGACCTACGTTCAACAGTGAATTTGATCGGCTGTAATGATGTCATTTTAAACTTTAAACATCTAGATAAAATAAATCGCATTTGAATCGTTATTACAAATAAAGTTATAAACAGAGACACATAGGATTGGTCACAATAATTGACGGCTCCGTGGCGCAGTGGCTTAGCAATCAGTTGTTGCGCTGGGGGCCGCGGGTTCGAATTCCGCACTGAACAAGTATTTGTATGGCCTACAAATAATTGTTCCGGGTCTGGATGTTTGTTCTTGTGCAATTTATGTTTGTAAACTGCCTCCACGACACAGGAGAAAATCCTAGTGTGGGGGTAACGTTTTTTATAAAATAAAAAAATAATAATAATATTTAGACTGGAAATGGATGAGCATTTACGGCACTACCATAAGCTCGTCGTATTATTTTGTCATATAAAACTCCATGTGATGTTTGTGGTGTGAGTTCAACAACTTTGTCTCAGTAGTTCAACTCATGAAAGGATTAACATTCAGTTGAACTACTAGGAAAAGGTCACACTAATTTGCTGATGGAACTAATCAGTAGAACTAGCAGGGACGAGCCTAATCACCGTACTCGTCAGCAGATTGATGATCGCGACGCCAGACGTCTCACGTCTTTGACTGGTCTGAGTATTCTAGGTCTGATTATTCGTTAGTTCTTTATAAACGTTTCCATAGTTTCTCTTACGCGACCCATTGGAATCCATGTGCTATGCCACGAGATACGACAATGGATTCTAATGGGCCGATGCAGCAAATTGTACCATTTATTGAATGAATTATAATGATGTTGAGAAATCTAAGCGTTGTGTAACGTTCTAAAACAATTCTTTGTGAAGTCTGGTTCTACAGTCAGTACCGAATTGACGTAACATATCATATCACCAGATTTTTAAGTGATGAACATGATGTTGTCATTTGGAGAAAAAGCTGACATTATTTTCTCCCAACCTACTTAATGTTTAAGCCACAAAAACTCTTTCTTAGGCTTATTCTCTCAACCCAAGTTAGCGGTGTTTCACCTCGAGCCTCCAAAAACACGTAAAGCCGTTGATTCTGCGCCTGATATCTCTCCGGTCACTATACACTCGGGCACTAATAATACTGTCCTGCGCAGATAGCTAGTCCCGTTGGGACTGACCGCCGTGTCCGAAATCGATCTGGAGGATATTATTATTCTATCCCTTTATTTTCTT
Organism: Parnassius mnemosyne; assembly: GCA_963668995.1. Taxonomy (NCBI): domain Eukaryota; kingdom Metazoa; phylum Arthropoda; class Insecta; order Lepidoptera; family Papilionidae; genus Parnassius; species Parnassius mnemosyne. Next base: position 36,215,064 of record CAVLGL010000148.1, on the reverse strand, counting down.
GTTTTTAAAAGCCTTTGTCTATTAAATAAAGACAAAGGGCTTTCTTCAAAGATTACGAGTACGAGGCGAGTATGGCTTGTGAGTGCAAAAAGAATGTCGCCATATAGCACTAGTAATGATTTTCTGTTATTAGTAAATAAATTGCTAGTTTTATACAGCCCAAGTAATAAAATATGAGTATTGAGTTAGTAAAGCCTTCATATTCACGCTTTTAAAATGCTTTGGAGTTTTGTTCCGTTACAATGTGTGGCGCTCAAGAGATCTGCAAATCGCAGTTTATCGGAACTGTTATTTTATGCCATGTATAATTTATAGCGCTAATGATATGCTATTAGCGCGTTTTGAACAAAAAGAATGAGAAATAAAAGGCTTGAAGGCTGTTAGTTTATTAAGTGGGTCAGTAGAAGAAAAGGAACGGGAACCACACCGGTCGCTGCAATAGAGGAACGTCATCGCGTGAGTAATTAGGAAAAAATGTGGAATACAGACGTACGTATTTCTGTGTCGTAAAGATTATGAAATGTAATAATAATAATATGACTTACCGAAGTACAATACATCTTGATACGCAGGTAACGATATAAACATTTAACAACTACAACATTTAGCTATCTTAGTTTGTTCTTATTACTCTTTATCTTAGTTAGTTTCAGATTATCAAAGTTCACTGCTGCTCAAAGGCCACACATTTTTACTGGTATATAGACTATAAGTCCTAAGGTGTTTCGACGCATCTGCATTATGAATATGTAATGTAGGTGTGTATGCACTGATTATCAGGTGAGTTGTTCGCTCGTTTGTTGCCCTTATTCGATATAAATATCACGCATAACAAAAACATAATATGATTTCTGGTAAATGTTTACTGAATATTTTTTGTAATTATCTGTAAATTCTTTTCAAATATAGGCATTGTTTTCATACTCTTACAGAAAAATAAGGTATTTTATACAAAGGCTAGTAAAATTGGACAATTATATTTTTGTAGCAGAACCAAAAAACAAGGGAATAAAGGTAGAAAGTATAAAAAAAAATTGGAACAGGAAAATTCGGTTTAAAAGTTACGTCGCCCCGAGCGAGTGGTATTCTTTGCATTTTATTTTTTGTAAGGCACGCTCCTAATTCCAAACGTTCATATACTCGTGCCTATACTTTCGTAGCATTCAACTTCAGAAGAATATTCCAGTAGATTGGACACATTGCTATGTACTTAATTATGAAACGTGTTGGGTTTGCCAATTTGCATCGCTACCAAAATAAAATAATCGAAGCATTTAAACTGAGCTTCATTAAATTAATTTTGCCATCTGTACAAGGCAACAAGTAAAGGGTAGATGCCGTAGTACTCATACTTCTTACTTCAAAAGAACAACCAAAAAGTAAAGTACGAAGTCTAATTTCTGAGAGGGTTTTGGTCCAGGGAAGAATTTACCACGTTGCATCAAAAATAGCAGACTTTTAATTTCTCAGACATGCAGGTTTCCTCAAAATTCTTTCCTACTCCAAGCAGGTGATAAACCAGCACACAACTTCAATTAATAACTTTAGTGTTGCCGACGGGGATCAAACTCGGTTTCTTCGTATACTGTATGATTTTAAGGAGAGCAACAAAGCTTACCATACAGTATATATTACGTGGTAGAGGCATGCTGCAGCTATATTTGTAGAATAGTTGTAGTACAAATGGGTTGGCTCAACCGAGGACGGACCACGCTCTCACAGAATACCAGCGTAAAATAGCAGCTTAACGCTGCTGTGTTTCGTATGGTGAGTGTAGAGAACCGGAGACCCCTTTTTACCGGAAATGAGGCATTCCATCTTAGTCCTCACGGGTGACAACGTATCTGCATTTTAATTTATAATAGAGGATAGATGTAAATGTCTATGGGCCGCAGCAACTACTTACCATCAGATGGACTGTGTGCTCGTTTATCACTCTTATCCTATATAAAAAAAATGTGCGTATCAGCTTCGATGCGTGACTGGACTATAATCCTGAAAACCAAATTCTTAAAATATATACAATAGGAAAAGTAAATAAAGTAAATGAACCTATACATTTATTTATATTGATTTGATAAAATATATTGCATAAATTATATAATATAAAAAAATTATATGACTTAAGTTAATTACATTATACATTTCGCGCTACGAAACGCGCGAAATGTCGCGCAGAAGACTACCATAACGGCTTCACTTTTTGTTAACGATCGACTTTACTGCCCATCTACGAGTATGTTTCATACCGTGCGCTAAATATGAAACGATTCTTAATGAGTAAACTCCAATAAACTCGAAAAAGAAACACGAAAAATATCCTGTAGATCAAATTTCGATCATGGTGGCCATCCTCAACAGTCTCAACGGAGACTAGCCAGATGGCTAGTCGTATATTCGCGCACTATATTCGTATATTCGCTATATTCGTGCACTAAAATCCTGTCCTGCACAGATGTGCAGGACAGGATTTTAGTGCACGAATATGTGCGCAAGCACAGGTTCACTCTCTATTCCTTCACGTCATAGCTCGACGGGACAGCAGTCCGCCACGGTTTTAGGTGCTTTCCGAGGCACGGGGAACAACTCCACCTTTATCGTTCTGTATCTCGGAAAATCTGACAATGTGGGTGTTAGGTTCGGGCCAAAATCATTAACAGCCCGAATTAATTAAAGTCTTCATCAGGTTTGTCTTTAACCGGTAATGTCTAATACAAATAATTAGTCTTTGAGGTTTTGAACTACTGTTACTAAAAGAAATGCCATGTGTAGTATTCGCGTTAATTAGGAAATCATTATAATTCCATATTCATAACATTTTCTTTATAAGTTAGAAATAAAGAAATTACCAACTGCTATTGTTTCGATAAGGTGTTGCTTGTTATTTCAAGGTAAGCAAAATTATGCGATATTTTTTTTGGTATAACCCTAAGTGGGTATACTACTATGCAGCCACTACGGTATGGAGAGCCATTCCACGCATATATTAAAGCCTTCGTTGCATGGAGATGTTTGGAATTCCATGGACTGCATATCCATTTAAGTTGCCCGTTAGCTAGTTTCTTCCTTTTATATAATAAAATTATGATTTGTGTGTGATAGTGATTATTTGTTTTAATTCTAATTAGGTCATAAAACAAAACAACATAAATTCTATAACGACGACGCGAGCATCATATACTCAAAGAGATTTAAATATATACTACTACATAAATGTCTTTGCATATACTCGTAAGATTCAAGACGATGATGTTGAAAACTACACACTGACTGTAAGGAATTCAATAAAACTTAAACTCGATGGGATATAATATATATCCAAAAAAACAGCGTTTTTTTTACAACTTTCGTATATTTTAGTGATGAGTTTGTTTATATTAAAAAACAATATTAAAAGAATATTATGGGGTTACAGGGAATTTAATGTGAAATACTTTATCTATCCCAGAATAAATAATATAAAAGTTCGGCAATAATAAGGCGGAAGAAAACTTCAGCTGCAACTCATGAGTTCACTGCAGTTTAACAGCGATAAAGATGTACCAAAGCTGCTTCATGCATAGAGCCGCAAGATATTATAATGTAATTTTGTTAGGAAAGCATTCAGAGCACGTTTCGGTGAAAGCGCAGCAGAAATTATTGCTTTATTAAATTGCTAATAATTGCAGAGTTTCAGCACGGTAAGTAAAGTATAGCCAAGTTTGTAAATTACAATGATGGAATGGATGCAAAATAGCAATAAAGTTATACGAAAGTTGTATGAATATTGAGTAATTTTTATATTAATAAAAGTTGTTATAATATATGTATATACATAGGCTGCACTAAAAGTATCGGGAATGGAATATTTCCACTGTTCCTGTCATATTAAAATCTTTTTAATTGAAAAGTCCTTGGTTTAAAAATCGAATACCATTTATTTATTTAAAAAAAGATTCTCGGTCTTGTCACAAGGTTTTGTCAAACTTGTTTAGTCGTTGAGAAAATGGAATTGACTCGAGAAAATTCAAGAGCGATGATTTATTGTGACTTTCGAAGTGATTTAACACAAAAACAGTGTATTGACCGGATGATTTCTGCATTTGGTGATGAAGCCCCATCCAAAACCACAATTTATCGCTAGTTTGCTGAATTTCAAGGTGGACGTGTCAAACTCGGTGATGATCCCCGTCAAGGTCGTTCAAAAACTGCAGTCACCCAAGAAAACGTTGATGCTGTGCGTAAGCTGATTGAGGAAGATCGACATGTGACATACCGCGAAATTCAGGAAACTTTAGACATTGGCATGAGTCAAATACAAATAATCTTGCATGAACAATTAGGTGTAAAAATGTTGTTTTCCCGATGGATACCGCATTCGCTCTGTGAAGAGCAAAAAGCGGCTCGCGTTACTTGGTGCGTCAGACCTATCGAAAGATTCCACGCAGGATCCTCAAATACTGTATGCAACATCGTATCAGGTGACGAATCTTGGATATACGCGTACAAACCCGAAACAAAAAACCAGTCACGAGTTTGGGTGTTCGAAAATGAGTTAAAGCCAACAAAAATTGTTCGTTCACGGAGTGTTGCAAAAAAAATGGTGGCCACGTTTGTCTCCAAAACCGGCCATGTTACGACTATTCCTCTTGAAGGACAAAGAACGGTTAATGCAGAATGGTATGCTAGCATTTGTTCGCCACAGGTCGTTTCTGAACTCCGTAAAGAGAACTGCAACCGCCGCATCATCCTCCATCACGACAATGCGAGTCCTCACACCGCACACAGAACAAAAGAGTTTTTAGAGCAAGAAAACATAGAATTATTAGACCATCCGCCGTATAGCTCCGACCTAAGCCCTAATGATTTCTATACTTTCCCTAAAATAAAGAATAAATTGCGTGGACAGAGATTTTCATCACCTGAAGAAGCTGTGGACGCCTACAAAACGGCCATTTTGGAGACCCCAACTTCCGAATGGAATGGTTGCTTCAATGATTGGTTCCATCGTATGGAAAAATGTGTCAAATTTCGCGGAGCATACTTCGAAAAGCAATAAATACATTTTTAAATAGTAATGTTGTGTCACTTCCCTGATTCCCGAAATTTTCAGTGCCGCCCTCGTATATATATATATATATATATATATATATATATATATATGTTTTCGTGAGATGAGAAGGTTTTTGGGCAAGGAAGAGTCTGCCTCGCTGCCCCTAAGCATGTTAACAAACGATATAACACGTCCTCAAAATATTTTTATAATTTCTCAAACCTTGTCCTATTTTTGTGTGGGTGTAAGTGCGGTTGATGTTCATGAGGTCCCGAGTTCGAATCCCAATTATCGAAACATGCTCAAGAGCAGCCCGGAGTCAGGAAGTGGGCGGTGTCACTCTTTTGCCTCGGAAAGTGTGTAAAGCTGTTAGTCCTGCGTCTGATCTTTCATCGGTCGTGTCGGTTTTCCGTCCCATCGTACGATAAGAGTCGGGAAATAGACAGTGCACTTGTGCTTGCGCGTGCACTGGGGCACTACAATTCTGTCCTACGCAGATGGCTAGTAAGACTGGCCGCCGGGACGCAGTCTGCAGGACATTTATTTCAAAATTTTAATGGTGTCTTTCAATTAACAAAACTTCAATGGTGCCGTCGGCAATGGAATTTTGCTCACGTATTATGAAATTTAGAGACGAGCGCTTAATCCTCTATGCTGCCATGCGTTCAGTAAGCTTTTAAATGGACTTACATCCCACCTCATGGCAAGTGCTAACCTAGCCACGGGTGATTAAGCGAGCTTATAGTAGCTTAACGAAAGCCTTCTCTTCTTCTACATCATCAACAGCCTCTAAAGCCCACTGCTTCACATGGGTCTCTCCTGTTTCTTTGGCAGAAGAATTGACGACCGCAGTATCAGACATCTCACACCTTTGACGCTGCTACTGCCGCCGGTCTGGGCATTTTACGTGTGGCATAAGCGAGACCAGATTCAAAAGTTTAATTTAAGAAACTTTACTTGTATTTTCTTATTAAACGTGAAGGTGTATATTACAGGGTTATTTTTGAAAGAGTAGCCAAATTTTAAACATAACTTGAAATATATAGATAAATATATTTAGTGCATAATTAGGTACTGACCAGCGACATTGCATGACAAGGTCACTTGAATAATTTTACTCAACAAGATGGCGCCGTTTAGTAAGAAGACTAGGCTGTTAATTTAACGGCTAGTTAAACTACTTGGCTGCGACGTATACATGGACAGACATCCAGTGCCGGAACAAATATTTGAATGCCATACAAATAATTGTTTCGTATGGGATTCGAACTTGCAGCAATACGACGCCGTAGCCAAATGCTTAGTTACTACGCTACCGAACTGTTACTAATCTCTCTAGTCTTAATCTAATAACAAAATATTGTTCTTTCAGAGCGTATATATTTCACTTTATAATTCATAGAAATACTTTAAATATCAAAAAAATAAAATTACAAAACTAAAGATACCAGCGATGATATAATCATGTTAATGTAAGCAATCCATAACGGTAATGGTGGCTTAAATAAAATTTTATGAGAAGCTTTGAATTTAAAAGAACCTTTGTCTTAATAGACTTTGTCGATACAGGTAGCGGGTCAAGTGTCTTTCAAGAGGACTAGATGCAGTCTTGATATAAGGCATAGGTATAGTGCGTAATTTAACACTAAAATGCTATACTTTTTATAAATAATTAGCAAACAAAACTTTCATCATGGGGGGTATTATGCCATAGTTGCCACGCTTGGCGAGCGGGTTGGCTACCGCACTTTTTTATTGTTTTTTGCTGTTATCAGAATGTCGCCTCTTACGTCACACACGGGAAGGTATGGGGTAGTGGGTATTTTTACTTGCCACTGCACGGGCAAAATGTCCAATTATATTAAATCCATCGTTTTAACCTTGAAAGTACTTTAAGGTGAACTTTATACCTAACCTTACGTGCAAATCATCATTTTAATAACAAAGAATTGACTCAAGAGGTGGTTTAAAAATGTTATCACAATGGCTTTTACTCGGGCCATTCGGGCATTCGGGCCATCGGGCTCAGCTAAGGCCATTTCCCCACCGTAAATCCAATGCCACACGCGATGTTTATTCGTTCTTTTCTACTATTTTTTTTAAATTGACGCTTATTACCTAAGCTACCAGGTCTCCGTAAGAATTGCAAAAGTCTGATACTGCAATCGCTGATTTCATAATAGTAGTAAATCCTCTAGACTCTGACTTTTAGAAAGTCCTTAAAAAAGAACACTCTTACGTCAAAAGGGACCAAGTAAAACATGATGATGATAATGATTTTCTCTGAAGGCAGATTGATGGCTGATTTCCGATCACAGTGACAATATATCGAAAGCTATCAACTGCACAGGAGTACTATATTTTATTTTTATATTACACTAGAGATCCGCCCCGGCTTCGCACGGGTGATTGCTGAATCTCGGCAACAGCGCCACCTTCCGGTCCGAATGTAAATTTGCACCATCTAGAAACCCATTTTACACACAAAAATTTCATCAAAATCCGTCGAGTCGTTTCTGAATTTTAGTGAGACTAACGGATAACAATTGATTTGTATATAAACAAAAATATTATGCATCGCATTTACTGCGGGGCGTGCTTTGAGAGATTCTTTGGAATAATTCTTATCATCGCACGTTGCGATAAAATTTTCAATACAATCCACACAATCTAAATAATTGACCTGCCACTTCGCCATTTTCCACGATTTTTCTTCCTCACATGACCACATAGAAGAACTGTCACCAACGATGTTTATGAACTTTTATGACTCAAGAACCTTCAACAAACGAAAGTACTGTTTATTTAAAGGCCGTCAATGCACCTACGAATCCTCTGTTGCTGCAGCTGTTGATGGACAGCGGTGGTACCCTCATGTGAACTGCATACTCATTAGCCACCTAAAAAAAACTATAGAACTGAGCGAACACAGAAGCACTCACTCATCGCTGTGTCCGAAATAGAAGCTTTTACGACAAGAACGCAGGTAAGCTATTGTACTGTATCAGGAACACAAGGTCAAGCACAACACTCTCAGACCCGAGAACCAACAATTTGTGCATTTGGACAAATGTCGAACTGAGCTGAGAATTAGACGACGTAAATCTTCGAAACGTTGTGTAGCAGCCAGTTTCTGTGATCAGTGACCAGTCACACTTAACTTGAGTGTATTTCATGCAAATAAAACGATTAGCTTCTTGAATTACGCCTAAAACTGTTAAAAATCTATTCAAATAATTTACAACATTTCTTTTATACCTTCTCACTTTAAACAAAATGACCGATATTCCCACAAGTACTAATGAAGTTGCCTTTGGGACACAATCGAGTGAAATACTCATCAAGCAAGAAAAACGTTCAGATTAAAATATTTGATGTCGAATGATTTTGAAATCGACGCACTCAGTCGCATACAAATCGACAGTGTAACGTGCCCTATATCAACCGAATATCACAAGACCGCCGAAGCACAAGACAGAGATAGCGACAACATCAAACATCTATCGAAGCAAAGTAACTTGTCCATCAAGCAAGTTACAATGCCAATGACGCATCTACCTATCTACTGTGAAGCCTCAACATCAACCATGCGACCATACCTACCAGAAGAATGTCGTCGCGAAGTCTTCAATGCACTGCACAACATCAGTCATCCAGTTGTTAGAGCAACAAGAAAACTCTTCACTGGAAAATTATTTTGGCCTTCAATACAAGTGGATGTTGACAACTGGGCGAAGCAATGCATTCAATGCCAAAAATTCAAAGTACAAAGACATACATCAAGCAGCCTAGCTTCATTTCCACCTACGGAGAGATTCGAACACCTGCACGTTGACATCGTTGGACCATTACCTACTTCACCGCAAGGACATCGTTACCTCGTGACAATGATCGACAGAACAACAAGATGGCCAGAAGCAATACCTACCGATGATACTTCAGCTGAATCCGTCGCGAAGATAATTTATGAAAATTGGATTACTCGTTTTGGATCACCCAAAACCATCACAACAGATCAAGGAAGAAACTTCGAAAGCAACCTATTCCTCAAACTTCTTCAAACTATGGGAATACAGAAGACACGTACAACGGCATACCATCCTCAATCAAACGGAGTAGTCGAACGATGGCATCGTACATTGAAGACCGAACTCAAAACTCGTTTATCTCAACATACGAGTACAAAGTGGATTGATAAGCTACCTACAGAGCACTGTAGGTAGCTCATCAATAGGTAGGTAGCTCATAATAGCAATTTGGACTACGAGCAACACCGCGTGCAGACACTAGTCTTAGCGCCGCTCAGCTAACCTACGGCTGCAGCATAAGACTACCGTGTGACTTCTTCACTTCAACATCGTCAAATAATCAAGAAATGAATTACGATTTTGTAACTTGACTTCGAGAATCAATCAACAAAGTCTTATCGTCGAAACGCACATCATCACACGGAAATAATAAATCAGTATTCGTTCATCAAGATTTTAAAACATGCAAGCAAGGTTTTGAAAGAAACAATTTCAACCTACCTACGATGGACCGTATAAAGTATTAGAGCGAAATAGCAAGACTTTTAAATTACAAATACCCGGAAGGAAATCTACAATTATATCGATCGACCGACTAAAGCCTACCTATATTACTAACCAGAATACTTCAGAGGATTCACCATCATCATCATCATCATCTCAACCACCAGCGAGGAAGCTTGAAAACCTATCATCTACATCAACCCAGATGAAACCTATTTTAAAAACTACGAGACATGGGCGAGTCGTCAAGCCTCCGGTACGCTTTCGCTAGTGGGAGAGTGATGTAGCAGCCAGGCTAATCAACCCTAGACCGTTATAAATAATGTTACCCTGCTACTACTGTAACGCAAAAGGTGAAGGTCTAAAGAAAATATTTATTTCCTAATTACCCTCGGCTACTGAGATACTGCGGGCTGCAAGTCGATACGAGATAATGTGACGTATATATATTTAACGTTCTAATATAGAAACAAGAAACAGCCGCAAATATCATCAGCACCGCATCGTCTTCACACGCCGGCTATCTTCACGCATCCGTCGAGCATTTTCGAGCCGTTTCTTCAACGCCGCAGCTTCGCTTCTTCTTGCTGTTCCGGAGATGTATCCCACGCCTCCGCCGCTCGCCGATTACGCGCGCGCGCCGGTCTGCATCACTTTTATAGCTCCGTCTACAACGCAGCTACGAGAAACGATCCGCGAATCTAAGGCCGGAATTCCGTTTCGATATTCTGATTCGGAATCCCGAACGCAGCAAGTCCATATAAAATCTATGACCCGCCACACACGTACGGTAGTTTTCCGTTCGATATTTTGCGGGCAAAATGGGATTCCGTTTGTGTGTGGCCGCCCGTTCGGAATTCCGAAACGGAATCTCGAAACGGAATTCCGTATGTATGTGGCGGGCCTAACGCCGGCAAACGGAGCGCGACATACATATAATAGTTGTACATAATATTTTATGGTTTTATCTTTATTGGTCAAAATGTATGAATTGTAATTGGCTAAGTAAATAAAATATTTTACTATTGGTAAACTAAGGACGTAGCCGGACATATAAATATAAGTAGGGTTAGCTGAATAAAAGATACTCCATACTCCATTCGCCTGCACATAGTAAGGCATATCAGAAAGTTTTATTTCTCCGCTCCTAAACCACTCGGAGTCTGTTAATAGTGGACACCATACACCACTATTACAAACGTTACACTTATGTATTTCGTTATTTTTGAGGTTATGATGTAGCCATGACTGCAGCCATGACTACAACCTCGGCTAAAACAATTGATATGAAAACTATGCAGTAATATATACTTAACTAAATAAGTCAATTCAATGACTAAAACCACAAAAATGAATCAATAACCTTTCTAATCTTTTCACTGCTAAGTATCTAAGACACAGGTGCTTTGACTTTTGCTCACACTTTGACAGCTCTCGTGTCATAATACCACAGACTGCATAGAGACATTCATAATACATTCCGTTCTAAGTATTGGTGCATTATGTATTTACTGTCAACCTATCATTTGCAACTTATTTCGGAATACTTTCCATATCCCCACCTAAAATGATATTATTAATAATACACTACAAAAATAAATAAAAAATCTGCAATAAAATCTAGTATTTAAGAAAAGTAAACGCATAATAGTAGTGTTACTTTAGTGTTATGATGAAACGTGTACCACAGATAAAAACGGGACGGGCTTAGATGCGTTCAAAACATATAAAAAGTAATAAGGAAATGAGGTTTTTCACAATGCTAAATTATTTTACCGGCTCCAAGAAAAGAAGTTGGCCCCGTAATTTAATATACACTTATGTCACTATTTTTTGACGCATCAATCATTAGTGGTCATTTCATATTTTGGTCAGGTCGTATTTGACCGATGTTCTTTGGCAAGAAGCAAACACAACACTCAAGTAAAGGCGATTGTTTGCGAACAAAAACTTAGATATAAAGTCTAAGTATCGACCGTGTAAATAGACTGATGCATGGATGAATTCATTTTCCACTGCAAAGTTTCTCCTTCTTTCCGACGGACCTTTTCGTTAGGGCTATGTTCATTATTGCTTACCTTACATATAATTTTCGAGATGGGTAAACTATTTACATACATAATTAAGTTTATACAGAATCCATAGGGATCGAATCCTACTCTCCCTTGTAACTAGTCCGGTTTTTGATGTGAAACATCTACTGACACGCCTTAGCACCGAGTTGTACACCGTGACGGCAAACGGCATAACGTTTTCTGCCACCTCTATCCCACAGCTCTCGATTCCCTTGTGTAGTATCTCTGTGTAAGTTGTGTACTGCGTTTGCTTTTAAATTTTTTTTGTAACGAAGTTCTTTATCAGACGGTACGGATTTGGCGGATGGGGGCTAGGCGAGAAAAAGTGTAAAATTTTTCCGTCATGACCCTTTCTGACGTAGTGTAGACGGGCCTTGGCGGCTATAAAGAAGCAAGATGGAATAATATCCATCTCCCTTGCACTTTTTCTTATCTTGCCATTAATGAAATATTATTTTATTTTAAATGACGCTTCATTTTAATTTCATTACAGCCCTTCACAAGTCCACTGCTGAACATAGGCCTCCCCCAAAGAATGCCACAAAGCACGGTCCTGAGCCACCTGCATCCATCGACTTCCTGCATGTCTTACCAGGTCGTCACTCCATCTCGTGGGGGGACGCCCTACACTTCGCCTACCGGTACGAGGCTGCCACTCGAGAACCTTTCTTCCCCATCGGTTGTCGGTTCTTCGAGCTATATGGCCGGCCCACTGCCACTTCAGCTTACTAATCCGTTGGGCTATGTCGGTTACTCTGGATCTACTGTGGATATCCTAATTCCTAAGTTTATCACGCAGAGAAACTCCGAGCATAGCCCTCTCCATAGCTCGCTGAGCGACCTTGAGCTTCCTCATACGGCTTGCAGTGAAGGACCACGTCTCAGTTCCGTAAGTCATCACTGGCAACACGCACTGGTTGTACAATTTCGTTTTCAGGTTTTGAGGTATGTCTGACGAGAAGATGTATCGTAGCTTCCCGAACGCTGCCCAGCCGAGTTGAATCCGTCGATTGACCTCTCGGTCGAAGTTGGACTTACCTAGTTGGACTATTTGTCCCAGGTAAACATACTCGTCAACAACTTCGAGCTTAGTGCTCCCAACAACTACCGGCATAGGTGTGACATGGACATTGAACATGATCTTTGTTTTGTCCATGTTCATCTTAAGACCTATCCGTTGGGAAACACTATCGAGGTCATTGAGCATAGTGCTTAGGTCCTCCAGCGATTCTGCCATAAGGACTATATCGTCGGCAAATCGAAGGTGAGTGATGTACTCGCCATTGATGTTGATACCGTATCCTTTCCAGTCCAGAAGCTTGAAAACGTCTTCCAATGCAGCGGTGAAGAGTTTCGGGGATATGACGTCACCCTGTCTTACACCTCTCTGCAATTGGATAGGTTTCGTACTCTGGTTATGTACTCGGATAGCCATCGTAGCCCTACTATACAAGCACTTCAACACTTCGATATACCGACAGTCAACTTGGCATCGCTGAAGAGACTGCAGCACCGCCCAAATTTCGACGGAATCAAAGGCTTTCTCATAGTCCACATACGCCAGACATAGTGGCAAATTCTTGACTTCTGTACAATTTGCCGAAGGGTATGTATGTGGTCTATGGTGCTAAAGCCCTTTCGGAAACCGGCTTGTTCGGGAGGCTGGAAGTCGTCAAGTCTGCGCGCGAGACGATTCGTAATGACTCTCGAAAACAGCACGTAGACGCGGCTCAGAAGGGAAATCGGTCTGTAGTTCTTCAAGAGAGCGTTGTCACCTTTCTTGAAGAACAAGACCACCGCACTTCTGCTCCACGCCTCCGGTGTAATGCCACCATGGAGGACGGAATTAAAGAGCTTCTGAAGGCCTTCAAGTACCGGTCTTCCACCCGCTTTCAGAAGCTCCGCTGTAATTCCATCCTCGCCTGGGGCCTTACCGTTTTTAAGGTGCTGGAAAGCCATTCTAATCTCGCTCAGACTGACGTCCGGGATATCTTCAGAATAGTGTCGGATGAGACTCGCTCTTGGATCGTTACTCACACTTGCGTGTGGCTCCAACGATGACGTGTACAGCTGCCCATAGAACCTCTCAATCTGACTCAAAACCTCAGGTGTCCCGGAAACGATGCTGCCACATTCTGTCTTCAGCTTTGACAGGTGGCTCTTTCTGGCAGACAGATCTCTGGCAAAGACTTTGGAGCCTTGGTTCCGCTCGATCGCTTCTTCAATACGAGCTGTATTGAAGTTGCGTAAGTCCCGCCGCATGCATTTGGAGATCTGTCTGTTCAGATGCCTGTATGCTATCAAGTCTGTTGAAGAATGTAGCTTCATCTCCCGTCTAACAGCTATGAGAATAAGAGTGTGATCGGAGAGTTTTTGTGTTCTTCTGCGGCGGGTCTTGCAGAACTTAGCTCCGACCGCATGGACAGTTTCCACGAGCTTGTCATTCATATCGTCCACTTCATTTCAGTCTTCTAGGCACTGAAAACGGTTTTGTAACTCGAGCTGAAAGGTTTCGGGACTTTGGAACAGAGCACGAGGGGGACGGAGCGTTGACTTCATTAGACGAGACCTCTCTAACTTAACGTTTAGGTTCAGTGTGCCTCTAACCATTCGGTGATCGCTACCAGTTTTCACCCTCGCGATCACGGTGACATCACTGAACAGTTGTCGTCTGGTCGTCATAATGAAGTCAATCTCATTTTTTGTCGAACCGTCGGGGCTCGACCAGGTCCACTTCCTGTGGGGCCGCTTCTGGAAGAAAGAGTTCATCATAAAGAGTCCCTCTTTCTCCATGAAGTCGGCCAGCTGCTGGCCCCTTGGGTTCCGTTGCCCCGTTCCAAATTTCCCTACTTTCAGCTCACCGTTCTCTCTTGTGCCTAGTTTTGCATTGAAGTCTCCCATTAACACCGTATATTGGGTTTTAGAGGAATGTATGGCTCTAGAGATATCCTCATACATTTCCTCAACCTCCTCATCGGGGTGTGCCGAGGATGGTGCGTAAACCTGTATGACCTTCAGCGAATACCGTTTGGTGATTCTGATTATAAGGTGCGCAACCCTCGTCGACACACTCCCGATCTTTACAACGTTGTTAACGAGAGACTTGTGGACGATAAATCCGACACCTCCTTGGGACAGATGGTCGCCCTCCCGGTGATAGAGCAAGTTGCCGGATTCGAGGATTACCGTGTCCTCCCCCGCTCTTCGGACTTCGGATAATCCTATAATATGCCAGCGCAACTTGTCTATCTCTTCTTCCAGCTCCACGATCTTCTCGTCAGTCCTCAGGGTGCGTGCGTTGTACGTTGCCAGGTCGAGTCGTCTAAGGTGGCAACCGAACCTCCACCGGAGATTCTTAGCACCCTCTGCCCCGCCGTTACTATGGTCGCCACCGTAGCCAGGAATAGCGGGGCCGCCGGGGACTGGGGGCCATCTCTTCGTTACATTCATAGGGTGGTATTTGCCATAGTTGCCACGCTTGGCGAGCGGGTTGGCAACCGCAGTTTTTTTATTGTAATTTTGGCTATCATCAGGAAGATGCTGCTGCCCATCTCCTGCCTGTTTCCCTTAGTCGCCTTTTACGACACCCACGGGAGGATATGGGGTAGTGGATATTCTTGACCGCCACTACACGGCTTGTAGTGGCGGTCACTACTTCATTTTAATAAACGCTAGAAATTCATTTATTTGTACTTGTTTATCAATATATTAATACGTTTATCAATAATAATATACTAGGAAAGGAACTTCGTTCCAACCGCTCAACGACACTCACGTTTGTTTAATATATTTTATTCCATTCCTTTACTGGTTTTCATTAATTATAGATTCTAACATCAAGTATGATGCTTTACATCTGCCGGAAGTCCCATGATGGCCAACTTTTTTATACTATAGAGCAGAATATACTTTCATGGTGCTAATGCATAATTTTCAATCAGATCTGAAGATTATTGAATAAGGTTGAAATTTTTGTAAATCTTCTGCAAATCATTACGTAATTTTACTAACGCAGCATATCCTATCATAACTTATCTTATTTTACGTACTTTATTCTCTCTTATTTTCTTCTTTCCTCTTCTCACGTATCAGAAGTTGTGCAATGTCAAGGTAATTTCACATATAACCAATTTTGACCGCCAGCTGTATTACGTATTCCTACAGGAAGATATTTCTCATAAATTATAAAATTTCAAAGCGAGATCTTATTTTACGATCGTAATTTTCGAAGCTGAAGTAAGGTAAGAAAAGCAATAACGAACAAAAGCATTTCAAATTTCCAAACTTGAATATTTCAAGCAAGTTTGAAGCTGTTAGTTTATGTCGAATGGATTAACGAGTTAAAAATTCAAGATGTTAGCTTAATCATAACTTTTAGAACTTTTTTAATACTTTAGCAATTTACAAAACACTTGGATACAATATCAGCAAAACCCGTTACCGAGAACTAGTATGTGGTGTGTAAAACCTTATCTATATATATTATAAAACTGTAATGTGTATCCGTAACATTAAAATAAAAGAAAGTGTTAACTGTCGAAGCTGAAGACCGAGTGTGGCAGCGTCGTTTCCGACACACCTGAGATTTTGAGTTAGATTGAAAGGTTCCATGGACAGCTGTACATGTCATCGTTGGAGTCACACGCAAGTGCAAGTAACGATCCAAGAGCGAGTCTTATCCGACACTATTCCGAAGATATCCCGGACGTTAATCTGACCGAGATTAGAATGGCTCTCCAACACCTTAAAAACGGCATAGCGCCAGGTAAGGATGGAATTACAGCAGAGCTTCCGAAAGCGGGTAGAAAACCGGTACTTGAAGTCCTTCAGAAGGTCTTTAATTCCGTCCTGCATGGTGGCACTACACAGGAGGCGTGGAGCAGAAGTGCGGTGGTCTGTTCTTCAAGAAAGGCAACAACGCTCTATTGAAGAACTACAGACCGATTTCCCTTCTAAGCCGCGTCTACGTACTGTTTTCGAGAGTCATTACAAATTGTCTCGCATGCAGAATCGACAATTTTCAGCCTCCAGAACAAGCCGGTTTCCGAAAAGGCTTTAGCACCATAGATCACATACATACGCTTCGGCAAATTGTACAGAAGTCCGAGAAGTACAATTTGCCATTATGTCTGCCGAGTAGTGTAGTTGTACCACTTCTAGACCACCTGAGTCAGACGTGGTTCAACGACGTTCGTCGACACCCGATCCTAAAAAAAAAGAAAAAAAAAAGGTTTTGGCATGATCTGGTCCATTTTTGTGTAGAATGCACGGTTCCGGAGATGTGTAGATCAATTAGCTAATATCTAATTGATATCCGGTAAGGGCCTCCACCGTCATTAGCGTCCCATTGTTCCTATTTCTATTGTTCTATTGTTCATTAATCACCTTCATTGCAGCGTGTGCGTCGACTATATCAGTGCTATTGTATTATATTTCTTTGTTCCTAATTATACAACGCTAATCTGAATCATCAATAAAACACATTACATAATTTTGTTACAATTTTTATTTATAAAATACAAAATCTTATTAATTATTATCTATAAAATAGGAGCGAAACATCTCATCCACTAAAATATCGTTGTACAATGTGTTCCTTGTAAATATACTCGTAAAACTATGTATTGAACATCCTTGAAACTTATATAGCAAATACATTAAGCAATATTCGCCACAAACTGAAGTCCACTCATTCTGAATCCTATCAACATTCCAGTTCCATCTTTTACAATTCCTTTTTAAAAACTCTAGATGATATCGTACAGGTGATCGTCCATATGAATCAAAATATTGACCGACGTCATTCGTATCGATATATAAAGCTACCCAATGTGACCCTGGTTTATCATCTGTATCCAAATTACATATTATATACGTTGGTACGTGGGTATACATAGGCAGTCTATTAGCTGCATAAACATTATTTTCTAGACTGGGGTGAATCTTTTTCAGATGTTGTTGTACATCTAGTGTATCCATGATATTACTGCTATTAGTACATTATTACAGTACCAATCTACTCAATGAATAACATAGGAATGGTCAATTATAGTGATTTCTAAATATTAAATTGCATTTTTGTGTTATACAAATCGTACTTGAGTCATTGATCACCAAACAAAACACAATACGAAGAAATGTTGAGATAGACAACGGAAATGTGAGATAAACTGGTTGACGCATAAAGTAATTATCAACTCATTACGGAAATACTTTAGATTAGAATTTTTACGTACTGGTGGTATATAAGACCAACAGACGCAGTCATCGAGTTAGTTTACGGTCGTTTGACTACAGTGGATCTATCAATAGTACATTTGTGTTACTTCAATACACCAAAGGCCATGGATGTAAGTGTTTATTCTATTGACTAAATTACTTTTTTTCTGTTATTTTCATGTGTGTGTATTATTTTATTTAAATATTGTGTATGTATATGATTAAGCCGTGGTAACTCAGATGGTTAGCGCTAGCTGTAAATTTCACAGTACGCGACCCGGGTTCGATCCCCGCCAGCACCAATTAAATTGTTAATCGCAATTTTAAGTGCTTATTACCACGTGCTTGGTGGTGAAGGAAAACATCGTGAGGAAACCTGCATGTCTGAGAAAATTTCGAAGGCATGTGAAGTTCGCCAACACACATTGAGGGAGCGCGGCGGACATTTCCTTGCTCTAAAACCCTCTCAGAAATGAGAGGAGGCCTATGTTCAGCAGTGGACTTTAATAGGCTGTAACTTTAACTTTTTTAACTTTTATGATTAAGTGTTAACAAATTGATATTAACATGATAACTGTGTTGTTGCAGAAATCATTGAGCTTCGATGAAGATACCTATAAACAGTATTACTACTCGCCATTCTCCCCTCAAGAAGAGAGTGATAACCTCGTCATTAATAATAACACATGCGATGGTGGAAAAAGAAAATCGCAATCGATTGATCATTTTTTTGAAGCTGAATCAAAAATAAAAAAGAGGAAGGGAAAACTTCAGTGAAGTGTGCACCAGTGCTTTTTTCTCCACAATCATGGAAGAGAATACGGAACTATTCAATAGCGAATTAAATCAGGAGTTGTCTAAAGTTTGTGAAGAAATGGAGAGGGGTCAACTGTTCGATTCGTCATACGATGATGAGTTGTATCATCACTGTGCGATGGTTGAAACACAGTTTAAGTATGTAAAATAAACATTCATTTCGATCATAATTTACATATTGTCTTATACAGTTTTAATAAATTTAAACATTTTAGCAGTCAACCACTACAACTTGGAAGAGGAACGAAGCGAACGTGCAGCAAAGAATCCAAGATCATCAAAAAACCAACAACGGAAGCAGAAGCGCATACCTCTGCAGGGAACAGTATCAGTAACGATGATCAAGTGGAATGTCCAACGTGCCATATATTTATCAAGAAACGGTATTTAGCTAATCATTTTAAAAGTAATTTTCATAAAAATAATCTTTTAAATTCACATAATTCTTTATCAAACGTTAGTGTTATTGAATCTGCTTTTGGAAATAGGATTTTAACTTATAAAATCAAGAGTAGAGTAGATCGTTCGACATGGGTAAATTTTGAAACTCCTGAACTATTTTTAAATTCTATTAAAGATGATATTTTATTTTTATTACAAGAGTGTATTCATCAACACATAATTTTTAAGGTAAACTTCATATTGCATGCTGATTTTGTTCAACAAACTAAAGATATTCATGATACGTTCGATTTTCAAACGCTTAACTATATTATTTGTCAAGGAGATGACTTAAATATTTTTCTTTCATCTTTAAATGATACAATTACTACTAAAATTAGTGCTTTCGAAAAAAAAAGATAGTGGATGGAGTCTAAAAAACATAAAATCTATAGACATGAATGTTAATAAATTTAACCCCCTACGCGGTACTTCATACATAGATCTTCCTCGTGACATAAAATTAAAAAAGGCTGTTATAAATGTAAAAAACAAGGATTATTTTTGTTTTAAATGGGCGTTACTCTCAGCGTTATATCCTGTAAACAAACACACCGATCGGGTATCATCGTACGTTAAACATGCAAATAAACTTAAATTTGATGGTATTTCCTTTCCGGTTAAAATTTCTGACATAGCAAAAGTAGAGAAATTAAATGATATTAGTATTAATGTTTTTGGGTTAGAATATAATAAAGAAAAACGATGTAATTCTATAGTAGGTCCATTATTTTTAACAAAGTGTCGTAAAGATAGACATATCAATTTATTATTTTTTTCCAAGGATACAAAAAATCATTATTGCTATATAAAAAATTTATCGCGGTTAGTTAGTAAACAAATTTCAAAAGACGGTTACATCATGTACATTTGTGAAGCATGTCTACTTCGTTTTCCATCTCAGGAAAGGTTAAATAACCATGAACAATACGATTGTGCCCACATTTGTACAGTATTACCAAACAGTGAAACTTTAAAAAAAAAGAATTGGTTTGGTCAACCTATTTCAAATGATAAAATTAAATTTGATAGTTATGAAAAAAAGTTAAAGATACCATTCGTAGTTTATGCTGATTTTGAAGCATTTTTAAAACCAATAGAATCATGTTCTAACGATCCTTCCAAACCTTTCACTCGTAATATTCAGAAACATGAAGTACATAGTTTTGGATATTATATAAAATGTTCATATGATGATAAATTATCAAAATATGTAACATATTGCGGACCCAACTGTGCACAAGTGTTTATGGAAAGTTTATCTAACAATCTAAAAGAAATAAATAGACTTCAAAAATATCCACCACTTCCGCTAACAAATGAAGACAAAAACCAAATTTCAAATGCAACCATTTGTCATATTTGTGAAACTGAGTTGGCAAAACATTTTTATGATTTTGATTGGTACACTGGTAGTTTTATAGGTGTTGCTCATGAATCATGTTGTTCGAAGATATATACCAATAACACCTCGTTATATACCAATATTTTTACACAACCTTAGTCACTATGATGCTCATTTTATTGTTCACGCGTTAAACTTTTGTGATGGTGAAGTCGAAGTTATCCCTCAAAATAAAGAAAAATATATATCCTTTTCCAAAAAATTAAAAGTGAATAACTACGAAATTATATTGAGATTCTTAGATTCATTTAAGTTTTTATCGTGTAAATTAGAAGAATTGGCCAAAAATCTCAGTAATGATCAATTTCAAGAATTACGTAGAAATTACCCTAATGATGAAGATTTCTTTCGTTTAAAACGGAAAGGTGTTTATCCATATGAACTTATGACTAATTATGATAGTTTAAGTCTAACATCGCTCCCTGAACAAAAATGTTTTTATAGTTCACTCACAGATTCACATATTTCAAATGATGATTACAATCATGCTAAAGATGTTTGGGAACATTTTGGGTGTTGTAATATGCTAGATTATTCAAACCTGTATTTAAAAACAGACGTTTTACTTTTATCCGATGTATTTGAAAACTTTAGAAAGTTATGTATTAATACATATGATTAAGACCCTGTCCATTATTACACAGCACAGCACAGCCGGTTTAAGTTGGGATGCAATGTTAAAATATACAAAAATAGAATTAGAACTTTTAACAGATTATGAGAAAATTGCATTTATTAGATCAGGTATCAGAGGTGGTGTATCTCAATGTAGTAATCGTTATGCTAGAGCTAATAACAAATACATGGAGGATTATGATACAGGGAAACCAAATTCATATATCACATATTTTGATGCCAACAATTTATATGGTTGGGCTATGTCTCAATATCTTCCTACTGGTGGATTCGAATGGGTAAATCCAAATACAAAATTTAATGTGTCTAAGACATCAGACTTCGGTTTTATTTTAGAAGTTGATTTGGAATATCCAGATGAACTTCATGATTTACATTCGGACTTTCCTTTATGTCCAGAAAACATTTGTGTAGGCAATATTAATGAGAATAAACTAGTCCCAAATTTAAATAATAAAGATAAATATGTAATTCATTACAGAAATTTAAAGCAGTGCATAGAAATGGGGGTTAAATTAACTAAAATTCATAGAGTTTTAAAATTTAAACAGTCTCCCTGGTTGAAGATGTACATAGATCTAAACACAAAATTAAGAACTTTAGCAAAATCAGATTTCGAAAAAGATTTTTATAAATTAATGAATAATTCAGTCTTCGGTAAGACTATGGAGAATATTGAAAAAAGGGTTAACATAAAATTAGTTACGCACTGGGAGAACCAGGGTAAAGCTTTAGGTGCTCAAGATCTAATCGCTAAACCACAATTTCATAGCCTTTCAATATTTTCGGAAAACCTAGTTGCGGTTCAGTTGCGAAAAACGAAGTTAATATATAACAAACCAATTTATTTAGGGTTTTGCATTTTAGATATTTCAAAAACATTAATGTATGATTTTCATTATAACTATATGATTAAAAAGTTTAGTAAAATCAAATTATTGTATACAGATACGGATAGTTTAATATATCATATATTTACAAATGATTTTTACACTGATATAAAACCTGACCTTTCATCATACTTTGATACCTCAGATTATGATACAAATAATATTTTTGAATATCCAAAATTAAATAAAAAGAAATTAGGTTTTTTTAAAGATGAAAATAATGGTAAAATCATGAAAGAATTTGTGGGTTTACGATCCAAAATGTACGCTTTTAACTTAGAGAATAAGACTATAGCCAAGGCAAAAGGGGTAAATAAATGTATCACTAAAAAGATGACAATGAATAGTTATAAGTCTTCTCTATTTAATAAAAAAGTGCAATATTATAGTATGCTTAGATTTAAATCAATTAAACACACAATTTTCACACAAAAATTAAATAAGATAGGTTTATCATATAATGACACAAAGAGACATATTTTAGATAATAATATTGAAACATTAGCTTGGGGTCATTATAAACTGCGTTAAGTGTTGATAGTTTTTACTTTTATGTCTGCGTTTAAGAAAAATTTATATTGATTGTAAAATTATGATAATACTATAATATGACGTAGTTTATTACATATTTAATCATTGTTTTATTGTAAATAATTTAAGTTAATTGTTGTTTCTATTTATTTGAGGTTGAGTTAATTGTAAAATTATGATGTACTAATTGTGTT
Source organism: Parnassius mnemosyne (assembly GCA_963668995.1). Taxonomy (NCBI): domain Eukaryota; kingdom Metazoa; phylum Arthropoda; class Insecta; order Lepidoptera; family Papilionidae; genus Parnassius; species Parnassius mnemosyne. The sequence goes on along the minus strand of CAVLGL010000148.1, from coordinate 36,192,293 downwards.
AGAAATAGTATACAGATAATTCTGTTTTATATAATTTTTGGAATATATATTAATTGTTTACACCAACACTTTCATTTTTTATTTCACCCCTTTGAACTTTAGACGTGTGTTATGTTTCACTTTATCCATCCGTTCACTGCTATTGTGGCAGGACCAAGTGGGTGTGGGAAGTCAAATTTTGTAACAAATTTCATAAAATCAGTTGCAGAAATATGTAATTGTGATTTTAATCAGATCACATGGTGCTTTGATGAAATGCAACCATTATATAATTTACCAAATGTTAACTATCATCAAGGAATTCCAAATCTTAATATGTTTGATGGTGAAAACCCACATCTTGTTATTATTGATGATCTAATGAGAGAGTCCGATGGAATAACTGTGGATATATTTACAAAAGGTAGTCATCACAGGAATCTTAGTGTATTTTATCTAACACAAAATTTATTTGATCAGGGTAAAGGACAAAGAGACATATCTTTAAACTCAAGTTATATAATATATTTTAAAAACCCTCGAGATAAAACTCAAATAAGATATTTAGCAAGACAAGTATCACCAGATAACCCAAAATTCATTGAAAATGCCTACAGGGATGCAACTCTAGAGGCGCATGGATATTTAATGGTAGATTTAAAACAGAATACCAATGATTTTTGTCGTATCAAGACAAATGTCTTTCCATTTAATGGTTTCTGTACAGTCTACGTCCCCACAAAAGAGTTTAAATACACCAAGAATCAAACAATTGAAATCATTGCTAAATGATGCATCGTCGACTCACAACGTATAAACATTTGCTAACCGCTTTGCATACGCTTAAACCAAAATATCAAAGAGCATTACTTAAAACGTGTGATGAAGAAGAAATTAACTGTATTTGTGAGTGTATTCATAACGTTTTACAAGGAAAAGTACCTCTTAAAGATCAGGATAAACAAAAATTGAATAAACATAAAAACATACTCCGAAACTAGTACGTAAGTGTAAACATAAACTAAGAAAAAATATAATTATACAAAAAGGAGGGGCTTTCTTACCAACAATATTAGGTGCAATATTGAGTGGATTAGTGAGTGGACTAGCCAGTTAACATGGAAAATGCAAAGAAAATGATACTTATCGAACCTGGATTGATTGAAAAATTAAAACAAGAAAATAAGGTTAATAGTAATTTATCTCGATTAGATATTGAAATGCAAAATATTATGAATAGTAAGACGGAAGACCGAAAGAAATGGATATTATATTTACAAACACTGCAAAGATACCTTCATTTTACCGAAGAGGATCGTCAACCACTCAAATTACCAATTTATTCTGATACATCTAATGAAGATTCAAATGAGTCAAAAATTGGTTTTAAAAATAAAGATAGAGATCTAAAAACTTCAGTTGATATTGAATCTTTGCTGGAGGAGAATCGATCCATTAAAAGTAAAGAAAATGATGAAAATCCACTTTACACACCAGCTCAAATACTCAGTTTAATACCAAAAACTTATCATAAAAAGGGCAGTTATTATTAAACTTAGTTGAAACAAGTAAAAGTAAAATACATTGGGATAATGAAGGTACAGTCATAATTGATAGTGAAAAAATTCCTGGAAGTAATATTGTTGATTTAATAAATGATTCACTAAGACCCCTAAAAAGAAGTGATCCGGTAGGGTGGGTTAGATTTGCTGAAGCATTAAAAGATATTAAAGTACCACTTACTTATATTGGAAATCCAAGGAGATGTGAGTTTATTAACCAACTTCAAGCAAAAGATCTGAACAAACCCTCTGAGATTGAAGTTCAAGAGTTTTCTACACCGGGCAGTAGAGATAAAAAGTCTACAACTAAAATACGTAAAGGACTTGAGTGGGAAAAATGGACTCCGTACTAGAAGAAATTAACAGGATTTATTATGATCCATCTAATCCCGCTGGTTTTGGTAGTATTGATAAATTATCAAAAGCCATGAAGGGTAAAATGAATAAAAAGCAAGTAAAGGAATGGTTAAAATCACAAGAAACATACACATTACATAAACCCATTCGAAAAAAATTCCCGCGTAATAGGTACATTCTATCAAATATTAATGAACTGTGGCAAGCTGATTTAAGTGATATGCGAACTTATTCTCAATATAATGATGGTTTCAAGTATATACTTTGTATTATTGATGTATTTAGTAAATATGCTTTTGCAAGACCAATGAAAAAGAAAAACTCAGAAACAACTAAAGAATGTTTTGAAAGTATATTTACTGAAAGTAATTTAACACCTACTCACATACAATCTGATAAAGGTACAGAATTTGTTTCAAAAGATGTACAAAAATACTTTAAATCCAAAAAGATTAATTACTATACCACTAACAATCCTGACATTAAGGCTAGTATTGTTGAACGATTTCAAAGAACACTAAAAATGAAAATGTGGCGTTATTTCACTCATAATAATACTTATAGATATATAGATGTTTTACAAGATTTAATATGCTCTTATAATCACAGCTTTCACTCTAGTATTAAGATGTGCCCATGTGATATAAATTCCAACAATATTATGACAGTTTGGACTAATCTTTATGATAGACGGTCAAAAAAACTTTCTTTAGAAAATCCTAAACCAAATTTCAATGTGGGTGATTATGTTCGAATAACTAAATATAAACATGTATTCCAAAAAGGATATGAATCAAATTGGAGTGATGAAATATTTATTATATCTTCAATAATTGATAGATCTCCATGGGTTGTTTATACAATAACAGATTTACAAAATGAACCAATAATTGGTACTTTTTATGAAAGAGAATTACAGAAAATCACTTACAACCCCACCTCACAACATAAAATAGATAAAATAATTGACACTCGTTATTCAGGTAACAGAAAAGAAGTATTAGTGAAGTGGAAAGGTTATCCAGATAAATTTAACAGTTGGATTTTAGCTTCTAGTTTAAAAGAAATATGAATAAAGAAAGTTTCTATTTAACTTTGCTCAGCAATAGTTCAATGGAATACTTTCCTGATAACAAGACCACAAATTTTTCAACGAAATTACCAAAAGCTATAAAATTAGAAGGTGAATGGTCGGTTGGAGTTGTCGAGTTTCAATATCCATGTACCATGTTTACTGTTCAAGATCATGAAAATGTTATATACATTAGAAAATCTATGTTAATGCCTAATGAAGATAAACCATCCACAGTGTACTACAAAAAACATATTCCAGCTACCAACTATGATAACGTTGAGCATATTTTAAGAGTGTTAAATGGTATCGGAGAGAACTTGAAATTTCGCTATGATGAAATAACAAAATTTGTGTCTATTTCGGTATTGGATAAAAATATAACATCCGTAACATTATCACCCAAATTAAGTTTACAGCTAGGTTATGAACCAAATAAAAATCTCCTAGAGAGAAATTTTGGAAAGTGTCCTGCTAATTTACACTTAGGGTTACCATCTCAACTATTTCTATATTGCGACATTATCGATCCTCAGATTGTGGATGATGTTATGACTCCTTTATTAAGAGTCATTTCATTAGATCCTACAAAATACATTTATGGTGCAAATAAAATGCACGTTTTCTCTCAACCTCACTACTTACCTGTTATGCGAAGAGAGTTCGATACGTTGGAAATAGTTATAAGATCGAGTACAGGACAAAAAATACCATTCCAGTTTGGAACCGTGTGTATTAAACTACATTTCCGAAAATTATAATAATGAATTCTCTTCGTGATCATCATAAATGTCCATATGAAAATTATTATACACATCAAGCTGGATCAGGAGTTGGAGTAATTTATAAGGGTTCACCATATCAACGCGGTCATGGTATTGGGAGCTTCTTAGGGGGGTTATTCAGATCAGTTTTACCTTTACTTTCAAGTGGTGCTCGAGTGATTGGTAAGGAGGCATTAAGCGCTGGAGTAGGACTTTTATCGGATATGGTTCAAGCCCGTCCTATGGAAGCCTCAATAAAAGACCGTCTAAAGCAAGTTAGTACGAATTTAAAACGAAAGGCTGATGAGAAAATTGATCAATTTAACATGACTGGATCTGGGTATAAAACTAAAAGAAAACGATTGACATCGTTCATTCCACCATTAACTGCTAAAGTGAAAGCTGCGAAAAAACTTTGTCTAAAACCAAAAAATATCAAAGATATATTTTCAAACTAAATATGTCTTTCCTTCATAATCATTCTTGCGAGTGCGTTAAGTCAGAATTGGATTTGTTTGCACTACCGTCTACACAAACTAGCATTGAAAATGGATTGTGGATTCATTATAAACCAATTTCATCTCTTGGTGATGATGAACCTATCGAGTTTCAAGTTCCTGGGACCGGCGATGACTACATAGATTTGTCTCATACATTACTCCACATAAAGGCAAAAGTATTAAATCAAGATTCAACTAACTTGGTATCTACTACAATAGTAGCACCTGTAAATAATTGGCTGCATTCACTTTTTAGTCAACTTGATGTTTATTTAAACCAAAAACTTGTATCACCACCTAATAATACCTATGCATATCGAGCATACATGGAAACCCTTTTAAACTATGCCCCTGCTGCTAAACAATCTCATCTTACTTGTAGTCTTTGGTATGAGGATACAGCAGGAAAAATGGATTCTACAGATGGTAAAAACATAGGATTTGTTAAAAGACAGGAATTGATTAGTGAAAGTAAGGAAATAGAAATGATTGGTCATCTTCACGGTGACATTTTTAACCAAGATAAATTTTTAATTAATGGTGTTGAAATGAGTGTTAAATTGGTTCGATCAAGAGAGAGTTTTAATTTAATTGTTGGGTCAAACGATGTAAAGTTTAAAGTTTGCATTACGGACGCAACTCTTATTGTTCGACGAGCACGAATTAATCCAAGTGTATTACTCGCACATCAAAAAGTTTTAGCTTCTACCACTGCTAAATATCCTATTACTCGAGCTGAAGTAAAAGTTTTAACAATTCCTTTGGGTGTTCAAGGAAAAACTCTTGATAATATATTTTTAGGACAGGTACCGAAAAGATGTATAATTGGATTTGTGAACAATTCTGCATTTAATGGTTCCCTTACTAAAAATCCATTTAACTTTGAAAACTATGGTATTAATTCTTTCAGCTTATATATTGATGGTCAACAAATACCTTCAAAAGCTTTGCAACCATCTTTTAATAATAGCATATTTACATCAGCATATCATACTCTATTCTCGGGAACTGGTATTCACTTTCTTAATGAAGGAAATGGAATCTCTTGTGAACAGTATGGCAAAGGTTACTGTCTATTAGCATTTGACTTAACTCCTGATTTATCAGCTAACTCATCAACTCATTGGAATCTCATAAAGCATGGTAGTGTAAGAATAGAAGTACGATTTGAATCCTCATTAATACAAACAATTAACTGTATAGTTTATGCTGAGTTTGATAATATTATTGAGATAGATAAAAACAGAAATGTTACTGTAGACTATAGTAGTTAAGGTTATAATATGTGTTATGTGTTAGATTTTATGTGTTATGTGTAATGCATTTTGTGTGTATGTAACTATGTGAAACGTTATAAAATTAAATAAAACAAATTGTATGCAATATTTTTTTTTATTTCTTTATAAATCTTCTATTTAATCTAATACAAAACACTGTTCGAGTTGAAATTTTACATAAGCACACTGACTAAACCACTGAACATGCTGCTGCCAAGGATCATCATCATCTTTCCAATCTTTTAAACCACCACCACAATGGAAACACTTGGTCCCGTCTGCATGGCCAGTATAAAAGAAACCAGCTTCTGCAAGATCTTCAGGTTTCTGTCGCATAACGAGAGGCCAGTTTTCGAAACTAAGCAAACGGCTAGATTTTGAACTGAAGAATGGATATTCAGCTCTTGAGTACTGCATACACTTCTCGTTTTCTTCTCCACTCAGTGTTGTAGTTTTGTTATTCAATGATGTGTTTTGTACACGTATGCCACACTCATCTCTTCCTTCCGCTCTTGTCTTCCTGTAATTGAAGTAAACAGAATCACATTCACTAATGATCAGCTAATGACTGTCATTGTTAAAAAAGTATTTTTTAACTTTTTCACTTTCTGCTATTGTCTTTGTTATATTGTATACGAGGGCGTTTGTCTTGTCGTAGATGCTATCCTTATTAGTCTTTACGTAATATTTAATTCTCGTGGAAGCATGTTTCCAATGATCAGTAGTTGGAATCTTGGATAGCTTCTTCATATCGTACATTTCAATTTTGATGAGATGCGTCGCTTGGTCTCCGTCGTCAGAATTAGTAGAAATGTATGATACACCATCTCTAGCGGCTCGTGCTACGGTTGATGATAACAGCTTCCTCTTTTTTATTTTTTATTCAGCTTCAAAAAAATGATCAATCGATTGCGATTTTCTTTTTCCACCATCGCATGTGTTATTATTAATGACGAGGTTATCACTCTCTTCTTGAGGGGAGAATGGCGAGTAGTAATACTGTTTATAGGTATCTTCATCGAAGCTCAATGATTTCTGCAACAACACAGTTATCATGTTAATATCAATTTGTTAACACTTAATCATAAAAGTTAAAAAAGTTAAAGTTACAGCCTATTAAAGTCCACTGCTGAACATAGGCCTCCTCTCATTTCTGAGAGGGTTTTAGAGCAAGGATATGTCCGCCGCGCTCCCTCAATGTGTGTTGGCGAACTTCACATGCCTTCGAAATTTTCTCAGACATGCAGGTTTCCTCACGATGTTTTCCTTCACCACCAAGCACGTGGTAATAAGCACTTAAAATTGCGATTAACAATTTAATTGGTGCTGGCGGGGATCGAACCCGGGTCGCGTACTGTGAAATTTACAGCTAGCGCTAACTATCTGAGTTACCACGGCTTAATCATATACATACACAATATTTAAATAAAATAATACACACACATGAAAATAACAGAAAAAAAGTAATTTAGTCAATAGAATAAACACTTACATCCATGGCCTTTGGTGTATTGAAGTAACACAAATGTACTATTGATAGATCCACTGTAGTCAAACGACCGTAAACTAACTCGATGACTGCGTCTGTTGGTCTTATATACCATCAGTACGTAAAAATTCTAATCTAAAGTATTTCCGTAATGAGTTGATAATTACTTTATGCGTCAACCAGTTTATCTCACATTTCCGTTGTCTATCTCAACATTTCTTCGTATTGTGTTTTGTTTGGTGATCAATGACTCAAGTACGATTTGTATAACACAAAAATGCAATTTAATATTTAGAAATCACTATAATTGACCATTCCTATGTTATTCATTGAGTAGATTGGTACTGTAATAATGTACTAATAGCAGTAATATCATGGATACACTAGATGTACAACAACATCTGAAAAAGATTCACCCCAGTCTAGAAAATAATGTTTATGCAGCTAATAGACTGCCTATGTATACCCACGTACCAACGTATATAATATGTAATTTGGATACAGATGATAAACCAGGGTCACATTGGGTAGCTTTATATATCGATACGAATGACGTCGGTCAATATTTTGATTCATATGGACGATCACCTGTACGATATCATCTAGAGTTTTTAAAAAGGAATTGTAAAAGATGGAACTGGAATGTTGATAGGATTCAGAATGAGTGGACTTCAGTTTGTGGCGAATATTGCTTAATGTATTTGCTATATAAGTTTCAAGGATGTTCAATACATAGTTTTACGAGTATATTTACAAGGAACACATTGTACAACGATATTTTAGTGGATGAGATGTTTCGCTCCTATTTTATAGATAATAATTAATAAGATTTTGTATTTTATAAATAAAAATTGTAACAAAATTATGTAATGTGTTTTATTGATGATTCAGATTAGCGTTGTATAATTAGGAACAAAGAAATATAATACAATAGCACTGATATAGTCGACGCACACGCTGCAATGAAGGTGATTAATGAACAATAGAACAATAGAAATAGGAACAATGGGACGCTAATGACGGTGGAGGCCCTTACCGGATATCAATTAGATATTAGCTAATTGATCTACACATCTCCGGAACCGTGCATTCTACACAAAAATGGACCGCGGATTCGTGATCAGAGCATGCCAAAACCATTATTTTTTTTTTTATTTTTTTTTTTTTTTAGGATCGTGTGTCGACGAACGTCGTTGAACCACGTCTGACTCAGGTGGTCTAGAAGTGGTACAACTACACTACTCTGCCGTATGTGGACTATGAGAAAGCCTTTAATTCCGTCGAAATTTGAGCGGTGTTGCAGTCCCTACAGCGGGACCAAGTTGACTGTTGGTATATCAAAGTGCTGAAATATCTATACAGTAGGGCTACGATGGCTATCCGAGTACAGAACCGGAGTACGAAACCATCCAACTGCAGAGAGGTGTAAGACAGGGTGACGTTATATTCCCGAAACTATTCAACGCTGCATTGGAAGACGTTTTCAAGCTACTGGACTGGAAAGGATACGGTATTAACATCAATGGCGAGTACATCACTCACCTTCGATTTGCCGACGATATAGTCCTTATGGCAGAATCGATGGAGGGCCTAAGCACTATGCTCAATGACCTCAATAGTGTTTCCCAACGGATAGGTCTTGAGATGATCGGACAAAACAAAGAACATGTTTAATGTCCATGCCACACCTATGTGCGTAGTTGTTGGGAGCACTAAGCTCGATGTTATTGACGAGTATGTTTACCTAGGACAAATAGTCCGAGTTGGTAAGTCCATCTTCGACCGAGAGGACAATCGACAGATTCAACACGGATGAGCAGCGTTCGGGTAATTACGCCACATCTTTTTTTTACAAGATAAGTGTACCACACGAGTACACAGTCCACCTGATGATAAGTGGTTGCTATGGCCCATAGACATCTACATCTATCTTCAACTACGAATCAAAATGCAGAGGCGTTGTCACCCGTGAGGACTACGATGGAATGCCTCACTTCCAGTAAATAGGGTGAGTGTCCGGTTGTCTACACTCACCATATGAAACACAGCAGCATTGAGAGAGAGGTATTCTGTGAGACCGTCGTCCTTTCCCCGTCGAGCCGATCCATTCGTGCTACAACCGTACTTATAACATAGCTGCAGCATGGCTCCACTACGTATAAATCATCTTCTCGTCAGGTGTACCTCAAAACCTGAAAACGAGACTGTACTACCAGTGCGTGTTGCCAGTGATGACCTACGGATCTGAGACGTGGTCCTTCACTGCTGGCCGTATGAAGACGCTCAAGGTCGCTCAGCGAACTATGGAGAGCGCTATGCTTGGGGTTCTCTGCGTGATTAACTAAGAAATGAGAATATCTGCACTAGAACTAGAGTGACTGACATAGCCCAACGTATTGGTAAGCTGAAGTGGCAATGGGCTAGCCATATAGCGCGAAGAACCGACAAACGATGGGGAAAAAAGGTTCTCGAGTGGCAGCCTCGTACTAGTAGGCGAAATGTAGGGCGTCCCCCCACCAGATAGAGTGACGACCTAGTAAGAAATGCAGGAAGTCGATGGATGCATGTGGCTCAGGACCGTGCTTTGTGGCATTCCTTGGGGGAGGCCTATGTTCAGCAGTGGACTTGTGAAGGGCTGTAGTGTGTGTGTGTAGGTCGCTACTGAGATTTTTTCCATAAAAAAACTAATAACTGATTTTTTGTCCGACCCTAGGGTTCGAACCCGAGATTTGATCATAGAGTATCTAATGTCGGTCGCGCTTATTAGACGCGTTTACTAGACCAACTTAGCAGTCAAAACAAAATATAAAATTATATAAACAGACGTATTAAAGCTGTTTTGTAAAACGTTTTAAAAGATGACAACATTTTATTTGTTGAACAGGTATGTGCTCAACTTTATATGATGACACTCTTTGTTGTTTAGTTGCCTTTGTGGTTCGACGAATGCTTTATGTTTTGGGGAACGAATAAAACTTCTAGATTTCTAGAACAAAGGAACAACTAAGCAACATTTGCTTAAAGCGAATTTGTTTAAGAACAAACTATTCCAATTTATTATAGATGTTAAACATTTTAAGCACTTAGTGTATTGTGTACAAAAAAAAGTAAAACGAACATTTTATAAAATCGCCTTGCGTCCGTCCATTCGTCCGTCTGCTATCTCTCGTCCCCTATCATCTTTTATACTGAAGCTACTTTTATAAAAGTGAACTTGAAACTGTGCGGTGACAGTCCAACCGATGCCAATACTACGACTAGAATACAGCTGGTAATCTGCGTGAGCGTACCCCTTTCTCGGTTAACCAAAATACGCTGAAACGTGGCTCTCCCACCAGTAAGTTCAACTTTTGCCAAATTCATTATTTGCGAAATCAACTGCAATAAACAATTTCGTAGATCAATAAGTGAAGGGCTATTTTTGCTTATTATAAGCCAGCGCTTGACTACAATCCTATGTACAATCCCACCTGGTAGTAAGTGGTGATGGACTAGATAGTAAATCATTATCATCATCATTTTCATCATTACAGCCCTTCACAAGTCCACTGCTGAACATAGGCCTCCCCCAAAGAATGCCACAAAGCACGGTCCTGAGCCACTTGCATCCATCGACTTCCTGCATGTCTTACCAGGTAGTCACTCCATCTCGTGGGGGGACGCCCTACACTTCGCCTACCGGTACGAGGCTGCCACTCGAGAACCTTTCTTCCCCATCGGTTGTCGGTTCTTCGAGCTATATGGCCGGCCCACTGCCACTTCAGCTTACAAATCCGTTGGGCTATGTCGGTTACTCTGGTTCTACTGCGGATATCCTCATTCCTAAGTTTATCACGCAGAGAAACTCCGAGCATAGCCCTCTCCATAGCTCGCTGAGTGACCTTGAGCTTCCTCATACGGCCAGCAGTGAAGGACCACGTCTCAGTTCCATAAGTCATCACTGGCAACACGCACTGGTTGTACAATTTCGTTTTCAGGTTTTGAGGTATGTCTGACGAGAAGATGTGTCGTAGCTTCCCGAACGCTGCCCAGCCGAGTTGAATCCGTCGATTGACCTCTCGGTCGAAGTTGGACTTACCTAGTCGGACTATTTGTCCCAGGTAAACATACTCGTCAACAACTTCGAGCTTAGTGCTCCCAACAACTACCCGCATAGGTGTGACATGGACATTGAACATGATCTTTGTTTTGTCCATGTTCATCTTAAGACCTATCCGTTGGGAAACACCATTGAGGTCATTGAGCATAGTGCTTAGGTCCTCCAGCGATTCTGCCATAAGGACTATATCGTCGGCAAATCGAAGGTGAGTGATGTACTCGCCATTGATGTTGATACCGTATCCTTTCCAGTCCAGAAGCTTGAAAACGTCTTCCAATGCAGCGGTGAAGAGTTTCGGGGATATGACGTCACCCTGTCTTACACCTCTCTGCAATTGGATAGGTTTCGTACTCTGGTTCTGTACTCGGATAGCCATCGTAGCCCTACTGTACAAGCACTTCAACACTTCGATATACCGACAGTCAACTTGGCACCGCTGAAGGGACTGCAGCACCGACCAAATTTCGACGGAATCAAAGGCTTTCTCATAGTCCACATACGCCAGACATAGTATTATAGTAAATAGCACTGCCTTATTATAATAAAAGCCTATTTACCGTGACAGCCTAAAAAAGTTCACTGCTGAACATAGGCTTCCCACATTGATTACCTCATAAATATTATTTTGAGTTGTTTCTACACGGTTAAATAGTTATATTACAAATATTAAGAGAATAATCAGGCAGAAGCAAATAAGTTCAACTTATAAGGAGGTCCAACACAACATTTGCAGATAAAATCAGACAATATCCTTTACTTCTCCCTTCTTATAAATGGGATTGCGCTTAGGAAATGAAATAACAAAGTCGTCTGCCATAAATTGTGATTTAATATCACTAGCAGTTACAGAAGTAAATTGCACAATGAAGCGCTTTGAATTACTAATTAATTAATTTTTATATAATTCTTATGTATACAAGTAAGTAAGACGAGCACACTATCAGTCTATATCGGTGATAAATGAAGGTATGTCTTATCATTCCAAAGTCGCTTAATTTTTGCCTACCATTGCCATTTCTTTATCTTCAATTTTTCCAAGTGCTTCATTATAAATGTGTTCATTGTATGTCATGTTCGCGTGTGTCTGCTGTAACCTTCGCAACTATAATTTTACATACCTTCATCTATCACCGATGAAATAATCTATTGTCATCCCTGAGGAATAAAATGTAGTGCCCTATTATTTGTATAAAGGGACTACGGTTCATAAATTAACCCTTTTATTAACAGAACTAGAGTAAACAACCCAATGATTGGCGCCCATCTAATTAATGTATCTTGACAGTTACATCTAACAAAAATAAGAAAGAATTAATTATGTTATATATGTAAGATGCGACCGCTATTGGAAATAAATGAGTTTTGTATGTTTTTTCAGAAATTACCGTTACTGCTGACCCACTATCTATTTCGAACCTTAAATTTTCCCTATTAACAGATACAGTTTCTACCATAGGTTCACCTTTAAGCGATCGAATATTAAATAACTCACCGTCGTCCCCCTCGCCTACATCGCCTGCCAACACATAATTAAATTTTTTGCACATCCTACGTAAATGCTCTTTAACTTTACACTTTTTACAGGTATAGTCGGCATAGCGACAGTTGGCCGTTTTATGATTTGGGTATCCACATAAAACTTTACCCGTCGAAATATATGTAACAACAATAAGTAGATATATTGTAGAGTAACAACACTACGCGTTGGTAATATATGGGTTCTATTTTAGAAATATTTTAAATATACGTATAAACTCTGCTTCTCGCCAGATGATCCCAACGTTGTTGTTGATTATGTCGCTGATTTGATACTTCAGGGAATGGAATTATTTATTCCATCATCTGTGGTGCCCATCGGAGGCAGAACTCAGCCATGGTTTGGTCACTCCTGTAAATTTGCATCACGCTATAAGCAGGAGTGCTACCGGGCCTGGGCTGACGCATCAACGTCCCGGGACGTAAATACCAGCGCTCTTAAAAAGAAGTATAATTTCGCCTCCAGGTCCTTCAAACGTGTCATTGCCAAGGCAAAGTCAGAGCACATTTTTTAAACGTGGTAGAGCCATGCTATATTAATAGTATATTTGTAGCACGAATGGGTCGGCTCGACCGGGGAAGGACCACGCTTTCACAGAATACCAGCGTCAAATAGCAGCTTAATGCTGCTGTGTTTCGTATGGTGAGTGTAGAGAACCGGAGACCCTTTTTACTGGGAAAGAGGTATTCCATCTTAGTCCTCACGGGTGACAACGCATCTGCATCTTGAGTCTTTATTGAGGATAGATGTAGATGTCTATAGGTAACAGTAACCACTTACCATCAGGTGGACTGTGTGCTCGTTTGTCACCCTATCCTATAAAAAAAAAACATTGGCAGAATTGGCGAGAAACTAGTCTGCCTCCCTTCGGGAACACGTGCATTTTGGTTTCTTGCCAAGGCTGTCCTAGGGAACTTCTGTCAGCCATCTCTGCCATCTCTGCACAGGGTGGACGACTCACTGGCCTATGATGCAAAGGAGAAAGCCGATCTGCTAGGCTGTCTTCTTGCTTCCAACTCGACTCTTGATAACGGGGGGAACACACCGCCGACCATCCCGCAGTGTGAGTGCTCAATGCAGGAAGTGCTGTTTACACAGCACTCGGTGCGCAGAGCACTCCTCTCCCTGGACGTCAACAAGTCGAGTGGGTTTGATGGATTCCCACCTATTTATTGTGCTGAAGAAGTGTGCTCCGAAGTTGGCACCGGTTTTAACGCGTCTTTTCCGGTACTTCTACTGCCTAGGCGTAGTCCCGAACTCATGAAAGACAGCTTTGGTGCACCGATCCCTAAAAAAGGCGACCGCTCAGATCCGTTCAACTACAGGCTCGAATTATCTATGACCGAGTTCTTTCCAATCGGCTTGACTCACTGGCACTGCGTAGAGATGTTGCATCTCTTTGCGTATTTTATCGCATCTATCACGGGAAGTGCTCTGAGGAATTGTTCGGACTAATTCCAGCCGACAAATTTCACCATCGCACATCGCGACAAAACTCGCGATACCATCCATACCATCTGGATGATTGGCGGTCCACCACTGTGCATTTTAGAAGAAGTATTCTTCCTCGCACAACTTCCTTGTGGAATCGTTTACCACCAGCGATTTTTCCGGACCGATACGACTTAGGACCCTTCAAGAAAAGAGCCTACTCCTTTTTAAAAGGCCGACAACGCATCTGCAATTCCCCTGGTGTTGCAATTGTTCATGGGCGGCTGTAGTCACTTACCATCAGGTGAGCCGCATGCTCGTTTGCCCCCTCTCCTATAGAAAAAATTCTACTTGTTATGAAATGTCAAATAAAATCTCCAGTCCTATTTACATGTAAAAAAGTACATTCATTTTGTTTATTCGTATTATTTTTTTATCTCAACATTGGAACTGAATCAAAGCGGAATCTGAAAGAAAATTTTCTTTGTGTTTTCAAATGCTGTAACGTTTAATCCGTTATAGTTTTTGTATTATTTTTTCACTAAAAATATAATAAGTATTCGTTTTAGGAACATATTTCGAAAATAATTCTCGTTCTTTAGGCGACTTTTCATTAACTATGTCATTTTTTTCTGCAAATTGCTGTAATTTGAAGATCAGAAGTCTGAGATTCAAAAATATGTATTAAGAAGACAGTACATGTAGTCTGCTAATAGCTCTATGAGAGAAATTAGAGGAGGCCTTTGCCCAGTAGGTCGGAAAATCGGCGCCAATATGTGGCGCGCGTTTAAACGTATTGGTTATATACTCTTTGGCGCGTGTTAGCTCCCAGAGAGTACTTGATGACCACATAGTACTGTTTAAACTACTGGTAATAATCAACACAAAGTACTTTAATTTTTTTATTTCAGTTTTGTTTTAAATTTATTTTTCATACATGTTTCTCACGTATGACGTGGCAGCGTCGTTTCCGGGACACCTGAGATTTTGACTGAGATTGAGAGGTTCTATGGGCAGCTGTACACATCATCGTTGGTGCCACACGCAAGTGTGAGTAACAATTCAAGAGCAAGTCTTATCGGACACTATTCCGATGATATTTTGGACGTCAGTCTGAGCTAGATTAGAATGGCTCTCCAGCACCTGAAAAACGGCAAGGCCTCAGGCGAGGATGGAATTACAGCGGAGCTTTTGAAAGCGGGTGGAAAACCGGTACTTAAAGGCCGTCAGAAGCTCTTTAATTCCGTCCTCCATCCTCCATGGTAGCTCTAAACCGGAGGCGTGGAGCAGAAGTGCGGTCTGTCTGCAGTCTTTTTCTTCAAGAAAGGCGACAACGCTCTCTTGAAGAACTACAAATCGATTTCCCTTCTGACCCGCGTCTACGTTCTGTTTTCGAGAGTCATTACGAATCGTCTCGCGTGCAGACTCGACAACTTCCAGCCTCTCGAATTAGCCGGTTTTCGAAGAGGCTTTAGTACCATAGACCACATACACACCCTTCAGCAAATTGTACAGAAGACAGAAGAGTATAATCTGCCACTTTGCCTTGCGTATGTGGACTATGAGAAAGCCTTTGATTACTTCAAAATTTAGACAGTGCTGCAGTCCCTCCAGCGGTACCAAGTTGACTGTCGGTATATCAAAGTGCTGAAGTGTTTGTACAGTAGGGCTACGATCGCTATCCGAGTACAGAACCAGAGTACGAAACCTATCCAATTGCAGAGAGGTGTAAGACAGGGTGACGTTATATCCCCGAAACTCTTCATCGCTGCATTGGAAGATGTTTTCAAGCTTCTGGGCTGGAAAGGATACGGTATTAACATCAACGGCTAGTACCGCACTCACCTTCGATTTGCCGACGATATACCCATTATGGCAGAATCGCTGGAGGACCTAAGCACTATGTTTAATGACCTCAATAGTGCCTCACAACGGATAGATTTTAAGATGAACAAGGACAAAACAAAGATCATGTATAACGTCCATATCACACCTATGCCAGTAGTTGTTGGGAGCACTAAGCTTAAAGTTGTAGACGAGTATGTTTACCTGGGTCAAATAGCCCGACTAGGTAAGTCCAACCTCGACGGCAGCGTTCGGAAAATTACAGCACATCTTCTCGTCAGGTATACCTCAAAACTTGAAAACGAGACTGTACAATCAGTGCGTGTTGCCAGTGATGACCTATGGAACTGAGACGTGGTGCTTCACTGCTGGCCGGATGAGGAACCTTGAGGTCTCTCAGAAAGCTATGGAGAGGGCTATGCTCGGAGTTTCTCTGCGTGATATAATTAGAAATAAGGATATCAGCAGTAGAACCCGAGTGACCGACATAGCCCAACGGATTAGTAAGCTGAAGTGGCAATGGGCTGGCTATGTATATACATAGCTCGAAGAACTGACAACCGATGAGGAAAAACGTTTATCGAGTGGCGGCCTCGTACTATCGGACGAAGTGTAGGGTATCCCCCTACTAGATAGGAGTGACGACTTGGTAAGAGATGCAGGAAGTCGATGGATGCAAGTGGCTCAGGACCGTGCTTTGTTGCATTCCTTGGGGGAGGCCTATGTTCAGCAGTGGACTTGTGAAGGTTTGTAATGATGATGATGATATGACGATGTTTTTAACTAACTGCCTAAATAAATATAACTTGTGCCTTTTATACCCTAAAAATAAATTTATTATTTTTTTAAATTAGAAATTTATTAATCCAGATAAAGTCGAACATTAAAATAGATTTACTCCTAGAAATAACTTCAGTGATTTTGCCTTTATTTCAATGTCATTTATATTCTACTTCTATTGGCAATACTTGATACGTTATAATATATGTCGGAGCGTCTATAAAATATCACTTGGATCGAGGTTGACATGAAGGTATATCGAGAAACTCCCACTTGTTTGTGCAGTATAAAGTTCACTGTAGGCGCCGTGCGCGAGAGAGTCCGCTTAAGTCATTCAACGAGTGTGGTCAATATACTAGTGCTAAGATAGTGTCGTGGTTCTGTTCGTTGTTGTAATCCTTCTAGTGAAGACAAGTAGGATTGGTGTTGCTGAGAGGCTGCCCTGTGTTATATTGAGATAAGTAGTTTTGCTTTTGGTTTACATATTTTGGTGTTATCGTGTAATTACGTACCTCACGTTACACTGGTGTGTGATTGTGGCGGAGACGTGTTACGGTGTCTTATTACTGATAATGATTAATTGCGTAAGCACGAAAGCAAGTTGAACATCCGCTCTCACACTTTTATTATTTTTAACAGTTAACGCTATCCTGATGTATTTCCGAGATCAAAATCGGGATCCTCTGTTGTAATTCTCCGACATCAGAAGTGGGATCTCCTGTTGTAGTTTCCGACATATATTATATTTACATTAAAGCTTAACTTGGAAATTGAATTATGGTCGTCTGTGAAGTGTGAACCATGTTTTGCATGACCCGTCAAATTTATACACAGGAATTGCAGTATGCCGCAATCTCATGTTATATAATGGTCTATTTTAAGAACGTAGGCAATACTAAATATAAAAACTATAATTTATTGTTACAAAAATAATTACTCTTGTTGCATTAATACTGCAGAGAGGTGTAAGACAGGGTGACGTTATATCCCCGAAACTCTTCACCGCTGCATTGGAAGACGTTTTCAAGCTTCTGGACTGGAAAGGATACGGTATCAACATCAATGGCGAGTACATCACTCACCTTCGATTTGCCGACGATATAGTCCTTATGGCAGAATCGCTGGAGGGCCTAAGCACTATGCTCAATGACCTCAATAGTGTTTCCCAACGGATAGGTCTTAAGATGAACATGGACAAAACAAAGATTATGTTTAATGTCCATGTCACACCTATGCCGGTAGTTGTTGGGAGCACTAAGCTCGAAGTTGTTGACGAGTATGTTTACCTGGGACAAATAGTCCGACTAGGTAAGTCCAACTTCGACCGAGAGGTCAGTCGACGGATTCAACTCGGCTGGGCAGCGTTCGGGAAGCTACGACACATCTTCTCGTCAGACATACCTCAAAACCTTAAAACGAAATTGTACAACCAGTGCGTGTTGCCAGTGATGACTTACGGAACTGAGACGTGGTCCTTCACTGCTGGCCGTATGAGGAAGCTCAAGGTCGCTCAGCGAGCTATGGAGAGGGCTATGCTCGGAGTTTCTCTGCGTGATAAACTTAGGAATGAGGATATCCGCAGTAGAACCAGAATAACCGACATAGCCCAACGAATTAGTAAGCTGAAGTGGCAGTGGGCCGGCCATATAGCTCGAAGAACCGACAACCGATGGGGAAGAAAGGTTCTCGAGTGGCAGCCTCGTACCGGTAGGCGAAGTGTAGGGCGTCCCCCCACGAGATGGAGTGACGACCTGGTAAGACATGCAGGAAGTCGATGGATGCAGGTGGCTCAGGACCGTGCTTTGTGGCATTGTTTGGGGGAGGCCTATGTTCAGCAGTGGACTTGTGAAGGGCTGTAATGATGATGATGATGATGATTAATACTGAATTATTTTAAAGCCTAATTCCAATGTTGTAAATAAATCAATGCATCAATCACCACGCGCTCGGCGATAAAGGAAAATATCGTTAAGAAACACTATTTATACATCAATATATACAAGGATTATATAGATAGGGCAGACAAGGAAGATCATCTTTATAGCACAAGTTCATGCAGTCCCATCTAAACTTATTACTAAAGGTACGACTTTCCATTGACGTTCGTCGAGTTTGGTGTTGATACGTATTTTTACAGAAAGATTACATTTTTATAAGCACACACACAAAGTTTGAATATGCGGAAACATGTACTTTTTGAGAGAAAAGTATTGAAAATCAAATATTTTTGCAATATTTATGTCAATTCCTACCTACTATGAAACTGACGCCATTTTTTATTATTATTGTCAGTAGGGATGTCGATTCTTTCCGAAAAAGATCGAGTTTTTAAATAGATTCGAATTGTAAGCTGATGTATCGATTCCCAAAAAATCGATTTCTAAAATATCTATATTTTTTTCATGTTTGCATTTATAATGTAAATATCAATCCATTCGATCCACAAATAGAATCGATTTAAAAATCGACCTTTTTCGAAAAGAATCGACATCTCTATTGACGTCGACATTGACATTACAAAATGGCGCCAGTTTTACGGTAGGATTAGACATAAACATTGCAAGAATAATAGATTTTCAATAATTCTTTTCTCAAAAATTACGCGGTTCCGCGTGTTGAAACCTTGTGTGTGTGCTTATGATAGTGTAACTTTTCTGTAAAAATGCGTATCAACACCCAACTCGACGGACGTCTATAGAAAGCTAAGCCTTACTAAATATAGGCCAAATATATCTATACATATAATAAAACTGTAAATAGCAGATGTCTGTACATTTTATATTTTTTTTAATAGATTGATATTTATTTATAGATTGAGGGGTACTAAAAATAAGTAATTAAATACATTTCTACCATTTTTAGAATTTTCTGTCTGTCTGTCTGTCTGTCTGTTTGTTTGTTAACGTATCACGTATAAAGTACTAAATCTTCGGGTTACATTTAGTCTTTATTTCATTAAAATTAGTTCATTCCATCAAAAGTTATGATAAATATTCTGAAGTATGGGAAGGGAAGTATAGGTACGAATTTGCTCAACGGTGGCTTTGTTTGAGTCATCAAGTGCATTTTAAAATAATATCATATCATAAATCATAGTTAAATTATGTAAAATAATGATATAATTATGTATATCTAAAACGCAGTAAACAAAAGTATTAAAGAACGTATTAAATACTAGCTGTGCCCGCGGCGTAGCTCGCGTATACAGATGTTACATAAACAATTTGTCGTTTAGGTAAGAGAATATTAAACGATTTATTTCATTACTGTATCAATAAGTGGTAACAAAATAAATCATTATCATCAAAGTTCTAAGTCGTTTATGATAGAGCTTCTATGTAAACGACGTGAGAAGTAGGCTTAGCCGGGGTGTACACTAAAAGGTTACGGGGGCTACTAACGCGGGAAAAAGCAACATAGACTTGGCCATGTGCAAAACAGTCAGTACTGAGGTACACTCCTACAACGCGTAAAGTTTGACCTTGCGCTTTATTTACGGTCATCGCATAACACACGCTCACTGTAACTGGGAACTGAACGCGTTTAAAACTGAAAGGAAAGTTACTTCTTAATAGAGGGTTTTTGGGCAGTGCTGCCAGATTAAAAAAAACTAATTCAGCTCTAGGACAACACAAAAAGCGCTAGATTTCATGAAAACAGCGCTTTAAAAAAGCCCTAGATTTCGCGCTAAATTAACTACAAACAAAGTTTGTGTTTTTTTATATAATCATAATAAAGAAAACAACATTAACTTTTTTTTCTGGCAATATTTTTTTGATGTATCAATACTTCGCAGGACATCGACTTATAATTATGGCAATTGCTGTCAACAGTAGTTAGTACTGTACGAACAATAAAAATGTCATTAATTGTTTTAAAGTGCAATGTATTTCGCAACTTAGTTTCAGATGTCAGCATCTGATTGCGGTTGCTACACAGTTTCTTTGTGTTATAACTTCTAAGTAACTTTTAACTTAGCTGTGCTCTAAGCAACTGACTGAAACTGAATAAAGCAAAATAAATGCGTTGCCAAAACCATGAACAAAAACTTTAATAAAGGGGATTTCCCCGCTTATAGTCGTCGGTAAAAAAATCAAGTTGATCATCCTAAAGGGGAAGCCAGGAGATCCATAGCACAGGGTATCCTAGTTTGGACTCGTCTCCCATGCTCTTTGTTTTGTGGAAAAATATGTTTGAAAAAGATAAACTGCAATGTACTATTTGTGGGAAAAAATAATAAAGGTTGTTCGCGCAAAACACTTTCAAGGATTGACGCGAGAGGGCGCTCGGCGCGGTGCATTCATACCGGTTTGACTTTCGGTCGTGCGAAAAACGCCCAAGGGCAATCAGTCGTCTTTAATCGGTGCTGACGTGAGCACGCGGTCCATTCTGTTAGGGAACTCGGAATAATTAGGCGCGGCCAGTAAATATACGGTCTATCATTGTTACGCGCATTCCTACTGGAGAGCTTCCCGGGACTTATTGTGTCTGACTCAAAACCTGCATAAGTGCATTCGGCAATATTAGATAGTGCGGCCTCTGATATTCTAGAATTAACTATTGCTTCGCGAAACGGTAGTGACCTTTGACCCTTTAAACTCCGTGTGCGTTTGTGTGGTAACCATTATACCCAGCGATAGTTAGTGGCTTCTGTAAGTTAGTAAATCGTACGATAGAGTTAAGTGACAGTCATCGTGACGAAAGAAGAAAGTGACTGTGGACAACCTCGAAAGGCGCCTTCAAGTTGGAGCGGTGTCGACGCTCGGGCTGCTGCCGACGGCCAAGGTCTAGGTTCAATAACCATCAGTCACACCCAGCTACACACCACATCACCATTCTTTCCCTTGCACTACACAACCACATGCGACCTGACCGACTCCGGAGGGACCAGTCGCCTTGGATAGGTAAGTAAGCTTCATCCATATTCCTTCCGGTCGACTGGCCGTAGTATAACGCTCCGCCATATATTTTAGTGTAATTAGAGAGATTCCACGTGGCCTTAGGAGGCCCGACCTACGTCTGTTCGGGAGGTCTTCAGCTCATGGGCCCCTGAAGATTGGATCCTTTAAGGGAGCAGCCGTAGGCCGTAACAAACTGGTAGCAGAGCGTGGTTCCGGGTTCGATTCCCGGTCGATCCCGACTATAGTGTTTGATAAACATTAAACAATTTTGGTGGCAGGGAGCGTTGGTGTGATTGGTTTAATTTGCATCTACAATCACGCCCGTCCGTAATACGTAAAAATATTTTTTTGTACGTAATAATAGAATTATTTTCCTTTGTTGCTTTGATGCTTGCCTTTTTTTTTGGTTAGAGGGTAATTTGAAAAGCCGCGCCGTAGGTTGTGCAAGCGGGAGTTTTTCTAGAGATATACGTCATGTAGGTAGATGGTTATTTTTACGTAATCGGTTAATTATCGTTGTCGGATAGTTGTAGTGGATTACTTATCGAAGGTTCGATTTCCGAGCTAGGCATTTTTGTTGATCGACCGTGATGTGTATCTTCGTTTATACTGTAATTTGTATTTGAACTAAAGAGTAGTAATTGTATTTGCGTACTTTGAATTTAACTTGATTTCATCGCATTAGTATTTGTTATTTGTTAATTTGATTGTGTTTTTTCTTTTGAGCTAACTTGTATTTGGTTGATACGTAGTAATTCGTATTTGTGTAATTTCTATTCAACGCGATTTGATAGGAACTGCATTTATTAACTGTTAATTTTTGTTGTATTTTTTGTTTGTTATCTTTGTAATCTGTGCTCAAGCCGCGTCGTAATTTGTATTTAATAGTGATGACATCGCCTAAGCTACTGATCCGTTGTCTGCGGACTGAGTTGCGCTGGGCCACAAGCGCCCATGCTTTGATAGGTCGACCGGATAGGGTCCATAACTTGATGAAGCGGTTCGAGCAGGTGGATGCTCGAAGGGCCGCAGTGGAGGAGGCTTACGCTGAGCTCGAGGATTCGGATGTGGAGAAGGGAGTCCTGGACTCCTGCTTCGCGGACTATGAGCAGTTCTTGTGGCTCACGGACGAGTTGATCGAGGCTGAAGGCAGATATGCCGAGGAAGCGCGTGAAGCTCGGATGAGTGACCTGTCCGAGTCCTCTCTGAAGCAGCTTCAGCCGGAGCTGTTGGGACGACTCCCAACTCTGGACCTGCCAAAGTTCTCCGGGGTCCTTTCCGAATGGCTGACCTTCGTTGGTCTTTTCGACAGCCTAGTGGACGCCCGGAGTGACTTGACCCCGAGCCAAAAGATGGTGTACGTCCTGGCCTCACTGGAGGGGGAGGCCTTGGGCGTCGTCGGCCACTTGAGATTGTCGGAAGACGCCTACCAGACTGCTCGGGACCTCCTAGCCAGAAGATACGCCAACGTCCGGCGAATTGCGGACGAACATGTTAAGTTGCTTCTAAGCCTCCCGCTGCTTAGTGACCGGGTCAGACTGCGTCCGGACCTGTTGGATCCAGTCTTGGTGGCCTGTAATACGTTGAGGCGGCTGGGTTTACCAGTGGGCGAATGGGCTTTTTTGTTGCTCCGCATAGTGCTGTCCCGTCTACCTCTCGACCTTCGAATCCATTTTGAGGAGAGGTACGGCGGGGACGAGGCCTCCTATATTCCGCCCTTCTATGACCTGCTGCGGTTTTTGGAGGAGCAGTGCCGGCAGATAGAGAGCGCGGCGGGCACCGTTGACGACTTACGAGCCGTGCCCAGTGAGAGGCTGAATCCTCCAGGCAAGTCGTCGTCAACCCCCCCCTGCTCCTATTGTCGAGCATCTGATCATCGGGTAACGTCGTGCCCGAAATTATTAGGTAAGCCGGTTTCGGCGAGGCGAACTATCGCCAAGGAGCGCCGCTGGTGCTGTTCATGTCTGGGAGGACACCTCCAGCGAGACTGTCCGCATCGGCGGCCCTGTCTGCATTGCCAGGGCAATCATCATGCCGTTTTGTGCCTGAGTGCGAACGGCGTCTCCTCTCGGGGCTCTGCCAGGCCCTCGACCCCCACGGGCGGGGGCGCTCAGCCACGCCCTCTGCCGGGCGACTCTTGGCGCCCGCCGGCCAGCCATCAGGCCCCTAAGTTTGAAAGGGGTCCCTCCCCCGACCAGTCGGGGGGTAATTCCCCCAGGGGCGGGGGTGTCATCGCCCCCCCTAAGCGTGTGGAGAGGAACTTCATGGCCACTCATCGGTCCGCTGGACCCTTCTCACTCCCGTTAGCTGAGTGGCCGCGACTGGTGTACCACTGTTCCCCATTTGATGGAGGCGGCCCTGGCTAGCTGCCGCCTTAGTTCCCACCACGGCCACCTCCACTGAGCCTTAAGCCGTCAACAGTCCACTTGTCAAAATGTTTTGTTGCCGACGGCCTCAGTGAAGGCGTACAACTCGAGTGGCGACTGTTAGCGATCTCGGGTTCACGCCATGTGGCCTCCCCTTGGTGGTGGGAAGATTAGGGCCCCTCTGGAGCGTTGAATCACGCTGTCGAGGGGTATTAGATTTGGTTTGGTCGAGCACTTAGTCAAAAAAAATACTTGAATTAAAATTAAAAATTGCTTTGGGCTTTCCGCGAAATTTTCCTATTTGTAGCGGTTTAAATTAAAAGAATTGAATTTAATCTACTCCTTTAAATGCTACTGCATGTGTTTTGTACATATATTTAATCACTGTATTTGATTGTTGCGTCTGTTTGCTGAAAGGAAAATTTGAATTCATCTGAAATTGAATGGCGCACTATTTGAAAAATTATGTTTATGTTTATGATAGTGTTTAATCATTTTGCTTTGCGAAGAAGTAGGGCTGTCCCTTACGTTATTGTTTTGTTTAATTTGCAAGTTGACCTATGCGCATCGGTGATTAATTTGGTTGAATTAATTCTGTAGTTGAACATTGATGCTTTTGGAAAATTAGTTGAAATATGAGCATAGGACTACTTGCCTAACAGGCTAGCTAGTTTTGGAGATTATCAGATTGAAATCAGCTGCCGCACTATTTTAGTAAATGATAATATGGTGGGTGGCCTGGCTAGGCCTACTTGTTGAAAATTCATACTAGAGACTATCTGTGCGTTTCGTTCGGCTCTCCACAGACGACGTTCATGTGGAATTTGTGGGTGCTCTCTGCACTGAAGCTTAGGAGGCCGCTCGGGGCCGCTTCGTGTCGCGTCGCTGTTTGCAGAGCTGATCCGGTCGGATTGCGGAACTAATCATATGGGCACAGATAGGTGTTTGAAAGAGGTCGTCGGACCTCTGTCCAGTACAGGACTTGTTAAAGTGCTGCGATGCCCAGGAGGGGCATCCAGTGGAGGCTGACCCTCCGGCTTGCCACATTAGGGCTATTTTTTGAGGCGCTGATTAGGGTTGCAAGATCTGATGGGATACCTAAGGTGGCCTAGTTTGGTTGTAGAGTCGGTCTTGCAACTTGCCTTCGCGACCTTGTCCCGCTGACCGGTTTGCTCGCGGACCTAAATCCTTATGTCCGGGACGGGGGTTTGTTCGCGCAAAACACTTTCAAGGATTGACGCGAGAGGGCGCTCGGCGCGGTGCATTCATACCGGTTTGACTTTCGGTCGTGCGAAAAACGCCCAAGGGCAATCAGTCGTCTTTAATCGGTGCTGACGTGAGCACGCGGTCCATTCTGTTAGGGAACTCGGAATAATTAGGCGCGGCCAGTAAATATACGGTCTATCATTGTTACGCGCATTCCTACTGGAGAGCTTCCCGGGACTTATTGTGTCTGACTCAAAACCTGCATAAGTGCATTCGGCAATATTAGATAGTGCGGCCTCTGATATTCTAGAATTAACTATTGCTTCGCGAAACGGTAGTGACCTTTGACCCTTTAAACTCCGTGTGCGTTTGTGTGGTAACCATTATACCCAGCGATAGTTAGTGGCTTCTGTAAGTTAGTAAATCGTACGATAGAGTTAAGTGACAGTCATCGTGACGAAAGAAGAAAGTGACTGTGGACAACCTCGAAAGGCGCCTTCAAGTTGGAGCGGTGTGGACGCTCGGGCTGCTGCCGACGGCCAAGGTCTAGGTTCAATAACCATCAGTCACACCCAGCTACACACCACATCACCATTCTTTCCCTTGCACTACACAACCACATGCGACCTGACCGACTCCGGAGGGACCAGTCGCCTTGGATAGGTAAGTAAGCTTCATCCATATTCCTTCCGGTCGACTGGCCGTAGTATAACGCTCCGCCATATATTTTAGTGTAATTAGAGAGATTCCACGTGGCCTTAGGAGGCCCGACCTACGTCTGTTCGGGAGGTCTTCAGCTCATGGGCCCCTGAAGATTGGATCCTTTAAGGGAGCAGCCGTAGGCCGTAACAAGGTCATTATTA
Organism: Parnassius mnemosyne; assembly: GCA_963668995.1. Taxonomy (NCBI): domain Eukaryota; kingdom Metazoa; phylum Arthropoda; class Insecta; order Lepidoptera; family Papilionidae; genus Parnassius; species Parnassius mnemosyne. The sequence continues at coordinate 36,166,265 of CAVLGL010000148.1, read as the reverse complement.
TTATTATCGGTAATGTGGACTAACAGTGCTGCTATAAAAGAGTTAATAACCCGCTAGTCGCTAAAATATTGAAATGTGTGCTAAATACACCAAAAAGCGCTGGATTAAGCTAGGTGCTAAAATTTCGAAATGCGCGCTATACATTCCAAAAAAGCGCTAAATCTAGTTCCCAAAGCGCTAAAATGGCAGTACTGATTTTGCGTATATTATAAATACAATATCACGACATTTCGTTGCAAAATTTTTATTTTTGGTCGGATTCCGTTGTATGGCTTCGATGGATACAAATTTATTCAGTAAGTCTCAATACGATTCATCGGCGAAAAATCTCAACACAGCAATTCAGAAAAGTTTGTAATTTGTACAACTCCATCTATTACGTCCTTTGTGTGAGAAAACATCCTTTTTAAATCTCTTTTTGTGTTTTAAGTATAAATATATTAATTATTATGGAACGTTTTTTTACACACAAATCTTTTTATTACTATTTCTGAGATTTTATGGCGCCATTGAACAAATTCGAACCTACATTTCAAAATAATAATCATTACTTTCGATAGAATTAACCAATTTTAATAAAACAAAGATTAAATGTAACTCGAAGATACGCTTTATGATTTTCTTAACGATTTCTTTGAAAATAAAAGATGTTTACTTTAGACGTGATGCGTTCATATAATAACAGACAAATAGACATACAGACAATTCTAAAAATTATAAAATGTTCTTACTTAATTATTTTCAGTTCCCCATAATGATTTTAGCCACCAAAATATATACCTATACAATGTACAGAAAGAGACACAACATGTTATCATCATTTTTATTATATGTATATATTTAAAGAGAGATGGCGCTGCTAACATCAATTCTAAAAATAAAAGAGATTAATTGACGCGATTGATACATTATATAAAACGAAAGAGAACTTATAAATCAGTGCTTGCACAGTAAGCAAAAAATAAAGTTTGACTCTCGCCAAAACCAACGATTTGTTAATAGCTCTTTTAAAATTTGATTTACCACATATAGTACTCGGCGGTAAAGAATAAATTGAGTTTGTCAACACGCAGTAGGGCAGCGAGTAATATAATAAATATTAGCAGTAAATATGAAAACTCATCTACAGGAAAAACCACATTGCAATTGCATTACATTTTCACAACACCACCATCTATCGAAGAAATGGTAAAACTATTGTGCTTCAGATTTAGTTAATAAGGTTAATATATTTTTGTATAATATATTTAATACGTTCTTTAATACTTTTGTTTACTGCGTTTTAGATATACATAATTATATCATTATTTTACATAATTTAACTATGATTTATGATATGATATTAGTTTAAAATGCACTTGATGACTCAAACAAAGCCACCGTTGAGCAAATTCGTACCTATACTTCCCTTCCCATACTTCAGAATATTTATCATAACTTTTGAAGGAATGAACTAATTTTAATGAAATAAAGACTAAATGTAACCCGAAGATACACTTTATAATTTCCTTAACAATTCTTATGATATAAATTAGTACTTTATACGTGATACGTTAACAAACAGACAGACAGACAGACAGACAGACAGAAAATTCTAAAAATGGTAGAAATGTATTTAATTACTTATTTTTAGTACCCCTCAATCACTTTTATTACAAAAATATAAAATGTACAGACATCTGCTATTTACAGTTTTATTATATGTATAGATATTACACAAAAATATATTAACCTTATTAACTAAATCTGAAGCACAATAGTTTTACCATTTCTTCGATAGATGGCGGTGTTGTGAAAATGTAATGCAATTGCAATGTGGTTTTTCCTGTAGATGAGTTTTCATATTTACTGCTAATATTTATTATATTACTCGTTGCCCTACTGCGTGTTGACAAACTCAATTTATTCTTTACCGCCGAGTACTCTATGTGGTAAATCAAATTTTAAAAGAGCTATTAACAAATCGTTGGTTTTGGCGAGAGTCAAACTTTATTTTTTGCTTACTGTGCAAGCACTGATTTATAAGTTCTCTTGCGTTTTATATAATGTATCAATCGCGTTAATTAATCTCTTTTAATTTTAGAATTGATGTTAGCAGCGCCATCTCTCTTTAAATATATACATATAATAAAAATGATGATAACATGTTGTGTCTCTTTCTGTACATTGTATAGGTATATATTTTGGTGGCTAAAATCATTATGGGGAACTGAAAATAATTAAGTAAGAACATTTTATAATTTTTAGAATTGTCTGTATGTCTATTTGTCTGTTATTATATGAACGCATCACGTCTAAAGTAAACATCTTTTATTTTCAAAGAAATCGTTAAGAAAATCATAAAGCGTATCTTCGAGTTACATTTAATCTTTGTTTTATTAAAATTGGTTAATTCTATCGAAAGTAATGATTATTATTTTGAAATGTAGGTTCGAATTTGTTCAATGGCGCCATAAAATCTCAGAAATAGTAATAAAAAGATTTGTGTGTAAAAAAACGTTCCATAATAATTAATATATTTATACTTAAAACACAAAAAGAGATTTAAAAAGGATGTTTTCTCACACAAAGGACGTAATAGATGGAGTTGTACAAATTACAAACTTTTCTGAATTGCTGTGTTGAGATTTTTCGCCGATGAATCGTATTGAGACTTACTGAATAAATTTGTATCCATCGAAGCCATACAACGGAATCCGACCAAAAATAAAAATTTTGCAACGAAATGTCGTGATATTGTATTTATAATATACGCAAAATCAGTACTGCCATTTTAGCGCTTTGGGAACTAGATTTAGCGCTTTTTTGGAATGTATAGCGCGCATTTCGAAATTTTAGCACCTAGCTTAATCCAGCGCTTTTTGGTGTATTTAGCACACATTTCAATATTTTAGCGACTAGCGGGTTATTAACTCTTTTATAGCAGCACTGTTAGTCCACATTACCGATAATAATAATAATGACCTTTATTATTTTTTCCCACAAATAGTACATTGCAGTTTATCTTTTTCAAACATATTTTTCCACAAAACAAAGAGCATGGGAGACGAGTCCAAACTAGGATACCCTGTGCTATGGATCTCCTGGCTTCCCCTTTAGGATGATCAACTTGATTTTTTTACCGACGACTATAAGCGGGGAAATCCCCTTTATTAAAGTTTTTGTTCATGGTTTTGGCAACGCATTTATTTTGCTTTATTCAGTTTCAGTCAGTTGCTTAGAGCACAGCTAAGTTAAAAGTTACTTAGAAGTTATAACACAAAGAAACTGTGTAGCAACCGCAATCAGATGCTGACATCTGAAACTAAGTTGCGAAATACATTGCACTTTAAAACAATTAATGACATTTTTATTGTTCGTACAGTACTAACTACTGTTGACAGCAATTGCCATAATTATAAGTCGATGTCCTGCGAAGTATTGATACATCAAAAAAATATTGCCAGAAAAAAAAGTTAATGTTGTTTTCTTTATTATGATTATATAAAAAAACACAAACTTTGTTTGTAGTTAATTTAGCGCGAAATCTAGGGCTTTTTTAAAGCGCTGTTTTCATGAAATCTAGCGCTTTTTGTGTTGTCCTAGAGCTGAATTAGTTTTTTTTTAATCTGGCAGCACTGCCCAAAAACCCTCTATTAAGAAGTAACTTTCCTTTCAGTTTTAAACGCGTTCAGTTCCCAGTTACAGTGAGCGTGTGTTATGCGATGACCGTAAATAAAGCGCAAGGTCAAACTTTACGCGTTGTAGGAGTATACCTCAGTACTGACTGTTTTGCACATGGCCAAGTCTATGTTGCTTTTTCCCGCGTTAGTAGCCCCCGTAACCTTTTAGTGTACACCCCGGCTAAGCCTACTTCTCACGTCGTTTACATAGAAGCTCTATCATAAACGACTTAGAACTTTGATGATAATGATTTATTTTGTTACCACTTATTGATACAGTAATGAAATAAATCGTTTAATATTCTCTTACCTAAACGACAAATTGTTTATGTAACATCTGTATACGCGAGCTACGCCGCGGGCACAGCTAGTTAGTAATAAGTTTAGGTACAGATTTTCAAAACGAACCATTCTAATTAATTTTGCTGATTGTTAGGATTTAGTACCTAAACAGGGAAAAAACGGAACTCTTATAGGGTCACTAATAGGAAGAGAGAGAAGCACACTAAAAAAGTTGTCTATATTTTACTTATGCCGTACAATTACTCGACCAACACTTATTCTATTAAGTAAAGTAAAGTAAAGTTACAGCCTATTTATGTCCCACTGCTGGGCACAGACCGCTGCCGCGCTGCCGCAATGCGTGCTGGCGAACTTCACATGTTCTCGAATAATTTTTTTCTTATTTAGAGCCGTGGTAGCTCAGATAGTTAGCGGTCAGAAACAGAAACAGAAACAGAAACTTTTTTATTCAATATAGATAATACTTATTGAAAGTCACTCTTTTGTTTGATTACCACTTGTTCGGAAAAAACCTCTGTCCTGGGAAGAACCAGCAAGAAACCCAGCGGGACTTTTTTTTAAATAACAGCTTACAATCATGATGTTACACAAATTAACAATACAACAAATTAGAAATCGCCGTAAGCTTCACAGTACGCGAGCAACCCGAGTTCGATCCCCGCCGGCACCAATGAAATTGTTAATTGCAATTTTATGTGCTGATTTACCATGTGATCTGCGATGAAGGAAAACATCGTGAGGAAACCTGCATGTCTGATTCTATTAAAGTAACATGCAAATTAAATGCAAGTGAATACAACATATTCATTTCCGTTTCGCTTGGTCGAACTGTTAACATCTACCATGTCAATCCTAATTATTATTTTCATTCATCATCATCATCATTACAGCCCTTCACAAGTCCACTGCTGAACATAGGCCTCCCCCAAAGAATGCCACAAAGCACGGTCCTGAGCCACCTGCATCCATCGACTTCCTGCATGTCTTACCAGGTCGTCACTCCATCTCGTGGGGGGACGCCCTACACTTCGCCTACCGGTACGAGGCTGCCACTCGAGAACCTTTCTTCCCCATCGGTTGTCGGTTCTTCGAGCTATATGGCCGGCCCACTGCCACTTCAGCTTACTTATTATTTTCATTAAACTAGTGTAATATCAAACTCACTCAAAATCATTACACTCAAGTGAATTCCTAAAGTTAAAAGTAAATTGTAAACTTTTAAAAGTGAATTAACGGACAAGTGAGTAACAGTGTGATGCCCAGCGCAAGCGGTTTAAGCGGTTACGTTTGCGACGTAAGTGTCATTCTTGCATGAAATGTATCGCTGCTGACTGCATGTGATTCACTCGCTGCCTTCGACGTTATTTTGTTAAAGTATAATAGAAACGAATGGTCATCTTTTGTCGCTTTACCCTGCGAATAACTTATATACTGAAATGAAGTGCCACGCAAAGAGAATATAATCACTACGTTTAGTGCCACGGTTGTTTAAAATCTACGAAGGACTTAAATAAAATAAAGTGCTCATCAGCGAAATGTGAAAAACATTTCTGCTCTTTATGTATAAATCTAACGGGGCTGTCTATTGAAAAGAAAAGCAACTGGAAATGTCTGTTGTGCATCACAAAAGAAAGGGGGGAGACAACAGCTTAACACCCATTAGGCCCGCGGAAAATAATATAACACTCCGAAAAAAGTCCGAAATTGTTTCTGATCCCGCTTTTACCACCGAGTTAAAAGAACTCACCAGCGAAGCCCGTTTACTAACCCACGAAATTTCCTCGCTGAAAAAACAGCTCGAGAACGCCATATCTTCATTATCTGGCTGCGAGAAGAGACTCGAAGAGCTGGGTTCAGCTCATAACGACAACCGAATCAAACAATTAGAAGGCCATGAGCAACAGACGGAAATATTAAAAGCCACTGTAAAAGATCTGCAACAAGAACTAAACATGCAGGCTCAAAATCATCTGCGAAACGAAATTGAACTGTCCGGTATACCAGAAACTAATAACGAAAACCTCCATCACATAGCGCTCTTGGCTGTCTGTAAAGTGGGCGTGGAGCTAGATGACCGTGATATTGACTGGGTAACTAGCGTTGCCCCCGTGGCAAGCCTGCAACTAGCGCGGAAAATAAAGCTAAATTTCCAAGACCAGTGGTTGTGCGCCTCGCACGAAAGGTTGAACGGGACGAAATAGTTAAAGCAGTAAAAACAAGACGAAACATAACAAGTACAGACATTGACGTACCCGGATTGTCACAAAAGATATTTTATAACGAGCGTTTAACAAAATACAACCGTGAGCTTTTTCGTGAAGCTCGAAAGAAAACTAAAGAAATGGGCTTCTCTTATTGTTGGTACTCCCAAGGTAGCGTTTTTGTTAGACAATATGAAGGTAAACCAGCTCGCCCTGTTCGCAATCACGATGAATTGGCTGGAATTTTTTCTACAGCTAACAAACAGTAAAAACCTCGGTATGCATTATAACTATTATAGCAAAACTACAAAATTATTTGTTTTTTGTTTCTTCAACTTTGTTCATTATCTTTGTTAATTTTAAAAAAAATATATAATTTATTTAAAACAGATTAAAAGTAACGTTGCCCAAAATAACATAATTTCCTTTGTTTATTATTTTTGTTTATTTTTATTATGTTGTATACTATTTGATATAAAAGTCGGGCATTATTTAAAACTGATTAGAATTAACGTTGCTGAGTATAACATAATTTCCTCTGTTTATTGTTTTTGTTTATTTTTGTTAAGTTGTATAATATTTTACATAAAAGACGGGCAGTATTTAAAATTGATTAGAATTGACGTTGCTGTATGTAACATAATTTCTTCTGTTTATTATTTTTGTTTATTTTTGTTAAGTTGTACAATATTTTACATAAAAGACGGGCAGTATTTAAAAGTGATTAGAAGTAATTTTGCTGAATAGAACATAATTTCCATAGTTAATTATTTTTGTTTATTTTTGTTAGGTTGTATAATATTTTACATAAAAATCTGGCAGTATTTAAAAGTGATTAGAAGACACGATGCTGATTATAACATAATTTCCTTTGTTTATTATTTTTGTTTATTGTTGTTAAGATAAATATTTTATTTAAAAATCTGGCACTATTTAAAAGTGATTATAAGTCACGTAGCTAAAAATAACGTAATTGTCGTTGTTTATAATTATTGTTTATGTTTGTTAAACTGTAAATTTAACATAAGAGTCTGTCAGTATTTAAAAGAGATTAGAGGTAACGTTGCTCAAAATAACATAATTTCTAGTGTAGCATTGCATTTTTCGAGTCCTTATTCCAAAACTCACAACGGTCCCATATGTATAAATATAGCCCGAAGGTGTATTACTGTTAGTAGTCATAAACAATGTAAATTTTCTTGCGAGCAATTCTATTCTAAAGCACTTCTATACTTGGTTATACTGAGCCGAGCAAGACTTCTGTGTGGTGGTTTTAAAATAAACTTCAACCATAATATTTTACTAATAGATAATAGTTTTAACGGGCGATAGTCATATGATTAATAATTATGAGTTAGAAACATTATGTATAAACTGCCACACAATAAAGGAACCCGAGCAATGTGGAACCGTTTTAACGCAGGCTTACAATTTTAAAGTACTTAATTTTAACATAAGAAGCTTAAATAAGAACTTTAATAATTTTCAAACTACCTTAAAGAGATTTGACACAATTTTTGATATAATTATTTTAACTGAGTGCTGGCTTAATGACACCTCAATCATTCCTAAAATAGGGTTTTACACTGCCTGTTATACAAAAACGATAGTTAACCAAAATAGCGGTGTTGTAGTTTACATTAAGGATATATGGGATGCTTCGGTTTTGGAACCCAACCTTAACCCGACATTAAGGATGCCAACTGCTTGCAAATACAAATTTCAAATTTAATTACCATACTTGCAATATATCGTCTTTTATCGTCTTTTAAAAATACAAACAATTTCTTGTGTTCTCTTTACTCAATATTAAATACACATACAAACTCTAATACTAATCTTGTAGTGACCGGTGACTTAAATATAGACTTGTTATCCGCATCAAGTAATCAAGATTTAGAATACTTGTGCATAACAGCAGAACATGGTCTTTTTCCTGCTATAACAAAGCCAACAAGAGCGGAAGCATGTATTGACCATGTCTTTGTAAATAAAACTCAGGGTGCTATTGGTGTAGTCTGTTGTAGTGACATAACTGATCATGATATTACTATATTAGGTCTATCATTAACTATGCATAACTAAATGATACTAAATCACGTTAGGCTTAAACACGACGTACATGCGATCAAAAAAGATCTCAATAAAATTGACTGGTCCGAATCATTTGACTCTCATGACCTTAACAAAACAGTTAATACTTTTTGTCTTCGCGTATTTCAAACAATTAGCAAGTACACAAGTAAAGTAACATTGAAACGTAAAGAACATAATATGAAACAATGCGTTAGAGTCGGTGGCTTCGTTAGTGATCAGGAAACAATCAATTTTGGAGTACCACACGGCAGCATCCTTGGAACTACGCTTTTTATTATGTATATAAACGATATATTCGCTAATTTCGAAGGCGAAATAATTTGTTACGCAGACGATACAGTTTTAATATATGAAGGATCCACCTGGCCAGAGGTTTTTGGGAAGGCTGAAGTGGGTATGAGACGAGTATCTGCGTGGCTACGGAATAGTCTTCTCACGCTGAACTCATTTAAAACTAACTACATTTGTTTTCACAAAACAGCAATTTCTGCACATAGCCCAATACTCCAATTAAAACTGCACACCTGTGAACATGGCCGGAAACATTGTAGCTGTGTGGTGTTGACTAAGACTGACGTGGCAAAATATATAATATAATTTTGATTGATCAAAATTTAAACTTCAAAGATCACATAAGATCTCTTTCAGGACGAGTGAGAAAAATTATTAACATCATGAAACTGCTTCGACACTCAGCATTTATAGAAATTCTCCGGTCTGTATACTTTGCCTTATGTTAGTCCTTGATCACTTATTGCTTAACATCCTGGGGTAGTGCCGCGAAAACACATATTATACAACTAGAAAGAACCCAACGATCAGTTCTTAAAGCTATGCTAAAGAAACCCTTTAGATATCCAATAAATAGGTTGTATCAGGAAAGTAAAGTCCTTTCTGTGCGTCGATTATACATTTTAAAATTAGCTCTCAAAGTCCATCAATCTGTAATTATATGCAAAGACTACAAATATTACTCAAACGAAGAGTATTCAAGGTCTCCTTACCCAAAACCAATTTGTATTTTGCCAGACGTTTCAGTCCCTACATAGATTCGGTAATTTACAATAAAGTAGTCAGCGCTTGCGATACATATATAAAACATTGCTCTGAAAAAGAAGCTAAAACAAAAATTGTTTCCTGGCTCGCTTCTTTAAATTATGACTCGACCGAAATAATATTCTTACACCTAGCATAAAGGCAACTACCATTATTATAAAGAAATGCAACGTTTTACTCTATCTCATATTATACTTTGTTCATTTTATACTAGTTTTTAAAATTTAAATGTTGTGATTAAGTAAACTAAGCGAAAACTAAATAAATAGTCAATGCTAAATAGGTACCCACGATACAGGATTACCTAGTGTGGGTACCAACAGATACTTCAATGAGTTGTAGTTGTTTTCTGTAAAATAAACATTTTTCATTTTTTTTTCATAGACCTTCATGAAAAATGGGCGAACCTCCCGTTCCGTGCCGTCCCGTCCCTCCCCATCCCGAAACGTCTCGTCCCGTCCCGACTGGTCCCATCCCGTCCCGACAGGCCGGTTCCGTCCCGTCACGACCCATATCGTCTCGTCAAATCTCTTCCCGCCCTATCCAGTCCTATACTGTCCTGTCCTGTCCTGTAGTGTTCTGTATTGTCTTATACTATCCTATCCTATCATAACTTATCTTATTTTACGTACTTTATTCTCTCTTCTTTTCTTCTCTCCTCTCCTCTCGTATCCGAAGTTGTATAATTTCAAGGTAAATTTCATGTACAATCAATTTTGACCGCCACGCCAGCTGTATTACGTATTCCTACAGGAAGGTATTTCTCATAAATTATGAAATTTCAAAGCGAGATCTTATTTTACGATCATAATTTTTGAAACTGAAACAAGGTAAGAAAAGCAATAACGAACAAAAGCATTTCAAATTTCCAAACTTGAATATTTCAAGCAAGTTTGAAGCTGTTAGTTTATGTCGAATGGATTAACGAGTTGAAAACTCAAGATGTTAGCTTAGTCAAAATTTTAGAACTTTTTTAATACTTTAGCAATTTACCAAACAGCAAAACCCGTTATCCAGAACTAGTATGTGGTCATTTATGTAAATACCTTATCTAAATATATAAATAAAATTGAAGTGTCTGTCTGTAACATTGAAATAAATGGCTTCTATTAAGCTTAAAGAGTTATTTGTATGCTATTAGAAGAACGACTAAGACGCAAATAAATATTTTTAAAATTTATTGTGTCTATCTATATGTCCGGGCAAATCTTTGGAATGGCTTATCTTGGGAAAAAAATTTTGGCTATAATTTATCAAAAAAATTTGAATTTTTGTAAACGAAAAATTGATAAAATAAATGGTCTTTGTTTATTTCAAATCTAAATAACGCCACACTAACAGATTCTACGAGTACCCAGGCAAGGCCGGGGCAGGTTGCTAGTTATTAAATATAAGTATTTATACACTGAACAAACATTTCAAATAAAATTTATAGCGTTCCATTTTAACATAATTTAATTGCCCACTTGCATACTTATTCAAGTCATTTTCATATTCTTAATTTAATTGCGTTTATTTCCTTGAAATGAAAATGGTCTCACACTATTACATCATAAGTATAACAAAGTTTTAATTAAGGCGTACACAAAGCAGAGAATCTGGCAGCATGAAAGTTGTGAAGTGGAATATTAACAAAGTTAAGATGTAATGGGCGTAACGAAGAACATGGAGATGTGAATATACTTATAAGCACTTCTGAGTGAAGACCATTGTATGTTTTGCCACTTGGTAACGAGAAGAACGGTCCGTGCAGACCTCGCGAATTAAAGTCTTGAAGAGTCGTGGTGTGAAGATTGACAGAAGAAGGCTTTTGTTGCTTTTATTAGCATTCTCTTGGCGAGCCCACTTCGCGTGTGTGTTGGTGGACTGCGACGAGAGGGGAGGTCCTCTCCCCCTACCGCTGCAGCCGAGTAGGAGCTGCGGAGGAAGTGTAGTTTGGTATGGCGATGCGCCACTCGCCATATCCTCCGTGACTTTGACAGGGCTGCACTTGATTACTTGATTTGATACGTTAGTGCTGGGGCTACGGTGGGATAGGAGTGTCGGTAGTGTGAGACGCCGCTCTCCCTACCCTCCATAGCCGGAACTCTGTTGGCGGCGAAGCCTTAGACCAGATCCGCCGCTAGGATCAGAAAGGCTAGTGCTTCTGAGTGCTCGTTTTTCCTGGCCCCATGGCCTTCTCACATCGGGTGTGGGGGCGTCCGTTGCGCAGGTAAAGTTGGAGGCCGCTGATGAAGGCACGCCATGTATTCTGAGGCGCCTTACCTTAGAAGGAGATGGGTGAGGAGTAGTTCTTTCCCAACGAAGGGCCGCCAAGGGGTGGCCGGCGCTTGTGGGGTGGTGGATGTGTGCGAAAGCGTTCCCGTGGCCTTGCCAATATGAAACGAAGGTGGAACACCATGGTGTTTTAGTCGGTGCGAGTGCGACATACGTGGGCATTTACCCATGTAAAATAAAAGAATAATAAAAAAGCGACAGAAATATTTATTAGGGTACCAGACTGACGCCTTGGCAGAATAGGAGTATTACTAGCTTAGTCGGTATGTGATAAATTCATTGTTTAAATTACCTCGAGTAAAGTTAGTACTTAGTCTATTAACCCATCGATTCGGAAGAAATCGGTTCTATCATTAATTCTAAGTAGTTGAAATAGTATTTCAATCAACCGCAAGGGCGATATCATCTTCAGCGTCTCTGTTTTCTCCTAAGTATTTATAAAGGCTTTATCTTACTATTTGACCGTTTTCCATAGGGTTATAAGTATGCATATGGTGAAATTTTTCAATTTAAAAATGTGATAGAAGCAGTGGAATGAAGTTTTATAGCCTTAGAGTTGGCGACTAGCGAATATATTAGCTGATTGAAGATGGAGGCATGCGTTGGCCGCTTTCCAACACTATATATCTTGTATTGCAAAGTAGAAGGAAATTGTGTATTAAAAATGCCCTCGATTCGAAATACCAGTGACGGGTTCCGTATTTCCTATTGTTTTATCTTTGCTTTTTCTGTGCTACATTTGAAACAATAGAGGAAAATAATATGTTAAATTGAAATAACAAGAATGGGTAAGATAGTTGCGTCTTCGGAGTATTAGATGTAGAAAAAAGGTATGAATTATTCAAAATTTTAAAATAAGCTAGTTCTAGCTTAGTTTCATTTGTCATCACTGGCAACACGCATTGGTTGTTTGAGGAATACTTGACAAGATGTGTCAATTAATCTCCCTCGTATGGGGAAGCTTAAGGTAGCGAGCTATGGAGGGGGCTATGTTGGTTTCTCTTCGTGATAGTATCTGTAAATATGATATCCGCAAAAACGGCAACAGTTCAGCAAGCTGCAGCGGCAATGGATCAGAAGAAAAGTTCTAAAGTGGCAACCTCGTACCGGCAAGCGAAGGGCCCACCACTAGGCGGAGTGACGACGAAGTCAATAGATTTAGCCAGTGCTCCGTGGCATTATATGTTTTTAGGGCTTTAAAGATGATGATATTTTAGCTACACCTAAACCCAATCCTTCTGTTTTATTATACGTCAATCTTGTTTTACTTATACAAGTAAGGCTGACAAACAGTCAGGTAGTCCACTTAATAGTATATCATCATTATCATCATCATTACAGCCCATCGAGAGTCTGTCTACTGCTAAAAATAGGCCTCCTCCATAGAATACCACAAAACACGATCCAAAGCCGAATGCATCTATCGTTTATGGATTATCAGTCATAAAGAATCTTACTTTTTTATAACAATGGAGTATTAAATGAGCTAACGGTTCACCTGATGGTAAGTGGTTAGTGCAGGCTGTTATTCGTATTGTTATTGATATTCTTTACTTTTTATAGTTATAGTTCTTATCAACAGACGATTATCGTGTTAAACCGCGTATCCACCAAAAATGTTGACAACAGTTATGTTTCCAACTGTTTCCAACAAGCATCTCCACCGAGGGACAAATGTTGGCAACAAGCGTATTCCTTTGATGTTGCCGCCGAAAATGGAAACAAGTTTTGTTGGCAACTGTTGTGTTGGCAACAAAACTTTGGTGGAGACGCAGCTTTAAGGACTTTAAGGACTGTTTACTTTTTCATTTTAAATTCAGTTGTGTATTTCCATTAATTTAAGCGCGTCACTATATAGATCTAACGTACTGTGAAGAACTTTCACCTTATTACTTAGTAATAACTTTAAAGTAAATGAAACGTGAAATTTAAAGGCTGCAGGATATTCTTGAGCACCCCATCACTACTTTTTTACTCAATGACGTAACAAAATACAAGCGCTTGGCGCATTTAATATCTCCATACAAACGACTGCCAATTGCCACAATTAAATCGTGTGTCTCACGCACTACTTACTCGCGTTTATGTCTCATGTGATGCGAGTTTGTAGCAAAACAAATGCTAAAAACCAAAAAATAAACAAATATATGCATATTATTGTAACATAGACAGCATTCGGATTTCGCAGTTTTGATCTTACACTATCAGCAGGGCTGCTGATTGGGCTACAATTTTGAAAAAATCCTTCCTCTCAAAAAATATACATTTAATAGTAAAGACGCTGTTGCCAATCTCCTATTTCAGTATCCCTGTATCACCTTTTACGACACCCACGGGGCGATATACTCCTAGGATAGTGAATATTAATATACACATATTATTCTCGTTCCTGATTTACATTTATACTTATTTATTGTTTCCAATAATCCCCAATATATATATTTAACTGAATTCACAATTTCAATTAACTGCTTTGTAGAATGAGAGTAAAAAACGAGTAGTGTCTTAGAGTAAGAATCAAAGTGCAGATGCGTTGTTAAACCTGAGGACTACGGTGAAATGCCTCGTTTCCAGTAAAAAGGGTCTTCGGTTCTCTACACTCACCATACAAAACATAGCAGCCGAGCCGACCCATTCGTGCTACGTCCAAATTATAGCTGCAGTGTGGTTCTAACACGTAAGTATATACTAATGATTTAGTGGAATTGGTGAAATTGGTGAAATTTGGTGGAATTTATTAATAATTATCTTTTTATTAAATTTTTGTTGTAATGAGGAATATTTACAATAGACACGACTTCACAAACACATATTATTGTTTTCCTTATACATGTTCAAAATTGTCAACTGTAAACATGTCCTTTTAAATTTTGGCACGGTTTTGGCGTAAATTATCTAATGTACAAATTTACCAAAGCACATTTAAAAGCGTATTATAAAAATTGTTTGAGTGCAAAAATGTAAGTGTACTTACATAACGTCATCGACGCGGGGAGTTTATGTACTCGTATAATTAATGTTAGTAAGTTAATTATAGAAGCAATGTGGAACGATGAGGTGAAGTCCCAGACCTTGGATATTAGCAACCAACTGCTTACGGAAAGATATAAGTGCGATACCTTTGGAAATTATAATTAACCCTCCATACTCTTCATACTGAAAATAGATACAATTTATATTTACATGTTCAAAGTTATACTACAATACATTCACTACAGCCCATAGTCACTTCTACGCTGAGAAAAAGTCTCCCGCACCACGTTTACATTTCGTGCAATGTTTCGATCAACAATTGACTTTGATATTGATATATTTTAAAATAATTAATGTAATTTTATCATTTTAACATTCAAGAGAACGTAAGAAACAATGTCCTTTTGTGACCCATTTCGTGTAATAATTCAATTTTCTTTGACAAGGGTCCCGATCGTTTCATCACATTCAGGAATGAAGCTGACGGTATTATTTTCGCAGACTGGAATTTAATTTACATTTATTTGGCTTGATAAAGATATTTTGGCTGTCTTATTACAAACTGTTCTGAGTTTGTTTACTTTTGCATTGATGCTGCAATACGCCAGTGCTTAGTTTGATGTATAATTTATTGTAAAGCTTTTCAGTAGAGTTTTATTTATCATTTTAGATTTGAAGCATAGGTAGCTGATTTTATAGTATTTTCTAGTAAACGTAAATGTTTAAGCTTAAGACTTGTTGAGCATGATGGTAATGTTTCTGTATTATAATAAAGTAACATTGCCACGTGACAGCGGCACATATGATATTTCATCATCGCATTTTGTCCCATCAGTGTAGTAAGTGTCAGATTATATAACAGAAAAATCTTAGGCTTTCTATAAGTGGCTTAATAACTAACTCGTTTGCACTAAACTTACCCAGACCAGCTGCGTACTGTGATCATAAATCCATTATTTCATTGTTTCTCTAAAAACCTAGTCGCAATTCCTATCTATGCTTAGCTGACTATACGAAAAGGGTAGGAAGGGCTGTATTACTGTCCTTACGCCGTAATTTTCTTATACAAATCTAGTTCTCTGTCACTCTAACAGTGCTAGCCCTATCAATAAAGTGATCATATTATACTATATATAAGTAGGTGTGATACGGAAGGTGGGGAAGAAATAAGTACAGAGATTAAGTTTATTTATTACCACAACAGAAGTATTAGCGTAGCACAGCTACACTCTATTACCTCACACTCCACCTCAGTGCGATGGAATGGCAATATGACACGACCGGAGAGACAATGCGCAGCACCAACGTTTATACGTGCTTTCCGAGGAACGGGAGTGAAACACCACTAAATTCCTGACTCCTGACTGCTACCAAGAATTTTTGGACAGAGAAACATAATTCTCATTTTGGCTTGACTCGAGATTCGAACCCGGGACCTCGTGGTCAGGAGCCACGCTTTTTACTACTAGACCAACGAGGCAATTATGTGTGTATATGGATGTGAAAGATGCGAGAGAGGTATATCAGGATCATGCCAAATGGAATTCCAAAGTCTCTGCCTACCCTTCTGGATGACAGGCAGGAGAGTTTATGTATGCATTGTCCATGTTATAATATACAAAAATATTGTTATTGTTTACTTATTAGCACTTTAAATAATATAAACATTCTAATAATAGAGGAGTTGTTTTCAAATAACCAATTTAACTTTAGCCTACATTCAAACCGTAAAAGTGATGTGTTTCGAAAACTATTCACGGAGTAACTAAAGATTTTGAAAACGGCACTGTTTTTAATTTTATTTACAATCACATTATTAGTTTGAAAAGATTTCAAACAATTTACATTTATTACAATAATTATTGCATTACTTTTATTTGCTTAAAATATGGAACACACAGCCCATCAAATGGTAAGTGGATGCTGTGCACAATAGACATCTGCATCCATTCTCGATTAAAAATCAAAATGCAGATACGTTGTCACCCATTAGGATTAAGATGGATTGCCTCGTTTCCAGCGAAAAGAGTCTCCTGTTCTCAACATCTACCTATTTTTACAGGATATGATGAAACACAATAGCATTAAGCTGGTATTATGGGGTCCTTCTCCGGTCGAGCGGATCCATTCGTGCTACAACTATAGCTGCAGCGTGCTCCTACTAAACATAAATTAAAATATATATATATATATATATATTTTTTTTTTTTATTTATCCACTATCCATCCAGACAATAATAGTCGTCAGGATACACTTAGTCCTCAGTAGTATCAACAAATCTGCATTTTGATTCTTAATTAAATACTGATGTAGATGTCTACGAACTATCCACTTACTCTCAAACGGACTATGGTGCTCGATGTTACATTTAATTCCATTAAAATATTATGTGTAATAATTAATATAATACCTATTGGTGTAACTAATATATACACATAAATTAATCAAACTAATAAGTCCTATCAAAGTTGTACAGATATTGTGAAATGTTACAGCTTAGCCGATAATCTCTCTTTAAACCCCTAGCAATACATATGTTCAACTTTCTTTCACATTGTCGTTAAGAATTGTGCATTGCTACTAGGCGTTAAGATTCAAAATGAAATAATTTCATTACTCTTCCTTTATACACTTACATTCATCTAGCCGTAGAGTAATTGACTCGGCTGAATGTTTCAAAGGAAAATTAATCAGTACCTGCAGGTACTTCGTTTTCCAGGAGGTGAAGATTGAATAAAAATTTGTACAACTTTTTCAGACTGTTTTTCAGAGAACTATTTTCTTATCTTATCTGCTATGATAATTATTTTTCACAAGTTTTATCGATGTCGAATCTAATATTGTATCAACATTTTTATACGTGATTTGAATACTAAAGCTCTTTTTATCTCGACCTGCACCTTCGATTTAGCAGTATTTATTTTTCATGGTACCAATTCAAAAAGACATTTTATTCGAAATTTTCCTAAAGTAATTCTGTCTATAAATGAACTGACTCCATAAATATATCATTTCATCTAAACTTCGATAGCGAATACTGAAACAACATGAGCTTGAACTTAATTTATTGTCACTTCGAAACTTTACTGGTATATAGTAGTATCAATCTTCTGCTTGGGATTCCGACTATGTAGCCACCACCTTCTTAGTTTGCTTTGTCGTCAAATAGCGGTGCTTGCTACCTTCAGCTCTGAAGGGTTTAGAGAGTCAGTATAATTGCAATCTGTGAGGCGTTCTATCTCAGTCCTCAGAGCTGACAACGCATCACTAACAGTCTTTGAAGTTGCCTGCAGGTGTCTCTGTCTCTGGACTGCAGCAGTCACTTGCCATCAGGTGGACTGTAAGTTCGTGTGTCACTTTGGTCTTATAAAAAAAACTACACTGTATCGCTAATAAACGGTAAAATGGTTATCATTATGGACTATTACCACAGTTGAGAGGAGTCGCCACCAAACGGAGATTATGTGAAAAACTACCTTGCTGTATGGGAAAAAAGTGTTGTAATAAAGAAATAAATTGCGAGTTACCTATTAAGTGTAGTGATTACTGCTGTACGTTTGTACAAAAGGAGAGGGATTGTTGTTATGTGGGGAAAAAAAGAAGAAATAGTGCCAAATAAAGTCTCTATATCCAGAAACAAATTAAAAACCACTTTGTTACATTCGACTGAATTGAAAGCGTGCAAAAAGGCAATTACACAATTCCTTTTTTTATTTAATATTCAACTGGCCGTGAATTCAATTTCGCAATAATTAAAGATTTTATAACATTGCAATATTTTTCTCAATTTTATTCGGAATAAGTTTTTTACCTAAAGGTACTTCGATCGATTTGCCATTTCATATCGTTTTTCGTCGCTATTTTAATTTTTTTTTCTATCAACTACCATAAAAGTTCGCGCCTACCCCGAGCTTTTAGGATTTGTCAGACGAATTGAAAACGCTGTTAAAGCCAGAATTCGACGAAACCTTACAAGGAGACAAATCCGGCGTCTTAACAAACGAAAAACGAGTACAGACCCCAGCCAAGGTTCAACTTCCCAGTTATACGGTTTTCAAAAATGTGCCTTGGGCTTTCCAGTTTCTCTGCTACTGGACACACACAATTCAACCCGGTTCGAAAACAAATGTTCCAGACTTGATAAGAGCTGAATATTGGCCTTGTCCAGTTCAGGTCTTAACCCAGTGTATCAATACCCAATCTATATTTATTTGGTACTAAAGCCATGGTCTGTTTAAAACATTACTCCGACATTAAATTCGCAATCTTTACAGCTAGTAGTGGCTAAATTACCCCATGTTAATCGCTACAAATAAGTGGAGGCCTGTGCACAGCTGTTGGAATTAAATAGGATGTTACAACTTTTTCTTGAAATATTTAAAAAAAGTTATAAGTATAAGATAATAATAAAAAATAAGCCGATAAAAATAAACGCCATGGTCGTTTTTCGTGAGGGTAGGCGTAAAAAGCAACACATATTTTATATCGTTCTATTACATTTTAATTAAAATTATAGTATTTATTTTTTATTGTAAATTATGTACATGTGAGTGACACTACCTACAAGCAAAAGAAATCGTTGTTATAATTTCAAATTATTTCATGATCCACTTCAAAGTGACATAATATGAACTCATTGAAGCAATCGTTTTCTGCAATGTCTGAGATGTTTTACACGAAAATGGACGAATTTGAGCAAGATTTGCAAAAAAAAACTAAGCAGGCAAGACCTCTGCTACCACCTCGACGATCGCTGCTGAGTTCAAGTCTTTTAATACTTTTATTGTGGCCGCATTAAATACTTTGCAGCAGCAAATGGAGCTTGTAAGGCTGGAAATAGATCGCCAGGAAATGCGGAGAAGGCGGAAGATGCTACTCTTGCATGGCATACCAGAGGCTAAGACAGAGGAGCTTATTGCACGCGTCACTTCATTGGTTGCTGAGCACTTAGTCCTGTTGAAATTTTTTTAGTTGCAGCATCAAGGCCAGTTATCGCCTGGGCCGTCCTGCTGACAACAGACTCAGGCCTGTTGTTGTGAAGTTCGCTGAGCTGGCAGTCCATAATAAAGTGTGGTTTGCGAAAACTAAATTCAAAGGCACTGGCATTACTCAGTCTGTGCTTTTGATAAAGTCTCGGCATGCTATATTTCTGGAAGCTCGGAAGCGGTTTGGAATCACTAAGTGTTGGACACGCGATGGATACATTTACATCATTGGCTCGGATGAGACCCATCACCAGTATAATGTTTGCGCGAGCTTGAGAATATTCCCGGAGGGTCAAAGTCGGCACATATAGCAACATTGCAGATTCAAAGTTCTGTACAACGGCTAAAAGCCCGGTAACTGGATTACCTCTTTGCCGTTCAAAGCGAGTACTAAAGAAATAAGATAATTTTTAAATTATAATTTAGTTTGTTCGTTCGTTCGTTGTGTTCGAGCAATTTTTTTTTTCACAATTTATTTACGTAGTGATTTAATAAAATAATAATTTATGTAGTGATAATTTTTCTCATAGATTACAGAACACTATTATAATTTCTTGCTTCGTGCGTATTTTCGAACAACTTACATACACCCTTACGCTTCCTCACAGGTCACTTTATCCTCTGCAATGGTTGCCTGGTAGAGATCGTTTCTAAGCGATAAGGCCTTATCTCACACGACATACATATAATTATATAATCGATAAATACATACATACTATAATAAATAAAAACATTTTAAATACAAAAATATAGAAAATATTGGTAAATCCAATTGAGCATACCTTAAGCGCATTAAAAAAAATTACGTATAACATGATTATACGGAATTTTTTAAAGTAATTTAAATACATTTCGACAGCACTATCGGCTTCAATACCCTCGAAAACCATGAAAATGACACCCATGATGAAAAACTTGATACATATTGCAGCCGCCATCTTGGATTTACATTTCGACAGCACTATCAGCTTCAGCACCCTCGAAAACCATGAAAATGACAAATGATGAAAAACTTGATATCTATTGCAGCCGCCACCTTGGATTTACATTTCGACAGCACTATCGGCTTCAACACCCTCGAAAACCATGAAAATGACACCCATGATGAAAAATTGATATCTATTGCAGCCGCCATCTTGGATTAACATTTCGACACCAATATCGGCTTCAACACCCTCGAAAACCATGAAAATGACACCCATGATGAAAAAATTGATACATATTGCAGCCGCCATCTTGAATTTACATTTCGACAGCACTATCGGCTTCAGCACCCTCGAAAACCATGAAAATGACACCCATGATGAAAAAATTGATACCTATTGCGGCCGCCACCTTCAATAGAAAAGGATTTAGAATAGAATGAAGTATTATGAGATGGAATTTTTTGGGTGAGGTTTATATCAGAGCGAAGAGAGCGACAGTGAGTGTCACCAAAAAACTCAAACCGCTCTTTAAGGTAAGTGGAATTTAACAGGCAAATTTTGGTAGTTTTCTTTCTATCATACTGTTACGCGCCACTATTAATGTCTTGTACATGGCAACACTAGTTACACTAGCGCCCCCTAGTGTCGAGTAAATGAAAGTATTGCGCGCCACTATTAATGTCTTGTACATGGCAACACTAGTCACACTAGCGCCCTCTAGTGTCGAGTAGCAGAACTAGGAGAGTCGAGATCTTTCCAGAAATTTCGGGACCGATATGTACTCGAACATTCTAGATGTCGCTACCGTAGAAGGTTCTGGAAACTATCTGAGGCCCTATATAAGGCCGGTATAAACCACGACCGGGGCAGTATTGAATTGGCGATACAAGAGAATACTTCGAAGCGAAATAACGGCGAACTGTGTTTTATTATTAGTGTGATTTTTGATTGTAATTAGTGTTGTGTAATTAAAGTGTTAATTTTGGTAATTCAATCGGCAGTTTTTAATTGTCTCGAACCCCAAGTTCGTAACAATTGGTGTCAGAAGTGGGATCAAATATGCCGATTTTACCTAAAGACGACACGGAGGGTATCCGTACCCGAAGTCAACGCCAACAGGAGACGGACCAGAGACGATTTGGTAATGCAACGCCGCAAACGTCGGAGGGCCAGTTGCTAACCACGGAGGCTGGCCCGTCAGCAGCTCCTGCATCTGCAGCACCTGACTTAGGTGCTCTGATGATGATGCTGCAGGATCAGGCTCGCCGACAGGAGGAACAGGCCCGCCGACAGGAGGAACAGGCCCGCCGACAGGAGGAACAGACCCGTCGGCTGGAAGAGCAGCTGCAGCGCGGTATGGAAGAACAGATGCTCCTCAGGAAGGACCTTCACGCTACCTTCGGGAAAGAGATAAAGGAGGTGAAGGATAGGGTTGCTCAACATGACAACCGCCTGTCGGAAGCTGAAACCCGAATCGACCAAGTGAACAATCGGGTTGACAACGTGATGGCTGATGTGAAGAAAACGCTGGACGACCTCAAACTTGGGGATGGAGTTACAGCTCCCGTGGTAGCTACAACACCTTCGCTACGTGGATTCAAAGTGCCACCGTTCGACGGGACTTCTTCCTGGTCGGCCTATAAAATCCAGTTCGAGGCTGTCATGAAAGCGAACGGCTGGAATAAAAGTCAGGCCATGACTGCTCTCACCCTAGGCCTGCGCGACCAGGCATTAACTGTTCTGGAAGCTCTCGGTAAGGAAGTGACTTACGAGCAGCTCCTTGAGGCATTGGAGGCGAGATATGGCGACGCTCACCTGGAACACGTCTTTCGTGCGCAGCTCAAAGATCGCGTGCAACGCAGTAACGAAAACCTGCAGCAGTGGGCCCTTGAGGTGGAGAAGCTGGTTCGAAAAGCGTACCAGTCTGTACCTGCGCTTATTGTAGGGAACCTGGTGCAGACATTCATCGACGGCATCCGCGACCTTGAAGTCAGAGCTGCTGTGAGGCTCGGGCACCACGAGACGCTTAAGGACGCCTTGACCCATGCACTGGAGGTGGAAGCCGTGCGGCAGGATCATCGTTCCCACCGCGTCAGGGAGGTTGCAGCAGCTAAAGTTCAGGACCGCAATAAAAGCTACAGCCCTAGGTGCTACGGCTGTGGAGAAAGGGGCCATCTTCGATCCAGCTGCCCTAAGCGAACTGTAAAAAGGGAAGGTGATCGATCTCGAGAGG
This sequence comes from Parnassius mnemosyne, assembly GCA_963668995.1. Lineage (NCBI taxonomy): Eukaryota > Metazoa > Arthropoda > Insecta > Lepidoptera > Papilionidae > Parnassius > Parnassius mnemosyne. The sequence continues at coordinate 36,143,551 of CAVLGL010000148.1, read as the reverse complement.
GTAGTGCGGACAATAGCACCGCCCAGCAGCAGCAGGGAAACTGGCGGGTGCTGGCTGATGTTAAAAGAGCCCCAAGGATTTCGATCTCACAAACTCATGATGGGAACAGCCTAATCATCAAGGGCGAAGTCAACGGAACGCCATGTAAACTGACCATAGACACTGGAGCCTCTCGCACGGTTGTCAGTTCCCAACTTATAAGTCGGTTCCTTGGTGACTCCGCATACAACCGAGAACGCATTAATTTGGTGACAGCCACTGGTCAGCGCATACCCGTCCGTGGAGAGAAGGAGATGGAGTTGAAGCTAGGCAACATGATCTACCTGCATAATGTCATCGTGGCTGATATAATGGACGACTGCATCCTGGGCCTAGACTTTATGAGGAAGAATTGTTGTGAGATCGACGTTAAGCAAGGTGTTTTGAAATGTGGACAAGAAGAACTTTTCATGGAAGGGGCGTTACCAGGGAATGTGTACAGCCTTAAGAAGATTGTTCTTCCGCCGAGATCGGAAACGATTGTGCCGGTTAGTCTTCCTCGGAGTCCTGGGCAAGCTCATCGTTGTGTACTCGTGGAAAGGGTAGACAATGACCTTCCATGGAAAGTGGCTCGAACCTTGGTCAGAACCACCGACATCTCAGGAGTACGTGTGTTGAACCTTTGTGATCAGGAACAGATTATAGAAAAAGGCACATTGGTTGGTACTAGTGAGGAAGTGGATTGGTTGCGTCGGTGCGAATATCTATCGACCGGGACCCCTAGCAAGGATGGACAAACGAGAGTGACCACACTTTTAGAAGACTGTCGCAGCGTTCTCTCCCCGAATGAAATGGTCAAGGCGAAGAAGTTGTTACTCAAGTACGCCAATGTTTTCTCGTCAAACGAAGCTGACATAGGAAAGACTGGCTTAGTTCAACACAAAATAAACACAGGACAAGAATTGCCTATTCGTCAGCGGCTAAGAAGATTGCCTGTAGCACGTGAAAAGGAAGTGGAAACCATGATTGAGGGAATGGTGAAGGATGGTGTTATTGAACCTTCATCTAGTCCATGGTGTTCACCTGTGGTGCTGGTAAAGAAGAAGGACGGCAGCATGCGGTTTTGTGTTGACTACCGCCGCCTGAACGACGTTACGAAGAAGGACAGCTATCCCTTGCCTAGAATTGATGACACGCTGGATATGCTCACAGGCGTAAAGTGGTTTAGTACGCTGGACCTGAAAAGTGGCTACTGGCAGGTTGAAATTGACCCTAAGGACAAGGAGAAAACTGCATTCTCCACAGGAAAAGGTCTGTGGCAATTCAAAGTCATGCCGTTTGGATTGTGCAATGCTCCAGCAACGTTTGAAAGGTTGATGGAGCTTGTACTTACCGGGCTAATTGGAGATGCTTGTCTGGTCTATTTGGATGACATCATCATCGTAGGCCGTACGTTTGAGGAACACCTTCAAAACCTGGAACGCGTGCTCATGAAGATCCAGAGTGCCAACCTCAAGTTGAGTCCAAATAAGTGCTCACTATTCAAACGGCAAGTTAGTTTTTTGGGGTATGTAGTGTCGGAAGAAGGTATCCGCACGGATCCAGAGAAAATTGCTGCTGTCAAAGAGTGGCCGGTCCCAAAAGACAAGACACAGGTTAGAGCATTTTTGGGTTTGTGCTCTTATTATCGGCGATTTGTGAAGAACTTTGCAGATATAGCCAAACCTCTGCACAAGCTAACCAAGGAGAAGCGACAATTCTGCTGGGATGAAAGTTGCGATATTGCATTCCAGGAGCTCAAGAACCGCCTGTGCAAAACACCTATTTTGGGGTACCCTGATGCGGGCAAGGAATTCATAGTTGACACAGACGCAAGTGATATAGGACTTGGCGATGTGTTGTCTCAACGGAATGGTGATCAAGAGATTGTGATAGCGTACTTCAGCAAGTCGTTGTCAAAGCCGGAAAGGAACTATTTTGTCACAAGACGGGAATTGCTTGCTGTGGTAAAGTCCTTGCAGCATTTTAGCAAATATCTTCTAGGGCGGAAATTCCACTTACGAACTGACCATGCTGCACTGAAATGGCTATTGCAGTTCAAAAATCCGGAAGGACAAGTTGCGAGATGGATAGAACTACTGCAGGAATACGACTTTGTGATCGAACATCGCAGCGGGAAATCTCATGGCAATGCAGATGCATTGTCAAGAAGACCTTGCCCTGAAGATTGCAAGCATTGTACTAGGCAAGAGGGTAAGGAAGTGGTATCTGTGAGAATGCTCAGGACAGACCAGCTCAGCAATGAGTGGAAGGACAGCCTACAACATGCACAGCAGGAAGATTCGGACATTAAGCCGATTCTGGAATGGATGAAGGCCAGTGCTCCTAAGCCCAAGTGGAGCGACGTCTCAGCAATGAGTTCGACCACGAAAAGCTATTGGGCCCAATGGGACAGCTTGCTGATTCAGGATGGAGTCCTGTGCCGTAAATGGGAAAATGGTCGGGGAGACAGGTGTCATTTGCAAATGGTTGTCCCTAAGGCTAAAGTGCCGGATATTCTACAGCTGTACCATAGTGGTTGTTCAGGAGGCCACCTGGGAGTTAAACGAACTCTCCTGAAGATCCGAGAACGGTTTTACTGGGTCCACTGTCGTGACGATGTTGAGGACTGGTGCCGCAAATGTACAAGTTGTGCGGCTGTAAAGGGACCTCAAATTCGTAGTAGAGGCGCATTGAAATTGTACAATGTTGGTGCACCATGGGAGAGGATAGCCATTGACGTTGCGGGGCCGTTTCCAGAAACTGAAAGTGGTAACAAGTATTTCATGGTAGTGATGGATTACTTCACTAAGTGGCCAGAAGTCTTCGCCATTCCAAATCAAGAAGCTTCAACAGTTGCAGATAAACTAGTTCATGAAGTCTTCTGTCGTTTTGGAGTACCTTTAGAGATTCACAGCGATCAAGGAAGGAATTTTGAGTCTCAAATATTCCAGGAAACTTGCCGAGTTATGGGTACTCAGAAAACACGAACAACTTCTTACCACCCACAATCTGATGGAATGGTAGAAAGATTTAATCAGACATTGGAGAGGTACCTAGCAAAAGTTGTGGAAAAACGGCAACGAGACTGGGACAGGCACATACAACCGTTTTTGTTGTCATATCGAAGCGCTGTTCACGAAAGTACATCAGTGACACCAGCTTTCGCAAACTTTGGGAGAGAATTGCGGCTGCCTGCAGACCTGATCACCGGAATACCACCTGATGCCCCACGCAGTATAACCGATTATGCAAATGACTTGCGGAACAAAATGAATGACATTTATGAGCACGTCAGACAGACGGGCCAGCAAACGTCTGAGAAGATGAAAACACGGTATGACCGCAAAATGAACAACAAGGGCTTTGATGAAGGTTCACTAGTGTGGTTACACAATCCAGTTCGCAGCAAAGGGAAATCTCCTAAGCTTCAAGCTAAATGGGACGGACCGTACCGGATTGTGACAAGGATCAATGATGTAACCTACCGGATACAGAAAGGTGCCAGAGGTACTCCTAAGATTGTCCATGTGGATCGACTGGCGCGTTATTATGGGGTCTTAGGAGGGGGCAGTGTTACGCGCCACTATTAATGTCTTGTACATGGCAACACTAGTTACACTAGCGCCCCCTAGTGTCGAGTAAATTAAAGTATTGCGCGCCACTATTAATGTCTTGTACATGGCAACACTAGTCACACTAGCGCCCTCTAGTGTCGAGTAGCAGAACTAGGAGAGTCGAGATCCTTCCAGAAATTTCGGGACCGATATGTACTCGAACATTCTAGATGTCGCTACCGTAGAAGGTTCTGGAAACTATCTGAGGCCCTATATAAGGCCGGTATAAACCACGACCGGGGCAGTATTGAATTGGCGATACAAGAGAATACTTCGAAGCGAAATAACGGCGAACTGTGTTTTATTATTAGTGTGATTTTTGATTGTAATTAGTGTTGTGTAATTAAAGTGTTAATTTTGGTAATTCAATCGGCAGTTTTTAATTGTCTCGAACCCCAAGTTCGTAACAATACTACCGATGCTACTACGGGTAAGACCGTGAAGCGATCCACTGGGCGTTTAGCTTGACACACACGTGTTTCGTTCTGAACCGACGAATCATCATTATCATTACAGCCCTTCACAAGTACACTGCTGAGCATAGGCCTCCCCCAAGGAATGCCACAAAGCACGGTCCTGAGCCACTTGCATCCATCGACTTCCTGCATGTCTTACCAGGTCGTCATACCATCTCGTGGGGGGACGCCCTACACTTCGCCTTCCGGTACGAGGCTGCTAGGATAGCCATCGTAGCCCTAATGTACAGACACTTCATCGCTTCGATATACCGACAGTCCACTTGGCACCGCTGGAGGGACTGCAGCACCACCCAAATTTCGACGGAATCAAAGGCTTTTTCATAGTCCACATACGGAAGTCAAAGTGGTAGATTGTACTCTTCGGTCTTCTGTACAATTACCGAAGGGTATGTATGTGGACTTTACTTTTCGGAAACCGGCTTGTTCGGGAGGCTGGAGGTCGTAGAGTCTGCATGTGAGTCATAATGACTCTCGAAAACAGCATGTAGACGGGGCTCAGAAGGGAAATTGGTTTATAGTTCTTCAAGAGAGCGTTGTCACCTTTCTTGAAGAACAAGACCACCGCACTTCTGCTCCACGCGGCCGGTGTGGTACCACCAAGGAGGACGGAATTAAAGAGCTTCTGAAGGCCTTTAAGTACCGGTTTTCCACCCGCTTTCAGAAGCTCCGCTGTAATTCCAACCTCGCCTGGGGCCTTGCCGTTTTTAAGGTGCTAGAGAGCCATTCTAGTCTCGCTCAGACTGACGTCCGGGATATCATCGCAATAGTGTCGGATAAGACTTGCTCTTGGATCGTTACTCACACTTGCGTGTGGCTCCAACGATGATGTGTACAGCTGCCCATAGAACCTCTCAATCTCACTCAAAATATCAGGAGTCTCGAAAACGATGCTGCCACATTCGATCTTCAGCTTCGACAGTTGGCACTTTCTGGCAGACAGATCTCTGGCCAAGACTTTGACTTCTTCAATACGAGCAGTATTAAAGTTGCGTAAGTCCCGCCGCATGCGTTTGGAGATCTGTCTTATCAGTTGCCTGTATGCTATCAAATCTACTGAAGACTGCAACTTCATTTCCCGTCTAACAGCCATGAGATTAAGAGTGTGATTGGAGAGTTTTTGTGTTCTTCTGCAGCGGGTCTTGCAAAACTTAACTCCGACCGCATGGACAGTTTCCACGAGCTTGTCATTTATATCGTCCGTTGCATTGCGATCTTCTTTCGGTTTCGGGACTTTGTATTAGAGCACGAGGGGGACGGAGCATTGACTTCATTAGACGTGAACTCTCCAACTTAACGTTTAGGTTCAGTGTGCCTCTAAGCATTCGGTGATATCTACCAGTTTTCAACCTCGCGATCACTGAGACATCACTGAACAGTTGTCGTCTGGTCGTCATAATAAAGTCAATCTCATTTTTTGTTGAACCGTCGGGGCTCAACCAGGTCCACTTCCTGTGGGGCCGCTTCTGGAAAAAATACATTTCCTCCACCACCACATCGGGATGTGCCGAGGTTGGTGCGTAAACCTGTATGACCTTCAGCGAATACCGTTTGGTGATTCTGAGTATAAGGTACGCAACCCTCGTCGACACACTCCCAATCTTTACAACGTTGTTAACGAGATACTTGTTGACGATAAATCCGACACCTCCTTGGTACAGATGTTCGCCCCCCTGGTGATAGAACAAGTTGCCGTATTCGAGGATTACCGTGTCCTCCCCCTCTCTTCGTATTTCGGATACTCCTATAATATTCCAGCGCAACTTGTCTATCTTTTCTTCCAGCTTCAGAATCTTCTCATCAGTCCTGAGGGTGCGTGCGTTATATGTTGCCAGGTCGAGTCGTCATAGGTGGCAACCAAACCCCCAACAGAGATTTTTAGCACCCTCTGCCCGCCATCGTAGCCATTTTATTAATGTCATTGCTCATGGGGGGTATATTGCCATAGTTGCCACACTTGGCATGCCGGTTCATAACTGCAGTTTTTTATTACTTTTTGCTGTTATCAGAATTTCCCTCTGTCGCCTTTTACGACACCCACTGGAAGATATGGGGGTATTCTTACCCGCCACTATACGAGGGGACCGACCCATAGTAAGAGCTAAACTTACTATTACAGTAGTGTGCTGTTCACACGTGTATATACAATTTAAGGAGCACCAATAAAACAATTAATATATAGAAATCGAGACGGTTGGTATACAACGTCCTCTCGCTCTGGCGTTCCGCGTAGAAGAGAATGCGAGAGGGCGCTGTCACCGCCACGTTAATTCATTTATTTAGTTCCGGAACACCACAAGTAGTTTCCCAATAGTAGCGATACAAGTTACGGTTTCGTTGAAGAATTAAGACGAAACGCAGTATATCTTTCTGTATGGAGTCCATCCGTCGATCCATCCAGCCAACCGCCATCTTATTCATTAATAATGTGCATTAAAATTACTGATCATTATAATGTTTATGCCACAGGATATTTGGAGTTAAATTGTGTTTAATATTATTATAACTTTTAACAAAAGTAGAAACCAGGTGTTGTACCTGAAGGTAGTTAGCTAAAACGAAGTTATTTATTTGCGGGTTATTTATAGGGGTATAATTTTTTCTCCAAATTTATATGGGACCACCCCTGAAGTATAATCTATTTATTAAAAAAATAATCATTTAAATCGGTTCTCAATCTGCGAAGATATACGAAATTCCTTAATCAATAGTCCAACATAAAACTTCGTCCCCTATTTTCCACCCTTGGAGGTGGGAAGTTTTCTTCAAAACTTAATGATACCACCCCTGAAGTATAGCCTATTTAATAAAAGAAGAATCATTAAAATCAGTTAACAATCTGCAAAGATATCGCGTAACATACATACAAAATGAGAACATACACTCGAATTGAGACTTCCTCCATTTTGAAGTTGGTCAAAACGTACCGTTTAAAGTACATTAATGTACACGCTTAACTAATAAATTGTAGTTATCGAAAAAATATGTTGATTTGAATATTATTAATAATTTTGCGCTATGGTAGTGAAATAAGTTACAGGAATTGATGATGTAAGCGCGAATGGAATATATTACACAATTGAGAAGTGCGCTGACGTTGGCTCCTTTCCAGCTATCATATACCTATCTTGTATTTCGAAGTACGAGATAGATAGTTCATAAAGAAAGTTAATGTTTTTTAGTTTTACAGCTATTGCATAATAATTATTTATCAAAACACAAAATTTTGCGTAGTTCCTGTAAATGTGCGAATAATGGTGTTAGTCCAATATCACGAAACTACTATTTAGGGTTATGCGGGGTTGAGGTTGTACGTGGCATGTATCTTACGTCGAAGACTACTTACAGATCTGCATCGAGGGTCAGAGGTACAAGCATTAAAACCTTCAGGACTTATTCAGACTCCTGTCCTCGCGCAACGATTCCAAGATTTAACCGCGGATCTTTGTCGCAGAACAATCTGCCGGTGAGTTGAGGTTTGTGCAATCGTGGTTGCAACATCAGAAGCTTGTGCTGAGGTGCTTAGTAATTCGTAAAATTTCTAAAGGACGACTTCGTTTTCAAATACTCAAATAATAGCTACAATGATTTCTAGTTCAATTTCAACTGAATTAAAATATGATATTTCAGTAAATATTATTAAAAGCTAATCCCGTTACATTTAGTCCATAAAAACACGATTTTAAAAATATAATAATAAATACATGTTTGAAAGTTTATATTATCGTAAATCCTGAAGGTTGAATACATCAGATGTTTTAAACGAAATGAAAATGAAAATTGGTTATTATTGGTTATACTTTACTGCATTCGAATGCTATCATTTAAATTTCTCTACATCTATACAAATAAATAAAATTGAAGTGTCTGTTTGTAATGGCAAAATAACAGCTTTTTACTAATTGCGTATAAAAGTATATACGGTACATATAACAGAAACACAATTTTTAAAAATTTTGTCTGTCTGTCTGTCTGTCCGTCTGTCTGTCTGTCCGTCTGTCTGTCTGTCTGTTTGTTCTGGCTAATCTCCGAAACGGTTGGACCGATTTTAACGGGACTCTCACTGGTAGATAGATCATGTTGTAAGGAGTAACATAGGCTACTTATATTTTTGAAAAATAATTAGGATTCCGCGTAACAAAATTAAAACCCTAAATTACACGCGAGCGAAGTCGCGCGGAACAGCTAGTTAAATTATAAAGACAATATCATCAATCATACAATCAACCTTTAAGTAGTAACAGGAGCTTGAAGGCTTAAGGTTACGGGCTGTAAAATCAAAAAACGTTGGCGAGCCCAAGTCATTCTACGGCACTACTTTATTCCTCGGAAACTGTCTACGTGTGTTTCGTGTCGGCGGGGCCAAGGACGGCTTATGTCGGATTTCAGCTCGAACAGCTCCCCCTTATTCTTTTCAGATGCATTTGAACATCAGACATGTGAAACAAATATGTGGCGGAGCTATCGTCGCGCCACACGCCTTTATTCACAGACGTCATATTCATCCACTCACAGACTTTCTCTCTTCACAGACCGTGAGGAGGGGGATTGTACATTACGTGAAATCTATATGAGCAGAAAAAACAACTCATAGCGGCCTCCACAAACCGGCCCTTCACATCGGGTCAGTCATGTAAGTTCCTTTTAGTTCACCCTAACCAAGGCATGGATACTTAGCCGCCACAATAAGGGAGAAACCTATCTGGTTGGTTATCTAACCTTACCGATGACCTAGAGACTTCAAATACATAGAAAAGATCTGGAGATCTGGAAACCCCGACGGAAACCTTAATGGCGGTCAATTATCAGGTGGTGCTCCTCATGGTACCGCAATAGCTGGCAGTTAATAATGGACTCCATTATTTTCGAGAACAAGGAGGTGATGGCGATAGGCCTGTAGTTGGAAGGATCAGAGCGGTTACCTTTTTTAGGGATCGGATGCACGAAATCTGTCTTCCATGAATTTGGGGCAACGCCTGGGGAGTAGGAGAGCCGGAAAAGATGCGTTAGAACCGCTGCCAACTCTGAAGCACACGTCCTCAGCACAATTGTGGGGATTCTGTCTGGCCTACTTGACTTGTGGATGTCCAGGGAGAGGAGTGCGTTGCGTACTGAGCACTGTGTGAATCGCACATCAGGCATAGAGCAGTGATACCGCGGGATGGTCTGTGGTCCCCACGTCTTTGAAAGTCGAATTGGACGCAAAAAGGCCTGAAAGGTCGACTTTCTTTTTTGAGGCGTAGGCCAGTGAGTCGTTCTCACTGTGCAGAGATGATAGTAAAAGCTTACAGAAATTCCCTTCGACAGCCTTGGCGAGAGACCATAATGCACGGATTCCCGAAGGAAAGCGAACTAATTTCTCGCCAATTCTGCCAATGTGCTCATACTTTGGCAATAACTCTTTTGAAGGCGAACTTATACTTCTTTTTAAGCATGCTGGTGTTTACATCCCGAGCAGTCGAAGCATCATCCCAGGTCTAATAACACTCCTGCTTACTGCGTAATGCAGTCTTACAGGATCTACCAAACCAAGGCTGAAATCTGCCTCCTATGTTCACCACAGATGATGGACTAAATAGTTCCGTTCCCTGTAGCATCACATCAGTAGCACAGTCAGCAACAGCGCTGGGATCATCCGGCTAGAAGCAAACCCACCCCCATGGGCAGGATGCAAAGAAAGACCGCATTCCGTCCCAATTCGCCAATCTGTATTGCCAAGCACGGGGGCAGCGTGCAGAACACACCCGCGAAAGGAGCGTGAGTGGCACTAAGCTCTGAATCAAATAATGGTCCAAAGAACCGAGAAGGACGTCAACGAAAACCTGATATCCGTCCGGATGAAAGGTCAGCAGAAGGTCCAACAGGGAAGGAGTATGATCTTTACTTCTGGACTCCGCGTAGGCGAAGTAACCAGTTATGTGAGACCATATGCCAAGGCAAAGTCATAAATAGACCTCCTCTCATGATCGGTTAAACGTGAACGAAGCTATTTGGCGTGGTGGGCGTTAAAATCGCCAAGTATCAAGTTCTCTGCGGATGGGATCTGTTGTAGCAAGGATCTGTAGCTATTTGAACGTGGTCGGTCTGTGACGGCATTACCGCCATGAGACTTATAGAGGCACCTGTAGACGCAGGGATGGTCGTCGCTGTCTACGCGTAGCCAAAGGATGGACAGGTCCGTACCTTCAAGACTACCGAGGCGTCGAGAACAGATATCCTCTGTGACGTATACGCAAACTCCAGTACGGGGTACAAAGAAGTGTCCCCGGTAGGACAGGTACGAAGTATCAGCTGGACAGGACACCTGTGTCTCGGTCAAAAAGAGCAAGGCCGGCTTCGCCATCCCCAGATGGTAGTGAACGGCGTTAAGGTTCCCCCCCCCCCCCAAGAATACGCGGGGTAGCCTGAGCACCCATGTTCAGGAAAAGGAGGGTAGCTTGGGCGTGTCTCAGTGAGAGATCCCCCCAGTTGTGCTGGTGCCCTCCTGAGGTAGTCTTTTCTTTTTAAATTCCGCTAATGTGTTACAGAGTGGGGAAGGGGGGGGGGGGATTGTGTTCTGTGAGATAACATTATAATAGAACCTCTCCGTATTTAAACCTATATACTCGTACTTTATATGAATACGCAATTACGTGGTAGAGCCATTCTGCAGCTATATTATGGTTGTATCACAGAATATCACCATAAAATTGCAGCTTAATGCTGCGGTGTTTCATATGGTGAGTAGAGAGAACCGGAGACCCTTTCTACTGAAAACGAGGCATTTCATCTTTGTGCTCAAGGATGACAAAGCATCTGCATTTTGTTTCTTAATCGAAGCTAGATGTAGATGTCTATAGGCTACAGTATCTACTTGCCATCAGAAATTTGTTACCCTTATTTAATAACCAAAACCTTAGGTTCGATTTGGTTACTTAAAACGTAAACATGCTTTTTATACATAATGTAAAAAGTACTGAGAAAGCTGCATCCTGCATTCCACGTTACGAATAAACTTTAAAATTTACGAAAGTTGTCGAAAGTTGTAAAGTTATCGAATGCACTAACTCGCTTCAAATGATGGATTCCTGGATGACTTAGGCTACGGCAGTATCTTTCGATATACTAGTAAAACCAGAAATTGACTCAGCATGTCATAGTTGCAATACGAAAGATCGCTCGCTCGTAATACTGTAACTGTACTAATAATACAGAATATTTTTACGTAGTAGAGCCATTCTGTATTATTAGTACAGATGCGGATAATTTAGAAGACCTAGCTCATCAGAGATAATTTTTTAAGCTGAGTTGAACAAAAAGTAAGAAAATAATATGAGATTTTGGCGGCTTGGCTTAACTACGACTCAATATCAAGTATTTATATAGTGTTAGGAATGAGAGTAAAAAATAAAAGAAAATACGAAGAAATGAGCGTAGAACTGTAATCTCCCACTCATTCTAACAGTATAAAGTACCCCACAGACGACTAAGAAGCATTAGTCGGTGATTATACGGAAGATCGTATTGCTGAGAGGCTGCCCTGTGTTACATTGAGATGGGTAGTATTACTATTAGTTTGCATACTTTGGTGTTTTCATGTAATTGGGTCTTCACGTTAGGATGTGCGATTGTGACGGAAATATGTTACGGTTGGTCAAACTGTATTGCTCTATGCTGAGTATATGGTGCGGTGCCAGTGCGCTGTTTTGTTACTGACAGTGATCGGTTGCGTAAGCGGGAGAGCAAGTTTGTTATTTTTGGCAATTGACCTCCAGAATGGTTTCTGATAGTAAGGATGGTTTGTTACCGAGCAGTGTTCTTTTAATTAAATAACTTTTTGTATAATTTCTAACATCAGAGGTGAGATTAAAGCTTTTTCTTGTAACTAATTTCTAAGAATAGCCTAGAAAATGATGTTTCTCATCTGGGTGTATGTCTTTGTAAAATGTATTACAATACGAAATCCTTCCACAATAATAAAAAATCTTATTTAATCTTATTTAAGCTTAAGTAATCTACCTGATGCTATTTTTAAAGGCGTAAATCCTAAAGAAAAACTGCAAAGAAAATACTTAGTTTTCAAAGAATGTCCAACTGGCGGCTCCGTTGTCCGAATGTCGTAAATCACGTCGCATAGAGGCTTTATATCTGCATTGCAGCTCAGTCAATTCTGTTTAGCCGTTGCTCGCTTGGACTGTAAACGCTGGATAGAAACAATTGAAAATCTACAAGAACTCGCTTACTTTGAACGTAAATAAATGTTTTTTTTTTCTGGAGAATATATCTTGTTTTAAATATATTTCTCAAAAAAGAATATAAATTAAGTTAGTCGCATTTCATAACGTATTATGAAGAGTGTTGTGTCCAACGCACAGTGCCTTGGACACAACACTCTTAATTCTTCAACGTCTTCCAATTATTTCATATCGTAGGCTTAGATTTTATTTTCACTGCTGTGCACGTGGTAAATAAGAATTTAAAATTGTAATAACAAACGTTGATCACTGCTGTGAAATTTAGAGCGAGCGAAATTACGACCTGTGATTCTGTCGATTTAAAAATTAAATTTCGGTTTTTAAATATAATATTTTAATCTGTTTAAAAATAATCAGATTATTTCTTTGATACAAATTAAAATCTTACATAATGTACTCGTACCTGGGTAAAAGTGGCTAAATTTACAAAAAAAAATCACATACTTTAATTTCTTCATTTTTAAAACTGCCAAGCTTCACTTCATTTGAAGCTTGAAATATTCATGATTACATTGCGCAAATGCTCTCAATGCATACATTCTCTCTAAACTACACCGAAAATTCTAGAAATTCATTGAGGCTTGAAATTGCACTGCAGCAACTCTAATACAACAACGAAGCTTAAAAATAAAGAAATATTTCGGGCCACCATTCATTATTAATTAGTTCCCTTGCAGCTCTACTTATGAAAAGCGACCACCATTTATTGTATTACTTGCGACTCAACCGGCTTCACCTGAATAGGATCTATTAATCTGGTGTTATTTAGATTTAAGACCATTTTCTACCGACTTCAGAAAGGAGGAGGTACTCAATTCGACTGTATGTTTTATTTATGTGTGTTAACATAACTTTGTTCTACGTGAACCGATTTCGATGATTCTTTTTATATTTAAAAGCTGGTTCTCATGTGATCCCATATAAATTTGATCAAGGTCTGAATAATAGTTTTTGAGTTATGCTTAATAATATATATTGAAGTCGAAGTTTTAAATTATATTTTATCAATTTACCGTTATTTCAAAAAAAATATCTTCAAGTCTTTCAGATAAAAATAGCCTAGATCTCACCTGCTCTCTATGATATCTATATAATCGATATATTCGTAAAGTTTCATCACAATTGGTTCAGCCATTCCGAAGATTTGCTCGGACAATTCAATTTTTGAAAATAGTTGTTTATATCTTAATAGCATGCAAACAATCCTCTGAGCTTGATAGAAGCCAGTTATTTCAATATTACAGACAGACACTTCAATTTTCGACAAAAAATGAGATTGACTTCATTATGACGACCAGACGACAACTGTTCAGTGATGTCTCCGTGATCGCGAGGGTGAAAACTGGTAGCGATCACCGAATGGTTAGAGGCACACTGAACCTAAACGTTAAGTTGGAGAGGTCTCGTCTAATGAAGTCAACGCTCCGTCCCCCTCGTGCTCTGTTCCAAAGTCCCGAAACCTTTCAGCTCGAGTTACAAAACCGTTTTCAGTGCCTAGAAGACTGCAATGAAGTGGACGATATGAATGACAAGCTCGTGGAAACTGTCCATGCGGTCGGAGCTAAGTTCTGCAAGACCCGCCGCAGAAGAACACAAAAACTCTCCGATCACACTCTTAATCTCATGGCTGTTAGACGGGAGATGAAGCAACATTCTTCAACAGACTTGACAGCATACAGGCATCTGAACAGACAGATCTCCAAATGCATGCGGCGGGACTTACGCAACTTCAATACAGCTCGTATTGAAGAAGCGATCGAGCCGAACCAAGGCTCCAAAGTCTTTGCCAGAGATCTGTCTGCCAGAAAGAGCCACCTGTCAAAGCTGAAGACAGGATGTGGCAGCATCGTTTCCGGGACACCTGAGATTTTGAGTGAGATTGAGAGGTTATATGGGCAGCTGTACACGTCATCGTTGGAGCCACACGCAAGTGTGAGTAACGATCCAAGAGCGTGTCTCATCCGACACTATTCCGAAGATATCCCGGACGTCAGTCTGAGCGAGATTAGAATGGCTCTCCAGCACCTTAAAAACGGTAAGGCCCCAGGCGAGGATGGAATTACAGCGGAGCTTCTGAAAGCGGGTGGAAGACCAGTACTTGAAGTCCTTCAGAAGCTCTTTAATTCCGTCCTCCATGGTGGCATTACACCGGAGGCGTGGAGCAGAAGTGCGGTGGTCTTGTTCTTCAAGAAAGGTGACAACGCTCTCTTGAAGAACTACAGACCGATTTCCCTTCTGAGCCGCGTCTACGTGCTGTTTTCGAGAGTCATTACGAATCGTCTCGCGCGCAGACTTGACGACTTCCAGCCTCCCGAACAAGCCGGTTTCCGAAAGGGCTTTAGCACCATAGACCACATACATACCCTTCGGCAAATTGTACAGAAGTCCGAAGAGTACAATTTGCCACTATGTCTGGCGTATGTGGACTATGAGAAAGCCTTTGATTCCGTCGAAATTTGGGCGGCGCTGCAGTCCCTTCAGCGGTGCCAAGTTGACTGTCGGTATATCGAAGTGTTGAAGTGCTTGTACAGTAGGGCTACGATGGCTATCCGAGTACAGAACCAGCGTACGAAACCTATCCAATTGCAGAGAGGTGTAAGACAGGGTGACGTCATATCCCCGAAACTCTTCACCGCTGCATTGGAAGACGTTTTCAAGCTTCTGGACTGGAAAGAATACGGTATCAACATCAATGGCGAGTACATCACTCACCTTCGATTTGCCGACGATATAGTCCTTATGGCAGAATCGCTGGAGGACCTAAGCACGATGCTCAATGACCTCGATAGTGTTTCCCAACGGATAGGTCTTGAGATGAACATGGATAAAACAAAGATCATGTTCAATGTCCATGTCACACCTATGCCGGTAGTTGTTGGGAGCACTAAGCTCGAAGTTGTTGACGAGTATGTTTACCTGGGACAAATAGTCCGACTAGGTAAGTCCAACTTCGACCGAGAGGTCAATCGACGGATTCAACTCGGCTGGGCAGCGTTCGGGAAGCTACGACACAGCTTCTCGTCAGACATACCTCAAAACCTGAAAACGAAATTGTACAACCAGTGCGTGTTGCCAGTGATGACTTATGGAACTGAGACGTGGTCCTTCACTGCTGGCCGTATGAGGAAGCTCAAGGTCGCTCAGCGAGCTATGGAGAGGGCTATGCTCGGAGTTTCTCTGCGTGATAAACTTAGAAATGAGGATATCCGCAGTAGAACCAGAGTAACCGACATAGCCCAACGGATTAGTAAGCTGAAGTGGCAGTGGGCCGGCCATATAGCTCGAAGAACCGACAACCGATGGGGAAGAAAGGTTCTCGAGTGGCAGCCTCGTACCGGTAGGCGAAGTGTAGGGCGTCCCCCCACGAGATGGAGTGACGACCTGGTAAGACATGCAGGAAGTCGATGGATGCAGGTGGCTCAGGACCGTGCTTTGTGGGCATTCTTTGGGGGAGGCCTATGTTCAGCAGTGGACTTGTGAAGGGCTGTAATGATGATGATGACTTCAATTTTATTTATATGTATACACATGATGTACACATATCACAAAAAGAATTGTAGCCATTGTCCGTCAACTAATAGTCTTTGGTTTTGAGATGTTTAGAAGTAATTAAAGCTACATGTACAATAATTCCTAACTTAATTAGCTTACGAAAGGTCGAGAAGTAGGAATGCAATAAACACCAGAGTATAGTGACTTTAGTATTTTGTCACATGCAAGTATATATAATATATATATATATATATATCTACCTGCAGACGTTCTGCCCCTTTCCGAATAAAAAATTTTGAGGGTCATTTATCGCGATAAAAACTATCCTATCTCTCAAGTTGGATCAAAATGCACAGTGTGTAAAATTTCATTGCAATCAGTTCAGTAGTTTAGGAGTCCATCGCGAACAAACAACGTGACACGTAATTTAAGTTAAATAAAGATATACTTTAAATAAAATCTACATTTAAGTTGCGTATTAAAGATTATATTTAAGTAAATTATTTTGCAATATTCTGTATGGCTGAAATACAATTTTTCATCGTCTTCTCAAGGAGCCCATAAATGTCCACTTCTAAACATGGGTTTCTCCTTATGTTGGAACGATTTAATGTTATCTCTGGCAGGTGAATTAACGAACGCAATGTCAGATGTATCACAACTCTGACGCTGCTCCCCATTGCGTGTCTGGGTGTATTACGCCTGGCATGAACGGATTGGTTGTAATGCCATCTACCGGAAGCCATTAGTTTCTGGCTTTTCCCATAGTCTCGCTTCTTATGACACATACTGAACGAAATGCAAAACAGTGCTTTAATACTCTACTATTAATCATTTTATTTTGTTGTAATAGTAATTAGTACTAGCTTGAATTTAATTTAGATGGTAACAGACTTAAATAGAACCTGCAAAATATTCAAGATTTTCATCACCATCATCATTATTTCAGTCCATCACAAGTCCCCTGCTGAACACAGAGAAAGTAACGCAATAAAACGGGGCATGAACCACCTGCATTCATCTCTTACCAGGTAGTTTTTTCATCTAGTTGGGCGGCTGTACACTTCAGTACGAGGCTGCCACTCTTTTTTCTCCATCGATTATTGGATCATCGAGCTATATAGACGGTCTTTTGCTTTCTGATCTGCTGGGCTATGTCGTTTACTCTGCTTCTTCTGCGGATATCCTCATGACAAAGTCTACCACGCAGAGAAAGTTCAAGCATGACCCCTTTATGGCTCGCTGAACGACCTTCATACGGCCGTGGTCCTTGAAGACTTTAGTTATTAAAAAATCTGAAAATATTATGACCGATGTGTACATCATGTAATATATATTAACCGAATACAAGCTAAAAAATATACAATGGACAAATTTCAATAAATATTGCATCTGTGAAAGGTAATACAAACACGAAAGCAATTTCGCAAAACTGTCTCTTGTCGAAGTATTTCGTTCCCCCTTTGGACGAATTTCCTTTTCCTTACCTCGTCTCTTGGGCGATAAAACCGATTTGACGATAGATACGTAAGTACGATGTCCAATTTATTCAAAATTTGTACGTTGAATTTAAATTCAAGTTAAAATAATGCTTTACCACGCACTCTGAATTTAAAAGATAAACAGAATAGAAATTTTGAGATTTTTTTGACTTCTCGCTTTGAAAGTTAATAATATTCAAAAGTAGGATGTTATAGATTTCGGTCCGATTTTGAGAATACTAGTTTTCATCAGATCTCCACGTTTTGAGGTCCTAGGAAGTTGTTCCGATTATTTCCGGACGGCTGGACGTCCCATCGTGTGCGTGTGCGTATGCGAGTGCGTGTTTGAGTGCGAGTGCGAGTGCGTGTAAGTGTGCGTGTGCGTGAGCGTGTGCGTGTGCGTGAGCGTGTGCTTGTGCGTGTGCGTGCGTGCGTGCATTCATGCATATGTGCGTGCGTGCGTGCGTCGTTTGAAACGGAGTTTGAAAGTGTTTATTGAGACTTCGAGCTTTTCAAGTCAGTCGGCCCTTTCAAAGATTTTCAAAAAATAAAAACCAAAAAACAAAGTTAAATAGATTTTCGAGCGTTGCGGTCGAGAATAAGCGGGAAATTCCAGGGATGACCTGCAGGGTCAACAGTTTTTCAGATTTTTTTACATGGTAGAGCCACGCTGCGGGTAAATTATAGTTGTAATAAGAATTGGAACATTCAAATATTTTTTTATCGGTAAATCGATTTCGCTACTTGCGATTAAACCAGTAAAATTACTCTCGCTTAGAGATCAAATTGCTGTACACATTTTTGTCACATTTTTACTTCAATTGTACATAAACTAAATAAATAGAATTTAAACATTACTACCTGGTCCGGCAGACATTGTTCTGCACTTCTCGGTAAGGAGCGCGATGAGTTTCACTTTCCGAACCTACACTCCGGAATTAAGTGTAAATATAAAATGTATTTATAACTAGACCGTAGCGCGCCTCGTATCGACTGCGAACATATGCCTCCCCATACATAGCCCCATAAGGGAATTATTTGACATAGTTGTTACTTTTCTGATCTTTACTCAAGTCTTAGCTTTTTCCATGTTAGTTATACTTTTTAAAACTACGCAATAACTTCATAACATATTAATAATTAGTTGGGGAAAAAGTTTCTTAGTATTTTCTTTGTATAAATATGAAGAATAATTTATTTGGTTGTACTATTTGTATCTGGCTGGTTTTAATATCAATACATATAGGACATTAAGAAAAAGAAAAAGTAAAAAACACTTTCCCGCCATTTTTAGTTGCTTTTTTCTGTTCGCCAAAATGAGTGAATCTAACGAAGAAATTAGATACATTCCAAAATTTTATTATGAAAAAAAAATAAAAATTTTATACAACCGAATTTAATATAAATTATTAAGAATAACTCAAAAACTGTTGGTCAGACCTTGATCAAATTTATATGAGACCATATGTGAAGTACCAGCTCTATGCAGCATGCATGCAGCTTCATGAAGCATCAGCAAAAAGAATCATCGAAATCGGTTCACCCGGAAAAAAGTTATTAGGTAACACACATAAAAAAACATACAATCGAATTGAGTACCTCCTCCTGTTTGAAGTCGGAGTAAAAGGAAAATGCGACTCAAGCTGCGAAAAAAATATATGACGTTTACGGACCTAATGCAGTATCAGTAAGATTAGCACAAAGTTGGATCAAGCGTTTTCAGTCCGGGAATTTTGATGTCAAAGATGCAGCTCGCTCTGGTCGCCCTCGTACGGATAATGTCAATGCCATTTTTAAAAAAGAGGAGCAAGATTGGCATATTAGTAGTTACGACATAGCCGAAAAATTGAATATTGACCACAAAACAGTTTTGACCCATTTGAAAAAGTCTGGCTATACAAAAATGCTCGATATTTGGGTACCACACGAGCTCACTGAAATAAACCTAATGAATCGTGTACGCAATGGTGATTATCTAGTGAAACTTGACGAAACTGAACCATTTTTGAAAAGATTGATGCAAAAAAGATCATGGTCAATGGGTAGTCAAGCTCCACAGACTGTAGCTAAAGGGGACTAACGCGCAATAAGGTGATGCTGTGTATATGGTGAGATTGGAAAGGCAACGTTTATTACGAGCTTTTACCGCCAGGCAAAATCATCGACTCGGATCTCTAATGCCAATAACTAATGAGACTCAAGCAAGAAATTGAGAAAAAAACGGCCGGAATTGTCAAACCAAATAGGAGTGGTCACTCATCATGATAACTCCAGACCACGCACACCTTGTATATATATATTTGCCATTTTTTTCGATAACTTGTTGCCATCTTGTCAATTTCTTGCTTGAATCTCATTAGTTATTGGCAGTAGAGATCCGAATCGATGATTTTTCCTGGCAATAAAAGCTCGTAATAAACATTGCCTTTCCAATCTCACCATTCCATCACCCACCAAAATTTGTACGTTGAATTTAAATTGAAGTTAAAATAATGCTTTACCACGCACTCTGAATTTTAAAGATAAACAGAATAGAAATTTTGAGATTTTTTTTTAACTTCTCGCTTTGAAAATTAATAATATTCAAATGTAGGATGTTATAGATTTCGGTCCGATTTTGAGAATACTAGTTTTCATCAGATCTCCACGTTTTGAGGTCCTAGGAAGTCGTTCCGATTATTTCCGAATGGCTGGACGTCCAGTCGTGTGCGTGTGCATGTGGGTGTGCGTGGGTTTTTGCGTGTGCGTGTGCGTGTGCATGTGCGAGTGCGAGTGCGTGTACGTGCGCGTATGCGAGTGCGAGTGCGTGTGCGTGTGTGTGTTCAGTGTATGGGCATATGCGTGTGCGTGTGCGTGTGCGTGTGTGAGTGCGAGTGCGTGTACGTGTGTGTGTGCGTGTTATCGAACGAAATGGCAAATATATATATATACGGCTCCGTGGCGCAGTGGCTTAGCAATGAGTTGCTGCGCTGGGGGGCGCGGGTTCGAATCCCGCACGGAACAAGTATTTGTATGGCCTACAAATGATTGTTCCGGGTCTGGATGTTTGTCCTTGTGAAATTTGTGTTTGTAAACTGCCTCCACGATACAGGAGAAAATCCTAGTGTGGGGTAACGTTTTTAAAAAAAAAACAAAAAAAAAACAAAAAAAACAAGCCAAGGGGCCAGCAGCTGGCCGACTTCATGGAGAAAGAGGGACTCTTTATGATGAACTCTTTCTTCCAGAAGCGGTCCCACAGGAAGTGGACCTGGTCGAGCCCCGACGGTTCAACAAAAAATGAGATTGACTTCGTTATGACGACCAGACGACAACTGTTCAGTGATGTCTCCGTGATCGCGAGGGTGAAAACTGGTAGCGATCACCGAATGGTTAGAGGCACACTGAACCTAAACGTTAAGTTGGAGACGTCTCGTCTGATTAAGTCAACGCTCCGACCCCCTCGTGCTCTGTTCCAAAGTCCCGAAACCTTTCAGCTCGAGTTACAAAACCGTTTTCAGTGCCTAGAAGACTACAAAGAAGTGGACTATATGAATGACAAGCTCGTGGAAACTGTCCATGTGATCGGAGCTAAGTTCAGCAAAACCCGCCGCAGACGAACACAAAAACTCTCCGATCACACTCTCAATCTCATGGCTGTTAGACGGGAGATGAAGCTACATTCTTCAACAGATTTGACAGCATACAGGCAACTGAACAGACAGGTCTCCAAATGCAAGCGGCGGGACTTACGCAACTTCAATACAGCTTGTATTGAAGAAGCGATCGAGCGGAACCAAGGCTCCAAAGTCTTTGCCAGAGATCTGTGTGCCAGAAAGAGCCAACTGTCAAAGCTGAAGACCGAATGTCGCAGCATCGTTTCCGGGGCACCTGAGATTTTGAGTGAGATTGAGAGGTTCTATGGGCAGCTGTACACGTCATCGTTGGAGCCACACGCAATTGTGAGTAACGATCCAAGAGCGAGTCTTATTCGACACTATTCCGAAGATACCCCGGACGTCAGTCTGAGCAAGATTAGAATGGTTCTCCAGCACCTTAAAAACGGTAAGGCCCCAGGCGAGGATGGAATTACAGCGGAGCTTCTGAATGCGGGTGGAAAACCGGTACTTGAAATCCTTCAGAAGCTCTTTAATTCCGTCCTCCTTGGTGGCGTTACACCGGAGGCGTGGAGCAGAAGTACGGTGGTCTTGTTCTTCAAGAAAGGTGACAACGCTCTCTTGAAAAACTACAGACCGATTTCCCTTCTGAGCTGCGTCTACGTGCTGTTTTCGAGAGTCATTACGAATCGTCTCGCGCGCAGACTTGACGACTTCCAGCCTCCCGAACAAGCCGGTTTTCGAAAGGGCTTTAGCACCATAGACCACATACAAACCCTTCGGCAAATTGTACAGAAATACGAGGAGTACAATTTGCCACTATGTCTGGCGTATGTGGACTATGAGAAAGACTTTGATTCCGTCGAAATTTGGGCGGTGCTGCAGTCCCTTCAGCGATGCCAAGTTGACTGTCGGTATATCGAAGTGCTGAAGTGCTTGTACAGTAGGACTACGATGGCTATCCGAGTACAGAACCAGAGTACGAAACCTATCCAATTGCAGAGAGGTGTAAGACAGGGTGACGTCATATCCCAGAAACTCTTCACCACTGCATTGGAAGACGTTTTCAAGCTTCTGGACTGGAAAGGATACGGTATTAACATCATTGGCGAGTACATCACTCACCTTCGATTTGCCGACGATATAGTCTTTATGGCAGAATCGCTGGAGGACCTAAGCACTATGCTCAATGACCTCAATAGTGCCTCCCAACGGATAGGTCTTAGGATGAACATGGACAAAACAAAGATCATGTTTAATGTCACACCTATGGCGGTAGTTGTTGGGAGCACTAAGCTTGAAGTTTTTGATGAGTATGATGATGATATTGGACAAAAATTTAAATAAAGTACAAGACATTCACAATGTTATGTTATTTTAATATATACTACTCAAAATAATACACATCATTACAGCCCTTCACAAGTCCACTGCTGAACATAGACCTCACCCAAGGAATGCCACAAAGCACGGTCCTGAGCCACCTTTATCCATCGACTTCCTGCATGTCTTAACAGGTACAGGACAGTATGCTTTGGATGTTATTCCTCACGAGCCGTGAATATATTTAAAAACAATACTAAACTATTGTTATATTTCAATTTGATTATATTTCAAGACAATCTAATAATCAACTTTTTTCTGATATCTATTGAATTCATGATATTTGCCGCTGATTTACTGGAATCTCCAACCATTTCGTCTTTCCTGTAATAAAGTGTCACAGCCAGGTCACGTCATCATATTATCTTTTGACTAAATAACTTTAGAATTTCGAAATAGATCTTAATTTTAAAATAAGAGAATATTGCAAATGTATATTTAAATGTACATATCTCATAACAGCTTAGACTTGCAGCATGAGGATTGTGGAGTTCAAAAATTAAGCTTATAGATTCTTGTATTGTATCATGGAGATGAAATTCGTGTGCAGTTCTTATGGTTGAAAACCCGTTTTTAAAAATAATATAATTTAAAGCACCAGATGGAAGTTAGCGTAGAACATTCTTTTTTTTAACTAAACTATGTGGCAATTAATTGCTCCATAAATGCTCCAGCAGAATCCGAAATTGCTCCACCTCTATTGTTATTAGTTATTTTATAATTAATTTTTAAAAAAATTAAGTATCAAAAATTTAATTTTGCTATAAAGTATAAAATATCTACTTTTTTAAATTAAACTGTATGCCAATTAATTGCTCCTTAAATGCTCCAGCAGAATCCGAAATTGCTCCACCTCTATTGTAATTAGTTAATTTATAATTAATTTAAAAAAAATTTAAGTATCAACAATTCAATTTTGCTATAAAACATAAAATATCTACGTTTTAAAATTAAACTGTATGCCAATTATTTGCTCCTTAAATGCTCCAGCAGAATCCGAATTTGCTCCACCTCTATTGCTATTAGTTAATTTATAAATAATTTAAAAAAAATTTAAGTATCGAAAATTTAATTTTGCTATAAAACAGAAAATATATAGTTTTTAAAAATAAACTGTATGACAATTATTTGCTCTTTAAATGCTCCAGCTGAATCCAAAATTGCTATACCTCTATTGCTATTAGTTAATTTAAAATTAATTTTTAAAAAAATAACCAGAAGGAAGTTAGCGTAGAACATTATTTTTTTAAATTAAATTGTATACCAATTAATTGCTCCTTAAATGCTCCAGCAGAATCCGAAATTGCTCCACCTCTATTGTTATTAATTAATTTATAATTAATTTTTAAAAAAATAACCAGAAGGAAGTTAGCGTAGAACATTATTTTTTTAAATTAAATTGTATACCAATTAATTGCTCCTTAAATGCTCCAGCAGAATCCGAAATTGCTCCACCTCTATTGTTATTAATTAATTTATAATTAATTTTTAAAAAAATAACCAGAAGGAAGTTAGCGTAGAACATTATTTTTTTTAATTAAATTGTATACCAATTAATTGCTCCTTAAATGCTCCAGCAGAATCCGAAATTGCTCCACCTCTATTGTAATTAGTTAATTTATAATTAATTTAAAAAAAATTTAAGTATCGACAATTCAATTTTGCTATAAAACATAAAATATCTACGTTTTAAAATTAAACTTTATGCCTATTATTTGCTCCTTAAATGCTCCAGCAGAATCCGAATTTGCTCCACCTCTATTGCTATTAGTTAATTTATAAATAATTTTGAGAAAGAGTGATCCCATTTGAGTAATAGCGCCATCATCAATAGAATGTAGTAACATTCTATAGTAAAAGTCATTTTATCGAATAAAAATTCAAAACACTCAAAACACTCAAAAGTGGTACGTATAATAGATGCTAAATGGCATAAACCCAAAAAATAATATTGATGGGTGAGTTTTGAAATTATGGATTCTAAGGAATGGATTAGACAACCATCTTAATAATTTTTTGTGTTAGTGCCATCTAGCGTCTTTTCTACGTACCACCATGAGAGTTAACCAATTTTGATTTGATAAAATGACTACTTATAGAAAAAAAGAAATAGATGGTGCTATTAAAAAAAATACGTATATAATAAATAGTAATTACCTAATTAACAAACAAAACAGATATGTCTCTTCTTAAGATCGAAGAAGATGATGCACTGTGACACATCTGTATATAATTTTATGTAAATAATGTAGGCCATACAAATAATTGTTCCGGGTCTGGATGTTTGTCCTTGTGAAATTTATGTTTATAAACTGCCTCCACGACACAGGAGAAAATCCTAGTGTGGGGGTAACGTTTTGTTACAATTGAAATTGAAAGATTCCTTTCCAATTCCAATTTCAATTTCAATTTTTTTTACAATTGAAATTGAAATTGGAAGATCCCTTATACTTCTTGTTGATTTTTGTATTACCTTTATTAAAGTTACCCTTATGAATAAATAAATATAATTACGTATGTAGAAATAAAATTGATTTTCATCCTCATCAATCATTGGGGCGAGGATAATGTCTGCCAGCATAAGTAATAAGCAGGCTAAGTTACAAGGTGCTCAGTTCAAAAATTTGTAGGTAGGTATGTTACTTTTCAATACGTGACACGTAAAAATTAACAATAATCAAAAACACATCTACGAAACATCCTATTTATTTATTTATTCTTTCTTGCACCAAATATTTGTACAAAAGGCGAGCTATCTATTTATTTACCTATAGTGAATAGGTATCTTTTAAACTCACAATTTTCAATGCTTCATTTTTAATATATAATTAATTATAAAATTTCATAATTAAATAATATATGAAAATATATAATTCTAATATAATGCAACAAATATACCGAATAAAAAAATTAAAATACATTTATCGTTGTACGCTGTGTGTATTTCCATAAATTAGTTTATTGATGTTGAAAAAATAATACTACGTTCTTACCTACAATAGGGCAATATATTGAAACGAGCGGCGCGCCGCCGGCAAAATGCTCAAGGTCGTTCGCATGGAGTAGCCCCTTAAGAAATAGTCTCGTACACTTACTTAGCTGTCATTTTGCCTATTCGTTTATTCGAATTTCCATCTTAGCTTTATATTTATATATTTTTATTAATTTTCTCAGTGTTAAATTTAAAAAAAAGTATAAATTATATTAATACTTATATATATTATGTAAGTTATTTATATGTATCTATACTTAATATAATAAAGCGGAAGAGTTTTTTGTTTCTTTGTTTGTTTAAACGCGCTAATCTCTGGAAGTACCAGTCCGATTTGAAAAATTTTTTTTGTATATTATAGCCAGATTCATGTGGAATAGTATAAGCTATCTAACATTAAGCTATATCACTCAGCTAGCCTAAAATATGGATATTTGTTAAGCAAGTCAGAAGAAAACACACTCTCGAAATGATTTATCCGCGTACGCTGGTGTTATCGTTAGGGATACGTAAATAAAATGTTCTAGAAAAATATAGATCTTTACTCCGTCTAAGAAAAAGTCCGCGATACCATATGTCTATTTCTTATACATAAGCCATAATTAGGTGTTTTATGACAAAAAATATTGAAAATTAATAAAGTGATTTATGAGCGTTATTATTAGGCATGGCCTATTTATCCTTACGAACGAAAGTTACTTCATCATCAAGACAATTTTATGAAGATAAGCCTTGTTCTTTATACCATGCTATTTGGACTCATAGTTTAAGAGATAATGTAAAATTAAAATAATTCAATACTTGGCTGGGCGCGCGAATGGCACATAAACCTTAGCCGCCCAGTGAGAACTGCGAGAACTGCTCAACCGGGAGGGGGAGGGAAAGTGGATAAAACTTAACTTCGCTCTACATCATACATAATATGCCGACAGATAAAAGTGCTCCATTAATTATGCCAAATTTTCCATCCATTGCTATCAAATAAAATATTTAATTGCAATTATAAAATGCTTGAACTAGGTCATGTCGCGCACCTCCAACATGTGATGACGCGGATGAAACCGCGGGGCACAGCTAGTTACTTATATAAATATATTACAAAAGCGTTACAAAAAACAGTGTGTATCGTGAAGACATACGACAGAAGTGAAACTTTTGTATTACAGGGAAACATTTCAATTATTCATCAATGACGATTGAATAACATAGATGGTGTGTATCATTCATTTATTTACATAAAATTATATACAGATGTGTCACAGTGCATCATCTTCTTCGATCTTAAGAAGAGACATATCTGTTTTGTTTGTTAATTAGGTAATTACTATTTATTATATACGTATTTTTTTTAATAGCTCCATCTATTTCTTTTTTTCTATAAGTAGTCATTTTATCAAATCAAAATTGGTTAACTCTCATGGTGGTACGTAGAAAAGACGCTAGATGGCGCTAACACAAAAAAATTATTAAGATGGTTGTCTAATCCATTCCTAAGAATCCATAATTTCAAAACTCACCCATCAATATTATTTTTTGGATTTATGCCATTTAGCATCTATTATACGTACCACTTTTGAGTGTTTTGAGTGTTTTGAATTTTTATTCGATAAAATGACTTTTACTATAGAATGTTACTACATTCTATTGATGATGGCGCTATTACTCAAATGGGATCACTCTTACTCAAAATTATTTATAAATTAACTAATAGCAATAGAGGTGGAGCAAATTCGGATTCTGCTGGAGCATTTAAGGAGCAAATAATTGGCATAAAGTTTAATTTTAAAACGTAGATATTTTATGTTTTATAGCAAAATTGAATTGTCGATACTTAAATTTTTTTAAAATTAATTATAAATTAACTAATTACAATAGAGGTGGAGCAATTTCGGATTCTGCTGGAGCATTTAAGAAGCAATTAATTGGCATACAGTTTAATTTAAAAAAGTAGATATTTTATACTTTATAGCAAAATTAAATTTTGGATACTTAATTTTTTTAAAAATTAATTATAAAATAACTAATAACAATAGAGGTGGAGCAATTTCGGATTCTGCTGGAGCATTTAAGGAGCAATTAATTGGTATACAATTTAATTTAAAAAAATAATTTTCTACGCTAACTTCCTTCTGGTTATTTTTTTAAAAATTAATTATAAATTAATTAATAACAACAGAGGTGGAGCAATTTCGGATTCTGCTGGAGCATTTAAGGAGCAATTAATTGGTATACAATTTAATTTAAAAAAATAATGTTCTACGCTAACTTCCTTCTGGTTATTTTTTAAAAAAATTAATTATAAATTAACTAATAGCAATAGAGGTATATCAATTTCGGATTCAGCTGGAGCATTTAAGGAGCAAATAATTGGCATACAGTTTATTTTTAAAAACTATATATTTTCTGTTTTATAGCAAAATTAAATTTTCGATACCTAAATTTTTTAAAAATTATTTATAAATTAACTAATAGCAATAGAGTTGGAGCAAATTCGGATTCTGCTGGAGCATTTAAGGAGCAAATAATTGGCATAGAGTTTAATTTTAAAACGTAGATATTTTATGTTTTATAGCAAAATTGAATTGTCGATACTTAAATTTTTTTTTAATTAATTATAAATTAACTAATTACAATAGAGGTGGAGCAATTTCGGATTCTGCTGGAGCATTTAAGGAGCAATTAATTGGCATACAGTTTAATTTAAAAAAGTAGATATTTTATACTTTATAGCAAAATTAAATTTTTGAAACTTAATTTTTTTTAAATTTAATTATAAAATAACTAATAACAATAGAGGTGGAGCAATTTCGGATTCTGCTGGAGCATTTATGCAGCAATTAATTGCCACACAGTTTAGTTAAAAAAAAGAATGTTCTACGCTACTTCCATCTGGTATTTAAAGCTAAAATAACTTTTATAAATATTAAAACCTCTTCTTAGTAACTTAAATTATATACATATATAATCTTTTTATCTCGGCTGATATGAATAATAATGGCATATTTAATGAAAAAATCAATAGGTTTCTCAAACACTACTTGATTTTAACGTAATATAAAAATATATGTACAACCCGACTACCTATGACCTTATTTCCTTGTTTCTGACCGTATTTACACAGATGTGTATGTGCAGACAAATTGACAACCACTAAAATAATCAATATTAATTAATATCTATACATAGAACTATCTAATATATCAGACTTCTTATTGTAATGTCCTGATCATATTATTGCCCATTATTACATTGCTTACATAATATATCGCATGGTTTATTGACCGATTTTACTACCTATCCGTTTTCGCTTCAAAGTGTGCAAAAGATAATAAACATTCGCTGGTTGCAACTTTGTTTCCTTTTGATTTATTGTTACAATGTGAGAGGTTTCGACACTGTCCTCTATATATTTCGATTTTAACTGAAAGAGAAACAAACGTAACGGGCGCAGGTAGTTTTGAATAAAGCTTGTGTTACACACGTTCCTATAATATATATTGTTGCCCGCCACAATTAATGCCTGGTACACGACGACACTATTTACCATTAGCACCTTCTAGTATCCAGTAGCAGAAATAGGAGAGTCGAGAGCCTTCTAGAAATTTCCATGGAAGAACTTTCTAGAACTATCGACACCTAGTCAGTTGGGACCGCTATGTACTCGAAGATTCTAAATGTTTCTACAGTAGAAGGTTCTGGGACTATATGAGCCCCTATATAAGGCCGCTATAGACCGTGCTAGACAGTGTTAAATTGGCGATACAAGCGAATACTTCGAAGCGATACAACTGCGAACTAAAGTGATCAATAGTACAATTGTATTTTGTTATTAGTGTGGTTTGAAGATGTAATTAGTGGTATCTAATTAAAGTGTCAATTTTGGTAATACACTCGGCAGTTTTTAATTGTCTTGAACCCCAAACTCGTAACAATATTAATATAAATTATAGCAAGACATATTATATATCATGCATAATAACCATTGAATGTGAGCACACGTAGCCGTAATATATATTTTGTATGAAATTATATTATGATAGCAACATATATTGAAAGATATTTGATTCATATTTCTTGAGTACTGATAACTTTGCGCGTTAACGTTTTATTATATCGTCTTTGCCTCGTTGGTCTAATGGTCGTAAGCGTGACTGCTAATCATGTGGCCCGAGTTTGAATCCCGGTTGGAGCCAAAATCAGTTAGTGAACTTATCTGTAAAGAAATTCTAAAACGACAGTTTGTTGAAGTAACTTTACGCATGAGATACTTGATAGGTCCATATTATAGTATTTAGCATTTAGGAATTAGGAACAGCCTTTATAACAAATTAGTAGCAGAAACGTGCTGCCAGGAAGACCACAGCTTTGGCGCTGAGACCAATAATTTATCTTTACCGTGTGCATGGTACCTTGCTATAATGCATTATATTATATCGCAACATATTTTATCACATTATTTTAAAATATAGTCATGTGTGTAACGGCCCTATATCTTGCACTGGTTGCGATATATTATTATATTATTAAAGTTTTGGTATCCTTAAGCTCTAAGCACTGATTTATTAATGTTAGTGGTTCCTTGTGTTTCCACTGTAGATACATTGTTCACGTTATACGAACACACATACCATTTATAATGTGGGATGTTCAATTAGTGCGACAGTGACAAAAGGCCTAACTTTTATATAACCTGAACTTGAGAACCTGACAACTGATTCATATTGGCATTGGCAAAGTTTTCAACTAGCATTACTCGCACCTCGGCTTAACCTTATCGGTTACGATATTGCAACTGTGTAGCAGTGTAAATGTTGCTTCTACATTCTCCATTATTCAAGGAATTTCCATTTACTCATAAATAGACATCTACTCCTCTACTTGAAATGGCTCTCGATTCTTATAGATTATTGTCCATATCTATGGTGATGACAACAGGCTGACGTGAATTTTACGCTGCCGCTACACGGCAAAATAGAAATGGATTTTTTCAAATAAATTAGCAATAGCCATAATATTAAAATTTGTTTTTATTTCAGACAGTATGAATCAACTCAATGCTCAATCCAGGGATTTCCCATTTCGAGTTAATTTGCGTGTTAATCGACACAGAGGCGTTATGGCAGCCGCGGTATTTGTTACTTATCTTTACATCTCATTATAGACACATTGACAGACATCAGTCTCGAATGCTGATAAACTATATATAGTAATGAATAACAAAATGAAGCTCTTAGTTATTGTAGCAATAACACGTTTTTTTCGCTAGTTAAAATAACAATCGATGTGTATAATTTTTGACACATTGACTTTCAAAGAAAACTGTAATTTCAAATGACCCAGGCCCTAATAAACTTAGCGGTTAGCAAAGCGAAATGTTTATCCATAAATTTTTATTTACGTGGTTCCACTGCGAAAATTAAAGTAATAAATAAAAACAAATTGTACATTTTCTTCAAAAAGTGGGTATGAAAATAATACTGAGAATTAACTTACGGTTCGCATCTAAGTTTACAGCGACTGTGAGATTTGTTAGAATAGTTATTATGTGAAAAAAACACGCAATGTATTTTTATTAATCAGGATTATTGCCCGATAAAACCAGAAAGACGAAGATCGAGACATCTTCACCTGGTAGAATGACACTGCAGCGTATAATAGCTACAGCACAAACAGGTCGGCTCAACCAAGGAAGGACCACGCTCACATGGAATTCTTTATTCATTCATTCATAACAGCCTATCAAAAGTCCACTGCTAAACAGAGAGGCTCCCCATAGATTGCCCTATATGCCTATGGGTTGGCAACCGCAATTTTTTATTCTTTCAAGTTTTTATCAAGATGCTGTTGCTCATCTCCTATTTCATTTCCCTCTGTCGCCTGTTAAGACAGCTATGTGATGATATGGGGTAGTGGTAAAGGTTCACATAGAGTGCCAGCGTAAATATTAGCGTAATGCGGGTGCTGCTGTATTTCGAATGGTGAGTGACAAGAACTAGAGACTTATTTTACTGGTAAGAAAGTATTAAATTTTGGCTTTTAGGGTTGGCAATACACCTGCATTTTGTTTCTTAATCAAAGATAGATGTAGGTATCTATGAGCCACAGTATATCCTTACCACCGGTCGAACTGTGTGGTCGTTTAGCACGCTACTTCTGTGAAAAAACGGAGTACCGACGAAAAAGACCTTTGTGGTAATTTTTTTTTTATAGGATAAGAGTGACAAACGAGCACACAGTCCACCTGATGGTAAGTAGTTGCTGTGGCCCATGGACATCTACATCTCTCCGCGATTGCGAATCAAAATGCAGATGCGTTGTCACTCGTGAGGACTAAGATGGAATGCCTCTTTTCCAATAAAAAGGGTCTCCGGTTCTCTACACTCACCATACGAAACACAGCAGCGTTAAGCTGCTATTTTACGCTGGTGTTCTGTGAGAGCGTGGTCCTTTCCCGGTTGAGCCGACCCATTCGTGCTACAACCATAATATAGCTGCAGCATGGCTCTACCACGTAAAGCTTATATACTTATTAGAGAGAACCTAAGTCACGGACACAGTGACGTACCTAGGGTGGGGCAAGTAAGGCACGTGCCCCGGGCGCCCTTCAAAGGGGGGGCGCACAACATCGCTAATTATGAAATTAAAAACTAAAGTAAACCACAATAAACCAATTCATAACAAACAATCCCGTCCGCGAGTCATGAGCTTCGCGGTTGAGCGAACAGGAATGAGTAGTGGCGAAGATAGCTCGATTGAATTCGACACTTCGTATTTAGTAATTACATAGATTGAGTTTCGTATCGGAGTGGTGTTTAAGGCAAATCGGTTTAACAACAAACGCGCATATTTGGTTAATAACAAAAGAATAGATTTTTTATTCTTTATTTTGTTATTTTAATGCGTAGATAAATAAATTTAATATTTTTATTTACATGGATAACTAGTTAAATAATGTATATAAATAAAATGATAGAGGTTTCCAGTTGTGCACGCATTACGGAAAAACTACTGGATAGATTTCAATTAGGTTTTCTAATTTTTGTCTTAGACACTTGGCCCTTATCCAAAAAAAATATTGCGATATCTTCATTTAATATAAAGTTATTAAAGTTTAAAGAAACAACGATTTTTATAAGCTCTACGTGTTCAGTGATGTGTGTTTTCTTGCCGCGGAGAAGTGGGACAAGCGGTGTAGAGCACATGCGTAGGAGAGCGCAAGTCTCTTCTGCCTCTTCCTCATGATAAAGTTAAGGCCAGCCACGCGTTATTTGCTCCAGTGACCCGATGCTGTTCAGTTGTACGCTGATCATTTGCCCTCCGTAGTTTCCTATAGTTTTCTCAGTAATTTTTCATCGCTAAATAACTAATTTCCATATAATTCGTTCTCTTACAATAGTATTTATATATTTATTAACTTTGTTAATATATCAACGCGAACAAAGTTGTAGGTATCAGCTAGTTCACAATATTATTGTGAATTATGTTATGAATTCTGTCAGATTGTTTAAAACCATATATAATAAAATTGGGTTCGAAATATTTTCAAAATAATGAAGGTCCTTTCCTGCCAACAAATAACCGTTGTATGAACAAAAGGTGATTTAAGAAGCAACTAGCAAGTCGCAGTGGAGAAGTGAAATGCTCATGGCTAGTCTATTCCCCGACTAAAAAAACTGGCTTTGTGCATCTGTTGTTTTATCTTTTCACAATTATATAATCAAACTTCATAGGAACACAAAGTTGGATTTACCCACTGGAAAGCATATGAAAGGCGCACTACAGTGGAAGGAAATGGAAAGAAATTTCGCAGCTAATAAAAGCATCTTTGACGCTGAACTTCAAACCCAGATCGCAACTGAAAAACAAAAGTGGCGTAACGTATTAGAAACCCTTCACTGTATCAATCATTCTTGCTTCTTAAAATCTTGCATTACGAGGTCACAGAGAGTCACCCACTGGAAGCGATGGAACCAAATCCAGCCGTGTTGGTAATTTACTTAGATTAATAAAACTCTTGCCCATATTCGACCCCGTTATGAATAACCACCTCACTCGTATTAAAATAATCCCGGCACTACGTCGTACTTTTCACCTCAAGTTCAAAATGAGTTCTTTCAACTGATGGCGAGCACTGTTCGCCAAAGTATATTGCGAAGCATTCGCAAATCAAAATACTACGGTCTCATGTTTGACTTGACTCTTGAGATTTTTTATCTAGCGCATCGTGAGCAGATGTCACAAGTAGTGAGACATGTTGAATTTGATTTTGATAAAAATTAGTCAGCGTTAGAAAGTCTTTTCGAGAGAGATGACTTATCTGGATGAAAAGGATGCTGGAATTTTAGTAGACAAAATAATTAAACAGCGAGCGAAACTTGCTGTGATTGCTGGACATCGAACTGGAGTTCACGAAAGGTTCAACAAAGATATATATGAATTGCGACAATCATTTGGTCGGTGTACATGAAGTCAAGCAGATTTATTTTTGTATGAGAAGGGGCAAACGAGCATACGGCTAACCTGATGATAAGTGACTACCACCGCCCATGAAAAATTGCCTGAAGCTTTAAATGAAAGAACCAACGGTTTTGGCATAATATTTTATTTTCTTCATAGTTTTAAGAAAGGTAAATTCATTAATTAGCATGGTGATAAATATGCACTTTGCATATTTTTAAATATTTGATAAAAATAACTTGAACATTTCGATGTATCGCAAACCTTATTTTAAATTTTTCGTATATTTCGTTACCTTTCGAGTAGTTTTGAGTCGACGCCGCTTTGGTCACCGTACACTGCATTACTCGACCACATTTCAACGCTTCGGAAATATCGTTCCAAATGTTCGTCTTTTTCTTTTAGATCAGCAGCGTCGGAATGCGTATCACATGTGTTGCCACTGAATCCTCCATCGGAATTACAGTTGGAATAAGATAAGTTCCTTAGTAATTCATAATGGGACAGGTCCATTGATAGTTGTGAAACGTTATCTAAGCTATATCTAAAATTACTCGATCTCACACCGTTCAAAAGCAGGTCTGGTGTGACCCTACTCTCTCCTATAGGATTTTTATTCGTAATATGTGTTGAACAATCATCATTCATTATCTTGCGTCTCTTAAATTGATCTAATGCAATATCTAAAGATCTCACAGGTCCATTAATGTTTAAAGATTTACCTCTAGATGGTCCAAATTTGTGATTCCCAGGAGGTCCATTATTGTAAGACTTAGTTCTATTTACGAATTTCTTATCTACATTTGCAGTTGATTTATTTTCCATATTTTTTTATCTTTGTAATATGGGTAATTAATTGCATTATTGCTAATTTAACGGCCTAGTATTACACTGTTACATTTTGTGTTTAAAAATCATAATTATGACATTGTCAAAGTAATCACAAAGTAATTTATAGTCATAATAGGCATGGATAATCGGTATGAAAAAGATTTTAATGTAAGCTTTGTATAAAACGCTTGTTTGCAAATTATGTATGTTTTAAAATCATTAGGTAGCTTTTCAGATTAAAAAAGGAATAATAAGTATATAATTAAAGCGCCTGCCTTATGGTGGCGGAAAAATATCCTCCACCCCATTTCGACCCGTGGGGTCGTAAAAGGCGATTGTGAGAAATGACAGAACAATCTTCAGCCAACCGACAGAGGGCGGTGACCATCTTGTTAACGCCAGACAAAATACGTAGCCCGGCGCGGCGTCGAGGCGTAGTGTCAAAGGTGGGGAGATGTTTGGTCGCGAATTCGCCTGCCTACCGTGACGATTAAGCAAATGCTTCCTAACAAGAGAGGCTCATGTCCAGCTGCAGTCTTTTACGAGCTGATAAAGAAAAGAAGAAGATTATATTAGCTTTGTAGGGGCTAACCAGCACCTGTCACATGACAGACATACCCCGGGGAATGAAATGTACCAGATGTATAAGCCAGACTTCCTTCAGATTTTATTTATTGATTTTTAGTTGTATCTACGCAGAATGATTGTCAATATCTGTAAGTCTTGCAATGGTAATTTAAGTTTTTATTATATTTTTTTTAATTATATTAATAAATATTTTAGAGTGGTAATTATTACTTGCGCTGGACTAATTTATGATCAACTTTGTTTAATATTTGCTGATATGGAACTTTTTGAAGGTAAAGGCTAATCTTCAGTAAGTAGGGCTGCATTTGATTGTAAAGATTGTAATATGGAGGAGACTCACATACACCACTATAACTGTAGTGCAACGCAGTCTGCTTAAAATATCCAGATCCAGGTTACAACATTCTCGATACAATAACTTA
This sequence comes from Parnassius mnemosyne, assembly GCA_963668995.1. Classification (NCBI taxonomy): domain Eukaryota; kingdom Metazoa; phylum Arthropoda; class Insecta; order Lepidoptera; family Papilionidae; genus Parnassius; species Parnassius mnemosyne. The sequence continues at coordinate 36,107,967 of CAVLGL010000148.1, read as the reverse complement.
GGTCTCACTTGCAACAGGTCAGTTTATTGCAATCTTTGATCAACTGTAATGTTGTAACAAGTTTATTTATTTTTTTGTTTTTTTGAAACGTTACGTCCACACTAGGATCTTCTCCCCTATCGTGGTTTACGTACATAAATTTCACAAGGACAAACATCCAGACCCAGAACAATTATTTGTAGGCCATACAAATACTTGTCCGGGTAGATTACTAATCTATAATAATATATAAAAATTAATTTTTGTTTGTTCGTATTTTATGCGCTGCCATACACTACAGTTTATCAGCTCGTTTGGATCCAAAGCAGCATGACTGCACAAAAATACCACGAGGTGATAGTAGAGCCTGTTATTGTCTCACATAGAATCCAAATAGGCCAGAAATTTCTACTCATGCACGATAATGCCCCTTCTCATACTTCGTGGTTGGTGTCGGCCGCTCTCCGAGACAACGATGTTCAAGTTTTGGATTGGCCTGCACAGTCGCCCGACTTAAATCCTATCGAGCATGCCTGGGACATGTTACAACGAAAAGCTTTAAGAGATTTCCCGCCAAATTTGACGACGGAACAACAACTTTACGAACACTTGCAAAGAACATAGGACCTCATACCGCAGCAAGACATTGACAATTTAATTTTAAATATGAAAATTCGATGTAGATGTGTAATTAATGTAAGAGGTGGCAACACTGATTATTAATATACATTTTTAAATTTTAATTAAAATTAAGTTTTATAAGAAGAAATGAAGTTTTTTATCATACTAATTTTCTGCGGAGATTAAAAAAAATAACATTTTTATTTAAAACAAAAAATTACGGAATGTATTTTATTTTTTATAAAATACATTAAAATAACCTATCATTCTTCCATTTACTATATCAGAAAATTCTTCATAGATTTTTAGATATTTGATGAAATACGAGGGTGGATTGAAAAGTACTCGGCCTAACCAAGAAAATAAACAAATACTAAATCAGTTATATTTTTATTTTTCTACATAATCACCATCAAGTTCAATACACTTTTGCCACCTCCCCTTCCAAGCATTTAGACCGTTGAAAAAAAATGATTCTTCCTTAGAGTCAAAATATGCGTCTACAGCTGCTTTGACCTCGTCGTTTGTCGAAAATCTTTGACCTCCCAAGTGCTTTTTTAGGTTAGGGAACAGAAAGAAGTCTGATGGTGCCAGATCAGGTGAATACGGCGGATGCGGTAACAGTTCAAAGCCACAGTTGTGAATTTCAGCCATTGACTCTACTGACGTGTGAACACGGGCGTTATCTTGATGAAACAGGACTTTTCTTCTGAGCATTCCTCGACGTTTTTCTTTTATTTTCTCTCGTAAACGACGTAGTAAGGTGCAGTGGTAATCAGAGTTTATATTCTGACCCCTTTCAAGATAATCAATCATAATCACACCTTTCGAGTCCCAGAATACTGAAGCCATCACCTTATTTGCCGACAAAATCAACTTAGCCTTTTTAGGGGGTGGTGAACCAGGTCTTCTCCACTGTTTTGATTGTTGTTTTGTTTCCGGTGTACAGTAATGAACCCATGTTTCGTCTATAGTAACAAAACGATTCAAAAAATCATCTGCATCGGCTTCAAATAACTCCAAACAGTCGCGTGAAATAGTCAATCGCGTCCTTTTTTGTTCAACTGAAAGCAGTCGCGGAACCCACCTCGCAGACACCTTGTGGAAACCCAACTCGTTGACAATGATGTTTTGAGTTCGTTCATAAGAGATGCGTATAATCTCGGCTATCTCTCTAATTTTTAATCTGCGGTCTCCCATTATTAAATCAAGTACTTTTTTAATATTTTCGTCAGTAGTTGACGTCGAAGGCCTTCCAGAGCGGGGTTCATCTTTCACACTCTCTCTACCACGCTTAAATTCTGCTATCCATTTTTTGACGGATGAATATGACAGAGCACAATCGCCTAATGTACTGACCATGTCATCATGGATGGCTTTTGATGATAGCCCCTTCTTATGGAGGTACTTAATGACGGCACGCTGCTCGATTTGCTCCATTCGCGGAAATTATGTCCGATTACTTTGTTAATAAATTTATAAAATCACAACTAATTATCGCACACGTTTCGAACTTCACACAATGAACTAGTCTGAACTGAACTAAATAATGTGGATAGATTTGATTTTTAGAATTGAATGGATCTGTGTTAGGCCGAGTACTTTTCAATCCACCCTCGTATAAATATAAATATTTTATATGTAATGTTTAAGTATTTTATACTTAAATGTATCCTTGGTATGCAGACAAAACTCTACCATTATAGAAAAGGAAGCTAGTTTCCATGACGTAATAGACTTACGCCAAATTTCATTAGAAACTGACAAGCAGTTCATATACTATGGTATATGAACTGCTTGTCAGTTTCTAACATATTTCTACATATTATATTAGATAAATACTTTTAAATTTTCTAATAATAAATAACAATATTCGTTTTCTTATGTTTATTTGTAATTCATTTTTGTAAATGTTCCTTACATGAACAACACTCTCTCCTATTTTTGGTACGCACTACGAATCACAGAACACTAATACCCTCTACGAATAAGCTATGAAGTTGCGAATAAAAGGTGTAATTCTAAATTCCAGAAAAATCTTAGGACTCCGATAGATGGCGCTTATCTATTCGTTTACGCCGAACGTAAAATAACCAGACTTACGACGATCAGACACGTCATAGATACGAGGTGTCTAGCTGCAATCAGCTATCCGGCTGCCTTGCATAAAGAATAAAGCAAATTCTCTCTTGAACGGGAAAGGTTCACATTCAACTGTGGACTTTTATGAGTGATAAATAATACAAATAAAACACATTCTTGTAACAGAATTTTTCAATTATTTTAATTGTTAATATTATAACTAAATAGTTTTAGTTTAGCCTTCTTCTTTAGATAAAAAATTTTGGTTTTTACTTTTTAATGGATATTTGCTTAAAGCGCCATCTTTGCTGTTTTCTTAGAACTAATTTTAAGAAATAACTTTTTAAGTTTACAATATACTCTACTAGATGCAATAGATGGCGCTATTTAACCCTGATATTAAACAAATTATATTAGATGGCGCTTTAAATACAAATCAATAAAAAAGTGTACCCATTCGTTATTGGAATAAACACATTAATAAAAACCAAAAATATAAAATGAACTTATTTGAATATGTTAAAGTTTCCCATTAATATCTACAATTTGCAATAAAATTATTTATAAAAAGATATTTTTGTGTATTATCTAAAATATAATGGGTATATTATGAACAAACAATACTTTTTCTAAAACAATGTCTTAATAAAATACAAATAAACTGACAGTATAAGTATGAGGCGATAAGAAACTATCCCAAGTAATCGGCTTGAATAATTTTGGAGGGTAGATAAGAATCGCAGAGAGCCGCGGCTGTAGGGGACAAAGCTTCGATCTCTGCTTTTACTCCACTCTTCAACATGTCCTCCAGGTCTTTTCTTATGATAGAACCTGTTATTAAATTTGACTTTGTTCTATAGTGGCCATGGGTATCTATAGTATTTTTGAATATTTAGTAACTACTAAACATTGACAAATCGGAGAAATTGTACTTAACATGACACAACCATGGAGAGCAACATCTATAAAGCTTAAACTATAAATAAAACTGGAGAGGCACAAGTACACCATCAGAAATTGATCTGAACTTACATATATCATAAAAAGGATCGATACTACAATGCCTATACCAACTATAATAGGTTTCTTGATAAATGAATATTGTGAAGTTAATCATCATCTCCTTCATAACAGCCCATCACAAGTCTACTGCTGAACATGAGCATCCCCCAAGGAACACCACAAAACACGATCCTGAGCCATCTGCATCCGTTGACTTCCTGTCTCTCTTACCAAATTCAATTTATCTAGTGTTGGTTACATTTTCCTTACCGGTAAGAAGTACATAACCTGAATATTTTTATTTATTTTAAAAATGAATAAAATTTTCGAAATGAATACGAATTTTTACACGTGACAAAACCCACACTGTAGCGTGTGATGGCTGTACGAAGAACAGTGTCTTCAAGACAAAAGTGAATAGACTTTTGCTAAGTCAGTGCACTTGACCATCTTAGGCTACATCACCACTTACCATCAGGTGGAATATTTTAGTTTTTACGTGGTAGAGCCATGTCACACAATGTAGATGTTTTGTCACCCCTGAGGACTAAGACTTTCAGTCTTAGTTCTCAGGGGTGACATTTAGAATCCTGTTCGAGGGTTGAGGAAGACAGGTGTCTATGAACCAGCACCAGCATCCACTTTAACATAAAAATGTTTTCGGGTTTATTGTATTGTAACCGCAATTCTGACAATATTTGATGCATTTTGCAACTTTCCTTTTACCTTATTGAATACGTGTTACATCAGAAAAATAAAAAGAGATGAAGAATAGTAAGTTGCCTTTGTTTGCACTATGGAGGGTAGAGAACCATCACAGAAAACGTGCTCCTTTTATTGTAATGAAATGAAATGTTGTTACTATACTAAACATCAAAATTTAAAAGAATATAACTGTGCCGTGTGGCAACCTTACAGATTCCGCCACCACATTTCGTTCTGCAGGTGTGATAAGAGAGGATTATTGGAAGTGCCGACAGATCCGATATATAGCGGTGTAACAAAGAAAATCTTGTATATTTCAGACGTAATTTTGTTGGTCAGCGACGGTGTGTTCAGTAGTAAACTATTACAGACGTAGGAACACCAAGAAAACTAACCCGTAGCCGTATTAAGATAGGGCCTTTTAACTAAATTGACTATTTTCCTCTTGTCGCGAGATGTAAGAGCCAGACGTGACTCTTTGGTTGCAAGGGTCATAACGTCACCATGCCTAGCTCCCAATAACTGCAGAGAACTACAAGCCAACGATTGTGAAAGGTGAGATTGAGCCTGGAATACAAGTCAACAATTTTATGTTACTTATTTTTATAAAGTTCTTTAATGATAAAAGTTAAAATTAAAGTAACATAGCTGAGCAGAGACATCTCTACACGCTGTTTAGGTGTGTGTTAATAAAAAAAAAATTATAAACATGCATATATCTGTCCGCGATTTTTTATTTTTCATTCATGCAACATTCCTATGTTTTTTTTTTTTCATCGCCGAGCAAGTGATAAAACAGCACTTAAAATTGCAATCATAAGGATATCTCGGCTGCAAGTTTAATGAATGGATTTTAACGCAACCGAAAGAGACAACTACAGTTCTTATTGACTAAATTTATGAAAATTATTTATAAATTGTGGCTATATCTATAGCTCTTATTTTTTCCTAGCGATCCGCCCCGGTTTCGCACGTGTGATTCCTGGATCTCGACAATGACGCTACTTACCGGATCCAATTGCGAATCTAAAGTAATCTCTAATCAACTTAATATCACACACACACCAAATTCGGTCCAGCCGTTTAGGAGAAGTTCAGTCACATACACACGGACATAACAATTATATAATATACTAGCTCGCCAGGCAGAAGTTGTTCTGCCCTTTCCAACGATCCTTCCTATAAAAATCCTGAATTCGCAATAAAAAATTTTGAGGTTCATTTCTTCTTCTTCTTCTTTACTTTTTGGCTTCTCTTAAAAGAATTCTGCCAATGTGTTGAGGGTCATTTAGCGGGATAAAAACTTTCCTATCTCTCAAGTTGGACCAAAATACATACAGTGTGCTAAATTTCATTGCAATCAGTTCAGTAGTTTAGACGTCCATCGCGGACAAACAACGGGATACGTAAATTTTATATATAAAAAATAATATGCAAGTATTATACACATAAACCTTTTCTTGAATCACTCTGTATATTGATGAAAACCATATCAAAATCCGTTGCGTAGTTTAAAATATCTAACCGTACAGACGGCGGGAAGCGACGTTGTTTTATATTATGTAGATATTTAAATAAATTAAATAATAAGTAAAAAAATACTAAATTTGTTTGCTAAATGTTTAATATCCGTATATACTCGGCCGTTTTAGTAGTTCTAGAAGGTTCCTAGTTTTTTAAATAATAGATTTAGGGTTAAAAAAAACAGGAACCTGGTAAATAGAGATTGTATTATGTAATGTAGCAAACACAACTGAATCGCAAAAAAATAATTACTCTAATTAATTGTATGAACTATAAATTTAAATGTAACGGATATTTTCTACCGACTTCAAAAAGGAGAATGTACTCAATTCGACTGTATGTTTTTTATGTGTGTTACTTCATGACTTTTTTCTGGGTGATCGATGTCGATGATTCTTTTTTTATTTAAAAGCTAGTGCTTCTCATGTGATCCCATATAAATTTGATCAAGGTCCAATCAATAGTTTTTAGTTATTCTTAATAATTTTTATTGAAGTCGGTTGTACAAATTTTTTAATTTTAAATTATCACAATGTACGTTAAATTTTCCCTTAGTCAAGGCAGCATATTAAAGATGCAAAACGACTGGCACTACGATCATCAATCGGCCAAGTGTGACTATAACGGCAAAGCATCTCTCCCTGCAGGGGGTAAAGCCAATATCCAGCAGTAGACTTTTACATCCGTGGTAAATAAGGAGCCGGGCTTCAATATCGATATACCACTGAAATTTTTATAAGAATAAATTAATAATTAACAAGGCAAGGGGAAACGCCTAAAAAATATAATTACGCTTTTAAAGGAGTAAAACTCGACTTCAAACAACTGAAAAGAATATAATTATAGAAATCGTGGTAAATAACGTGGTAAAGAATAATGCGCTCATAATGAGTCGTGCAAATTGAAGAGTTTAATTATTGTCTTACATAAGCTATCATTAGAACTCAAGCAAAGGTACCTATATGAGACAACCCCTGAGGTACCCATTCTTACAAGAAAAAAATAATTGAAATCAGAATAAGTGGTAAGTAATTATCGCTCAACATATATAAAAGAAATATAGCAAAGATAATTGCCAATCTTCCTTGTTTTGAAGGCGATTGAAAATTAGTTTCGAAGACACGCTGCTCGTTTTACTGGATACTTGGCATTTTATCTTACTTCTCCGGATGAAAACGCATCTGCATTTTCATTCTTGATCGAGGAGAAATGTGTCTATGGGGTACAGTATCCAGTTACCATCAGTTAGACTGTGTGCTAGATTGTCACCCTTATACCATGAAAAAAATCAACTCTACACTTGAGCAGTTCCTCTGCTAGATGGATTCTTCTCTACTCCATAAGCTTTTTAACAGAGGAATACTGCTTTAGGACATTAATGGTCTGTTACTTTTTTTTGTAGATACTCGATAATATTTCAATCATGAGCTTTACCAAGGAGCCATATTTGTAAGTGAGAAAGATCTCGTAGCCATGCGGATCAGCGTCGACTAGCGCCAGCGCCCTCAGCCGTAATTCGTTCACGAGCCGACACAGTAGCTGACGAGTGCAGACATCCGGATACCCTTTGCCCTATAGAAATATTGGTTAGAAGTGGTAGTTGAAAGGATTGTTTTGTTTATATCTATTTAAATAACATTGCAAGATATATAATATACAAAAATATTTAGTTATATTTATAAAGACTATGAGAGTCTGGTGTCTGTACAAGGCGGAAGCCTATGTTACTGATCACCAGGATCTCAATATCATACTCAATATAATACATAGTAATGATTTTCTAAAACAGCACGTAGACGCGGCTCGGAAGAGAAATCAGTCTGTAGTTATTCAAAAGCGTTGTCGCCTTTCTTGAAGGCTTCTGCTCCACGCCTCCGGAGTAGTGCACCATGGAGGACGTAATTGAAGAGTTTCTGAAGGACTTTAAGTACCGGTTTTCCACCCGCTCTCAGAAGCTCCGTTGTAATTCCATCCTCGCCGGGGCCCCTACACTGGCGTGTGGCTCCAACGATGACGTATACAGTTGCCCATAGTACCTCTCAATCTCACTCAAAATCTCAAGTGTCCCGGAAACGATGCTGCCACATTCGGTCTTCAGCTTCGACAGTTGGCTTTTTCTGGCAGACAGATCTCTGGCAAAAACTTTGGAGCCGCTCGATTCCGCTCGATCGCTTCCACAATACGAGCTGTATTGAATTTGCGAAAGTCCCGCTGCATGCATTTGGATATCTGTCTGTTCAGTTGCCTGTATGCTGTCAAATCTGCTGAAGAATTCAGCTTCATCTCCCGTCTAACAGCCATGAGATTAAAAGTGTGATCGGAGAGTTTATGTGTTCTCTTTGGTGTTACAGAACTTAGCTTCGACCGCATGAACAGTTTCCACAAGCTTGTCATTCATGTCGTCCACTTCATTGCGATCTTCTAGTCAAAAAAACGATTTTACAACTCGAGCTAAAAGTTTTCGTGGCTTTGGATTAGAGCACGAGGGGGACGGACCACATGCACAACGGTGCAGAAAAACATCGTGAGAAAATGTGCATCTCAGAATAAAAATATTATTTGACATGTTAATCGCGGCGAACTAATTCCATAACTGTCTTAGAAGTTAGAGGTGGCCTTTGTACAGCTGCAAAACGTAAATAGGCTGCAACCTTAAGTTTTTTTTTTAAATTTAGTTTTTAGTCGCGAAAATAAATTAATAAAGCAATACCATAAAAGTACAAGAAATTATAATGCGTACATCAGAGATGCTTAACACCTGCATCAAGTAGCCGAAAAAAAGAATTGTGTACAATGTAAAGTAAACTAAATTCAAAACAAATTATACACTGGGACTCGTAATAGCAAAAACAAGTGCAGTATCTATTAAACTATAAATGGTCACAATGGAAGAGCAGCTGAGATATATACACGAAGATTTGGTCTTGACACCTTATACAATGCTATATTTCAGTTTAATGTCAGGACGCTGTCACAGTACAATATATTTTCTACATTATTTTTGTGCTATTTGTTTGTATGGTGTAAATATTATTCTATTACTTTGTGTCGATTTTTTTATGATACATTGTTATTTTTACAATTTTTTTTTCGATCTATTAAATCTAACTCCGATAAAGTTTCAATAGTTTGTTGCTTTGCAGCTCCAGCTTAAATACTTGAATCGTGACCTGGTAACGTAAATTTATTGAGTTTTCCATGTCTATCTACGGTGACGCCGTAATCAGAACGAATGACAGAGCAATTTATTGGCGCAAACAGTGTTACTCTTCAAAAAAAAACTTATCGTGGAAGTATCACATCGGGCAAAAAGACGCAAACAAAAAAGTGGTTTGGTAGTAAGGTAAAATTCATCATTCTCTTCACCAGCACCTTGGGAGGATTTTCGATCATTTCATGACATTTCGCACTTGTGACGCTGCCCCTCAGCACCGGTCTTTCAATAATAGCTAGCTTATATACCGCCACCCTTCAACAGGACCTGATCCTCCGGGCCTTTCTTTTAGTAGACTGTTGCAATACCCACGGCACTATACCTATGGCGTTCTCTAACACGGCCAACATTTTTAGGCGATACTTGCGAAAATAATAAAAGCAGTCACTATTTAAAGTACATTATCACATATTAGAATAGATTAAAATAGAACGTACGGTCAGAATTATCAGCGGTCCCAGTCTCACTAATGCCCCTTCGTCTAACAACTTTTGAAAGACAGCATCTTTTTCCACGACTAAAATATATTTTGCAGTTGAACGAAATTCTTTGATGCCGTCAACATCTTGCGGTATAAGTGTTCCTACAAAAGATTTGTTACTGTTATAAATAATTCGTCATAATATCATACTATAGCAAAACAAATATTTCTATTCTTTGGAAAAAACTATTTCTTTGACAAAATTTAAAATACATTAAATATTTTACATACATCATGTACCAAATAGCTTTTGAATTAAATGTTACGTTATTTTTACAAGTTACTGTCACAATTTACTGGACTTACCTCCAGCACCGAAGCAGTCGATACAAGAACCATCTTTCATGTGTATTTTAACTGAGCCAGCAATTAATCCTTTGGCTGTCGCGATTATTCCTAGATTCCAAGGAGGTGTTTGTAAAAGGCAGCATACATCTCTGACCGCCTCATCTAAGTTAGACTGGTTCCGAAATCTTGTAACATTTTGATAGAAGAGTTCTCTACTCAAAGGAAGATAGTTTTATAGTGATTTATCAACCAAGGTTTCTTATACAAGTTGTTGACAAACGGGCACATGATTCATCAGATTTTTTTGGCTTAATGCTGGTGTGTTTCATATAGTGAGTGTAGAGAACCGAAGACCCTTAAGTTAATGGAAATGAGGCATGCCATCTTAGTCCTGAAGGAATCTGTATTCAGATTCTTGATTGAAGATAGATGTAGATGTCTGTGGACCACAGTATCCACTTACCATCAAATGGATTGTGTGCTCGTTTGTCACCCTTATTCTATACAAGTGTTAAAATTAAAAAAATTGTACATCGACTTCAATATAAATAAAATGAAAACATCATCAATGTAGTCGAAGTCAATTAAATACGCATTATTAAGGAAATCTCAAAAACTACTGATCAGATCTTGATCAAATTTAAATGGGATCACATGAATCATCAAAATTGGTTCACCTAGAAAAAAATTCTGAGGTAACACACATAAAAAATACAGTCGAATGAGAACCTCCTCCTTTTTTTGAAGTCGGTTGAAAAAACCCATCTTTAATACTTAGTACAAGGAAGAATTACGTTACACGTAAAAGGGTAAAAATACGAAACACTGCAGCTTTATTTTAATGCTTCTATTTTATGTTGGTATTCTTTATGAGCATGAACATTCCCCGGCAGAGCCGAACCAATCGTGCTGCGGTTATAATATAACTGCAGTATGGCATAAAATAATAATAAAAATGTCTAGTTGCTAGCCTTAAATTTTGTTGTATTTTGGGAACTTTACCTGCTCAAACTCCCTCAGAAAATGGAATTAGAGGCTGTTCAGATTGGAATTTAAATAAGCAAAGACAATTATTAGGATTTTAATATTATTATCAGACTTGGGCAGCAACGTCTACCCGACAACAACTAGAAAAAAATCCGGTCGCCAACGAGCCTGCCAAGCGTGGCAATATAAAAAGTCTTTGTGTGGCAAGGCTCATGTTCTGCGACAGACTTTGATGGGCTGTGGAAATGGAGATCTTACGGATTTAACGTACCTTCTGGTCACACATAGATTTTTGGAGAGCAGTTCGTGAACCTTTGTCAAGACAAAAACTATCGCATTGAATCTCGTCTTATGTTCGCGGTTCGAATAACTTAGAGTTGTCTTCTTTGCATCCACAAAAGACTTTAACGTTACCCTAGGTATTAAAAAAAGGAAGAAAAATCTTTTTTAGTTCAAAGTCTGAGTTCTATTTATTTTTAATTTATACTATGTCGTTATTCCTATACCTATCCAAATCGTAAACGCAATTGCTCCACAACCGCTGATTCCTGATTACTAACATTGGGGTGTCGCCATTTTCAGCAGAATCATTAATTTTTCGAAGAACGTCTTCTACATTCTTAATCAATGATTTTCTTATGTTATTTTTCTCTTGGAGAAAGGTACTCGGACCTTGTTCTGGAAATATGTTTAGGTATAACAGACATGCATACTAAAATAACACTTACATTGGCGATCACTCAATTCATAACTTAAAATAAAAATTTTAACGAGTCTGTTTTTCGCTTTCGGAGAACAAACGAGGGATCCATCGACAACAAAGCTTCCTCACTCCAAGATGTTGATGTAGGTGTAGGATGGTATGAATGCTCCCCGAACTAATGCCTACAATCTTTTCGATGTCCATATATGTGATTCGTGGGTCTTCTCGCACCAAAATTTCAGTAGTCCATACATTTTCTGCCGTTACTGCTGTTTGCTGGGCCCCGGTTCTTTGGTCATCTTTAAGATTAATTTTACCCCTTTTGAATTCAGCAAACCACCTAAAAATTGTTGCGCGTGATGGACCTGAGTCCCCTAATGCTGATTGTAAGTTGTAACCGTTTTACACTTAATTGTTCGGTTAAACCAAATTTAAAATGATATATCATAGCGCGAAAATGTTCACGGTTAAGATCCATCGTTTTAAATGAAAAGCGCGGGAAGCGTTGCAGGAAAATTAATAGAACTTTGTTTTTTTTTTTAATATTGAGCAATGAGGGCCCGATGATGATTCACGACGTTTTCTGCCACCAGGGCGGTGCCACTAGAAAGTGAGGTATAATATTTGACAGATTTTTTTGTTCGTAAAATGTAAAAGTTATTGTTTATTTTTGTAATATTCGCGATATATCATATTAATAGCATTAAAAATAAATAAACCAAACCATAGATATTCATAAAAGTAAAAAAATTAAAAAAATTAAAAATTTGCAAAAAATTAAAGAGCAAACCACTGACGCATTGTTTTGTGTATTAATAAAATACTCTAGAAACTGATAAAATGTTATTAAAAAACAACTTCTCAATTAAATTACATTGTGTAACAAAAATTTTACCTCATTATCAACTAGCGACATCTGGTGAGCAGAAAATTATTAGCCCTCATTGTCTTACATATTATGGAGTTCTATTTTTAAATAAATTTGCTTTTTAGAAACAACACGGGTGCGTTCCATTTTTAAATTTCGAGCATCTCAAAACTTATTTAGTGACCTACGTAGGTATATATTATAAACGTGAAAGTTATGAGGATGTATGGATAATTGTTACTCATTCACGCAATAACTACTAAATGGATTTTAATGACACTTTACAATTATATGTATAGCTACATACATACACCAGAATAACACATAAGCTATAATTAATAAATAGATTGTGTAAATTGGCCAAAATTTAACGATAAATGTTAAGTAAGTCTAAAAAAAACACGACGTATGTTTGAACAAGCATCACGCAAACACCTGTGCACCGATTTGGATGGGACTTTCACTGGCAGATAGCTGATGTTATAAGGAGTAACTTAGGCTACTTTTATTTTAGGGTTCTGTGCAAAATAATTCCACGCGGTCGGAACAGTTAGTAAGAACATAAAAACTTTAACAGTATGTAGATTAAATAATCAAAATATAATATGCCGATAACGTGCCGATCTTGCTAAACTTTTTCAAAAATGGCATCGACTTTATACGTATGAGGGCGACCAGAGCGAGCTGCATCCTCGACATTAAAATTCCCGGACTGAAAACGCGTGAACCAAATTTGTGCTACTCTTACTGACACTGCATTAGGTTCATTAACGTCACACAATTTTTTTCGCGGCTTGAGTCGCATTTTTCCCGATTTTGTATCAAAAATTCAGAATGTATCGAATTTCTTTGTTAGATTCACTCATTTCGACGGCCAGAAAAACAATTGGAAAATGGCGGGAAAGTGTTATTTACTTTTTATTTTTCTTTTTCTTAATGTTCTATATGTATTGATATTAAAACCAGCCAGATACAAATAGTACAACCAAAGAAATTTTTCTTCAATTTTATACAAACAAAATACGAAGAAACTTATTCCCCGACCTTATACTATACTTATCCGAGATTCTATTATGAAATTGCACACACCTTTGTCTTTTGAAGAATGATCCAAAATTTCTTGAACTTCTAAGAAATTCAATCTCCTGTCAGGAAGCAACATTTTACTATTCAAATTTTTCACCTCGTTTTTACTATATAGTTTATCAATAGCCGCTACCAACTTCGGATCTTGTTTAAAAACAGATGCCGATTTCGCCGCTAAATTCTTCGTCAGCATTGACAAATCCCTATTCATTAATTCCATTTAAAAGCCAGGCAATGTCTGAAAAGACCATTCAAGACAAAAGTAATTGACAAACGAACTCGATAGAGCTCTTATTAAATAAACCACCGGTAAAAGTGATGATGATCCTTACCTACCTAGTGGCGAGATGTTTATCGACCGCAAACAATAACAGCGTCACAAAACCAAGATCGTAAAAGGCCCCCGAGACAATAAAGGCTCCTCTAGCGTTTTTACAGCGAAGTCGAGCGAAGAAGCGAACGGGACAAATTCATCGTCGGTGGCACATCCGACTCGCGTGCACTGGAAAAAAATGACACAATAGATATAATCGGGAGATAGTTGAGGCAGGCGTCTCAAGGAGCAGATGACACGGTGTGACGGCAGTACAAAAGGCGTGAAATGACGTCATAATAGCCTCGAATTATCGCCCCCTCTTGTCTCAGGCAAATATTTAACAGCGAAGCACTTTTTGTTCTCTTTCTTCGGCAGGAGATCGTAAATAACAGGGTTGCGGAGGGCAAACGACGCGGACCGTTACCGCAGCGCTTTGTTACATGTGACATATTGCGATGAGGTGATGTTTATGTCTTATTATGGATTCATACGAGAGTTATGGTAAAGCTTTAGATTTCTCAGTAAGACACAGCTCGTGTTGGTCTTTATCATCGATTTCGGGTTGATTAATGGAAAATCTATAAAAAGTGGACGTTTATTACAACCTGTTTAATTTTTTGACGGTTGTTTTAACAGTGTTAGAACCTAAGGTTAGTACGGTGCAATGCTTAATAGAAATTAATGTTACTTATTTTAAATCGGTTGTTTTCTTTTTTCCAACTGCATTTGTTTCCTTACTAACATAACTTCTTATAACATTATTGTATAAACGTAAGTGAAATAAAAAACGAATATTGTCGCCTTTCATTCATTCATTACAGCCCGTCAAAGGTGCACTGCTGAAGTCCCCATAGATGCCTCAAAGGAGGATGATAGTTGCCATGCTTGGCAGGCGGGTTGGCAACAGCAGTATTTTATTTTTTAGTTGTTATAAGGAAGACGCTGCTGCCCATCTCTTGCTTTGTTTCCCTCTGTCGCCTTTTACGACACCAACGGAGACGATATGGGATAGTGGATACTTTTACACCGCCACTACACAGTCATTCATCGCGTTTCATTTTAACTTAGTTATTTTAAATTTCCGATGTTTCATAATCCTAATTAAGTAGTTTCAGATTAAATATTTATAAGTTTTACCCATTAACACTAGAGGTGTGAGAATATAACTGTTAAAAGAATTTCCCAACCAACGGCCCAGACTCCCCGAAGCGCGCCGATAGCATCAGCGGGTGACAGCCCGCACAAATACCATACAAATTGCTCGATAGCTCCTTCAGTTTGATTGTTGCAATTATTCGCTGAACCCTTTCGCAACTCCGCGACCGCGGGGAGGTGAGAAAGTACTTATCTGCTTACTTGATCGAGAAGTAGCGTCCCAACTCTTTGACGTTGGTGTGAAGGAACAATCGTCTGGTTTGGCACCGCTAGATCGCCGCGGGATAGCCCCTGTTAGATCGCCATTATACAGCTTTTTGTCCCGCTTTAACGATTAGTATGTCTGATAATTATCGCGTGTTAAGATTTACTGCGCTGTATTTCGTTTATTACACTGTGACATAAAATATTTTTATTAATTGTATATACGATGCGATCGATCTCACATTTTAATCTTACAATTAAAATGATTCACCATCGATAAATAATACTAATATACTTTTTTTTTAATTGGGTCACAAATGGAATGTAACGTTTACATGGTTCAGGTAACATAAAAAAGTAACAAACGTTCATTCTAATAACAGTGAACACAGCATGCAACAAGTGGGCATGATAACAAATACAAATTAAGAAATGATAAACTCTAAAGTAATAAATATTAATTAATTAAAGGCTAATCTAATTTAAACCCTTGCTGAGGCCTTAGAACCATGAAAGATGTCGAACAAATCACGAATATTATTATAACTATTAGTCATTCTGTATAATGGCGAGTGATGATCCGTCACTGTTTTAGAGTGTCGCGTGACAAAAGTATTTTTGCGGCCCAAGCGACTGCAAGCGACTCTAGGGACCGACATTTAAATGATCTAAAATGTCCGGACAGTTAATGAGACAATGGATAATTTTATAGAGAAACATGACATAAGATGATTCCCGCCACTTGGATAGCAATTCTCATTTGTAGTGTGCCAATCTACTCTCATATGAAATGAGTGTCCTGCATTGGTAATTTCCATACGATAACTGGGACATAAACCTTTACTGAATCTTTTCCAGTCGGTTTGAGTGACACTTGTACCCCGGATTCCAGACTGAGCTGTTGATTATATATCAATGTATTTAAGTCTATTATACCTAGTATATAATAGCGATCCGCCCAGTATTTGCCTGGCTAGGATCTGTTAATGTACATATCTATAATATTAATTTTTAGACGTTTTCAAGCAATTTCATATGTATCAAGTTTTTTGCTTTATTTCGGACAAAAAAATATCTAAACTTTTTAATAGATACATAAATGTTCTCTTGGATCTAGTGTTAGTAACATGACAACACAAATACGAAACAAAAAGTACAAAAAGTGGATAAAATATAGATTAAATAATAAAGGATAAAATTTAGATTCTTCATGGCATTGCTCTTTATCTGTGCGTAAACTTTCTTCACAATGGATTTAGCCATACCAAAATTTAACCCGGACAGACAGACAAAGTTTTAAAAAATGGTTATTCATGTCGAAATAGTATGCAAAAAACCCACTGTTATTTGCTTACTATTTAAAAGCAGCCAGTTATTTCAATATTACAGACAGACACTTCAATTTCATTTATATGATATAGATTACTTGGTAGAGCCATTTGGCAACTGTATTATGAATATGATTATAACACGAATGGGTGAGCTCGACCTGTAGAAGACCATATTCTCACAAAATAGCACTTTAAATTGCAGCATATTGCTACTGTAGGTATTTTATATGGCGGGTGTAGAAAACCGGAGAACTTTTTATTCTTTTCATATTGGTTTTCAGGGATTTCTAATCGATATTAATGTCAGAAGTGGTAGAGCCACGCTGCAGCTATATTATGATTGTAGCACGAATGGGTCGCCTCGACCGGGGTAGGACCACGCTCTCACAGAATACCAGCGTAAAATAGCAGCTTAATGCTGCTGTGTTTCGTATGGTGAGTGTGGAGAACCGGAGACTCTTTTTACTGGAAATGAGGCATTCCATCTTAGTCCTCAGGGGTGCCAACGCATCTGCATTTTCATTCTTAATTGAGGATAAATGTAGATGTCTATGGTGGCCCATACATCATCCACTTACCATCAGGTGGACTGTGAGCTCTTTGCCACAATTATTTGTTAAATAGTTATAATTATGTTCCTACCAAAAAATATACAATGGAGGAATAAACTTATTGGCATTAATAACTGAACTACCACGACTCTAAAAAATATGTAATATTTTAATATTACAATACAAGTGACCAACTTCCCACAAAATGCGTCCTCTAACGGGTCACCGACGCGGAAATAAAAGTAACAATTATAAAAGCTATAATAAAACATTGGTGAGATTGTGCGCGCGGCGAGTGGCTGCCGGTAGCCACGGGGCGTCGGCCCACAATGGACCACCATCGCGCTATCTCGATGGACGATACGTTGCCGCTTAATTGACTGCTCAAACGTTACTTTAATACTTTGTTATTGAATTCGTATAAAAATGAGTACATTATGTTTTTATTTAGCAAGTCCATTGAAAGAAATTCCAGAAATCAATATTAATCTTTCCAGTTTTTTTAAGAAATAAAATCATTATACTAAAAAAATAAAATAAAACAGTACTTCATAATAATATAAGTAAATTGCTCAAATGAGTCTTCACAAAAAGAGCATAGGTATTTAATAAAATAAAGCAGTTATCCATTAGCATGTTTTATAAATACGCCAAATGCCAATCATCTACTAGAACGATAATACTAAAATTTATAATAATTTTAATTAAAATACTAGAACTTTTATACTTGGTAGAGCCATGCTGCAGCTATATTAGTAATATAGTTGTAGCACGAATGGGTCGACTCGACCGGGAAAGGACCACCCTCTCACAGAATACCGGCGTAAAATAGCAGCTTAATACTGCTGTGTTTCGTATGGTGAGTGTAGAGATTTAGAGAACCGAAAGACCCTTTTTAGTGGAAATGAGCCATTCCATCTTAGTCCTCACGGGTAACAACGCATCCGCATTTTGATTCTTTATTGAGGATAGATGTAGATGTTTATGGGTCACAGCAATCACTTGCCATCAAGTGGACTGTGTGTTCCTTTGTTACCCTATCCTATAAAAAAAATTATCGCTGGTGAATTTGGTATGTTAAAAAATAATGAAAAAATTTATTTTGATTCATTTATGCATACTTTTTACAGTATAGATAAATAACAGTTATTGTGGCATTGTTTGGAAGAGACCTATGTTCAGCAGTGAACTTGTGAAGGGCGGTGTAATTTATGAAACAGAAAATTTGGTTTCAACTGTTTTCAATAGATTTCGCAATCAGTGCTATTCTAGAGCGTGTTTATTTAGAGAGTTTCATGTACCTTATCAGTCCTACGTGCTATTCTAGAGCGTGTTTACTGAGAGAGTTTTATGTAGCTAATTAGTTCTACGTGCTATTCTAGAACGTGTTTACTGAGAGAGTTATGTACCTAATTAGTCCTAAGTGCTATTCTAGAGCGTGTTTACTGAGAGAGTTATGTACCTAATTAGTCCTAAGTGCTATTCTAGAGCCTGTTTACTGAGAGAGTTATGTACCTAATTAGTCCTACGTGCTATTTTAGAGCGAGTTTACTGAGAGAGTTATGTACCTAATTAGTCCTACGTGCTATTCTAGAGCGTGTTGATGGACCTGCAAGTCCTAGTAATAGTTCTATGAAATCTCAGATATGCAGATTTCTATACAATATTTTCTTTCACCGCCGATCACGTTATGAATCAGCAATTAAGTAAATAAATTTTTTTTTAATTGTAAATAGCAATTACAGAGGTGATTACGGGGTTAGAACTCGGGTCGGTCGCGTAGATTCTATGAAATTTGCGACGAGCTCTTAACTACCTGAGCTACCACGGTACCTACATAATATAATGTATTCACTGAATTATGTGCAATGGAAAATATACAAAACGTACAGGTACAGGTACCTATTGTCCTTGCCGATGTAATTACAATAATAACTTTACAATATATTCGCATAATTTCACGCACTCTTATTCTGGTATTAAGCCCGTATTCCCACAAACGATGTCGTGATGAAATCGCAACTATTTCTCATGTGTAGTGGCTACTTACGCTTTGTTCTCTTAACAATTGCCCACAATCGTAAGTTCACGAATACGTCTACAATTCACCTCAGAAGAGGCATACAAGTGCTGGGGGCTTTAGCGTCTTTGTTTACTCTATTGTTTCTTTGTAAACGATCAAATTGATACGTTTTTCGTATTAAAAGAAATTTGATAATAACTTTAATGGTAATGTTATTTTGATTAACTGTTTTTTTTTTTATGGAATTAGCATGTAATAAACCACTGCTAGATTTAGGTCCGGTAGTGCTTTTCTTTAATCTAAACATTTGGCAATGCACCTCGCTACTTTCCGTCAACGCTCTAGAATTTTGGGTCTTATATACAGGGTTATTTTGCAATAACCGGCGATATTTGCAGAGAAGGTTCAAAATAAGTAATACAGACAAATGGTAAAAAAAAATTTATTAAAAAAATATCTCAAACATTCTGTCCTTTTTATCTTTTAAATTCAAAATGCGTGATAATGCATTATTTTAGGCATAAACGTTGTTGCCCATAAATCACATTCAATTTGGGAAAATTTCAAATAAAAATATATTTACATAATATTTAAATACGTTGTAAATTTATTCATTAAAAATCGATTGAAGCTACGAATCAACGAAACTTATTCACTACTTATTTATTTATTTATTTACTCTTTATTGTACACCAAAAACAAAACAAAAACGAATACAATTAAATCTAAATTAGAAAATGTACAACAGGCGGTCTTATCACTCTGAAAGTGATTTCTTCCAGACAACCTTAGTGTAGAGAACTGATGTAAACAATAGTTAAAAATAGAGAAAATATAAAATACATACAAATAAAGGCAAGTGAAGATTATGTATGATATAATATAATAGATAAAATGAAAAGAGTACGAAAAAGGAAAAGTGATTTATCTAAGAGCGTTCTAAGTAATACGATTTAACAAGACATTTGAAAGAATGAAGAGATTGAACACGACGAATGTGGAGAGGTAAAGAGTTCCACAAACGTACAGCAGTTACAGTAAAGGATTTCTTAAAAAAGGAGGAAGAGTGCGAAGGAGTAGAGAGTGAAAGATTGACGGAGGATCGAAGGAACCGATTATGGGCAAGGGAAAGATACTGGAAACGGTCTTTTAAATAATGAGGAGTGAAAGGATTAAACAACACGCTATACAAAGGGGAGACAATGTGAGTATTCCTGCGAAGGCGGATTGGGAGCCATTTGAGCTGTTTGCGAAATTCAGAGATATGATCATATTTGCGAAGCCCAAATATTAATCTAATACATAAATTTTGAATGCGCTCAAGCTTATTAAGCTGCTCCTCGGTAATGTCAAGATAGCATATGTCAGCATAGTCAAGAATAGGTAGAAGTAGAGACTGGGCGAGCGTAACTTTAGTTACTGTGGGAAGAAAATTACGTAATCTACGTAAAGAGCTTAAAGCAGCAAACATTTTTCTACTAACCTCATTAATCTGTGAGGTCCAAGACATACAAGAGTCGAGATACAACCCCAGGTTTTTAACCTTGTTACTGTAAGGGATTTGAGTGCAGTCTAGTAAAATAGGAGGTAGGGAAGACCAGTCAATTTTTCTAATTAATTTAGAACTACCGATGATAATGGCCTGAGTTTTCTTGGGATTAATCATTAAGCCATAACGTTTACTCCAATTCGAAATACAAGTCAGATCAGCGTTAATAGTGTCAACTGATTTAGACAAATCTTCAAGAGACGATTGAGTATAGATTTGGAGATCATCAGCATACAAGTGGTAGGAAGAGGACAGATTATGACTTATAGAGTTAATGAAAATTGCAAACAGGAGAGGAGACAACATGCCACCTTGTGGTACGCCAGCCGCTGTAGAAGTCCAGGTGGAAAAAACCTCTTGCACCTGAATGCGCTACTTACTATTTTTTTTTAAATAATTTTTACAAGCAAATACAATTCGGTTTTATTTATTATTTCATTTCGGTTAAGAAACCAAATATCTTATTATTCAACCTAAAGAAGTTATTTATATATATATTTGATATTTTAAGTAAAAGTCATAAAATTTACATACACCGTATAAAAGTTTTCAAAGACCTTAATTAAAAACACTAACCCCAGTGCTGCAGTGAAGTGGCGTCCCATTGTGCCCTAACATCGCACCACTCCGTTCCCACCCCACTTCATCCCGCAATATGCTACTGGATAAATTTACATGTTAAAGAGCGACTGTCACATATTAAAGGCCATAATTATACAATCCATTAGATTTATAGCTGAGAAACAATGAATCTCGAGTGCGTCCAACCCTTTTGTTTAACACAAACGTAATGGCGACGAGTGCATTGCTCATTTATGGGGTAATTAATAGAAAAGTTCTCATGAAAATGAGAGGGATTAATGACAATTAAAAAGTTTTTATGATATTTTAGCGTGTAAATAAAGAGTATGTTCAATGAGATTTTGATTACTTGTGATAAACGATATTTTTTTTGTGGAATAATAAACATAAAAATAATAAAAATATTGAGTATTTTTTTCAAAAACTATTCTTCACATCAAGTAGTATACGAGAGTTATTACACAAAAAAACATATTTTTCTGTTATAAACATATACATAAAATTGAAATGCCTGTATCTGTATTTGCATTCTATTCAGACATGAATAGACATTTAAAAAAATTGTTTGTTTGTCTGGCTGTCCGCGCTAATCTTCGGAATGGCTGAACTGATTGTGATGATACTTCACGAACAGATAGAGCGCAATGCCAAATTAGCTCCAGGCTTTATTTTATCCGAAAAAAATGCAAGGTTTTTTGTTAAATAGAAATATCTAATAAATAGTTTTCATGATTGTTTCATAAACTATTAGAGATATAGGTATATAAAACGTTTCGAAAAACACGTTTTTGGTTTGCAATTTATATTAAAAAAAATTATATATGTTATAAAAAGAAACTTTCTCTTCTATCTCTTTGAGTTTAGAGTAAAAAGTCATTTTTAATTTTTTTTTACTTTAACATAATTTTACAACAAAACTGTGAGTGCTAAAGGATAAAATAATACCAATTTGTGTGATGATTAATGAAATGAATAGATTTTCATTTAGTATTTCAACCATTTTCCTATACCGCACATAGTATTGGAGGAAATAGCAGAATAACTAAGTTCAACGTAATTTTTCTACGGTAACGAAGTCGCGGCTGGTAAAAACTAATTTAAAAAACATAATGTATATGATAAGACACAGTATTGAATACACGAGTAAGTATACTTTCACAATACCCAAATCTTGCTGGTCGAAAGAGAACAAAAAAAAACTATTGGTAAATCCAATTGTGCATGCCTTAAGCGCATTAAAAAAATTACGTATAATATGATTATACTTAATTTTTAAGTAGTTTAAATACATACAAGTTGTCACTAATAACCTTATAACTATACTTTCAATTTTCTGTTAAGTAGTTTAAATACATACAAGTTGTCACTAATAACCTTATAACTATACTTTCAATTTTCTGATATCTTTATGTCAAACTTCAATTAAAAAACAGTTTGGAAAATCCAAAAGAGCACGACTCGAATGCCCAATGATAGTGAAAAAATTAAAAAAAAACTGTAAATTGAAGTTCTATTCGTCAATGAGTTCCAGTAGCAGTCAATGAAGTACACCTTGAATTCAATCCGTCAAGTCCGGGGGGTAAGGTAAGGTCCCGCTCTGCTGAGCACGCCAAGCTTTTTAGAGGTCAATTTGGCCTTCTCTTCCAAGTGACCACGAAACTGCACGTCACTCGATATGTCGACTCCGAGGATTCCGATACTTGCTGAGGCAAGAAGGGGAGTGCCTTGAAACTGAGGAGATACGACAAAGGGTTTTTTAGCGGTAAACGCGCAAACTTGTGTCTTCGGAGGATTAAACTGGATTAGATTTAGTCGCCCCCAATCCGAAACTTTGTTTAGCAAAGTCTCGACTTCAGACAAAAGTTTGTTCCGATACTCGGCGACGTTTTCCCGAGAAATATTGGCACGGCCGGTGTATAGAGCATCACCAGTGCTGTCATCCGCATAGCAATGAATGTTACCAGTTTGCAACATATCATTGATACGCAGAAGAAACAGCGTTGTGGAACACCAGCGTTAATAGGCTTGTAGTCGGAGCATGCACCGTCTACAACGACCTTGTAATGCAAGTGTAGTGAAGCTGGTGATCCAATTGCACAATTTCTCAGGAAGCCCATAGGAGAGCTAAGCTAAGCAGAAGCGCTTTGTGCCAAACCCGATCGAAGGCCTTCGCAATGTCCAAACTAACGGCCATCGCCTCCCCCTTGGACTCTACTGCCTCCGTCCATCTATGGGTCAGGTAGACCAGAAGATCACCAGATGATCGACCCCGACGAAAATCGTATTCATCATCATCATCATTCATCATTACAGCCTTTCATAAGTCCACTGCTGAACATAGGCCTCCCCCAAGGAATGCCACAAAGCACGGTCCTGAGCCACTTGCATCCATCGACTTCCTGCATGTCTTACCAGGTCGTCACTCCATCTCGTGGGGGCTCGCCCTACACTTCGCCTACCGGTACGAGGCTGCCACTCAAGAATCTTTCTTCCCCATCGGTTGTCGGTTCTTCGAGCTATATGGCCGGCCCACTGGCACTTCAGCTTACTAATCCGTTAGACTATGTCGGTCACTCTGGTTCTACTGCGGACACACTCATTTCTAAGTTTATCACGCAGAGAAACTCCGAGCATAGCCCTTTCCATAGCTTGCTGAGCGACTTCGTGCTTTCTCTTACGGCCAGCAGTAAAGGACCACATCTCAGATCCATAAGACATCACTGGCAACACGCACTAGTTGTACAATCTAGTTTTGAGGTATACCTGACAAGATGTGTCGTAATTTCCCGAACGCTGCCCAGCCGAGTTGAATCCGTCGATTGACCTCTCGGTCAAAGTTGGACTTACCTAGTCGGACTATTTGTCCCAGGTAAACATACTCATCAACAACTTCGAGCTTAGTGCTCCCAACAACTACCGGCATACGTGTGACATGGACATTAAACATGATCTTTGTTTTGTCCATGTTCATCCTGAGACCTATTCGTTGGGAGACACTATTGAGGTCATTGAGCATGGTACTTAGGTCCTCCAGCGTTTTTGCCATAAAGACTATATCGTCGGCAAATCGAAGGTGAGTGATGTACTCGCCATTGATGTTAATACCGTATCCTTTCCAGTCCAGAAGCTTGAAAACGTCTTCCAATGCAGTGGTGAAGAGTTTCAGGGATATAACATCACCCTGTCTTACACCTCTCTGCAATTGGATAGGTTTCGTACTCTAGTTCTGTACTCGGATAGCCATTGTAGCTCTACTGTACAAACATTTTAGCACTTCGATACACCGACAGTCAACTTGGCACCGCTGGAGGGACTGCAGCACCGCCCAAATTTCACCGGAATTAAAGGCTTTATCATAGTCCACATACGCCAGACAGTGGCAAATTGTACTCTTCGGACTTCTGTGCAATTTGCCGAAGGGTATGTATGTGGTCTATGGTGCTAAAGCCCGTTCGGAAACCGGCTTGTTCGGGAGGCCGTATTGGCAGTCACTAATCAGCTGGTGATCCTCAAGGTGCCGTATACCTATATATATATATATATATATATATATATATATATATATATATATGTCGGGGCGGAAGCCTCGGGGTTGTTTTTTGGTGAAGCAGCACCACTGTCGCCATTTGACAAGGGCTCAGTTGTGCTGCCGCGTATTGGCTCCATTATAACCAAAAGGTCTAATCACACACTTTATAATTTTATTCCATACTTCTTATTATAAACTCACTAAAATTCTCACAAAGTTTTTATAAGGAAAATAGAACCTACACTGACGAGCGCAGAAACTTAAGTGACCGTATTCTCGCGTTCATTTTTTAAGGAAGCCATAATAAGAACCTAGAAGCGCTCTGATTGGTCGACGATTTGATTGGTCAATATTTCACCAAAATCAAACAATATCTTTTTATTGATTACTTAGGTAATTTTAATAACAATTATTAATTATTAAATTGACAATTATTTGTTTTTACAATTTGAAACAATATTTGAGTTACATTAATAAAAAGTTGTTTTAATGGAGTAACTTGTCAATAAAGATATTTATAAACCAAAATAATTTTATAGAACTAACTAGGTACATTTTATGTTTCTGATAAATTGCTGTTATTTAATTGTAATATTAATAATTAGACAATATTGATTATTATAATAACTAAACGTCAGCGCTAAATTTGGGCGTCGTCCACAGAGGATGTCCTTGTGGCGACATATATATACAGGGTATTTTTGGAACGCTCCCGAAAACTAAGACAGGCGACAGCACCAAGTATACCTTTGATCATGGGTCACAAATAAATTCGATCCTGATGAAAAAAAAATCATCTTTTAACAACGTTTTATTAGCTTTATTCACGCGCCATCATGTTAGTACAGCTAAATGAAACGATAATTTCATAAAAAATATCATGAAAATACTGAAACATAAAACCAGCAGTGGAATGACTGAATTGTATCACCTGACTAAAGGTCAATGTACTCGCGAACGCAAACTCGCGCGGCCCGCAACTAGCGGGCCATACCACTACATACGCTAATGAAAAAATACTTAAATGAAATGTAACCAAGGTTGGAGTCATGCGTTTTTATTCATCGTGTAGGTATGTTTATTATTCTCATGTATTCAGTTATGTACCTATTCAGATTAGTTCAGTACTAAGTTATTTAAAAAAAATAGTTATGAAACAGCTTACCGCTCTAAATCCTCCGTGGTCTTATGAGATGCAGCTCAAATTGTGCTCCATTCATTTCAAGGTAGATTTGGGTGCAGGCGGGGCATCATCGTGTCGTCTTCGACACAGTCCGTACATAGTTTCTTGAAAGCATCCACGATCCTTTGGCGCATTTTGTCAGTACTATCACACTCACGATTAAAAACCCTTTCTTTCACATACCAAAAAGAAGTCTAATGGGGTCAGATCTGGTGAGCGAGGTGGCCAAGCGTGTGGTCCTAGTCTGCCGATCCAGCGATCATCAAATAGCTCATTGAGGCGCTCACGGACGAACCTCACGACATGGTATCGCTGTCTGTTCAGTCGCTGTGGCAGAAACACTGGTCCCAGTATGCGATCCTTAAATAAACCTGCCCATACGTTAACCGACCATCGGGTTTGGTGCCCGGTTTGTCGAACAGCGTGCGGGTTAACCTCTGAATACACGTGTGTATTTCTTCGGTTTCACAGGCCGTTTCTGGTAAATGTCGACTCATCCGTCCAGATAATGTGCTCAATGGAACCAGGCACACGTTGTCGCTGGTATAATAACCAACGGCAGAAAACTCGTCGGCGGACGTGATCGCCGGGAACTAAAGCTTGCACTTTGTGCAATTTGTGCAATACCAACACGTAATCACAAGTAATAACAATACGATTGAGCTGTCGCTCGCGCACGCGTGTACAAAATCAACACGGAACTGTTTCAAAAACTACAATTAATAACGAACCCCAACAAAACTGAAACGTACTGCTAGGACAGTTATTATACTCTTTGTCTACTGCGTCACAGCGTGAGGCGACACGAGCCGGCCGGGTTACATTCTGCCGTCGTCGGGTTACATAAAGAAGGACGCAACTAACAAAAACGTAAAATGGAAATAAAAATAAATTGATGAATTTTTCTTTCAGACCCTGTGTCTAAAGTATATTAAAAGGTATCTATATGAAAATTGAAATATATACGTAGACATGAAGATTTTAAGGACGAACAAATTTTTTGATAATTTGTTTATTTATTTAAATAAAACGAATTTTCCTTTTCATGTTAGCTTAAAAAATACACCTGGCAACACAAAAACATCGAAGGAAAGACGCATATAACTATTTGCGTCTTTCCAACCTAATAAATTAAAAAAAAAAACTGCCATTCATTTAACAATTTTACATATTTTGGAAAGGTCATTTGAAGTTGAAAGGACGCTAATAGTAATTTACTGCTTTTTTTTTTAATAAATATTAGAAAAGCATTGGTAGTGAGACACAAAAAATAACAACCCGCAACTCTTGAGTAATGATTTTAAAGGGGATATCATACAAGACTTACTACGATAATAATTCGAAAATTTAAAATTTTGTACAACCGACTTTAATATAAATAATTAAGGATAACTCAAAAACTATTGGTCTGACCTCGATCAAATTTATATGGGACCACATGTGAAACACCAGCTCTTAACAATAAGATATAAGCTCTTAATAATAAGATATAGAATAATAAGACAAGACCAAGAATAATTGAAATTTAAGTAATCGATGCAAATATTGTTAAATATGACGTAGCAACTGGTTAAATAAGTCTTTTCTTTTATGTTGAATTTGTATAAGTCTTTTCTACTAAAAAAAATTAATCTGTGATCAACAGTTACGTCTAAAATTCTTACGATAATTTCTAAAATATTGATATTTGTGAATATTAAAAAAAATTAGTAGATGCGCCTTCTTATCATGAATCGAATGGTATATTTAACTCATTTATTCATAAATTGTTAGATGCGCCTTTTTTTCTTACGACCGTAGCAGTTTCGTACCGAGCTAGATACAGGTCGATAGCGGAGGGGGTGTGGGTACAGTCGCGTTCTAAAGTACTACATGGTATTGGGCTATTGTTTTATAATATTATAGTAATTAATTGTTTTAATGTAGAATCATAATAGGTGTTTTACTAGCTACTTAGAACTTTGGAAGAGGTGGGAATTAAAAATGGATAATGTTTACATGAGCATTATTTGTTATTTCTATCGTAAAATAAAGTAGTTTGTAACAAGAAAACTTTAGCTAAGGGTAACACGCCGTCCATTATGACGTCTTGGGTCACATGGAAGCCAGATGTTAATGGTGTGTTGGTGTTACTGGATGCTACTTCATCATCACTTTCATCTTCGCTTGAGCTTCCGTCATCAGGTCGATCACATGGTAATTTTTTCGATATTCTTCCTCCACACTTTTAACTTTACTGCACAATTTTCCCCATTCACCTTCTCCTATCATATTTACCTTTTCGATCACTAGTTTAGTCATAAAACAATAGATATAAATAATTTTTCTTTCCTTCCTTTTTAAAACATCGTCGAGAGTCGCAAAGTAAGCTGTGTATGCGACTGTATTTTTGGAGCGAACAAAGCGCGGGAACCAATAGCATGCAGGCACACTAATACTGGCGGATTGTTCCCCCGTCGCGCGCCTTTCGTACCAATATGTGATAAATCGCTCAGTGCCCAAGTTCAAGGCCAGCGTTTGTTTTTCACCGTTCGCGCGTACATTAACCTCCATTAGTCAGGTGATATCAATTCAGTTTCCACTGCTGGTTTTATGTTTCAGTATTTTCATGATATTTTTTATGAAATTATCGTTTCATTTAGCTGTACTAACATGATGGCGCGTGAATAAAGCTAATAAAACGTTGTTAAAAGATGATTTTTTTTTCATCAGGATCGACTTTATTTGTAACCCATGATCAAAGGTATACTTGGTGCTGTCGCCTGTCTTAGTTTTCGGGAGCGTTCCAAAAATACCCTGTATATATATATATATATATATATATATATATATATATATATATATATATATATATATATGTCGGGGCGGAAGCCTCGGGGTTGTTTTTTGGTGAAGCAGCACCACTGTCGCCATTTGACGACACATGATTGATTTGATATATGTATATATATATATTCTATAACTGACAAAACGAGCCCAAACTCGGCACACCTAGTTCTCCCCGTCGAGGTGTTCCAGTAGTAGTCATCAAAGTAGGTACACTTTCAAGTCACTCTATCAAGTTCAAAAGTAAAGTCTCGTCATAACTAACAAAACGAGCCCAAACTCGGCACATCTAGTTCTCCTCGTCGAAGAGTTCCAGTAGCAGATACCGACACACCTTCAGGTCTATAAAGTACAAGACGTATAAGTATATTTATATACAAATCCTGCGTGCTTTTAGCGAAACAAAATATTGTAATAAAAATCTGTGAATATAAAAATAATAATAATATCTTACCTTGGTCAAGTATGTATCTTTGGTTTTTGGAATATTTTGTATTTTTACGGCGATCGATATTTTTCTGCATGAGCCGCCGTAACAAACGACCACTGACGACGGCATTTGAGCCAGGAATAAATAAAGTACTCTGTGGCTGTGGCTCGGCCTGTTTAGTAAAATAAATTAATACAAGGCTCTCACACCACCGAAAATTTTGCCATTTCTTAGCCGAAAAAAATTAATTATAACTAAACAAAACAAAATTAAACTGCCATTTACATTCCATGGCTTCCTACATGATAGATGAAGAGTTTAAAAAATAGATTGAGTTGAACGATTAATATTTTCAAAAGTTATCGTGTTTACGGCGCCGCGCGGACTCGATAAATCCACACAATAGGCCACTAAACCCCCTTTTTTATGAAAAATAGTAATTAATCGATTTAAAAAAATAATAATAAGTTCAACCATCATTTATCTTTCTGAAAATGTGCTTTTTATATCCATATGTATAATATGATTGATAGATACGATTTCATGCGACAAAACGTTCGAATCTTATTATTTAGGCCCTAGCAGAACATATCTGCGCGCTTCGCGCTTAAGGCATGCAATACCTGATCGCTTCGCGTTTAAGGCATGCAATAAATCGGCTCATTGTAGCGAAAGCGTTGTAATGTAAATAAGCGGGTCCAGTAGTGCAGTGATCAAGAATAATTTAATGAAATTTAAGTGAAAAGAATACGATGCGGTATAAGACTTCTAATTCCCTGAAAATACTGTCTATCCTTCCCATATATTACAGCCTTTATAGGTTCATTGCTGACCATAGGTTTCCTCCATAGATTGCCCATTATTTTGTCATAGTTGACACGCTTCTTTTTTTTAATAACTGCCTTTACGGCTCCTGGTTCTAGCCCTTCTGAGCCTGAAGTTACAATGTATAATTATCCTTCATAGTACACTGCTTCACAATATGTTGATACGTCACATTGTGCAGCCCTTGGGAGATTTTGACGGCAACTTGAACCAGCAGACAGCTGACAGTTGGCGATGGTATCTCAAGGCGCCTATGCAGACAGGCACCTTATCTTGAGAATCACATCACCATCAGAGCACTTGTTCCACTGTTTCCACTAATAGTTCACATGCGTAGACATTTAATACACAAAATCCCACCACTTTTACATATCAAAATCCACTTCAAACCATTATTTAAACAATAATACAGGAGCAGCGATCCGTCGCCGGTCAAGTTCCCGTCAAAACTCAGTTGACATGCTTGGCAGGCGGATTGACAACCGCAGTTTTATATTATTTTGAGTTGTTATCAGGAAGATGTTGCTGCCTATCTCCTATTTCCATTTCCCTCTGTCGCCTCCTACGACACCCACGGCATGATATGGGGTAGTGGATATTCTTACACAGCTACTAGACGTTAACCACTACACTTTAATACTATTTTTACTCAAAGTTAAGCATGTATTGCTACGTTTATTACAGACTTTCAACCCAATTATGCTTATTATTAAATAATAAGTGATAAAGGAACTTAGTCCGCCTGATGGCAAGTGGCTACTGCAGCACATAGACACCTACTTTAAACAAAAACGGTCACAGATTCGTTATCACCTCCGAAGGCAAAGGTAGTAAGTCTCACAGCCTGTAATTATGCTGCATTTCTACACCCTTCAGATCGGAACGCAGTAATACAGACACTGCATGTTGATAGTAGGAATAGTTCACAACGGAACCTACCCAGACGAGCTACTTTACAGATAATTCAAAATTCAAAATTTTGTACAAACGACTTCGATATAAATTATTAAAAATAACTGAAAACCTGTAGGTCAGACCTTAATCATATTTATATGGGACTACATATGAGGCATCAGCTTTCAAATAAAAGAAGGATCATCGAAGTCGGTTTACGCAGTAAAATGTTATGAGGTAACAAACATAAAAAAACATACAGTCGAATTGGATACCATCTCCTTTTTGAAGTCGGTAGAAAAATAATTAAATAATTGAAGCAACAGTAGCCTCATAGCAGAGTGCGAACCACAAACTCAAATAAAAGCGAAAATAAAGATCGTGGATTCGTCATTCGACTACTGTCATGAACCACTTTTAACACAAGCATTTTAAGCTTACCTGGAGTGGTTAAGGGGAACATTGGTAATGTGAAGAGCATTGCTAGTTTTTTTTTTTAAAGAAAGTAAAGGAAAATGTATTAGGAACTCCTTTACACTTTTGCGATATTTTGCACATTCTTTTTTGCATTACTCATAAGTTATGGTAATAAGTAATAACTAAAAAGGCATAGTTAACAACACATAAATTATCTATAGTAAAAAAGCTACTCGTGCTTTGTGGCGTTCCTTGAGGGATGCCTATGTTCAGCAGTGGACTTGTGAAGGACTGTAAGGATGATGATGGTGATGACAAAAATAAAAAGAGGTTAATTTTAAAAATATTTTTTAAAGAATGAAAAGAAAAGAATAATCTCTATACATAAAAATCAATTGCTGTCCGTTAGTCTCGCTAAAACTCGAAAATGGGTCGATTGATTTTAATGAAATTTTTGTGTGTTTAAGTGGGAGCCCTAAAGGGATTAGATTCACAATTGGACCCAGTAGGTGGCGCTGTATAAATCCAGAAATCACCCGTGCGAAGCCGGCTAGTAGTCATCTAATAATAAACCGATCACGACTGAACAACAGGTGTGTTCGCACTGGTTGCCATTCTGAGGTACAATTATTCTATTAACTTAGTAAACACACTGTTACTTTTTTATGCTGATATGTTTTTGTATGCATTACTCTACCCTCGAATAGAACTGCACTCAACTTCTAATATTTTCCAAAGATTTTTATTATTTTGCTTCTAGGTATAAATAAATAACAAAATTGCATTAGTCATTCATTTTGCTCAGATTTTGCTACGAAATTATCAAGTGGTGATGCCAGATGACGCTGTATATTAAACAACAATGATTACTGCACAATTACACAAACAAATAAAGTTAAAAATGGGAATGCAAGAAGCAATATACGACTTTAATTTGGATGTAGTAGAGCCTGTAGATATTATTGCTGCAGCGCGAACGGTTCGTTCAACCGGGGAAAGGCCACGCCCTCACAGAATATCAGCTTGAAATCATTGATTACTTGAATTAATTTTTAATGGTTTTAAAGTAATTTTTTAATGGTAATGTGCCATTTCATATTAGGCTCGTTAAAAAAATGAAAAGGTATTATTTTCTAGTTCATGTTGCGAACACATTTTACAAATTAATTTTTCTTTTCAACCTATAAAATAAAATAAATGTAACAGTTCAAGCGCTTGTAGCTGCCCCGGCTTTGGCCAGTGCCCATAGAGTAAACTAATTACCAGTGCCCGCCAAGAAACCTTTGAGTTTGGACGGTACGCTGTTTTTAATAAAATTTTCCCCGCTTTAGTACTAATTCGTTTGACAATTTTGAAAAGCGACGTTACGTTTTCATATACATTTCAATACAAGAGCATAGCATTATCATTATTTTTTTTCACTGTCAATAAAACTTTAAATATTAAATATTGGTTACCTGGTACAAATTTCACATTATAAGTTAATAATACCTACTAAATTATGGAATCCCAGCAGCTCTCCAACTTCGTGCAGCTATAGAAACTTATTTCGAAATTTCCACAAATGGAAATCTTTATAAATAAAAATTATTTCATTAAAACATTAAAATTAAATACGTAATTTCATCGTAACTTTAACGTTGTAGATACACTGAAACAACTTATCACTAAAGTACATACTTCTTTTAAATAATTACTTTTAAACTTAAACAACTTTTTATTATATTCATACGAAAATAATAATTGTCAATCATCTATTTTGTCAATTTAATTGTTAATGATCGTGTAAGTGCAAATTACATATCAATATCATATCACTTAATTTCGCGCTTTTTTTAACATAATCGTCTAAAACTTATACTTTTTACCCTTGGTAATGGACGAGTACGGTTGCACTTTTGCCTGTGTCAAGGTTTATTAATTTTATAATATTTTATTTATATTAATTTGTGTAAAAACTTCTTAATACTATGTTTATTCGTCACATTACGGAGTGTTAGGGAGGTTTTGACGGCAGCTAGAGCCAACATATAGTCGATGAGTAGTATCTTATGCCGCCTAGGCAGATAAAACAACTCGAGGTTCACATCACCATTGGGGCACTTGTTTCCCGTTTTCACAAATGTTTCATATTATTTTTATCAAAATCCACCTCAAACTGTTATATAGACAATGATACATTAGCAGCATTACACTGGCGGTCAAGTTCCCGCCAAATTCATTTAGAATTTAGAATCTAGAATTTCAATAATTATTGCGCAATGAATCAAATACGAATTGAAACTGAGACAGCAAGAACAATTTTGAAATCACTTCGACCATAAGAACAATAATATATTATGTAATTTACATATATTTAAAAAAAACATTTTTTAAATAAGATTATTAAAATAAAAACAGGGATTTTTGTCACATAATTGTAAAGTATACGATTTAAACATAGAAATAAAGAAATTATAAGTTCTTATTTCTATATATCTAAGAAGTGACTATATTATTTTGTATGATAAAAATTTTAATGGTGTTAAATTTTAAACAACATCAAACTTCATTATTTGATTTTTTATGACATTTTTCTTTCTATATTGAATACCATTTCGCAAATTGGAAATTACTATATATCTTAGTTTTAAACATTAAAGTATAATGTAGGCACTTACGTACACATATTAATTCAATGGTTTTAAACGTATTATTGGTTCATGTGAATACGCTTATAATTATCATTTTCTATGAACGGTAAGCGTAGGTGACAGCTGTGTATATTGATAAGGATCTCGATCGGGAACACGTGGAGCTTCAATCGTGCATGGATGCAGCACGCGCTTTCGACGCGTTCGTTCTTTTTTCCACAACTCTTGTTGTGACTAAGCCGTACTGAATTTGTCTCAGTTTTTTCTAAATATATAAATAAAATACAATGAGTTATTTTACCAATGATAAATATCCTGGCCGTAAACAAAAGAAAATAACTAAAATGTATATTAAGTAATAAAAGCAAGATTATTATTCTATGATTCTATGGATAATTACTTTTTTTGTGAATATTATGCAAGTCTCCCGGCTCCACGGTGAACTTGAATATTAATAGAGATACGAGAAAAGTAAGATCTATATCCTATTACCATTACCTGCATAGCATACAATATATTTTCATATGCGGTATCATTGTTATTAGTAGATATATTGCAAGACATTGTAGTTTTATGCTAAACCCCCTCAGTCCAGCTAGGTACTTTGCGTATATTATAAATGATGCCAAACATATATGATCAACTTCTTGACAGGCATTCACGAACGTATCTTTCTTTTTTTTTTTAATAAGCCGTAAAAGTCTACTGCTCGACGCACACTTACATAAAGCCAAGTTGTTAGTTGCGAATAATTTAAGATGCATATTATGTGTGCGTGAGTTATTACAATGCAAATTTCAGCATGGTTTGCCGCTCCAGTGTATGTTGGCGGAATTCCATGTCCTCAGATCTAACATGTAGGTTTCCTTACGATGTTTCCCTTACTACCAATCACTTTGTACCTAAGTCAGCAGTTAACATTTCTAATAGCCAGAGCCGGATTAAGCAAGCGCAGGGTCCGTAGCAAATTCTATCGAGGGGCCCTTGTTCTGCTATGCTGCCATTCTTAAATACAACGTGGTAAAAAACAATTCAATAATCAATGCGTTTATTTACCATCTCTGGGTTACAATTTTGTTTCATAGTACAGTAGATTACTACAGGCCCTGTTAGACTCTGACAAATACAAAATGTCAGAAATGACATTGTCCGTGCAATTTAAAAGTGACGATACCACACAATTAATTGTAAATCTTTTTAGAGTTCCGTACCGAAAAGGGTAACCAACGGGACCCTATTACTAAGCCTCCGCTGTCCGTCCGTCTGTCTGTCAGCGGGCTGTATCTCATGATTCGTAATAGGTAGACAGTTGAAATTTTTACAGAATGTGTATTTCATGCATTCGATGCATTGCTTGCTTGATGTTATTAATTTGATAACCTCCTCGCATGTTATTTTAGATAAATATTACGTATGTTCTTTTCCTTTATGGATATAAGTTTGTCGTATCGGTTCGGAAAAACCGCTGGCGACAGTAAATTCCACAGTTTGGTAGCGCGAAGCAGAAAATTCCGCGTAAATCGCACAGTAGTGGACCACCAGCCATCGAAATGATGAGGATGGAATTTCGAATTCTGTTGCAGTGAACGATGATGGAATTCAGCAGCTGGAATTAATCCGAAGAATTCTTCTGAGCAATCCCCGTGATATATGCGGTAGAAAATGAAGAGAGATGCAACGTCTCTTCGCAAGGTCGGTGGATCAAGCCGGTCGAAAATAACTTGATCGTCGACGTGTCTGTCTAACTGTCTGACTGGAGTATCCCGGCCCAGAGTCAAGAACAGTATTCCATATGAGGCCGACCCTGAACTTGTTAAAACTGCAAGCGATAGTCCGGCATAAAATATCGTCTTGATCTACTGAACACACCAAGCTTTTCTGATGCCAGTTTAGCCTTCCTTTCCAAGTGAATGCGGAACCGTATGTCTCTCGAAATGTCGACGCCAAGGATTCCGATGCTAACTGAGGCAACGATGAGAGTGTTCTGAAATTGAGGAGATACGACAAAGGGGTTCTTTTTTGCGGTAAATGCGCAAACCTGTGTCTATTGGGGGTTAAACTGGAATAAATTTAGTCGCCCCCAATCTGAGACTTTGTTCAACAAAGACTCGACTTCAGACACGAGTTTGTTCCAGCACTCGACATCGCCAGTGCTGTCGTCTGCATAATAATAAATGTTACTAGTATGCAACATATCATTGATATGCAGAAGGAACAGAGCAGGCAATGCAACACCAGCATTCACAGGTTCGTAGTCGGAGCATACACCGTTGACTACCTTTATAGTCCGATCTGTAAGAAAACTAGTGACCCAATTTCATAGTTTCTCGGGAAGTCCATAAGAGGGAAGCTTTGAAAGAAGCGCTTTTTGTCAAACCCCATCGAAAGCCTTCGCTATGTCCAAACTCACCGCCTGGGCCTCCCGCTTGATCTCGACTACCTCCGGCCATCTGTAAGTCAGACAGACAAGAAGACCAACAGCTAAACGATTTCGACTGAAACCATATTGACAATCACTGATCAGCCCATGATTTTGCATATTGCCAGCTCATGCAGATGCATCTCTGCTCTGACAGTTAATAATGGATTCCATTATTTTGGAGAATAACTAGATGACGGAATTATTTTAAGGAATATAGCCAAAGGTTTGTAGTTAGATGGGTTCGAGCAGTCACCTTTATTAGGGATTGGGTGCACTAAGGCTGTCTTCTATGAGCCTGGAACGACGCCTAAAAAATAAGAGAACCGGAAAAGATGTGTAAAAATCAGTGCAAACTTTTGAGCACACGTTTTCAGCACAATTTGGGGGATTCCATCAGGCTCACTCGACTTGTTGACATCCAGGGACAGTGTACAAGGAGCTGTGTAAACAGCACATTGCATGGAGCAGTCACACGTATGTTATTGGTATGGTCCTCCTTTCAACGAGAGTCGAGTTCAAAAAGAGAACCTAAAAGATCTGCTTTCTTCTTTGCGGCGTGGGCCAGCGAGTCTTCCTCTCTACTCAATGATGGTAATGATGTCTTACAAAAATTCCGGGATCAGAACGCACGAGTTCCCGAAGGAAGGCGAACTAAATTCTCGCCAATTCTCCCAATGTGCTCCGACTTTGCCCTAGTGATAACTCTTTTGAAGGACCTAGAAGCAGATTTGTACTTCTTTTTGTGTGCACAAGTGTTTGCATCCCGGGATGCCGATGCTTCAGCCCAGGCCTTGTAACACTCTACTTTAGCTTTTTCATTATTTATTTTGTAGGAGTGTCCAAACCAAGGCTGGGATCTGCCGCCGATAGGCACTACGGATGACGGGATGAAAAAATCTATCCCCTCAAGCACCACATCGGCGACAGATTCAACAACGATTTTTATTGGATCATCCAGCGAGAAGCAAAACCGAAGCAAATCATGGGCAAGATGCAAAAAAAGCCCGACCCGAATCCCAATCCGCTGAGCTAAACCACAGACGGCGGTAGTCTGGATGATCCTCCACACCTTGGGAGTGGGCGAAGTGACCAATTGTGTCAGACCATATGTTAAGGCAAAGTCGTAAGCAGATCTTCCCGCATGATCAGTAGTGCAAGTACCGAGCCAATCGTCGAGGTGGGCGTCGAAACTTGTGCGTTTAGCGTATGAAATTTTGTGTTTTATTTTCGCCAATGAAATAATCGGTTCCTGATTGTCTGCCATGGATTGTCTTAGTCGAGAAATGCGTAACGTTTCGCGTTTTTGTAACATCAAGTAAATTCAATATACTACGTCTTATTAAGTTTTACTGAAAAAATTACACTTAGGCAGTGATGGGCGGGTTTGGATACGCGGGGCCCCCTTTTGCGCGGGCTCCTAGCAATTGCTACTCTTGTTACGTGATTAATCCGGCACTGCTAATAGCCAATTTCATCGATGCCAACGGGGATCACACCTGGGTTGATTGTGAAGATGTGTCGTAATCGAACCGAACGCTGCCCAACCGAGTCGAATTCGGCAATTGACCCCTCCCTTCTGTTAATTTCTGTGAAATTTACAGCAAGCCCCGAGCTGTCACAAGAGAGCTGTAAAGCATAACGCAGCGCCATTTACTCGTACTTGCCTTTTCGTACATGATGTAGCAAATAAAAAATATTGAGATGCCAAGCTGTAAGTAAAATAAGTATGTGGTCTATTAAACCGGACGACCGTATAATTAACGCTCATTTAAATATGTTTTTTTGCCGTTTAAAATATCACTGGCCAGTACCATTTTACTAAAAATGCAATCGAAAAAGAATCGTTGTTATAGGATATAAATAGAAAAACCCGATTTTACATTGCATACTAATAGGCATGGTAGATTAGCACTAACTATCCATAACCAATTTGCTCGCACCTGGCAGTTCTGCAAGTAATTATTTCACTTTACTAATAACTAATAATAAACACAGTCTCGTCTTGCTTTATAATATTATGCCATCATCATTTGTATTGTATTATTAGGTTTTTTCTCTCGAATAAGTCTCAATAGCAGCTCGGTGCTAGGAATTTTACGGAGTTTCTCCCCCCTTTCTCCCTCGAAAAAATATTGCCGTTGGTACTAAACCTGATGTCCCTCCGTTCGTGCCCGTCCCTTTGTACTCTAATTAGTGAAGGTATAAAGATTACCTAACGAGCGCACACACTCGTGCACTATAATCCTATACTGCGTAGACGGCTAGTCACCATTGAGACTGACTGTCAACGTAATAAGTAAAAAGTGACTGTTTGGAAGACCTATAGTAAAATGCATATAAAATTCGTGCCCTGAGCCGTCAAACCATTAAAAATCCACGGCTGGTGGCTTCCAATACAATTTTTTTTATGATATTTGAAGTAAGAATGGAGACAAGAGACACTTGCAATAAATTTAAATAAAAAAGGCATACTGGTGTCTTATTTACTCTGTCCTTAGAATAGAATGCTCCACAACTCTACATTCTGTTATACTAGCTATTCATATCGTTCAATGCTGTCAGAAGACTATTACTATAGAGTAAGGAGTTCTTTACTCATGTGCTATTACTGCGGATACAATATATTGGGGCAGAAAGAGACAAGAGGGTGAAACATACCCAGATGGACTACTGGAGAAAAGAAGAGCTCTAGCACCTAGGAAAAATATGTAAAAATGTGTATAAATAAGGAAAATAAGTGATAATCACTTTTATTTTACAAAACTTTGTCACTTTTATTCTACGAAATCACTTTTTTGCATCACTTTTATTTTAAAAAAGTATAAAATTAAAAAATAAATAAATATAGAAAAATTAGATTTTTTAAATGCCACAAATATGTTCTATATAATAAGTTCGAATTATGTACTTTTAAAAGTAAATACGGCAGCACGTAAATCAACTTATTTTTTCTATTTGATTGTCAATTGGCGATCCGTCGTCGAGTGCATAGGGAGGGATGCATTCCCTCACACCTCGCGTCAGCTGGCGATCCTCACCCTCTGTACATTCCTATTAACTTCAATTGAGCTCGACAAATTTACATGAACCCGTGAGGCTAGGAGCACAGCGGAAATTCAGGTGAAAATTGAAATTGTATAGTAAGTTAACTTTATATTTTAAATGTAGAAATGAACATTCAGCTAACCTAAAAATAAACTATACATACTCGTAAAAAATTAAAAAAACTACAATAAACGCATTTTGTAGGTAGAAAATGCGTTTATTGTAGTAATTTTTTTTCCTGAATCTTTTAAAATTACACATTGCGGCTTATGTTTTACATTTTTTATAAAAATTACTCAATAATTATATGTTTTAATTACAGATAACAAATTGCAACCATATATAGTTTAATTATCTATCTTAGATAATATTTTATATCATTTGAGCGACAAACGGTTGCACTTCGTAGCCGCAACTACGCCCGTGCGCCACCACACCATATGGCCGGACCTACCCGACTCAAATCGCTATTATATTGCTTTTAATTGATAACAATTTAAATGTATTTGATGATTCACACTTACAAACCTAATTATTATTCATCGAGTCATTATCTCCGTGTTCACATTTTACAACGTGATACTATCTTAAGCAGGAATGTGTTTTACCTTTATGTTACTGTCGTCACGCCACTAATTTAAAACGCTTGCTTCCATTGCTTATGTATTATAGACAAACAAATTCCCTAAGGTTAAAAAAGTCATAAAATCCTTTTGCAAACATAATATATTGAGTGCTTAATACCCGACTTCCAATGTTAATTTATCTTCCTTTCTATTAAATACAACCTTCAAAGGGTGATAGTACATTACATCGACAATCGACAATATATCGACTCCACACCAAACGAACGCCGTTCCAACTTCACCTTCAGGTCAGCACCATCAACAACAGCGTGTCATCTCAGCGTTATGCTCTTCAACCACGACCCGTTAGCGAATTGACAATGTATCGTTGGTATGCGGATGAACGTCTGCGTGGCTGGGGCATCACGATGCTCACGAGTCATAAGCACACAGCCCACTCATTACTGACGAGTGGCAAGTCAAGCAAAGGATATATAATGGATGTGATCTAAATTGTAAGATAGGTGTACAACAAATTTACTTTAAGGCAAGTCGGTGTTAAGTCATTATAGTGTGCGTCCGCCATTAATACTCACGAAAATTGTTGTCAAATTATCAATATATGCATTGAGAGTAGGACAATTCACAACCTCCTAGGGCCACACCGACCATAAAGTTCTATGGGCCGAATCCCAGGAGATGCACGTGTTTCTTTCCCAAAATGCACTTTCTTGTCTCCCCACAAGTTGTCCCTCGTAGCGAATACGGTACTCTCTAGTTCCGGGCTAGGACGTTACTGAAATAGTTTTGGATCCGGAACCTTTTTTTAGATGGGGCAATGCCTTACGCATACACGAACTAAAACCACATGTGTGTTCAACCTTCGCCGTATAATGGCAGGGCCGCTGGAACACCTTCGCACACATCCGCGTGCGAACCGGTGGCGCCCGCCACCCCATGGTCCTCGGGAGAGGATAACTCCTCCTCTTTCTCCTACTCAAATAAGGCGCATTAGAACATAAGGCGCGATTTCCTCCACATCCTCTAAATCCACATGCGTAGCGGGCCCCGATCACGGTACGCGTAGGCTACGGGGAACATCATGTAATCACCAGCCTTCTGGGACCCATTCAGGGGGGCGTGGGTAGATCTGGAACTCATATGGTTTACTATTCGGGCCTGCTATATCTTTATATCTCTAGTACTATAAATAGTTGTATTGTGAGTATTGATTTGATGTTATGTTCACTACATTATTTATTTGTTTTAATTTTTGAAGTTTGTTATAGGTGCATGGACTGCAATAGACACGTAACATAAAGTTATTCTAGATTGCTGGACACTTTTTCTGCCTGTATATCCGTCTGGCTAGTTACTACCCTCTTAGCCATCTCTGATGCTATATAGTAGTGCTGAATTCAAATGTATACAACCTAGTGCTTGCACTAGATTCCTAGATTCCTTATACAAATCAAGAGGATAAAATTATTAAACTTGTTACACTTTTTAGTGGATTTTGAGTGGTGGAACCGCAATATTTTTATATTCGTTAAGTTGTTAGTAATATTCGATGCATTCATGTGTCAGTAAGCCGAAGAAATCTACTATGGTAACTAGCTGTTCACCGCGACTTCGTCCGCGTGAAATTTATTACGATGGATTTCATGGGTTTTAATTTTTTGCATGGAACCCTAACTCTTTCTCTGAAATGTAAGTGGCCTAAGATTTTCCTTATAACATCAGCTATCTGCCAGGGAAAGTACCGTCAAAATCGATCGAACCGTTTCGGAGATTAGCTGGAACAAACGGACACACACCAATGAAATAACAATTTCATTGGTGTCAAAGTCAAATATAAAGTGAATATTGCAATTTAAAGTGCTGATTTACCACGTGCTTTGCGGTGAATGGAAACATCGTGAGGAAACCTCTGATGTCTGTCTGAGAAATAAGAAAAATAATATTAAGAAGACACGTGAAGATTGCCAACACGCATTGGGCAGCGCGGTGGACATTTCTTTGCCCTAAAACCCTCTCAGAAATATGAGGAGGCTATGCCTAGCAGTGGGACGTATATAGGCTGTAACTTTAACTTTATTAATATACAGGATATTACATAATTGGCTCAGATGATGGTATTCATGAAGATTCATTAGTGAGTTAGTAGTGGCGAATATCTGTCACATTAGTAATACTGTATGCGATTAAAGTTAAGAGCAGAGTTCGTTTTAATTTTAACATTTATTTCGCGTTGAGTGCGTATGGTTTTCTATTGTACAATACTTGAGATTTATTTTGTGTTGTTCATTTTATATCGCATAGACGACTATCGTGTATTTTAAAACAAGAAAATAAGTTACTCTATGAAGACCGTTGCTTTATTCATTCTGAAAATATTTTTATTCTTACAAATATTAATTAATATTCTTATAAACTAATTCCACGAATGTTGGTATAAATTAAGCGTTATGAATTACAGTTATTTAACTATATTAGTGATATTCACATATTAGTTAAAATATTACAATATTACTCTTTGATTTTATACGTGGTAGAGCCATGCTGCAGGCATATTATGGTTGTAGCAAGAGTCGCCTCGACCGGGGTAGGACCACGCTCTCACGGAATATGTCCAATCCTGCTGTATTTGGTATGATGAGTGCAGAGAACCGGAGATGCCATTATAATAAAAACGAGGCATTCCATCTTAGTCCCCAGGGGTGGCAACGTATCTGCATTTTAATTCTTAATCGAGGATAGATGTAGATGTCTATGGGCCACAGCATCCACTATCTTACCACACATGCTTACCGTCAGGTGGACTGTGTGCTCGTTTGTCACCCTTATTCTATAAAAAAAAAACTTGTAATATTCATATTAGCTAATACTGACAATTACCGTTATTAACCCATCTCTAATCACAACTTCAAGGTAACAACTAGAATTTCTTCTATATAATATATTAATTACAATGAATTCTACAAAACCCTATGTTTACCCTTAGGGATAGAATTTTACTGAAGTATAGCGTATGGTAGAATTATTTTCACATAAAAGCTACTGAAATCGGTGCTAAGACGGTAATTCTTTTAATTTTATACTGTCTTTAATTCATCTTACAGTTTTAATTTTTTTTATTAAAAGTATTTTTTAATATGTGTTTTAATTTTATTTATATAATAAATATCAAACACAATATAGAATGCCAAAAAAGACGAAGTTAATAGAATCTGTTTTGATTTAAACTTAGATTTATTTCAGCCATAACAAGTTAGGTAGGTGCGTTTAAGAAGTAAGCATTAAAATGGAATTATGACCTATAAAGTCGTTCCATTTTACGGAGAAATTTTATTATTCAATAAAAACATTTTGCAACAAAGGCATATTGAATCCCTGTGGTTTTCGGAGGCAGTAAATCAGGAGCAAGGACCCCTCGGTCGACTAGCTAAGAGATGCTCCTGAACTGTCAAGGTCTTGTTGTGGTCATCCGCATTTCTCCGCGGAGTGCAAACAAAGCGTATTTGCCGTGGAAGTTTAGAAGACAAAATAGTTCTAACTTAACAACCCGCAGTGAAGTCAGAAATAAACAAAGGAGAGAATCACACGAGGCATTGACTTTAAATTTACTTTGTTTAAACAGTACGTTTCAGTTTATAATGAAATATTATATTTTTTCCCAACATATGAAGCGGTAATCGAAACATTTTTGAGTGATATAAAATAATAACAATAGAAAGCAATTAAACAAAACGTGTCGCGTGTCGATGCAAAGTGATAGTGCACGGACCATATTGCATCCATGTCATTTACATAATTTGTTACAACACACGCCGCACTAAATTACGGGGATGTCACTAAATTTAATGGTTTTTATTACAATTTTAAATTGTGTGGTTATCGAGGAGTGCTATATTTGTTAGATCAATTTACTTCTAGCGATAGTTACAAAGCACTGGTTTTTATTTCTAATGTATGGTGAAAACAAAACTCCGAAGTATAGATTTTTTATAATGATTTCTTATATTTACGCGAACACTACACATTGAATAAAACTATTTTTACGGATTTTATCGCGTTTAATTAACGAAACGTCGGGAATATAAAATAAGTTAATTAAACGCGATAAAATCCGTAAAAATAGTTTTATTCAATGTGTAGATTTTTTTTATAGAATAAGGATGACAAACGAGCAAGCAGTCCACCTGATGGTAAGTGGTTGCTGCGGCCCATAGACATCTACATCTATCTTCGTTTGCGAATTAAAATGCAGATGCGTTGTCAGCCGTGAGAACTAAGATTGAATGCCTCTTTTCCAGTAAAAAGGGTCTCCGGTTCTCTACACTCACCATACGAAACACAGCAGCATTAAGCTGCTATTTTACGCTGATATTGTGTAACCCCGGTCGAGTGAACCTATTCGTGCTACAAACATAATATAGCTGCAGCGTGGCTCTACCACGAATAAATGTTCTATCTTCTATGTAATATATTATGTATTAGCGAAATACCACTGACTCACTCACTCATCACGAGATCTTCAAACATATACGCCCAATTGACGTGAGATTTGGCATAATATACGAGTACTCCTTTCTTGGTGTAGACACCCACTAAGAAAGGATTTTGGTAAATTCAACACCTGAGGGGGTGAAATAGGCTGTGAGAGCGTGGTCCTTCCCCGGTCGAGCCGACCCATTCGTGTTACAACTATACTATTAATATAGCTGCAGCATGGCTCTACCACGAAGGCTTTACCTATGAAGGTCTTTTTGTATTTTTTAATAATCGAAATAGCGGCCACGTTTGTCTATTAATCTTTTAAAGATTATAATTGTTCGTTACCTGTTTTAATCTCCGAGCGTTGTCAGGAGCTCGTTATCGATAATAAAGAAATAAAGCGTCAAACCAACTACGGACGC
This sequence comes from Parnassius mnemosyne, assembly GCA_963668995.1. Classification (NCBI taxonomy): domain Eukaryota; kingdom Metazoa; phylum Arthropoda; class Insecta; order Lepidoptera; family Papilionidae; genus Parnassius; species Parnassius mnemosyne. Next base: position 36,063,027 of record CAVLGL010000148.1, on the reverse strand, counting down.
ACCTGAGCGTACCTGTTTTATGAACGCATCTGTAGCAGCAAACAAAATGCGTTATATATGTCGAAATAATCCATGGGATCTATACTTTAATATGGCAATAATAATACTAGCAAAAGCCGCAGTCAATCAGTCAACCTTATTTTACAGTAAGGGTTTAAACGAAACTTCTTCTTTTTAATATTATGAAAGTTTTGCCTTAATCTTAACGCTTGGTGGATTGGTGAACACAGTAGGTACCAGTGGTCTCGTACCTTTGGCGCTGCTCCCGCTGTTCCCCATTGCCAAGATGGGGTATTTTACGTCTGACATAAACGAATTGGTTAAACCACCATATATTAGAAGGCATAAGATTTTTCTGGCCTTTCTCATAGTCAGCCATAGAGTGTATCAGGACAATAGCCAAATGGCGTAACCGAAGCCACGACTATTATTAGGCTAGTCACTTAAAATTTTTATTATTTTCGAGTTTTTAAAACTGCTTGATCAATGTAATAATCCGATATACATGATACAATTTTTTTCGAAATTTACCATCACATTTTTATATTTATTATATACAATATTAAAAACTACAGTAATAAAAAAAAACTAAAACTAGAAACTTAATTATCATATAGTCCTACTTCCCGCGGTATCGCGCCAAGAACGCTGACTGCGTTTCCCCGCTGAATGGCTATACTTAGCCTTTGAGCGAGAAAAGAACCAGCCCTCTTATCACCAGCATCAACGACCAGCCGCGGATGGAGTTCCTTTAGGAACTTCACTGCACGTGGACCCCACGGACCGATGGTCTCTACAGCATATGGCACAAATATGTAGTCATCTCTCAGAGATGATACAATTAAATTGGTTCGTAGTTACTAGTTACCTATATACTCGTATCATTATTAAGAACGCTCACATGTTATGACAACAGATGGCGATTGTTTAGACTCTAAGCTCTAAGCTAATAATAATAATATGCGATTTAAAATGGTCACAGTACGTTAAGCTCCTCGATATCGTAAGTCTTGTCTTTAAGGTTAATTTTAAAATAATGCCTAAAAGGATATTTTTTTTAAAGAAATGAACAATTTGTATTGTAGTCTATTTTTCTAGATTAATTAAGGAAAAAGAGCTTTGACCGCGCACCTCTAAATAATCCTTGTGCTAGAATCAATGGGCTAATTGCGCTGCACATATGAGATAAACTCATTAACAAGGATAAACGCGAGATTCCGTTGCTAGCACTGTCAAGCTTATCTGTTGAGACTGTGAATAAAGAGATAAGCGAAAGCGGAAACAAGAATACAATAAAATTCAACAGACGCCTTTGCAAAACTTGCACTTTACTTGCAAAACCTAATACCTTCGTCGTAGTGTTATTATTTATTATGTGCCTTCGTTTATAATACCCACATGATGAAAATTATATTTTTTATAAAACTGAAGTAACAAACGAAGTCGCAGTGCACCTGATGGTAAATGGCTTTTTTTATAGGAGAGGGGGCAAACGAGCATGCGGCTCACCTGATGGTAAGTGACTACCGCCACCCATGAACAACTGCAACACTAGGGGAACCAGGGGAATTGCAGATGCGTTGCCGGCCTTTTAAAATGGAGTAGGCTGTTTTCTTGAACGTCCCTAAGTCGTATCGGTCCGGAAAAATCGCTGATGGTAATCGATTCCACAAGGAAGTCGTGCGAGGGAGAAAACATCTAAATGGCACAGTGGTGGACCGCCAATCAACCAGGTGGTGTGGATGGTATTGGGAGTTCTGCCGCGATGTGCGTTCGTGAAATTTGGTGGCTCAGAGCAGTAAGAGACTACCTCAGAGGCTGCTTTAGTCTGTGAACACCTGCAGCCAACCTTTGAGGTTTAAGATGGAAAGCCTCACAGCCTCTCTTCACGTTGAAGGGTAACAGTTGAGCAAGCAATACTAATTGGTGACTGAAGTAGATAAGAGGGTGGTATCCAACCACAGAGACTTCTAGGCAGAACAGGAGTTCCACCACCTAGTTGCCTTACTACAAAAAATAATCCTTCCATGTTACTTAAATTACTACTAAAACTTAATACATTTATGTTATTACTTTCCCTCCGAGTACTATATAAACTCAGTATTTTGCATTCTAGATTAAATAAATTTAACGTTTTATTTTATTTTGTTCAAAATTCTTAGTTATAACCAAATCCCTTGGCAACAATCATTTTCTATTGGTTTCTTTGTCTATTTATAAAAAAATATACATATATATATATATACCTAGTCAGGTCATAAGTAATGTCACACAGTAAAAACTTTTCTTTTAGAATGCTGGCCACAAAAAAGTTTATTGAATTCGAATTTCGAATTGTTCATGAAAATAAAACTGTATACTTTTTAGAATTTTACTCATTTTTAAATATGGAGTGGACGCTTAAAGAAGACCGTGTTGCAGTTATTGCGTTGCATCGTTGCGGTTACGCGCCAATTCAAATTTAGGACATACTGAAAAATTTTAATATAACCAAAAGATTCGTTTATCGTACCATCATTTATCGTTTATTTTTAACAGTGGTAGAGCCACGCGGCAGCTTTTGCTGTCGCACGAATGGGCCGGCTCGAACCGGGGTAGTACCACGACCTCACAGAAAACCAGCCTGAAGTAGAGGTTTACCTCTGCGTTTCGCTTGGTGAGTGCAGGTGGCCGGAGGCCCTTTTTACTGGAAATGAGGCATTCCATCTTAGTCCTCACGGGTGACAACGCATCTACATTTTGATTTGTAACAGAGGATAGATGTAGATGTCTATGGGTCGCAGCAACCACTTACCATCAGGTGGACTGTGTGCTCGTTTGTCACCCTTATCCTATAAAAAAAATAATCAAACGATACAATGAAGACTCTAGTGTAGATGACAGGTCAAGAAGTGGTCGCCTTCGGTCTGTTAGGACTCCAGCAGTAATAAAAGCTGTGAAGGCACGAATTCAAAGAATTCCCAAACGTAAGCAGAAACTCTTGGCCCTTCAGATGGGGTTAAGCAGAACCACGATGAAAAGGGTGTTGAATGAAGACTTAGGGCTTCGGGCAAATTGAAGAAAAACAGGACATCATTTGAATGCTCGTCTAATGGACCTGAGACTGAAGAGATGCCGCGCTTTGTTGAAGCGGTAAGCGAGAAAAAAATATCAGGAAATTCTTTTTTCGGTTGAAAAAATTTTTACCGTAGAAGAGAGCTACAACAAACAAAATGATAAGGTGTACGCACACAGTAGTGAAGAAGCGAGCAACCGTATTCCGCATGTCCAACGAGGTCATTTTCCATCCTCGCTCATGGTATGGTTGGGAGTTTCTTATTGGGGCTTAACAGAGGTACATTTTTGTGAGAAAGCTGTAAAAACGAATGCAGTTGTGTATCAAAATACAGTCCTGACGAACCTCGTGGAACCTATTTCTCATACCATATTCAATAACAGGCAATGGGTATTCCAACAAGATTCGGCGCCAGCTCATAGAGCGAAGAGCACACAAGACTGGCTGGTGGCGCGTGAAATCGACTTCATCCGGCACGAAGACTGGCCCTCCTCCAGTCCAGATTTGAATCCGTTAGATTACAAAATATGGCAACACTTGGAGAAAAAGGTGTGCTCAAAGCCTCATCCCAATTTGGAGTCACTCAAGACATCCTTGATTAAGGCAGCCGCTGATATTGACATGGACATCGTTCGTGCTGCCTGTATTCAAAATCACGGAGGTCATTTTGAATAAACTTTAGTGTCATAAGAATCTATGTTTTGTTAAGTTCATTTTGGTATATAAATGGTTACATAATGAATAAACTTGTTTCAATTATTTTATATTAAACATGTGACAGAATTTATGACCTGACTAGGTATATATATGGATACTAATAAAAAGTACGAATAATTTAGAACACGAAATAATCACAAAATTTTGCAAAACAATAACAATGTTGCCTTAGCTTAAATCCGCTTCCGCGTAGACTAGCATTATACGCTCCGCCATATTCGGCACAAAGGCCTTTGACGCGCACGTAGCCGGGGCGGCAGCGGGGTCGCAGGGCGGGCGGCCCGCATGATCGCGCGATCACCGGAGACCCATTTGCGGCTCGTTACACGCCGATAGCACCAAACAAAACACACCCCAAGTAATTAGGGAAAGCCTTTTCCAGATACCGTAAGCACTTGTGACTTTTCCACGGGTCGTAACTACGAGTACCAACAGGTATTTCCATATTATACACCTACTCGTGCAATCAGTGTTTTGTTTTTTGTGTTGATAACTTCATTCATCGTAACTGATAGGCCCATTTAAATATTGTTTGCTAATATATTTTTAAAGTATTATAAAATTATTCAACAGTAGATACATAAAAATTACGAGATTGTTGAACTGCCATGAATATCTTTATATATAAAAATTACGTGTCACATTGTTTGTCCGCGATGAACTCCTAAACTACTGAACTGATTTCAATGAAATTTGCACACTGTGTGCAGTTTGGTCCAACTTGAGAGATAGGATAGTTTTTATCCTGATAAGCGACACTCAATATTTTTTACTACGAATTTAAGGATTTTTTATACGAAGGGTCGTCGAAAAGGGCAGAACAACGTCTGCCTGGCCAGCTAGTATACATATATAATCTAACGAATATACCTACTTAAGTAATTTATACATCTATATACAAATAAGTAAAATTGAAGTGTTTGTTTGTAATGTCGAAATAACAGCTTTTTACTAAATAAATATAAAAGTATGTACGGTGCTTATAACCAAAACACAATTTTTATAATTTCTGTCTGTCTGTCGGTTTGTTCCGGCTAATCTCCGAAACGGCTGGACTGATTTTGACGGGACTTTCACTGACAGATAGATTATGTTATAAGGACTAGTTTCTGTGATGTTAATGCTGTTAGCCTATGCGGCTCAGCTTCATCGGACTCAAGGGCTATAAAGGGGGGGGGGGGGGGGGGGAATAGTTATTATCACCAAAATCGATAATCTAGGGATGGGATTTATTGTGTGATTAGGTAATCTGTGCATCAACATCAAATACTCCTCGATGTCGCCGAAAATCACAACATGAAAGGGTGAGTTGTCTTACCTCCGTCCTAACATCGTATGGCTCGATCTTCTGGACGATGAGAACAGCCCAGGGACGCGGGTGAACGGTGTCGTACGCGGTGTGGACGAATGCGCGGCGCGCTCGTCTGCGGACTCGCTGCGTCCTATCCGTTGTCCTAGTTGTGCTTGTGTCGCTAGGTGTCTGTGTAGTGTTGGTGTATGATGGCCCGGTGTTATTTGGGTCGTCGTAGTCTAACGGAATCGGGTTATCAATTAAAACGTTACGACACCTCCGGAGGGAGGCCGTGACGTTTGGAGTCGGAACGTAGGTCACCAACGGGTTGGGGTGTGTTACGGCGCTCTCGAAGTAGCGCTGAGACATTTCCTTGAAATATTCCGAGATCGTCGGGAGTTGGCAATCTCTGTGAAGATGGGAGTTTCGCTGGTACCAACGAGCTCCGGTGGCTTTTCGAATGAAGCTATTTTGGACAACTTGGAGGCTGTTCAAATTAGTTTCAGACGCGTGGCCGAAAGCTGCACTAGCGTATGACATGACTGGTCTTATGCATTTTTTGTAGAGTTGGAGCTTATGTCTTAAGGACAGTTTGCTCTTGCTGTTAACTAGCGGGTGGAGGCGGCTAGCGATGAATTTGGCACGGTTGCAGACATTGCGAATGTTTTTCGCAAAGGTCATGCCGTAGTCAAAAGTGACCCCTATGTATTTGGCAGTTGATTGCCAGGGGATTTGGCGGCCGTATAGAGTGATCGTGCTTAACAATTTTTTTGGTGTTTATTTGACGATCGAAACACCAAAGCAGCAGCCAAACACAGAGCACTAAGCAATATGGTGTATCATAATTCATGCGCAGGGGCAATGAGAGTGGAATGACGGCAGTGAACTCGACCGATACGCCCGGAGTCTACAAAGCCCAAGCGCAGAATGTGTCACTGGTGTGAACCACTTTATGTTATATAATTTATTTAGGCTACTTTTATTTTAGAAAAATAATAAGGGTTCCGCGAAAAAAATTTAAACCCATAAAATCTAAACGTAATAAATTCCACGCGAGTGAAGCGCCACTTCACCAAGCACCAGCTAATTTATGATATAAATTTCACAGTACGCGAGCAACCAAAGGGTTCGATCCCCGCCAATACCAATGAAATTGTTAATTGCAATTTTAAGTGCTCAGTCACCACGTGCTCGGCGGTGAAAGAAAATATCGTGAGGAAACGTGCATGTCTGAGAAATAAGAAAAAAATGTTTGAAAACATGTGAAATTCGCTAACACGCATTGGGGCAGCGCGGCGGACATTTCCTTGCCCTAAAACCCTCTCAGAAATGAAAGGAGGCCTGTGCCCAGAAGTGGGACGTATATAGACTGTAACTTTAACTTTGAATTAATATTATACATATATAAAAAACTATATTATTATTGTAATGCTTGTTGCATTCGTGCTAAAACTTTGTCTATCCCACATAGGCATAAAATGCATACCGCAAAAACTAACATAAAGGTTCCGACAGCACAGAAGTTACATATTTATGACATTTTAACGTTTGAAAGTAAAAGTTTATACTTAATAAAAATAGACAATGTTCTAAGCCAGTGAAAGGTGCAAATCTTTAAGAGCTTATAACCACAAACTTCTCAGTCTTTTCACAGTAAAAAAAGTTAAAGGCTAATGCTTCTTATTTTTGTAACAAAATTACTATACCTTATATACATTTTAATCCATAGTATCTCTTTATTATCGTAAGATGACGTTTCTGTGGTACGTCCAGCCTACCAGCAGTTCATCTATTGATTTGCTTGTGGGTTCTATAAAATCGCAATATAAAACAAACTCCGTTCAAAATTAGGTTCATTTGTGCCGTTCATCGGTTCCGTAACTTTATTTGAAGTTTTAATCAAAGCGTATGGTGTTATAATTAAAATCTACTGCCACCGAAAAAAATATTGAATAAATATTGAAATTATACACAATTCAATGAATACAAACAGTTAATCGAAATCCGATTACTGGGGTTTATTTCCAATGTATCAGTAACCAGAAACTTAATACGTTGGAAAAATCTTTATTAAAGATTATAATAAAAATATTTTAAAATTTGTAGTGTCGATTATAGCCATAGTTTCTTTAGCTATTTACTTCGATAAGAAGCATAATTTATAGGATAAAGGTGAAAAACGAGTTCAATTCCTCCTGATAGTAAGTGGATGCTGTGCTCCATAGATTTACATTTATCTCGATTAAGAATCAAAATGCAGATTCGTTGACATCCCCGAGGACTAACATGCAATGCAAGGGGCATTGCATGTTAGTCCTCGGTTCATGTTAGTCTCGGTTTACTAGTTACTTAAGGGACAAGTTTGAAGAAAGTGAAAAAAACTTCGACAATAACTTATTACATTTGGGTAAGTGTGACAAACGAGCACCAGTCATGGTGAAACATGTTGATCTAAATTATTATTTTAACCTATAATAAACATTATAGCTATTATGTTATTTGCAAAAATATATAAAATTGCCATTGTTACTACACATGTTTTGGCAAATAAATATGTCTTTTTCTTTAAGATTGCATAATAGATGATTATGGAATTAAGTACAATTAAATGAATATTGTATATTTTTAATGTAATAAATTTTTTTTTACAATAAGGGTGAACAACTGGCACAGTCCACCTTAATAAGTGTATGCTGTGGCCCATAGACATCTACATCCATCCTGAACTACGAATCAAAATGACGATGCGCTGTCACCCGTGAGGACCAAGCTAAAATGCCTCGTTTCCAGTAAAAAGGGTATCCGGTTTTCTACATTTACCATACGAAACACAGCAGCATCAAGCTGCTATTTTACGCTGGTTTTCTGTGAGAGCGTGGCCCTTGCCCGGTCGAGCCTAGCCATTCATGGTACAACCATAATATATGTAGCTGCTTTGTGACTCTACCACGTACTCTACCCGGCGTTTGAGAGGGCCATGAAAAGAGTGGAATTAACGAGTTAATACATTCGAAAACGATGATGCTTAAACCTATTGAAGCAAATAAATAACAGAAATATATGGCGATATTGATCTCGACGCTATATGTACAAAATTATAATGAAATGAATACAAAGTTAATAATCTTCGGATTATCCGATCGCGCAATCAATCAATAACATAATCTAAAATATTTAATTAATATAGGTTGATTAAAATTCAACATACAAAAGCAAACTATAATAATTCAATATTCCTGTTTTCAAATGGCCATCAGAGGAGTCGTGCATAAAAAATTATAGTGATTAGAATCAACAGATATAAATAAACGCAAGTTCAGAGATCAGCAAAGGACATAATGTGGCGATCAGGTTCCCTGTAGGGAAACAAGATGTGAACCGGGTGGCTCATGACGTCGGACCACCTGGACGGATAGCACAATGCGTCACTTTTTGTCACACTTCTGATAATAGTCCCATAATAATAAACTTGCAAAGCAAATAAAGTTATAGGTACATTGTTTGTATGTGATAACTCATTTAATAAAGATTTGGCAAATCTGCGCCTTAAAATATCGTAATAAAGTCTTTAATAGAAATGTTACCAAATTCTTTATATTCTAGTATAATAAAATATTGCTATTAATATTAATTAAAAAAAATACTATTAATATATAATAGCGTGCCTATTCTGTAGCTGCTAATAAAAGTAATGCAACAAAAACTAAAAACCTTTAAAAATATTACGACTTGTATTAATTTCTTTTACGATAAATTTTATGGTTCACGGAGAGTTTAAATATTAATTACTCACAACACCCCGTTATTTTTTAGGGTTCCGCACAGAAGGGTAACCAACGGGACCCTATTACTAAGCCTCCGCTATCCGTCCGTCCGTCTGTCTATCTGTCAGCGGGCTGTATCTCGTGATCCGTAATAGGTAGACAGTTGAAATTTTCACAGAATGTGTATTTCTGTTTCCGCCATAACAACAAATAATAAAAATAAATGGAGGCTCCCCTCCCTACCAGAAACGTGTTTTTTGGCTGTTTTTTGCACGATCTTAATAACAGAAACAAGTAGATGCTCGAAATGCTCACAGATTTTGTATTGCTATAATATAGCAAATATTATTCGCTACAAAAATTCGCTAGTAAAATTATAATAAAATAAAATTATATTTAAAAAGGGCCTACATAGTATTAAATCACGGTACGGAACCCTTCATGCGGGAGTCCGACTCACACTTGGCCGGTTTTTTTATTGATCGTTCAGGCTCTACAGCGAACTTACACCTGATGGCTACTGCAGTCCATGGACACCTGCAACCACATCATACAATAATGGCTACAGATGCCTTGTCACCTCCGAGAGCTAAAATGGTCTGAACTAAGATAAGAGATCTCTATAACCGTCTTAACGGAACGCGGCAATACAAGCACTATTATTTGGTGTCAGAAATAGATAAGAAGCTAGGCTACCTACCCAGACCAACTGCTAGGCATATAAATACCTACTCGTACTTTATTATTAATAGTTAACATAATAATAAACTGCCAGCTTACCGTTCCCGATCTCGTTCTCATTCTCGTTCTGCCTTGGTTCGAGATCATGTTCCAATATAGCTTAGCAACCTTTTCCAGAATCCACTTTTGTATGTCTATAAGCACTTTCAGGAATTTCCCTAATGACACAATGTTTTGAATAATATATGCTCTCCCTCTCATGCATACATTATGTTGCGATATTTACCTCCTCACTTTTTCATAAGGAAAATATTTCAAATAAACTGTATACTAAATATCATATTTCATAACATATGCAACGATTAGTAAATTTTATAAACCCACTTGCCTTAGTTATTTATTTTTATTAAGCTTTTTTAAACAAAAGACAAGCGTTTTATACGTGGTAGAGCCATGCTGCAACTATATTAGTATCTAGTATATTTGTAGTACGAATAGGCCGGCGCGACCGGGGAGGACCACTCTCTCACAGAATACCAGTGTAAAATAGCAGACTAACGGTGCTGTGTTTCGTGTGGTGAGTGTAAAGAACCGGATACCCTTTTAACTGTAAACGAGGCGTTCAATCTGAGTCCTCACGGGTGACAACGCATCTGTATTTTGATTCGTAATCGAGGATATATGTACTGTGGCTTCAGCAACCACTTACCATCAAGCGGACTGTGTGCTCGTTTGTAACACTTATCCTATAAAAAAAGGCTACAGTAAGTATATAAATTTTATAATAAACACTGCTAGAGCAGTGAATGTTCTTATGCCACCATAATGTTGCTCTGCCCCGGCGCGTTGCTGCTGCAAATGAAATACTTGTGGAAATATGGTTTTAACTTTGGAAGAGTTATACTGTCTAATCAGGAATGATAATACATTCATTGAAATTGAATTATATATCATTTTCAAATAAATTTTTCGGTACGACACGCGCGCCACCTACTGTAAATTAATTGTACTATGCCTATTTATCCTTCGCGCATGTGCAAGCAATAAGTTGACAAAGTTTTACCGCAATCTGTGAACGGTATGACAGCTCGTAAAATACGAACAAACAAATATTAATTTTTATATATTAGATATGAAACTTGAAAGTATTATTATCTGGTGATTTTGACTTATTTAATAGTGTATTTTAGGGTGACGGGACGTGTAACGGTATTGCTGCCAAAGTGTGACTCCAATCATAGTATGCGGGCCCACAATTAGTTGCACGTGTCATGATGAGAATCTCTTAATAAGAAATAAAATAAATTTTCATATAACGTGATTTAAAATCATTCGTTAATTGCATTAAAAGGGCATTAATTCATCTACTCCTAAGGAATGTACAATTTTTTTTTTATAGAATTATGGCGACAAACAAGCACACAGTCCACCTGATGGTAAGTGGATGATGTGGCCTATAAACATCTACATTTATCCTCGATTAAGAATCAAAATATTGATGCGTTGCCACCCCTGAGGACTAAGGTGGAATGCCTCGTAACCAGTAAAGAGTCTCTCCGCTTCTCTAAACTCACCATATAAAACACAACTGCAGCAACACGTAAAAATAGTATAGCATAGTCAAAGTCAAAACACTTTTATCAAACATTGAGCTATTATGTACTACGTACGTAAGTACATATTACTTCAATGTTATCAAAAATAACTTTTAAAAGGCAATTTTTGTAAATCAAAAAACTACGTCACCGCTTCAATAAGTTCCTACTGCAGTAAGAAATTCATAAGTAGAGGTTTTTTTTTCGCAATGCTATAACCTTATAATATATATATAGATATACACAAGTCACAAATATCCAAGAAAGTGTCCAAGCAATCCTATCTTTTAAAAGTTTATGTTATTATGTTAACGATAGGACTACAATTCCGGTTAGGATTTCGTCTGGGTATGTACCAGCCTCTAACCTAATTCTACGGATAAACAGCAGTGTTTGCACTGCTGTCTGTTTTTCTGAAGGGTATAAAAAGCCAGTATAATTACAGCATTTATAGATTTTTTTATAGGATAGGATGACGAACGAGCACACAGTCCACCTGATGGTAAGTGGTTGCTGTGACCCATAGACATTTAAATCTATCCTCGATTACAAACAAAATGCATATGCGTTGTCACCCGTGAGGACTAAGATGGAACGCCTCGTTTCCAGTAAACAGGGTCTCCGGTTCTCTACACTCACCATACGAAACATAGCAGCGTTAAGCTGCTATTTTACGCTTGTATTCTGTGAGAGCGAGGTCCTTCCCCGGTCGAGCCGACCCATTCGTGCTACAACTATACTACTAATATAGCTGCAGCTTGGCTCTACCACGTACCAGTTAGCAACAGCAGTATAATTACAGCATTTATAGTTAGTAAAGTTGTATTATTACAGTATTTCTTCTTATCTCTGATAGACGACGACGCATCTCTATCATGTAATCTTTCTTGTTTGAAGTTTGAAAGTTCGCTGCAGGTGTCCATGGATAGCAGAAGCCTTATGGAACCAGATTTGTCTCAAACCACGTTAGAGTTAGCAGCAGTCATCAAAGTAAGTGACAAAACGACATTGAGTCATATATTCGGGACACTATTTATTTATACGGCACGAATTTGGCGGATGAGGGCAAGGCGAGAAAAAGTGTAAGATTTTTCCGTCACGAGCCCTTCTGACGTAGTGTAGACGGCCTTGGCGGCTATAAGGAAGCGAGATGGAATAATATCCATCTCCGTCGCATTTTTGTTACCATGAAAGAAATATTATTTTATTTTAAATGACTTAATTTTAATAGACGTAATTTATTTATTTGTATTTTTTAATCAATAATATAATATGTTTATCAATAATAATATACTACGAAAGGAACTTCGTTCCAACTGAGTGTTCCACGACACTCACGCATGTTTTTTATTTACTAGCGACGATTGGCCTCCCCACAGATTTTCGCGGATCTTATCATGGATGTTATCAATAAGATGCTACTACCCATCTCCATGTTTGTTTCCCTCTGTCGCTTCATACAACACCCACGGGACTATATGGCGAAGTGGATATTCTTACACCGCCTCTACACTGTACCTATAAATACTTATGATTTCTATATTATATTATAATTTGCGTTTAAGCAAAACTCGCTTGGCATGAAAACTGAAAGTCGATAATAATCGCTATACAAAATTGTACGCGCTGTATTTCGACACTGACGGACTCTAGTATCTACGAGTATATTAATTAGCAACTACAATGCTACGTTTTCAGTTCGGTTATTATTCTAAGTCGTTTAGATTTTTATGACTATACAAGTCTAGATGCGGTGATGAATTTTTCTAAGTCAACAACCACACCACCACATTCACAACAAATTTGAAGTCTATAAAGTTACAGCCTATATTCGTCCCACTGCTGGGAACAGGAACAATTCTCACTTCAACAACAAACAGGAACAACTCTCACTTCTGATTCTGAGAAGGTTTTTAGGGCAAGGAAGTGTCCGCCGCGCTGCCCCAATGCATGTTGTCGGACTTCACGTGTCTCTGAAATATTTTTTTTGAATTCTCAGATATGCAGGTTTCCTTACGGTGTTTTCCTTCACCGATGTTTTCCAGCATGTGGTAAGTCAGCACTAAAATATTTCAATTAACAATTTCATTGGTGCCGGCGGCAATTGAACCCGGGTGGCACCTGAGGTAATACGGCTCTACGGCTGTTAAAAAAAAACAATATGGATAAAAAAAATATTTTATACAAAAATAAAACAGAAAACCGTCCAATCAAATCAGCACTAAAGATTAAGCTAGGCATTAGTCACTACCATAAAAACCTATTACTATTTGTTTTATCCTCGTTCACTTAGTTTCCCGCCATAATGTCATAACTCGTTCGAACATAAAATCATCTCACGTTTAACGCTCCGGTTGTCTGCACATCTGGATACGGGGACATTTCATTACCATAGAATTATTGCGTAATATTCTAGTCGGGCAGATGTGCGAGGTGATTGCTGTTGGTATATTTAGCTAACAGGTGCTGTGCAATCCCACGTGGCTTCTCAGGGCTGCCACAAATTTTTCCGAGACATTATGAGAGATAAGGACGAAGCCTTCCTGGGAGTGTTATTGAGTTGGTTCTGGCAAAAAAAAAATAACGCTTAAAAAAAACGATATCCCAAAATATCTTGCTGCTTACTTCACAAAGGTTGTTTTGAAGTGTTTAAGGTAAGCCAAAGTAAATATTTATGACTATTTCTTTTATCTCTTCCAATCCAGACTACCAAATGTGTTGGAACTTTATCTTCGTGCCGCTTAATCGTTAGAAGATTGAAATTAAATGTTTCTAAAATAACGAAGTATAATATATTATATATGTATCTATAATTATGGTAGGGTTCCTTTTAGATAGTTGTCCGTCAGGTTGGCACCATCTATTAATGCCACCAAGCAGCAGTGCAACCACTGTTGTGGTTCGGTCGTAAGTAGCTTTAATTAATTTTAATTTAATATTACTTTAACTGTAAGTGGCCAGTTTTATTGCAGACTGTGTGGTATAATAGGTAAAATAGCCAACCCTAGATAATAGTAATGTTTTAGCAGGATTAACCAGTTGTCGCGATTTTATGTTACAGGCATTGCATAATTATTACCTTTTAAATAGTCGCTACCTAATTATAATATAGATAATCCTTTTTTTTTATAAGTATTGCCAATAGTCTATTCTGCAAATACGGGTACCTATATATTAATTCACCTTATGTACTTATTTCATTCAAATATGTAAATAGGGTAACATAAGTTCATACATATTGCCTATTCAATGTTAAAAAACTTAAAAATGTTGTGACAGGTATTTTTTATACTACAAAAGTGATAAACGATCTTAACATTCCACCTGAAAAGTCTCTGTAACCCTATGACACTTGCGACTAACCTTGAAACCATAAAGCCAGTGAAGAGCTTCTCTGTCTGTAAATTTATAATTGTACTGGGTCTTACCTTTCAAACTGGAACATAGCAGTGGTTTCACATCTGCTTGGTGTCAGAAATAGGTAAGGGTGTGTTATAAACCCAGATGTATTCCTGGGCAAAAAAAGCCATATCACCTAATAAGCTACATTATTATCCAATGAGATACGCTTGGTTTATGGCACTGGTTGACTAAACGAGTGAGATGTATTTATCCCCGCGCTGTTAATATCTTTCGAGTGTATCCAGAAATTGTCGCTATAGTCGAAATCGGCAAAGAAATAAAGTTAAATAGGACCTCCTCGTGACTGGCACATTGCCTTCCGTAAGCCATAATTCTTATTGTACTCCACCAGGATATAAAATAGTCACTCTTCATACAGTTTGGGCCATATACGGCCGTAGAATTGTGTTATATAATGGTTCTTGAGTAAAAGGCATAGAAAAAAATATCTTTAATGGTAAGGAAGCAAGTATTTTCTTTTGAAAGTGTAATTGATGTAATGAATTGATGATGAAATTGATGAAATACATTAAGTGTTATTGATGATGAGCGAAATAGCTTGGTTTATATCAGCATATTTCATGAGGACATTCATCGTTTCCACTCATAGTCCATATGCATTTTTTTTTTTATAGAAGAGGGGGCAAACGAGCATGCGGCTCACCTGATGGTAAGTGACTACCGCCGCCCATGAACAACCGCAACACCGGGGGAATTGCAGATGCGTTGCCGGCCTTTTGGAAAGGTGTAGGCTCTTTTCTTGAAGGTTCCTAAGTCGTATCGGTCCGGAAAATTCGCTGGTGGTAATTGATTCCACAAGGAAGTTGTGCGAGGGAGAAAACTTCTTCTAAATCGTACAGTGGTGGACCGCCAATCATCCAGATGGTATGGATGGTAACGCGAGTTTTGTCGCGATGTGCGATGGTGAAATTGAGCGGCTGGAATTAGTCCGAACAATTCCTCAGAGCACTCCCCGTGATATATGCGATATATGATATATGCTATATGCGTGATATATGCAATTACTTTTTAGATAAAATCGTTTTATATATGATAAAAATTAATTAGCTATAATCGACGTAAAACTGAAAAATAATGTGTCTTACCTAGTTTTTCAACCACCTCCAGGCCTTCCTCTATTGTATTCAGCTAATGTTAGCGGTCAGCCATCGCAGAGTTAATTCTGATTTTCATAGTCGTGTTAGAAGTAGTAGAGTTGGAATTAGAGGTGACGGCGACAGTGCACGCAATTGTGGGGGGGGCGGGAGGTGCACGTCAAACTAGGTAAGACAAATAATTTTTATCATACATAATATACTATATAGGGAAATTTTTATTTAAAACAGGTCTAAGCAAACTAGTTTTTAACATCTTCATTACAATGGATTTCCTATTTGTCATTCCAAATACAAAAAAAAATCGTACCGGCATAATAATGCAATGCAAGATAAGAAACAAACCCGATACACAGTCTTACATTGTATAGCCCCACTTCAACTGTATTAGAGCTGCGAGTACACTATGAATAGATTGCTCGGCAGTATTTATAATGAGGAAATTAAAACTTACTCTCGTGTTTTTTTTATAGGATAAGGGTGACAAACGAGCACACAGTCCACCTGATGGTAAGTGGTCGCTGTGGCCCATAGACATCTACATCTATCTTCGATTAAGAGTCAAAATGCAGATGCGTTGTCACCCGTGAGGACTAAGATGGAATGCTTCGTTTTCAGTAAAAAGGGTCTCCGGTTCTCTACACTCACCATACGAAACACAGCAGCAGCAAAATTTTAAAACTTATATAATTTAAATAATAAAATAATAATAAAATAGTAATGTCCTCCAGACCGAATTTCGACCACGGCGGCCAGCCTCAATAGAGGCTAGCCATCTGTACAGGACAGGATTATAGTGCCCGAGTGTAAGCGCAAGCACAGGTGCACTCTCAATTTCATAGTTCGATGGGACACGGTTAACCGACATGATCAGAGAGATCAGTCTCAGGACCAACGGCTTAAAGTACTTTCTGAGGCACAGGCTTTCAAATTTAAAATTTCTTGACAGGAAAACTCAATAACTATTTTTTTATCCCCAGTCGGGATCAAACCCGAAGCGTTTACGACCATTACACCAACGAGACAGACGTATAATTTAAGTAAGCGATAATCAACAATTACTAGGAAGGTATATTTAAGAAAATTAAGAAACAAACATTTCAAAATCGCGTGTCAATATAATTACAAAGTTGACATGTGTGCGTCGTTTGCTATAGATACAGTGAATCAGGCTTGAAGCAGGTGGTTTCCTAATAGAAAAGTTTTTACTGAGATAACTACGAGCAGGCAGCTGCCGTGGAAGCCGCGAAAATTGCTAGCCCCTATATTCTTTGCATCTAATAATCTAGATATTAATAGTCAATTGCTAATGACCAAGTGGCAATACAACCAGCGTTTGCCCAAGTGCAACACAATTACAAACGAAACATTTCAAAGGATACGGGTGTGCATATGCTTACATTTCCGGAACTGCTTTTTGCTTATATACATAATTGCATTACATTGATATTTAATTTCTTATATAACATCTGTGCATGGCATCTGTGTATCGTAACATTCGATCTGATCTTAAATACCTCTAATATAAATATTTATCGATCCTAAGTAGCTTTCAGTTCACTTTAATATCTTTTTATTGTAGTAAATCCTCCTAATTATGGAAGAGGCCCGTTTTCAAGAGTGATCTAGTTACGGATTGGTGAAAAGAAGAACCTAGAATGACGACGTGTTGAGACGTGTAGCGAGACGATTAATGTAGAGGGCTTCTGACCGTGCTTTATGTTTAGCAGTTCAGCTCCAGTCTTTAGGGGAGACCTGGGTGTAGCAAAGGAGTTTAATTTTCGTTATCGATTTTTCCGGAGCATTATGACGTATGGGCATTTAAGAACAGATCTTTCCTATACATTACTGAATGACCGGCAATGCACCTGCAATTTCTCAAGTGGTGAAAAGCATGCTCGTTTGTCTAATCATCTATAAAAAGTAGCATTATAATAATGGAATTTTTATACGTGGCAGAGCCATGCTGCAGCCATATCACTAGTAGTAGTAGCACGACCGGGGAAGGACCACGCTCTCACAGAATACCAGCGTAAAATAGCAACTTGACGCTGCTGTGTTTCGTATGGTGAATATAGAGAACCGGAGACCCTTTTTACTGGAAACGAGGCATTTTAGCTTGGTCCTCACGGGTGACAGCGCATCGTCATTTTGATTCGTAGTTCAGGATGGATGTAGATGTCTATGGGCCACAGCATCCACTTACTAAGGTTGACAATTGTTCACCCTTATTCTATAAAAAAATATTATTACATTAGAAATATACAATATTCATTTAATTGTACTTATTTCCATAATCATCTATTATGCAATCTTAAAGAAAAAGACATATTTATTTGCCAAAACATGTGTAGTAACAATGGTAATTTTATATATTTTTGCAAATAACATAATAGCTGTAATGTTTATTATAGGTTAAAATAATAATTTAGATCAACATGTTTCACCATGACTGGTGCTCGTTTGTCACACTTACCCAAATGTAATAAGTTATTGTCGAAGTTTTTTTCACTTTCTTCAAACTTGTCCCTTAAGTAACTAGTAAAACGTGATGTTCCTTGAGTGTTGTCGTGAAAGGCGGCTACAGAAAACCTTATAAAGATCTCAATGCTTCCGATAATGGTGGTATGACCATATAGTTTATACCAGACGTAAAGTATATAGACCGGCGAAGGGAAGCAGCGTCACACGTACCATGTTGAGCTGTTTGTTTTTGTTCAAAAATATTCATATTATCCTATACTAAACATATAATGATACGTTTACGGTGTATTATTTAAACGCCTTATTAGTCATTAGTTACTCAATTCGTACGATGTGGTGAAATTGTAAAAGCTACGTAACAAAAAATAATAATGACTTAGTAATATTGTCCAGAATAGGTCAAAATCTGATAATAGTCATTATATTTTTTGTTGCAAAAATCTTTAGAAGTCAAATCGTAAACAAAATTTTCAATAAATGGAGCGATTCAATGCAAAACATTGCAAACCTTTTGAATAAGCGCACATGCGCCCTTCAATGTTTAAGAAATACCTTACAAAACGCTTTTCATTTCGTTTCAATCGATTTGCGCAGATTGTGCGCTCGCGCAAGATGAGTCAGATATTGTCATAGATTAAACATAATTTCAGATATACAGTGATATATTTTTATAAAACATTTTTTAAATTCGCAAACAGTTTAACATAATTTATATTAGAACTTTCGTACTAAGTGTAGTTACAGTTTAATTTTATTTTGCACTTGGTTTTTATCAAATATTGAACCATAATTACCGATATTGAAACGAGGAAACAATCCAGTTAAACAGATTATCTCCTTAATTTTTTAATTTAGTCCATTGCTAAAAAGACTATCGCTAATCTAAAGAAAAGTACACAATAAAAATAACTCTAATGCGCATGTCTACAAGACCTACAAGTTCATCGTTTAATCTTTGAGCACGCGTAATTAGTAGCGGAGTGAGCGTTGTCTGTCAGGAATTCTTTTGAGAGGAGACAATCGGAGGAGGCTATAGCGAGCGTTCCGATCAATAGGGTATCGTATGTCGGCCACCTGCGTGCCTGCTCTTTATGCTTTATACCAACAAGCCCTGCAACACGGTTGTATGCGTTTCTGCGCATGCTCACTTTAAATTTATTTGAAACTTTCCTAAGCAATTTAAACATTGTGCATATATGTTTCTTACTCTCCTGAACAACACATAACTATAGAAATCAACAAAAAATATACTATTAGAAAAATCACTCCGCCCCATCTTTCCACGGCTGGTTGTACGTTTTTGTGACAGTTCCCTTGTATTTTCATCATCATCATCAAAACAGTCTTTTACAAGTCCATTGTAGAACATACCCCCCTCACAGGGATGAACAACACAACTATAGAAAAATGTACGAAAGCACAGTCATGAGCCACCTGCATCTATTACCTGAAAGTCACCTCATCTTGTATGGTGACGTTTTATACTTCACTTATCGGTACGAGACTACCACTTAAGAACTTTCCTTCCCCATCAGTAGTCGGTTCATCGAGCTTTATAACTGACCCATTGCCACTTCAGCTAACTGATCTAACTAACTATCGGTTTCCCTAGTTCTACAGCGAATATCTTCATTATGGTATCTATCACGCAAAGAATCTCCAACCATAATCTTCTCCATAGCTCACTGAGTAACCTTAAGCTTCCTCACACTGCTAACGGTGAAGGACGACGTCTCAAATGCATACGTAAGCCGTTATAGCACAGGGGCTAAGTGCTCGCCGTAAACTTCACAGTACGTGAATAAACCGGGTACTATACCCGCCGGCATCAATGAAATTGTAATTTCAAGTGCTTATTTACCACTAGCCTAGAAAATCATCGTGATAAAACCTGCATGGCTGAGAAATTAATAAAAATAAATCCGAATATAATATGTGGAGTCTGCCAATACGTGTTAAGACAGCGCGGCGAACAATTCCTTGCCTTACGAGTAAAACCTTTTTAGAGACCTAGACTAGACTAGAGGAGACCTTTACTCAGCTGTGGCACGTTTATAGGCTGTAACTTTAATTTTTACTTGACTTTATAATATATTGTTTAAAATTAAAAGCCTAGCAAAACAAAAGATATATTTATCTCCTGCAATTTCGGGTCGTCGATGAAAAATAAACTGATCTCCCGCCGTACAAGGTGTTAGGTGATACCTATGTAGTATAACCGCCAACGCTCTAGCTGTTAGTACAGAGCTTGTGTGTATATAGGAAAGTAATTCGGAAACTTTTATAGGCATCGAGTTTTTTAAACTACGTTTTTTGATATGTACGCATACGTTACTACGGCATCATGACAACACCGCTACATCATCTCCTGCCCAGACTGGAGGTTGATAGCACAGTTCGAAGTTGCCAGTGCGTCTAGTATGCCGGTATTGCAAGCTATGTGCGACAAAGGCATATGAAGCCGGTGCAAACGATATACCAATATGACCCCTAAGGTCGGTTCATCCCTAATTTCGGTGTATTTGGATGTTTTGCAGTAGTGACTCCGTAAAGAATGCTTGATCCCAATTCAAGACTGTAAGCATCGGAAGAGGTGATTATAGCAAAAGCTAGGAAGACATATTGGCCCCTGCAACATAAAAATTATGCAATGAAAGAAAATATTTGGGTGATTTCTGGAACTCGACAACAGCGCCATCTAACGGGTCCATTATTTTTTAATCTAAGCCATCCAGGAACCTACTCAAACACACATTTTTCATCACAGTCGGTCCAGCCGTTTAGAAGGAGTTCAGTGACAAACACACGTACAAAAGAATTATATATATTAAGATATCAGTCAAACTCATAAATAAATAAGAAATCATTAATACCACTCCAATTAAAAATTTAAATTTCAACTCAATATCAAAGTATATATACCTACCATATAACTAAGTATCGTATAGTATAAGTAATTATCTATACTATATCGCATATAAAGCTGTACCGCAATACTTCCCAATATTTATGGACTCAGTCAATCATTAGATCTCACACGCCGATACGCCTTACCCCCGAGTTCCCCGCTGGTTCCTGAGAACGACACTCATTATCCAAGTAATTTCCTATCGACATAAAGTACAAAATTATCGAATTGAATTAGCGAATCGATACCGCGTAGTCGCAGCCTGTATGGGAAAATATAATTAGCCCGATTAATATACCGCCACAGTGACGTACCTAGATTGATACTAAAGTTTTCTGCAGCTGCCAGCCGTTTATAAGCACCCACATTCATTGAAGTAAATAAAATGCAACTGCTTTTAATTTTCCTTAATATTACCACAGATATGTTATTTTTTTTATTTTATGTTATTTTGCCTTACACCGTAATATTCCTAAAAAAAGATTTAGACGTCAATAATTTTAGAACTATTGCATTTTATGTACAAGCGAAACATTTTTATAACCTCAAAATAAAGCTATTAAACATCTAAAATTGTAGGCAACTTATAACAGCTAACAAAAGAGTTTCCGTAACGTATCGTTCGCACCCATCCCTAATTCGTCTGATTGTGGGAAATTAGAAAGACAATAGCGATTATATCACAGTTAATAGCTCCCATCAAGTAACGGATGGGGTGACTACCGGGGGTCGCAACCTTACTTATCTGACAGGATTAGCGGGCAGAAAGTCAACATATCTACATGACAGTATTAAATAGTATTACCTGTGTTATCAGATCCTTATTATGGTATAATGTTCCTCCTTTATCATCAACCGGCAAATTTCCAATGATGGACTTGGATATATCCGGTTGTAGGAAGGATCTACAGTGGCTGCTTACCATCGCCGACCAGGATATTTTACGTCTAATGTAAACACTATCTATGGGAAGTTGAGACCTTTCGGACATTTGCCCATATTCACTTACATTACTCTTACGACGAATTGGTGACGAAAAGGGTGGAAAATTCTTTTACGATGCCACCATACGGCGTTTCTGAAAATGTATAAGATTTTTTTATTTTGATTCCAATTAATGGATGCAAGCACATCTTCCCCACATTGCCCTTCGTCGATATTAACGACACCCACGAGACAAGATAGAGAATATTCTTATTAAATACTAATCAGTAACAATATAGAAATAAAATACGCTTGTAGTAATAAAGTATCATTAATCTTCCTCTCACCTGCACGAATATTAGCGACATCGACAATATTTTTTTTTATAGGATAAGGGTGACAAACGAGCACACAGTCCACCTGATGGTAAGTGGTTGCTGCGGCCCATAAACATCTACATCTATCCTCGTTTGCGAATCAAAATGCAGATGCGTTGTCACCTGTGAGGACTAAGATGGAATGCCTCATTTCCAGTAAAAAGGGCCTCTGGCCACCTGCACTCACCAAGCGAAACGCAGAGGTAAACCTCTACTTCACGCTGGTATTCTGTGAAGTCGTGGTACCACCCCGGTTCGAGCCGGCCCATCCGTGCGACAGCAAAAGATGCCGCGTGGCTCTGCCACTGTTAAATATGCAATTTCTTAAGTTTGCTTGGTTACTACAAAACGTATAGCTTTATTTAAAAGTTACCTATACCTATTGATGTCCTAGTATAGGAAATTAACAGCCACAATGAGAGCTAATCTTCCGCTCACCAGATGTCGCTAGTTGACACTGAGATAAAGTTTTTTGTTACACAATGTCATTTAATTGAGAAGTTACTTTTAAATACAAAAGACAATGCCCCAGTGGTTTGTTTTTCTACTTTTATGAATATTTGTGATTTGGTTTATTTATTATTAATGTAATTAATACAAAATATAACTAATAGTACAAAAATAAACATTAACGATTTATTTTCCAACAAATTAACTTCCACGCTATGAAATCTATCAAATATTACACATCATTTTAAAGTAGCGCCCTGGTCGCAGAAAAGGTCGTGGATACCCTCATTGGAACGAGACTACGACGCTGCCACCTGAGAACCTTCCTTCTCCTTGCAGCTCCTTATAGCTATAGCCTCGCTACTTCAGGCTACCGTTCCCCTGGGCTATTTCAGATACTATTGTTCTTTTGATTTCGATATCCTCGTTACAGATTTTATAACACCGAGGAATTCCGAGTTTATCCTTCCATCGCTCGCTGAGTGACTTTGAGCTTCATCATACGGACTAGCAGTGACCGGTTATTAAATAATATAAAAAATGATAGCTGTGTAAAAGCGCTCACGCCTCGTAGCGATACAGACATAATATGCCACATAAAAACTAATAATCAAAGCGGACACCTACAACGATGGTACACAAGAGAAAAGCTCTTTATCCTATAAAGTGCGTAAGTATGCAGCGTTGACAATAATTTTGTGAATGAAACTTTATGATCAACGTATTACAGTTTAATTTTCTTTAAAAACTCATCGATATTATGCAAGGGGGGCAACGAATGTATTGTGTTAATATCACAATATGGCGCTGTCAGTTAATTGGAATAGATTATGGGAATGAAGGGAAAGAAGTTTGTTTGGCAGCGGAGAATGGTCCCGAGGGATGCGCAGTCGATGATCGTTTTACGATTTTTTTAACTAGTCATCAAGTGACAATAGAGAAAAGGCGGATTATCACAATATTTGGCAGTGGTCGTGTGGCAACCCTTAAAAACTAAGACCGATTGTGTTCAACCGAATAGATTATACAAATAATTGCTCCAGAGATTAATAGCGTACAATTACATACTTATTAACAAAAAATATTTTATAAAGTCAGCGTATATTGATATGAACTGAATAAATGTTACTTGGCCCATATTTAAAAAGGTCTGATAGACTGCCTCGCAAAAAAAAATTATCGCGACATACATGTATAACAAACGAGACATTTGCACCCCTTCGTACCTTAAATTACCTGGTGAGCTACAAGCTGACGAGAAAAGAAAATTTTCTCCATTTAAGTAATATGTTTACGTGGTAAAGCCACTTTTACGTGGTAGAACCATTTTTATGTGGTTGCGCCAAGCTGCAGCTATACTATGTTTGTAGCAGAAATGGATTGACTCGACCGAGGAAGGACCACACTCTCTCAGAATACTAACATAAAATAGCATAAGCACAGCTTAATGCTGTGTTTCGTATGGTGAGCGTAGAGAACCGGGGACCCATTTTACTGAAACGATGCATCCCATCATAGTTCTCAGTGGTGACAACGTATCTGCATTTTGATTCTTAATCGTAGATAAATGTAGATGTCTATGGGTCACAGCATCTACTTAATATCAGGTAGACTGTATGCTCGTTTGTGTGACAAACATTCTATAAAAATACTACGTACTAGAAGAGACGCTGAGACTTGATTGTTTACAATGTGCGTCAAAGCCCAAGGCTCAGACTTATCTAGTTTGTGCTTTTAAAAGGTACCCTGTCTCCTACAGATTTTGTTCGCGGTGTCTGTTCTAGTACGTTTAATACTTATTACATATGACATATTTCTTTAATGATTTTACCAATCTAACCCTGATTCTGGACGTATACGAGTACAATTTGTGTTTACGCAGTTTTTCTTTCAATCCTCCAAAAATCTCTATTAGAATTTCTCAATTAAGCTGTTTCTCAAATAAATGACCGACCTTTGCTCAGCTCAGCAACTTTGTAATTACCCATTAAGATCATATATTGGTATAGAGCAAATTATATTCTAATTTTTGTTTTAGCCCACACACAAATTTGATTGATTGAAGATTGATTTATTGAAGATGGGCCAAATTTCCGACAACTCATAACCGACGAGCATCTGTGGTATGGAAAGCGTGAGCGGCTTCAGGATCATGCTGAAGTCCGTAGTTTTTGCTTAACTCTCTGAGTGACCGGCGTGAGAGTTTGTTTTTATTTGGAAGTAAAGACTGGAAATGAGTTGGGGGGGGTTACTCGAACTTAAGGCCTAGTTAGTTTGAATAGCCTATCATGTAGAGGATGTCATGGGGGTCATGGTTGAATAGGGGAAAAAGTTCTCATTACACTCCTAGCTCCTCCTCCTCCTCCAAAATTCTTATTTCGGCTATAATTCCGCCTCCTTCGGAGGTTCTTACACAGTCTTTACTTCCCGCATCCCACTTGTTTAAAACTGTTTATAGTAGTAAACGATCGACATGTAATTTCTGCCTCCACGAACCTTATTAATGCACTTGCTATTTTGTTATTACCACAATCTGCTACATCTTCAAATAAGAAACAACAAATGGCTTTCTCTTCATTTACATCCACTACAAGAATTGCCCACATTATAAACCAATTCTACGTCAAATAAAATATTTTGTTAATTGTTATTTTTCGGTGATGGCAACGACAAAATTCACCATGTTTAAATATGTTTTAGGTAATAAATATAAAGGATATTCATAATATAGTTTAGAATATTAATATTGTAGTATAGGTAATGAATCCTTATCATTATATAGTATTAATTACAAGGCGTTGTAATGTTGGTTTTAAGGAGGTACTAAACATAATGCCGTTTTATCGTGTATAGGTGGCACTTTTGCATTTAATTTCACTTTTATTAATATATATTTTAGTAAGATGAGACATTTACGTGACTAAAATATGAAAGTAATAAAAACATTACAAATTTGGACCCTTAAACTATTTATTTACTTATCGAGAGCAATTCTTATAAAACGATAGTAAAGGGAGTTGGTCTCCGGTGTCGAAGGCGTGACCCAGTAACAAAGCCCGCACCCGCATGTCTGCGGTGGCAGACAGCGCGGCTCCGGAGTCTGACTCATCGCAGCACTGACCATGCTCGAGAGGATGTCTCAGAGTCGTCCGCTGCCGTCTCAAGAGGTCGGTTCATTGGTATTTCCTAACTTGAGACGGTGCATTACCCTGGCATTACCGTTATGTATCTGATTGTTTCTCTAAATGGATCATAATTGATCCGTTTAGAGAAACGATGAGTAAAAAAGATTATAGCTTTTTGAAGTCATGCCTACTAACTTTACGATGCCTTGTTGAATGAACGTAGCATACCAAAAAATATTTATAAACGAAACTTATTTAATAAATTGCCTTTATTTGAATCTTCTTATTTTAAAGATATTTATTTTAGAATTGGGACTAACGTTATTATTAATATTATCAAATAACGATAACGTTATTATCAATGTTAGAATGTTCATATGACTAGGCCTTTAAATATAAAACATAGATCTAGGCATTGTATAATTTACAGGAAATGATGAAGATGATGAATTGTTGTGTGTAGGATTCAACTAAAACTGTCACAATTATCATTTAGTACTCACTTAAGTGCTCTTTCGACTTCCGCGACTTAGTTTTAAAACCGTAAACACTGCCATGGAAACCCCAAAGTAAACATCATGTGTTTAATGGTAACATTGCTTATTAGCGTGACGAGACTGACCGACCGTTTACTTAGGCTTACTACATGGTATCTTCATGAAACTATTCTGGAATGTTGATATATGTATGAGCTTGACAATTATTAATATTCATAAAACTTTATATTAAATGAGCAGAATTAACATCAATGATCAAGCACACTCGCATAACATATTAAGACTGGGGGGGGGGGGGGGGGATCCGTTACGCAGGTGTAGTGAGAGGCCGCAGAGAAAGGCGCGCCTTGTGTTCCTGGTGCGCCTTACCTGAGAAGGAGAAGGGGGAGTAGGAGTCCCACCCGAGAAGGGGCTGCCATGGGGTGACCGATACTGGTGGGGTAAGCGTCCCCGTGGCCCTACCAATAAAATACCATGTTAAAAAAGTGGCCATAGACTGACAACAAATTAAAAAATTTGTACAACCGAATTCAATATAAATTACTAACGATAACTCAAAAACTACTGGTCAGACCTTGATCAAATTCTTATGGGACCACATGAGAAGCATTAGCTTTAAAACAGAATCATCGAAATCGGTTCACCAAAAATGAGGTAACACACATTAAAAATAACATCACTCGAATTGAATACCTCCCCCTTTTTGAAGTGGGTAGAAAAAAAATTGTCACTTCAATTTTATAAGAAAAAATACACTAATATTCCTTAAGAGCGCAGTCCTTTCCCGTCGAGTCATCTCATTAGTGCTACACCCATAATGCAGCTGCAGTATGGCCTCTAACACGTAAAACGTCATTTTAGAAAATCTTATTTTAATAACCATTATTCACTTATCAATATCTAAATCAAGCTACAAACTTTCTCGAAATACCACAACACAGCCGAATCATCCGAACCACGGCATACTTGTAGAGAATGTGTTTCGTAGGGTGAGTGTAGAGAACCGGAGACCCTTTTTACTGGAAACGAGTTCCATCTTAGTCCTCACGGGTGACAACGCATCTGCATTTTGATTCGTAATCGAAGATAGATGTACATACCTATGGGCCAAAGCAACCACTTACCATCAAGTGGACTGTGTGCTCGTTTGCCGCCCTTATCCTATAAAAAATAACTGAACCGAATATACTATGCAGCACCCAGGATGCTACATGTACCATACCGTACACCATCATCTCATAAATCCAATGCTGAACATAAGCCTCCTTTAAGGAGTGATGTATACCGTACACAGTATATATATATATAAAAATGAATCGCTGAATGTGTTGCTAAGCACAAATCTCGATAGCAGCTGAACCGATTTCGCTAATTCTTTTTTTATAATATTCCTTGAAGTACGAAGATGGTTCTTACGGAGAGAAAAATTTAAAAATTGTCTGAAAAAGTCTAAAAACAACACTTTTCTAAATTCCCATAGAAAAGTTTCGTAATAATACTTAAAAGTCAATTTGAACTTTAATACCATACCATGCCGTGTAGTGGCGGTCAAGAATATCCACTACCCCATATCCTCCCGTGGGTGTCGTAAAAGGCGACAAAGGGAAACAGCCAGGAGATGGGCAGCAGCATCTTCCTGATAATAGCCAAATTACAATAAAAAAACTGCGGTTGCCAACCCGCTCGCCAAGCGTGGCAACTATGGCAAATACCCCCCAATGACGAGAGCAACAAAAAAACGGCCCCCAGTCCCCGGCGGCCCCGCTATTCCTGGCTACGGTGGCGACCATGGTAACGGCGGGGCAGGGGGTGCTAAGAATCTCCGGTGGAGGTTCGGTTGCCACCTTAGACGACTCGACCTGGCAACGTACAACGCACGCACCCTGAGGACTGACGAGAAGATCGTGGAGCTGGAAGAAGAGATAGACAAGTTGCGCTGGCATATTATAGGATTATCCGAAGTCCGAAGAGAGGGGGAGGACACGGTAATCCTCGAATCCGGCAACTTGCTCTATCACCGGGAGGGCGACCATCTGTACCAAGGAGGTGTCGGATTTATCGTCCACAAGTCTCTCGTTAACAACGTTGTAAAGATTGAGTATGTCGACGAAGGTTGCATACCTTATACTCAGAATCACCAAACGGTATTCGCTGAAGGTCATACAGGTTTACGCACCAACCTCGGCACACGCCGATGAGGAGGTGGAGGAAATGTATGAGGATATCTCTAGAGCCATGCATTCCTCCAAAACCCAATATACGGTGTTAATGGGAGACTTCAATGCAAAACTAGGCACAAGAGAGAACGGTGAGCTGAAAGTAGGGAAATTTGGAATAGGGCAACGGAACCCAAGGGGCCATCAGCTGGCCGACTTCATGGAGAAAGAGGGACTCTTTATGATGAACTCTTTCTTCCAGAAGCGGCCCCACAGGAATTGGACCAGGTCGAGCCCCGACGGTTCGACAAAAAATGAGATTAAACTTCATTATGACGACCAGATGACAACTGTTCAGTGATGTCTCAGTGATCGCGAAAGTGAAAACCGGCAGCGATCACCGAATGGTTATAGGCACATAGAACCTAAACGTTGGAGGGGTCTCGTCTAATGAAGTCAACGCTCCGTCCCTCTCGTGCTCTGTTCCAAAGTCCCGAAACCTTTCAGCTCGAGTTACAAAACCGTTTTCAGTGCCTGGAAGACTGCAATGAAGTGGACGATATGAATGACAAGCTCGTGGAAACTGTCCATGCGGTTGGAGCTAAGTTCTGCAAGACCCGCCGCAGAAGAACACAAAAACTCTCCGATCACACTCTTAATCTCATGGCTGTTAGACGGGAGATGAAGCTACATTCTTCAACAGACTTGACAGCATACAGGCATCTGAACAGACAGATCTCCAAATGCATGCGGCGGGACTTACGCAACTTCAATACAGCTCGTATTGAAGAAGCGATCGAGCGGAACCAAGGCTCCAAAGTCTTTGCCAGAGATCTGTCTGCCAGAAAGAGCCAACTGTCAAAGCTGAAGACAGAATGTGGCAGCATCGTTTCCGGGACACCTGAGATTTTGAGTGAGATTGAGAGGTTCTATGGGCAGCTGTACACATCATCGTTGGAGCCACACGCAAGTGTGAGTAACGATCCAAGAGCGAGTCTCATCCGACACTATTCCGAAGATATCCCGGATGTCAGTCTGAGCGAGATTAGGATGGCTCTCCAGCACCTTAAAAACGGTAAGGCCCCAGGCGAGGATGGAATTACAGCGGAGCTTCTGAAAGCGGGTGGAAGACCGGTACTTGAAGTCCTTCAGAAGCTCTTTAATTCCGTCCTCCATGGTGGCATTACACCGGAGGCGTGGAGCAGAAGTGCGGTGGTCTTGTTCTTCAAGAAAGGTGACAACGCTCTCTTGAAGAACTACAGACCGATTTCCCTTCTGAGCCGCGTCTACGTGCTGTTTTCGAGAGTCATTACGAATCGTCTCGCGCGCAGACTTGACGACTTCCAGCCTCCCGAACAAGCCGGTTTCCGAAAGGGCTTTAGCACCATAGACCACATACATACCCTTCGGCAAGTTGTACAGAAGTCCGAAGAGTACAATTTGCCACTATGTCTGGCGTATGTGGACTATGAGAAAGCCTTTGATTCCGTCGAAATTTGGGCGGTGCTGCAGTCCCTTCAGCGGTGCCAAGTTGACTGTCGGTATATCGAAGTGTTGAAGTGCTTGTACAGTAGGGTTACGATGGCTATCCGAGTACAGAACCAGAGTACGAAACCTATCCAATTGCAGAGAGGTGTAAGACAGGGTGACGTCATATCCCCGAAACTCTTCACCGCTGCATTGGAAGACGTTTTCAAGCTTCTGGACTGGAAAGGATACGGTATCAACATCAATGGCGAGTACATCACTCACCTTCGATTTGCCGACGATATAGTCCTTATGGCAGAATCGCTGGAGGACCTAAGCACTATGCTCAATGACCTCAATAGTGTTTCCCAACGGATAGGTCTTAAGATGAACATGGACAAAACTAAGATCATGTTTAATGTCCATGTCACACCTATGCCGGTAGTTGTTGGGAACACTAAGCTCGAAGTTGTTGACGAGTATGTTTACCTGGGACAAATAGTCCGACTGGGTAAGTCCAACTTCGACCGAGAGGTCAATCGACGGATTCAACTCGGCTGGGCACCGTTCGGGAAGCTACGACACATCTTCTCGTCAGACATACCTCAAAACCTTAAAACGAAATTGTACAACCAGTGCGTGTTGCCAGTGATGACTTACGGAACTGAGCCGTGGTCCTTCACTGCTGGCCGTATGAGGAAGCTCAAGGTCGCTCAGCGAGCTATGGAGAGGGCTATGCTCGGAGTTTCTCTGCGTGATAAACTTAGGAATGAGGATATCCGCAGTAGAACCAGAGTGACCGACATAGCCCAACGGATTAGTAAGCTGAAGTGGCAGTGGGCCGGCCATATACCTCGAAGAACCGACAACCGATGGGGAAGAAAGGTTCTCGAGTGGCAGCCTCGTACCGGTAGGCGAAGTGTAGGGCGTCCCCCCACGAGATGGAGTGACGACCTGGTAAGACATGCAGGAAGTCGATGGATGCAGGTGGCTCAGGACCGTGTTTTGTGGCATTCTTTGGGGGAGGCCTATGTTCAGCAGTGGACTTGTGAAGGACTGTAATGATGATGATGATGATGACCATACCATAAAGTTTAAGTGTTAGTGGAGTGGTTCCGGGAAGGCAAAAAATTGAGTAACGTTAGTATCGTATAAATATTAATGTCAATATTTGTCAATATTTATACACACTGGCAGATAGCTGATGTTATAAGGCGTAACTTGGGCTGCTTTTATTTTAGGGTTCCGCGAAAAATAACTCCACGCGGGCGAAGTCATGGGGATCAGTTAGTAATAGTATAAATATATAAATTATATTAATATCATTATAGATGATGATGATGATGATTGACAGTCGGAAAAATGTCGACAACTAATATTTTTTTATAGAATAAGGGTAACAAACGGGCATATAGTCCACCTGACCCTAACCTTAAGTGGATGCTGTGGCCCATAGAAATCTACACTTACCCTCGATTAAGAATCAAAATGCAGAAAGCGTTATCAACCCTGAGGACTAAGATGGAATGCCTCGTTTCATACGAATCA
Source organism: Parnassius mnemosyne (assembly GCA_963668995.1). NCBI lineage: Eukaryota > Metazoa > Arthropoda > Insecta > Lepidoptera > Papilionidae > Parnassius > Parnassius mnemosyne. The sequence continues at coordinate 36,031,471 of CAVLGL010000148.1, read as the reverse complement.
CAGCAGAATTGAGCTGCTACTTTATGCCAATATTCTGTGAGAGCGTGATCCTTCCCTGGTCGGGCCAACCCATTCGTACTACAACTATAATATAGCTGGAGCATGGCTCTAGCATAGCACGTAAAATTATAATTAATGTAAGTAAATGCATTAATACATTTATTATCACAGCCCATCAAAAGTCCATTACTGAATACAAGCATCCTCCATAGACCATTTATTATGAGGCAATCTATAGGGGATTGTGTCATAGTTTTCGCACTTGGCAGGCAGGCTTGCATTGTTATCAGGAGGACGCTGCTGCCCATCTCCAGCTTCAGTTTCTCTCAGTCGCTTCATTCGTTACTCACGTTATGGGAAGCGGAATCTTTTAAACTACCACTACGCAACAGACAAAAACTTAAGTTCTTCAAAATATTATTACCTAATTATATTAATAAAGAAAATTTAACTTATCCCATTTTTATTGTAAAAATTCCATATAATATGTCTAACTTTTTACGTTTCAAATCGCTTTTGTCAGTTTATACATTTCTGTGTTGCTACTACTTTTGTATTATTTTAAAAGAATTCCAGTACAAACTATAGCAGTCGAATTATAGCGTGAAAGCATACATCGTTTAGTGTCGACGTGTGTGTCGATAAAAAACGTAACAAAACTAACAAAGCTTTGAAGATGAGCAATAAAAATGCAATAATGCGTTGTTGTGTGCGCACCAGTGGAACGGCAGCGGCACACAGGGCACAGTGCGTGAGTGCCCCGTGCGACAATGGACGCAGCGGCGCGTGCGCACCCGCAAGTCTCACCTTGTTTAAATTATCTTTTTTCATAAATAATATTATTTGTAGAGTAATACCATTGTATTTTAAACAGAATCAATAAGGACTCATTCCTAAAATATATTATTTATAGTTTGTGTCGTGTAGGTTTTTTGAAACTGATTTTATTCTTATCAATACCTGATTTACTTTTTTTATAGAATATGAGTGTCTAACGAGGTCAAAGTCCATCTGATGGTAAGTGGTTGCTGTGGCCCATAGACCCATCTATCCTCGATTAAGAATCAAAACGCTTTGAAAAGCGTTATTTTAACTGTATCTGTACATCTAGTGAACCTGCGGGCAAGCATATTGGCTCTCACTGTCAACGCCCTGCGCTCCCTTTCTATGTCCTCGTCATCCCGGAGGTCTGCTGTCACAATGTGTCCCAAATATTTAAAACTATCCACCAGCTTTAGAGGCACCCCATCGAGGGCTACTGGAGGCACATGGGAGGGCTGATGTTTGCCTGCTTTGAACACAAGACGTTGGCTTTTGTTAACGTTATATTTAAGCCCATGTGCCTCCACATATGTCTTACATATTGACAATAAAGTCCTCAGTGAATTGATTGAGGGACTCAGTAGCACCATGTCGTCAGCATAGCTTATACTTAGTATTGAAGCAGATATCCTCAATATGACAGCCGACATACTATTGAGTAAGCAGAGAGTGCAGCATGCAAATGTTGTTGTCAAGAAGACAATATTATTATATTGCATCTTTTATCCCTAACCTAAATCTTTACATCTAAAAAAAATTATGTGTCTATTTTTAAAATGTCAAAATAACAGCTTTTAACTAAATGCTTATAAAAGTATATACGGTACTTATAACAAAAAACCATTTTTAACATTTTTGGCTGTCTTCTGTCTGTTTGTTCGGGCTAATTTCTGAAATAACTGGACCTTTGACAAGACTTTCACTGGCAGATAGCTGATGTTATAAAAAGTGACTTAGGCCACTTTTGTTTTGGGAAACGATTGGGGAAAAATTAAAACCCATAAATTTCAATCGTAATAAATTCCACGCGGATGAAGTCGCGTGGAACAGCTATTAATACTAATAAAATTATATGTTTAATTAAAATGCATGCGAGTAGCATAATATTTCAATTTTATATGACCTTTCATATTACCTTAGAATCTTTTAAATGTTTAAAAAAAGTCCTCCAAACCTCATCATTATCAACAAGTTCAATCAATAAAGAAATACGCAAAGCTCCCTTAATCCATTGTAGCCAAATTCAAAAAACAGGCTTATAAGCGAACAAAAACTTCCCTAAAAGCAATACTCTAATAATAATCTTCGATAGTCCATTGTGGAGTTTTTTCTTATATTTGATTTGTTGCTACAAATAGCCGATATAAAAAGCATTTAAGGTACTTAATGTCCAGTAATTGGCGATCAATGAGGATCAGTGGGCACATTGTGTTAAAGTATCGAATGACTACATAAGCTTTGTCCGAAATGAAAAGGATATAAAAAATATGCCAAGCAGGCACCCGTCAAGGGTCAGCATTAATAGCAAGCTGTCGAAGTTGCCAGATTATAAAAACTTTGCAACGGGTAACTTTTTTTATAAACCGTAGCGATTTAGTGCAATAAGATAAGCCGTGTTTCTACTTCTGTGGTAAGCATATTTTGGTGACAAAAAACCAAGGACAAAAATTAATATGCTAACTGTATGACTCTGAAGGCTTTAAAAATCAAACATTTACTTAAACATATAAGTATATTAGAATTATATTAGATCACTGTATCAAAGTAATCGTTTAAAATTGTGAAATTTGAAATTATTTTATTTTTTATGCTTTCATTTGTTTTTGTCACAAATTCGAACAGTATAATAAAATTTAAACTTTCCACATCACCAGCCTGTTTAAGTTCACTGCTAGACTGCAGTTCTTTCAGAGTATGTTCCAGTTGGCATTTTTAGTTAACATGTCTGGGAAGAATTGCTCATACAATCACGTCGATTTTGAGCGCAGACTCGTCACCCACACTTAACTGTGTCTCTGAAATTTGTGTTGTCTTTCGGATGGATTTTGCTCCGATTTTTGTTCCTTCCGCATGCAGGTAATAATGGTATTGAGACTAAAAACTTACATATATCCCTTACGCCCCTAATCTTAAGCGTTTGAAATAATTAGGTGTTAAATTTGATTTTCCTTTTACACTGGAATAAATTAAACATTGATTTATAAAAGTAACTAATTGCTTGAAAAAAGTGCCAACAGCTTTAAGAGATCACTGTGTTTTTTACGTTTATGATAGAATTCATTATTCAAACGTCACGTTATGCAAGTAAATTATCTTGCGCAAGGTGCAGCATAACGGTCTTCATCAGCCGTTTTAAAATTTAAACAAAGCCCCCGATGCGTAATGAAATCACCGGTGGGGCATCGCGGTCCCACGCACTCTGAATAAGAAATATGAGCTGAACGGATACTGCTATTATCAAAACATTATTACAACACTCGAAACGCTTCGCCCTTCCAATGTAAAAATTAAACAACAATTGCCTTTAATATTCGCTTGCCGGTACCGACCCTCGTGGTGGTTTTATAAAAAATCTGTCAATCCGCTGCAGATCAATCATTCTTGGTGAATGGGAGGGGTGAGCGCCGCTCTAAACCACAATCGAACTTCACAGATAATAAAAGGCGGTCCATATTTACGTAAACGCATCGGTTTGATGCACAACATTACACTGCGACGCATCCGACACTGATTTTGTTGTTGTCCCCTTTAGTTCTTTGTGGGAGACTTGTAACTTGAGTGACGTTTGATTACTGCAAAAATGTCAAGTAGGCGCATTGACAAGCCGATCTTTGAAATGAATGTTTAAGCAAACATGTATACAGAATAGTAAAATTCCCTGAATAAGATTTCTCCAGTAATATGGGTCATCGTTATAATACATAATATGAACACCAACTTTGCCTCGGATCTATTGTGTATTTAGGATATATATTATAAAATTCTGCGTTAGAATGCATCATATTTCATAATTTAAGTACAGCCTTCAGAGTTTTTTACGAAGACCTTAAAAATAATTAACAAAATTATTAAAAACGCACATCTTCTAAATATAAAATGAACATTTTCTACAGAGTGATAAATGAACCAAAGATGTCCATCGATTAAAATACAGCAAAAACAACTAACACAACACTAGATGATACTCGCATTGTAAAAGGAAATGACCACCATAGCTCGGTATGCCGACAAGACAATCTACTCAGGTAGCAGGCACGCGCGGAGACGTGCGCGAGCGCGTGCATGTGGTGCCACGCTCGGACGCGCCCACGTGCCACCTCCGGCAGGTAACACTAATTTTCAGCGTGTGTCGAACTGATAAAGGAGAACCGAACTACTTCTAGTAATGGCGACAATTCCTATTTAACAATAAATTAACATTATTGCCGCGTACACGTGGTATACGTATGGCATAAAAGTGGTAAAAAGTTTTTTTTTTAAATTAATATTACGATTTTGAATATTAAGAAAGGAATGCTTCGGTGGTTTGGTCATGTAGAAAGAATGAATGAGGAAAGAGTGACAAAGCAAATTTATGTTGCAGAGGTGAACGGCAGAGTCGGGAAGGGACGCCCTAGGCGAAAGTTTATCTACCAAATTGGCTATACATTGAAAATGGGCCAAATTAAGAGTACCTTTAACCGACGAGCGTGTATGCGTAGGTATATGGAGGAAGCGAGAGAGGTGTGCCAGAATCGTGCCAAATGGAAGTCCATAGTCTCTGCCTACCCCCCTGGGTGACAGGCGTGAGTGTTTATGTTTTATAATAAGGCTGTTGTAATAGCAGACTACAAAAAATAATATTGTCTTAAAGCTGCCAATCAGATTGATACCTAGGTAATGTTAAATATTCCTAAAGATTTACTCGGAATGAGAACACATTATTATAAATCGAAAATCTAACATAAGCTTCATCAACATCATTCTTCCTCCATTCGTAATATCTGAAACCGGTTCATACAAAGGTACATTAAGATCAAAAATTTGCCTTGAGTTATCATTCTAAACTACCTTTTAATAAAATACCGTATTTGTAAATAAACTTACTAATTATAGTACTCTCATTAAAAAGTGTTTTATCATAGTACAATTTATTAATTTAAAGTGCTTGAAGAGTTGAGTTATTCTCTTTGCGTTTTTTTATATGCGTCGATCAAACGGGCAAGTGTGATAAAAAAAAAAGTAAAATAGAATATAATGAGAGTTTACAAGACCCTGCATTAGCGAGACGATAATCACAGTGTCAGCCGTGCATTTTATCACCGGAGCTAATCACCTTCCATGTCTCCCCTGACTCTGGTCGTGTGCGCCATCTTGCCATTATATTGATGAACTGTCATTAATTTTAAATGGAAGTTTTTTAGCAAAATATCTATGATAGATTTCATCCATTGCTCAACACTTTTAAATATATATATATATATATATATATATATATATATATATATATATATATATATATATATTAGCAAATCACTTTCGATAAATTTTAATTACAAACAAGATTTGATCTGCTTCCACCATCAACTGTCCTCCTGATGTTTATTTGCCAATAAAGCCTTTTGTTTGTGACGTTAAGTACTTTTCCAAATTGCATACATATTGTGCAGTTAAAATGCCAATTTAAATTATTAACAATAGTTAGTCAACTATTTTACAAACTGAACAAAAAGGTATTATCGCAACAATAGCTTGACGCTGGAACGCACGCCCAACGTTCAACCATATTATATCTATACAAAATATATCCGTGTCTGAATGGTCATCAATATGCTTATGAATAGTATTTACGTGTTTCCATGTTTAGACTGACCACAGGGGAGATCGACTAATTTTACATTGAGAAAGGAAAATATGTCCCTGTATTTTTGCTGTTGTTTTTGTTTTTGTTTATTATTTTTATGAAATCTAAACAGCTTTGATGGTGTGTCATAAAAGCCTAGGGTAAATACAAACTATAAGAAGAGAGTAAGTTCTTATTTTTACAAAGGGAAAGTAAGTTCTTTTTTAATACACGTTTAAGTATAAGATGTTTGGATATTTGTAACTGATTTGGCTGAAATTTAATACAGTTTATATTATATTTACTTACTTACTTACTTATCTTCACGCAAAATCCCTGACGGGGTAGCCAGAGAGAACAGATCGCCAAGTGTCACGATTCTTACATACCTCTTTCGCTTCTTTCAGATTTATTATCTTCTTCATACATGCACGTTTAGGTATCCGAGTACTCTTGACCCTCCCCTCTTCGAGCAATTTGCTCACACGGTCTTCGAAAGTTAGTCTCGGTCTACCTCGACACCTTTTAATATTAAATTTCGCGCTATATATTTTCTTCACCATTCGGTCTTCACTCATTCGCTCAACGTGCCCAAGCCATGGAAGCACGCCCTTATCAATTTTTGTGATAAGGTCATCTTTCAAACCTGCCATATTGCGAATCTCTTCGTTTCGCTTTCGGTCGGCCATGGTAACGCCGCACATTTTACGAAGAGATTGCATCTCCACTGCATTCAACTTGCTTTTATGCTTCTTCTGGCATACCCAGGTTTCACTGCCATATAACAAAGTCGGTACCAACACTGCGTTATGTATTGCAAGGCGTGCACTCTTCACTACGCCTTGCCTTTTGACTAACGCAGTCAGGGCAACATTGACTTTTTTCCCGGCAGCGACACGCCTGGCCACATCTAAATCACATCTTCCATCCCGGCTAAAAGCACTCCCCAAGTATACGATTTCATTTACCTGTTCTAGACATTCCTGATTTATCCATATTTCACACTTCGTTCTCTCTTCGTCCCTTTCAAATACCAGAACCTTAGTTTTATTAGCATTCAAACGGAGACCTTTAATTTCACATTCCTCTTTCATACACGTGACTAATGCCCGCAGTTCTGCCTCTGATGGTGCAATAAGCACTGCATCATCAGCATACAGCAGATAATTTACTTTAATGTCACCCAATTTCACACCCAAGCAGCTATCTTTCAGCTTCTGTAAACAGCTGTCGAGATACAGTATGAACAGCCAGGAAGCTATGACACAACCCTGTTTTACGCCCGTTTGGACGCTAAACATGGGTGACAGGTCATGCCCTACCCGCACACAGGCTTTACAGTCACAGTAAAGTGACTGCACAGCCCTTAGCAATCGACCATCCACACCATACCCCGGCAACAGTTCCCACATTTTCTTCCTTACAACCTTATCAAATGCTTTCTCAAGATCCACAAAAGCACAGAAAATCTTCTGGTTAGCAGCCAGAAGCTCCTCCGTGATCATGCGAAGAGAAAACATTTGATCCGTGCATCCTCTTCCAGGTCTAAATCCGCATTGTGTCTCCCATAGAAATCTTTCCGATTTCTCTTGCATCCTACGTGTCAAAACCTTCGAGTAAACTTTACTTGCTAAACTGGTCAAGCTGATCGCCCGATAGCACCCGCAGTCAAAATGTGAACCTTTACCTTTGTATAAAGGCACAATGACTGCGGATCGCCAATCATCCGGGACATCCCCCGTCCGCCAGCACAAATTGCACAGCAGATGAAAGCTGTCCCAGACGCAAGGCCCACCATACTTGACCATTTCAGCAGTAACTCTGTCTAGCCCCGCAGCCTTACCACATTTCAAACTTCGAATCGCACGTTCAATCTCTTTCATACTGATGAACTCAGTGTCATCAAGGTCCGGGTCTGGCGTACCAGTCACGGCGTCATCCCCGGATCCCTCACTAAGATCATCACACGCATACATTTCTCTATAAAATTCGCTCCATCGCTGCATGACGTCCGATTTTTCTGAGAGGACGTCATTGGTTCTCGAAAGCACTTTGTTCATTCTTAAGGCCATCGCACCACTTCGGTTCCTTCCAACCTCTTTCCAGAAGAGTTTGGAGTTCTCTTTAAAGTTGTGCGACAACCTTTCGTCCGCTTCCATTCTACACCTTTCACGCACTTCCTGAATCAATGCTTTCGTGTGAACTTTTTGCAGCTTATATCTTTCTTTCATCTTCTCTCTCATATCCTTATCATTACTAGAGGCCAAGTAGTCTAACCATGCTTTCTTCTTCTTCTTTACAGCTTCTTTTACTTCATCATTCCACCATGCATCTCTTCTTTTACTACTACCTCTTTTTATCGTTCCACACACTTCTTCCGCTGCACTTACCATTCCATCCCTAAGGTCTGCCATGTTCTTTCTACACATTCTTTTCTGCCATCGATGGTGTCAAGCTTTTCGGCTACCCTCGCATGATATTTGTCCCTAGTATCCGCTTCCTGAAGCTTCCAGCTTCGGATGCGACAGACCGACTATGGTTCTGTTACTGCCGTCCGGTAGCGTCAACCCACGAACAGACCTCTAAATCTAGTAATCACTAGATAGTGATCCGTTCCCAGGTCAGGACCCCTGAACACTCGCGTATCTATCACTTGTTTTCGCAGTCGGTCATCCACCAGGAACAATCGATCATACTTCTCTCATTCTTTCTTTCTCTAGTATACATATGGATTTTCTTGTGATTAAACATAGTGTTTGTCACAAGAAGACCCTTTTCCTTGCATACAGCCAGTATAAGCTTGCCAGCATCATTAACCCTTTTATCGCCAAACTTTCCAAGCACCGACTCGTACCCTGGTCGAGCGGTACCAACCCATCCATTCAAATCACCACATACAACAATTCTTTCGTTTCCCCTAACCAAATCTAGAACCTCTCTTACATTCTTCCAAAACTCCTCCAGCTCAGCCCCGGACGACGAAGCTACCGGCGCATAAACAGCCAAAAGGAATAACTTCGTCAGTCCCAATTCAAAGCGAACCCAGAGAAGTCTTGATTTCACAACCTTATATTCAGTCATAACATCGACCAACCGAGACGACAGCAGCACCCCCACTCCCTGGCAGGCGCTCTCGCTATCCGGGACTCCGGACCATAGAGCTAACGACCCGCCAGGGAGCTCTTCAGTACCACTGCCCTTCCGTTTGGTCTCCGACATACACACGACATCTAATTCTCTTTCTTTCATTATTTCGATCAACTCATTCGTCTTATCTCTCATGCCTCCTCTAACATTCCACGTGCCAACTCTGCACTCTGTCCTCCACCTTCCGCCGTGTCGGGCTGTGCGTGACGGGTGGCGGTTCCCATCGACGCTTTGCGCGCTGCATTCCACACCAACGGGGACGAGCTGGTGTGCGTCGCCTTGGGGGGACGCCCTAACCCTCGTTGGCATGGCTACGCAGCTGTGTAGAATTGCAGCCCTGAAAAGGGCTGGCAGGGATCGCGACGAGCACGCTTCTACAATGACCCTTATATTTAAGTTTTATATTTATAAAGAGTATACTTTTAATTATCGGAAAGTTAAAGTGACATAAGGAAAAGGAAAATAATCCCATTTCTGTATTCACGCAGATGAGACGACCAGAAGCCATTATTCTGATATCTGTAAGAGAAAGAGTATTGAACACATGTACAATGTAGAAAAGAACTGTTTATAATTTTTTATCTGTGTCACAAGAAATAAAAATAATTACGTGTAGTCTTCTTTTGCCGAAATAATTCTCTTAAGCATATTTGAGAAGATACATCTCAATATCAAATTCGTTGGTGAACACTCTACATTACGGGCTGTAGAGACGTTTTGGGTCACTTAAAATTTCCAAAAGTTACCATATATACCATATAAAATCGGTGGAAAAGTTTCTTCGTATTTTGTTTGTTATCTTCGTATCTGGTTTCAATTTCAATACAAATAGAAAATTATGAAAAAGAAAAAGAAAAAGAAAAAGTAAAAACAATTTCCCGCCATTTTTCAATTGTTTTTCTGTCCCCCAAAATGAGTGAATCTAACGAAGAAATTCGATACATTCATATTACAAAAAAAGGGAAAAATGCGATTCAAGCCGCGAAAATAATTGTGACATTTATGGACCTAATGCAGTATCAGTAAGAGTATCACAAAGTTGGTTCAAGCGTTTTGAGTCCGGGAATTTTGATGTGAAAGATCTCACTCTGGTCGCCCGGTCACACGGATAAAGTCGATGCCATTTTTGAAAAAGTGGAGCAAGATCGGCGTACTAGTAGTTACGACATAGTGGAGGAATTGAGGATTGACCACAAAACAGTTTTGATCCGTTTGGAAAAGTCAGGCTATACAAAAAAGCTCGATATTTGGGTACCACACGAGCTCAGTCAAAGAGTTGTACGTGCGTGTACCTACTCATTTGCGATTCTCTATTGAAATGTAATGAAACTAAACCATTTTTGATGAGGTTGATCACTCACTGGTGATGAAAAGTGGATCACCTACGAAAAGAACGAGCGAAAACGGTCATGGTCAGAGGGTAGTCAAGCTCCACAGACTGTAGCGAAACCCAGCAATAAGGTGATGCTGTGTGTATGGTGGTGTGTTGATTCGGATCTCTACTGCCAACAACTGATGATACTTAAGCAAGATAACGCATGACTACACACATCTTTGGTCACTCAGCAAAACTTGAGAGAGCTTGGTTGGGAAGTTCATGTTAATGCATCCACCATATAGTCCTGACTTTGATTTCCCACAGATTTTAACCTGTTTCGGTCTCTTCAGAGTTCTTTGGGTAGTGCTAGATTAACATCAAGAGAGGACTGTCTAAACTAGCTGTCGGATTTTTTGGATCAAAAATCTCAAGATTTCTACAGCAACGGGATTATGGCACTACCTACAAGATGGCAACAAGTTATTAAACAAAATGGCCTATATATAATTAAATGTGTTTTCTTTGAAAAAAAAAATAATGTCTTGAATTTGTAAATAAAATACGAAGACACTTTTCCTCGACCTTTTATGTTAATGAACGGATTTGACGGTTACTATCCAAAAAAATGGTTTTTTTTTCTCTACAATAACAGCCACTTGAACTAGAACACAGATTACCCCCTATTAGGGGGGTAATCTGTGGGCTAGAAAAATTAGGACAAGGGATTATGTAACCTAAGTCCGTACGTTTCTTAGAACTTAACAGTTAGCTAAAATATTGATCTGTAAACTTTAGACTAGTTTGACCTCTTAGAAGCACGCATATAAAAATCTTATTTGAGATTATTAAATCATAATTGTACTATATTTTAGTTACCTTAATGGCAACATTCTATAACCTAATTAACGATTACAGTATAAGAACATTGGTGTGATAGATTATTTACGCCACCGCTACACGGCATAACAGGTAAGAGGTGTGGTGATAGCATAATTATTTTTATTTGTTATCTGAATTGCGGCGACGACCTGTAACTTCCCTTTTAGTATGATCGAGTAAGGCAATGCCTCTTACAGGGACTGCGCAGACCAGATCAGAGAAACCCAAGACAGGATTTGTTTTATCAGGTCTTTACCTATAAAATTGCGGTTTTATATAGGAGGATTTTTTTACAAACAAATAACTACTTTATCACTGTTCACACATTCTCATTACTTTATGGGCAGTTTATAGTATCCTTGCCAAAGAAGTCTGCTGCACGAGAATATATAAACTCCTTGAAGCATTCCTTACTCCTTTCGGAATTGGAATTTTCGCCTACCAAAAAGTTATCTAAACCTCGAAAAAAGTGACAGTCTGTTGAGGCAAGGTAAGACAAATATGTGTATGAGGGCTGTGACTTTAGTTATGCAAACTTTGCCAAAGTTTGTGGTGCGTTATGTGGTCAGGCGAAGAGACAATGTCGAGGAGCAGTTTGGGAATTGCTTAAATGCCAGCTTCTTTACCATTATTTGCAATTCTTGACAATGACAGTCAACACAGTGACGGTGGCACCAGATGGCAAGAAGTTATTGTGAATAACACCAACAGTAGATTAATAAAACCTCACCATAGGCTTCTCCTGGCTAGTTTTTCGTTTCGGGCACTGTGTAGCTTGGGCACCTGGATTTAACCACTGCGATGAAATGTTGCGTAAGTCATACAGGATGCACTTTTGATCGCAGGTAACAATTAAACTCAAAATTACCTCCATTCTATGTCGATTCAGCAATAAGATGCAAGCTGCAAGCCACGTCCCGCGGGGCTTTCGCTGTATGTCACTCACTCCGTGAGGTACCTACCCTTTTCCCTTTGTTATGCATCTTTATTTTACCGATTTTCCACAAGTGACCTAATATTTCTTTGACACGTACATCTAAAAATGTATTTGAATTTAAAATTTCAAGTCAAACCAGAACTATCAACAGCCCAATGTGACCAGTAAAGGCGACAAATAAAAACATTTCAATCCATTTCATTATAAAATTTTCTTTCTTTACCTACTATTGGAATATCTATCAAGTAATAGATCTATGATTGGAAACATTTTTGTATGGGTTGAGGTACGATGTAATTATGGATTTTCTTACGGCACCACCACCCGGCATTATTATAAAATAGAAAACTAAAAATCTTAACTCTTTTTTCTGACATTGATATTTGTAACATTATAGCATTCAACCAGTATTTACGATAGCACTCAGCAATGAGCATAACCGTAAATTTCATACGTACAAATATTGTCCTAATAACAATAAACATAAAGTATTAGCGGTCACAGGGCGCCAAACCCTTTCCCACCGCTCTAATTTTACTAATGCGTTCCGTTTTAACCGAGGGGTCAATAAAGTATTAAGTTAAATAAACACATTAAAACGTTGTTTATCCTAAGAATTTACTAATTATTAAACACTCTTGCTTAATGTTGATATCGACTTCAATATTTTGTACAATTATTGTATCACATATATTAATATTTTTTAATATTTTTATTGACATTTCTTAAATACATATACTTCTAAATATTATATTAATTTGATCGCCGTATAGTGGCGGCGTAAAAGAACCTACTTATCCATATCTTTCTGCCTGTGCCGAAAGAGAGACACACAGAAAGATATTATATGTAAAGAGAAATAAAACACGGGATGGGCAACAGCATTTTCCTAACTAACAAATTAAAAATAAAAATTGCGGTTGCCAACCCGCCTACCAAGCGTGGCCATTGGGGCAAATATTTTCAGCAATGGTTACAACTCAAAATAGTACAAAGAGTGCAAGTTGCAAATTTTTCTACGAAGGCGAAAATTTAACGATGTTTTATTATAATAAAATAAATTACATTACATTGACACCAACTTAAAAAGTTTCGAAATATCACAATCGAAATGAAATCCGTTCACATGATGTCCGCTGTCACAATCGTAGCTAATTGCGCATAATGAGTGGAGCAACAGTGCAATATGTTTTTTTTTTCTTTTATTATTTATGTGCCGCGAACGCCCTGCCGATTTGGCCACCCTTCACCAGTCGCGGGTTGAAATAAAATTTAATGGTCCGTTGGAAGCGTTTCGAGTACCCACCAGTTGAAAAGGGATTTTGTGAAATATCGGATTTCCGGAGTCTAATAAAATTTGTATTAAACGATCATCACAATATATTTTTCTAACCAAATATAACCCTAAAGATTTATTCAAGGACATTTTTTATTTTGTTTTCAAAATTCTCTTCAAACTATAGTCATGAATACGTATTGTTCTAAAAATTAAATAATTTCTTCTACATAATCTGATTGTTTAGTAATATTATTACATTTTATATGATTATTATTTTTTTCTTCCTAATACTTATTTTGGTCACTTCATAATTCATTCATTCATTACAGCTTTTGTCTTTTATAAGTCTACTGCTGAACATAGGCCTCCCCCAAGGAATGCCAAAAAGTACGGTCTTGAGCCACCTGCATCCGTCGACTTACTGCATGTCTTACCAGGTCATCACTCAATCTATTGGAGGGCCGCCCTCTATTTCGCCTACCAATACACAGCCGCCACTCGAGAACCTTTCTTCACCTTCGGGTGTCGGTTCTTCGTTCTATATGCCAGCCTAATGCCATTTCAGCTTACTAATCTGTTGGGCTATGTCTTCTGCCTGGTTCTACTGCGGATATCCTAATTTTTAAGTATTTAAGTACACAGGGAAACCCCGAGCATAGCCCTTTCGATCGCTGAACGAGCTTAAACTTCCTCTTACGGCCAGCAATGAAGAACCACGTCTCGGATCCATAAGTCTATCACTGGCAACACACATTGGTTGTTCAATCTCACTTCATGAAATCTGATCCTAAAAATATGTCTTAATGTAACCTGTATCTACCAAACAGTATTTGAAACAAAAAGCACTATGAAATGAGTTGTAACGGAATGAAATACTCTTTCTAAGCTTTGTTATTAAAAAGAACACCAAGTGTTAGAGATTTTGATATCAACTTAGTTTAATCATCATCATCACCATGACCACTATTGAACATAGGCTTCAACCTGCCCAAACCTCTACAACAAAGCACGGATCTGATTATCCTGCGACAACTCGCTACATTTTTTTTATAGAAGGGGTAGGCTAAGAGATAAGGGAAAGATAGACGTTGGAGAAATATTTCACTCCTTTGCTCTACACATAACGAAAGAAGCAACAAACCGTTTAGTTCGAATGCATGGGATGTTGATTTTATTGCACAAGATAAACATGAGTGAAACTTGGACTTAATTTTTTTTTATATAGAATAAGGGTGACAAAAAGCACATTTACCCTTAACTCAGTATCAAAATGCAGATGCGTTGTCACCCCTGAAGACTGAGATGGAATGCCTCGCCAGTCGCCATACGAAACACAACAGCATTAAGCTGTTATTTTATGCTGGTATTCTGTAAGAGAGTGTTCCTACCCCGGTCGAGTCAACCTATTCGGGCTACAACCACAATATAGCTGCAGCGTGGCTTTACCACGTAAAATTATTGCTGTGATAAAACAAATACTAAAATAATATCTGACTTTGATACCACCAATTTATCTTATATTCTTAATCTTTTTCAGCCCAACAGCATAACAGCAGGCGGATCGACGGTCGAAATACAAACAGTTTGTAACAAGAAGAAAAAACAAATTCGTTCTTGATCACTCCTTTTTTTAACGCTTCTAATATCTATCTATATATTATCTATGTAACGGAATCTTTACTAACTTGTAGAGGACCGATTGACTTGAAACATTGCACGCGTATCAATGATCGACGTCAATATAATAATTTAAATTTTATTCTAGTATCCTGATCAGGATAAAATAAAATAATTATTAGGATCATCACAGCTCATGGTCAATGAGTGCTGTTTAAGTTTTTTCAAACTCTTTAAAATTATTTGTTTACTTGTAGCTTTCCTAATTAAAAATTCAACAAACAGACACAGACTCCGTCTATTTTATTTTCTTTATCCGTGGCGCAGTGGCTTAGCAATGAGTTACAACGCTGGGGACCGCGGGTTCGAATCCTAAAGCATTTGTATGGCCTACAAATAATTGTTCCGAGTCTAGATTGTTTGTCCTTGTGCAATTTATGTTTGTAAACTGCCTCTGCGATATAGGAGAAAATCCTAGTGTGGAAGTAACGTTTTTTTTTTAAATAAAAAAAATATAATATGCAGAAAATAATTTAAGATAACAAATAAATAAAAATTGCATATTTCAGTGAAATAATTTTTTGAAATATAGCTTGGCTTGACTATTAAAATCCCAACGATATATAATCCTCTTCCCACGCTTAGGCATTAGTCACAAAAGAGGATCATATTAGAAGCTTCAATTAATTAAGGTCAGCAATCAAGGTGCGTTCCCACGTTTTGATATCTGACAATCACGCAACATCTTTATTCCTTTATTAGATTATTCAGAACCCCTGTTTCGTAACTACCCTTTTTGTTTTGGGGAGAGTGTGAAATGGGCTGACAGCAGTTACTTTTGATGATTGGAATGAAACGTTTTTTAAATATTGAGGTAAATAAATTTTTCAGTGTTACCTACGACGAGATTTTGAGAACACAATGTTATTTAAAAACAAGGGCTCAACTATTATTATTTACCACATAATAATTTATAGTGGGCGACCGAGCTGTATGCGTTAGAAAAAAATTCAGTTGTGTCTCGCCAGCAACGCAAAGTCGGGAATTTGCATTTAGAAAAAGCCAAAATTAGGAGATTTTTAGGTACTAATTACTATCTAAGAAAATTGGTAAAGTACAAATTCCATACAAATCGATAAAACAATGATTATCTGTAAGAATACTGTAATCAAATATTTTAAGCAAAGCTTGTAATACGCATCATCATCATCATAATTACATCCACAAGTCCACTGCTGAATATAGGCCTCTCCCAGGGAATTCCACAAAGCACGGTCCTGAGCCATTTGCTATGACTTATCCTACATTTCTTACCAGGTCGTCACTCCATCTAGTATAGTAGGTGCGCATAACGTCGTTCCAAATGTACGTAACTCCACAAACAAAACATTTTGTTGGTCTATAATAATTTATTTTGGCCAGCGATGGGGCCGTGTGAGCTAGAATTTTGTATTCTGGAATAAAAGATAACAAATAAAAACATCTGGCCGCCTTGCAGCACTAGCGTAGTAGCCATTATGCTGTTATAAGATATTCTCTGTGGCAAATTTACCAATCATTTTGCGCGTGCATTTAATTTCATCAAAATCGTTGCAGTGCCGTCGTCGAAAACGCAAATTCAAATTCGCATAATAATATTTTATTTTATATATGATAGGATGACAAACGACCACACAGTCCACCTGATGGTAAGTCGTTGCTGTGGCGCATAGACTTCTACATATACCCTCAATAAAGAATCAAAGGATAGGTCTTAAGATGAACATGGACAAAACAAAGATCATGTTTAATGTCCATGTCACACCTATGCCGGTAGTTGTTGGGAACACTAAGCTCGAAGTTGTTGACGAGTATGTTTACCTGGGACAAATAGTCCGACTAGGTAAGTCCAACTTCGACCGAGAGGTCAATCGACGGATTCAACTCGGTTGGGCAGCGTTCGGGAAATTACGGCACATCTTCTCGTCAGGTATACCTCAAAACTTGAAAACGAGACTGTACACCCAGTGCGTGTTGCCAGTGATGACATACGGAACTGAGACGTGGTCCTTCACTGCTGGCCGGATGAGGAAGCTCAAGGTCGCTCAGCGAGCTATGGAGAGGGCTATGCTCGGAGTTTCTCTGCGTGATAAACTCAGAAATGAGGATATCCGCAGTAGAACTAGAGTGACCGACATAGCCCAACGGATTAGTAAGCTGAAGTGGCAATGGGCCGGCCACATAGCTCGAAGAACCGACAACCGATGGGGAAGAAAGGTTCTCGAGTGGCAGCCTCGTACCGGCAGGCGAAGTGTAGGGCGTCCCCCCACTAGATGGAGTGACGACCTGGTAAGATATGCAGGAAGTCGATGGATGCAGGTGGCTCAGGACCGTGCTTTGTGGCATTCTTTGGGGGAGGCCTATGTTCAGCAGTGGACTTGTGAAGGGCTGTAATGATGATTTCATAATGATGAAAGAATCAAAATGCAGATGCGTTGCCACCCGTGAGGACTAAGATGGAATGCCTCTTTTCCAGTAAAAAGGGTCTCCGATTCTCTACACTCACAATACGAAACACGTTAAAATAGTAATAAATAATTGTAACAACAGCGTTAATCTGCTATTTTACGTTGGTATTCTGTGAGAGCGTGGTCCTTCCCCGGTCTAGCCGACCCATTCGTGCTACAACTATACTAGTAATATAACTGCAGCATAGCTCTACCACGTAAACTACAGATATGGTGCTTGAAAAGTTACAATAAGACGTGACTTTTTTGTTTTTTTAATTTCTCCACTACGTCTATAAAGAAGTTTTACTTCAATAAAATATAAAAATATAAGCAAATTAAGTACTCGTTTAAAGAATAATATCTATCAATTTCATGCATTCACGGGGACAACGATTTAAATGTGTGGGACTTAGAGCAATTTGTATAATTCTACTGTAAATCAATCCTTTCTATTCAATTAGCGCGAAAGAGTTGCGACGTGCCCATGTTTATGCTAAACGTGTTTTTACACTTCATACATGAAAGTTAGGAAGGGTGTGATAGATCGTTGCAAAAATTACCTCTATACATATTATGAGACAGTTAAAAAAATGAAACAGTCATTTAATCGTGACATATTCTTGTTATTGAATAAAACTATTTTTACGGATTTTATCACGTTTAATTAACTTATTTTATATTCCCGACGTTTCGGTTGCTTTCTGCGTAGATCGGACCAAAATTATTAATTAAAAAAGTTGAAGGTACTCCGGTTTAACTCTGACATCGGGACGTCAATCACCTCAGTCCCCCGTCTTCACGGTTGCTGGAAAGCAACCGAAACGTCGGGAATATAAAATAAGTTAATTAAACGCGATAAAATCCGTAAAAATAGTTTTATTCAATGTGTAGTGTTCGCGTAAATATAAGAAATCATTATATTCTTGTTATTTTTCGAAATTTTACAACTGGGACTAACTATATTATGCAATTATTAGAATTTTTTATCTTTTAAACCCAACTCAAAAAGACCAAATAGAAATGGACACGTGGAACAAACTTTCGATAAAAGTCTAAAGTCGTGGAAAACTTATGCGTTAATTTTTATCAGCAAATGCTCAAATGTTTTACATTTACTGGATTATGCCTTGTACAACCCGCCTATCGCACGTCAGCACTAGCATTAGCACATAAGCATATTTTTCAATAAACACGTTGTAGCTGGAGCAATCTTGAAAATGAATTAAATAATCTATTAAAGTATTGGCACGAGCTTCAATGCCGTCGGATTGCTGCTTGCGTTAAATAAACTTAAATAGAGTGACTTTGACAATGACGAAACAAGTGCTCCGATAGTGATACTTTGCTGCTGGCCGCATAAGACTTGGGATACTACCTTCATCGATTATCCACTGGCCTAAGCTGTCGTCGAAATTTGTCATAAGCTCCGTAATGTGATACAACGATATATTGTTGAGAATTTTTAAATAATAATAATAATTTTATAAACTGTACAATTAATTCAAAAAATGTCTTAATTTAAAATAACAGGCAACCAATTAACAATAACAGGCACCTGAACTAGTATAAACCTGTATCTTAGGTGTATGTGCTAATAGATACATTTACAAATATTTTCTATTTCTTAAATAAAATGAATAACATACCAACTAATTAGAGTTAATTCGGAAATATATTATTATTAATTTACTTGTGATATTAATTAACTTAAAACAATCAGCAACTTTTTCGTATCATCGTATGACAAATTTGGTAACCATGTTCTAATTACTATTTTACAATCTGCCATTTTTAATGAATACATGTACAAAATTGCATTGACTTGGTTATGCAGAAAAGGACCAAGGAATGTAAAAATCTATGCATGAAAGATGCCTAATTCTAATGTTAGTTTCAATGACTTTATCTTTGCGTCTTTTATCAGTGACCTCTCTTCTGTAGGGCAATTTTAAGTGCTATTTTAGTATCGTACTTATAACGAATAACTATAAAAATACACTCACCGGCACGGAAACTTGGCCACTCGTGAATTTGCTGATTATTTGCAGATGCATTCAATAAGTGTCTCCAATGGTCTTAGAACGTAGAAATTTAATGTTTACTTCACCGAAATTTTTCTTTTCAAGATAACATGTTTTCACTAAAATTAACATCTTTCCATTGTCACTTTAAAACACTACAAAGTTAAAAATTAAGTCTGTTTCTTTATTGTCTATCAGTTTTAATATCGGGTGTTTCCTCCTCTAGCCCTGATAACCGCTTGCATTCGATCTGGCATGCTTTGAATGATGTTTCTGACATCAACTTGCGGTATGCTGTCCCAAGCGGCCAGCGCTGCATTTCGGAGCTCATTTAGAGTTTGTGACGGTTTGGAGCTGGACTTTATCTTTCTTTTGAACATACCCCATACATGCTCAATTGGATTTAAGTCCGGGCTACGAGCTGGCCACTGTAATTTTTGTATTCCAACCTCTTCCAGATATTCCTCTACATAATGTGCGACGTGCGGGCGTGCATTATCGTGCATGAGGAGGAATTGGTCGTGTCCAATGAATCCCGAATAAGGCATTACGTGCTCCTGAAGAACTTCCTCGATGTATCGAGTAGCTGTAAGCCGATTATCGACGATGACCAACTCTGTACGTGCGTCGGAACTTACACCTCCCCATACCATTATTGAGCCTCCATGGAAACTCACAGTTTGGGTGGTGGTAATGGGTAGAAACCTCTCTCCTCTTTTTCTCCACACTCGTTCTCGACCGTCTGGAGCACGTAAAGCTATTCGACACTCATCTGTGAACAACACTCTAGCCCATTGCTCGTGGGTCCAATTGACATGTTCTCTTGCGAACTGAAGTCGGGCTACTCGGTGCTGTCTGAGAAGTTCTGGACCTCGTGCTGGTCTACGAGCTTTTAAATTCACTTCCTCCATTCGTTTTCTCACCGTACGCTCACTAACATTAACGCCTCTTGCGATTTGGAGCCGCTGGCGTATCTCAACAGCAGTCAGGTAGCGGTTTCTCAAAATCTCCATAACAATAAAACGATCGTCCCGGGCCGATGTGCACCTTACGCCCCCACTGCCTGGCCTGCGGGTGTAGCGTCCTGTCTCCTGGTATCGTTTCAGTGAATACTGCATTGAGGACCGTGGTACGTTAAGCACAATAGCAACTTCACGCTGTGTCAGCCCTTGGTCAATTAATGCTACTGCTTGTGCAACTTGTGCTGGTGTTAATGGCATTTTTATTGGCTTTAAAGCACCTTTACTTATTGAATTAATACACAGGGTCACAATAATTGAATAACCTTACAGTAAACTTTTCACAACACACAAATTTAAAATGTGAACTTAGTCGCTCAAATGACCCGATTCAACTAAAAATTAAAGAATTCGTCATGGTGCACTTAAACATAATGAATTACCCTCTTGAACTTGAGAGCAAACATTTTTTGACATACCTGCATAACAAACATTCATCAGAAACACTTAAAGCTTTTGCTATCGCGAGATAACCGCTTGGCCAAGATTTCGTGCCGCTGAGTGTAAATTAGTATTAAGAATAATTTCCTATTAATGGACACTGGTAAAAGTATTAACATACGAGTCTATTACCAATGAAAAAAATCTGCTTATGGTAATGGCCACAATGCCACGTAGCCAAACGCTTAGCCACGGAACTACGAGTAGCAAGCCCTCAATCCTCGACATTGCATTTTTACAACTACAACTTATTTAAAATAGGTATAATAACACACATATACTTAGTAGTAGATACAGTGTAGTAACACAAGCCGTAGGTAATTTTAAAGCTTGGCGTAAAATAAATTTTTATTGCTTAAATAATTTTAAATTAATTAAGTATACTTCAATCGGTATAGGAAAAAAATATACTTCAAAATATCTACATAGTTCTTTTAAAAAATCTTTAAAAATTAGTAATATAAACATAGGACGGACCGAAATTATAACGTTTCTGCTTGTATGCCAACGAAACCCAAGAAATTTTGAATTTCGAATTTTTAAAAAAATACAAAAAAGTGTAAAGCGGTCCGTAGTCGCGTGCTGCATAGCAAGCAGGAGGCGGCGCGGAGGCAGGGCTGCGCGGCGCACGCGCGCCCGCATCGTGTCGATAACGGACGACAATAAATTAGCAGCGAACATACGGCTTTTCACAATAAAACTATTTAGATTGTCAGTTTTCACCTTGCCTTTTTATTTGCTATCAATTTCAAGGTACAAAAATTCCTTTTTTTGTAAAATTTCAATGGAAAATATTATAGAAAACAATGGAAGAAAAAATTAAAAGGACATGTAAAATATAGACATTCCTTTCAGCAAACTGAGCAAATATGATGGACATTCAACTTTCCTTATTTTTCAAGTTATTACTAAAGTCAATAGAAACGTTTCAGTGTACGGACCTACATCAGAGTAATCATCGTCAGAGTTCACTCTGTCATCTTTTTTTATAGAATAAGTGTGACAAACGAGCACACAATCTATCCGATGGTAAGTGGGTGCTGTGGCCCATAGATGCGTTGTCACCTCTGAGGACTAAGATGGAATGCCTCGTTTCCAGTAAAAAGGGTCTCCGGTTTTCTACACTCACCATACGAATCACAGCAGAATTAAGCTGCTATTTTACGTTGGTATTCTGTGAGAGCGTGGTCCTACCCCGGTCGAGTGAACCTATTCGTGCTACAACCATAATATAGCTGCAGCGTGGCTCTACCACGTATAAATTTTCTATCTTCAATGTAATAAATTATATGTATTAGCGAAATACCACACACTCACTCACTCATCACGCGATCTCTTCAAAATTATACACTTGACACCAATTGACTTGAAATTTGGCATAATATATTCCTTTCTTGATGTACTACCCACTAAGAAAGGATTTTGGTAAATTCAACACCTGAGGGGGTGAAATAGGGTGTTATAACCAGAGACTACAAAAACTTTTTTAAGGCTACAGATACATAGATACTTAGTAGCACAAAGCGTTCTCGATTCGCATATTATTGGTTAAATCACTATTTTCTAATGAATTTGTTACAGAAATGTTACTTGAAAATATCCCATCATTCTATTCTTATCAAAAATATTAAATAAACAAATACTAACATAGAATTCGTTAAGTACTAATTACTTTTAGTTAGTAAACGAACTGAAATTAAATTTTATACTTTATAAAAACAAATAAAATGGGTATAATATAGTTTAATAATGCCAGTTTTTATGCGATACAGTAAGATCACAATAGACCTAAGACAAGATTGTTACAATTAAACACGCCGGTGGATTTTAAAATTAATATATAATTTTGTTTCACTGTACTCCTTTTACCGCGTAGTGGTGGTTCAAGATAATCCACTACCCTATATCATCCCGTGGGTGTCTTAACAGGGGACAGAGGGAAAAAACAAAGGACAAAGGACAGAGCGAAAATTTATAGGTAGAGCCATGCTGCAGCTATATTAGTAGTATAGTTGTAGCACGAATAGGTCGGCTCTCAACCACTCAACCACGCTCTCACAGAATACCAGCTTAACACTGCTGTGTTTCGTATGGTGAGTGTAGAGAACCGGAGACCCATTTTACTGGAAAACAGGCATTCCATCTCTGTCCTGTTGGGTGACAACGCATTTGCATTTTGATACTTTATTGAGGATAGATGTGGATGTCTATGGGCAACCACTTACCATCAGGTGGACTGTGTGCTCGTTTGTCACCTTCATTATATAAAAAAAACTGAAATATGAGATAGGCAGCAGCATCCTCCTGATAACTAATAGTAACCTGATAAAAAATTGTGTTTGCAAATTCGTCTGTCGAACGTGGCTACATACAGGCAGACATACAGTATACATCAGTGCACTTCTGATAGGCTGTAATGATTGATGTGATGATGATTGTACTTTTTTTTACATCCTTTGTTATTTTTTACTGAACTATCATATTGATAACGAGAGTTTAGGATGGCAATTTGCGTTTTTCCTAAAAATGTTAGAGCAAATGCATAAAAACAACGCTTTATGGCATTACTTGGGAGAGGCATATGTTCAGCAGTGGACTTGTGATGAGCTGTTATGATGATAATAATAATAATAATAATAATTACCTTATCGCAAGTTCTAATTTTGAACCGGGTAACAGCAATATTATGGCATTACTATGCCAACAATTGAACCATATACTTAAGAAATGTGCCAGAAAAATATATTCTCTTTGTTGGACAGACTAGCTACCGAACGCTAAAAACTGTTAAACACAACGAGCGGAAGATTGTCCATATGAATTCACAAAACAAAAAGCCGTAGAGCATCAATCTCGAATATCGACAACATCGGACACCCGGCAAAGCTGGTAACTACAATATCGTACTTTACAAGTCACTTAAATTGCGCATTTCTGAACTATAGGATTAGTTACAGTTGAAAACGATTGTTGCGAGCCAGGTCAATCATCAACATATTTGTCCTTTGACAGTTGCTGCCGAAACGCGGGGGCGTATTTGTTCGAGAGCTCCACCGAAATAGTTGTTTGATTAACTCTCTTTCATGTCGCTGTTCGTCGGAACGCGATTGTCTGCGGATTTGTTTAATTTGAAGCTTTGTTTGAGGGCCGCTTGTGTGGAAAGGCTTATGGGGCTGGGGTCGCTTTCAATGGAGATGGATGTGGAGATTCGGTATCGGGGACGGGTTATCTGCGTTGTCAGAGACAGATCGCAACCTGTACTTGATTCGTGAATAGTATCGGACGACGCTTTAATGAACCAGGTACAAAAAGTGGATGCAAAGTATTCACTATAGTAATTAAATATAAATACTTGAACTATTTTCTACTTTAAGACAAAAATAAAAGCTCATCAGTGTTCGAACAATCTACTTTAAGAGGAAAGTTATCGAAAAGGAGTTATAACGTTTTTTGTTAACAAATACAATATTTTTTCTTCGATAACTGCAGCAGGTAACATTCAAGCTAATACATCTGTCCAATTTACATACATACATACATAAACACTCACGCCTGTCACCCAGAGGGGTAGGCAGAGACTACGGACTTCCATTTGGCGCGATCCTGACACACCTCTCTCGCCTCTTTTACATCCATATATCTACGCATACACGCTCGTCGGTAAGGGTGTCCAATTTAAGTAAAAAAGACAAAGTAAAACAAACCTCCTGCTATTATCAAAAGGATAAGTAACTGTTTAATTAGAAAAACAGTATTTGTAACGAAAAAGGACGTAATAAGTAAGATTTTAAACATCTGGAAGGGCTTGTAGGCACGCGACTGTGAGAAAAGTTCTCGGTGCTTCCATGTGTTCTTTCTTTGATCCGTCGCTATTTGTTCACGACTTAGAAAAGTCCTCAATGATACTGTTGCTTATTTATATCGCCCAATATTCTCAATTGTTAATCAAAGAGCGCATAGACGCTTGTAATGTTTTCAAAACCCGTAAATAATAAATCGTATGTAAATCTTAAAATAATAAAATTATTATATACCTACTTAATGCCTTAATCTACACGAATACCACACATTGAATAAAACTACTTTTAAATCCGTAAAAGTTACCTTAATACAGCGCCATTTGTAAGTTGTGAGAGCTTAGTAACTTAGTTCGTTAGATAGCACCGCATGTTGTGAGGTTAGAATTTGGTGAATAAGTTAGTTCTTAACCCCCTTAGACCGCATTTATATAAAAAATTATACACATGACTTTTCATTGTTTTGACATGACACTTTGACACTTTGACACTTTTTATGACATGTTTTTATCGTGTTCAATTTATTTATTTTTAAATTCCCGACGTTTCGGGTGCTTTACAGCACCCATGGTCACGGGGAGACAGATGTGATCTGTGTTCGTCATACTTACGGGTGACGAAAGGTGGATTTATTCTTTTGATCATGAAACTAAGAGACGGTGTGCTGTTTAGGTATTTCCTTCCGAGGAGTTGCCAACTAAAATGAAGAGAGGTCGAAGCTTGGGAAAAAAGATAGAGGCCTCGTA
The DNA here is from genome assembly GCA_963668995.1 of Parnassius mnemosyne. Taxonomy (NCBI): domain Eukaryota; kingdom Metazoa; phylum Arthropoda; class Insecta; order Lepidoptera; family Papilionidae; genus Parnassius; species Parnassius mnemosyne. Next base: position 36,006,137 of record CAVLGL010000148.1, on the reverse strand, counting down.
CTTCGGAAGGACAGGTCATTACGCAACAATTGTTTTAGAGGATCGAAAAGCAGTTACTGCAGAGTGATACACTAAGTGATAACTAATTTTTTGCCACTTGTCTTGAAAAAAGTTCGGGAGAAACGACCTCGTAGTAGGATCCTCCTTCACCACGACAACGCCTCGTCGCACACCGCCAAGCAAACAATCGAGTACTTAGCGTCGTCAGACGTGGAATTACTGGGTCACCGGCCCTATGGCACCGACCTCGCATCTTGCGATTTTTATTTATTTCCGAAAATAAAAGAAAATCTTCGAGGAAAACTTTTTATGGACGCCAAGGAAGCAGTGGCTGCGTTTCAAAATTCCGTCGTCGGGTTAGTGCTTTTCTTAGTGGTTCCATCGGATGCAGCGATGTATTGATGTAAATGGACACTATTTTGAAAATATATAATAAAACTAATAACTTGTTAGTTTGTTCAGTTTTTGATTTTCTAAGAACTTTCAGTGTCACCCTCGTAGCAACACGGGAGTACAGGCGAGGCTGATGTCGTAGAAAGAGGATGCTGCTGAGTGTGAGCGAGAATAAACAACAATCATCCCTAGCCCAAGGTAAAGATGCAGGAAGAGGAGAGATTATCAAGCGCCCTTTATCTAAGGCCTAGGTGGTGCGCCCTTGTGATTCTTTGCATAACATATAATGTCTATAGGTGGCGCCCACTATACTTGAAGTAAGAATGAAATATCCTAGACTATGTCCTTAAATTGAGAGAGATTGCAAGGGCCACTGCCAATGGAGCTCACAACATATTCCTGACAGTGCAATTGTGAATATTGTGACGTTTTAGCTTTTTTTATATAGAATAGGGTGACAAACGAGCACACAGTCCACCTGATGGTAAGTGGTTGCTGTGGCCCAAAGACATCTATATTTATCCTCGTTTACGAATCAAAATGCAGATGCGTTGTCACCCGTGAGGACTAAGGTGGAATGCCTCATTTCCAGTAAAAAGGGTCTCCGGTTCTCTACACTCACCATACGAAACACAGCAGTGTTAAGCTGCTATTTACTATACTACTAATATAGCTGCAGCATGGCTCTACCACGTTTAAAAGCTATATATAGCTGAATAACTCTTAAGAATAGGGATTTTCCAAAGAAAATATATTCATTCTTTGACTGCTGGTTTTTTAAATACTGCCTACTACTATAAATTTATAAAAGGTAATTTACGTCTTCAAGAATCTTTTGTTACTGCGATCGTCAATCCACCGGCCAAGTCCAGGGAGAATTTGCCTCCAATAGTCGCAAAACAATAAATCATATTGACACAGTGTGTTTACAAATAAGATCTTTTTTGCTTTTAATTCTTTACTTTTAAAAGATTTAAGGTGATAGATAACATGGATGGACGTATGGAGGGGAAATTAAACTAACTATATTTTTGTTTCCAAAGAACACATATTACAGTAGATTAGACAAGATTTAAACTAGCAGATGCTCTTGTTCGCGATATTAAACTAAGGGATCTATCTAATCTAGGATAATTGTGTTTATATTTCAACGTTATCGCCTTTTAAGCTACACTTCGAATAGTGTTTTACAAATTGATTAATTCCCTTAGAAAAAAGGCTTAATCCTGGGACTCCAAAAAGGTCTCTACAGCACACATCGCCTCATCGTCGCCGTCAAATTTTATACCATGCAAGTGCTTTTTCAGGTGAGTAAAAAGGTGAAAATTTATTTGCAGCTAGCTCCGGAGAATATGGTTGGTGACGCATCAACTGAAATCCAGCAGTTCGGATGGCAGCACCTGCGACATCAGATCGATGGGCAGGGGCATAATCATGATGCTCTGCGTGATAAACTTAGAAATGAGGATATCCGCAGTAGAACCAGAGGTACCGACATAGCCTAACGGATTAGTAAGCTGAAGTGGTAGTGGGCCGGCCATATAGCTCGAAGAACCTACAACCGTTGGAGAAGAAAGGTTCTCGAGTGGCAGCCTCGTACTGGTAGGCGAAGTGTAGGGCGACCCCCCACGATATGGAGTGACGACCTGGTAAGACATGCAGGAAGTCGATGGATGCAGGTGGCTCAGAATCGTGCTTTGTGGCATTCCTCGGGGGAGGCCTATGTTCAGCAGTGGACTTGTGAAAGGCTGTAATGATGATGATGATGAAACGAAAACATTAGACTCTCAGCTAAATAACGGATCTACCTTAACAATTTCGTAACGTTTTCTTGCGTAGCGGCCATTAAAATTTTACATAAAAAAGGTTTTATGATTTTTTTCCTCCGCTCAAAATGAACCGAGTTAGGGAGGTTTTAAGTTTAAGGGATGAATGTAAATTTTAAAAAAACGCAGGTAGTAGAAAAATAAGCGAATAATTTTTTTTAATTGCTTAAAAATCTAATTTTCAATTGTAGGGATACAGATATTTTAATTGTTAAAAAAATATAAGATTATCCACTACCCCATATCATCCCGTGGGTGTCGTAAAAGGCGACAGAGGGAAACAAATCAGGAGATGGGCAGCAGCGATTTCCCAATAACGACTAAAAATAAAAAACTACGGTTGCCGACCCGCTTGCCAAACATGGCAACTATGGCAAATATACCATCAGCAGTGGACTTTAATAGGCTGTAATGGATGGCCAAAATTATTATATTTATCACTTTAAAATTTTCTCTAAGAGCTTCCTTCGGACCTAAGTTTTAATTTGCTCTTATAGCTCTCTTATGCAAAAGAAAGATAATTTCAATGACAGTCGCATTACCCGATAGCAAGATTCCATATGGCATTATGCTATGGAAATAACTAAACTAAGCTAATCTAGCTGTTTCAAGCGTTTTCAGTCTGGGAATTTCGATGTCAAAGATGCAGCTCGCTTTGGTCGCCCTCATACAGATAAAGTCGATGCTATTTTTAAAAAAGTAGAGCAAGATCGGCGTATTCGTAGTAACAACATAGCCAAGGAATTGATGATTGACCACAAAACAGCTTTGACCCATTTGAAAAAGTCAGACTACACAGGAGGCTCGATATTTGGGTTAACATGCTGCAAGTATATTACTGGTATAGTTGTAGCACGAATGGGTCGGCTCGACCAGGGAAGGACCACGCTCTCAAAGAATACCAGCATGAAATGCTATTTTACGCTGGTATTCTGTGAGAGCTTAATAATTTCGTATGGTGAGTGTAGAGAACAGGAGACTCGTTCTACTGAAAACAAGGCATTCCATTTTAGTCCTCGCGGGTGACAACGCATCTGCATTTTGATTCATAATCGAAGATAGATGATGTTTATGGACCACAACAACCACTTACCATCAGGTGGACTGTGTGCTCGTTTGTTAGCATTATCCTATAAAAAAACCACACGAGCTCACTGAAAGAAACCTAATGAATTGTGTACTCATTTGCGATTCTCTATTGAAACGTAATGAAAGAGAACCAATTTTGAACGTGCGAAAAAGATCATGGTCAAAGCGTAGTCAAGCTCGGCAGACTGTAGCAAAACCCGTATTAACACGCAATAAGGTGATGCTGTGTGAACGGTGGGATTGGAAGGGCATCGTTTGTTATGAGCTTTTACCGCCTCTACTGCCAACAGCTAATGAGATGCAAGTAAGAAATTGAGAAAAAACGGCCGGAATTGATCAACAGAAAAGGAGTGGTCTTTCATCATGATAACGCCAGATCACATACATTTTTGGTCTTTCAGCAAAAATTGAGAGAGCTTGGTTGGGAAGTTTTAATGCACCCGCCATATGGTTCTGATCTTGCATCCCCAGATTTATGTAGTGTTAGATTAAAATCAAGAGAAAACTGTCTAAACTACTTGATCAAATATCCCAAGATTTCTACAGCAACGGGATTATGTCACTACCTACAAGATGGCAACAAGTTATCGAACAAAATTGCACATATATATTATAATTAAATGTAATTAAACTATGAATAAAAATGTCTTGGAATTTACAGCCAGCGCTAAGCCCCTGAGGTAGGTACCACAGCTTCCGATAAAAGAGCTTACAATCCACCTTATGGTATTTATCCTCGATTAAGATATCAGAATGAAGATGCGTTTTTACCCCTGAGGACTTAGATACAATGCCTCATCACTATTAAAAAGTGCCTCCGATTCTCTAGTGACCGTACGAATCACAGCAGCGTTATTTTACGCTAGTTTTCTGTGGGAGCGTTTTTCTCCGGTCCTTAAGTGCTGCAAAGCGTGGCTCTACCAAGTTAAGGACATCACCGAAAAAAAGTTACATATTATAATAACTATTACTAGTATACCGTCTCCTTTACCCTACAAAATTTTGTACAATCGACTTCAATATAACAACTTTGACAAAAATTTGTGTGTACCGTGGTGTAAGTACTGAACATATCTGCGTACCCCTTTAGAGGGTACAGGCGTGATGTTGTGCTGTGTGATTGCAATCAATGCATAGATATGCGATAGCAGCAATCGCAGTTGATTTACTGGCATTTATTTATATATAAGAGTTTCGTTGTCGGTCTCCGAAACTCATCATCCGATCTTTGCGAAATTTAAATGGGACCATTTCGGAATAAACCAAATCAAACAAAAAAAGAATTTTGCAAATCCGTCTATATATGACGGAGTTATGCCCGAACATACATATAAAATATAAACATTCGAATTCAGAACCTCTTCCTTTTTTGAATTCGGTTATAAAATAGTGACTGTTATGCTTACAGTCGTCTACTTAGTCTCTAAACCATAAAGGTAAGTAAATAAAAAGTAGGTACTCGAAAATGATTGCATGTAAACTTTTTAAAGTGTATTCGGTACGAACATTTAACACCAAAATAGAATAATCAATTTCGCGAATTGAGTACTTCCGGCGCGGCGGTGCGCGCAAATTGTTGGCGCGTAGCGAGTTATTTGGGCGTCAATTGATAAAGCAGCCGAAGGGGGCCGGTTGTCTACCGTCCACCAATCATAGAACAAACTGATATCCTCCACATTTGTGTTTTAAGTTTTGTTTGTGTAAGAGAAATAAGTGAATATTGTGTACATTTTTATTTATTTTATCATGACCACACTTCGTTTAACGTTACGTATCCTAGCTGTATAATAGTTATGAAAAAAAAATCCAATTACGATATGTACTCAAGCACTTGTTTAAAGAGATTATATGTAAAACCACCCATTTAAAGTTCAATGCTGAACATAGGCCTTCTCATAGATTGCCTCATAGGAGGACAGATTTGCCATAGTTGCCACGCTTGGCAAGCGGGTTGGCAGCCGCAGTTTTTATTTTTAATTTTAGTCGTTATTAGGAAAGAAACTGCTGCACGACACCCACTAGATCGTATGCGGTAGTGGATATTCTTACACCGCCACTACTTACACGGTAAAAACTTCACTATGAGAGATCGAAGTTAGGCTTTCGAATTTTCTAAATTTCAAACGAGACATATTTGGTTCAGATGAGATATTTTGTAGCGGTCACTTACCTACATACAATTATAATAAGTATAAATACGCCGCTGTATTCCAAACAGTATTAAGCATGAGATTGAATATAACTATTTCTAAAACATTCGCAAATAGTAAGACATCTTAGCGTGGAATTATAATACCCAACTAGCCGAACGAAATAAAAGAAGGATTTATCATTAAGCGTAAGTCTCGCACTATTTTATCCAAGATGAGGAATCTAATCCTGTTCCATTTTACTTTTGCACCAAGATAAATAACTCCAAACCGAGGCACATTAAGTACTTAGCGAAGATTAAATCGGTATTTATTCTAACCGCCACAGGTATTAAGATATCATTTCACAATAAGCTTACAATACCTACTGACTGACTGTTTCAAGAAGCAGGGTGACAAAGGAACACCGTCCACTTGGTCGCGATTAGATGCCGTGGGCCCATAGACACCTACCAAGTGTATATACCTTTTCTTATCGTGGGAAAATCCTCATGGATACCTTCTGCTGCGGGGGCAACAGAAAGGTTATGCCGGACTCCTACCGGTCAAAACCCAACGGTGGTCTCCATCAACGTATATGAATGGTCCCGGGATCTCCGTCCGGAACCCAACCGGGGCCCCTCTCTTGCTTTGCTCTATACCAAGTGTATACCTACTTGATTAATGATCAAAATGCAGAAGCGTTGTCACCCACTGTGAATTTAGTTGGAATGTCTCATTACCAATAAAAGGGTCTCAGATTATGGTCACTTGACATTCTCCTACTTCTTTAAACCGTAAAGTCTACCGCTGGACATGGGCATTGTAAGGAGGATTTGCCAGATGTTGAGGTTGTTCATGGGCGGCGGTAGTCACTTACCATCAGGTGAGCCGCATGCTCGTTTGCCCCCTTGGTTATAAAAAAAATCTTTGACGCTACCCGACAGTGATTTGTAGGTCATTTCAAGTACTTGTAAGTTTTTTACGTGGTGGAGCCGTGCTGCAGCTTAGATTAGTAGTATCTATAGTTGTAGCACGAATGAATCGGCTCGACCGGGGTAGGACCACGCTCTCACAGAATACCAGCGTAAAATAGCAGCTTAACACTGCTGTGTTTCGTATAGTGAGTGTAGAGAACCGGAGATCGTTTTTACTGGAAAAGAGGCATTCCATCTTAGTCCTCACGGGTGATAACTGATAACGCATCTACATTTTGATTTGTAATAGAGGATAGATGTAGACGTCTATGGACCGCAGCAACCACTTACCATCAGGAGGACTGTGTGCTCGTTTGTCACCCTTATCCTATGAAAAAAAAAACTTGTTTCGAGCGGGATTCAATCCCGCGGCCCCCAACGCTGCAGCTCGTTACTAAGCCACTGCGCCATCAAATTATATTATATAGTTCTTAGACATATTTAATTTTTATTTTCCATCTTTTTATTTTTGTAAGCGATTTGGGGTATTTTAGAACAGGCGTAAACGAAAAGACTATAGATACTATACTATCGGAAACCACGACATATTTCTGGCATGCCTTATCTCACCTCTCTTCACCTAGTCATATGGAATAGGTGGTATTAGTATCATATTATTACGTAGTAAGTATTTGCGAACGCCAGCAATAATGAGCAATAATCCAGTTATGAATGCAATGTCAGAGCACTGCATCCCTAGAATTGAGTAAGGGTTAGGTTAGATTGTATCATGAAAATATATTCTGGAAAGCTTACAAATCGGAGTCGATTAAGAGAGCATCGTAGGAAAATCGTCTTCGATCAAACTATAGATAAAAGTCATTGTTGAACACGGCCAATATGTGTAATAAATACTAATTAATACACATATGACACGGCCCTCTCTCGGGCATAGGACAGTACGACGAACCTCTCCCGTTGGAAGAAGGGTTTGTCGCAGGTAATCCTCACGCTTGGCTGATAGACTAGTTATCACACCACCAGATGTAACTAACCTTCGACGCCGCTTTCCGTCACGGTTCTGTTTGTTAGTTTTGACTACACTATGGTGTACCGTCATCTATTGGAGGCCATAAGGTTTTTCTTAACTATTTCTTTCCCCTTTTATGACACCCATATGACGAAATGGACTAATGATTAGTTCACATTCATTTTAAACAAAAGAAGAAAATATTTGGAGTGATCCGCTATTTTTTTTTATATAATGAAGGTGTCAAACGAACACACAGTCCACCAGATGGTAAGTGGATGCTGTGGCCCATAGACATCTACATTTATCCTTAATTAAGAAACGAAATGCATTTGCGTTGTCACCCCTGAGAACTAAGACGTAATGCCTCGTTTTCAGGAAAAAAAAGCCTCCGGTTTTCTACACCCGCAGTACGAAACACAGCAGCTTTAAGTTATTTTACGCTGGTATTCTTCGAGAGTGTGGTCCTTCCCTACAATCATAAAATAGCTGCAGCGTGACTCTACCACGTTGAATTTTTACAGTACTTTTATTATGTTTCAGCAATTTAATTATTTTTGTGCTAAGTTCACACGCTAAAAGTGTGTGCAACTGCGCAAGCGCCGTCGTTAACGGTGTAACGTGCGCCCGCATCTTTCACCCTTCGCACACTCGCCCTACATAATATATTTTATTCACAAATACCTACTTATATTAACTGTGTAAAGGTAACGTATATTAATTGAAATACTTAAAATTCAAAGCCAAGTAGGTACTGATACCTTACAATTTATTATGCTAAGTAGCGTTGGTAACGTTGCCAATATTTATGGTATGTTTTCATTTTATCTTTAGGACGTAAGTTATATGTTAAACGTTTTATAAAGAGTAGATACAATTAAACGTCAAACTTAAATTACTAAAAGAGAAGGGGTGTTTTTGTTTTAACAACTTTATTTCAGATAACCATTTCTGGAACTAGGCAAATTTTATTTTGGATACCTAGATACCTACACCTCCCGATCAGCAAATCCTAGCATAAATACAAAAGCAAAGCATTTTTTACGTGATAGACTCAGGCTGTAGATATATTATAGATGCAGCGAAAATGGGTCGGCTGTACAGGGGAATGCCAACGATCTCACAGAATATCAGCGAAAAATAGGAGCTTACTGCCGTTTCGTTTGACGAGAACCGGAAACCCTTTTTGCTGGTAACCAAGCATTCCATCTTAGTCCTTAGGTGTGACAGATTCAGGGTTGTGGCCATATACAGTTCGTATGAGCCACAGCATCCACTTACCATCAGGTGGACATGTGCTCGTTTGTCACGCTTACTTCTTTAAAAAAAAACATCGTCCATTTAAATTTGAACTAAAACAAAATGCAGAGTTTTGATTATATTTTGACGGTTAATCGAAATTACAAGAGGCAGTGATCCAACAACAACAGGATTCTGTTTTTTTTTTTTATAGGATAGGGGTGACAAACGAGCACACAGTACATTTGATGGTAAGTGGTTGCTGTGGCCCATAAACATCTACATTTATCCTCTATTACAAACCAAAATGCAGATGCGTTGCCGCCCGTGAGGACTAAGATGGAATGCCTTATTTCCAGTAAAAAGAGTCTCCGGTTCTCTACACTCACCATACGAAACACAGCAGCGTGAAGCTGCTATTTTACGCTGGTATTCTGTGAGAGTTCTGTATATTTTAGTTCTAATAAGTAACCTCCACATTATTATCACTTTACATTTTATGTATTATTTCTAACAAAATTAACTATCGGAGTAAGTTAGTCTCTTATTATAAATTAAATATATATTTTTTTATCAATTAAACCCGAAAACTCGAAGCGGAAACTTATATCGGAAATTCTAATGAAATGAACAAAATTTACCTACATATGTTAAAATACTTAATCACGCTGGAGTTCGCAGTTCTGTGCTTACTACCTACTACATATATCTACTACAATCGTTGAGAATCTTAAAATCATTACTAGGTGCTAGAGCTTGTTCACCTGGGATTCCATCTGTGATGTTTCCAACATCATTATTATTTCTAACACCAGCTGCGATGTGCACTCATTGCTCTCTTCCGGTCTAAAGGCAGCTTCCCCTTTGGACCAGTATAATTAGACAGCCTACAGGCTGTAATTGTTAAATATTTCTTCTAAATCCTCAGGCCTGAAACCGCATCTAAGGCCCTTTCCTTGAGGTTGCAGGTTTCTATAAGCTGCAATAACTTATACTTATAGAAACACAGTACGCATAGACATCGACATAAAAAAAAACAATTTCTTTTACGTTAAATCAAATTCAACAATAAATCGTTTCTTGGAACATCCTATATGACAGGTAATTTTTATTTTATAGCAACAAACCTGAGCTTCTCAAGCGTAAATTGAATTTATAGGATCAACATTATAATGTAACATCGAACCTCACTAAAAATACCTGTCTCTATTTTTCCTGAAAATGTAATGTTCGCGATGTGACAGGCGGCGATTGGTTGGTTGGGAGCAACAGCTGATTGGTAAGTAGGCGGTCTCGCGTACACGGAGTGAGGACATTGGCTCAACTAAACACCCCACTCGTCGTGGAGAGGGGCAAATCATCCCTGTGTTTATTTTTGTTGTTAAAGTCAGTGAGCTATGAGCTTTCAACGCGTATAGATGTATTTTATAAAAGGGATTCAAGGTAGCGGATTTATTGTACGTCCCTACGTATAACAGAGTGCTGTGACGTTGAACTGTTTGTTTGTCGAGAAGACGTTGTGATTGTGTTACTGATTCTATTGCGGAGATGGTGATCCTGTAAGTATTGTTTTTATTTTTTGTAGTCGCCTTTTAAAATAACATAGGTATTATAAAAAAATTGTGCGTGTCATTGTGTACACACGTTCGAAGTGATACTTCTTTACGATATATCGTTCTTCTTTTATTTTATTACTCCTGCAGCCCAGGCGCGGCGGTGAAACGTTAAAAGATAATTTAAAATTTAAAATTTTGTACAACCGACTTCAATATAAATTATTAAGAATAACTCAAAAAAAAACTATTGGACAGACCTTGATCAAATTTATATGAGACCACATGTGAAGCACCAGCTTTCAAATAAAAAAAGAATCATTGAAATCGGTTCACCCAGTAAAAAGTTATGAGGTAACACAAATAAAAAAAACATACAGTCGTATTGAGTACCATCTTCTATTTGAAGTCGGTTGAAAACGTGACGTTTTTGTTTTATAATATCGTACTAAATTTCTCCATTGCATCGATAAGGAAGTTTACTTCAAAAATTAGATTTAGAACATATTGACACTTGCAGATACTTTACATTCTCATTTTAGCAATATTAAATTGGATCTTTACCAATACTAACATAGATACTTACAAAAACTATGCCTCTCTCCCTCACACTAATTATTTTTTAATCGGCTATTTCATACCATTTTAATTTTTAACGTCTTTTAAAAGTTATTTTCAGATATTTATTTAAAAAGTGTCTGTATATTAAAAACTTATTGAATTCTTTTACACCTCCATAATATTTAATTGTAGATTTAAAATTTTATAAATCCTACATTCCGTTTTAATTTTAAACTGTTTAAATGCAATAAAAAGAAATTAAAATCACAATATATAAAAATAGCATCGCAGACTAGATACCAAATACGATTTTTTATCTAAGTAGAAGTAAGTACTTATGGGGAAACTCAAGCATCATTAGCTCTGATTCTGATTTAAAAACACTCAATGAAAATAATGCACCACTTTATACTAGATTTCTAAAAATTAAAATGTCTAAAATAGTTTTAAACTTAATAACTAATTACCATTATCATTACCGTTACAGTCTATAAAATCCCACTGCTGAACATAGTCCTCCCCATAGATTGCCTTATGGGGCGAATCACAGTTGCCACGTCGGCAGGCGGCTCCGTAGATTTTTTGTATTTATTTATTTAAATTTTTTAAATAAATTAATTAATTAAGTTGTTATCAGGAGGATGCCCATCTCCAGTTTTAGTTTTTCTCTGTCGCCCCTTCCAACACTCAAGGACGATATGAGGCAATGGATATTCTTATCTTCCTACACCGGCATTACATAGTTAGGTAAATCTTAATACCACTTCACGGTAAAAACGAATTAATAAGGTTAATTTAGACCTATGGCATATAGGCCTAGCTGTTAAACCCCATCCGAAACAGAATACCTACTGCGCTCCAAAATTGAAATCACTGATATTGATTGCACGCACTTGATTTAAATTTTATATGCACGCATCGTAACTAGTGTCTACATAACGGCAGTAACAGTGATCAATGAAAAAACTTTTCGCTTTATAGAGCCCTACCAAACCGAAAATTGTTTGTAAAACACAAGTCCTTTTAAAAAAAAAATGTTATTACCTATACACTAGGATTTTCTCCTGTATCGTGGAGGCAGTTTAGAAACATAAATTGCATAAGGACAAACATCCAGACCCGGAGAAATTATGTGCAGGCTATACAAATACTTGTTCCGTGCGGGATTCGAACCCGCGGCCCCCAGGGCAGCAACTTATTACTAAGCCACTACGCCACGGAGCCGTCAAGAAATAAAATTTCTTTTTTCCAAGTTTTCTAAGTTGCTGGACTGAAGTGAAACGGGGCCGTACAAGTCTGCCGCATATTATACGAGTTATGGGAAAAAAGCTCCACACAATGATATCTACATAACGACGTGGCAGGCTCAAACTGAGATGGCGAGAGGAAATGAGTATTTTTGACTGATAAATTGGACCCAAAAAAACCTTAAATTGTGAGGAGTGGAAGAAGGTTAGGAAGATCCTGCATTGGGATACATAGGCTGAAAATAAAATAATAACAAGAAAATGGCACATGGCCCCAGTTATTATCTACCAATTAACTAATACTACAAACTACACACGTCATGCTTACGACGACATGATGTCACGTAGTGATTAGGTAGTAGATACATACTCTTCGGTCATGTCTACAAAACGTATCTATTATATTTTTATAAAGGTAACCAACCATACAACAGTCCACCAGATGGTAAGTTCAGTTAAATTTTGATCTAGCCCCACACTTTCAACTATCCTCGATTAAATTTAACAGTGGTAGAGCCACGCGGCAGCTTTTGCTGTCGCACGGATGGGCCGGCTCGAACCGGGGTAGTACCACGACCTCACAGAATACCAGCGTGAAGTAGAGGTTTACCTCTGCGTTTCGCTTGGTGAGTGCAGGTGGCCGGAGGCCTTTTTTACTGGAAATGAGGCGTTCCATATTAGTCCTCACGGGTGACAACGCATCTACATTTTGATTTGTAACAGAGGATGGATGTAGATGTCTATGGGCTGCAGCAACCACTTACCATCAGGTGGACTGTGTGCTCGTTTGTCACCCTTATCCTATAAAAAAAAAATACCAAAATGTGATAATCAATAATATGATCATTGTTAGAATTATAAGGAACACCATTTTATTATTCTGCTGTTCTACGCCAATATTCTGTGAGATTTTTCCCCTGTCAATCAAGCCGACCCATTCTGGCTTACTGCTCGATATTTAGTCATATGTATATCCTGTTAATATAAGGCAATTCTAGCAACGACTAAGTCGATATCGACGACCACAAAGACGGGCTATAAAGGAAAATATTCCAGATTATACTTCTAATTCCATACTCATCTGCACTGTGTTGCCACTTGACTGATGACAATGGCGACCTAATAACGGAGGGAAATTTATTTAAAACCAAAATTCACGAACTGTTAATACTTGAAACTTTGCGAGGGGTGAGGGGTGAGAGAAAGGGTATCTAACGACTCTACACTCACCAATCTATTCTTAAATGAGTCTACGACTATTACTAGTTTTTAATTCTAACGAAAACTACATATATAAATTATTTTAGACCTACTAATAATGGCTTAGTAGCGGCGCTGCTAGGCAGTGTGTTCGATTCATTCTGGGTCTGGATGATTATCTGTGCTATTTATGTATGTACAATGTCTCCACGATACAGATGAAAATCCTACGGTGAGGACACACTTTTACATCTCGGAATTTAAAAAGAAAGCATCTAAACTCTTGCCACTTTACATTTCAAATAAACAATCAATTTATTTTCATTAATTTATTAATCTAAGTCTATTAATTTATTAAGCTAAGTAAAAACGAAATAACGCGCACAAGTGACTAACAAAATAGTACAATATATACATCATTGTGCTTTAATTCCGTGTCAAATATGTTAAAGTGGGCAAACAGGGGAGGGTTGTGGAAGGTGAGTGAGGGACGCCAATTGAAACTAATTGAGACTCGTTGTAACCGCAGCGCGCCTTCTCCCGCCGATAAAATAACTAAATAGCTTATTATATTTTAATGTCTACGTATTGATGTCTTTTGTAATTTTGTTGGGAGAAATATATTTCTCATCACTATCACAAGTCTTTTTCTAGTGATCTTATGTACGGAATACCTACGCTTTCTAAGAATGTACCACCGGCATACATTAATAGGATTTGTCCATACTCAACATGCTGTGAAAACGTGTTGTTTAGTATATTGCCGCTAAATTTATTGGTAATGCTGCTACCGATAGCCACAGTTTGTTAAATTTGGATTCGGTGATTGGAATATATGCCATCAGTCGGTCGCCAAAGCCTCATTTGTCAGTATCCAGGGTGCACAGCATGCTATAGATGCTGGTAAATAGCTTGGTATTTGGACATAAACTTATTCCCCCGTGAAGTAACAAATACTTATAAAATGAAAAAAGAGTCTAAATGACGTCTAATGAATAAAGTCTACAGAAAAGTACCATATTTTCTAACATAACATGGTTAACATATTCGTGGTAGAGCCACGCTGTACCTACCTATAAGTATTATGGTTGTAGCAGAAACGGGGTAGGACCACGCACTCACAGAATACCACCGTAAAATAGCAGCTTATCAATGCTGATGTGATTAATGTGGTGCGCGTAGAGAACCCGTAAAGGGTCTCCCTTTTTATTGGAAACGAGACATTCCATCTTCATTCTCAGGAGCACAGAATAAATAATAGTACCTACTACGTCAGGGGTGACAACGCATCTGCATTTCGATTTTAATCGCAGATACATGTACGTAAATGTTTTAAACGTGGTGCAGCTATATTAATTGTATAGTTGTAGCACGAATGGGTCGGCTCGACCGGGAAATCTCACAGAATACCAGCGTAAAATAGCAGATTAATGCTGCTGTGTTTCGTATGGTGCGTGTAGAGAACCGGAGACCATTTTTGCTGCAAAAGAGGCATTCCATCTTAGTACTCACGGCTGACAACGCATCAGCATTTTGATTCGCAAACGAAGATAGATGTAGATGTCTATGGGCCACAGCAACCACTTACCATCAGGTGGACTGTGTGCTCGCTTGTCACCCTTATCCTATAAAAAAATGTCTATGGGCCACAGCATCCGCTTACCATCAGGTAGACTGTGTGCTCGTTTGTCAGCTTTATTGTGTTTAAAAAAATCATAAACATAAAAAACTTGATTCAACCACTTTCATCTGGTCCATTAAAATGAAAATAAACTTACTACATGTATTACCTAAACACTAAGTGCGTAATGATTTCTTATATTTACGCGAACACTACACATTTAAATAAAACTAATTTTACGGATTTTATCGCGTATATTAACTTATTATTATTACTAAGTGCGTGTTACCAAAGTACACAAAATCATTAAAAATAAACGCATAATAACACTTATATACCTACCTAGGTTGTTGTAAATTTATGATCTTGAAATGCAATGTTAGAATTTTTTTTTTTCAATATAAATACTTACAATTTACTTCCAATAATATTCACTTAAGTCCATAGCGGTTTTATTATCGCTAAAACTCTCCCTACCTTTTACATTCCAATTTTACAACGTTATTTAACCAATTAAAGCGCGGCCTGCCCCTTCTGAAGGTAATTCTTGAGCAATTGGCTCAATAAGTTTAAGCGAGGGGAGTCAAAACTTTCTCTGCAACGCCTGGTTGTATTTACTAACGAAAGCGATTGAAAATGTAAAGTTTATAAATGTGTTAATTTACTAATCATAGCATTGTCAATATGTTTTATCATATAAAACTATTATCTAAGTATATAATAATTGATAGTCATGGACAAGGAAACTGTATTAAATGTTTAATCTTACAACAATCTTTTTAACAGTGGTAGAGCCACGCGGCAGCTTTTGCTGTCGCACAATATGGGCCGGCTCGAACCGGGGTGGTACCACGACCTCACAGAAAACCAGCGTGAAGTAGAGGCTTACCTCTGCGTTTCGCTTGGTGAGTGCAGGTGGCTGGAGGCCCTTTTTCCTGGAAATGAGGCATTCCATCTTAGTCCTCACGGGTGACAACGCATCTACATATTGATTTGTAATAGAGGATATATGTAGATGTCTATGGGCCGCAGCAACCACTTACCATCAGGTGGACTGTGAGCTCGTTTGTCACCCACATCCTATAAAAAAAGGGGTATCTATTTAATTGACTATACTTAGGTATATAAATAATAGAATCTAAAATAGTTTTAGTACTTACTAGCTTTCCGGCAGTGACAGATTTTTTTATGGAAGTAAAAGCTGATTTATTAAACATCAAATAAGTCATTCATAAGATAAAATACAACATAAATAAATTAAGAAATACAGTTGAAGGAACAAAATAATTCAATTGTTTCACTTTTATATTCAGTCAGGTTATAATTTATTTGATGGATAACTTTTATTTGATGAATTAAAATCGACCCCGCAGGTAACAAACTAACAAACGAGCATATAGTCCACCTGATGGTAAGTAGAATCATGACATCTACGTCTATCTACGATTAAAATCAAATTACAGTTGCGTCTAAGATGTAATGCCCACAACCAGAAAAGTAGGTTTCTAGTTCTCATCACTCGTCATTCTTCTTCTTCAGGACATAAAAGTTCACAGCAGCATTGTGCTGTTATTGATGTTGGTATTCTGTGCGGGCTGCAGCCATATTACACTGCAGTATGTGCAATGTATATTTTAATACATAAAAACTTATAGGTACTAATTTTCTATTTAAATATCCTATATGAAATACCTATCTTTTTTGTTATTCAAACTGATTGGAAACTGTTCACCTAACAGCGGCCGTGCGGACATGTCAGAGACACCATCGACGCCGGAATGGGACATCAATGACGCAGTCGTACCCAGAGTAACAAGTTTCGACACCTTCGGCGAGTGGTGCGACGGCCACGTGCGTCGTGTGTATCCGCCAGGATGCGAAGAAGCTAGAAGACACGCCTCGGGGTGGGCCATGAGAAATACAAACAACCACAACGTACACATACTAAAGAAGAGCTGCCTCGGAGTCTTAGTCTGTTCAGTTAGATGTCAACTGCCGGATGGCTCACGGGTTCATTTACGACCAGCCATTTGTGACAAGGCGCGAAAAAAACAGCAAGGTTTTTAATTTTTTTTTAAATCATTTATAACTTTTATTAATAACAATTACAAATAAATTATTAGATAACAAATATTATCTATATCTATTTAAAAATAAAAGTTAATAAAGTTATTTCTAAAAAAATCACATCACACCACTACCAACAACAACCAGCTAATAAAAATAATGTCAAAAAGTGGTCAATTTGAGGATACTCTTTTAAAACTGCATATAATTAAAAAAATACACCTTGAAATTTAATATGAGAAAGTAATAAAGTGCAGGAAAATTATATGTAATGAAAACCTGCGTACCGAACTGTAGATACTTTAACTTTTATTTTCTATTTTGGTAGGCAAACCGTGTCCAAACCGACTGTGCAATGGCGGTCGTCTCGAAGTTCAACCCTGCCGTGGACACTGCGGCTACCCAGTCACGCATTTCTGGCGCCACACCGAGCATGCCATATTCTTCCAAGCGAAAGGCGCGCACGACCATCCGAGACCCGAAGCAAAAGGAGCAAGCGAAGTCAGAAGATCGATAGGAGCGGGAAGACGAGTGCGAGGTCTCGCGTTACTACTAGCACGAGAAGCAGCTATAGCTGACAAAATACTTACCGGAAAACAAGAAAAGCAAATGCCACAAAAATTAAGCGGCAGCCATCTCCAACCGCCACCACTCATTCCTGATAACCAAAGAGGTAAGCTCTATGAATTCATATTATTTCGAATTTTAAAACGAATTCTATAGACCTTTCTGTCGAAATCACAGTGTCAACGTCACGGTGGATTGTGGGTTTATTAGTACACATTATTTATAGTTTATACCATTGATTAGTAATGTACTCCAGACCGAATTTCAGTCCCGGTGATTATTCTGAACGGAGACTAGCCATCTGCGCAGGACATCATTATTATAGTGCCGGAGTGTATGCGCATGCTCAGGTGCATTATCTATTCCATCACACTCATAGTCCGGTGGGACGGTAATCACACACGACCGGAGAGAGATCAGGCGCAGGGCCAACGTCTTTACCTTCCTGACTCTGGGCTGCTACTGAAAATTTCTTGTCAGAAAAACCCGACCCGAGATTCAAACCCGGGACCTCATGATCAGCAAGCTGCGTTTATGATCATTTGACTAACGAGACAGTCATGCGCCCATTGATTAACAGAGGTATCGATGTAGAGTGATACGCAGCCACCATACCTACACGCTACAGATTCTTTAAACTTAAATATCATATTTTGTTTACTTGATTTTTAGAGAGAACTTTTGGTTTTAGTTTAAATGTTTACATACGCAACTTTAAGTTCTAGGAAAATGTCTAAAAATAAATATTATAAAAGAATAAATCACGCGCTAAAGGTGACTGCAAAGAGATTTAGGTAAATAGATACATAACGATATGAAACGACAGACTCGGCTCCTCGCCGTATGGTAGCGGCGTAAAATCTACCACCCACTTAGTTCGCACCATGAGCCTAGTAGAAAAAGAAATGGCCCCGAGTTCCCGGCGCCCCTTTAATGGGGCAGGGGTGCGAAGAATCTCCGGGAGAAAAACCGGCGACGAGGTTCGCCACCCGTCACGTCCTGTCTCCCGGAGGGGCGAAAAGTGGATTGCGGAGGCCCGTCTGGCTACGCTGAATGTATGTGGAGCAATGTATGTGAATGTATGTGTCATTTCGCATACTTCATCCATCTTATCAAAGATGGATGAAGTATGCGAAATGATGAATGATAGAGGAATAGATGTGTTATGTGTAAACGAGACGAAACGAAAGGGAAGAGATGTCACTGCACATGGCATGTATACCGCTTACTGGTCTGGAGTAGACGAGACCGAGCGGGCATGCCAGGGAGTCGGTGTCATCCTTTCAGAAAGAATGGGTCAATGTGTGAAAGAGTATGAATGTGTTAGCCCAAGGCTGCTGTGGATACGAATGAAAGTGGGCTTAAAGAAGTTGTTTGTGCTAGGGGTGTACGCCCCAGATATGTCTAAGCCCACTTATATCCGAGAGCAGTTTTGGGACATGGTAAGGCTGGTGTTGATGAAATGTAAGGAAAATGAAAATATTATTATGTTAGGAGATTTTAATGGAAGGGTGGGGGTGAAGAGGTCTGGTTATGAAAGGATATTAGGAACGTTTGGCGATGAAAGAATAAATGAGAATGGTGAAGACCTCCTCACCGTATGTGTGGAAAAGAATCTTTTTGTGGCGAACACTTTCTTTCGCCATAAGAGGATTCACATGTATACATGGGAAAGAGGGGATGATAGAAGCATGATAGATTTTATAATTGTGGATGAAAGAATGAGGAGCGCAGTGGTAGATACAAGGGTTTACCGGGGGTCCAACGTAGGGACGGATCATTACTTGGTTTTATGCCGAATTAATGGTCTATTCAGACGTTGGCGGCATCGGACATCGGTGTCTACCACTGCGTTACAGCGTATAAGAATAGAGAGGTTACAAGATGAAGGTGTGAAAGAGAAGTATAAATGCAGACTGAGGGAAAATATAAGTGGGTTGAATGAATTATGTATGAATGATTTAGAATTGAAGAATGTATGGAATAATATTAAGAGAGTTCTGGTGGATGCAGCCACCGAAGTATGCGGTGTAAGTAAGAGAACGAATGAAAGGAAAAGTAATACGTTGTGGTGGGATGATGAGGTACGGATGGAAGTTGAAGCAAAGAAGAGAGCATGGCTAGATTTACTAGCAACTAAAGCTAGTAATTCTGGCGGTATGAATGATGAGATTGAAAGAAAAAAGGCAAACTTTAGACGTATAAATAAGAGAGTAAAAGAAGTTGTTGAAAGGAAAAAGCAAGAAAGGATAGATAAAAATGATAGAAGGATATCTGATAACTTCCAGGAAAATATTAAAATGTTCTGGAAGCTCGTAAGAACTGCCAGGGGAATTTCAAAACAGCCTAGAATGAATGCTATACGAGACGAGAATGGCTGCATGCTGAATGATGAAGTTTCGAATTTAAAGAGATGGAAGGAATACTTTGAAAGCGTGTTTAAGAGTGAAGAGTCGTCTGAAATAAGTGAAATAGAAATTCCGGAAGAAGTGGAGAGAGGTAGGGAGATAAGTGTAGATGAAATAATGAAAGCAATGAAAAGCATGAAAGCAGGTAAGGCAGCCGGATATGATAGAGTATCACTCGAAATGCTAAGGGCTGGTGAGGGTGTGGTTGCAGGCCTGCTGCACACCTTGTTTAATTTATGTTGGGAACTGAAACGGGTACCGGAAGACTGGTGCAAAGCCGTTATAGTCCCAATATATAAGGGAAAGGGGTCGCAGCAGGACTGTAAAAACTACCGTGGTATCAGCTTGCTTAGCATTGTGGGTAAACTGTATGCTAAGGTGTTAATTGAAAGAGTTATGGAAGAAACTGATGGAAAAATTTGGGATGTGCAAGCTGGATTTAGAAAGGGGATGGGGTGTACGGATCAAGTCTTTTCCATGCGCATGATAGCGGAGAAGTTTTTGGCTAAAAACCAGAAAGTTTTTTGTGCGTTCTTGGACTTGGAAAAGGCTTATGACAGAGTGGACAGGAACGTGTTATGGCAAACACTGAACTCATTTGGGTTGAGCGCTGGCTTGATACAGGCATTAAAGTCTCTTTATAGGGACTCTAGTGCTTGTGTCAGGATCAACGGGGTCTACTCGGACTGGTTTGGCATTCATAAAGGTGTCAGACAGGGATGTGTGGCTTCCCCGTGGCTGTTTAACCTATTTATGGACAGTTGTTTGCAAACTTTGAAAGTTGAAGAATGTGGGTTGAGAATGGGTGAGTCAACCGTCAAATGCCTTTTGTACGCCGATGATCAAGTCATATTTGCATCGTCGGCGGCCGAGTTGCAAATGATGGTTACTTTAATGAATTGTTCATTGAAAGAAAGGGGTATGAAAGTGAACGCAAGTAAGACGAAAGTGATGGTTTTTGAAAGAGAAGAAAGTAAAACTTTATGTAAAATAAGAATAGAAGGGGAGTTGATTGAGCAAGTGGATGAGTTTGTATATTTGGGATGTTTATTTAGCAGGGATGGTAGATATGATAAGGATATAGAACGACGAGTGAACGCAGGAAATAGAGTGAATGGGGCTCTACACGCTATTGTGAGGAGTCAGAATGTGTCAACTAAGGCACGTATGGCAATTCATAATGCTGTGTTAGTACCCACTTTAATGTATGGTAGTGAAAGTTGGGTCTGGCAGAAGAAGCATGAGAGTAGAATAAATGCTGTAGAAATGCGTTCCTTAAGGAGTATGCTAGGGCTGAATCTGAATGACAGGGTGAGAAATAGTGTAATAAGAGAAAAGTGTGGTTTGCAAGATGACGTTGTGACAAGGATTAAGAAAGGAATGCTTCGGTGGTTTGGTCACGTAGAAAGAATGAACGAGGAAAGAGTGACAAAGCAAATTTATGTTGCAGAAGTGAACGGCAGGGTCGGGAAGGGACGCCCTAGACGAAGGTTTATCGACCAGATCGGCGATACATTGAAAATGGGCCAGATTAGGAGTACCCTTAACCGACGAGCGTGTATGCGTAGATATATGGATGTGAAAGAGGCGAGAGAGGTATGTCAGGATCGCGCCAAATGGAAGTCCGTAGTCTCTGCCTACCCCTCTGGGTGACAGGCGTGAGTGTTTATGTTATGTTTTATGTTTATGTATACTATACTTAAATGTCTTTGGGTGACTGATATATTATTATACGGAAAAAACATCCCCGGTTTCATCGCCCGTGTGTCGTAATAGGAAAAGCTATGGGAAATGTAAAAATTTCATGACTTCCGATATTAAATATCAAAAGCGGCTCGCAAGGCAGCAACGGCAAAATAGCAAGATACTAATGCAATCCCATGCAATCCACTGTCCTACAAAGCTACTTGTGTTACGCGTTATGCCTATAATATGGTTATATGCATCCAAATTCCTCTTTACACTTAGGATATCCGAAGACGGCGTTTTACGTTAAATTACGACATCAATTACCTAATTCAAATTTTAACTACCTCAGGAATTAACTAACGTATAGGTAGAAATCGGAACAAAATCACTTGTGCTTAGTTTTACATTTATTTGTCCAGTAATTGGACGTGGTTATGCAAAAAGGATCCAACCCTAAAAAGAAAGCTAATTTGAGGTTATGAAATTTGAAGAATGGATATGTATGGCTTGTGTGTGTGTTTGTAATTTTTCTTCTTATTTGTGTTACTTTCGCTAAAATTGTTGCATCACTAGTATATATACAATAATCTATGCATAATAGTATAGACCATAAACATTATTTTTTAACTGAACATTTTTGACACAAATTACATTGGATCCTTTTTGCGTAACTATGTTCATTTTGTCCAATATTTTAATTTTATAATATACTAGCTGGCCAGGCAGACGTTGTTCTGCCCTCTCCGACGACCCTGTGTCCTATAAAAATTCTTAAATTCGTAATAAAAAATATTGAGGGTCACTTATAGGGATAAAAACTATCCTATTTCTCAAGTTGTACCAAACTGCACAGAATGTGCAAAATTTCATTGAAATCAGTTCAGTAGTTTAGGAATCCATCGCGGACAAACAACGTGACACGTAATTTATGTTAAATAAAGATATAATTTAAATAAAATCTACATTTAAGTTGCGTATTAAAGATTATATTTAAGTAAATTATTTTGCAATATTCTGTATGGCTGAAGGAGTTCATCGCGGACAAACAATGTGACACGTAATTTTTATATATAAAGATTATGTATTAATATTAATAAATTGTGCTATATTGTCCCTTGGGTGTCCCGATAGAAGGTATATTCATCTCACATATAATATACCTCATATAAAATGGTACACATTGACAACACATTAATTAATCATACAACTTAATATTTTTTTATTCCAACAGTTCTGACTTGTACGTGCGGTCCATTCGAATGTAATTGCCGATGGCGTAATGAAACACCTACTGAGGCCTACTCAACTACGACGTGGACACCAGTGGAGCACCAGGCCTATGTTGCATACCCTCCAGCACCACCGGCACCATCACTCCCGCAACACCAAACTTACGATACTTCATTGCCCGCAGATGATATATTCCACCCAGAAGAAATCTTTCAATTAGACCAACCTATCAGGCTTGACTTTCCAATAGAGGAGAACACTCTAGAATCGCCTCCAACCTTCGCCGACCTCAACAATGACAATTCCAGACCTGAAGACGCCTATTGGCTGGATTGGCAAAGAGCTGCCGGTGGATCGGAGTCAAGCGAAACTCCCTCGCCAGAGCTCTTTGGTAATGGATATCAGCACCCTGAAGCATTCTGCGACCAACAGCCATATCCACACCAACTATATTACCCAGAGGAGGCGCAATATTATCCAATTGAAGGTTCTAGAGAATCGCCAAATATGGAGCTGCAGGAACAACGTTACTACAGATATGGTCAAGACTGTGTTCAGAATAATATGGACATGCAGTCGTGGAACTATTCTGACTGTGCGTTCGCGTCGCATTTTGATGTCCAACACTCGCAAGCAGTGAACTCATTCGGTAGTCTCTTATAATGTTCCTCGATAATTATGTACATAGTGTATTGTAAATTGTAAATAATTTGTTATCGTCAAATATATTGTACATTCCATATAGCTTTATTACACCGTCAATGCGGGGAAATACTTTTCATTTATTGTTTCATCAGACGATTTGGCTCATATAAATAAAACAATGTTTTTTTTTTTACAAAATCTTCTATTTATTGTATATAAAAATTACATTAAAATTGTCAATTTAACATATCTTTTTATTTCTAACGATAAAATTGGTCACTACAAAATAGTCCATAAAGCGATCACACATTGAATTTATATATGCATTTGCAATCGTGAAATATTTCAAAAACAAAAATACATCATAATATTATATCATCAAAATAATATGAGTTTAAATTGTTTAACAACAATGCAGCATCTGATTACGAGATTATTGTTTGCCAATACTTCAGCACTTGTGGGAGTGTCATTTATAAAGCCTAATAGCCTTTGCTTCCATTTTAAATGATACATTCGCAACATAACTGCTTCCGAATACTTTTTTACTTTACAAATTTAGTAATCATTGATACACAATCAAAAACATTATTTCTAAGACAAAGGTTTGTTTCTTTATAACATTAGATTAATGAATAAAAATCTTTTTACCACGTTTACTTATCACCTGATCATCAGTATTGCTAAATACTATTTTAACGCACAATTTATCCTTATTTTATGTAAACAATTACATTTTTCATTGTGTACACCACATTTGGGCCAAAAGACGTGAATAGTAAAAATCTTACTTCATTTTATCTCAAAACGTGTATTACTTTACGTCCTTAGCAATAGGCCCATTTATAAACTTAATTAAAATGTTTTTAATGTTTTATATTCGTAAAGTTATTATTCAAAGGGTTGAGGAGAGCACAGCACGCACTATCACAGCAGTCGGCAACCCGAAACAGTGTCCCTAACCCCAATTAGATTCCAAAGAAAAAACACGACCACACTTAAGGTTAGAGACACAAACAGCCCCATGTTGGGCGCCATAATAATAAGGCCACAAATAAATTTTAACACGAAGCAATGCCTTCTTGTTGCAATTTACACTTCAATAACAAAATACACTAGCACGGAAACCGCTAGAACAATATTTCGGACGCAAGTGTTTACGGTTAAACAAGAGATTGTGATATCCTTAAATACGTAACTCTATACCTAAAATGCCAGATTTAAAGAGTCTAAACGTTGTAACTGAAGCGAGATCGTTTATTTAAGCGTCATTATAACCTGCATAGAAGCTAACACATGCTTAAAAGACGAAATTCTAACCTGAGGAACAAGTATGTCCTACTAGAACTACTATGACTTAGATATCAATATAGTAAGACTTAATGATAGCAGAATTATAAGAATTAAACTTTATTATTTCAATCTGTAATTAGACATTTGATATAACCTTTATATTTTGTTGGATATTCTACGCATTTCGATATACCTATAAACTGTAAAACTAATGTTAGAATATATTATAATTTTTGTGCTATTAATGAAGTAACACATAACCTTAATCCAACAAATCCCAACTCGCACATTCATATATTTAATATTGCAAATGAAACTAAATTAATAACAAAACACGAAAAGAACACAAAAATAAATCAACAAAAGAGCAATTCAAAAATAGTTTATTACTTTCAAATATCAAATATATTATTTGGAGGACTAAATAGAAAATTTGTACTATAAAAAAAATATCACCAACTAGTAAAGTAATTTATATGGAAATATGCAACTTCCTAAAATCATTAATAAAAGAAAAAATTTAAGAGTATCTTTTTCATAACAAAGTGTAAAACTATTTTTAATATTTCAAGAAATTTTTTAAGAAAGATTTTGTTTTAATTCCATTTCAACTACTTTATACAAATTAAAAGCACATCCACCAATTCATACTAAAGTTTTGTTTGGTGTCACCAAGGACATTTCGATACATTACTTCTTTATGTAACTTAAGCCTCTGGAAGACATCAAATAGGTGGAAATATAATATAGCAGTGACCAAAAGAACACACTTTTCAAATTCATAGTTAATTTTTTCATCAAAGTATTTATCTGCATTTAAATAGTATATTTATAAGAAAAAGATACTAGATATATTAAAAATACAATCTCTCCTAAATTCTACTGATATTAATTAGGAGGTTAATTCGCAGACATCCCTTACTAATATTAAAATTTAAAACAAAATAATCCCACCAATAGGTGATTGCATCAAGTTATATAATATACATATATATATCACTGACTTAAATTTAAACAACTTTATACATATGCAACTTGTACAATTAAAGTAGATAATTTTTATCCCTGGCTCTAAAGCATGCATAAATAAAAACAGTGTACTAAAGCATGCATATCTGTCAATATTAGTGCAATATCTACCAGACTCAGAAGTCTTTAAGTTTCCAGTTTTTAAACATTGAAATTTTGATATTTATTTATTTTATATTTTCTTAGGTGTTGTACAACTAGAAAAATTAATGTAACAAATTCTCATTCTGAATGTTAAATACATTGTGTCCATCAACAAAGATATCTCTCTGTTATAACAGAAGGAAAAACTGAAAAATTTAAGCCCACTTATAAAATTAACTATATTTTAATATTTACTTGCAAAATATCTAACATTATACTTATACATTTTGACACAGAAGTTAAACAGAATGGTAATGTGTATAAAATGAGTTGTTACAATATTAAATGTATGTAATATATATGTTATTTATTATATTAAAAGTATTGTTCCAACACATTCTACACGTGGCAACCCTATTCTAATGATATTTGTCATATAGGGATAATAAGAATTTAAGACTGAGAGAAAATCCTTTGAATCAATTATAAATCAAATAAGGACAAAATGTTGTCATATCTTAAAATAACCCGATTTAACTAAGCCTCTGTTACTTAAGGTTAGGAAATCACAACATACACAGCTGCCAGTTTAAAACAACATTCAGTATTAATTGGTGTATCAGGGCATTCACTATACAAGTTTACTACAGTTCAATTTTATATAATTGAAAGTTGTTGCAAGTTACAGCACAGCATCCACTAGCTGTTCAGTGCACTGGGTTGTGTTTAGAATATGAACGCATTCATTATGAAACCTCAATAATATTTGCAATCCAATGAAGGTTGGCAAGTCCTGGCACTACATCCACTCAACTAGAACACTACTGTCACATCACTGTATTTTTAACGACAAAAACAGAGGGGTGTTATATGTTTGTAGTGTGTATCTGTATATCCATGTATCTGTGTGTCTCTCTGTGGCGTCATAGTTCCTGAACGGATGAACCGATTTAGATTGTTTTTTTTTGTTTGGAAGGCGTTTTAATTGAGTGTTGTTATATTTCAAGAAAATCTGTTCAGACATTTGAAAATCATCAGCTCTTGTTTTTTTTTTTTTCATTTTAAATTTAAGTTATATTAGTTGCAGCACAGTATTAGATGTTAAGTACATGGAGGTGTGGGTGAGGCATTAAAGTATTTCCTAAACTACTTCGTTATGGTTAATTATTGTTTAATATCAATTTCTGTATCCAATATGAGTGACATATAAATGACCCATTCCAGTAGAAGAGACTCATTGAATAAACCTTGCTATATCTACAAAATATTTTTGTGTCATCACACTGTTACTCTACTAGAGATTGACAATGTAGGTGGGTGTAACGGCATTATGACATCTACATATCAAACTGGTGGTAGCTCAATGTTCACAAGTCCTTGAAATAAACCTAGACTGAGTGAATAAAATTTATTTTCTTAAATAGCATTTTTTTAATTTGATATCATTGTATTCACCAAATGTTCATTTTTATTTACTGTAGCTACCGAAAGGTAATTAAAGGTAAACAAAACAACACAGTGTTCATTAGTTGAGTGATGTGGCTGTGTGGTGTTAGAAAAAACTTTAGTATCATTTCATCTATTCACAGAAGATTGTTGGTAGTTACCGCACAGTTTCCAGAAGACAAATGCAGGATGTATAAGTGTGGTATGAAGATATTCACTATACTTCATTGCAGTTTACAATCATTTACTGATGTTGAAAATTGTTTATTATCACATCACTGTGTCCGTGGTTGTGAGATGAGCACTGTGTGGGTTACCCATACACAATTGTATGGGTTTGGCACAAAGACCCGCACTATATGACTTGATTATTGTGTATTATGATTCACTATGACGTCACTGTATTTCGACAGAACAGTAGCGCTAGTGGGAGCCGGGCGGTGCACTATGGTTAACTATGACGTCACAGTATCCACGGGCCACTAAACGGTGGCAGGGAGGCGAGCAGTGTCGGGTCAGGACACGGCCTCCTGCGCCAGTTCAGAGCCGGGTGGTCTACTACGGTTCACTATGACGTCACAGCGTCCACGGAGCACTAGACGGTCGGTGGCGGGGGGCGCGCGCCCTGTTGCTCCAGCTGGGAGTCGGGCGGTGCATTGCGGTTCACTATGACGTCACAGTGTCCACGGGGCCCCTGGCGGTCGGAGGCGGGGGGCGCGGCCAGCTGGGAGTGGAGCGGTGCACTGCGCTGCACTATGACGTCACAAGGTCCGGGGGGCAGCAGGCGGGCGGCGGCGGGTCAGGGCGCGGCCTCCTGCGCCAGCTCGGAGCCGGGCGGCGCCGCGCCGCGCGCCACCACCGCCACCGCGCTCACCGACAGCTCCAGCGGCTCGCCGCCTGGACACCGACCCACGCTGCACTCCATGTCCGTACTGTAACCAAACAACTAAATATTATACCGCTATTGGATATGGACCTCTCCTGTAGTACGGTGGATTTACCTTAATCGTCACGTATGGCAAGAGGATTGACAATAGCAGTACCAGACGTTTCACACGTTTGACTCTCCTTCGCAAGTCTCGTCACATCACAGCTACTTCTGACATCTGACTTTGACTGCCTCGTTGATTAGTGGTTGTAATAGTGCGACTGCTGATCATGAGGTTCCGGGTTCGAATCCCGGGTCAGGCAAAAGAATCAATTATTGAGCTTTTCGTCGTGGCGTCAGGAAGCTGGCGGTATCTCGCCCCCGTGCCTCGGAAAGCACGTAAAGTCGTTGTTCCTGGGCCTGATCTCTCTCCGATCGTGTCAATTTACCGTTCCATCGGAATATAAGTTAAGGAATAAAGAGTGCACCTGTGCTTGCGGATACACTTGAGCACTATAATCCTGTCCTGCGCCGATGGCTAGTCTACGTGTACGTTGAGACTGGCCGCCATGACCGAAATTCGGTCTGGAGAATGTTATTACTTCAGGCATATGCGATCTTTTTGACATTTCCCATGGTCATCTCTTACAACACCCACGGATTGATAAGGGGTGAAGGATTCTCTTACACCGCCACCACACGGCGTACCATTTTTGCATGTATCAAAATAAACATGGTCTCTATTCGAGTATGATACAGTACTGCAAAATAAATATTGTGCATCGACAAACACAGGAAACAATTGTATATGCATACATTATATATACATTGCAGAAATGATATACGAAAGTAATTTGTTAATATCCTAAAAATACTCGTAATTTCAATTTTACGACAAACAAATAAATGTAAATTATATTTCTAAGAACAGCAATAAGTTACAAGACATGCAAACAGCAAATGTTACCACCGTTTTGTGGAATTGAGTATAACCAAAATTGTGTTTTATTTTTTAAGGTAAGATTTTAAATCTATAATTAAAAATGCATTATTACAACCTTTTGACCAACCAATTATACTTAAGTTATAAGTATCTCACAATACATAAATAGTCTCGCAATAATAATTGGGTAAGAGCAGCTGTATATTATTCACCATCTCGATCTGCAATCGATCATATTCAGAAATACGAAACTTCGTATTTAGTTAGCTGATGCACAATAAATATTGTGCATCAGCTAACTAGCTTATGCACAATATTTGTTGCTAAGTACCTACTGTACGTTGGTGATACGTTTTTGTTTATTTATAACAAAAATACTTGTATAACCTAATATGCAGATAACCGGCAGATCAAAAGTTGAGTATACTCAAAGAAAGTATATAAAAGCGTATGGCTGGGATTTGGTCTAAGTTATACTGTAGTAGCTACCCGTGTGGTTAAAGAATGGGATTGAACATGGCGTTGCCTTTATTCACTTCTCGCTCGCACACTGTCGCTATCTATACTCACACCCGCCGGTAAAGACTAGAAATAATATACGTTGCGATATGCGTTTTTGTAACAAAAAAATAACATTCAGTTCGGTAGCGAATTTATGAGCTACACGCGTTCTAAGAGTTTTCTTCATAATTCTTGTTGATTTTGTTTAACCATATTTGAGTAACCATTTTTGAGTAACCATTTTTAAAGCGTTTGTTCGTCTGTCTGTCTGTCCGTGCTAATCTTGGGAAAGGCTGAACTGATTGTAATAAAAATTTATTTTATAATTTTTATTACAATCAGTTCATTAAATAAGGCCATTTAATAAATGGCCTTTAATGATTATCTTAAATTTAAATAAAGCCATATTAATAGATCCCAAAGCGAAGCCAGAGCGGATCGCTAATTATAAATGATATTTTTAAATTAATGTTAGGTACTTACGTATACAACTCTTTTTAAATATTTTCCCATTAAAAGAAAATTTCCAATTAACCGAATAATATCGTTCGAGTTAAAACAATGTATCGTTATTAGCGGGTTTTCGCTATTGGTATTGTGCATGTTGACGGTACGAGTTCAATGAGCCGCCATTTCTAATTCTATTCTTTATCCGAACGGACTGTATATAGTACAATATAATATAAACTCCTTTACTTACACAGCACTGACTGTGGATATTTGCATTCTGGACGTATTCCACTGCTCACTTGCTTCGATGGAATCCAGCTGGTCTTCTGCGGTCTGCACAGCGGATGTGGATGTTTCACCCTCTACTGGTGACTCCAGGTTTATAAGTGTAGCCGTCGCCACCTCACTCACTCTGCATGACTCATCTGTGTTCGAACTTGTTGATTGGCTTGTGTCAACGGACTTTTGTACATCTGGTAAAAAAAGTTTAAAGTAATAATAAAAATATTCATTATGTACACGTCTTTCTACTTTTTTTCTATTACAACTTTTTTATATTACTATTATACGAGAATAATGCGTAAAAATATAATTTAGCAATATAGTCATTATTCGTCTGCAGTTTTTGAGAATAATTTATTAGTTTCATATATAAAAGTTTTATAAATAAAGCGTATTAAAATTAGTACATGGTACATACTAAGTATAATAATAGTGATATAATGGCAAAAAATATGTTTGGGAGTGTATATTCAATTAATAATTAAATAAATTGCAATTCAAATGTGTGAATTATACAAACATGGCGTGGTGTATACATCACTTTAAATGAAAATAATATGAAAATATTATGAAGAGTAAAAGCAAAGACCTGGAGCATGCATGTAGGTCAACCATTTCTTGAGCGGTCGATTTTCAGCGAACATGCTGAGAACGCTGCTCTTCATTGCATCTGCAATGAAATGCGCGTCATTCGCGTTAAAAATAAACCACCGTTTACTAAACCGCAACTAAAACAACACTAAGCTATCTGATATAAGCAGAATTTGACTAAACTTTGTACAGCACAAACAAAAATAGCCCAGGGGATGTCGCAACAAAAATAACATATAGATTATTAACAAAGTTAATAACAAAGTACAAGTAGTAGAACAATTTGATAATTGATAGTTTTTATTTGAAAGTCTACTTGTTCATATTAAAACAGCATTATAGATATTTTAAAAACTAAGAGAAAATTATAATTACCATTAATGCTAGCTTTAGTGCAATTATGTCTTACCATACAAATAAACTTCATAAATTACCTTGTTTATGTCTATGGTCACAACATGGCGGCTGCGCCAATTGCGGTCGCAGCGGACGAACACGAACTCTATAGAAACGCGACCCACGTGGCATTTGATAACGATTACCGTTCTGAAATAAAAAAAATATACTACTAATGTTATAATTATAATACAATATTTAGATCAAATAGCCGAAAATTTACACAAAAACAGCCCAACTTTTATACAAACTAGTAACTTATTTTTGTGAAAGTAGGGAACATTCATAAAATAATAATATTTTTAAATAGAAGTAAGGATGACAAACGAGCACATAGTCCACCTTGTGGTAAATGGATACTGTAATGCTGTATTGTGATCCGTAGACATATATCGAGCTATCCTCGATTAAGAATCCAAATTTTTATGCGTTGTCAACCCTGAGGACTAAGATGGAATGCCTCGCTTTTATGCTGCTGTGGTTTTAATTACTACTTTACGCTGCTATTTTGTGAGAGCTTGGTCCTTCCCTGATCAAATGGACCCACACTGCATACAAACATAATTAATATAACTGCAATGTGGCTCTACCACATATAAACAAAATTTCTTCCATTTACGTGAATATGCAAAAAAAATAATGCAAAGAATAAAACATATTAATTGGATGTTTTGCAACAGCCTGATGTCATAAGTGAACCTGGACTGTCTTTCTAACAATTTAAAGCTAGTTACAACTTTGACATCAGGTCAAAACACCTCAATCATCCCGTGACCATGGGTCCTGGAATGCTTTTCAAACATCGATAATTAAAAATTCGTAAATTGAACACAATAAAATCCGTAAAATTCGTTTTTATTAATCGGTATTCATTATAATTCTTGACTGATAGAGAATGACATAAAGCAATTAAATCCGCCCTTTGTAATCCCTAGGTTAAAGTGTTTGCAATAAGGGATAAATAAATAAATAAGTTAATAAAAATATATATGAGTAAGAACAATTTGTTGTTTAGAAAAATTATTTTGTATTCAATATAATTTGTGCATTTTAAAATATTTCACAATAGTTTTGTTTTAGTGTAATACTGTACGGCTAGCAATTTCTAGAATTATTCTCCTACATTAATAATAAGCTGAGACACATTAATAAATTTGAATACTATGGAACTTGCCTTTTTTGCATAACAAAACTCCTTGGATTCAACTGTAGCAACAGTGTAGAGTTTTCTTTCACTTTCGTTCTTGACTTGTATACTAAGATCCAGCGC
Source organism: Parnassius mnemosyne (assembly GCA_963668995.1). Lineage (NCBI taxonomy): Eukaryota > Metazoa > Arthropoda > Insecta > Lepidoptera > Papilionidae > Parnassius > Parnassius mnemosyne. The sequence goes on along the minus strand of CAVLGL010000148.1, from coordinate 35,973,573 downwards.
TGGCAGGCAGTCACTGTGAACGAAGTACATCATCGATGCCTCCTGCAACATAGTTTAGTACATAATATCATTTTAATTGAATAAATTATAACAATGTTATAACATTTCAAAAATATCTTTAGAACACCTAGTAGTATACAAGTAGTATATATAATATATACACCTCTTAGTATAGAAATTATTAACGATTAATCTTTTATTTATTTTGATGATTAAGTTAATGTCTTTACTTTGGTTTTATTACATTTTTAAATTAATTCACAAGTACATTCATTTACATGTACTTATTATAGTTCTTCAACTTCATGTATGTAGTAGGTACCTAATATTAACTTATTGTTTCTCATGGTAAGTGAATTGTATTCTTTGTGAAAAATAATTGAACTGTAAATAGAAAGCAAGATAACCAATGAAATACCAAGAAGTAGGATTAACGGTGCGAGTATCTCGAATCTGCGCTTATCAACTCGTGTGTCGAGCTCGAGCATAAAATTCACAAAATTTCTTGCACTCATATTATATGCCTCCAGCACGATTACGCCACGATTCGTTTGCTGTCCTTCACACCACCATCACATAACTATTACTGTACAATACTCGTTAAGTTTATTAATTAGTAAATTAATTAATTAAAACTAAATTTGTATTAATTTTATAATTTAATCACATGTAATTAGCTAAAAGAAATCAAATATACATACTTTAAATTCGCATTTTATCTACGAATAACCTCGATTAAAAATCGAAATGCAGATGCATTGTCACCACGGAGGACTAAGAGATGCCCGTTTCCAGTAAAAAGGATCTCCGATTCTCTACACTCACCATACGAAACACAGCAGTTTTTAACTGCTATTTTATGTTGGTATTCTGTGAGAGCATGGTCCTTGCCTAGTCGAGCCGACCCATTCGTACTACAACCATATATTGCTGCAGCACGGCTCTACCGTATATGATTATTATGAGGTATGATATTGGTATATCGAACAGGGTGTACAATGGGTACAATTGGCGAGGTTACCTGCATGACAGTGTAGTTGAGGTGCGCGGGGTCCCACAGCAGCAGCACGGTGTGCCCGGGCAGGCACGACGACAGGCTGAGCGCGCCGCCGATGGGTAGAGGGTAGAGTTAGCGAGGTTACCTGCATGACGGTGTAGTTGAGGTGCGCGGGGTCCCACAGCAGCAGCACGGTGTGCCCGGGCAGGCACGACGACAGGCTGAGCGCGCCGCCGATGGGTAGAGGGTAGAGTTAGCGAGGTTACCTGCATGACGGTGTAGTTGAGGTGCGCGGGGTCCCACAGCAGCAGCACGGTGTGCCCGGGCAGGCACGACGACAGGCTGAGCGCGCCGCCGATGGGTAGAGGGTAGAGTTAGCGAGGTTACCTGCATGACGGTGTAGTTGAGGTGCGCGGGGTCCCACAGCAGCAGCACGGTGTGCCCGGGCAGGCACGACGACAGGCTGAGCGCGCCGCCGATGGGTAGAGGGTAGAGTTAGCGAGGTTACCTGCATGACGGTGTAGTTGAGGTGCGCGGGGTCCCACAGCAGCAGCACGGTGTGCCCGGGCAGGCACGACGACAGGCTGAGCGCGCCGCCGATGGGTAGCGGGTAGAGTTAGCGAGGTTACCTGCATGACGGTGTAGTTGAGGTGCGCGGGGTCCCACAGCAGCAGCACGGTGTGCCCGGGCAGGCACGACGACAGGCTGAGCGCGCCGCCGATGGGTAGAGGGTAGAGTTAGCGAGGTTACCTGCATGACGGTGTAGTTGAGGTGCGCGGGGTCCCACAGCAGCAGCACGGTGTGCCCGGGCAGGCACGACGACAGGCTGAGCGCGCCGCCGATGGGTAGCGGGTAGAGTTAGCGAGGTTACCTGCATGACGGTGTAGTTGAGGTGCGCGGGGTCCCACAGCAGCAGCACGGTGTGCCCGGGCAGGCACGACGACAGGCTGAGCGCGCCGCCGATGGGTAGAGGGTAGAGTTAGCGAGGTTACCTGCATGACGGTGTAGTTGAGGTGCGCGGGGTCCCACAGCAGCAGCACGGTGTGCCCGGGCAGGCACGACGACAGGCTGAGCGCGCCGCCGATGGGTAGCGGGTAGAGTTAGCGAGGTTACCTGCATGACGGTGTAGTTGAGGTGCGCGGGGTCCCACAGCAGCAGCACGGTGTGCCCGGGCAGGCACGACGACAGGCTGAGCGCGCCGCCGATGGGTAGAGGGTAGAGTTAGCGAGGTTACCTGCATGACGGTGTAGTTGAGGTGCGCGGGGTCCCACAGCAGCAGCACGGTGTGCCCGGGCAGGCACGACGACAGGCTGAGCGCGCCGCCGATGGGTAGAGGGTAGAGTTAGCGAGGTTACCTGCATGACGGTGTAGTTGAGGTGCGCGGGGTCCCACAGCAGCAGCACGGTGTGCCCGGGCAGGCACGACGACAGGCTGAGCGCGCCGCCGATGGGTAGAGGGTAGAGTTAGCGAGGTTACCTGCATGACGGTGTAGTTGAGGTGCGCGGGGTCCCACAGCAGCAGCACGGTGTGCCCGGGCAGGCACGACGACAGGCTGAGCGCGCCGCCGATGGGTAGCGGGTAGAGTTAGCGAGGTTACCTGCATGACGGTGTAGTTGAGGTGCGCGGGGTCCCACAGCAGCAGCACGGTGTGCCCGGGCAGGCACGACGACAGGCTGAGCGCGCCGCCGATGGGTAGAGGGTAGAGTTAGCGAGGTTACCTGCATGACGGTGTAGTTGAGGTGCGCGGGGTCCCACAGCAGCAGCACGGTGTGCCCGGGCAGGCACGACGACAGGCTGAGCGCGCCGCCGATGGGTAGAGGGTAGAGTTAGCGAGGTTACCTGCATGACGGTGTAGTTGAGGTGCGCGGGGTCCCACAGCAGCAGCACGGTGTGCCCGGGCAGGCACGACGACAGGCTGAGCGCACCGCCCGCCAGCCCGCACGGCGTGTGGCAGCGTGCCCGCGCCCGCCCCTCGCGCCCCGCCCTGCCCTCCTCCTTCTTCGGCGACGACCTCATCCCAAAACATACCATCACTCTTTTTTTATAGGATAAGAGTGACAAACGAACACACAGTTCACCTGATGGTAAATGGATGCTGTGGCCTATAGACATCTACAGCGATTAAGAATTAAAATGCAGATGCGTTGCCACCTGTGAGGACTACGATGGAATGCATCGTTTCCAGTAAAAAAGATCTCCAGTTGCCTACTCTCTCCATATCCGATCGAGCCAACCCATTCATGCTACAACTATACCAGTAATACAACTGCAGCATGGCTCTACCACGTATACAAAATTCCAAGTATAAGCCAATGCCTGTTTACTACTATCCCACCTCTGCCTCGACTCTGGTCGCCTCGTCGGTCTAGTGTCTGTAAACACGGTTACCGATCACGAGGTCCTGAGCCAGCAGGCCAGCTCAATATCAATTATTGGACTATTCTGTCACGAAATCCTCTACTATCTCTCTCCAGTCGTGTCGAACTACCATCCCCGATCGGACTATGAGGGTAAAGAATTATAAAGTGCAACTGTACTTGCACATACACTTGGGCACAGTACTTTATTATAAAATTACTATAATGAATTGCTAACTACCCAGTTGTCCATCCTGAAATGGCATCAAAGCTGTTTTGTAACACAAATGACTGATTTTAGTAGCTAACTGCTGATTAATGAGAATTCAGTCTTTCAACTAACGAATTACTATATAGTGTATATTCCAAAATAATTTTATTTTCCACTATCCAATTTATTCTACATACACACCTCCCCTCACTGTCATCTTCTCGACTCTTTTCTCCTTCCTCATTCTTTTTTTCCAACTCTTTTTTCAACTCTACTACTTGATGCTGAAGAGCAGCCTTTTCGTTTTCAAGTGTTGCCAGCTAAAATAAATGATGACATTAATAATTACAAATAGATTCAATCATTGATTTTACATTGCGAAAGAAAAACCATTACCTCATATATCAATATGCAGAAAGGAAAGCCAGATGGGCAAGTCCATCTGGAAAGCTAGGTGGACGAGTTCATCTGGCTTTCCAGAGTAGGAACTATGGGAAGCCAGGTGGGTGGTTAAACTATAAATGTAATTTAGCACATTCTTAAAAATACCTATATCCGGCAGTAGATTGAACACGAATTGTGTTTGTATTATTTTATTGTACTTATTCATTATACTCAATGAAACTAATTTTTAGGAAAAAAATTGCCTAATAAAACAACAAAAAATTTCTAACTCAAAAATTTTTAGACAGCTTTAAACTTTTTAACTTTAAAACGTTATAATATATCTAAAATATATTAAAAAAATGTTCAGCTTCGAAATTAAATTGGCTTAACAATGGTAGTGAAAATAATAGAACAGCAAAGTTTATATATTCTGAACTAATTTGGTCCTTATATCTATTGCCGAAAGATGAACTATCGAAACCTAAAAACTGTATTTGAAAACAAAATAATTGTTTAATATCTTACCCAGACCAAGATACTGTTTTAATCTGTCTAGTTAATTACATGCGGCTTTACTTATTGCTTATTGTTGATTATTGCGTATTGCATACCTTAAGCGAAAGCGCAAGGTATGTATGTTCTACTATCGCTTAAAAATTAAGATTCCAACGTTTTATCGAATAAAATCGTATCTAGCAATCATATTATACATATATGTGCTTTACATTGTTAGAAAGATAAATGATTGTTGAACTTATTAATATATTTTTTAAATCGATTAATTGCTATTTTTAAATAAAAAAGGGGTTTTAATGGCTTATGGTGTGGATTTATCATGTCCCCAAGGCTTGTAAACACAATAACTTTTGAAAATATCAATTGTTAAACTCAATTTATTTTTTAATCTCTTCACCTATCATGTGGGAAGCCACTGAATGTAAATGGCAGTGTAATTTTGTTTTGTTTAGCTAAAATTAATTTTTTTCGGCTCCAAAATGGCGAAATTTTCGTTGATTTGGTTGCCTTGTATGTAAATTATTTCTGTAAATGGGGAGCTACAGCCACAGAGTAGTTTAGTTCGGCTTCAGTCACCGTCGTGAGTGGACATTGTTTCGGTTGTTTGCAGCGGCTCAAAAAGATCGCTGTACAAATACACAATATTCGAATAACCAAATTTATTAATATTTGATTATAATAATAATAAGAGATTTTTTTTATTACAATATTTTAAAAGCACAGAATAAATAATAGTAGTACGTACTAAAAGTAAGTAGTATAATTTTTTTTGTCACGGGTGACATTTTCATGGTTTTCGAGGGTTTTGAAACCGATAGTGCTGTCGAAATGTAAATCCAAGATGGCGGCCGCAATAGGTATCAATTTTTTCATCATTGGTGTCATTTTCATGGTTTTCGAGGGTGCTGAAGCCAATAGTGCTGCCGAAATGTAAATCCAAGGTGGCGGCTGCAATAGGTATAAATTTTTTCATCATGGGTGTCATTTTCATGGTTTTCGAGGGTGTTAAAGCCGATAGTGATGTCGAAATGTAAATCAAAGATGGCGGCTGCAATAGATATCAATTTTTTCATGACGGGTGTCATTTTCATGGTTTTCGAGGGTGCTGAAGCCGATAGTGCTGTCGAAACGTAAATCCAAGATGGCGGCTGCAATATATATCAAGTTTTTCATCTTGGGTGTCATTTTCATGGTTTTTGAGGATGTTGAAGCCGATAGTGCTGTCGAAATGTAAATCCAAGATGGCGGCTGCAATAGATATCAATTTTTTCATCATGGGTGTCATTTTCATGGTTTTCGAGGGTGCTGATGCCGATAATGCTGTCGAAATGTAAATCCAAGATGGCGGCCGCAATAGGTATCAATTTTTTCATCATTGGTGTCATTTTCATGGTTTTCGAGGGTGCTGAAGCCGATAGTGCTGTCGAAATGTAAATCCAAGGTGGCGGCTGCAATAAGTATAAATTTTTTCATCATGGGTGTCATTTTCATGGTTTTCGAGGGTGTTAAAGCCGATAGTGCTGTCGAAATGTAAATCCAAGATGGCGGCTGCAATAGATATCAATTTTTTCATGATGGGTGTCATTTTCACGGTTTTCGAGGATGCTGAAGCCGATAGTGCTGTCGAAACGTAAATCCAAGATGGCGGCTGCAATAGATATCAATTTTTTCATCATGGGTGTCATTTTCATGGTTTTCGAGAGTGCTGATGCCGATAGTGCTGTCGAAATGTAAATCCAAGATGGCGGCTGCAATAGATACAAATTTTTTATCTTGGGTATCATTTTCATGGTTTTCGAGGGTGTTGAAGCCGATAGTGCCGTCGAAATGTAAATCCAAGATGGCGGCTGCAATAGGTATCAATTTTTTCATCATGGGTGTCATTTTCATGGTTTTCGAGGGTGTTAAAGCCGATAGTGCTGTCGAAATGTAAATCCAAGATGGCGGCTGAAGTAGGTACCAATTTTTTCACCTTGGGTTCATTTTCATGGTTTTCGAGGGTGTTGAAGCCATAGTGCTGTCGAAATGTAAATCCAAGATGGCGGCTGCAATAGGTATTAACTTTTTCATAATGGGTGTTATTTTCATGGTTTTCGAAGGTGTAGAAGCCGATAGTGCTGTCGAAATGTATTTAAACTACTTTAAAAATTCCGTATAATCATGTTATACGTAATTTTTTTAATACGCTTAAGGTATGCCCAATTGGATTTACCAATATATTTAAATTAATTATTATTTATCTCTATACCTGTTGTACTCTTTCTATTGTTATTTAATGAAAAGGAAGAGAGAGAGAGATCAACTTTAAGCATTTTTTAAATTGACGTCGATTTTTTTGAGTAAGGGCGACAATGTACTCAATATAATTTTCAATAGTGCGCACGGAGGTTTATACTTTTTGGACGAAATGCATGGGAGTTTTTCAAAACCTGAGTAAAAGAGTTGGTAGGGGACGCTGGGCAGCGCAGATCCGATGCCCTCGCATTGATAATGCTGCTTCTCATCACCAGTGTACTAGTGTATTCATTTGGCATTTTTGAAAGAATTTTTCGCATTAATCATTCGTCAATTCGTCATAGCCTCGTTTGTCAATCAGATCCTGCTGACTGCGTCACATGCAAGTGTAGTTACTTAGTTAAAAGACTGAAGAAGTGAAAAAATTACCTGCGTCTTAAGCAAAGTATCGTAGTCGTTGGTCTCGGGGTCGGTGAGCTGTTGTATAGTCTCGCGATACTTCATGCACTCACGCGCAAGCGTCTGTTCGCGTTCGCGTAATAACTCCAACTGTCGATCCTTTTCGGAGAGCAGTCGACGGGTCACGTCGTTTATTGTTACCTAAATATATAATACGTTAAAATACGTTATTCTTTACAATCTGAATTAGAAACCCTTATATTATAAACAAAATTAACCGTTTTTTTTTAATTGAACAAATTTTTACGGATTTCATCGCGTTTAATTAGCTTATTTTTATATTCCCGACGTTTCGAGTGCTCACAGTCATGGTGGGATTGAGGATTAACTTACATTGGGACCGCTGTCAACCGTGGCCGTAGTTAAACACCGCTACCTTCTTTTGATTAACTATGACATAAGTAGTTTCATTCAATATGTAGTGTTGGCGCAAAAATAAGAAATAATTAACAATTTTTACGTAATTTTATAGTATAAAGGTGACAAACAAGTATTCTGTCCAGGTAGTGGTAGTGAATACTGTGGCCCTTAGACATCTACATTTATCATCGTTTAAGGGACCTTCAAGAAAAGAGCTTACACCTTTCTAAAAGGCCGGCAACGCATCTGCAATTCCACTGGTGTTGCAGTTGTTCATGGGCGGCGGTAGTTACTTACCATCAGGTGAGCCGCATGCACGTTTGCCCCCTCTTCTATATAAAAAAAATTAATAAAATTGCATTGTCACCTCTGAAGCCTAAGTTAGAATGTCTCATTACCAGCAAGGAAGGGTCTCTGGTTCTCTACCATCACCATACGAAACACGGCAGCATTAATCTGGTATTTTACGCTGGTATTCTATGTGAGCGTGGTCCTTCGCTGGTGAAATCGACGCATTCGTGCTGCATCCATTAATAGTTGCAGCGTGACTCTACCACGTAAAAAATGCTAGAGTATACACATTACGGCTCTAAGAAATATTAAAATGGTATTGACGTGATACTATATATTAAATTGTTTGCACAATCATCATCATCATCATCATTACAGCCTTTCATAAGTTTACTGCTCAACATAGGCCTCCCCCAAGGAATGCCACAAAGCACAGTCCTGAGCCACCTGCATCCATCGACTTCCTGCATGTCATACCAGATCGTCACTCCATCTCGTGAGGGGTCGCCCTACACTTCGCCTACCGGTACGAGGCTGTCACTCAAGAACCTTTCTTCCCCATTGGTTGTCAGTTCTTCGAGCTATATGGCCGGCCCACTGCCACTTCAGCTTACTAATCCGTTGGGCTATGTCGGTTACTCTGGTTCTACTGCGGATATCCTCATTCCTAAGTTTATCACGCAGAGAAATTCCGAGCATAGCCCTCTCCATAGCTCGCTGAGCGACCTTGAGCTTCCTCATACGGCCAGCAGTGAAGGACCACGTCTCAGTTCCGTAAGTCATCACTGGCAACACGCACTGGTTGTACAATTTCGTTTTAAGGTTTTGAGGTATGTCTGACGAGAAGATGTGTCGTAGCTTCCCGAACGCTGCCCAGCCGAGTTGAATCCGTCGATTGACCTCTCGGTCGAAGTTGGATTTACCTAGTCGGACTATTTGTCCCAGGTAAACATACTCGTCAACAACTTCGAGCTTAGTGCTCCCAACAACTACCGGCATAGGTGTGACATGGACATTAAACATGATCTTTGTTTTGTCCATGTTAATCTTAAGATCTATACGTTGGGAGACACTATTGAGGTCATTGAGCATAGTGCTTAGGTCCTCCAGCGATTCTGCCATAAGAACTATATCGGCGGCAAATCGAAGGTGAGTGATGTACTCACCATTGACGTTGATACCGTATCCTTTCCAGTCCAGTAGCTTAAAAACGTCTTGCAGCGGTGAAGAGTTTCGGGGATATTACGTCACCCTGTCTTACACCTCTCTGCAATTGGATAGGTTTCGTACTCTGGTTCTGTACTCGGATAGCCATCGTAGCTCTACTGTACAAGCACTTCAGCACTTCGATATACCGACAGTCCTTGTTCTCCAAAATAATGGAATCCATTATTAACTGCCAGCTCATCCGGTACCTTGAGGATCACCAGCTGATTAGTGACCGCCAATACGGTTTTCGTTGGGGTCGATCAGCTGGTGATCTTCTAGTCTACCTGACCCATAGATGGGCGGAGGCAGTAGAGTCCAAGGGGGAGGCGTTGGCCGTTAGTCTAGACATTGCGAAGGCCTTCGATCGGGTTTGGCACAAAGCGCTTCTTTCGAAGCTCCCTTCCTATGGGCTTCCCGAGAAATTGTGCAATTGGATCACCAGCTTCCTTGCAGATCGGAGCATCAAGGTCGTTGTAGACGGTGCATGTTCTGACTACAAGCCTATTAACGCTAGTGTTCCACAAGGCTGTGTGCTATCACCAACGCTGTTTCTTCTGCATATCAATGATACGTTGCTAACTGGTAACATTCATTGCTATACGGATGACAGCACTAGTGATGCTCTATACACCGGCCGTGCCAATATTTCTCGGGAAAACGTCGCCGAATACCGGAACAAACTTGTGTCTGAAGTCGAATCTTTGCTGAACAAAGTCTCGGATTGGGGGCGACTAAATCTAGTCCAGTTTAATCCTCAGAAGACACAAGTTTGCGCGTTTACCGCTAAAAAGAACCCCTTTGTCGTATCTCCTCAGTTTCAAGGCACTCCCCTTCTTGCCTCAGCCAGTATCGGTATCCTCGGAGTCGACATATCAAGTGACGTGCAGTTTCGTGGTCACTTGGAAGAGAAGGCCAAATTGGCCTCTAAAAAGCTTGGCGTGCTCAGCAGAGCGGGACAGTATTTCATGCCGGCACACCGCCTGCAACTTTACAAGGCGCAGGTTCGGCCTCACATGGAATACTGTTCCCATCTCTATGGACTAGTTCGTCCGGTTCAGGGACCAGTTTACTACTCGGATCTCGTCAGCGATGTGGTAAACTACGGACTGTTGCGCGAGTTTGCGCATAAGTGGCACGATCGCAGTACAAGGCAGGATGGAAAGCTGGTAGGAGCGCCCAACGACGTAGGCGTCAATGTGTCGTCAGCCCCAGAAGGGGGAGAATCACGTTAAACTGGGACAAGGAATAGATTAAATATTTGTAGGGAGTCAAGAAAGTGTGCCCGGGAAAGAGCCACATGCAAGTACCGCGCGCATCTCCCGAGATTCGGCCCGTATGACCTGAGGGTCGGTGGGGCCATGGGAGGTGGAGGGTTGTTCCTATCTCTGGGCAGGGTCTCCCCAGTGCCAGCTCCTTCCACTTGACCGCATCCAGCGCAGAGCGGCTCGAATCGTCGACGACCAAGCCCTTTCCGATCGGCTCGATTCATTGGCACTGCGAAGAGATGTTGCATCCCTTTGCATTTTCTACCATGGGGAGTGCTCTGAGGAATTGTTCGGATTAATCCCAGCCGCCAAATTTCACGAACGCACATCGCGGCAGAACTCCCGATACCACACCATCTGGATGATTGGCGGTCCACCACTGTGCGATTTAGAAGATGTTTTCTTCCTCGCACGACTTCCTTGTGGAATCTATTACCATCAGCGATTTTTCCGGACCGATACGACTTAGGGACCTTCAAGAAAAGAGCGTACTCCTTTTTAAAAGGCCGGCAACGCATCTGCAATTTCCTCCCTGGTGTTGCAGTTGTTCATGGGCGGCGGTAGTCACTTACCATCAGGTAAGCCGCATGCTCGTTTGCCCCCTCTCCTATAAAAAAAGGTCAACTTGGCACCGCTGAAGGGACTGCAGCACCGCCCAAATTTCGACGGAATCAAAGGCTTTCTCATAGTCCACATACGCTAGGCATAGCGGCAAATTGTAGTCCTCCGACTTCTGTACAACTTGCCGAAGGGTATGTATGTGGTCTATGGCGTTAAAGCCCTTTCGGAAACAAGCTTGTTCGGGAGGCTGGAAGTCGTCAAGTCTGCGCGCGACACGATTCGTAATGACTCTCGAAACCAGCACGGAGACGCGGCTCAGAAGGGAAATCGGTCTGTAGTTCTTCAAGAGAGCATTGTCACCTTTCTTGAAGAACAAGACCACCGCACTTCTGCTCCACGCCTCCGGTGTAATGCCACCACGGAGGACGGAATTAAAGAGCCTCTGAAGGACTTCCAGTACCGGTTTTCCACCCGCTTTCAGAAGCTCCGCTGTAATTCCATCCTCACCTGGGGCCTTGCCGTTTTTAAGATGCTGGAGAGCTATTCTAATCTCGTTCAGACTGACGTCCGGGATATCTTCGGAATAGTGTCGGATAACACTCGCTCTTGGATCGTTATTTACACTTGCGTGTGGCTCCAACAATGACATGTACAGCTGTCCATAGAACCTCTCAATCTCACTCAAAATCTCAGGTGCTCCGGAAACGATGCTGCCACACTCGATCTTCAGCTTTGACAGTTGACTCTTTCTGGCAGACAGATCTCTGGCCAAAGACTTTGGAGCCTTGGTTCCGCTCGATCGCTTCTTCAATACAAGCTGTATTGAAGTTGCGTAAGTCCCGCCGCATGCATTTGGAGATCTGTCTGTTCAGTTGCCTGTATGCTGTCAAATCTGTTGAAGAATGTAACTTCATCTCCCGTCTAACAGCCATGAGATTAAGAGTGTGATCGGAGAGTTTTTGTGTTCTTCTGCGGCGGGTCTTGCAGAACTTAGCTCCGACCGCATGGACAGTTTCCACGAGCTTGTTATTCATATCGTCCACTTCATTGCAGTCTTCTAGGCACTGAAAACGGTTTTGTAACTCGAGCTGAAAGGTTTCGGGACTTTGGAACAGAGCACGAGGGGGACGGAGCGTTGACTTCATTAGACGAGACCTCTCCAACTTAACGTTTAGGTTCAGTGTGCCTCTAACCATTCGGTGATCGCTACCAGTTTTCGCCCTCGCGATCACGGAGACATCACTGAACAGTTGTCGTCTGGTCGTCATAATGAAGTCAATCTCATTTTTTGTCGAACCGTCGGGGCTCGACCAGGTCCACTTCCTGTGGGGCCGCTTCTGGAAGAAAGAGTTCATCATAAAGAGTCCCTCTTTCTCCATGAAGTCGGCCAGCTACTGGCCTCTTGGGTTCCGTTGCCCTATTCCAAATTTCCCTACTTTCAGCTCACCGTTCTCTCTTGTGCCTAGTTTTGCATTGAAGTCTCCCATTAACACCGTATATTCGGTTTTGGAGGAATGCATGGCTCTAGAGATATCCTCATACATTTCCTCCACCTCCTCATCGGGGTGTGCCGAGGTTGGTGCGTAAACCTGTATGACCTTCAGCGAATACCGTTTGGTGATTCTGAGTATAAGGTACGCAACCCTCGTCGACACACTCCCGATCTTTACAACGTTGTTAACGAGAGACTTGTGGACGATAAATCCGACACCTCCTTGGGACAGATGGTCGCCCTCCCGGTGATAGAGCAAGTTGCCGGATTCGAGAATTACCGTGTCCTCCCCCTCGCTTCGGACTTCGGATAATCCTATAATATGCCAGCGCAACTTGTCTATCTCTTCTTCCAACTCCACGATCTTCTCGTCAGTCCTCAGGGTGCGTGCGTTGTACGTTGCCAGGTCGAGTCGTCTTAGGTGGCAACCGAACCTGCACCGGAGATTCTTAGCACCCCCTACCCCGCTGTTACCATTTTCGCCACCGTAGCCAGGAATAGAGGGGCCGCCGGGGACTGGGGGCCATCTGTTTGTTGCTCTAATCATTGGGGGTATTTGTGTTTATATGGGGGGATTTGCACAATATTAAGAAATAATTCAGTCATTAATTTCCCCAATATGTTATAATATTTTTATCCCACGACTATGGGTTGGTCCTACTTGTATTGTAGATGCACATGCACATAGTTTTAGTGTACGTAAGCTCGAGTTAAAAATTATAATTGAGTATCATCAATATGGAAAGTAAACGGAAAACAGTCCTTTTCTAAGACTAGAGTAAGGCTTGTTCGACTTCGTATGATATAACACCTATACTTGCAGTATGTACTCATTTTTAAATTAACATGAAATGTAAGTATATTATACTCGAAACTCTCGAAACATTTTGCCTATTCCAAAAAATAATACATTACCTGTTTGTCAGCCTCATATTTGGCTTTCAGCAAAGCAATTTCTGCATTAATTTTCTGCTCACACTCCGCTTTACATTTCTCCACTGCGACTCTCACAGCTTCTTCTTTCTCCACTTCCGCGTTCTCCTTTGTCTGCATTACAATGGCGTTGTGATTGTTTATCTCTATTACATCAGTTCGCTCAATCTTCTCTAAACTGGACTCAGATGGTGACCGATCCATATTGGTCAGTGCTACTAATCTGAATCTGTAAATACAAAAAAAAAACGTAAAAAATATATCTTATATACATTTAATAAAACTATAAGTTGGAATCGAAGAGAGAAGTAAAGTAAGAAGTTCTATTACAATGTTTGGAGTCAAGAGATATTTAAATGATTTTCTTCCTATAGCTATTGTAATAATTCAAAGTTTCAAAGTCGTGCATTAATCGTAACAATATTAGATTGAACTTACCTGGAACGCATGGATTCAACTTCGGCTTTAAAATCCAAGTGCATCTTTTCTTGTAACTCTTTGATTTCTTTTTGCTTTTGTGCTTCCATTTCTTCAAGCTTCTTTTCAAACGCTTTCATTTCCTCTCGAGTTTTTTCTAATAAGTCTTTAGTACCCTGATGTTCCGATTCTAATTTCTCTACTTCTTTGTTATGTTGAATTTTCAATTGTTCTTGTTCATTTTTCAAAGAATTAATGATGTCATCCTTGTCATTAAGGCATGCTTTGATGTCACTTAATTCTAATTCATGATCAACGGTCAGCCTTTGCGTTTGTTCACGAAACCTTATAGCCGTCTCCTCGTTACTCTTCTCCCAAGCATGAATTACTTCTAAATATTTTCCAGATATATATTTTTTCTGTTCCTCTATCTCATCTTTGAGTTTAACTAATTCGTCTTTAATATACATTATGTTAATTTTACACAAGGTGCACAGTTTACTTAAGAAGTCTTGAAGTTTTTCAATGTTCAATTTATGAGTGTCCATATTTTCCTTAAAATTAAAAAAGTTTGTTTACGATACTGATTTATGGATTTATTTACAATTGGAATGCAATTAGATCTATAAAATGCAATAATGTACGCAAAATCTAACTAATGAAAATAAAAATATTAAAGCGAATAAAACTAATAAATAGATTATATTTTCGTGGGGCCGGCGAAGACAGGAGCAACGAAAAACAACTAGTATTAATTCCACCCATAGAGACCTTTTGTTTGAAAATTGAAATTTATCATTTAAATTACTACACGAAAATAAGACTGACTTCTTCAATACCCTTGAAGTTTTACAACTTAAAATCTTTTTAAATTTTTTACTGTATGTCTGTATTTTATTGTATGTACTGTATGTCTTACATAGGTGGAACTATTTGACGTTTACATTATATTCAATGTGCACCTGTCGTTCTTCCCGGCCCCATTCCAAGCTGGACGGTAGTGACTCTTCAATATAAAACTCTGAGTTTTCAAACTCCTCCTTTTGTTTCAGTGGACTTTCCACGGTTTCCAATATAAGGGGTAGTGTTCGCACCTCGGTTACAGTTGATACCGCCATCGTATCGGGAACGCAGGTCGTGGACGCGTCGATTTTCTGCTTGTGTAAACCGCTCTGTCTGCTCAACTTCTCAAAATCGCCTGTTTCCGTTTCTGATTCGATATCCCTGTAAAGCAGCACATAATTAAACCCGGCACCAATGAACAATTTTAAGTTTTTATATAATACGCTCCTTTTTTGATTGAAGTGAGTATGTATGTTAGATAATGAACAGGTTTGTTTTCCTATGCCACTCTAATATAAGACTAACCAAAAACTAACATTTATTACTTGATATAAAAAATGCAAAAGGCTCAGACGAAATTCAATACAACTTTTATTACTTAAGTATTCAGGTACAATGTTCTAAAATATCAGCTACTTATACAAAAAAAAAAATTAATAAAAATTACGATTCGCACTTGGCGTACGTGAGCGCAGTGGGGATCGAATTAAGATGGGAAGATTAATTAGAGAAAGAACTCGCGCCCAGACATCTTACAAAAAAGAAAATTAGAACATAAAGCGTACTAGTCGCCATACCGTTGCATCGCTTAGTAGGCGGAGTTATGATGTACTGTCGTCTAACATTATTGTTCTGCCGTGATCTCTCGATATATAAAAATTCCAAATATTACTGACCAAGACAACACTTCAAATATACGATATAGTTTCAGACGTACATATATACGAGACAAATAAAATCAATATCTTACCTATCGAGGTCCACTTGAACATCAACATCCCTTTCATCGTGGTCAGATGCTGATAACCTGGAATCAAATTAGCAATATTAAGATGTCATCTATATTTAATTATATTATTTAATTTTTAATAATGAGTCGACCTAGCATCGCACGCGTAGCACTGAGCTTTCCGACCCGAAGACTAGGGGAGCGTAGTGGGATGACCTAGGGGGCGCTGTGGTACGATATTGCAAAGAGCTCCCAGATTCTATTTACATTTGAATCTCTTTAACAAATATTCTTCACGGAGCATTAAGTACCCCCAAATGTTAATCCTAAATTACAGTTAAGTGTATTACTATGTTACAAAGTTACCAAACAAAAATATGGTCCAGTTATAAATTGCTATTATGGTTCTCATTGTTAGTAAATATTAATAGATAGCCGTCATATATGTCTTTAGAACTCTTTGTAAAGAACAATTTCACATTTCATTATTTTTACATAACTCTATCGATTAATGGAAGCTCTATGTTTTTTCCGACTTTACCAACAAATATCATCATAACATTTATCACATTATCTAGCTTGCACAAAATGTTCATAAACTTTATACTTAAACATTTCTGTGAATTAGTTTGTCTATTGATGAAAACCAATGAAAATCTCTATAGTAGTTTATAACAATCTATAACCCATTGAACGACAAATTTATTGTCATAGCATAACGCCTGACACTTTTTATAATCAGTTTGAAATGAAAATTTAGCATTGAACTTAACTTATCTGCTAACGGAACACTATCAATAACAAACAAACCTTTGTCGGAAAAATTTCACTGTGGCTTCCATATCATAGTGGGGCACATTCTGGGCCAATTCTTGAAATGTATTAGAAATAAGCTGCACATCCTCATC
Organism: Parnassius mnemosyne; assembly: GCA_963668995.1. NCBI lineage: Eukaryota > Metazoa > Arthropoda > Insecta > Lepidoptera > Papilionidae > Parnassius > Parnassius mnemosyne. The sequence continues at coordinate 35,957,183 of CAVLGL010000148.1, read as the reverse complement.
CGTTATTTTCGGGAGGCGGGCGTCGAACGCAGGCGGCGCTTGTGTAGCAAATGTCGGTGGGAGGTCAGACATGCCTGGGAATAGATTCTTAAGAAAATGTCCGTCGAACAACGTATTGAAGTCTTGACGACGGTTTACTTCTTCTTCATGAATCTTTTGTAATTTCTCTGCGAGATCTGTTGCCCACTGCAAGTAACAAAATGCATTTAGACTACAAAGCTTTTCACACATATTACTGAAACACGATAATGCCGCATTCCATGTGGAAATAAAAGAATCAACAATATTGGAAATAAAACCATATATTTTTTATAATCACAGTTTAAAATTCAATATTTATACTGTGAAACCTTGATATTACAAATCTTAAGGAGATTAGGAAATATTCATTATACCACTTTTTGTTACAATAAGGTTTGTTTATACGGAGGTTAGGTTGGTTTAATATTAGTTTTAGCAAGGTAAGCAAACTTAAAAGAAGTAAAATACATTATAATGAATGCCTTACAACACTTCCTGGTTTGTTTTACGATAAATTCAACGTGTCTGAACCTGTAGAGAAATGAATTCTTGTTAGAAATGGATTGGTAGAATACCTTATGCAGAGGTTAATTATACTTTCTATTTATGTTTTGCAATGATTGAAAAATCGTTATAAAAAGGTTTTTACAATTTTTATTCATAATGTAATAGTATATCTTGCATTAACTCTTACTGCCAGTTCTAAGGGATTTCTAAAAATTTGTTAAATCGCGTAAAGAGTTATATTGATGCAGGTATAACGAAACCTACTAAACATATAATGTATTTTGTATTTTCTATACATTTCTCGTTGGTCTAGTGGTTGTAGTAGTGCGACTGATGATCATGAGGTTCCAGGTTCGAAAAAAAATCAGTTATTGAGCTTTTCCATCAAGAAATTTTCAGTAGCTACCCGGAGTCGGGAAGTTATCGGTGTCTCACGCCCGTGTCTCAGAAAGCCTCCGGTCGTGTCGGTTTACCGCCCCATCGGACTATGAGAGTGAGGGAATAAAGTGCACCTGTGCTTGCATATACACTTGCTCACTATAATCCTGTCCTGCAGCGATAGCTAGTCTCCGTTGAAGCTGACTGCCGTGAACGAAATTCGGTCTGGAGGATATTTTTTTTATAGGATAAGGGTGACAAACGAGCACACAGTCCACTTGATGGTAAGACGTTGCTTTGGCCCATAGACACCTACATCTATCCTCAATTAAGAATCAAAATGCAGACGCGTAGTCACCCTTGAGGACTAAGAGATGGAATACCTACCATACCAACCGCTAAGCGTGTGTGCGTGATCACGCACACACGCTTAGCGGTTGCTATGGTAACGGAATAAATAACTATGACTTACACCAGTGTCATTTTTTTTTTTTTTTGGAGTTTATGGCCTGGCATCTAGACCTTTAGGCCAAGTCTTGAGTATTTTTATTCGGTTTATTATAATTTCCCCACTGTATTTTTGATGAATTTATATAGAGGCACGTAATAGGATCTATTTTTTAACATATCACTCAGGCGGCGGGAGGGATCTTGCACTGTCACTTGATTTTGCACTATGTCACTAATTTCACTGACAAGAATCAATCTGTCAAATGAAAAGCACTCACATGTAAATATGAAATGTTCGATATCACCAACAGAATTATTGCAGAAGGTGCAGTAACTGCTCTCCACTATGCCCAATCGAGCCAGGTGGGCCGGGACGGTGGAGTGACCAAAGCGCAGTCTATTTATAGTGGTAACAAAGTCCCGACTGGCCATTTTCAGTTTGTTATACCATGGTGCTACAGGTAGTTTTTCTTGAACAGTTCCATACCATTTACCCTTCTGTTCTTGATCTTGTTTCCAAAATTCGACCCATAAGCTATTGACCTGGTTGTCAATAGATTGATAACAGTCGGTCAAAGGTACTTTTACTATGGAGCTAACATCCAACATGTTGGTTCCATCACGTGCAATTTTATCTACTATCTCATTTCCTGTTATGCCCCTATGTGATGGAATCCACATGAAAGAGACCTGTATACCCTTTTTTGCATAACTAAATAACAATTTTTTAATATTATACAAAATATAGTTTTTTTTAAAGTCAAATCTGAGATTAGTTAAACTTTGGACCATACTTAAACTGTCTGTTAAAATTAAAAAATTATTAAAACTATTTATATGTGCAATCCTCTTCAGGGCCTCGAGGGCCGCATATACCTCTGCAGTGAAAACACTGCATTTAGGGTCCAGAAGAAAACTTTGACCAAACTTGCATTGTGGATCATAAACGGCACTGCGCACAAAGAGCTCACTTTTGCTACCATCTGTATACAAAGTATAGTAGTTATTGTCGGAAATAAAACTTAATAATTCACAATTATTAAAAAAATTTTTGGTAACAATATTGGTCTCAAATATAATACAGGAATATGGGTATGTGTAGCATGTCCACTTTGATTGTTTAATTACATTTTTAAAATCTTCATTCATTTGCTGTACAATGAGAGGCAAAACTGGAAAATAACCTTGTAAAAGCTCACCTCCCGAAGTCTGCTGGACCGAACATTGTAAAGGAAAAGGTACTATTTTTTTGAGAACATTATCATTACCAGATACCAGCTTTAGTAAATATCTCTCTATTAGCAGAAGTCTTCTAAGACACAGTGGCATTATTTTGGTTTCAACTTCCATAGCTCGTATGGGAGTTGAACACATAGCCCCAGAAATAATTCGCAGAGCTTTGTTTTGAATTATGTCTAGTTTTTTTACACAACTACTATTTGAGTAGGCTAAACAACTGTAGTCGAAATGGCTTCTGACTATAGATTTATATAGCATACTTAAAACTTTGGGGTCTGCACCCCAAGTCACACCAGCTAAACATCTTATAATATTTAAGCCCTTAAGAGAGTTAGTTATAATGTGATTGATGTGTAAATTAAAACAAAGTTTGTTATCAATGACAACACCCAGGAATTTATGGTTAGATACAACTGAAATTGGATGATTATTGTAGAGTATGCCATTAGAGGGAAAATCTTTACTAAAAATCATGGCCTTGCTTTTGTTAGGGTTAATCTGTAGAGCCAACTTGTCATTATAATATATGTACAATTGCTCTAAAGCATTATTTATACTATTTACAGCTCTATCTACATTATGGTCTGTACAATATATTACAAGATCATCCGCAAATTGTAAAATATTTACACCTTCTATATTTACAAAATTAAGAATTTGACTAGTGTATATGTTGTACAACAATGGAGATAATGTAGCCCCCTGCATTGTACCTTTGGAGACCCTTCTGGGACCATGGAGAATATTATTATGCCTTATATACAAAGTTCTATCTATTAAAAAATTAAATAACCATTGGCAAAGTATGCCTGGTATACCAATGTCAGAAAGAACTTGAACCAAAATGCCAGGATCTACATTATCAAACGCACCTTCAATATCCAGAAAAACACAAACACTGGACTTATTATTATTATTGGCATATTTCAGATCTGACAAGAGAGAGATGAAGCTGTCAGCACAACTTCTGCCTCTCCGGAAGCCATATTGAACATGTGGAATGATGTTGTTCGCCTCTACATAACACTCAAGACGCATCTTTAACATGTTTTCATTAAGCTTTCCAACACAAGATGACAAAGATATAGGACGATATGAATTAGGATCTTCAGGTGGCTTGTCAAGCTTAAGTAGAGGGATTACACACTGTGTTTTCCAAGATTCAGGAATTTTTTTTAAGTGCCAAAGAGCATTAAGATTAGCTAATAGTTTCTTTTGTACGGACTGATTTAGGTTTTTGATCAAAATGTATGGACAATTATCTAAACCAGGGGTTGTGTTTCGTCTGGATTGTAAACTTGTACAAAACTCACTCCAAGTAAAGGGTTCTATGAGGAAACTGGACTTCTGAAGACTATTATTAATTTGAAAATAACTTTCTAGATTATCAATAACCCTACATCCATTTCGAGATAATTTGTCTAAAAGAGGGACTACAAATTCGTCTTTATATGTTCTATTATTGCATTTTATTCGTTTAAATAACTTGATGTATTTCCAAATAATACTAACAGGTGTAGTTCTGTTAAAAGTATTACAAATGTTAGCCCAACCATTGCGTTTATGTTCTGAAATAGTCTTTTTCTTAACAGCATTAAGTCTTTTGTAATTAATGTAATTATCAATGGTTGGATCTCTTCTGTACAGTTTTAAAGCTTCATAAGTTTTAATAACACTCTGTTCACATGTGTCACTCCACCAAGGTGCTGGAGGTTTGCAACGATAGTTGTTTGCTTTGACAAACTTTGGCACAGTATCTCTCCTAAGTGTATCAAGCCTTTCAATAAATTCATCATATGACTGTAATGGATTCTCATTATTAACTTCAAAATTAGAAAAAGCAGTTATAGACAGCTCATTGTATTTTGTCCAGTCTGTCTTGTTGTATAAGAATTTTTCAATGGGAGGATTAATTTGGTATCTATCAACTGACAATGAAACACGAGTAAGCGTAGGAAAATGATAGCTCCCCATACAATCATCATGCACCCACCATTCGCATAGTGGAGTGATTGAAGCACTACAAAAGCTGACATCAATAGCCGATGGATTTCGGTTAGGATAATTAATAGTAGTGAAGCTACCATTGTTGAGGACACATAGATCAAATTCATCAATTAAATCGTATAACTGATGACCCCGACTTTTCGTGGTCATACATCCAAATGCCACATGGTGAGCGTTGAAATCTCCAGCCACATATATTGGCTTAGGCAAATCTCTAATTATATCACGCAGTTTACTTATTCTGAAGTTACCATTCGATGGAGGGCAGTATACACATAAAATCGTTAATTGTTTACCACTTACATATAACAATAATGCCACAGTCTGAATGTCTTGGTAAAATCTGGTTTGAATAATATTATATTTAAAATACGGTTTGATCAAAATTGCTACTCCACCATGCTCATTTTGGGCATTATGATAGTGGAAATTATATCCCGAAATGTTAAAATGCTGAGTATCTTTCAGCCAAGTTTCATTGAGTAGACAGATATCAACATTTTGCTCATCTAAAAATTTAGACAATAAGGATTTTTTCCTATGTATACTTTGAATATTGTACTGAGCTATACATAACTGCTGTATGTTCTGTACTGTACTGTCCATTATTGTGACAGATTTTTTAAAAGTAAGTCTTTAATGAACAGTGTAGTCACAGGTTCATTATCTGTTTTATTACCTAATTCGACTAAAGTTTGGACCATTGCCATCAAAATATTCTTATTGTTTGCAATTTGAGCCTTAAGTTGAGTTTGGTTCAAGTTGGGTTCAGGCACTGTTTTATTTACATTATTTACAATTTTTACATTTTTATTTAATTTATGTACATTTTGGTTTATTGATGGTAGGGTTACAATGCTGCTCGACTGTGCAGGTAAAGACGGAAAATCAGATGACTTAATTGTATTAGCTACAGAGGCATAAGTAATTTTACCCTTTTTTTCAAGTATTTTTTTCATTTTTATTGGGCAAGATTTGGAAATGGCCAGGTGGGGACCACTGCAATTGACACAACACAGGTTTTCTTTTTTATCACAGTCTCTGAAATTATGTTCCCCAGCACATATCGAGCAACGTTGTTTACCATTACAAATTTTCGCAGGGTGGTTGAACTTGAAGCACCGGAAGCATTGTTGTAACGGTGGGATATATTCAAACACCCTGAACGAAAATAGGTCATATTGGATGTTGTCGGGCAGAACATTTGATAGGAAAGTTATACTGACCGTCTCGAGACCTACAGTACTTTGACCGACTTTTTTCGTGAATCTTCTCACTGAAATAATTTCATAAATCGAAGACAATTTCGTATATAATTCCTTGTTCGAAATGTTGGTAGGCACATATCGGATGATTCCAGTTTTTTCTATCTGCGCTGCAGGAATATGCGCCTTTAAGTTGTGCTTTGTTAAAAAGTCTGTATTTGTGATGAAATTAATTTCAGTGTTGTATTGTTTAAAAACAACCGCAATTTTGTTGGCATTGACTCTATGTAAAGCTACCACACCTTTCACCTCCGAAGTAAAAATATGATTTAAGTAAACTGGGCTTTTATTTCCAAGTTTAACCTGTTTGTCCTGGCTTTCAACAAAAACTTTGAAGTCCGTATTTGTACAATGTTCAGGATAAAGTCTCAGATAACCTGGCTTAAAAAACGGAATAAAGTCATCCTCACCGCCGCCTACTTCAGGTCCACTTTCCTTCGTACCTCTTTTACGAACAATTTTGGATCGTTTCGGGGTTCCACCTGGATCCTCCGGTTCATTCATTTTAACAATTTACAAAATGTACAATTATTTACACCGAACAGGATATTTTAACGATAAATATAAAAATTAAATCGACCGCCTCGTTTGGAGTTCCCGCCAAAAAAAAACGCGTAGTCTACACCAGTGTCATTTGTATCTGGGAGATACCAGCTAATGAATCTATCCCGATAAAATGGGGAAAAACTGTAAAATTGTCATGTTAATAAAATCATAAATTATAATATTTTAATATGGTGCTTTCAGTTGTGTGTTTAGTTGTCTAATGAGTGAGAATCTAATTTTTTTTTGTAAAGAAAAATATAATCAAATTAAAATCAATTTACGCATTTACAAAATATGTTTTATTGTCTAAAGTATGATATTGACTCATAAAAATACAAGAAATTGGCTGGCGATTTCGTCTGCGTCATAGTTAAATAATTTATCCCGCAGGTAACCTTTACCGTATTTTTTTTTAAATTTAATAGATTATTTTAAGAAGAATTGTTCTGTCCTGCATTCTTGTTCCAGCAAGAGTTGATATATGTGTGCCCCATTGAAGCTTTGCAACTAAGGTCAACCCCAGGAACACAGTAGTCTCTTCTATTTTCAATCTATCATTATTTAACATTAAATGTTTGTAACTACTAATTTAATGGCCCTCTTTTTGAATTTGTTTTGTAAATAATTTGAGTTTTGAGGTTGCATCACTTTTTACATTATCTAATTTAGCTATATGATAACAGAGTATGGTTAAATATTTTTCGGCGACCAGTCATATTAGGTTCACTTGGTGAAGAGACTCACATGCGTGTTCAGTTGCAACTAAACTACAAGTCCTTTTCACGAAAATGTTCTGAGCATATCACTGTGGTTTTGGATGATTTCCAGTACACTTCTCTACGGATTTTTTCATTATGTCCACCCATAATTCTAATTCTAATTATACTTCTAATTATAGGATCAATAGGTATCTTAACATCATGTATCCAAATGGTCACATTCGATTTTGAAAATTATTAAACGATATTATTTAGTAATACAAATAAAAAAGAGAAAAAATATTTAAGACTAAATAAATAACACCCGACTGCGCGGAAGCTTGCAAAACAAGAACAATCGGTCCATCCGTTTAGGCTATAGGCTCAGCCAAACAATTTTTGAAATATACCCACATACACATACATACACACACCATGATGTATTTCCTCCTTCTGGTGCAGTCGGGTAAAAATGAACATACATCAACTTTTAAGACAACTATACAGGGAAATTTTCAATCCAAAGCTAGCAACACCAAAAAATGACGCGTTGATTTTGTAAACAAAATTATCAAATTATTAGTTTTGTTTTCGTAAATTACTACAAGTTATGAGTTATTTATCGATGGTAAGAGATTTTGTTTTTTTTCACCAAAATAATTTACCTCAAAAAAAAAGCCGTGCGTGCGTATCTCTTGGCGTTACAGTTGACAGTGAGGAGCGGGGATCGCTTTAGAGGCTAACAGTTAGCTGATATTTTTTTCGACGCTTTTGAGCCGCCGTTACTCTATCTAGAGTGTAAATAATCTAAGCACGTAATACGATCGAGTTAGGAGCGGTAGTGGCAGATAACATTTTTATTACACCTACTTCATGCTATCTCTGCATAATCCCAAGGTAGACTGGTAGAGAATGCCTTAGGCATTAAGTCCGCCTATATAGCACATGTGTATATGAAGTTTTACATAAATAAACAACAAAGGAACCTGGAGGTGTGCGGCGGAGAAGGCGCGGCGGCGCGCGACCTCGTGCGCGGCGCGCACGAACACGGCGGGCGCGCGGTGCAGCTGCGCCACGATGCCGAAGTAGCGCGCCAGCCGGTTGAAGCACTGGAACGACAGCATCGCGTGCGCGTCCTGCACCGACATCGAGTTCTCGATCATCAGCACCGCCCTGCCGCCAACCGACCGCCACACTTAATCACGCCTCATTATCTTACGCTCACCTCATGTCGCTGTCGCTAGTCCCTCTATGGACCGCCGTTACGCATAAAACATTTTTAGAGAAGAGATGTCGTACTTTCCAACGAAATAAAAATGATCTATTTATTTTGTGGGGTTTTTATTGTTCTTTGATTTTCTGTTAAATTTTGAGGTTAGTTTTGTAACAAACCTTCTGCCAAAAAAAAAACAGTCCTTACAACCACATGATGTCAAGTCTCATAAGACGACAGAACATAGTTCCAACCAATGAATGATCCCAAATAAATAATATTACAATTGTTTGACTTGACAATGACACTTTTGACTGTTCACCTTTGCATTTGCCCGTGGTAGTGCTACCTACAGTTAATCTAAATCACCCTGACCGTAAATGATTTGTAAGTAAAGAAAGATTTTTAATTAGTAAAGTTATATTATTGTATTTGTTACTTAAAAATAAAAATATTAATAACGCCGAAAAATGTCATAGTTGAAATTATTTTTAAATCTCAAGGTCTGACCTTACATTAGTTATGGGGATGGGGAGGTATTTAAAATTGGCAACACTACTTTCACTAAAGTACGCCATTTAAAAAATAATGCGATAAAATGGAATAAATAACTTATTAGACACCAAATATTAACTCCACATAAGATTTCGATCAAGTTAACTAAAAAAAAAATATTTTATAATTTATGAATACATTTTTGTGATTATACTGTTTTATAATAAAGCGATTCTAATTTTGGTCATTGGCCTTTGTCATGCAGATGGTCACACAGTATAATCATTAATCATCATTGAAAAGTTACGTTTTAATTGTTTTTCGGTTTCTAGTGTATGTCAATTCATTGCATTATAATATAATATACAATAAATAGGCATACCTACCACAAAACAATGCTTCAGTGATGCGTACTTTAATTTTTTACACTTTTAGGAATTGATTTTTCCGTTTCTAATTGAATTAATATAATATACATATAACTAATATTTCAGAAAGAAACATTAATTTCTACATTTATAAATTCTGTCAAATATTTTACATCATTCTTAAGTGACGCCACACTGTTGGTGGAAAATATGTGAATATCCTCATTCGTATCGTTCAGCAATCTATGTATTAGGCCTGTGTTCAACAGTGGACTTTTGATAGGGTGAATGATGAAAAAAAATTTTAAATTATTTTCGACTTTTACTTACTAATGATAAAAATATATATACTGATAAGTATACTGACAACAGCAACATTGTGGAAAGATACCAGACTGGGTTAACATAAGTAACTCTTAGTGATTATGTAACTTCTGAACAACTTATCCAATTAAGGTCATATTCACACAATACTATGCGTTTGATGAGATGATGGTTCATATCATAGAATCCCAACAGTAACACTATAGTGAAGTTATTAACAATTCCATAATTAAAATTACTCATATTAGCAATATTTGCCAAACAATCATAAAATGTTGGTCGTTAGAGTGTGGCTGAAAACTGATGGCCATCATTGTAATTTTTTTCCTAATTCTTTCAAAAACTTGATATATAAAATGACAATGTCACATTAGGACAGATGGACAGGATGAACTTCAAAGGTTCCTTGTATGACTGCACACTAAGAAAATAAATAGAAAATGTATGTTTGTTTAATTATTTGAATATATCATGACATAAAGGATCGACTCTAAATATTATATGGCGTGTATGCAACTGGTATTTAACAGACGACCACAAAAAAAGGTTCATACAAAACTCAAATAAAATTAAATATATTTACTTACTCCAATCTAGCCTTCAATATATGTGAGAGTTCATCCTTCGAATTTGCAATGCGACGTCGAATATCAACCAACACTTGATGTCCATTTAGAAGTTTTTCCAACTGACAGCAGTGTGATTGTACTAGAGTTGGCAATACTGAAGGGTCGCACGCAGAATTTAGACGCTCACGGTACTGGAAATTATTATAAAAAACTTTGATTTTTTTTCTATTTTTAATATCCTTTTTAATTCAAAACATCAATATTGTATTATCTTTAAAATTCGCAAATATCAAGCCTAATATTTTTTTTAATATTGTTTTTTATCTTTTTAAAAACGTTACCTCCATCCATCCATCCTCCACGTTACCACATTGATTTTCTCCTGTATCGTGTTATATTATAGTTTACATACATAAATTTCACAAGGACAACATCCAGACCCGGAACACTTATACGTAGGCCACACAAACACTAGTTCCGTGCGGGATTCGAACTTCTTCGAAATTCGAAATGCGCTGCAACTCATTGGTAAGCCACTGCGCCACAGAGCCGTCAAATAATGACATCATATTGATTATTTCAAGCATAGAGTTCAATATTTATTAAATATTTTTTGTTTCTTTCGTCTTTACATTAAATATTACTTTGTTACAAAATATCACACTTAAAAATATTGTCTGACTGTATAATTTATAAATTGAAAAAAAAAGCTACACCATAGTTAATTAATAGAATCAGGCGTTAATTTGCGGAAGTCCATTATATTAAAGTTGGTAAAAAATTACTTCGCGTACATCCGCTCGATAAAATAAAATGATGTGTCTTGCCAAGTTTGAAGAGCACCCCCCGCCCTCCCTCAATTGCTAAGCGCAAGCTATCGCTAAGCGGTCAGCGGTACCTGAAGATGCCTCATGTGGAGGCGAAACACATGTCGTATTGTCGTCAGTGCTGTGTTTTTCCTAGTGGGGTGGTGCAGGGATTAGTGGTGACGGTGATAGTGCACGCAATTGAGGGACTGCGGGAGGTGCTCTTCAAAATAGGTAAGATCTGGCGGATGTACGCGAAGTAAAACTTTAAACCATAGTTGTAATTGATCTGTACTCAGATTATATATAAATAATTAAGTTGCTTGTCTTAATTTCATCTAAATATATATATATATATATATATATATATATATATATATATATATATAATTCCGGATACAAATTAAATTCAAAGGCGACGTGAAAAGAGTTACAGGGATTTGAACATTTATTTCCAGTTAATGTATAATATTGATTGATTTCAACCTGTATCAGCGACGCTGCTTGATCATGCTGGTCCCGCTCAATTTTCTTAACTTCACTTAAAAGCTGATCGAGACCGTACAAGCGATCTTCGATACCTTTGATTTGCTTCAGGCCGTGCATGTTAGCATACTCAAGTATGTGATACAGCTCTGCTTCTCGTTCCTTGAGTGGTTCTGCGTCGATCTGAAATATTTTTATTAAATTTCAACATTTTTATTCATTTATAGTACCGTAAAAGAATCCATCACATGGAAATACTAGAATGCGCTCATGGTTTAGATGACGGTTTAATTCTAATCTACGCTAGACGTAAAATCTGAAGGCAGGCGACGGCACGCAGCGTCAATGGTGCGAAGCGTCTTGCCAATCCGCCAGCCAAGCGTGACTGAAATGGCAAAGCCTTACTGCAACAGGATACTGTCATGTGCCCAGCAATGGACTTGTGCGGGCTAATGATGATGATACCTTTATGAAAAGACCTTAAATTTCTAGGACTGACTGAAATTTACCTTGTGGGTAATACAATACCTCAAACGTTTATATACGTGGTAGAGCCATGCTGCAGCTATATTAGTAGTATAGTTGTAGCACGAATGGGTCGGCTCGACCAGAGAAGGAGAGCGTGGCTCTCACAGAATACCAGCGTAAAATAGTAGTTTAATACTACTGTGTTTCGTATGCTCAGTGTAGAGAACCGGAGACCCTTTTTACTGGAAAAGAGGCATTCCATCTTAGTCCTCACGGGTGACAACGCATCTGCATTTTGATTTGCAAACGAGGATAAATGTAGATGTCTATGGGCCACAGCAACCACTTACCATCAGGTGGACTATATGCTTGTTTGTCACCTTATCCTATAAAAACAAACTGTATGGCGGCGACGTAAGAAAATCCATTACCCCATTATTTTAGGCCAGACGTAAAATACCCAGACTAGTGACCAGGACCAGTGTAACCACAGGTGCAGGAGTCTGGAGCCTGCAAAGCGTACGGATTAAGGTGATTAAATCCTCCCTTAAACGGGAGCGGCCCATGTCCAACTTTTACAGGCTTTAGTTGATTATAATGATGATGATTGTACAATACCTGAAGGTTAACATTTTTAACATTTAAAAATATTTCTAAAAATAACTGCAATTGGAAATTTTAATTAGATTTTTCTTTATGAAAAGAAAATAACTATTTCATTTAATGAGTACATTATGTATTAAGTTAATATTAACCTTGGCGTAATTCAAAGGCTTTTAACAATAAAAAAATGTTTATACGGTGTCTGTGACCTTAAGACATAATTAGATAAAAATTATGATAACTGATAAAGAAATAGCATTTTAGGTAGATCATTATTTTTTAGTGAATCATAATACAGATTTGTTACCTACACTTGCACTACTACTAACACTTCAGCTTTCAAATACCAGTCACTCTCCAAAATATTGATTAAACGATCTATAGATGTTAGTGAAATCAAGCAATGGTGCATCTTACGTCAAGCATACATATTTATGTACACTATAATATATCCTACCCAATTGAAAGGTTCCAGATTAGTGAATAAAATCGACCAGGAGAAAATCATTATCATTAATTTGTACACAATATCAAATACATCTAATTCCGAACTTTAATTTAGATTATAAATCTAATATTATGTAAAAACTAATTTTTGTTTGTTTGTATTTTATGAGCTGCCATACCGTTCATCAGATTGAGCTAAAATTTTTGCTTGCACTTGCAAGGCATAGTACAATTAACTTATATATGTCATTCAATTTCAATGCATGCTTTATCATTCCTAATTAAACAATATAACCCTTCCAAATTTAAAACGATATTTCCATAAATATTTTTTCCAGAGCACTAACTAGTTTGATATATTTATTTTTAAATTATGGATCTAGGATCTCAATCGGACATTTGGACATTTGGTTAAGTCTAATGACGACGCGATTGTCATGAACTAAATCCCCTACGCTACTAAACGAATGTGCTTTCCGAGGTATGCAAAACAATACCAATTTCCTGACTCTGGGCTGCTACTGAGAATTTTTGGACAGAAAAACCCAGGGGTAAATTTTTGATCTAACCCCGGATTAGTACAATGACTAGATAAACAAGACAGTCAAATGCAGAGGCAGTGAGAGATTATGTCAGATGTATCAGAAAATTATTTAAAACAATGAGTAATCAACATTAATATGTTGTATATTAAATAATGTCTGCACATTATTACTTACCAAAGCTAGTCCTTTTTCGCAGTAGTCTAAAATATCTTGCAAAGAGGCTTTATTCCCTTGAGCGAGAATCCAATGCAACAAAGTTGGCTCTTCTTTGGTCTCGTAAGAACTTGCTTTAAAAGTAACCCCTTCATCAGACTCCTCAATTTGTTGCATTGCATCTGAAGATTCTGCTCCTTCTTTACTTGTAGTTGGATGTTTTTGATCAAATACTATAATAGAAATAGTTGCCAAAATATTCTTAACATATGATAAAAATCACTAAAGATTTGATAGAATAGAATTTTTTCAATTGAGATTGAAAAAAATTATTATTACAGATACAGATAAATTATGGTTGTAGCACAAATGGATCGGCTAATCACATATTCTATTCATATTTTAGTACATACAAACAAACATTTACATTTTAATTTAAATAGGTTCAGATTTCGTTGATTACATTTACATAACCTATTTAAATAAAAGTGGAAATGTTTGTTTGTCTTAAATCTCTAAAAGTTCCTCACAAATGGCTTAATTTTGACACAACACTAAACGGCGAATTAAATTATTTCTAATAAATTAATTTTAAGTTTGTTTACAGGTATGGAAAAACCGAAGACCAAAGAAGCAAAATGCTACTGAGTTGTATTTTATTAACTAACACATTTTAGACTAATACCTTTTAAAAGGTGTAACCGCAGGACGCCCGTACATAACATTATATTTACACTAACAATAATACGGTCGTGAGCGCAGGACGACTGTATTATTTATAACAATAATTATTTAGGTGTTGCTTAGAATGTATATGTAAGTCGGAGAAAAAGTTTTATAGGTGAACTCCTTTTCTGGCTTGGAATCCGTTTAAGTAGGTGCCACCTTCTTACTTATTTCTGCCACTAAATAACAGTGCTTGCACTGCTGAGTTCCGCTCTGAAGGGTATACGAAGCCAGTATAATTGCAGACTGTGAGACACTGCATCTTAATCCTCAAAGGTGACAACGCATATGTAACCTTCTGCATTATTCATTTACCAGGTGGACTGTAATTTCGTTTGTCACAATAGTTACAACATTATAAAATAATATCAAACAGGTAATGCTAATCGATAAAAATTTACCATCTTCCTCTGACAACTTGAATGCTTCTACTCCAAAGTCCTGATATGCTCTGTTTTCTGAGCTATTGTCTAATGGTTGATTTATCCTGTAATGATGACCCTCGAAATCCGTGTCCTCAAATACATCGAAAGCAGAGAACCTGTGCGCTTCAGCTTGTAATTGAAGTGCGGGGAGGATTGGAATCTTCTTTAATGACTTTAAAACATCATTGAGGCTACAGAATGAAGACATACACATCGTGTATAGCATTAAGAAGGTAAATAATGCAATATCAACTAAAGAAAACATTAAAACTTCAACGGACTAGAATAGAAATGTAACATGTTACATGTATTACCATAAATTTTAGTATAGCAAAGGTGAACTGCTTTAGCATAAGCTTAGGCCAAGGTTAAGAGTCGACATTGGTAAATGCTTTGTTATCAAAGACAGTTTAACTTTTTATTGAATCTGATATAAATTTGTTTTGTACTTTTAAATACAAAATATCGCTATCGAACATTATAGCTTA
Source organism: Parnassius mnemosyne (assembly GCA_963668995.1). Lineage (NCBI taxonomy): Eukaryota > Metazoa > Arthropoda > Insecta > Lepidoptera > Papilionidae > Parnassius > Parnassius mnemosyne. The sequence continues at coordinate 35,941,956 of CAVLGL010000148.1, read as the reverse complement.
AAGAAATAATTTTAAGGACATAATAATATGCTTATATTCATCTTTAATATTGTTGCAATAATGTTTTAACAAATATTTTTCTTGGGAGGTAAAAATAATTTTTAATACTTACGTATTTAACATTTCATGATATTCCTCCTTCTTTAAACGATGTTTCCTAAATGATTCTTTGAAACTTCTTGACCGTTCACAAAATTCATTAAATATGTCCTCTAAGTTAGCAACAACAGCAGCCCAACCCTGAACAACACATTGTCAGTTAAATTTATATGACTAGCACCACTGACTGACGTGCTAAATACCGACATTTAATATCCCGCAGTGGCTGGCTGGCTACTCATGAGACGCCTCGTCCAGACAACACAGTAAGTGAACAACCCAAATTCAATCCCCGCGACACCAACAAACTTGTTAATTGCAATTTAAAGTGTATATTAACGAAAATATTGTGAGAAAAGATATTTTATAATTTTAATTTTATATTTTGTAATGAAATAGAAAATGTTATTAATTGGGATTTGATACTAATATGGTGAATTAAAAAAACTTTGCAACAAATTTAATTCAAACTTACTTGATGTTGTAGATGTTGTTCAAGAACTAACTGGTCACAACTCCTAGACACATCATGAGCAAGGTCACTGAACTGCTGAGCCAATGTGGCACATGATATTACTGTATGAACAGTTGGAGGTAATGAACAGCACATTTCAACAGAACTCCTTAAGTCGACAATCGACTTCCCTTCAAAAGCGCTGCGACTATCACTTCGAAATGCTCCTGTACTTAATTCCACAATGGGGCTGAGGTCTCCTACCACTAAAAATTAAATAAGTTATCAGGAAGATGTTGCTGCCCATCATTGTTATTCTGGGGTTCTGCCCATAGTGGATATTCCTAAACCGCCAGTATACAGTACCTGACACACGGTTTTGGTACACAGTTAGTTCTGCCTATAGTGGATGTTGGAGAACAAATGCAACGACAACGGTGGCAGTGCAGTGGGGACAGCGGGGAAGCGCACCTGCACTCAGCACAGTCATTTCCTGTATGATCCACAGGTGTTAAGACTATAAGACTAAACAATAATTGTAATTCAGTCTTTTTATTGAAGTCCCTAGTGACCCTAACAGTGGATATTTTTGATGCCACTTACTACACTAGCGGTTTTAGTACATAGTTATTGATTGCAAATGATTAAAGATGCATATGTGTGTTCTTATAATAGGTTGAGCATGGTTTAACTGTCACTTGAAATATATGTATTGTTCTATCATTGCTATTATGAGAATTATGACTTTTAAATTTATTTTAAATATATAGTATAAATTTTACTTATTCTAAACCTTCTTTGTGAATTTGGATGGTTATTGCAAATTAATTCTATATAATAATAAAATTTAATAGACTAAAACAGTGTGTGTCTATCAGTCACTGACCTTTCTCATCAATGATAATTTATTGGAATTCATTAAAAAAGTTTTGTAATTCTAAATTATGTTTTAGTCTATTAGAAGCTTCAAAACCTCTTAATTATATTATATAGAATTATTCATTCATTATGCCTAAATTCTACTGCTGAATATAGGTCTCCCCATAGTATACCTTATAAGGGGGATATTTGCCGTAGTTGCCATGCATGGCAGGCAGGTTGGCAAGTGCAGCTTTTTGGTTTGCTTCCCTCCATTGTCCAACAAAACCCATGGGACAATATGGGGTAGTGGATATTCTTACATCACCACTACACATATTAATTATACATCAAAACAAAAACTGTGAATTATTAAGAAGTGTTAGATTAATATGTACAGTAATATTTAATCTGTGTGTTACACAGATTAAATATTCATCATCATCATTACAGCCCTTCACAAGTCCACTGCTGAACATAGGCCTCCCCCAAAGAATGCCACAAAGCACGGTTCTGAGCCACCTGCATCCATCGACTTCCTGCATGTCTTTAAATATTACTGTACATTATAATACTTACTTGATTGTTTTATTCTACTATCTTTGACTGAAGGTTTGCTGAACATGTATATGGGATTAGTATCTGTTCCAGCACTGTATGATGAAACCATATGATCAGATTGCAGAACTTCACCCCCACTTACAAGAAGAACAAGAGAAGTTGCTGAAATTTTGGTTTTCCTCTCTATAGCAGCTTTTAAGCTAGACACACTGAAAATAATATTGTAAAATGTAATAAATACACTAAACCACTAATTTCAATTATAATAATCATATATAATATATATTTTTGATGTTTCAAGTGCTTTGAAGCACAAATAAAGCAGGGGAATTAAGAATAAATTTAACTTTCTTATCCCATACTTAACTAGGACTAACTTCAGCATTGAATTGACTATTAAGAATATGCTTAGGAGTCAAATTATAATACAATTCCACGTCAAGGACAACATAATAATCTTCTATACTGGCATTAGAACATTAAGTACCACAAAATCTATACAATTAGTTTTTTTTATTGATCATAGTCACAAATGTTACATACAAATGTTATATAAAAAATCATTATAACATAAAAATTAGGCCCTACAAATTTAATTAATACATCTTACTAACCTTTGGAGTGTAAGGTTCATATCATATGTGGTCATTTGACCAGCATCCACATGGAAAACATACAACATGTTGACAGTTTTTAGAGGTAAACCATAAACAATAACACTAGTCCAACCTCATACTATTATTGAAATGGGAATATTAAATGCTGTAATAAGTTTAGAAAAATATTAATTTTCAATAAGTTTATGCTTTAAAGTGAACTTGTAACAAGAGAACACTGCAAATGTATTACTAGAATGATAACTACGCGTAACTTTGCCATAAACAGTCGTCTTTATCATTGTGACCTCATAAAACTACTGAATTATTTAATATATGATGGTCTCTTTGTTACATAAGAATGAACTAACAATGGAATTTTAATTTTAGAATAATATGTGAAATGTTATTCGAACAAATTAACAGAAAATCATTCACCTGATTTTTTTATAAACAACAACTCAAAATAAACAATAACGCCACGGTAAATAATCTAAATATTTATTGCTGTTTGAATATTTAAGGACTAAAACTATGCTCACTATACTTAGAACTTAAATAAATTTGCAGAAGTATGTATGGCTATCAAAATTAAACGTGTTGTTTTTTGCGTTTGAACAACAAAGATTTGCGGATTTGATGTGCACTTACACAAACAAAAAATGAGGTTCCAACAACATTTCAATTGAGCATTACGAAGTGTCAATTCATTTTGATAAACGCGAAAATGTAATATTATTACGTAACAAAATAAAAATATTTAGACAAAAATAAACGCTAAATTTACTGAACAATAGTTAATAATTTAATCTTTAGGTCAATACCACTCTCTCTACTGCTCACTTTACTGACAGATACTGATACAGTGTGACCATCGTGAAAATTGAGGTGCAGCACTGATTAAAATCTACCAGAATTTACTAATTCCACCTAAAATTTCCAAAACATAAAAAATATGCTAAAAAGCGAGTACGAACAGTAAGCACGGATATGAACAGTCTCGAAATTGCAAGGATATGCTTTGTATGTAGCCTTATTCAACTATCGCCAATTTAGTACTATATCTATGGTTTTATGGATCTGCTAAAACCTACCTTATAATTACCCACCTATTTATTATTTACTACATAAATGCCTAATTTATACTATTATCTGAAGTTCAATAAAGCCCGCTTTTCACTATGGGATATAATATAATATATATTACATCTCGAGATATAAATTAATATCGCTCACCATACATTTCATATGGAACCGTTTACACTGAGCTATAATATATATTACATCTCAATCTATAAATATTTTTTCGATCAACCGAGCGATATTTTCATATTATATTTCGCCCACTGTACCCCGCACACCGTTCCGCGCCCACGCAGAATGGTGTACAGGGTAAAGGGGGTAATCCAATGACCAATGACGAACGCACACTTTAAAAGATATTAGATATAGATTCACAGTATGAAAGCAAATCGCGGGATATAATTTATATTTCGGGATCTAATTTATATTATATCCCACAGTGAAAAACCAGCCTAACGCATAGGTGTCAATCTTGGGGCATCACTATTAAACCACTTCATCTATATATCAGTATCTATAGAACATCCTGTGGTTGTGTGGTTGGCATGATGGGCAATGAGCGATACGAGAATATCAGTGACCTAAAAAAATATTCTTTTGGACCTGTGTATTTGAAGTTTTTACAAAATGATTTATATAATCTCATAGAAGAGGTGCCTTTGGCGGTCCGTCGCAGTATGTGAGTGCTAAACGATGGATGAGCAGCACATTACACTACGCCCGTAAGGCTTCAACGAGCTGTATCCTAACAGATGGATGGACCATTTGGGACCTCTTTTGTGGCCACCACGATCGCCCGGCCTAAACCCACGTATTCATCATCTTTTTGCAACGTTTTATTAGCTTTATTCACGCCCCATCATGTCGGTACAGCTAAATAAAACCATAATTTCATTAAAAAATACTTAAACATTAAACCAGCAGTGAAATTTAAAATAAATAAGTCATAAAATCAGTTGACAATATGGTCAATATGCTCGGGGACGCGGAAACAATGCCTACTCACTCTACCCTTCCCTTTCACACACGCGCTACCGCCGCCTAGCCAGCTCGTGTCGCCTCGCGGTGTGGAATTTACACTTGTTAGCTTTGCCAACATGTGGGGAATACACAAAGTTGAAAATTGAATTTAAAGTTGGTTGGGGATTGGTATTGAAAAGGAACGCGCTTCTTAATCCGGCTGCGAAGGAGCAATTGAAAAGGAACGAGGGAAGGGTTTGGTCACGGCTCGTTCAACAGCGGATTTCGTAACCTCCTATGACACCTACGTTGGGTTCGGGAACAACGTATGTGAACCCCGTAACGGAGTAACACACAAGGGCATCGGCAGCTTCCTTTTCTTCAAATAGGTTCAGGCGGGGATTACGGGTCTTCCGAGGTCGTCCCGGTCCCAGCGCCTTAATTCTTCAATATGTGCCGCGTTAGCGATACCAGATGAACTGTAGTTATTTTTAAAGGTGAAGGATACCTTGGGAATAAAACAGCAATTATAATTGCTGTTTTATTCCCAAGGTATCCTTATCTTCAAACCGCTCCGTGAGAGAGTAATTACTTTCCCTATCACTTCCCTATACGTTTTTCTTTCTTGATTATAATATATACTGGTAGCTGGTCCCGAACGACTTGTATGTGGGTGTTCTTCTCCTGTTCGTCCCTTTCTTGGGACAGGAGTTTCTCAGGTGTCGAGGTGGCCCTCATTACCCGGGCGTCATCGCGGGAGGCAACGGCTCCCCCGGTCTTCGGTGCTGCTTTAGAAGCAGCTTGTTGGTTGATGTTGTACGTACTTCACGTCATCTAATCCGGTGTCGGGACTCTCACTCGTCCCCGGCGTCCCTGTCGCCGGGCGGTGAGCACAGAAGTTCTCGTGGGAGTGGCCGTCCGTCAGGAGGGCGCGCGTGCAGTGGCGCTAGATTGCGTAGGTGTTCAAGTGGCCCGTTGTCTGCGCGGTCGAATAACCGTCTCGCAGTACGGGCCACAAATTCTTGAATGGTTGCAATTTTAAGGTCTCGCGCTATGACGTCGTTTCTGACGTATCGGCCGGCTCCCACGATCGCCCGTAGTGCAAGATTCTGCTGGACCTGCATCTTCTTGCGCTGAGTGGCTGAGGTCAACGCGTACCAGGCTGGTGCTGCGTAGGTCAGCCGCGAGCGGACGTAGGTTTTGTAGATACCTATCTTGGTGTTCAGTGGTAATTTGGATGCCATAATTGGGTATAGTTTCGCTCGCACGGCTCTGCCCTATCTTACGACGTAGTTGACCTGCGGGGTCATGCGCAGCGAGCGATCTATATGGCATCCGAGTTAGGTGATGGTCCTCTTCCAACCTACGTCCTGCCCACGGAGTTGCAAGGTTGGTGGAGTTCTTGTCAGCCTGGTCATGAAGGCGGTGGTCTGCCCGACGTTGACCGCCATCCTCCATTTGTCCAGCCACTCAGGTAGCAGGTCCAGTAGACACTGGAACTTCTTTGCAGCTAATTCTAACCGACGAGATGACGTGAAGTAAGCAGGTGCTGTGCTATCATCTCTGCCCTCCTTTGGGCATCGTAGATGCGTTTACCCGTGTTGTCCACTAGTGGGCAGACAAATGCTGGTGTTTTCAAGAGCTCTCGGTTCAGGAGGTGTAGGGAGGCGGGTGACTCTGATCCTTCATCAACTCTTCTCTCCCATACTTCCCCCCTGAACGCTCTCACCGCTTCCGACAGCTGTTCCGTAAGTGCATTCAGCTTCCTCTTGACGAGTGGGCATCGTGTTCGTGCCCAGAGCTTGCGCAGTTTCCGCTTCTCAGATAGTTGGACTTGTATTCTATGTGGGAGTTCCTCTCTTCGGCGCCCCGTAGAGACAGGGTGTGAAGAAAGTTATAGTTTGTCTTGAATGGTCTTTGTTTAGATGTAGAGCCGCTGTCTCTACGTCTTCTTTTGTGTTGATGTTGGCGTCGAGTTTCAGTTCCTCCAGTGCTTTTTGGAATCGAATCCAATTAGTCTACATCCTTAAGGCTCTGGGCACTACGGCATCTGCACTTGTGTCGATGGTGAACAACACGGGGAGGTGCTGTGTGTCCAGATCATACAGCACCTCTAGCCGTATTGGGTACGGCATTTGATGGCACAGCACTATGTCGAGGACATCGGGCTGGTGTTCGGGTTTGGTGGGGATGTGAGTGGGGTCCTCTGGGCCCAGGACCTCGTACCCCCAATATTCAGCATCTTCGTATAGCTTCCTCCCAGGAAGGGTGATTATCACGGAGCCCCAAGCAGGATGTTTGTTGTTGAGGTCTCCAGCGATAATAGCAGGTGTTTTTGCATTGAAAATGTTCCTTATATCCTGGGGGGTGAACGAGGTGCCGGGAGGTCTGTAGGCAGCGAAAATCCTGACTTCTTTAGTTCCCACCTTTATCCTAATCCCTTTGGTCCTCGTGGATGTGAAGTTTACGTCTGTTTCCACTTCTTCGTGTATGATGTCTCTTCTAACTAGTGCCGCAGTACCTCTGTACGCGACACCTTCGGGGGACACCTCGTCATGTCGATACACGAAGAAGTTAGGAAGTTTCAGTTGGGCGGAGGGGCGCAGCTTTGTTTCTCCCAGCAGAACAATCTGGATGTTGTACCGCTGGACCAGCGTTCGGAGTTCGGCGACCTTTCCAGTGATGCCGCCGGGGTTCCAGTATAACACCGAACGATTTGTATGAAAACCAGTCTAATGGGCTATCAATAAAGCTATACTCGAGAGAGAACCGCGCCCTCTGCGCGATTTTGCAACTCAATTATACATCCAAGGTTAGCCCAATATCTTTATTTATAAAGATAGCACAAAAAAATATCTATACTATGGTATACATTACATTTTTATATCACAAAAACCTTTTATTTATTTAACAAAATATGCCTATTTTACAACATATGTACTAAATTAGAATTCTTAAATATCTAACATATAAGGTTGAAACAATGTTCTTTATTTGAAAATACAAATATCTTAACTAATACAATAGTTTAATTTACATTTTTCCTACATATTTTACTATTTAAAACACTTTTAAATTTCTTATACAAAACTATCAATATTTCACTATTCCAAAAGAATTTATACATGAAAACAACACAGAATTCACCTATTTTGCTCATACAGTCAACCTGAAACATTTTACAAGTTAATTTTACATAAATTGCTGAAATTCACAAACATTTAAATTTCCACTTATTTAAACTTTTGATTCTACAGATTAGCGCGCTGCTGATATCTGCAGCTAAATGAACAACTAACTTTCACCCTACATATCGTTGTCGGTAAAGCAGGTGACAATTTTAGCCTATTTCTATGCTGTCCATTATCACAAGATGAGCAACCAATCCAGCACGACCCCCATTGTCGGCAAGGTAGTATTCCAATAAGAATCTCTTATCAGTTATCAAAGTTGTTATCAGTTATCATGTTCTTATCAGATAACACAAAGAAAATATTTTATGACCCAAACATTGAAAATAGACATTTTATTTTTCATACAAAACTTTTAAAAAATTAATATAGAATAATAATAATAAATATAGAATTATTATTAGAATATTAATAATTAATATAGAATTATTCTACTTATACACAAAGTGATCATTTCGACCGGGGAACAAATCCTGGTCTCTAACTTTATTTTAATATTTATTTAAATTAACAATGTTATTGGAAAGGTAATTTCAACCGGGGAACTGGGATGAATTTATGAATTTATTAAGAAAATATTACTAAGAAAACGACGAACTAGTCCGGCCTGGGAATCGAACCCAAGACCTTCAAATTATTAATTCGATATTTCTTTAAGATTCAACTAAGCGTTTTCTTATAAGAATATTATTGCTTGATAATTTGATTTTAGAAGCCGTTCGTAATCGGTTAACTAATAAATTGAAATGTTTTTTATAGACGCGTCGCCAACAGTCTCCCCCCCGTCTATCAGCACCATTATTTGGGAGGCGTCGCGAGTACCAGGACTATTATTCTGGATGTAGATCTCCTCAAGATACCTGTGCTAGTAATGACGTCAACCACTCTAGTGTGACCGTCTGGTCCCGGTAGCGTCCTATTAATCTTGCCTTTCGGCCACGTATTTCGTGGCAACGAATGATCTATTATCAAGACAATATCACCCTCTTTAGGTTCCATGAACTTTCCGTTATCACCCGTTCGAGGTATTAAAGTAGGCATGTACTCTTTCAGCCATCTCGTCCAAAAATGGTCGGCTAACCTCTGGGTGGCTCTCCAATTGAGTTAACCCGTCAGATGTCGCTCTAAAAATAATCCAGGTGACTAGTGTTGCCCAAAATGAGTCTTGGTCTTGCAGTCTTGGTCTTGTTCTTGCATTTTTGCAAGACCAAGACCAAGAACAAGACCGCCTAATTTTAGCAAGACCAAGACCAAGACTGACCGTGCAAGATTTGAGCAAGAACAAGACTAGGCCTGCGAGACTCTTGCGTCTTGCAGTTAGGAATGAGTGTCGTTTCAGGGAGTATAGGAGTTCGGGTATACGCTTAGGGAGTCTATGAGACGCAAAAAATATATAAAAAAAATTGGAAAATTGGACTTATGCGCATTACGAACAATACCATAAACATACATAGCGGATGAAAATATCCATTAAAAGAAAAAACAGTGCATCCCTAGTTTTGACCATCGGCACTTTGATAGTGCGCGGCGTCTTGTTGTCGGCATCATCAAAGGTCGAATACTGACCTGTCAAAGAAATTTTGCAGCTATTCGAAAGTACAAGGTCAAGATACACGCGCCGGCGGCTTCTATTGATATCGCATTCAATCGTCGCTGCCGCGCCGCACGCACCACATTTGACACTGTTTGAATGCCGCCACAGAGTACATGTTCCAAAGAATAAAATAAGTTTCCGGGTGCTCAGAATGGACACGAATACATTATGCTGATCTCGCAAGGAATATTGTAATTCGATAATGGTAAGGATAGGTAGATACCATAATAATTTATTCAAGTAAGTAATTAATATAATATTAACTATATGGGTTTATAATAATTACTTACTATTATTATTATTACCTAATAGATAAAAATGTTCAATAAGTTCACTGCAAATCTCGATTTTTGGAAGTGTGTGTTTTTAAACACAAAGTGTTCTAATATGTCGTCACCCATTTCATAAATATTGTAGACACTTTTAACACACTTGAAATGTGTAAACATTTTGTACAATGCTAATCGAATAATATAAAAAGTGTGCATATTAAATAAAAAGCGTAAAATAAGATCTATGTACTTTTTAGGAGCCCGAGTATCTCTTAGAGAACCGTTTAAAGAAATTGATTGCATCGAATTGATGTAAATAATAGTGATTTGCACAATTTTAATAGTAGAAATAAAAATAAAATCACAATACCTGCTTTCCGGTTACACAAAGTATATAATGCGTTCTTGGGTAGCGATATACGCTTTTATAATAAGATTCCAAAAGAAATGTTAGATCTTTCACCTTTTCAATTTAAGTCAGATAAAAATGCTTGGAACTGACCTCTCGTACTACACAGGACTATCTAGAAATTTCTAAACCGATTCGGTACCTACATATACATTTGACATTTTATGTTTCACTTATCGCTTTACATAATTATAGTACTATTGTAAAAATATTTTGAAAAGAGCAACTACTGAGTTTCTTACTTTCTTCCATGATTCTTCTCAGTAGAATCAGAACCCCTGGACATGGAAAAGAAAAAATTGGGGAAAACAGTGATTGTATGACTATTCAAAAGTGTATTTTTAATGCCTACTTGAATAAAACATATTTGAATTTTGAATTTCAAACGAGTGAAGGCAAATTTAATGTAACTAACGTAGATTAATTCAATCACAAGAAGAACATAATATACACAATTTTATTTACATATTTACATTTCATTTTTACGTAGGCACACTATACCTATCTGGCAACGCATCTACTTTATTAATCTTCTGAAGAATCGTTATTTTTATCAAAGAATGCCGAACTTTCCTTTGTCGGTCTTTCGGCGTGTACTTACAAATAGTAGTATTTATTTTAATTCCAGTCATTCCCAATTGATCCTTGTTTAACTTTATTATAATTGTATAACTCTTTTATTCCATTTCATATAAGGGTCTATCAATCTCTTTCTAGACAGATAATGTTCTTTATAATACAGTCAAGTTAATGTCATTAATTTGTTTTTTATATGTTTTGACTAAGTTTTAGCACATGTAAGCTTATTAAATGTAAACGTTTATTAAGAAACAGACTAACTCCCGTGGCCGTGAGACATGGTAGACAGTTCAGTTGGTTAGAGCATCGGCACGGATCGCTTAAGTCGTGGGTTCAAACCCCACCCGGTATTAGCTGATTTTTCGAATATCTCATTAAATGTTTAGACATTTATTAATTTGGTTGGTCTTTCTATGGCTATGTTAATTCAAGCTCAAAATGTGCCTACTGTGTTAAGTTGTTCTAAGATCTAAAGTAACGTTTAATAAATAGCAATAGGCTTGCGAGACTTGCGAGACTCTTGCTGCAAGACCAAGACCAAGAACAAGACTGAGAGCGCAATACCAAGACCAAGAACAAGACCAGGTGTATTGGCGCAAGACCAAGACCAAGACTGGCTAAGTCTCGTCTTGTTCTTGCATTTGGGCAACACTACAGGTGACCGATCACCACATGAGCGTCCGAGAAGAAAATGATTGGATGTCAAACCCTCTTCAGGACTATCCATACTGAATGTTACCAGAGGTCTGGAATTTACAGTATGCTCTGCTTCTAAAAGCAACGTATGCAGAACCTCCTCTCGCGGGCTCCTTTCTTTGAGCGTAGCGGTCAACGCAATTTTAATCGATCTTACTAACCTCTCCCAAGCGCCACCCATGTGCGGTAGGTATAAATTTCCATTTAATATATTTTCTAAATGACTCGTTTTTCATGCCCTCATAGCACTCTTCGTATGCTTGCGTTAATTATTTATTTGCAGCTTTGAAATTCGTCCCGTTATCGCTGTATATAATGGCTGGTTTTCCTCTTCTGGCGATAAATCGCCTTAACGCCATTATCATTGACGCTGGTGTCAATAAGGCTGCTAACTCCACATGTACTGCTCTGGTGGTCAGACACGTGAATAAAACACCCCAACGTTTTTCGTGTCGCCTTCCTATAGTCACACTCATAGGACCGAAATAATCTACGGCTGAGCATGTAAAAGGTGTCTCATGATGAGCTATTCTCTCCAGAGGAAGGTTTCCTTGTAGCACGTTCTGCGGCTTTGACCTGCATGTCCTGCACCACTGACAGTGATGTGATACACTTCGTACTACGTTACGTAAGTTCAAGACATAAAATTTTTGGTTCACCTCATTCATCACCGTCTGGTGATTGGCATGTCCAAAATGATAATGAACTTCTCTAATCATCATTTTAACGATTTCGTGTTTACCGTCTAATACGACAGGTTTTCTACTCTCCTCAGTCAAATTAGACTTGAAAGGTAAACGCCCATTTAAACGGAGTAAGTTATCTTCTCCTATTTCCATAGATAATTTACTTAAGGGGCTACTCCATGCGAACGACCTTGAGCATTTGACCGCTTGCTACAATATTAATATATTGTAGCGAGCGGCTCGCCGGAAGAAATATGTAAGACGCCACCTATTGTACGAAAGTAGTATTATTTTTTCAACATCAATAAACTATTTTATGGAAATACACATAGCGTACAAAGATAAATGTATTTTAATTTTTTTATTCTGTATATATTAGTTGCATTATATTAGAATTATGTATTTTCATATATTATCTAATTATGAAATTTTATAATTAATTATATATTAAAACTGAAGCATTGAAAATTGTGAGTTTAAAAGATACCTATTCACTATAGGTAAATAAATAGATAGCTCGGCTTTTGTACAAATATTTGGTGCAATAAAAAATAAATAAATAAATAGGATGTTTCGCATATGTGTTTTTGATTATTGTTAATTTTTACGTGTCACGTATTGAAAAGTTACCTACTAATTTTTGAACTTATGCTGGCAGATATTATCCTCACCCCAATGATTGATGAGGATGAAAATCAATTTTATTTCTACATACGTAATTATATTTATTTATACATAAGGGTAACTTTAATAAAGGTAATACAAAAATCAACAAGAAGTATAAGGGTTCAATCTTTCAATTTCAGTTGTAAAAAAACGTTACCCCCACACTAGGATTTTCTCCTGTGTCGTGGAGGCAGTTTACAAACATAAATTGCACAAAGACAAACATCCAGACCCGGAACAATTATTTGTAGGCCATACAAATACTTGTTCCATGCGGGATTCGAACCCGCGGCCCCCAGCGCAACAACTGATTGCTAAGCCACTGCGCCACCATGAAGCTAATACAAAGACTAACTTTGTATTTGCTTCATGGTCGCCGGGTTATAGCTAAAGTGACCATACGTCCCGTTTTGAACGGGACTGTCCCTTTTCTCGGTCTCCTGTCCCATTGTCCCCAAACAAAGCTCCGGGACACAAAATTGTCATGTAACTAGTTGGATGGAAGTATTCAAAGTCAACAATCTTCAACATAATTTTTTTTTAATCGAATATATTTTATGTCTACCTGGTACGAATGCTCCGGTAGAAAGAGTATTTTTTTATTTTGCATAAATTGTGGACGTCTGAAAGAAACACTTACGGTTCCAGAGTTCTAAAGGCGATGTTGTTAACAAAGATAACAATAAAAAACTTGAGCAGAATTTTATTCTTATTTAAAATCATCACCAACTTTATTAAAGCAAATTTAATCCACTGACAAATGTAATTAATAATTAAAAAAAATATGTTGCATTTAATAATTACCGTCTATACCGAATATAATTTTATAGTGAACACTAATTGTATAAAGTTATAGTTTTTAGAGTATAAATAAACCCATGTCCTGTTTTGAGTTAAAAAATAAATGGTCAGTTTAGTCTTTTTAGTTAAATTTAGTTTTAAAAATTTTTAGTAGTAAAAAGTAGGTATATTAGTACCTACTTAGATACTTTTTACCGAATTATAAGTATAGAACACCTTATGTACTCAATTATTTTTTGAAAAAGAAGAAAAAACAAGCAATAAATAATATACTATATTTTAGCAAAAAACTATAACTTAGTAATACTAATTATAACTTAGAACAAAAATGAAAAACTCATAACTGACCTTTTTCCCGACCCAGGATTCGAACCCGGGACCTCATGATCAGAAGTCGCACTACTACAACCACTAGACCAACGAGGCAGTACTATACCTGATAAGATATTGTGGTTGGGTGATAATATTGAATTAGCCTTTTATAGTGTAAATTATAATATTTGTCGAAATTTTAATTATAGATTCGAACCTTACATGCTAATGGTGCTTCATTTTTTTATTTGCATTTACTTCAAAGAAAATACACGCAAAAAGCTTCATCGCGCAGTAAAAAACACAACAAATATATGTATAACTAATACGAAAAATTATACCCAAAACAAACAAATAATACTACCTATAAATAACCTAATAAGTAATATTATTTATCGACTGATATTACGTGAGTGTATGCGGCGCTGGTCGACGCTCTAACGACACGGGCTTCGCGTCGAAGAGCTCACGCTCAGGGCTCACTGACTAAGCAAGCCCGTGAGCAGTGAATATGCCCAGATTTTAAAATAATTTCTTAATAAAATCAAATTTTGGTCTTTTGAAAAAAAATTTACTATAGAAATGTTTATTAATAAATTGCCTATCCATTGGTGTAAATCGCAAAATAAAATAATACTTACTTTACGAGGAGATCCATGTTATCAATAACAATTTCACATTTATGTGGTTTCGTTGTAAGGAGATTATATTAATATTTATTCGATTAAAAAAAAATTGGATATAGCTTTTATGGAATCAAGATTATGTAGAAATATAATGTGTTTTTTATTTGTTGATATATCTTATAAATAAAAAGTAGATAGCATCTAAAAACCGCCCAAATAACGACTGGCGCGACATTTTGCTCAACCTGCGCCTTAAGCGTGAACTCATAGCGTGAACTTATTTCAACGCTTTTGCCTGCTTTCAAGCATTTTATTTCCGAATGGAAACACTTGTCTTTAACGAACTTCCAAATTAGTAATTCAGCTCTTTTTAAGAGCGTTATGTCCAACGCGCCATCGGGTGCTTTAACCGACTTTACTAAAAATTCGTTGGAACACATAACCGACTTTTCGGCTGTGTTTTCGGGTCCTTTAACCAACTTTCTTAAACTCTTGAATTTTTCTACCGCTTGTAAGGTGCGTGTAGTTGCCCCAAGGAATTTTTTAAAGCTGCTAAATCGTCCGTAGTCGGGTAGACTTAACGGCTCTTGCTTTCTTAGCGTGGTTACGCTTTTCGGTGATTTTTCTTCACCCGTTTCTAAGCTATTTATGGTGTCCACTTGTTTGGGCCATAAATCAGGACTTGTCCTGAGGAATTCAGGTCCTTGAAACCAGCGATAACTTTCATCGAGGGTGGAAGGAAAGCGTCTAGTGGCGTCGTCTGCCACGTTTTGCGACGTTGGTACCCATCGCCATTCACATGGTTTACTGTGATCTTCGATCTCAGCCAATCGATGAGCAACGAATGGTTTAAAAGCGCGAGGATCTGACTTAATCCACGCTAACACTGTACGTGAGTCCGTCCAAAATATTCGTTCGGATATCTCGTACTTGCTCTCTTGCTTAACTGATGCAGCTAATCGGCTGCCCATAAGAGCTGCTTGCAATTCAAGCCTTGGAATGGAAATTGGCTTCAGCGGCGCTATTCTTGCCTTTGCGGCGATCAGCGTAATCCGACTTTCTCCTAGCTCGTCCGTGGTGACGTAATACACCGCGGCGGCGTATGCTTTCTCACTAGCATCCGTGAAAGTGTGTAACTCCCTCTGCCGACGCCTTAAGCAACGGGTCAAGGTACTTCTAAATGACCTAATTTCTTCACTTCCGATATCCATTTACAAAATAACACGTGTAATTCGTATGGAACTTCTTCATCCCAAGAGATGCCTGTCCTCCATGCTTGCGACTGGATTAGCGACTTCCCTTGAATCGTTATAGGTGATGCGAGTCCTAAAGGATCAAAGACTGACATCACAGCGCTCGTTATCTCCCTCTTCGTAGGCGGTCGTAAACCTTCCATCACCTCTTCCGGTGTGCTACGAAGACTTATGAAGAAACTTATTATATCTCGTTTGATATTCCAGATCAAACCTAAAGTGCGTTCTGTGTGCTCCTTCTCTCCCAGCGAAGCACTGTCGCTCTTATATTTATTTTCCATTTTACATAAAACCGCGGGTCAGTTGCTAGCCCATCCCCTCAGTTGAAAAGAAGCATGTTTATGTAATTCATACATATCGTTTACTATCTTTTCGGCCGTCGTCACGTCGGGAAATGCCTGTAGATAGTCATCCATATAGAAATTGCTTTCCGTCGCGAAAGCTGCTTCTGGATAGAGATGTGCGTTATCCTGCGCATTTCTATTCTTCACATATATAGCGATGCATGGTGATGATGCCGGTCCAAATATGAGTGACGTCATTCTATACTCTTCCGGTGGCGCGTCACGATTGTGCCGCCATAAGAATCGAAGGCTGTCCCTGTCTTCTTCGCGAATTTTCACTTGCAGGAACGTTTCTCTAATGTCTGCCATCACTGCCACGCTTCCTTCTCTGAATCGTAGCAGAACGCCGAATAACGACTTCAATAAGTCCGGTCCAGTTAACAATGCATCATTGAGACAATGTCCGCCCGTCCTTGCGGCGGCGTCGAAAACTATTCTTATTTTCCTTTTTTGTGGGTGAGTCACTGCGAAGTGAGGAAGATACCACGTGCGTGGGGAAATGGAAATATGGTTCGCTTTCTCTGCGTAACCGTTAACGATGAGATTTTCAATTTGCTTCTCATATTCTGTTTTCAACTCGCTATTTTGCTTCCTTTCGATATTAAACAGGCGACTTTCAACCTGTGCTCTATTCGACGGCATGCACTCATTATCTGTGCGCCAAACAAAGCAGTCTCGTACCTATTATTAGGTATACGACGTACCGTTTTGTTCAAAATATTTAAAGCTCGTTCTTCTGGGTCGTTTGCGGGCTTACGCGCAGACACCCCCAAATATTCCAAACTAAAATAATCCTTGATTAACTTCTCCATGTCCTCCTCCTTCTTGGTGGAAATGTGGTTAACAATCTTGATTGGTTTAATGCCACCCGATATGTGACCATGTAAAACCCATCCAAGGTTCTTACCTCCTGAAATTAATTCACGAGTAACTATGAGATGCCAATTATCCTGGCCAATTAATATGGTAGGTCTGGACCTCTCATAAATCAACTCGTCCTTAATCGGTGTCAAATGAGAACACCGTTGCAATAATTCTGCTCACCGACTGCGGAGAAAGGTTAAGTGACTTAATTGTTTGTACAATTATCTCCTCTAAGTCCTTCGAGAAAATGCCTTTTATTTTAACATTTAAGCGATACGAACTGTTGTCGTTAATTCGCTTACCCCCTACGGCTTCAATACGTAATTCTTCTTTGGGTCCGCGAGGCGCTAACTTCTGAGCCATCCACTCCTCCATGAGTGTCATGGTTGATCCTTCATCCAGAAGAGCTGTGGTCTTGACCTTTCCTCTAGGTCCATACAACTCGACCGGTATAATTTTTAAATATGCACATGCCAGTGCATTTACCGTACTAACAGTTGTAATTTGGGTCTCTTTACTCCCCTCGTCCCCTTGTGGCGAGGTATTTTTATTGGGGTATCGATGTAGCATTCGATAATGTGCCATTCTACATTCCTCTACACTACATTTTTTCGCCCTGCACTCTAACTTCCTATGGTTAGGTGACAAACATTGGAAACATATTTTGGCCTTTTTAACCACTTCCCATTTTTCGCGATTATTCATATCCTTAAATTTGTAACAACTCACTATAGAGTGTTCCTTGTTGCATATAACACACTTATGTGTTACCCGACTTACAGGCTTATCCTGGGTTATCATAACCACTTGTCGGTTGTGCCCTTTATTATTTCGGCGTTTATAACGCTCGCTCTTAAAACGGTTGCGTACAGACCCCTTTGCAGTGTGTACGGTTTGCTTCCTGAATTCAGGACGTTTCCGTTTTTCAGGCACGTTTTCATTGCTTAATGACGTTCCAAATTGTTCACTTAATGAATTCAAAAATTTGGCCATTTTTGCAGCTCTGGCTCCAAAGGATGCTGAGCTCGATATTCGAACCATTTAAATTTAATCATAGTTCCAAGCTTCTCCACTATACGGCTTATTAACACCGGTGAGTATAAATACTGTGGTTGGTTCAGCGCTTGTATTGCAGCTACCACGTTCGTAATGCGACTTGCAAAAGATCCTATATTTCTGCAATCTTCTGCCAATCTTGGCATACGCTTTATATTCTCGATTTCGGCTAGAATGAGCATCTCAACCCTACCGAATCTTCTTTCGAGAGCGTTCATTATTTCTTCAGGTTCACACAAAGTAAACAACAATGACTTAACCGCTTCCTTAGCGGTGCCCTTTAACGCCCTCCTAAGGCGTGCGACATTCTGCACCCCTGAAAATTGGCTTCTTGTGTCTTCAAACACCGTTTTGAAAATTATCCATTCACCCGGGTCTCCATCGAAGACCGGTAATTCCTGGAGGAAATGAAGCTGGGAAGACTTATCTTTTCCCGCTATTTTTATTGCACTCACAATCGCTTCGGTCAATTCTGATACCTCACACGCGTGTGCCTTCTGTGCATTTCCTAGGTTGTGCTCGACCTCCGCCCCTTTGCGACGTGATCCCTTACACGCTCCCTTATCAGTAATGTCGGGTTGAGTTACACTAACCGGCGCGCTCATTATGGTCTATTGAACCCAACTCCTTACGAAAGGTTCCACCTGAGTATTCCGCTCTTCATCATCCTCACTCGAGTCGATTTTCTCTTCTCGGTTGAGACGTGCCAACTCCAATTGAGACTTGGCTAAGGCAGCAGCTGCCTGTGCTCGTTCGAGCTCTGAGCGTTCGAATTTAATCAGCGCCTCTAGTGAAGAAGAATATATAGCAATATAGCAGACATAGCCTTTGGCCAAGTCCCACCCGTGACGTACATCTGTACCACATCTCGTTGCCCTATTTCTCATTTCAAATAAATATCTTAGACAGTGCAAACAAAATGTGGAATCCAAAAGAGGAATGACTCTTATTCCTTTCGGCACAAATAGGGTTATCCAATTTCAATTTTCTTTTCAACAAAACACAATGATCAAACACAATCACAAAAACATACGTACAAATATTCAAATAGCGCGTCATTCAATTTCAAATGAATTCAAATTTTCCTTTCAGCAAAACAGACACAGTGATCAAATACAATTACAAAACATATGTATAAGTATTCAAAGAGCACATTAAATTTGCCTTCTTAATCACAACCGCCACAAATATGAAACATTTTGCGGAAGGCACAAA
This sequence comes from Parnassius mnemosyne, assembly GCA_963668995.1. Classification (NCBI taxonomy): domain Eukaryota; kingdom Metazoa; phylum Arthropoda; class Insecta; order Lepidoptera; family Papilionidae; genus Parnassius; species Parnassius mnemosyne. Next base: position 35,922,781 of record CAVLGL010000148.1, on the reverse strand, counting down.
CCATTTTTAATTTTAATTTAAAGCATCGTTAATTAAGTGCTCGACCAAAACCAAATCTAACAATCCCTAACAGCGCAATTCAACGCTCCCGTGGAGCCCTAGTCTTCCCAACAACTAAGCAGAGGCCAACCGTGTTGTGAACCCGGAATCAATAAAGCGCGTACCGTTAAACAATCGACGCTCGGGTTGTACACCCTCACTGAGGCCGTCGACAATAATACAATTTGACAAGTGAGCTGTTGACGGCTCACAGAATTAGTGGAGGCGGCTGTGGTGGGAACTAGGGTGGCAGTTACCTAGCTGGGGCTGCCTGCATCAAAGGGGGAACGGTAGTACCCCAAGCCGCGGCCACTCAGCTGACGAGGGTGAGAAGGGTCTAGCTGACCGCTGAGTGGCAGTGAAATCCCTCTCAACATACTGAGGGAGGGGGTGACGACCCCCCGCCCTTGGGGGAACAACCCCCCGACAGGGGGCGCGGCGGAGCGCCCCCGCCCGTGGGAGTCGAGGGCTCGGGAGAGCCCTGAGAGGAAACGCCGTTCGCACCCAGATACAAAACGGCATGGTGATAGCCCTGGCAGCGCGATGGCATCACTTTCTAAATACAAATTTCTACGCGGCCCAAATAATAATTACAAATTAACAAATACAAAAAAAAATAACAAGTAACAAATACCGTTCCTATCAAATCAAGTTAAATACAAATTACACAAATACAAATTACTAGTTATTAGATTAAATACAAACCACAATACAAATAAAGATACACATCACAGTCGATCTACAAAAAATGCCTCGCTCAGACAACCGACCCTTCGAAAATTAATCTACTATAATTATACGATAACGATAATTATCCGATTACGTGATAACCTTATCTACCTAATCAAAGTACCGAGCCTAAGAAGAACCGAACTAACTTATCTTATTAATAAATACCATCTCCTCATCCTAGCCATCCAAGAGACATCGCTAAAGGCTGGGTCTCATTTTAGTGTCTCAAGTTATTCATGCCTCAGGGATGATAGAAATGATGTTCATGCTGGCTCTTTCATTCTTATCTCAAAATATTACTTATACATTAATTTCCCTTCCTTCTCATAGTCCTTCAATTAATGCTGTAGCAGTTAGAGCTCATAACATTTCTTTTCTTTCTATTTACATTCCCGAACCTAGTTTAAATATCTTATCAGATCTTACGAGGATTATATCCTCCATCCCTCCTCCTATGGTAATTCTTGGTGATTTTAATATGCACATTACTTTATGGTGCTCCCATTTTTGTGATCCCTGGTCTTATACATTTTTAGACATCATTGATGATTTAGATCTCTACCTCCTTAACGATAGTTCACCTACACGTAGAGTATCTCCCCTCCAAAATCCTAAAGTGCAGTAGATCTGTCACTCTGTTCTCCTGCTATATCGTCCCTTCTTTCTTGGAGAAAATTACTCTTTTCCCATGGCAGTGATCATTTCCTTATTGTTATCAATCCTCCTAACTTCTATACAATCAATATTCCATTTAAACCTAGGTTAAAATATAACAAATCCAAAGCCAACTGGCATCTGTATTCCACAGTTCTAGAGGAAGAACTTTGAGCCCTTCCTCCGGTTCAGAAAGAAAATGATCTTCAAGTGTATTCTGCTTTTAAAAATGCTATTTTATCTGCTGCCAATAAGACAATTCCCATAAAAAAAACCTTATAAAAATAATGCTCCTTCACTGCCTTGGTGGGATCAAGATTGTTATGTAGCATGTAAGAAGAGAAAGGAAGCTGAATTAAGATATTCCCACTCTATGAATTTTGATAATTATATTTTTTATTAAAAAAAAACTGCTGCTGAAACATTAGAATTACTATCTGAGAAGAAAAAGGCTGGTTGGTTTAAATTCTGTGAGTTACTGTCGCCTAGAACTCATCCATCACTAGTCTGGAAAAATATTGATAGTCAAAATTCTCTACTCCCGCCAAGAATTGTATGGAAGGGAAATCCCACAAGGCTCAATACTTAGTCCTTTGCTCTATTCTATCTATACTTACGATTTAGAACTTTCTGTTAACTCCTGTAACATCCGCCAATATGCAGACAATATAGCTATATATATTTCCCTAGATAACCTCCTTGCAGTATGTTCCCACTTGAATTTATCGATGTCTTATTTACAGGATTGGTTAACTGATCATGGTTTGTTTTTGTCTGTTCCCAAAAGCAATGCTGTGATCTTCTCTCGCCATAGGCAAGTCCCCGAAATCAACATTCTCTATAATAATGAACCTATCCCAATTAGGGAGGATGTAAAATTTTTGGGAGTTATTCTTAACTCCTAACTAGCCTTTTCTAATCATATCAACTATGTCTCAAAAAAATGTGAAAAAAATATAAATATTCTTCGCGCTTTATCTGGTGTCTGGTGGGGCTCCCACCCATTCTCTCAAAAAATATTGTACAACGCCCTTATTCGTAGTCATTTGGGTTATGGATGTTTTGTCTTGGAAACATGTAATAAGTCTTCCCTAAAGATCCTAGACAGGATTCAGTCCAAAAGCCTTCGTATAATCATCGGGGCAATGAAATCTTCCCCAATAAATGCTCTCCAAGGTGAATGTGTAGACCCCCTTCTTTACCTAAGAAGACAATATCTTTCGGACCGATTCTTTTTTTAAATCTACCAACACTCTTCCTACACTCTCATTCCTAAATTACACCTTCTTTTGGAATATATTTCATCAAAGCATACGATGCAATTATTTTTCAACCAAATATCCACCACGACCTTAGTATTGAGAAAGATTGCCCTATAGCAAATAGTAAACTAAGTAGAGTCATAGATAATTTATGGAAAGGCTGGCTTATTATATACACTGATGCCTCCAAAAAGTCAGATGGAATTTGTACCGGAGCAGCAGTTTGGATTCCCAGATACAAAATAATTCTCAATTTTAAATGCCCTCCTATTTCTTCCACTTTTACTGGCGAGGCCACGGCAATTCATGAAGCTTTAACATATGTTACGGCCCACAGCTGCCCCTGCAAAGGCGCCTTGGCTAGGGCCTATAGTAGCCTCCTCAACGGGCAGCCGAGGGTTCGGGCCCAAGTGGCCTTATGGAAAAATGTCCTATCCTACTACACTATAGGGAGAAGGCTAGGAAAATAAATAGTACGTACCTGGATCTGAGGCGAAGACTGTCCCAAGGTTCGGTCAGGCCGCAACTAAATCCCGTTACTTATAATCAAAAACGTAAAACACGGCACGAATACCGAATGGGGGGATCAAAGGTCACTTCCGTTTCACGTGGCAAATAATTATTTCTCGAACCGAACACGACCTTCTCTAGAGTCACAAAGTTCAGCGTTCAACCGACAACGGAAAATGTCTCCGAACTATATCAAATGCCACACGAGCAAATTAATATTGTCTAATGCACTTATATACGCTATCAAAGTAGAATAACCAAATTCGCGGTAAATTAGGCGCGCACAACACACAAATTCAGACGTTGATCGCAATCAATGTTAACTTCCTAACAATTAGTCAACCCGGCGTCTAATATTCTAGTCTACAATTCCTCGTCGTTGCACAAATTTGTTAACAAAATCGACACTATAAATGGAGGTTATCCCGGGCGACCTCAAGCCGTGCTAGCGACCGCACTGCATTCAAGCTACTGTTCGACTCGACCCAGCCGCCGGTAGCAACCAACTGGCTGCAATCTCCGGACGCGGGCCGCTGGTAACAAAACTCCCGTTAACCGCCCACACGTCTAACCGGTTATGAACGCGCCGTATCGAACCGAGCGCCCTCTGGCGTCAAATCTTGAAACCAGCGTTTGGGCGCGAACAATATATATAGAAGCACACAACTTAAATAAGTTAGTTATTCTTACGATTCCAAAAGTTGTTTGTTAGCAATTTTGTCAAACCAGTTCCAAAGTAAATATAAGATACCTTGATCCTCAAAATTAAACACATATTGTATAGATGTCATCTCAAGGGCATTCAGATTTCCTTAGCTTGGATTCCAGGTTATAGTGGCATCAAGGGCAATGAAACAGCTGATCTGATGGCTAAAAATGCAAGTCAATGGTTTGTCATGTAATTTAACATACTCTTCAGACATAGTGTTACTTGTAAAGAAGAAGTTAAATAATAATTGGAATACATTATGGAAAGCCACTCAAAATATAAAAGGTAAACACTATGCTGCTATACAATGTGCCATCCCTCCAAAACCATGGTTTTTCAAATTTAATAAAGCCAACAATCATTCAACACCAACTACTTGTAGACTTATAATTGGCCATGCTTGTACACCAGTACATTTAGTCAAACTGAGGATTAGGGAGAGTTCCCTCTGCGAATGTGGGTTAGATGAGGGAACCTCCGACCATATTTTTTTAACTGTCCTTAATTATCTTGTTCACTCTATGATCATCTCCCTCCTGACATCCCTCGCCCTATAAATTTTGATTTACTTTTAACCTACACAAACACTCCTTATGTATATATTCTGTGTGATTTTATTAACACTAATAGTATAAAAGTTTAATGTTTCTCAATACTAACATACTAATGTAGTTATAGCAACTGTGTTTGTCATTTGTTCTAGGTAATTCAACAGTACAACCATTAGTACTACAAGATAAAAGGGGAAAAAATTGGTTTAAAGAAAATATATTATAAATAAGATACTTGTATTATCACAATATTCTCTTGTATATGGGCATAGTATTTGTAACTGCTGAGCTTCTACTCAATAAACGCTTTCACGCTGACATTGGCGAATGATCAAAATCGCCATAAAAAAGAAAGAAGAAGAAGATAAGTAGGTGATCACCATTACCCGCTGACCTAAAATCGAACCTGATATCAACTAACTTGTTAAAAATCATCAAGTTCATCCATCTTATTAGATTACTTTTAAAACTAAAATTGATTACCTATCTATATTGTTTCTTTTAATTTGATAAAATATGTTCTTAATATTATAATGTTGCGTTTTAATTGCTCTCAGCTCTCACTGGTAAATCTACCATTATAGACATTTATAGACCGACTAATATAGCACACCATAACTAAATTAATTAAAGTAATGAAATTGTGGTTTTTAAGTTTTAGCAGTGTATATAAAATTGGTGGCGCTGAAAAATAATTGATACCTGGTAATTAAAGGGGGCGGTAAGAGAAATAAGTTTGATAATCTCTGCTGTAGTGGGTGACGATCTCTCGACTTGATTGGGACTGTATTTGGATGCAAGATGTCGTGGCTCTCCGGTGCTACCTTTTGACCTTTTGCGAGCATGTGATGTCGCAGGAGGTTTCAGAGAAGGAAAGGACGGCAGCTATGCCAATGCGCAACCAGAGAGCTCATCAGCGAAAGTATAAGCTATGCCGGCAAATCCCGGAAACTCTTTGTGAAACCTTCTTAGACAGGTTCTAGACACCTTTAAAACTAAGACAAATCTACAGAAACCTGAATGGATGGCAGGCAACCACTTACTTACAAACTAATGAAGATTGAAGATGCTAAACTTAGGTTATATAATGTCTTAACAGAATATTTTCCTCAATTCCGTTGGGGTAATACCGGACGGATTTTCGAATAGTTGGAAGAGTCTGCCAAAAACTTTAAGGTAATACCGGACGGATTTTCGAATAGTTGGAAGAGTCTGCCAAAAACTTTAATTTCTCGACATCCGTATACGTCAGATTTCTGGAACATGGAGCAAACCGTTAATCGTTAAACGTAGTTTAGCTCAGAGAATCTTTTGCTTGTGTAAACTCAACGGTTTCTGCTTTAAAGGTGTGCGAAAACTAGACATAGTTTTTTATATGCATAATGAAAAATTGGCCATTGAGGGGTAAGACCGGACTTAAATTTAAAATCACTTCCACTGCTTAGAGAAAAAAAAATATATAAAAGTGATTTATCCTATCTTTAACGCTCAAAAACATATTTCAATATGATCTATAAATTACCAGAAACATAAATGTTCCAAACGATTTTCTCTTTTTTTGTTTCTTGGCATCCGATCTTATCCCTGATATAAAGAAATTGTAATTTTATGTTTCTCAAACTTTGTTATGACATAAGATGGAATTACTCAATATAAGGGAAAGATCGGATGCATTTGATTTTTTATGCGAAAAAAATTAACAGTAAAGACTAGCGAAATGCCCTGGGATACAACGGGAGTTGAGGAAGATGTAAATAAAAGCTTTTAAAAAAATTTCCTTCGCAAATATCCGCGTTATAAAATAAAATGATGTGTCTTACCTAGTATGAAGAGCTCTTCATACTAGGTAAGACACATCATTTTATTTTATAACGCGGATATTAGTAAATTTTTCTAAAAGCTTTTATATAATGGATTTCCGCAAAGTAACGCCTGATTCTATTAATTAGAAGATGTAAATATTTTAGCAAAGCGGCATATGACGAAGCAGGTAGTTAGGTAAGTAGTTAATTGATAGATTATTTTGTGTGCATATTTGTATGTGTATCAATAAGCAGGCATGAGCTTATTTATACAGTTAATTAGTATCAGATTAACGGCATGAAGTCGGAAAAAGTAAAGCAAAGTTGACTTGGCCAGGAAAAGGAACGTGGGTTGAAAGTTTCCCGTGAAACTGAATTAGTTCTAAACTTTATCTAATGAGATAAATATGTCATTTATTATTATAAATTATTCTTTAAATAATTATTATAAATTACATTTTGATTTGTAATAGAGGATAGATGTAGATGTCTATGGGCCGCAGCAACCACTTAACATCAGGTGGACTGTGTGCTCCTTTGTCACCCTTATCCTATAAAAAAAATGTATTTTAATGTGTACTTAAAAATAATAAAACCATCGTATTGTTTTATTACTTTTAAATATACAGACTTGCTAACGAGACTGAGTCCCATAGTCACTTGAGTAATCTTCGAAAAAATATACACGATCAATTAAAGTTTAACAACCACTGCCATATTTGTAACGGGCAAAGATCGGATAATATTCATCCGATCTTCACTCACGCGGGGAAGCAACTCGGCCTACAGCGATCTTAGCCCTGCATCGACCAGCTTTATCTAGCTATAACTTCATAAAATTTACAAAATAATAACAAAAGAAGCCATATTCTCGCTAAAAATCGTAAATAAAAGTGATAGGAAAAGATCGGATGGATAAAAATAATACAAAAATTACATTGTTTTATAAAATGCCGCGCAGCACTTGCCGGAGTGACTGGCGCGAACTGAGGGTCGGGGCAGGATGAAATGGCGTCGTGTAGCAGCATATTGTTAGCATTTCAAAATATAGCATAATTCGCCGGGAATTTGAATCCTACGGTCTTGCCCCATCACCGATCTTACCCCAACGTACCCTATAGTATCTAACAATAACTTAAATCATTTCCCTTTTACTTTGTCCTTTACTGTGGGCATCTTATTTAGGTATTCAAGAATTTCGGAGTTCCTTACGAACCACCCGGCACCTGATATTAATCGCAAGGCTATATTTTGGAATCTCTGTAGGATTTCTAGGTTAGAGTTACTAGCATAACCCCATAATACCATAAGTCCATACTGGTTTTACGATGGTTTTATAGACCAGTAGTTTGTTGTTAGGGAAAATAGCTGTGTTTTGCTTCCCAATAGGCAAGAGAAGGTCTTATATAATATAGTTGCCTCTTTTTCCTTTGCCTTGATGTGGTTGGCCCATGTTAATCTTTGGTCTATATGTAGACCCAAATATTTTACACAATTACTTGTTTGTAATTGTTTTGCTTCCATATAGACTGGTGTACATTCTCCTTTTCTTAGAGTAAAGGTTGCCTGCACAGATATGCTTACACTAGGCTTTATTCTCAATTTTTGAAGCCATAGTTGTATTTTACTCATTTGTATTTGTTGCTTTTGTGAAGGAACGTCCGGGTCTTTGTCACTTACAAGACATACAATGTCATCTGCATAGGTTGATGTCGTTATGGCATACAGAGCTGGTCCATGCACTGATCCTAACGGGACTGAAGCAGCTAAGTCGTACAGGTTAGAATACTCGTCTTCGTATTTCACTTGAAACTTTCTTTGGTGGAGATATGATTTAAAAGATTTTTTAGTTTAAACAGTAGTCCCTTGTGCCACACTCTGTGAAATGCCTGCTGAATGTCTAGGAACACTATTATACACACTATTACAGAGCAATATTCTTTTTTCTGTAATTACTGTCTGATTTTGTGTACCACTCTATGTACTTGTTCCACTGTAAAGTGATTCTCTCTAAACCCGAATCCGTGGTCGGGAATTATTATGTTTTCATCTAATATAGGTGTCAGTCTTCGCAGGAATATCTTTTCGAACACTTTGGATAAAGTTGGGAGAAGACTTATGGGTCTATATGAACTAGGATCGGTTGGAGGTTTCCATCATACATATCTGTGATATTTTCCACATCTTAGGTAAATAGTGAGTTCTAAGTAGCATTTACAAGCATTGTCAAAAAAACTATTAGTTTTTTTAGGAAGTCGTTTGAGTATCTCGCCAGTGAAAAGGTCGAATGCAAGTGCTATTTTTAGATGATTTATGATACGTTTAATTATATTATAGAACTAGCTTTTTACCCGCGGCTTCGCTCGCGTGGTCTTCTTTTTTAGAAACATCATTAAATGTATTCCACGCCAAATTTAGTAAAGTTCGATCACTTTTAGAGTCAAGTCGGTGTCTGTGTATCTATGTCAGTTTTTCAAAGAATTTTTTGAATTCCCAAAGACTATTGGACCTAGTTGATTGAGGGACACGTGCAGAAATAAGTTTTTCAGAATTGCATTAATACCATATTATGTCTAGAAATATCTACAATTTTTTTTATATTGGACCTGTCTTCCGATGTATCTATCCATAACAAAGATAAATAGTCTTGGAATCCAAATTTACTATTATTATTTACTCATTACATTCATTCATAATTTATTTTTATCAAAATAATGATGAATTCATGGTCTTATATGCGATATTTGATTCATATCTTTGTTTTCATTTAATATTAATTGGCACCATAAAATAGATTCTGATTTTTTTTCTACGTTCGAGTAGACTTCAAAATTTCATAAATGCAGTTCTGATAATGATGAATACTACACATATGATAAAACAAATTGTAATAAATCACGTTACATTTTAACTTCTATTTAAGCGGGTTGTACAAAACACATCTTTGGAAGAAATTTCCATAAAAATTTGCGTAAAACAACGTATTGCTGATGTGAAGCACCGACGCTCCGAGAAGTCTGAAAGTGTGTCAACATGTTGAGTATCGTCCCAACCATTATATCAGATATGATAGACAACAAATAAACCCCCGCCCCCCTCTCCATGGGTTCTGTATATTGCCCGAAACGTCATCAATTATAAAAGTTAAAATTAAACACGCTAAAATCCTTATGATTACTTTTATTGCAAATGAAGTTCTATTCGCAGTGAACGTGGGTAGAACTACACTCATGATCGAAAGCAGAAAAATATTCGCCGTGTTGTGGCGGCGAAAGAGAATCCGCCACCTCATATCGTTCCGTGTGTGTCCTAAGAGGCGATAGAGGTAAACAAACAGAAGATGGGGAACATCATGTTCCTGACAACAGTTCAAAATTATAAATGCTGCGGATGCCAACGTGCCTGCCAAGCGTGGCAACTACAGCAAATATCCAGCCTATTTGACATGTGGGAGACCTATGTTCAGTTCAGTGGACTTTTGATAGGTTGTAATGATAACGGTGATGAGTTCTATTCTTTCGAATCTTTGCTACCGTATATTTACGGTAGTGTGAAAACAAAAACGTAACATCTCCGAAAATATAAATGATATAAAAACAGCATAAGTGCCCCATTAAAACTAAAAAAAGTAGCGACCTACATACCTGTCACTACTGGGCACAGGCCACAGACCTTTTGGCCAAAAAAAGTGCCAACGCTGGATCACCTCAGCTGGGGAACTTCTCAGATATTCAGGTTTTCTTTCACCGCCGAGAACGTGGTAAATCGACACTTCAAATTGCATTTACATATATGTAAAGATATATAATAATGCTTATGTACTATGAAATTTACTTTTGCCTTTGACAAGTTAAATAAAATATATCTTTGTTTAAGTAAAATCTGCAATCTTCGATATTTAAAGTATTTTTTCGCAACAGCCTGTTCATTTCCATATCTAGTGTGAGCTATGAAACCACTACTGTCACAAAAATTTTGATTTGTCTGATAATATGAAAACTCAAAAATACAAAAATCCAACAAACTGATTTATAAGTCTCATTAAAGGTATAAAAACTAAAGTAGCAGCTTACATACGTCTCACTACTGTGCACACGGCTCCCCATTACCTATAGTGTTTGTGAGCAGAAAAGAGTATGCCGCAATCCTTCAACTACTACTCCGACATTTAGGTTTGCCCACGAAGTTTTTCTTCACCACTTGTATGTAGTAAGTCAGTGCGTAAAATTTCCCATAACAGATTCATTTGTCCTCAAAGGACTCGTACACGTTTTGCTCCCTTGCCGTGATGAAATCTCACGGCGAGCTACACGGCTCTCGTATTTGTTTAAATAAAATTCATAAAAACTGAAACAAAGCTTTTGTACCATTGTTGACCATATCTACCGAGTAATTTGAAACCCAACGATACATGCACATAATTTCCAATTATTTACATCAGATAACGTGATAACATATGAAGTAGGTAAAATGAAACCTATGCCGACAGACAAACAATATATTGAACTAAAGAGCTTCTCTCCTAATCTCACTTTTGTGTACAACAGTGTTGTTAGCCATTTTGCCAAACGTGGTTATTGTGGTAAATAATCCCGATAATGACCACCGGTCTAGATATTTTTAAGTGTGACAATTTTTGATGCTGCACGAATAAGAATTCGGTAGCATTCTAAAATTAAATTTTATCAGTTGCTTATCATTAGTTTATTTAGAGAAAGTAGAGGGCGCTAAATTACATTAATACTATGAAAGTCAAAATTATACTATCTAGTAATATCGGCTATAGAAGAATCTCAAGAGCCACCCCAAAACCGGGAACATTTATTTATTATATAAAAAAGGTAATCAGTGATGTTGATTCTGTTAAAAATCTGTTTCCGTTAAAACACACGCTATCAGCGCCGCTAGCGGTGAAAAACTATATGACGATATGAAGATATTGTCATGAAATAGCAATATTGTGTTAAGTTAGTGATATCGTTAAACGATCTCTATTCTTTGTTTGGCTAAGCGATATTATGACATGGTCAACAAACAGTGATAAATATCATGAAATGACACTATTTCACGAAATAATGATTTCATGAGAATTTTGCAATAATTGCAGGACGGACCAGTTTTAATCAGTTTACATAGTATTAAACGTATGAAAATTGATATGTTTTTTAGTTCAAAATAATATAAATGTTCATACGTTTGATAGATGATGTCATGATGTTTTTAGATAATAGATGTCACTTTTATCTATTATTTTTTAAATTTTAATTATTGCACTTTTAAAATCAAATAACGATTAAATTAAGACTTAGGATTTTAAAATAATTTTATTAATGTAATTATTTAAACATATAAATGTAAGTTATTTATATAATTTATTAGTAACTAAAGGCAAAATGTAGGCTTTTTTCATTTGATGATAGATGGCGCTGTTTTGATAATTAAAACGTATATCGTCAGCGGAGTTTCAAATTGTTATGCAAAGGTTAAAACTAATTTAAACTAAATTTACAAATATAGTATTTCTTTTAAAAACACCTGTCTTCCCGCCTATTAACTAAAATAATCATATATAATAGAAAATTAACATCTAAAGGAAGAAAAATACTTAACCTTCTTTTTTTAAGTTTCGTAATCGGATAAAAAGTAGCCTATAAGTTGCCCCGGGATACTAACTACCTACATATAAAATTTTATGGAAATTGGTCCAGTAGTTTTTGCGTGAATCGGTAATACACAGACAGACAGACAGACAGACAGACAGACAGACAGACAAAAATTCTAAAAACCACTAATTTAGCTTCAGCATACTTTATTTAGTAATATGGACTTGTTTTTTCAAAAATATGTTACAATTACAGACACGGCTTTTCTACAGATTTATTATATGTATAGATTAAGTGGCCTTTTGAAATTATTGGTAATTGTTCAAAGAGAGCTTAGTTATCTTTGTTCTGAGCCGATAGTGTGAACAGTTTCTGTTGAAAAGTGGCATTTCTGTTCTCAATGACCATGTCCTTCAGTTCTCTAAAGATCCTATTTAATTATATTCTGTCATGTTCTGATCTGCTTGCTTCCACCGCCTCCTCGTTTTACGTTTTTCCTCGAGTTTACAGCGTATTTCAAGAAATATGCTACATTTATTTGACGGGAGTCCCAGAGTCGGAGTAGCACGCCATGTCGCCACCTGTATCAGGTTTGTGAGGTATGGCGTTGCGCCACTCGTCCTATCCTCCGCGACTCTGACGGGATCGCACCGTTAACTGATGCGGTGGTGGTGGGACTGCGGGGGGAGAGGAGAGTCGGTACTGCGAGGCGCCGCTGTCCCTACCCTCCAGCAGCCGAATTTTGGTTGGCGGCGGAGCCATAGACCAGATCCGCCGCTGGGGTCAGGAAGGCTAGTGCTTCTGAGTGCTCGTTTTTCCTGGCCCCATGGCCTTCGGACATTAGACACGGAGGCGTCCGTTGTACACGTGAAGTTGGAGGTCGCGCCATGTGTTCTGGCGCGCCTTATCTGAGAAGGAGACGGGGGAGGAGTAGTCCTTACCCGAGGAGGGGCCGCCATAAGGAGGCCAGTGGTGGGAACACGAATGTGTCTGATAGCGTTCCTGTGGCCTTGCCAATATGCGACGTAGGTGACGAAGGAATACCATGGGGTTTTAGTCGGTGCGAGCCTGACATAACCCGTCCTTGCACCGTGAGGCGGGTAAAAAAAAGGTTTGTTTCCTCTTGTATGTATCTATTCGGTAAATGCATTCCAGTCTGTTTTATGATTGCATAACTTGCGGCTTTGTTCTGTGTATTATTGTTATGCTCAAGGTTAGCAGTACTGACTTACTGAGTGATCTGATAAGGTATCAAGTGACAATTCTAGTTTTAAGTGTATGTTTGAGAGCCCCTCTGTTATGAAGAAATCGAGTATATCTGGTATTCGGTTGGAATCCGTTAGCCAATAGGTTGGTTCACCTGAGAAGTTAATCTATGATTATCTAGACATTTCTTAAGCTCCCATCCTCTAGTTGTTGTCAGTCTGCAGCCCCAGCATGTGTGCTTGCTATTCCAATCACCGGCGCAGATATACCTGTGGTTAGATAGCATATCCTGCTTAAGTTTATGCTTTGGCAGCAGTATACAGAGCTTACATTAAAAGGGCCAAATTTGTCTTCTATAGTGACAATAGTAGCTTGTAGCCAGTCTTCCTTAAATTTGGCATGATAGTAATGTTTTTTTTAATATAATATAAGGGTGACAAACGAGCACACAGTCCACCTGATGATAAGTGGTTGCTGTGGCACATAGACATCTACATCTACCATCGTTTGCGAATTAAAATGCAGATGCGTTGTCAGCCGTGAGGACTAACATAGAATGCCTCTGTTCCAGTAAAAAGGGTCTCCGATTCTCTACACTCACCATACGAAACACTGCAGCATTAAGCTGCTATTTTACACTGGTATTCTGTAAGAGCGTGGTCCTTCCCTGGTCGAGCCGACCCATTTGTGCTACAGCTAATGTAATGTAAGTAATTATGTCAAATATTATTCTTTACAATTACCGCTGTTCCACCTTGTGATCAAGTGATTTGTGCAATATATAAATAAAAATCTGTATGATGTTTTTTTATTTAATAAAATAGTGTATAACCATACAAAACTTCCCTCTTATAACTAGTGTAAGTTACATTTTTAACATAAATATAACAGTATACATAATACCAAAACTTAAAAAAATATAGGTAATTTCCAAAAAAATTGCACAATTTTTAAGGCCCCAATTCTATTGGAAGAAAGCTTTTATTGCTATAGATGTAACCTTTCATTTGTTAGTACTAAACATAAATTACTTATTTATGTAATATTATAGTTTATCAGATCACATAATACATAGATGATTTGTGAATTTAAAATGTTTTGGAAAGATAAAACTTTACCTCTTCACAAAAACTACTTTACAACAATGCTGACTGTTGAATAAATTAAATTATGATAAAAAAAACTATTAAGTCACTGTACTGTCATCTATAAAACTTCAAAGTCATGCAGTTAAATATTAAAGGAAAAAACAATTTTTGAAATGTTTCCTAGCACTATAGCTCAGAATAATGATTAGTAACAATCAATACAGTCGGTTTGCATTTCAAGGTGATATGTGTGACCTCTGCATAAACACTGAAAGTACTTTATATGATAATATATTTTTGATATGGTACCTAATTATTGTGATGATATTGATACAATTCTTATAATATAAAAAGAAATAATAATGAAAACTGCACTGTAATGCACAACATATATTGTTTGACCTCAAAACAACCTCTACCAATAAAACAACTTGAAATTGGAATGCACATTTACAGTCTAACAATGGGCTTAATCCAACCATAACTAAGCAAGTATATTATAAAAGTGATAAAATATAAGAAATAGAAAAATAAATACCATCACCTCTTCTTCCAGATTCACAAAGTAAAATTCATTTAAGCTAGAGTAGGTTTTTGCCACTTATAAGAGCCTGAGTACTTAAAATCATTTTCAGCCAATTTAGCATCAGCATCGGCAGGCCCACGAGACCCATAAACATAGGGTATAGGCTTAATATGTTGCTCTTCTAGCTCCTTTAAGACTGGTGTAAAAATGCGCCAGGCCTCTTTCAGTTCATCATTGCGCACAAAATGCATTTGTGTCCCTGTAAACACATCTAAAATTAACCTTTCATAGGCATCTGGAACATCTGTCTCTCTATAGCGTAGGCTATATGTCAAATCAAGTTCAGTTTCTGTCAAGTCAAACTTCATTCCGGGAGATTTACACATGAGTTTTAAATATAAAGCTTCACCAGGCTGAACTCTTATTACCAGTTCATTCCTTTTTGTTTGCCCGAAAATATCTCCAGGGACATCTTTGTACTGTATTCTCACTTCTGCTTTTCGTTCATTAAGGGCTTTACCACAGCGAAGAATAAACGGTACACCTTGCCATCTTGTATTATTAATGTTTACAACAGCTAATGCATATGTTGGAGTAACAGAATCTTTTGGTACAGTTGGATCATCTAAGTAGCCAAGTTTCTCATCACCTTGTCCATTAGGATTACCAACATATTGTCCAACTAAAATGTCACTCAGTTTTATTGGTGGAATGTGTCTAAGAACTTTAACTTTCTCATCCCTTATATCATTTGGATTCAATGTCACTGGTTTTTCCATTGCAACTAAAGAAAGAATCTGCAAGAGATGGTTTTGCATAACATCTCGAACAATACCAAAATTGTCAAAATACCCACCACGACCTTCTGTACCAAATGGTTCCTTAAATGAAATAAGGACTGAGGCGATATTTTCTCTATTCCAAGATGGGTTAAAAATCTGGTTGGCAAACCTTATTGTCATTAAGTTTTGCACCATTTCTTTGCCTAAATAATGATCTATTCTGTAAATTTGATCTTCTTTAAACAAACCTGTTAAATGGTTACTTAATTTATCAGAACTTACATCATCTCTTCCAAAAGGTTTTTCTATAATAACTCTAGTATAACCTTTAATAGCATGACATGCATTCCTTATATTAACTGTGACATCCTCAAATACTGTTGGTGGTACAGCTAAATAGAAGATTCTATTTGCCACTGGGCCTTTTTCAAACCTTGTAATATGTTGATTTAGAAACTCAAAGTCAACTCTTTTATCATAAGACCCAGACACATATGAGTTTGCATCCCAAAATGCTTCAAACTTTTCTTCTTCCCCATTTCGCACCTTCATATATTTTTTACATTTTTCTCTTACTTCTTCAAGTGTTTGTTTAGTTCTAGCATAACCTACAAACTTTGTAGACTCTGGCAAAAGATTATCCCGATATAAGTACCAAATTGTGGGATATATCTTTTTCTTCGCCAAATCTCCCGACGCTCCTAGTAAAATGAACGTATGGGGATAATGAAAATCACGTTTGTTCTCCATTTTTGTCTTCTTTACAATCTTGTTTAATTTGAGGCAATAACAGTGTACAAATTTTGGAACCCGGTAATACGTTTATTCTTGAACTATTACTTTACTAACTTTAAAACTTCACTAACTTACTTTTAATAATAATTTGGAAAAGTGTAAATAAAGAAAGAACAAAAATTAAAATGAAACTATACAAAAAAAAATTGATCTTTGATGACAAAAAAATTACATTATTTTTGAGTCGCTACCTTTATAATTTCTCTAGTCTGTGATGATTAAAATGATTAAAATGAACCACAGAACACAATTACTTTCTTGCTCTGTGTCTATGTCGGACGGTGTCGGAGTCGGAGTTGTATTTTTGAGAGGTGCTTTTTATAGTACGGAAACGGTACGAACCATAGATCTTTATTTATTCTATGTTAGATGTCGTTTTGGTTGATTGGTTGTTGAGAAAATTCTTCAGGAAAATTCGTCAATTAAGACAGGCATAAATCGTACACCATAAGCCTTACCAATTTTGTTTTTCTTGAAATAATGAATAAGTAATTATATAATCATTAAAGCCTTGTCTGTTTTTCTTTAGATACATAGGATATGCATGTCATTAAAGGAAAGAAGCATAAGCTAGGCTGAGCTAGGCTAGCTGTTACAAGATACGCACAAACAAGTGCGCGTCTGTTTCTTCAAAATTCAAGAGTACAAATACGTCCTACGGGTTGCCCGCAACGTGCGGCGCATGCATAAAGCTCACGCGATGGCTACCCGGAGCGTGATTCCGCGCACGGGTTTGTTTCATACATACATATATAAACACTCACGCCTATCACCCAGAGGGATTGGCAGAGCCTTACATTTGGCACAATCCTGACACCTCTCTCGGCTCCTTTACATCCTCCATCTACCTACGCATCCCTGCTCGTCATTAAGGATACTCTCAATTTGACCCATCTTTAATATATCACCAATTTGGTCTATAAACATCCGTCTAGGGGGTCCCTTGCCGACTTTGCCATTCTCTTTAGCAACATAAATTTCTAGTCACTCATTATCTTATTCATTCTTTGTACACGACCAAACCACCGAAGCATTATTTTCTTTAATCAGGTCACAACACCATCTTGCAAATCACATCTCTCTTATCACACAATCTCTCATCCTGTCTTCAGATTCACCCCTAACATACTCCAGTACTACACATACACACATACCACCGTATTCCTACTACTCTCGTGCTTATTCTGTCACACCCAACTGTCACTATACTATACATTAAAGTAGGGACTAACACATAATTGTGAATTGCGTCGTGCCTTTTTTGAGATATTACTGACTTCTCACAATATAGCGAAGAGCACTATTAACACTGTGCCCTGCTTTTACTGGTCGCTCTATATCCTTGTCACATCCAACATATCCTAAATAGACAAACCCGTCCACTTGCTTCACATATTGCTTTACTTTCTTTTGTTTCAAAAACAATCACATTCGCCTTACTTACGTTAACTTTAATTCTCTTTTATTTTAATGACATGTTCTTTAATGTAACCATCATTCGCAATTCGGGCCACCGACGGCTCAAAATTCAGTTGACGGTAAACACATCTATTCTTAATCCACATTTTTAAATTTTCAGTTTCCAAACAACTGTCCATATGGGTTGAACAGCCACGTCGAATCTACACTGCCCATTCTGAAACTTTATGGATGCCTAACCAATCCAATTAGGCCCCGTTGATACTGACACAAGAACCAGAACCCCTATAAAGAGATTTTAGTGCCTTTTTTATTTACATGGGGAAATGCCTAGGCATACCCGTTTCGTCGAGGGCAAGGACAGGTCATGTTGGGCTATCACTGACTAAAACCCCATCATCGCCACGTATTGTCAGGGCCACGGAAACGTTTCCGCAAACAACCGTCATCCCACTAGCGCTTACTGTCCCATGGCGGCCCTTTCTTGGGATGAGACTACTCCTCTTCCTTCTCCTTCTTAGGCAAAGAGCACTAGTACGTAAGACGCGCCTTCCTTTGCGGCCTGCAAATTCACCCGCACAAAGGAGTTCCCCCTGTCCGATGTGTGGAGGCCATAGGGCCAGGAAAAACGGGCACAGCACTAGCCTTCCTGATCCCAGTGGCGGATTCAGTCAATGGTCTACGCCGCCAACCAAGTTTAGACCGCGGAGGATAGGCAGGGTGGCGCCTCACAATACTGATATTTGCCTGCCCCGCGGCCCCACCAGAGTCGCGTATGATAGGACGAGTGGCGCATCGCAATACCAACACTCCTCTTCCCCTACAACTCCACCTCCGCTGCAACGGTAGTGGGAGAAGACACCCCTCTCGCCGCAGCCCATCAATATATATCCGAAGTGGGCTCATTAAAGGCATTTGGATTGTCAACCTCGGGCCGCCCCTTCACTTCGAACCAGCCATGTGGGTTCCTCTTAGTTCACTATGGATGACCAAGCCATGGCTATTAAGTTCCACCACTATGACAAGACGGAAACCTGTTGGTTGAACCTGTGGAGGGAGATTTTAGTACCTGTATCAATCCAGCGCTCAACCCAAACGAGCCAAGTCTTTTCCGCAAAGCATACCTGTTCACTCTCCTGTCATAAACCCTTTCCAAGTCCAAAAACGCACAGTAAACTTTGTGGTTTTGGACCATAAACTACTTTCCCTTTCTAAATCCTTGCTTCTAAAAGCTTGTACATCTCAAATTCTCTCAATCAACACCTTAGCTTACGGTTTTCCCACAATACTAAGCAGGCTGATTCCACGGTAATTTTTACAGTCCTGCTGTTACGCTTTTCTCTTATATATATGGACTATAAAGTTTTTGCACCAGGCTCCCGGTAATCGCTTTAGTTTCCACCATAAATTAAGTAAAGTGTACACCAGGTCTGCCACCACTCCCACTCCAGCCCTTAGCATTTTTAGTGATACTTTATCATACCCAGCTGCCTTACCTGATTTAACGCTTTTCATTACTTTCAATATTTCATCTATACTTATTTTACTGTGGACTGATTTCAAAATATTCATGTAGGAATATTGGAGCTAGCACTGATGCGACAGCGCTGTACTGACTCCAAATGAATTCACACTATGTCAGTATCGGGGTAGCACTGACTTGTTTGGAATTTGGAGTCGGTAACTAACCCTGTGTAAATCCGTCTTAATGCTAATAGCAATAACATCACAGAAACTATAAGATTATTTTTATTTTTATAGAGAGATTATTTTTATAGACACAGACTTAAGCGCATTAAGTTGGAGATCAGAAGTCTTAGTCTGTAGTTCTCTCTCTTACATTTTGTTATTTATTCATATACTCAGTGGTAGATTAAAACGAACTTTTTTTTTATAGGATAAAAGCATGAAGCAAATACAAAGAGGAGACGTTGTAATTAAATTTCACTATGTAACACTGCGTGACAATTTGGCGGGGTAAGGGGATGCAAGGCCCCGCCCACTTTACACAATCTACATCTACCGATAAATAGTAAAACTACTCGAATCTTTCCATATCGATGTTGCAATGTAGCTTAACTACCTTGACGGTAGATGGCGGCATGTCCACAAAATGTTATAAACTATAAAAATAATATTTTGACGATTAAAATTTCTTTATGTCTGAATGCAAAACAAATTTCAGCACCTTCGTATGATTATTTTATCATTACTGAGCTCTACGTACCTTTATATTTTTAGTTCACAGGAGACAAAGTGTCGCTATCTAGTGTGGAATATATTTAATTATATTTGAAAGCCGACGCAAAGAGATTTTTTTAGAACTATTTTAATAAATTAGGTATAAAATTACTTAGAAATGAAATGTGATGCTATCCATAGCATCGGAGCGTCTATCTCATGAAGGAAGTACATTCAGACAAAGAAATTTTAATCGCCAAAATAATATTTTTATAGTTTTCATAATAATTTTGGGAACAGGCCGCCATCTATCGTCAAGTAAACCTCATAAAAAATAACAAAAAGACAGGGCCGCAATTAGAATTCAATTATTTTACCCAGTAACCCAACATTCAATATTAAAATGAAGGAAATTGTAATTGGCTGATTTTTACGAAATGTTTAAGTTATATTTAAGTGACATATTCTATATGCAAAGAATCACTTAAATACAATTTAAATATGTTTATCATTTCGTGAAAGTCAACCTTCAAGAAATATTTATTTTATCCATAAAATAAAGTATCTTTGAAACTAAATATTCTATGTTCAATATTAAGTAGGAGTTTAATTTGGAACTAAATATCCTACTTATCTCACTAATATTATAAAGGCGAAATTTTGTGTGTTCTTTCTGTCTCCTTGAGCTTATTCCACACTAAGTATGTGTAATTTTTTCACACAGAAACGGCTGGACTATTATTTATGTGTGGGTTATACTACTTAATATCTCTGAGGGAGAACAAATAATAGACAAATTATTATAATTAATATAATTTTATTTACAAATCAATTAAAATATAAATATTTTATTCCAAATTAGGCATCCGAATGGACTTTTTGAATGCCAATCTAAGAACATTAAAATGTATTTAAGTGATTCTTTGCATATAGAATATCACTTAAATATAACTTAAACATTTCGTAAAAATCAGCCTAAGTACAATTTCCTGCATTTTAATATTAAAAGTTGGATTACTGGGAAAAATAAATGAATTCTAGTTAGGGCCCTGTCTTTTGTCATTTTTATGAGGTTTACTTGACGAGAATACGGCCTGTTCTCAAAATGATTATAAACTATAAAAATAATATTTTGCGATTAAAATTTCTTTATGTCTGAATGCAAAACAAATTTCAGCACCTTCGTATGATTATTTTACCAATACTGAGCTCTACGGACCTTTATATTTTTAGTTCACATGACACAAAGTGCCGCCATCTAGTGTCGAATATATTTAATTATATTTGAAAGTCGACGCAACGAGATTTTTCTAGAACTATTTTAATAAATTAGGTGTAAAATTATTTACAAATGAAATGTGATGCCATCCATAACATCAGAGCGTTTATCTGAATAGTTTTTACACAATAAAACACAACACTTCATCCTTTTCTTCTTAATACTACGAAAATACACCGATTTGCGATTTTTTCAACACATAAGCGCACAGGATGAATGCTGACAGTATACTAACTAAAGCCACGCCCACTGTGATGACGTCAGGACCTACTTAGAATCACAGTGCACAGTTGCTTATGCCGTCTCCCCTTTGTATTAGCTTCATGGATAAAAGGGTGACAAACGATGATACATTCCACCTGAAGGTTAATGGTTGTTGTGGCCCACAGACATCTACATCCATCCTCGCTTGCGAATCAAAATGCAGATGCGTTGTCATCCCTGAGGACTAAGATGGAATGCCTCGTTTCCAGTAAAAAGGGTCTCCAGACTCTCTCTCTCTAGACTTATCATACGAAATACAGCAGCATTAAGTTGCTATTTTACGCTTGTATTCTGTGAGAGTGTGGTCATTCCCCGGTCGAGCTGACCCATTCGTGCTAAAATTATACAATTAATATAGCTCGGTCATGGCTCAACCACGTAAACTGAAACAAAAGCTTAAATAAAAACTTAGGTGTAATAATAATGTTACGAGTTTGGGGTTCTTGGGGACTGACTAGGTGTCGATAGTTCTAGAAAGTTCTTCCATGGAAATTTCTAGAAGCATCTTGACTCTCCTAATTCTGCTACTCGATACTAGAAGGTGCTAGTAGTAACTAGTGTTGTCATGTACCATGCATTAATTGTGGCGCGTAACAATAACAAGCTTATGCTCGGTTTCTGAGGTACTTTTATTGGCTGTTTATCTATTCGTTAGCACTATTGGTTCGATAACTTAAGAAAGTGCGTTTCCGAACATCGCGATGTAAATAAACTCCGTTTAAACTTGGTTAACTAAACTGACCAATGTGTGCCGTTTGTCGGTTCCATAACTTTATTTGACGTTTTATTTCAAGCAAACTGCATCAGCTTTTATTTGTAACGTGATATTATTAAAATAAATGGCCAATCAACGCTTAATATTAAAATATTCAGGGGATAAACATATAAAGTGTATAAGCATTATGTAAATGTAATGAATACGAGTAGCTTATCACAGTCTGATTTGGAAGAACGGAGTTTACTTTTGTTACTATTATTTTTAATTTAATTATTATTATAAATTCTAAAATACGTTTAATAGGTAATAAATAGTATTACGAATTTACGTTACAGGTACTTTCAAAGTAGTATGATGACATTAACTTTAATGCTAATTTATAAAAGAAAGGATATTTGCTAGATAATATTATAAGGATAAAGCACAAACAATGGCGAGGTCTACTAAACTTAAAATCTCAAAAATAAGAAAAAGCATATACATATATATAACATAGGTATATACAATAACACATGCGAAATTGTGAAACAAAAAAATAGTGATCTTTTCTTCTTTTTTTATTTGACAATGATTTCGTTCATACAGTCTTTGATTATCATAATTTATTACTAAGACAGTCCTTATTCATTTATTTAGACTCGAATAATATATTATTATAAATAATTCTAATATTAATGAAGAATTGAAATAATATAATCAATTTTAAACTCGATCTCTTGAAAAGACCCATTTAGCGACAAATTATGGTGCTTGTTATTGGTTTAATAGTTGTTGAACGATTCGTTGCGTATTCAGAAACACAGTGACAGTTAACCGACGTTTGTCCTATAGATAACTTTAATGAATCAATAGCTAATGGGAATATAACTGGGAACTTCAGAAACTGGGCATTAGAGTATTTATAATAGCTAGCTTACAAATACTACTTACAAATAAGATAACAATGCATAAAAAGCTGGACAAAACGTATTACAACCTATTATTACGTAGACGCTGTTAAATCGTTTGAATGTATTTATAAGAGTATTCTCTTGCTTTTAATCATGCAGTTGCATATAACTTTTCAGAAAACGAAGAAGTGTTCTGTTTTAAAGACTGATGATTTTTATATCTTTCAATTTCTATGGCAGCAGAGTTCAATTTATCCAGTTCGCGACTTTTATTATAATTTCAAGCAGCAGCAAAAATGTCGTCTCTTACACGCTTCTCTCACATGTATCACGATGGATTTTAACAGAGCACCAAAATAGAACCCTCAATCGGATATTGAAGGTTCTATTTTGGTACGGTAACTTTTTAGTTTTCGCTTAAAGTCCTAACACAATGCTGTAATAATATTTATTAGACTTTCAGCCTTGTGTTCAAATAGTGTAACCGCAGTTCCAGATTATCAATGTGTAGCTGTTCGTTTCGTTCGGAATGTCCTCTAAGGTATCGCCGTACAAAAAGATTCCCGGGTATATAGCGTATTATTATCTAATATCTATGGTACAGAAATTGACATAATGACGTTTCGGTGACGTGACGCTATATGTTTTTGGTTTTGTCATTTGTGAAGAAAAGGAAATAGACAGTTTTGTGTTTAAATTTAATATTAAATGAATTTAGCCTATTATATTTTGTTATTAGTTACCACATATATAAGTTTTTTTGCGAAGTGTTTTTCATAGAATCGTAAGAGTTTTGGGTCATACTAGTGTGTAAAATTGCATTTGTAGGTATATTTAGTTCAACGACCTTGTTACTGACAGGTTCATCGTTGTGACTGAAGTAATATATGAAAGTAGTATAGAAGGCGATAAATAAATTGCTGCTGAGGATGGAGCCCTCTAGAGAACCAGGCAAGTGCATTTTTATATCTAACTTGCTAACATAAAATTTAGAGAATATTTATAAATTAACATTTGTTCAGTAAACGATTTCTATAGTTTTTACTTGTTAATAACTATATCTTACTTACAATATAAATTTAACTGTTTCTTGTTAAGCTTATTTAGTTGAGATTGAGAAAAGGCCTTAAAAATGTCATTGCATTCATATTCGTTTGATGAGCATTTGAGCTCAACCTTATAATCTATATTTAATTTTTATTATAGTTAATCTAATTCAAAATTTTTATAATTTAGAAACACTAGTTCTTAGATATTTTACGAAATTATTTACTGTGTGGATAAAAACTAATATATTAAATTGGGATAAATTTAATCTGAAAGTCTAAACTTTTATTATATTATTATAAAGCTGATTTTTTGCTATTACAGACAATTTTTATATCAAATTATAGTTATATCTCCTAGTAGACCCTAGATTAGACAAAGATGCATGTAAAGTTGCCTTTCTATAACTAGGATTTTTGAAAAAATTTCATGAAGCCTTTTGTTGAAGAACATCCCATGCATGCTCCATTTTATTTCAATCCTGGGACTGAGATGACCAGTACAGGGTTGCCACCTGAGCTGAATGTGGCATTATCATCCATAAGCATAGAATCATAACCAAATTGTGTTCCATGTTTTGTCAGACTACAGATTTCAGCGCTGTGATTGTTCCACCTTCATATGGATGGACTTTCTAGGGATTTTACAGGTGGCTCTCTAGATCATTGGCAATGAGAACATCAACAACTTTTTCTACCATCAGGGTGGTGCGACTTAGGAATGTGGTGAAATATTTGACAGATTTCATAGAGGGGGAAATAAATTAATTAGATTACGAGTTGATAAACCAAACTACATATATTCCTAAAAGTTGAAAAATTTAAAGTTAAAATGTGTAAAAAATTAAAGAATACAACTCTGAGGCATTGGTTTCTAGTGTGTGTATAGTGTACATACACACACTAGAAACCAAAAAAACTTATACTAAAATCACAACATTTTAATCATGATGGCACAGTGTGGCTGTGTGCGTTACAAATAAGTCCACCTTAGTCCCAACTAGCTACATCTGGCGAGCATTACTCACTCTTCAAAGTGGAAAATTTGTTCTTCAAATTTGTTTCCACCCCAAGGGATACGAATTGGTCTACAATCTTAAAGGTTGACATTATGTAATGTACTCATCACAGTTTAATCACTCAGCAGGACCTGGTGTCCCAACCGCATCTTCAAAACCAATTGCCTAGCCTTTACACTTTTTTGTCTTCTTGTTGTAATTTGTATAAAGCAGTCTTGACTTGCGATGATGGATTATCATCCATCAGCACCTGCTTTCAGCTTACCTATGTCATTCAATGTCTCTTCACTTTTTTACTGGATTTTCTTGATGTACAAAAAATCACCTCTTAAATCTAATAAAAAAATTGTGCAAAAATTGAAATTTAGTAACAAAACAATTTAGTCTTGGAAGACACAGAGGCAAACAAAATTTCACAACAATTAACAATTAGAAAAAGTTTCTGCACACTGAATTTCCCTAAGCTATATCTTATATTACCTTTATGATTTACAGGTATCTAATCGTATTCTACAGATATAATATTATAATGTAAGGACTTTAGTAGATTATTTCATAATATTTATTTGAGCAGATTAAGAATACATGCTATAATGTCTGTTTACTGCTAAGTTAGACATCTCACATAAAATATGGTGTAAGTGGAAATATAAAAAAAAATCATGTTAACCTCACCTACATGCTGTGCAGTCTGGTAAATATGAGACAAAGCCCTGACAACCACTTACAAAGTGAAGATGAAAAGGAAATAGCTGCTCTGCTATCAACCTTTCAGCTTACCAGATTCTTTAGTAGGCTACTTTAAAAAATACATGCCTGCTTATTTTTGAAAACAGTAGTGAAAAGCTAAAGAAGCTGAAACAGTGCAGTTATGAATAAAATTATTGATTTGAATGCAATGTTATTTTTCCCAAGCAAATAAATATTTGTTCATATATAATCCAACCATCCAAACACAAAGCAATTATTTATAGGCCATATAAATACTTTTTGTGCATTTATCGAACCCGTGACTAGCAGTCCCGCAACTAAAAGCTAAGATACTGCAATTTGGAAGCATCAAAGTTCACTATTAAAAAAAATAACCTATTTTCATTTTTAAGAAGGTGAAGAAATAAAATAAAAATGTTATTTAAAATATTTATGTTCATATTGAATAATGTTATCAGTCTGTTGTTGGGATGGTTGTTATATTATTTTGCAAAACTGGACTCTTTAAATTATATTCATATTTTTAAAGATTTCTGTTATTATTGTTTTTAACTATGAAAGTTTTTCATATGTTTATAGCCAAGCTTCTCCTTATCTCTCCTTGATCTTATACTAAATAACTGTTTTTTTTTAATTTGATACTAGCTGTTTCCCGCGACTTCGCCTCCATCTAATTTAGAATAAGCAGATCATTTAAATTGATTTTAGTTTAAAATTACTAATATACATTTTTTCACTACTATTAGTTATTAGCCATTCTCTACCAGTTAACCCTCCATGGGTTAACTGGTAGAGAATGGCTAATAGCCAAGTCCACCCATTCTTTTGTAATAGGGATTGCAATATGGAATAAATAAATAAATACTTAGATATTAGATATAATTATTGTAAATTTTCAGTTATTTCTTGTTTTTAATAATTTTTAATGGAGGTAAATAATGAAATGTACGTTAGTTCCACTAACACCACATAGATGGCATTACGCGCGTATGAAGTTCTTGTTATATACTAGATGGCGTTCCTTGTTATATTCAATGATTAAATTTAGAATTATCACAAAATAATGATAATGATTCCAAAAATAGCGTGTTAATGTGAATGATATTAGATAACCAGCCAAATGCGGGTCGGACTCGCGCATGAAGGGTTCCGTACCATCGTAAAACACGTTTCTAGAAGGGGAGCCCCCTTTAATTTATTTTTATTATTTGTTGTTATAGCAGCAACAGAAATACACAATCTGTGAAAATTTTAACAGTCTACCTATTACGGATCATGAGATACAGCCCGCTGACAAACAGACAGACGGACGGCGAAGACATAAGATTCCATTGGTTACCCTTCGGGTACGGAACCTTAATAAAATAACTTTTACGGATTATATTTTCCATTTTATTTGCTTAGTACAGCACTTTCTTTTACTTTCTTTATTCTAAATTCTGGCTCAGGTGTTTGAAGGTTAACTTCAGCTATTATTATTTTTATCACTTAAAATAAGCTCTCAGTATCTTGGATCTTGATGTACTGTAGTGATATGCTTGGTTTTGGATTTCATTTTATTAATATCAGGACCGTTAGCCAATGTGCCACAGTCATGATATTCTGTGTAAGGACTGTGACGGCCTATACCTAAACATTTTTATTTTGCTCAAAAATTTAACTGTTTGCTCATTTTTTCGCTAATGAAAAAAATAATCCGAAGATGTCTGTGGCAACTTTTTCTCATTGACGAAGTAATAAACCCAAGCATTAAGGTACCTACTTACTTCATGTTTAGATGGAATATAAAAGGATTAAAATAATTTCCCCATAGTAGCTTCAAAAGTCTGTGCTATAATTTAAAGAAGACATAAATCTCTTTCATTCCTTGAAGTAATTTTTTTTTTATAGTTTAATCTTTTTGACGCTTTTGGTCGGACTAAGGAATACAACAAATCACAAACTCAAGTTTACAACTAGAATATTTTTTTTCATTTAGGGGCGGAATTTTGCCATCAAATTTATATGAGACTATTCCTGAAGTATATTCTATTAAATAAAAAAACAAATTATTAAAATTGGTTCACATTTCACTAAGATACCGCGTAATATAATATATAAGAAAAAAAGAACGTAGGTACTCTCATAAACATGTCCGGCATCTCAGAGAGTCGGTGTTTAACATCAGCTAAGCTTGTACGAGCTTTTTTATTTTATGTATGCCCCATGTAAGAGAAAGTGCATTCACAATCAAGCCCGTACATTTCTGCATCTTGTAGACAAAAATTACACTTGACAGATTGAAATTTTGTTCTAAATGTCGGGAGTATGAAAATAAACGCGATAAAATCTATATAACAATTAGTTTTATTCGTCGAGAGAACCGATAAAAATGTTTATGATTTTGATGAAAATGTTTATGATTTTGATGAAAATGCTTATGATATTGATTAAAATGTTTATGATTTTGATAAAAATGTTTATAATTTTGATGAAAATGTTTTATGATATTGAAATCATAATTATGACTATAAACGAAAGATGGAATTTTGATATTCAATATTTAAGAAAATCCCAGGTGTTGTTTAAGTTTAAAAGTGTTAAAATCAAAGGCCATTTTTAGGCTAGTTCAAGGCAATTTTATTGTTTACATACTAAGACATTGATAAAAAAGAAATAATATTTCATATTAATATTTTATTCTATTCTATAGAATCTCTCGGTACACTAGGATCGACAATTATGCTCCACAGGTGGATCCATGTAGAGACTGAGAGTTTATCGCGGGCATGTGATTTTTAGTAGAAAAACAAAAATAACAGTTGGTTCCTATTCTGACACGCCTGTAGTATCTTCTTTAAATACTTAAATTGTTCCCGAATCACGGAAGATTGCTATGTACTAAAAGCCATTGCCTAAAAAGCACATTTCTTATACGTGGAAGAGTCAAGCTGCAGCTATATTATGTCTGCAACAGGAATGAGATAGCTCGATCGGAGGAAGAAACTCGCTCTCACATAATACCAGCATAAAGCAGCTCAAAGCTGCTGTGTTTCGTATGATCAGTGTAGAGAAACCGGAGATCCTTTTCACTGGAAACGAGGTATTCCATCTTAGTCCTCAGGGGTGACAACGCATCTGCATAATATTGATTCTCAATCGAAGCTAAATGTACCTACATGTCTATGGGCAACAGTATCTACTTAACATCAGGTGGATTGTATGGCCGTTTGTCACCCCTATTCTTTAAAAATAAAAAATAAACAAAACAATATAGGCTGCTGTGCACATAGGAATATTTGGACAAATTTGAATATGTCTAGATTTGGAGTTGTTGTGGGGAGAAATAAATATAAAATAAAAAGTAAAATAAAAAGTTTAATTTTGAAATTAATAGGCTACAAATAGACAAAAGATTAGAAAACTTAGACATTGTTGACACATAACTAAAAGTAATGTACACTAGTGGTAGTTCAAAGTTCAGTGTAATTACTAACTCAGCTTTTATTAAATCAAAGGCAGCTGTGATGTAAAGAGAAGCTGTTTGTCTGGAGATTTTGAGTTTTCTCGGGAGTCTGGACATCATTTAAAATGTCCGGAGAATCCAGACGTCGGGATTCAATCACCAGGCAACCCTATGTGCACAAAGGACTTCTTTCATTTCTGAGGGTTACAGAGCAATTAATCCTCTGCGGTCTCCAGTGCGTATTAACAGATTTTACATGACCTCGAAATATTTTATCCCCCAGCCATGAAGGTTTCCTTACAATGTTTATTTTCACCGTTGAGCACTTGATAAAACATTAAACCCAGGTTGCTCGCATACTGTGGAGTTTACGGCGACCGCTTAGCCCCTACATATTATAGACCAATGTAAATATTTTCATAATGTGTAACAACATTATGAAGCCGGGATTGAACGCCGGGCTAACAGCGAACCCAGAAGTTAACGACCTCCCGTCTGACTGCCAATACGGGTTTCGTCAAACAGGTCAACTGGAGACTCACTACACGTTATACACAGGGGTTAATTTCTGTTTCTTCTACTTGCGGAATATCTTGAATGAATCCTGTTCCATCAATGAATGCTTGTCTAGTTAAAGCTAGCAGGCCGGGATTCCTTAGGGATTCTTTCTTTTTTCATGCCTGAAGTTGTAGAAGAATAAAAATAAAGTGCATGCGCAAGTAAGGTTCAAGTATTTGTAGATATTAAAGTAGCTATAAATAAGTAAGTAAATTTCACATATATAGGCGATCTCAATGTGGAACCATGCCAACTTGGTATATTTTGTGCCACCAAAACGCACGGGTTAGGGGTCGAAGGTTCTTCAACTTTAATAATTAAGACCTAGTTGACAGCACGGAAACTTGACGTCCTCAACAACTTGCGGCCGTACTTCACACGAGAACTATTCGTTAATCTTTATCGAGCACACGTTCGATCCTGTATTGTTTGTATTCTCTGGGCGTGTGCTGCCAAATACAAATTAGTTAGTAGAAAGACGCGCTAAGACGCTTGATGAAGCCGTTAGTCAAAAAGCATATTTTCGTAAAGTAGGAAGTCTATCAGTGTTATACGGAGAGAGAGAGAGAGAGAGACCAAGCACTCCTACACAGGAACTTCACACCATTATACCACCATCCTCGTTTTTTTTTAGATCGTTATAGTTTATATACATTTACTGCCAGGATGGATATAAAGGCACCTTTTAGGCAAATGTACATATCATATTTGACCTCATCTCCGCTTTCCATCAGGTAAAAAAAAATTAGTTAAATTATAATTTCTTTTTGATATTGTAGCAGTTTGAAATTCTAAAAAAATATTGTAAAATAAAACTTAACAATAAAATAAAGACTACTTATTTGTATGTCTCTCTCGTAGATTAAGATTTTTACATGGCCATGCTGCAGCTATATTATGATTGTAGCACGAATGGGTCGGCGCGACCGGGGATGGATCACGATCTCACAGAATATCAGCGTGAAGTAACAATTAATGCTGCTGTGTTTCGTATGATGAGTGTAGAGAATCGGAGATCCCTTTTGTCATCTTGCTCATCTTAGATAACGCATCTGCATTACGATTCTTAATCGAAGGTAGATTGAGATGTCTATGGGCCACAGCATTCCCTTACCATCAGGTATACTGTGTGGTTGTTTGTCACCCTTATTTTATTAAAAACATTATCACATCATGGTAACTGTGGCAAATAACCTCCATATTTGCCGCAGTCGCCACGCTTGGCAGGTGGGTTCTGGTTGGCAACTACAGTTTTTTATTATTTTAAGTTGTTATCAGGAAGATGCTGCTGCCCAACTCCTGTTTGATTTCCCTCTATAGCCTCCTTTGATTTACCTTACCCTCCGGATACTATAGGGTAATGGACTCTCTTACGTCGCCACTTCACGGCAGGAGAATAAGGGCCGATCGAAATGATTCAATTAAGAACAGTCTGGCGACGGGGAGCTACGTCAAAGGTTCGAGACGTCTGGCTTTAAACCATGAACTGTGACGGGCTGATCAATTTTAATATTATATTAGTAATCTATGGGATTTACAAAGAAGAAAAAGATTATTTGAATAAACGGACGAAATAGTCGTTTTTGTTTTCAACCGACTTCAAAAAAAATGAGGCGGTTCTCAATTTAACTGTATTTATTTTAATGCGTGTTACCTTAGAACTTTTTTCTAGGTGAACCGATTTTAATGATGATTTTTTATTTTATTTTAAAGCCGGTGCTTCACATGTGGTCCCATATAAATTTGATAAAGATTTGACCAGCAGTTTTTGAGTTATCCTTAATAATGCGTATTTAATTGACTTCGACTACATTGATGATGTTCTCATTTTATTTATATTGAAGTCGGTTGTACAAAATTTTTAATTTTACCACTTGTTATACTAGCTAGTTTTGGAAAGCGATATCTTGCATTCAATTTCCAACGTTAGTTTTCGTTTAGTCTCTGCGAATAATTGCGAATTCGCTTTATTTTCGAACATGACTTCCTTCGTGGCCTTCGTATTGTACCATTGCCAGTGTCGTACCAAGTGGAGAAGAGGACAAGAGGGTCATGGCCCATGGCCGGCAGCTTTTTGGGGTGGATATTTATGGAATGGAAATATGAAAATTTATGGAATTAGCTTCCCGTCCTAACTTTTTAAATGATGCCAGTAAAAAATCTCAAAAATCTTTAAATCTTTCAAAAAAGCTCTTGTTGAATAATTCGAATAAAATATAAACAAAATTGCAGCGTTGGAAAATCTGAAAAATTAAATAAAAGATTAAAGCCTCGACTTCAGAATTTAGTTAAAAGCTTATAACTTAATGTTTAACTTCAGTAATCACCAGCTGGTCAGTTCTTTAAATAGAATTTATCACGTGATAGAGCCAAGCTGCAGCTATATTTATAATATAGTTGTAGTACGAATGGGTCGGCTCGACCGGGGAAGGACCACGCTCTTATAGAATACCAGCGTAAAATAGCAGCTTAATGCTGCTGTGTTTCGTATGGTGAGTGTAGAGAACCGGAGACCCTTTTTACTGGAAAAGAGGCATTCCATCTTAGTCCTCAAGACTGACAACGCATCTGCATTTTGATTCGCAAACGAGGATAGATGTAGATGACTATGGGTCAAGGCAACCACTTACCATCAGGTGGACTGTGTGCTCGTTTGTCACCCTTATTCTATAAAAAAAACAGTTTTAAGAGGTGGCTCCTTAATATTAGCTAGTAAATTATTATCATGTAAAGAGTTTAAGCACCTCATTGATGTGAGCGTCTGCAGACCTCCATATCGTATGTATGACTTTTCGAAAAATTTATGGAGGAATCATTTGTTAAACTTAATAAACAGAATTAATCTGTTGTAATTTGTGTAGACTTTAATATCAATCTCGTAGAAGTTTACTGCACTACATATAATATTAAATTTCATCATCATGATCATAATTACAGCCCTTCACAAGTCCATTGCTGAACATAGGCCTCCCTCAAGGAATGCCACAAAGTACGGTCCTGAGTCACCTGTATCCATCGACTTCTTGAATGTCTTACCAGATCGTCACTCCATCTAGTGGGGGGATGCCCTACACTTCGTCCGCCGGTACGAGGTCGCCACTCGAGAACCTTTTTTCCCATCGGTTGTCGGTTCTTCGAGCTATATGGCCGGCCCATTGCCACTTCAGCTTACTAATCCGTTGGGCTATGTCGGTCACTCCGTTTCTACTGCGGCTATCCTCAGATAAACTTCGAGCTTAGCCCTCTCCCTAGCTCGCTGAGCGACCTTGAGCTTCCTCATCCGGCCAGCAGTGAAGGACCACGTCTCAGTTCCCTAGGTCATCACTGGTAACACGTACTGATTATACAATCTCGTTTTCAAGTTTTGAGGTATACCTGACGAGAAGATGTGTCGTAATTTCCCGAACGCTGCCCAACCGCTGTGAATCCGTCGATTGATCTCTCGGTTGAAGTTGGACTTACTTAGTCGGACTATTTTACCCAGGTAAACATACTCGTCAACAACTTCGAGCTTAATGATGTCTATAGATCCCAGCGTCAGGCTCCCAACAACTACTAATCAAATTCATAGTCCACATACGCCAGACATATTGGCAAATTGTACTCCTCGAATTTCTGTACAATTTGCCGAAGGGTATGTATGTGATCTATGGTGCTAAAGCCTTTTCGGAAACCGACTTGTTCGGGAGGCTGGAAGTTATCGAGTCTGCATGCGAGACGATTCGTAATGACTCTCGAATACAGCACGTAGTCGCGGCTCAGAAGGGAAATCGGTCTGTAGTTCTTCGAGAGAGCGTTGTCAGTGAAGAACAAGACCACCGCACTTCTGCTCCACGCCTCCGGTGTAGTGCCACCATGAAGAACGAAATTAAAGGGCCTCTGAAGGACTTCAAGTACCGGTTCTCCATCCGCTTTCAAAAGCTCCGCTGTAATTCCATCCTTGCCTGGGGCCTTGCCGTTTTTAAGGTGCTGGAGAGCCATTCTAATCTCGCTCAGATTGACGTCCAGAATATCATCGGAATAGTGTCGGATAAGACTTGCTTTTGGATCGTTACTCACACTTGCGTGTGGCTCCCACGGTGATGTGTACACCTGCCCATAGAACTTCTCAATCTCACTCAAAATCTCAGGTGTCCCGGAAACGACGGTGCCACACTCGGTCTTCAGCTTCGACAGTTGGCTCTTTCTGGCAGACTTTGGAGCCCTGGTTCCGCTCGATCGCTTCTTCAATACGAGCAGTATTAAAATTGCGTAAGTCTCGCCGCATGCAGTTGGAAATCTGTCTGTTCAGTTGCCTGTATGCTGTCAAATATACTAACGACTGCAGCTTCGTTTCCCGTCTAACAGCCATGAGATAGAATGTGATCGGAGAGTTTTGTGTTTTTCTGCGGCGGGTCTTGCAAAACTTAACTCCGACCGCATGGACAGTTTCCACGAACTTGTCATTCATATCTTCCACTTTATTGCAGTCTTCTAGACACTGAAAACGGTTTTGTAACTCGAAGTGAAAGGTTTCGGTACTTTGGATTAGAGCACGAGAGGGACGGAGCGTTGACGTTATTAGACGAGACCTCTCCAACTTAACGTTTAGGTTCAGTGTGTCTCTAACCATTCGGTGGTCGCTACCCGTTTTCACCCTCGCGATCACTGAGACATCACTGAACAATTGTCGTCTGATCGTCATTATTAATTCAATCTCATTTTTTGTCGAACCGTCGGGGCTCGACCAGGTCCACTTTCTGTGGGGCCGCTTCTGGAAGAAAGAGTTCATCATAAAGAGTCCCTCTTTCTCTATGAAGTCGGCCAGCTGCTGGCCCCTTGGGTTCCGTTGCCCTATTCCAAATTTACCTACCTTCAGGTCATCGTTCTCTCTAGTGCCTAGTTTTGCGTTGAAGTCTCCCATCAACACCCTATAGTGGGTTTTGGAGGTATACATGAGTCTAGATATATCCTCATACATTTCCTCCACCTCCTCGTCGGGATGTGCCGAGGTTGGTGCGTAAACCTGTATGACCTTCATCGAATACCGTTTGGTGATTCTGAGTATAAGGTACGCAACCCTCGTCGACACACTCTCAATCTTTACAACGTTGTTAACGAGAGACTTGTGGACAATAAATCCGACACCTCCTTGGGACAGATGGTCGCCCTCCCGGTGATAGAACAAGTTGCCGGACTCGAAGATTACCATGTCCTCCCCCTCTCTTGGGACCTCAAATAATCGTATAATATTCCAGCGTAACTTAATTATTTCATTATTATTATTATTATTATAAATTTAGAGTTAAATAATTATATTTTTTATTGTTGAGAAATCATACGGTCTTTTTAATTTATTTTTAGAAACAAAGCGTATTGCAGTGCAAATATGTTATATATATAGACAACATTTTACTAATGTTAAGCCGTTCCATAAATTCATCGTTCAAAAATTGAGTTCTGATCACAGTGGGTAATTGGTTTCGTTACCTTATGTTCACAACAACCAAATACATGACAAGTTTGTTAGTTTCCGTAAATGCACGTCGCCATATATAATTTCTTGAATGGTTTTTGTATGAAACATTATTTAGGCTCCTTTGCAACCCACCCCGGCTTCGCTTGGGTAATCTATTGTTGTGGCATTATATAGATAACAATTAAAAAAATTGTTCGTTTTTTTTTTAAATCGCATAAAATTTTCGGACAAAATTTAGCCGAGATTACTTCTGGCTTTGTTCTCTATCCGTTCGTGAAGGTTAATTACAATCGGTTCTGCCATTCCGAAGATTAACCTCGAGAGACAAATTAAGAAAAATGGTTATTCATGACATAGTGGCATGTAAATAACTCCCTCAGCTCATTGAGGCAGCTATTTCGATATAACAGACAGATATTTAAATTTCAGTTATATGTATAGATAAATAATTTGACAATACATTTACTTCTAAAAGATTATTCTCAACATTATTTGCAAGACATTCAATGAATGGGCGACAGTAGAAATCCATAAGAGCAGACTAGGGTTATATGAATTTTATCCTATAAGGTCATAACATAATCAAATACAAAAAACTTTTTTATTCAATATGGATTATTACATAATACTTATTGAAAGTCATTATTTTATTTACCACTGCTTAGGAAAATACCTCTGTCCTGGGAAGAACCAGCAAGAAACCCAGCGGGACTTTTTTTTAAACATAATTTCACTTAACAATAATTTTGTTTATACAATTTTAAAGAATTTTCATAGAACCAGCATGGTGGCGATCACTTTATTCCCAGGGTTTATTTTCATTCATGTATTTCTTGATATTATAATAACCTTCTTTGTACAGTTTTTCTTTAATAAAACTTTTAAACTTGTTTATTGACAAACTTTGAACATGTTCTGGGATTTTGTTGTATTGAGAACCTCCCTTTTTTACATGATATAAATAGGCTATAGAAGACTTATATTTTTACAAGAGATAAAATTAAAAATTTTGTACAACCGACTTCAATATAAAGTTATTAAAGATAACTCAAGACCTTGATCAAATTTATATGGGACCACCTGAGAAGCATACCCTTTGAAACAAAAAAATAAATTACTTTCGAAATCGGTTCAGGCGTCTTCGAGTATCAGTATATTAAACAAACGTAAGTTTTCCACAAAAATTATTAAGATTGATCAAACTTTTTTGACACATTTTCATGTGAGAAACATTTCATTGTATTGACGAAAATAAATCTCTATTTACAGTAATGTTAGTTCATATTGATAACAAAATTTGTATAACGATCGTACAAGCACGCAAAAAATTAGAAATAAATAAACAAAAACAGTCGTTACACATTGAGAACTAACTAGAATTGTAGCTTTTTGACAAAGGCATTTTGGTTTAAATAAGGATATCTTTTCGTTCGGACATTTCGGTCATACGGACACCTTTCCCCTAAGAAAATTAATTCTGAATACGAATTTTATTTCAAATTACAAGTATAAGAATATCGACATATGACTATTAGAATTTATATGATATTAGAGTTTATAAAGGAAATATATAAAAGTATGATTTACTAAATATAGTAATATCGAATAGTGCCTAGGGAAATAAATGCAATTGAAGCAGACGGCAGTTCTTGGAAAGAGAAAGCACGTAGAAGTTAATCATAAAGAAACCAACAGACGTTGCTTGGCGATATCGAGGAGTCTGCACTCAGGAGTGATCGTTCATGCAGTCCTCGTTACCTTAATTGTCGTAAAAATTGGACCATGATTAACCAGTACTCTACTGGAACAAATACGGCCAGCAGGCCATAACACTAGTCAGTTACTTAATGAGCTAGGTCCGAATAATTTGGCTTTTTATCTATTTCGGCATCCTGAGAGTCCCTCAATGCCGGTTGAGTGTGCGAGATCATCTTATCTTAACCTACTATGGGTTTTGAACGTAAAAAATTAACTACAAATGCATTAAAACAATTTGATTGTTGGCGAAACTTACTGAAGAAGAAAATACTGCGATAAACTCTTATTGCCAGCCGTTCCGCACCGCCCTGATTTAGCACCATGCGATTTCTTCCTATTTTTCAATAGTGAAACTAGATCTTTGCAACTCTCGCATTTTGACACCTTTGACGGTACTCGCTTTTAGAGCAGCATATCCTTTTTAAAACAAAGTGTCGCCAATGCTTTAAATTTGCTTAAAACAATTTTTTTTCCAATGAGACAGACAGAACAAACAATGAGAGTATATTATACCTAGTATGTTGTTTACATATTATACATTCTATAAAATGTTATTAATTGTTAAGGAAGAATGTAGGATGTACAAAATATGGATTCCCTCAAGGAAGTATATTAGGCCATGTTCTGTTTATTTTGTACAGTGACAACAAACAAAAATAATACAATTGGCATAATTTAAATAACTTGGTTCGTTATCGCTACTATAATTCTGTACCTTCCTAGGAAAAATGTTTGTTTTTGTGCAAACACCAGAATCAATTACAAAAAAAGCATATGAGATTAATTATTAGAAATTTAAAGTGGCTTGTTCATGGTAACATGCAAAAATTAAAATTATGTAATGGAATCAGGTATTTCTTTGCGGAAATCTACTATATGAAAAAATTAATTTGAATGATTTTTTACGTGGTAGAGCCATGCTGCAGCAATTATGGTTGTAGCAAGACTGGGTCGGCTCATCGGGGAAGAACTACGCTATCACAGAATACCAACGTGAAGTAGCAGTTAATGCTGCTGTGTTTCGTATGATGAGTGTAAAGAATCTGAGACCATTTTTACTGGTAACAAGGCATTTCATTTCAGTACTTAGGGGTGACAACACATCTGCATTTTGATTCCTAATCGACGATAGATGTAGATCTATTTACTATGTTCTCGTTTGTCACTCTTATTCTATAAAAAAGTCGAACGGAGTAAGATGCAGTTACAATTTTGAGATTTAGCACGTATGATGCAGCGCGGGCGGTTGGCAGGGTGAGGGGTGCGCAGTCGTGTGCAGT
Source organism: Parnassius mnemosyne (assembly GCA_963668995.1). Lineage (NCBI taxonomy): Eukaryota > Metazoa > Arthropoda > Insecta > Lepidoptera > Papilionidae > Parnassius > Parnassius mnemosyne. The sequence continues at coordinate 35,884,496 of CAVLGL010000148.1, read as the reverse complement.
GGACCACTCGACGTCGCACAAGGTCAAGGAGAATGATTAACAACGAAAATACAGCAAAACAAACTAGCGCCGCGGGGCGGAGGCGAGGATGTGGCGCGGCAGTCGTAGCAGCGACGCCGTTCGCTCCCGTCGCGTCTGTCGCCGCTCGCGATACTCGAAAATCGATGCATGATCCGCAACCTGTTTTCGACAAGAAACCATACATCGTAATTTGACTATAACTTATGATGAGTGATATCACAGCCATTGATTTGCGCCCCGGTTTTCATTTTATTACGATACAACTTATCCTACGCCATACACCAGGGTCACCTTATGACATTTTAATATGATCAAATTGTATTGGAAATGTCATGAAGTTTTGTTGTAAAAAGAATTATTGAATAGTTCTCGCTGAATTGTACTAGGGAAAAAAGAGCGTAGGTAATTTGATTCTTAAAGCGTGTGATCAGGCATGTTTTGGAAATATACTTATAAGAAAGGAAAATTTGGGACTTTCAATGTCTACAAATAATTATTGTAGACAATTTGGGTAAGTAATATATAAGAGATTATAAAACGCCAAGATATTAATAACCGTGGGGAAAACATTTTAATCTCGTTGAAATTGATGTTTTGGAATAAATATGGAGCTTTCCTTAGTGCAAATGGACGATGTACGTATTTAACGCGTTCTAAAAGTCAAGTTAAGGGGGTTCAATTTAAGACTAAGAAGAGTGTTTTGTTTTTGCGCACTTATAAAGTTATAATGTTTTTATGCCTGTCTTTATCTGACATGAGTCGTAAAGAGCATTGCAAGGTTGGAAGTGTATTGACTCCAATATACTGAATAAGTTTATCACGATGTTCTAGTCATTGCATTTATATAAAAATCCATTAATATAAAATATTCATTTTTCTATCGAGATAAGAGAGAACTTTCCTCTTTTGATAGTTTGACGTCAGGGTGATGTAACCGACTGCCGAAAGCGTGCCAAAGCGGTCTAGGGAGATCTGTAAATCGGTAACCTGTAATGCAGAGAAAATAATAAGAGAATATTTCTATACAAATCTTTGCCTATAGCAATTTTAAACAATATTATATACTCCTTTAAAAATATTACTACTCAGTGTCGATACTCGATAGAATTTCGGAAACCCACCATACAAAAATTGTTCAAACCTAAAGAAATTTATTGAAAATCATAAAACACTATTCAATTTTGTATCCGTTCTTTTTTTCAGTAGAATAGTGTCATTGAAAACATTCAAAAATGTTCTGCTTTAGTTAAAATTAACAAATAGTACCTAATTATGAATATAAATAGTACCTTCGGTATGGCCACCCAATTGTTTTACATAATGTTATAATATGTTCATCGCACTCGGGACCGACCTTCTTGAGTGGATAAAAGATAGGTTTAGAGGCACTTACGTCAGACATTCACCGTTTCATTACTTTTGCACCTTTTACTTTTTAACAATAGTTATATTTTTATAATTTTAAGGGAAAAAAAAGGTTTGTCTACTAACTTATATCGCAAAGTTTAATTAATATGTGCGAATTGTATGTATGTATGTATTTGCCACGATATACGTAGTGACGGTGCCATGGTTATACGTGCGGGAATTTGAAAACTAACGTTTTATGTGTTCATGTTTATTTGTATTTTAAATAAACGCTTGGCATAATATCTCTACACAAAGTTTTAAGTTTTACTATTATATTATATTATTTCTTACGCACCACTGGAAACAAACCTAATCAGATAAGGGTCATCTGAATCCAATGCTAGTTCGAATGCAGACCCAGCGAGAAATCAGCGTGAAATTATCCACTCCACGTGAAATTCTCTTATACACGTCTTTATACAATCTGCTATTATGTGATGACTTATTTCACTTACCTTGATCTACTACAGATTAAAGCTTGACGAAAAAATTCACTTTTTCAAGTTCTCCCGGCATTTTTCACTGGACAAAATATCGATCCGAACAATTTTCACAAAAAATAATTACTGCCTAAAACGGCATCAGAAAAATCAGAATTACTCTCACGAGAATCAAACAAGTAGAATCAAGTTAGTAACATTAGTTTCATAAACTTTTCGAGCGCTTCTTTAGTTTGTTGTAATTAAAGTATTACGTAATATCGGGCTGTTTTTATTAAGAATATTGTAAACAAATAAAGATTGCTAATTAAATATGAAGTTAACGAAGCTAATATAAGTGAATGAAATGAAATTATGGTTAAATGCAAATCGGCTGAATATAGATGGAAATTTGAGGAAATTACCTTAATTATACAGTTGATAATAATATAAAACAAAGGTGATAGGAAGTCCTTGAGATACCCTTATCCATTTATGACTCCAGTAGTTATATGGAGGTTTATTTAGAACGGATGTATAGAGGGCTTGTAAGTTCACAAAGAAATAAATAATTGAAAATAGGCACTAGATTAATGAAATCAAGTTAAACTATAGACCATCAAGTATATTTGATCTATACGCAAACGTATATTGCCAAAATATCTAGTTCTGATGCTGTGGCCAACTCGGATACCAAATTGATATGAACTTCGAATTATGCTATACTATAGAATTATGAAATAGTTTGTTTACATTGTGTTTAACAGCTTTGGAGAATAATATTAAATTGGTAGGTAATTACATTTTCATTGAAAACGAAATATTTAAATATCAAGTTTAAGATTAATTGATGTGAGCGTGTAGATAAATCTTCATCAGCATTACAGCCCTTCACAAGTCCACTGTTGAACAGAGGCCTCCCCTAAGTAATGCAGCAAAGCACGGTCCTGAGCCAACCTGCACCCATCGACTACCTGCATGTCTTACCAGCTCCTCACTCTATCTAGTGGGGGCCGCCCAGCACTTCGCTTACCGGTATGAGATTGCCACTTGAGAACCTTTCTTTCACGTCGATTGTCGATTCTTCGAACTATATGGCCTGCCCATTGCCACTTCGGCTTACTAAACCGGACTATCTTGGTTGTTCTGAGCATGTATCCTCATTTCTAAGTCTATCACGCAGAGGAAACCCTTCTCCTAGCTCGCTTAGCGACTTTGAGCTTCCGCATATAGTCAGCAGTGAAGGACATAGGATAAGTCATCACTACCGAGGTATACCTGACGAGAAGTTGTGTTATAGTCATCCGAACGCTGTCCAGCCTAGTAGAATCCGTCGTTTGACCTCTCGGTCGAAGTTGGACTTACATAGTCGGACCACAAAGACAAATTCTTTGATAAACATACCTGTCGACAACTTCGAGCGTAGTGCTCCCGACAACTTCCGGCATAGATGTTACATGGACTTTACACATGATCCTTGTTTTGTCCATATTCATTTTAAGACCTATTCGTTGGGAGACATTATTGAGGTCATTGAGCATAGTGCAAATTGAGCAAATCGAAGGTGAGTGATATACTTGCCAGTGACGTTAATACCGTATCCTTTCCAGTCCAGTGTAGATAAATTTTGAAAATATTATAAATGAAATCTAATCTACTGTTAGAAAGTTAAATCCGAAATTCAGAACAGAATAATAATTTTATTGTACATATTTTTCTCTTCATCTGCTGTAAGTTTTGTGTTATATTGTATTTTAAAACTTCCTCTCTCTATATATATAAATAATTACAACATGAAAACGAGTGCGTACCCATACGGTTGTTATTTCACAAAGCGATTATCCAAGATTGTATCACTGTCAAGGTCTTCTGGTTTATTTGAATTCATTGCCGCCCTCACGTCAACTCACTTTTTGAATTCTAATTCACTAGTTTGATATCGTTACAAAAAAATTATTATTCTATTTATTAAAACTGAAGACTGTTTTGAAGAAACGAAATTTAAGGAATTTGGTAATAGTATAATAGTAATTAAATATTGGTAAAACTAACATTTTGCTTGTATTTTGTAGTTTTATTACAAATCAAGCTTTTTGTTGCTAATGCCTAGAAGGATGAAGGATGGAAGGCTGAACGTTCATATCTATATAAACGATTAATTAATTTACTTTATAAATATGACTTTTTTCAACAAAGCGACGAAAGTTCCCAAAAATTTTAATGCTCGTTCGAGAATTTTGAATATTCAATAACTGAACCCTTGAATATGTATAAAATAATTGTTATCGGTGATCCCCAGTTGTGAATAGAGCGCGTCACGCTTCGGCAAGTGTTTCTCTTTGGCTTGGTCATGGCCAAGGTCTTTTGCCTACACACTGCGCTCATCAATTATGTAATGACGCGATTTGTTACCATTCCTGGTAAATATATAATTTTTATCGTTTTCAATATTAAAATATAAATAAATATTATATAATGAGCTTAGGATACTATTTTTTAGTAGTGTGACAAACGAGCACCCTTCTGATAAGTGGATGCTGTGGGTTTCCTTCATTTAAGATCTACCTATATCTACTTTCATAAATTCTGATGAGTTTTCACCTATGAGTTTGAGAACCATGTCTGCCTCGTTACCAGTAAAAAAGGTTTCAGATTAAATTAAAAAAATGATAGTAAGTACCTACTAAAGTGAAATTTGCATAGATCATAGTAAGGCAGCCTGCACTGTGATAGGTGACTCTGTTGGAAATCACTTTTCAACTGCTTTATATTTTTAATTCTATTATGTTGTATATTGTAATCTAAAATAAGATATTACTATAAAGGAGACCTCGGCTTAAATTCAATACTGATACGTTTTGCAGAATACAATGAAACGTCAAACGTTAAAACGAAAACGATTACCACCAGAATTACACAATCTACTGCTTGAGACGAATCTAGTTTTGATTCGTAGAATTCGATAAGGTAAAAATTTAAATGTAAAAGCACATGCTTGCATAGCTGATCTAGGTAAATTAGTGGGGGTTAGATTTGTTTTTTAATTTTAAAAATAACATCTAAGAGCTTGATTTAAAGTCAAACTAATTTAGCTAACTTAGGGACTATTTAATATAACACATTCCTGATTTTCTATCACTCCGTCAAATACTAGGTAATTGCTAGACAGTCTCCTGGGAAATTTGTTTTATAAGGATATCGTATAACGTAACACCAGTTCAAGGTAATATATTATTGTGTATTGTAGATGTACCAATAATACATTATTATAAAAATGAGCAACGCAGTGGTAAGGAATTTTGCTTCAATTCTGCCGAATTTACTGTTTTTATTAATTTATCAAACTTAAAACTCACGTAACGAAGACGCATATTTTAAAAAAGCTTAGTTGATTTATTAGTCTAGATCTGAGATTGAGCGTAGACGTGACTATAATGCGCATGTCTCTTTGTCTTAAAAATGGAAAGAGCATTGTTTCGAATCAAGTTCCGGTTGCACTCCCCTCCACCTTGCGTCTACCAACAAAACCAGCACAGAGTGAACGCCGAGATCTCGTATTTGTAAGCAGAGTGCAAACAAAAACCACCTGTAGTCGTTAGAGAATCGCCAAGGTCGCAGGCCCCCGCGGCGCGCTCCTCTGCGTTCCGTTTACCTATATCTCGCGGCGAATGCACGCGTCGCGCCGCCCCCGCGCTTTGACTCACCGCACCCGCCACCCGCCTGCCCCGTACTCCGGGTCAAGTCTAGGACACTCGCCTGACAATGTTGCTTCGATTTTTCACTTTGTGGTTCGGTGAAAATATGGCGCTATTTTATGAAGTCAAGAGGAACTTCATCAATCCTGATCATATAGTTGTTAATACATTTAAATTTCATCTATTTATGATTATAGGATATGTTGTGTAGTATTAAAGCTACAGTCTATATTGAGTGCAATGAAAATGAAAGTAGGTACCTAAGATACAGAATAAATATAGTATTAAATAAAAGTGAGTTGGACATTGCGCGAGAGTCGCTATTGTCAATGTTAGTTGTAACTCGCGGGCATGCGTCAAGCCGTCAAGTCAAGGTCGGCGCGGATCGATAGCATTATAGCGACGATGTTGACGACGCGTCAGAGAGGGGGCTGTAAGTTATAAGCGTGTCGTGGGCTCGTCACGATGCACGTATGAATGCATTTCGCAACTTGTAACGACTACCGAGGAAAGTAAAAGAAAGTGAGAGCATTTTTAAAACATCAGCGCGCCGCAGCGTAAACATCTCCCTCTGTGAGAGATAATCTCTTAATAAAAAATTGCTTATGTACATTGTACATGTTTTAAGTATCTGTTAATCCTCTTTTAATATTGCATTTAGGTTTTGTACCACTTACAGTAACACTTGATTGTCAGGCAATATATTCAGAAAAATTAGATCTTATTCAAACCGATTAAATAACTATTTTAAAATAATTTCGCTTTAGACTCTTAGGAAGATCCTTGATAAGATATATTTTAAGACACTGGTTACAGATATACTGGGCTATCCTGATTATATGAAAAAATTGCTCAATTTTTCAAATAACCATCTTTTAAAATTATGGAAAAAGTTTTGCATAACTTTAATGAACAGAAAAAGTCTGTTGTAATACGCGGAGAGCTTTAATATTAGATAATCTCCTAGAAACATTTTTCATCAGTATTAAGTTTAGCGCATTGTTTTAATCATACAATTTATCCTTAGAACCAATTCATATCGCTGAGTCCTTTTTTCATGGGGAAATGGGGATATTGCGGGTGCTAGGGCAAATTATGTTGGACTTGCATCGACTGAAACTTAATGGTGTTCCACCTTCGTAGCATATCAGCGGGGTCGCGGGAACGCTTTCGCATGTATTATCTGGAGCCTCACCATCGCAGACCGCTCTATGGCCTTGGGAAAAGACAACTCCTCTCCTTATTCCTTCTTTCACGGCCTTCAACTCGACCTACTATATTGTAAATTATACTTATTTTGCAAACAAACTACATTCATGGACAAATTGAGAGAGACACAAAAAAAAAGTTTGATTTCTCCTGTTGTAACACAGTGCGTACTGGCCACAGACGAGTAAATGCTATTAAAAAGTTTTGGAATCTTTTTCTTGCGAATTTGATTTGTTTTTATGTACTTATTGCGTAATATTGCATTCTTTTATACTGCGATAAATTTTACCAACTTTTGAAATTGAGTTTATTTAGGTTTAGGTTTTATTTAAATTTTTATCTTTACTGCCTTGTTCATCGTGTTAAGTGTAAATTAATATAGCAAATAAACTGAAAATGCCAGATCTAAACGCCACTCAAGTTACTAGTCTGTTACTTTAATCGAAACTGGGCTTAACTATAAACATGTGGCCCAAACATTACGAATATTAAAATGTGGGGTACACTGAGTAGTTAAGAAGTATCGGCAGACCGGACATTATACGAGATTCGCAGGACTGGGACATAAACGGAAAACTGTAGCCAGAGATGACTGGTTCGTAGTTACCAGCGTGCTTATAAGCAGGATCTTAATTATAACTAATATACGATAATATGTAACTAAGATTTTGGAAGAGATTGTAGTGCCATTTGCTCCTTTTATAGGAGATAGACTTGTTTTTATGCACGATAATGCTCCCCCATAATATGTATTTGTAGAATACCTTCGAGACGTTGAAATCAATGCTATGGGGTGGTCAGCGCGCTCGCCCGACTCCATACCATAAAGCCCATAGAGCATGTATGGAATAAGCTTCGAAGACAAATTAATAAAAGAAACCCTGCCCCCTGCTAATTTGAGAGATTTTTAAATATTAAATATTTTAAATTTTATGCAATAAAATTAAAAACATAATGCGTGAAAATAAAGCATCCATTAATTTTTGACTGTTTGGGCCTTAGCATAAGCTTAGCTTAATCTTTGCCCGATACAACTATACATATAGAACCAAAGATTATGCTAAGCGTATACTCAGCTAAGTTTCTCGTAAATAAACTCTGAGCAAAGTCAAAGTACGGTCTATAGATCTCAGCCTTAGTACTCATTATAGCCCACGTTATAGCCTTTCCTAAGCATTTATAAAAAAAATGTGTTTCTATCCTGTAAATATTTTTTCTTAAGTTGGTTAATTTTTGTCATTTGATTGTTTGTTTTTTTTTTGACGTTTGCAATATGAAAATTAACGAACAATAAGCAAATTCCAAATTAATAAACTTAAATGTCAAAATGTCCAGGATATTTTGTTTATATACATACTTTTTTGTGTTCCTCTAAATTTGTCCAGAAGTGTACATTATAATCTATATCTATATCTATACTAATAAATAAAATTGAAGTGTCTGTTTGTAATGTCAAAATTACAACTTTTTACTAAATGCATATGAAAGTATATACGATACTTATAACAAAAACACAATTTTTAAAATTTTTGTTTGTCTGTGTGTCTGTCTGTCTGTCTGTATGTTTGTTCCGGCTAATCTCTGAAATGGCTCGACCGATTTTGACGAGACTTTCCCTGGCTGATAGCTGATGTCATAAGGAGTAACTTAGGATACTTTTATTTTAGAAAAATAATTAGGGTTCCGCGCAAAAAAACTAAAACCCCAAATAACACGCGGGCGTAGTCGCGAGGAACAGCTAGTCTATTATATAATTTAATAGCAGCCTATTAATTGCAAAATAACTAGGACACGAGTAGTAACCCTTAACAGGTGGGCGTGAATTAAAAATGTGATAAGAGAGGGAGGGTGATGTAGAAGTAATCAAATAGATGAATTTTACTACTAGGATTATAATGTGTATGGGAAAATTTAGCAGAAATGCTTTTTTTTATTTTGACGTTTCCAAAGCCTTGCATCAGTCAGAAGCTACATCATTAAGGTGTTAAGAACCTTTAGTTATATATAGAATAGAACGCATAGAAGCTGTAAAACATATTAAAAGTCTCACTAGCGTGAAGACAGCTAGATAAGTTTATTTCAGTTATTTCCATAGCATAATGTATTATGGATTTTGTTATGAGGCAATGTGGCTGATTTAAGAACTATTTTTTTTTGCAGAAGATCCCATAAACTGAAAGCCTTAAAGAAAAATTTAAATATAAAAATATATTAATTATGACCTTTTAGCATATTTACGAAAATTTTATATAATATGTTCACAAAAACAAAATGAGTTTTAATTAAAAATAATATATAGGTACCTCTGTAAATACCACGAATAAACACAAGCTCACTATGCCAGACTTGACTCCTGATGTATACGCTTTTACAACTAAGTCCCGGTAAATATACGAGGTTTCACTATTATCAAGTTTAAATCCTATACTTTTTTTTGCGCACAGAAGCAATGAAAAGGGCTACCCTCCGGGAAGCGGGAGAGGGAGGTGGTGAATGCTCTAAGCATACCACGGAGCCGGCTGCGTGGTTATGTGGGACTCACTGTGAGACCTAATTGCCTACCCACTAAACACCACCTGTGGGACTGGCATTGGCCTGTGTGACCTTTCTGCCGAATCGGGAGCGACCCTCTTTAGGGAAAAGGGGGTGCAGAAATCCTATACTCATACTATTCTATAATATGTATAGTCCTATGATGTAAGAGCAAATTTTATAAATTTGTTTATTTGTTTTTAATCCCGTTCTCGAAGACGGCTCTAAAGATTTCAAAGTTAACCTGACAGATAGAATGATAAATCAACCTAGCTACATCTAATTTTTTGGAAAATTCGTTTTCTCTGTGTTTTTACGCATAACGGTGGTATAAACTTGACTTTCCCGCGTAATATGATTGGTAGTTTGGCGTGTTTGAGTTCTGCAATGAGGTCTTTCTGCAATATAAATAATGAGCACAAGTTAGGTAGCAAAGAGAATTTAAATGAAAAATATGAGTAGGTAGGTAAATTAACGTAAACGAAAGTGAAATAGATACTATTCTTCATCACTCGAATATTTATATAAGGCATCCAACGTTAGCGTTACCGTGTTCTGAATCCATACTACAGTAGTATTTTTGTTATTAGTTCACTCAAAAATTCATCTCGAAGCACTTCACTGTCCTTCCAAGGACAAAAATATTTTCTGTATACGTAACAAAGTCATCAAAAACCTTTCACTTCAGCGTTTCGTTTTAAAATGCCAAATTCGCCTGCCAATTGCTAAATCTTTGATGTCGCGGCGGCGCATTTGACGTGATGCGGCACGTGCCGAGGCGGCGCCGATACAAAGGCGACCGTATCTAAATGAACAGAATTATACTCGTACTTTTTAATTGTAAGGTCAAAGCTTTGGTCAAAAATATTTGACTAGAGGCCGTTCATAAAATACGTCACGCATAATTTTACGTTTTTATACCCTCTCCTCCCTCTTCGTCACGCTATGTCACATTTTCTGCGACCTCCCTATCAATATGATAAACCCCCACCCTGTATATGATATGGCACTTAATAACAGTATACAAATATTAATAAATTAATGAAAAAAGAACAAATAAATATTTCTGTATTTAACAGAAGTCCAAGGATTTTTCAAATGTTCTGAAATATCTATAATTGGCATTGCAATATCTTCTTCTTCTTCATTGTCGAAATCACCATTCACTTCATCTTCGTCTATCCACTCTGCATCTTCTGTACCAGCACTTTCATCCCCTAATATGCACAGTAGCTCTCAAGCTCGACGAGCTGCAATTCGACTAGGTTGTATACGAAGAATCACGTTTTTGAATCGAGAGCGCGTGGAGTTGCTGTTTCGTGAATGTTACAGATACCAGGGAACTGATTGATGATTGTGACAGAACGCAACACAAGCGCCGATGTCGAAAGCAAAATACAAAAAAAAAACATGAGTAAATATAACAAGTTATTATTACGGCAATATATACGTGAAAATATTTGTATATATACATAGTTATATGAAACAAATGACTTTCTATCGTAACAAGAAATAAAATTCAAAAAAGGCGAGAGAAAAATTTGCAAAATTGTTTTATAAGCTGCGACCGTCACGTTTTCTTAGACCTTCCCGACCCCCCATCGCACATCTTGTCACAGTAAGCTACACTCCCTTCCCTCCACACCCTATACGTGCGAACGTATTTTGTGAACGACCCCTTATAGTATTGTACAGAAAATCATGTAATCCAAATGTAAATTTGGATTAAATTTAGTACATAGGTTACTAATCAGTCAGTCAGTACATTAGATAATTTACTTTACGTGATTTTCTAGATAGATAGGTATGATCTCCGAGAAAATTAAAATTTTTTTGCTTACGTTGTAATGCTCGGTCGTACAAGTATTAATTTATAAAATACAGATTAAAGAAAAGGTTTATTATTTAATCTGTATTTTCCCGAAATGATCCCGCTCCGGCATCGTACGGGTGCAATCTATCCACACTCCATACTATTTAAATATTATAAATCCGAGAGTTTGTGCGTGTGTGTGTATGTTTGTTACTTCTTCACACTCAAACGGCTTGACGGATTTGGATGAAATTTGGTACACAGATAGAATATAACCTGAGGTAACACATAGGATACTTTTTTCCCACGGGAAAGCACGAAAACAAATAATTATGTCGCGGGTGAAACCGCGGGGCGGAAAGCTAGTCTTTAATAAAGTACTGTGCGAACGATTTAGATTGGAATTTGTCGCTATGGTATATCGTTATGACGAGTAAGAAAAGCAAGAACATATTATATTTAAACGTATGGCTTAAATGAGAAACATGAATAATATCAAAATTTATTAACGTTCATTGGTTTTAGATGTAATTTTATCGTGAAACATAGATCAAAATTTGTCCACGGCTTACAGATTTAACAACTTTATTTATATATATGAAACTTCATACAACATGATGTATAGGCGGACTTAATGTATAGGGCATTCTCTAGTTCTCTACCCGTCAACCTTTGGGTGATGCAGATATAAAAATATGAAGTAGGCGTGTAAAATGTTAAAACATAGAACTTTACTGCCAGTTATTACAGTATGTCTTTATAAACAAGGAAGCCGTTGAAGTGATATGTACTTACGTAGTACATATTACTTCAACGGAAAGAGGCCGTGGTGTTGGAGTGCCGGTCAAACGTGATTTTTTTTTATTTGTACGTAATTTGTATTCTGTAATATCTTCTATAGTATTCATTTTTAAATGATATAATGTAAGGTACAATTTTTATTTACATTGAATGCCCAAGTTAACATACAATTTATTTAGATAAATAAATAATACTGATTTGGAGAAAATAGCTTCGCAAATAAGCTAATATTTTTAGTTAATATTTTAAAGATAAAATGGTTACTATGAGTCAACCCTAGGAGATAGAATATGCCTTCGCGGTCTTTTCTCTAGTCTGTTTGAAGAACTACAATTATCTAGCACATTATTTTGATTTATCTTTTCAGCCAGCCGGCAATGAAAGCGTCCGAAAATCGATTTTTGACGACTTAACAAAACATTGAATCTTCTCTACTATTTAAAACTTAGAATGTATTCTACATTCCTTCCGTAAATAATCCTCTAAATGACAGTGAAAACGGTATGAAAATCCGTTGCCTGGTTATGAAGAAGTAAATAAAGTTAAGAGTTATTTTGAAGAATCGAAAAATACTTATTTAATTTTAACACAGTACTTTCAGTAAGTTTCTAGTTAATAGTCCCGTAAAATAAAATGTTTCATGCAAAGTGCTCCTATTTCCCTATTTCACCCTCTCTTAAGGTTTGAATTTTGCAAAATTAATAGCCCATGAGAATAAGTTAATCGCTTCCAAGCTGTTTTTAAATGATTTTTGTAGGTAATTTTAAGTACAATCTATTTTTTATCACATTATATGTTTGTTATATTTTGTGATATTATCACAGAATAAATAATACTTGAAAGAAATATTATTTAGAATAAAACACATGTAATTTACTAACTTATATACTTCGTTTAATGCTCGGACAACATATAGACGTTTTCGTCCTACCCCATAGATTAATGATAATGATCCGTCATCAGACCGCGCGATGACTTATCATTAATCTGTCCTACCCTCTATATGAAAACATGACAATGTTACATTGAAAATTAGTCTCGATTGCTTTCTTGCTAGTTCTTTCCAGTGGTAAAAAATATATCTTTCAATAAAAATGATTTACAATCTATATAAAATAAAAATAAATAATCCATTTTATGTAAGTCTTTAAAGGTTGGATAATGCTAATAAGTACTTTCGTTCATATAAATAAGCACAATACTGAAAACTGGAGCGCTTTATGCGTTATAATGGTTTTTTTGCAGCAACATCTAATAACATTAATAATCTATTAATGCAATAACATCATGTTTTTAGAAAGCTCGAAGTAAAGTTCTCAAATTTCCTTTTTTACTTTTAAAATAGTAATCTCAAACTTAAATATTTATTAAAACACGTACTTACACTTACCCTTAAATATTTATTGAAAAATTAAGAACAAATAAATGTTTTTATGCGCATCTAACAATTTTTGAAAAAATTAGTTAAATATACCATTCGACTCAAGGTAAAAACGCGAATCAAATATTTTTTTTAATTTTCAAAAATATCATTATTTTAGAAAATATCGTAGATTTTTAGACGTAGCTGTTGATCAAAAATGACATTTTTAGTAGAAAAGACGTATTCAAATTCAACATAAAAGAAAAGACTTATTTAACCAGTTGCTACTTAATCTATAACAATATTTGCATCGATTACTTAGAGGAAGAGACGTAAATTAATAGTTTTAAAATGGAAAGGCGTTTTTGGTTTCTTACGTCTAATCATCTTGGTACTCACCGTGATTAAAATAATTATAGGTTAGGCGCCAACGTCATCGCGTTTTTTTTTTTAAATAGCACATATATTTCAGTAGACCGGTGCAAAGTAATTCATCTTTTTTTACAAATATGCCGTGGTCAAAGTTCACCCAAAATAGGTGAAAGAAAACTGAACAGACAAAATACTATTTCTTACTTTTTAATGTACTACTAAATTTAATGTCTGTAAGACATTTTCTATAGAAAGTTTGAGCTTTAATAGGAAAAATGATAAAGTTGTCAGAAATTCCAATCTCGAATCCACGGGCATATTTAAATGATATATGTGCCAAATTACTTTTCGCAGAGGTAATCAATACAAGCTTTTTTATGGTGATGAATATTCACTGGATTTCTTAAGGGTAAAGAATATTAAAAAAGGAATACTTGCTCCCAAACAAAATTTTACTTTCGGAGGAAAACAGAAGAGTGTTTTGGCAAAACTTGTCAGTAAATGATGATGCGGTTGATCTTACAAAGAAGTATAAAGACTGAACGTACAAATATTCGTATTATTTTTATAGTTAAGGGTATTTTGATCTAACATTTTTAAAAAGGCCAAAGGTAGCTTCAATCTCTGTTTAGCTTTAAGTGACATATATCAGTGATACTTCCCTTATAGTATTTCTTACAAGATAGAAGCTGACAGAATGACTTAGTATGTGGTACAGAAAAGTAAAAGGGCCTTTAGCCTGTTTTTAATAGTTAAGGATAAAGTACCTTTGTGTTCTTTTAAATTTTAGATATCTACAAAAGTGATTGTTGCTCAAATATTAATTATAGTAATTTAGTAACCCTGATTAAGAGCAATTTGTGAATAATTTTATATTTGAATGCACTGATTGCACATTTAAAAATGTACGAATAAGTGACAGTTGAGTTTTATATGTATAATTTTTGTGTTGATGCTGTGAAAGCAAATTTTAGACTATTATAGTTTTTAGGTACATTTTAATCATGTAATTGTTGCTCAAACTTATGATAATTTCGAAAAACACTGAAGGGAAACTATTAATGTTTTTTTTTTCTAAAATAATTAATAAGTAAATGATTAAATTTTAGAGGTTTATATTTTGTTTCGATGTTTTGAAAATAATTTGTGTTCCTTTAAGTTTTTGGTTCGTAAATATTTACTCTCTTTACTTTCTTAATAAATAATATTAATTTTTTTTCCTTAAATTTTTATTAGCACATCTTGAACAGGTGTATTTTAAAGAGTGATTTTATGAATGTTACATTATGTAACTGAGTACTTTTAGATAATTCTAATACATTGCATTTAATATTAAAAAAATAACGAGTTATTCTTAATTATTTATATTGAAGTCGGTTGTACAAAATTTTTAATTATTATCGTAGTAAGTCTTGTATGTATGCTAAGCCTTTAAAATCATTACTCAAGAGTTGCGGATTGTTATTTTTTGTCTCTCACTACCAATGATTTTCTAATAGTAAGTCTAAGAAGAAAAGTAGTAAATTACCATTAGCGTCCTTTCAACTTTATCCTATTCATATATCATTATACCTTTCCAAAATATGTAAAAACTAGCTGGTTCGCCCGCCTTCAATTTAGGGTTTTAATTTTTTTGCGCGGAACTCTAATTCTTTTTCTAAAAAATAAAAGTAGCCTAAGTTATTCCTTATAACATTAGCTATCTGCCAATGAAAGTCCCGTCAAAATCGCTCCAGCCACTTCAGATATTTACCAGAACAAATAGACAGACAGACAAAAACTTTAAAAATTGGGTTTTTGTTTTAAGTACCGTATGCACTTTCATATATACATATTTAGTAAAAAGCTGTTATTTTGATATTACAAACAGACACTTCAATTTTATTTATTTGTATAGATGCTAAACGAATGGCAGTTTTTTTTATTTATTAGGTTGGAAAGACGCAAATCGTTATATGCGTCTTTTCTTCGAAGTATTTGCGTTGCCGGGTGTATTTTCTAAGCTAAGATGAAAAGGAAAATTCGTTTTATTTAAATAAATAAACAAATTATCAAAAAAAAATATGTTCGTCTTTTAAAATACTTTTTTTTTTTTACTTTCAGACACAGCAGGGTCTGAAAGAAAAATTCATCTATTTATTTTTATTCCTATTTTACGTTTTTGTTAGTTACGTCCTTCTTTATTATGACGGCAGTATGTATTTTGTGTATTGATAATACAATACTTTGGTAGCTATTTCAGTGGTTTCTGTTTCGTCATTGTTGGTTTCGATTCATGTTGTATGATCCATCAATCTCATCATTCTAAAAGGTCTATCATTTATTTAATGCGTTGTGTATTACGAGGGCGACACTGAAAGTTTTTAGAACTGGCCACTTTTAAACGATGTAATAAAAAAATGAGTTCAAATTTTGAAAATGGAACTCTTTGCCAATATTATTGTGTATGTCATTTGTTTACGATTTGGCGGCAAATTGAAAATTGTCTGTGTCACGTCAGCATGAATTTAACGTGAGAAAATTTTCGTACAATGATTTTTTATGACTTTCGATGCAATTTAAGTCAACAAGAAAGTTATGATAGACATCGATTAGCCTTTCACGATGAAGCCCCATCTCGTGCCACTGTTTATAACTGGTTTAATGAGTTTAAACGTGGTCGCACTAATCTCACCGATTCTCACCGACGGGCTTCTACGGCGACGACTGAAGATAACATCAGTGTTGTGCGGCGTATGATAGAGACTGACAAAAGAGTGACGGACAAGCTTAGGCATCAGTATGAGTCAAGTGCACATAATTCTCTATAAACATTTAGCGGTCAGGAAGCTTTGTGCCCGGTGGATACCTTATAATTTGACAGAGGCCCAAAAACTCCGTCGTGTTGATTGGCGTCGTGAAATGGTTCAAAGATTTAACGGAGGTGACTCAAATGCTGTGTTCGACATACTTACGGGTGACGAAAGCTTTATTTACTGTTATGATCCTGAAACTAAGAGACAGTCTGCTGTCTGGGTGTTTCCTTCCGAGGAATTGCCAATTAAAGTGAAGAGAGGTCGAAGCGTGGGAAAAATGGTGGCCTCGTTCTTCGGAAGGATAGGTCATTACGCAACAATTGTTTTAGAGGATCGGAAAACAGTTATTGCAGAGTGGTACACTATCAATTGTTTGCCACTTGTAATGGAAAAAGTTCTTTAGAAACCTCGCAGTAGGATCCTCCTTCACCACGACAACGCCTCGTCGCACACCGCCATGCAACAATCGACTACATGGCGACCTCAGATGTGGAATTACTGGGTCCCTATAGCCCTGACCTTACGATTTTTATTTATTTCCGAAAATAAAAGAAAAACTTGGAGGAAAACGTTTTATGGACGCCGAGGAAGCAGTGGCTGCGTTTCAAAATGCCATCGAAGAGACCCTTAAGGACGAGTGGGCAAAGTGCTTTTCTCAGTGGTTCCATCGGATGCAGCGATGTATTGATAAAAATGAACACTATTTTAAAAAGATACATATAATAAAACTAATAACTTGCTAGTTTGTTCAGTTTTTGATTTTCTAAGAACTTTCAGTGTCGCCCTCGTATACCAATAGCCTATAGAAGTGGCAATGGTTTGTGGTTTGTCAGTCTTTTGTTTTTGTCTTGGGTGAGACCAGATGAAGAGCACCAGCTTTCAAATAAAATAAGAATCATACAAAATCGGTTCACCTATTACATTAAAAAAAAATACAGTCGAATTTAATACGCCTTTCTTTTTGTGGCAGAAAATGATAAAGTTAATGAGCTCCTATAATGGAAACCATTGTGTTAGATCGCTCTATAATAAGAGGCTTACAACGTAAGGTGTGTGTATTAGCAGCAAATATATTTGTAGAAAATTTTATCAGCCTACCTATCGATCGGAATCAATGCTATAAATTTCAGAGATCCAAGGTTGTTAAGGATACCATTTGATTGACAGGCTTTGTACTTTAGTAGTTTGGAAATTTAGTACCCTGTATCTATCGCTCTTTTGTTACCACATAAGGTTGGGAAATGTTTACCTACTTATCTATTATATCTATTGTGAAGAAAT
Source organism: Parnassius mnemosyne (assembly GCA_963668995.1). Taxonomy (NCBI): domain Eukaryota; kingdom Metazoa; phylum Arthropoda; class Insecta; order Lepidoptera; family Papilionidae; genus Parnassius; species Parnassius mnemosyne. The sequence continues at coordinate 35,866,785 of CAVLGL010000148.1, read as the reverse complement.
TCAGCTACTTTCTTTCACAGGCTATTTATATTGGGATCCTTGGAAAAGTTTGCCAACATCATGTAGTTTTGCTATTTTTGTCTCGCCAATAAAAATAGGTGTTTTTGGAATAGTTTTTAAATTATGTATCAGAATTATTGTATAATCAGAAATCTTCTCTAATGATTTTTATTTAGTGTTGCCATTTAGTTTGATTGTATTAATATAATATACGCAGCTATCGTCAAGGATGATTGTCCAAGATAATGTTTCGGTACAATGGTGTACCATATTGAATATAGTTTTATAAATGATTAGTAGTTGGTTATGAAAGTAATCATTTCCGCTGTTTGACGGATGAGAAATTCATTCTGAAATAAGGAGATTATTTTAAAAACTATACACCGACTACTTTCAATGGAAATTTACATGGGATTTTACTTTTATTCTTTGAAAGTGTATTCCATTAATAAATACGAATGTATCTAATGGCGAATTAACCTCGGAGTTATCGTATTATAAATACATATTTAAAAATACATTTGAGTTGATTACCATTTTTTTCCTTAATGATATTTTTAATCTTTATTAAAAATCCAAGACTAGACATTTTGTTAAAGGTAGGATTTGCGATTAGTTGATGTGAATAGGCCTATTGGCGATCGAAGTATCAAACGCTTTGATGCTCCTCGCCGTTGTCGGTCAGGGTATTTTGCGTCAAGCGTTAACATTTTGATTATATCGCCAGCTATCGGAAGCTATGAAGTCTTTTTGGCGTTTTCCATAGTAGTCTCTTACGACACCCACGGGACGAAATGGCCCGATGGGTTTCGTCCCATGGTAGATGGAAGAATGGGCTATTTCGATACTTCTTTCGACGGTTCCGTGGCGCAGTGTCTGAGCATTGACTTATGGCGCTAAGGGTCGCGGGTTCGAAATACAGGAGAAAATCGTAGTGTGGGGGTTACGTTTTATAAAAATCAAATCAAAATCTTATTTTAATTTAGACTACAATAGAGAACCTATCGCTACATCACGTTCCATAGGTATCGTAAAAGAAGACTATAATTATTATAAATACCAGGAGAATCTTATTCGATTGATTAATTGGCTCTCCCCAATCGATTTCTTCTTCATCTTTTTCTTTATTAGCCCGTAATATTTGCTAAGTAGCTAGACATGGACCTGACCTGTTGCAGAGAGGATTTACTTAAATCGTCTCGCTTAGTATGCGGATTAAACACCGCAGTACCAAACGTCGGGTACCTTAACGCTGCTGCCCGTCGCCGCTCTGAGCATTATCCGTCTGCCTTTTCTGCCGACTTCCAAAATGGAGACGGTACTCAAGTGTGTTACCTCATAACTTTTTGCTGGGTGCACCGATTTGGATGATTGTTTTTTTATTTGAAAGCTGGTATTTCTCGTGTGGTCCCATATGATGAATTTGATCAAGGTCAAACCAATAGTTTTTGACTTATTCTTAATAACTTATATTGAAGTCGGCAGTACATAATTTTTATTTCAAATTATCTGCTCATCTGTCGGAGACAATAATCATCTGAAGAAAAGAAAATCTTTATTGGTATGGTGGTAACTATTTACGTAGTTGTGCGTCAATGACCTAGGATTCTAAAATCTTAACAAAGCTGCAGGTGGAATTCGAAAATAGTACTTAATATAGACAAAATCTTTTAATTTTATTGTAGCTTCGATTAATATTTTTTTTCTTTCTTCCTCTCAAAACCCCTGGTTCAAACACAATGAACATTAGTTGTTGTTCATTGTATTGAAGCTACGTTTTCAAGTTACACTAACACTTGTACGTGCAGACAAAAATAAAAATCATCCTCGATTTCCGAATATACTAAGGGAATTCAAAATTCTCAGACAGGCTTCATATTTATGACGTTCTTAAGTTTGTATCAGTTGATTTTCTACTGAACTAATAAGCGGGTTGATTCCTTTCCAAGTTCAATTGGCTATACTGCGTAGTTGGTTGCGCAACATTCCGCAATCTTTACCTTTTCCAGAATGCAAAAATATTGATATATATTTGGCGAATAATACATGTGTAGATAAGTAAATTATTATTTATGTTTATTATACTTTTGTTGTTATAACATTGTTTGTAATAATCATTAACATTTAGTACTTTTGTTTACGACTCAAGATATTCCTTAACTAATGACACGTATGGGGAGTGATTGTCAATGTTAAATTAGCTTGCTTGATCTTAGGTAGCATTAACGATGGTACAAGGATATGTGTGGGGTAGACAATTAACTCGTTTGTCAGTAGTATTTTATTAATCTTTAATTGCATCACTTCATGAATCACATCCTCGTTATTCGCAATGCATGTTGGGCCTTTCTACTTTGCTTTGATGCCTCTGAATACTTTATTTGTACTACCAGGTTGAGAATTACACGCTCGTTGTCTGGAGTGTTATATTTATGTGTCATGTTTCAAGGACATTCGTGCACTCGTTTGAATTTTCAACCGACTTCAAAAAAAGGAGCAGGTTCTCAATTCGACTGTTTTTTACATTTAGTGTGTTACTTCAGAACTTTTTTCTAGGTGATCCGATTTGAATGATTCTTTTTTTATTTGAAATGTGGTGCTTCTAAAGTGGTCCCATATAAATTGATCAAGATCTGACCTGTAGTTTTTTGTTATCCTTAATAATGCGCATTTAATTGACTTCGACTACATTGATGATATATTTATTTAATTATTGACCTCGATAGTACAATTTTTTTAATTTTATCACTTGTATAAACCACGAGTTGTTTTTTGTAACATTATATTTATGTTTCTTCAAATAGGTACTTTAAAATGGATATAAAGGGCTGTACCTAATTATATAGTCACGGATATCTGGTATGAATTAAGCAATACTAGTTATGAGCAAACGATACAAAGTTTTGGGTAGTTAAACATAATTAATCTTCTCTTCAATAAATAACTAAACAAATAATCGAATGAGTCGGCTTAGGAGGGAAAGGATCACGCTCGCACAGATCCCAACATTAAAGGCGTTGTACCTACTGCTTGCTGTGTTTTCATCTTAGTATTCCGTTTTAGTCCGTCACTCCCTCTTTTCTTCTTTTTTTTTTGTGTGAGCAGGTCGATGGATGCAAGTCTAGAAAGACCAGTATCACTGCGTTCGATAAGATATATTGTGATCGCTGCTACGGCTGTCTTCAATGAATTGAAGCAGTTGCTTGACTATGAGCAATTTCACTTCTTCTGGGCTAAGTACATAGTTTCCCAATGAGTGTTACGTTTTCGCATTAAGGCACCATAATCAGTTCGGATGTGCAGAGGTGTTTCTTCCGTTAAGGAACAGAATCGGCACATCCTTGAGTTGCTTAGTCCCAGGATGGCTTTTTTATATATGTGCTTTTTTTTATACAACTGTGTCCAGTCATGACTTTTGCCAGAATGCGCAATTTATTCTTACTTAATCCCAGGACTTCTGAAGCGTATTTACGATCATAAGCCCGGATTAAGGTTTTAGAATGTTTTAAGCCTGGTGTATCAGACTAGATCTTAAGTGATTTATTGTGATAAAGAGTTTCAAGGAACAATCAGGCTAGGCTTTATGAGATTCCACAAAATGGCCGGGTCCAAATTGTGTACTCTTTGAGCCCTCCCGTGCGAGCTTGCCGGCACGTTCATTGCCTACAATAACCTTCTTTAATTCACTCCCTCTTACTAACTCAACCGCGCCGTATAAGGTTCACATATCACACACCAAACCGCGATCTAGATATACAGAAACAAAAACTAAATTGGTTTCCGTACGTATTTTGTACATGTTGTGTAACTTTTATGTCGATAGGTTCTATAGTTTGCGTGCCAAATTCGTTCATACAGATCACATTTTTTTTAGCCGACTTTTAAAAGCTGTTCTCAATTCGACTGGTTTTTATTTTAGAAAACATTCAAAATCAAGTGTACATAAAAAGCAAAAACCATTTGAAAGCTGAAAATTTAAAAGTAACACACATAATACAATTTTATTTGTGTACATATAGAACCAAAAAAACTTTATAACATAAAAAACAAAGGCTATGCAACTTGACAATTACTTTCTTTGTTGCATCAGCCTGTAGGTAGGTGTTTGGTAATTAAGCCAACCATCTGTCATTTATTCGTCCCACCCCATTTGGAACTCCCCAAAAAAGTACAAAATATAACCCTATCCGATGTCATGACGAACATAGTATAAAATTTCGCTTAATGCACAATTTAAAATAAATTATCTCCCAGAAAATGGAAATAGTATTTGTAACATAAATTACAGAAAATTATAAGTTTTTTTTTTTAATTTTGTTAACTAAATTGCTTTGAATTCATCTTGCATTAATGATTCCAAAATATTTAGTGATTTTTTTTTTGGTTTGAGAAACGTGGAACGCCCATCAAGACGTGTTTGTTGTCCATGTGTATTCTTTACATTCAGGCGTTCTCGATAGGGTTACCATAATATTTTAGTACAACAACATTAATACAATCTATATAGATTTATTATTGGTGGCATTTAAGATTTAAGTTAGATTATTTGCATTTTCCATCGGTAAACATAATGGAATAGTTTTACACAATAAGCATATTTAATTGTTTGGTGGTGTAAGCTAAAATACAAATATTAAACTAACTGTGTACTAACTGTTATATAGTATTTTTTTTTAATTAGGTTGTTCTAAATATATCGGATAACATCACTATATGGTCAATTTAGCTTAAGGGCAAAGAAGCTGCGTTGAACCAGTAAGTTTATCTGTCATATTTGAATGACGGTTACACTCCCAGAACAATAACTAAAGCACATTGGATATTGTTTATTTGGACTAAATTAAGAGATGTTATAAGATTATATATAGATTTATAGTTAGTAAGTATTATAGAATATAGATTTATTTAAATATATGAGGTATATTTTTCCAATTTTCCAAAAAAATAGTCATTGAAATAATTGTATTTCAAACCGAGGATAAGTTACTTTCAACCATTTTCTGGTGTGCTTTTTGATTTTCGCATAAATTCTTAAACTAGAATAAATACATAAGTAATATATTATATTATTACTGATTCACGAATAGGTTAACGCTGTCAAGGGCACAGCGGCAACATTTTTCAATCAGTCAATCAAGGTCTTAAATACATTATTTTGTTCGCTGAATTGTGAGTGACATAGCGAAATTTTAATGTTAGAGGCTAGCTTGGGGTTTCGTCTATGAGTGACGTAAAACTTGATTACAGAAACGTTCCGACCGGCAAGACATCGACTATTTTTATGATTCTTATTCCATCATATTGCTTTAAAATATATAAAATTTAGTTGATTCAGTTCTGAATTATATGCCGCTTAATAGCAAAAAATGAAATCGATTATAGCAACCCGTTTTCCGACATAAAATCAGATTTATTCACGTATGATTGTATACGGACCTTGAGCGCGCTTGGCGAGGCCTTCGCAGCAGTAACCGCGCGGAAGTTGACGGGTACGTTTTTTGTCAATTTCGAGCTCGTTGAATTTTAGCGCGCATTAGTTAGTGACCGGACAACCTTCGTCGTCGGAGCCCGCGGCGCATTGTTGTCGAGCTGCACTGCGATATCGCTGCGTCGTCGTTCGTCGGGTGCATTAACAGCCGCTATCACAATGTCACCACAACGTCTGCTTTGTGCCCGGCGGCGGTGACGATATCGGTCGCGCTATGTCGCCACTCGAGCTCGGACGCGTTTTTCGTACTACAGGCTACAGCACTATAATGCGTCGTAGGTCGTGAGCTCATAATATTGTCCGGGGCGCAAATCGATCGCGGCCGATTACGAGTAATCTTATCGGATCTGAGAGTTGTGTATTTGTGCAGTGGTGCAGTGGCCGCATAGTTGTCGTTGTGCATCGGATCGTAGTGATGTGAGGATGTTAGTGCGTGGCCATGTCGTTGGCGAAGAAAGACAAGCCGACGATGTCGGTGACAGCGCTGATCAACTGGGCGCGGCCGGCGCCGCCAGGACCACAGGCGCCGCCGCCCGCCTCGCCTGCGCCCGCCACCATGCTGCAGCCGCTCGCGACGCCCTCCAACATACCCAGCGTTGACTGTTCGCTCGACATGCAATGTAAATATAATATCCACATTAACCACATACACACTACCTTGAGCCATTTGTTATTTATGTCAAAGATTTATTCTTCTTAAGTCCAGAAACAATAAACAAGAGTACGCTTTATCCTTGTCCTCTTGTCACGTTATAAGTACCTTATTGTAATAAAGTTTTATGTTAACCTAGAACACTATACTTCCTTAACTTGATTTTCTGGCTATTCTATTATTAGAAAATTATTTTTATTATATTAAATTATTGTGTTTATGTTTGTAATGAACGTAATCAAACGTCAAAATATTATTTTTGACGTGTGTTTGTTGAGTATAACGATTATATATTATTTATATAAAGATATGGTAAAAATATAGTTGTGAATGTGAAATTGGTTCTGTTATGGACATACCTTACAACGAAAATTAATTTTATATAGTAAAAGTAAATTATATTTTAAACTAACGTGAAAATAATGGAAGATGAAAATTGAAAATCACTTATTTTAGTCTTAATTATTCTTCAAAATAAAAATAAAATTTCTAATATCATTTCTTAATATACTTATCTAACATACAGGTGGTGCGTTAAGGTATTTTAATTATAAATATATTAAGATTTGATGTCAGTCTTATGTATCTGGGAAATTAACCTGTTTATAATAAATGGCAACTGTATAATATGCATCAATCTATAGTTTGAATGAGATTGAAATCTATCTGCTGAGTGCAACCAGTCGGGCCAGCGCTTGGATGCCTTAAAATTTAATAAAAAATTATAAATTGTGACATGACACTGATGAACATTAAAGAGAGACACAACAACCATAACATGAGCGTAATATTTTAAAAGATTGCGTACGACTAAAATTATTTTATATTTAATTATTTTTGGTGTGTTGTTACAAATTCATAAAAACATGACTTCTCGGTGTCTATCCGTCAAAAACAGCACTTTTCAGTGTCTATCCGTCAAAAACAGCACTTCTCGGTGTCTTTTCGTCAAAAACAGCACTTCTTGGTATCTATCCGTCAAGAATATCACATTTCGGTGTTTATCCGTCAAAAACAGCACTTCTCTGTGTCTATCTGTCCTATTGCAGAAAAGTATTTTATCATTACATAGTCTGTTTCAATAAAAATAAGTCTCGTGGAAAATATGCGAACTAAAATGTAAAGTACCTAAGTGGCAAATGTCAAATTTCGCGAAGACGTGCCGCGGCGAAGGGATTTCTTCCATGAAAACAACTTCTTAAACCATAATTTAAACCTTATATTATCAATCAATAAAGTGCTTTTTGTTCAAAGATGGTTGGATAGATAGGAAATATTTTTTTTGAGATCATTGTGTAGAAGCCCCCACAACTACTTTTTAAGCACATTTTAAAACGATATAATTTATTATCGTATAGCTTAACGGATTAATGCCACGTAATTGCATTTTTCAAACTTTTTCGGATGAAAAATGTTTAAAAATTGCTATTCACACAATTGGTATGCACGATCTGAATGGAATACTTAAAAAGGCGAGGACGCTAATAAAAATTACATAGCTTGCATTTCGTCGATTTTTTAGGGTTCCTTACCTCAAAAAGTAAAACACGGAACCTTTATAGGATCACTATATTGTCCGTCGGTCCGCCTGTCAAGACACTTTTTCTCATGAACACGTATACATATTATACAAGTTAAAATTAATATTAAATAGTAAGTACTATCTATAGTTCTTTGCAATTACAATTATTAGTGACTAACCACGTAATAAACGAATTTGATGGATTTTCTAGGCGAGAAAAAGTGTAAGATTTTTCCGTCACGACCCCTTCTGACTTAGTGTAAACGGCCTTGGCGGTTATAACGAAACGAGATAGAATAATATCCATCTCCCTCGCACTTTTTCTTATCTTGCCATGAAAGAAATATTATTTTATTTTTAATAGACGCTAGTAATTCATTTGCTTGTATTTGTAAATCAATAATATAATACGTTTATCAATAATAATAAACAAAGAAAGGAACTTCGTTCCAACCGTCACGCTGCAGCTATATTATAGTTGTAGCGCGAATGGGTCGGTTCGACCGGGGAAGGACCACGCTCTCACAGAGTACCAGCGTAAAATAGCAGCTTAATGCTGCTGTGTTTCGTATGGTGATTGCGAGTGTAGAGATACGGAGATTCTTTTTTCTGGAAACAACAATTTTCTGGGTGACAACGCATCTGAATTTTGATTCTTAATCGGGAATAAATTTCTATCAGCCTCAGTATCCACTTACCATCATGTGGTCTGTGTGCTCGTTTGTCACCCTTATTCTATATAAAAAAATAATTGCAGTTGCAGCATATTTCCATTGTGCTGAAGACGTGTGCTCCGGAGTTTTCATCGGTTTTAACGCGTCTTTTCCGGTACTCCTACTCCCAAGGCGTAGTCCCTAATTCATCGAAGGCAGCTTTGGTGGACCGATACCTAAATAAGGCAACCGCTTAGTCCAACTACAGGCCTATCGCCATCACCTCCTTGTTCTCCATAATAATGGAGTCCATTATAAACTGCTACCTCACCTGGTGATCCTCAAGGTACCTCACCTTGAGGATCACCAGCTGATTAGTGACCGCCAATACGGTTTTCGCAGGGGTTTATTAGCTGGTGATCTTCTGGTTTACTTGACTCGATGAGCGGAGGCAGTAGAGTCTAAAGTCTTCGATCGGGTCTGGCGCAAAGCGCTTCTTTCGAAGCTCCCTTCCTATGTGCCCATATTTCTCGGGAAAACGTCACCGAGTACCGGGACAAACTTGAGTCTAAAGTCGAAGAGTCTTTGCTGAACAAAGTCGGATTGTTCTAGTCCAGTTCAATCCCTAGAAGACACAAGTTTGCGCGTTTACCGCTAAAAGAACCCCTTTGTCGTATCTCCTCAGTTTCAAGGCATTCCCCTTGCTGCCTCAGCTAGCATCGGAATCCTCGGCGTCAACATATCGAACAGTGTGCAGTTTCGTGGTCCCTTGGAAGGGAAGGCCAAATTGGCCTTCTAAAAAGCTTGGCGTGCTCATCAGAGCGAGACAGTATTTCATGCCGGCACATCGCTTACAACTTTACAAAGCGCACGTTCGTCCTCACATGAAATACTGTTCTCATCTCTGGGTCGGGGCACCCCAGTGCCAGCTCCTTCCACTTGACCGCATCCAGCGCAGAGAGGTTCGAATCGTCGACAACCGACTTCTTTCAGATCGGCGATTCACTGGCACGGCACTAGCGTAGGGATGTTTTCTATCGCATCTACCATGGGTAGTGCTCTGAGAAATTGTTCGGATTAATTCCAGCCGCCAATTTTCACGAACGCACGTCGCGTCAAAATTCACGATACTATACTCACCATCTGAATGCTTGGCGGTCCACCACTGTGCGTTTACAAGGAGTTTTCTTCCTCATACAACTTCTCTATTGAATTGTTTAACACCAGCGATTTTTCCGGCCCGATACGACTTAGGAACCTTCAAGAAAAGAGCATACTCCTTTCTAAAAGGCCGGCAACGCACCTGCAATATCCCTGGTGTTACGGTTGTTCATGGGCAGCGGTAGTCACTTACCATCAGGTGAGCCGCATGCTGCTTTCCCCCCCTCTTCTAGTATGGAGGTAACGTGTTATACACTGCGAATATAAGTTTTTCTTTTAATTCGACTTACCGTATATATATAAAATATGTAGATTTTAGTAAGTTAATTATTTTTGTGAAAGTAAATACATATCTAACTGCTTCCACAGTTATTATATAATATGTACGTACCTATTGTATGTAAATTAATATTATCTTTATTAATTTTCGGCATTCGTGTATATCGGTATCTAAAACGGGCAATAACATGGATACTCTTGATTTGCAGGATAGATGAACTGTCTACAACATGCATATTTAAATTAATTCGAAACCCTTAGCCCTACTCGCTCTGTCCGTATTTTTTTAAATATTATATTGTTTTGTTATATCATGTCCGCTATGTGACGCGCCGTGTACTGGCGACGTAAGAGAATCCACTGCCCCATATTATTATCATTCGTGGATGTCGTAAGAGGTGACAGACGGAAATGAAATAGAAACTGGGCAGCAGCATCTACCTAATAACAGCTCAAAAAAATCATGCGGTTGCCAACCCCAAATATCCCACCTACGTGGCAATCTATAGGAGAAGCCTATCCATAAAGGAATGATGTGACACCTGAAAGTATTTTTAATAAGCTTTTCCCTTTTAAACGTAACTTATATATATATATATATATATATATATATATATATATATATATATATCATTATGAAGTCATTCGTATCCTAGATATCTACTACAAATGATTGTTACTTATTTCTTGGTAATATTATCAAATAGAGCAACACTTAGAACTCTATCTATCTATACAAATAAATAAAATTGAAGTGTCTGTTTGCAATGTCAAAATTACAGGTTTTTACTAAATGCATATGAAAGTATATACGGTATTAATAATAAAAATACTATTTGTAAAGTTTTTGTCTCTCTGTCCGTCTGTCTGTCTGTTTGTTCCGGCTAATCTCCGAATAGGCAGGACCGATTTTGACGGGATTTTTACTGGCAGATAGCTGATGTTATAAGAGGTAACTTATTAAAACTCATGAAATCCAATCGTAATAAATTACGCGCGGCTGAAGTCGCGGGGAACAGCTAGTAATCAATATAATGTGAGTGTCATATATAACACATGATTTCCTGTTCAATTTTGTTTCAAATATTTCCGAAACAATGTTTCATGAGTGCCCCTCCGTGTCTTAAAAAGTATCGATACAAAATGTATGCCCAGGGTCACCATTTACCTACATACTAAATTTCAAAGTCTTACTCAAATAAATAATATTATTAAGGAAATAATTTGTATAATCTGCAAAGATATTATGGTTCATCATCATCGTCATCATCAATCTGCGACAGTTCACTACTGGACATAGGCCTCTCCAAAGGCGCGCTACTTATCCCGGTCTTCGGCTACACGCCCCTGTTATGCTTGACTGTATATAAATGTGTAATTGTTAACTTCCCATTTTAATTTTTAGTTAACTTGCTCTTAGTATATAAATTCTAAGAAATAATACTAACTTGTAATACAATCTTAAGTAGAAAATGAAAATAAAATAATTTTCCTTTGGAGTATTTTCTTGTTTATTTAGAACTAACATAATATCATCAACAAACTTAAATTAAGATATAAAGACAACATTCTACATAATATTATAACTTGGGGTATGTACATAGAATCAAACTTTAATTACCTTAAAGTAAATTTAAACGTCTCTTTGAAATGGCTTTCTTGTGAACGATGCTCTACCAAGTGTTATTAGTTTGTTTTGACATGTTTATTTAATGAGTCACTGACTCTGAAGCCTATCATAGATTATCCACAAGGTATTAATTTTAAGGGTTCCATACCCAAAGGGTAACAAACGAACCCTATTACTAAAGCTCCGCTGTCCGTCCGTCTGCCTGTGAGCGGGCTGTATCTCATGATCCGTAATAGGTAGACAGTGGAAATTTCTACAGAATGTGTATTTGTGTTGCCGCTATAATAAAAATACTAGAAAAAGGGCTCCCCTACTAGAAACGTGTATTACGATGGTACGGAACCCTCCATGCGCGAGTCCAACTCGCACTTGGCTGGTTTTTTATTATTAAACTAGCTCGCCAGGCAGTCGTTGTTCTGCCCTTTCCGACGACCCGTTATATAAAAATTCTTAAATTCGTAATAAAAAATATTGAGGGTCACTTATAGGGATAAAAACTATCCTATCTCTCAAGTTGGACCAAAATGCACGCAGTGTGCAAAATTTCATTGAAATCCTTTCAGTAGTTTAGGAGTCCATCGCGGACAAACAACGTGACACGTAATTTTTATATATAAAGATAATGGTGTCTATATTTACTCAAACACTACATCAACTTATTTTACGGATTTTAACGCTCTTGTACTCTTGAGCTCTCGACGCTGCTCCACGATCTTTCGAATGCAGGTCCTGCACCACCATGACCACGGGGCGGGGTATCAACAAAATTAATTTTCTAAATGTTTTGTTGTCACACTCAGCCTTGCTGTACACATCACATTATCATCATAAAACAATAGATATTATTTTGAATTGCACACCTCGAACGCGAAACGAAAGAGGTTGGTTTTTTTAAATCTTATGAATTATTAATACTGGTGTATATTTTACACCTTGACATCGGAAAGTCCACATGTCCACAGTTTGCTTACATTTTAGTTCAATTACATAAATCTGGAGTTGCCAGTAGTTTGAAAGGACATTTCAAATACAGTACCTTTAACGATTTTGTGAAGAATTACGCAATTAGTATGTACCTACATTTTTCCTTTGGGAGTCTTGTCTATTGTCTATGCCTTTTTTTATTTTCGGTCGGTTGAACATGTAAGAGTAGTTTTTGCTAGGCTATTTTGGTAAAGGCAATGATATTGTATATATATTATTATTGCCTATACCAAAATATTTATAGGGTACTTTAAAGTAGGTTACTTTTTTAGTGTATACAGTATTCGCGTAAACCATTCTTTGGCAAGTAAAATTAAAAAGAAAAAAAAAAGAAAAAAGCAATTAAAATATTTCTTCCTTAATATAATATGCCTGTTTTATCACACCTTAATATACATTTGTGAAAAAAAAAAACCACGTGTCAGTTAACTGTACGGATGTGTACGGATATTTATTTTATGAAATGACATTACTACTGAAATATTTCTTACTAACATTTAGCCGGGCATTCCTGAGTTGATTATGCATTCTTTTTATGTACTTAATGGCCTCCAGACCGAATTTCGTTCACGGCGGCCAGTCTCAACTAAGATAAGCCATCTGCGTAGGATAGGATTATAGTGCCCGAGTGTATGCGCAAGCACACGTGAACTCTCTATTCCATCATTTCATAGTCCGATGGAATGGTAACATGATACGACCGGAGAGAGATCAGGCGCAGTACTGATTGCTTTACGTGCTTTCCGAGGCTCCTGATAACCTGATGAACTTCCTGACTCCGGGCTGCTACTGAGAATTTCTCGATAGAAAAAGTCAATAACTGATTTTTTGACCCGATCCGTAATTTGAAACCGGGACCTCACTTCCCAACGAGGCAGTCGTAACTCGTAAGTACAAGCTTTATATTGATTTCGCTACCTTTGTCAAGCGTAGAATAACCGGTCGAGTGCGAGTCGGACTCGCACATGAAGGGTTCCGTGCCATCTCAATACACGTTTCTGGTAGGGGAGGCCCCTTTAACTTTTAAATTATTTTTATTATTTGACAGACGGACGGACGGACGGACGGATAGCGGAGGCTTAGAATAGAATAGAATAATTTTTATTCAATATACATTACATGTGTAATTCTTATTGAAAGTCATTTTTTACTTTACCACTGGTTCGAAAAAAAAACCCTCTGTCCTGGGAAGAACCAGCAAGAAACCCAGCGGGACTTTTTTTTAAAATAAATTTTACAATATAAATGATTACGAACTATTTACAAAATTTATTTTAGAAACTGCTTGGAAGCCACCACCTCATTCCCAGGGGTTATTATCAACCATAGTAATAGGGTCCCGTTGGTGACCCTTCGGGTACGGAACTCTAAAAAGTACTAAACTCTATATTATATAGAAATCAATTCCTGTCCGTTAGTCTCGCTAAGACTCGAAAACGGCTCGAACAATTTTGATGATAATTTTTGTGTGCGTTTGAGAATCACAATTGTAAAATCACAAATCACCTGGTAGGTGGTGCTGTTGTCGAGATCCAGGAAACATCCGTGCAAAGCCGGGGCGGATTGCTAGTACCCCATAAATTAACATTTTACATAATATATGACATGTTTATGGTTTTAACCAACCGAATATCAGATACAAACATTGTTTTTCAGGTAATTTGTTGTAATTTGATTTTGATGTTTGACGATGAAGTCGATCAAAAAGCCTACTAGAGAGAAAAGCGTTTGATCTAAAACACTACAAAAACTTTGTACTGTACCGTAAATAACTGTTCTTTAATTTGTATAAATTAGCGGAGTTACTTCGCACATATTGGTTGATAATTTAAATGAATCCAAACTCAGGAAAGACAGTCCCTGGTAGCAGACTGGTACCTTACGTGGACCTGGTAGAATGAGTTATCGTAAATCAATTAAATTAGAAATTAGTACTGATGTAATTGTATTTTATACACAAAATCACGACTTTTAGATTTCACAACTTGACAAGCAAGATAATATAGATTATTAAATCACTAGATATTGGCCTCACTTTATTCATTCCTTTATGGCGTCATTTTAAGGTGAAAAAGACTCAATAAATTTAATAAATTTTTTTGGTAAAATAAATATTATCTCATATTATTACATATATACATTAAACGTCACGCCTGCAATTCCCGAAGGGGCAAGCAGAGTCCGTAGTAACCCGGGGTAAACGAAAACGTTTAGCTAAAACTTAATCGCAAACCTAACATCCCATTAGTCGCCTTGTACGACATTCTAGACAAGTAACACAGTTGACACATTGTTTTACACTAATAGTAGTACTACTACTAGGTGTTGAACTTGCGCCTCATCTGTCTCCGGTCGTGTCGGTTTACCGTCCCATCGGACTATGAGAGTGAGGGAATAGAGACTGCAGCTGTGCTTGCGCGTACACTTGGGCACTATAATCCTGTCCTGCGCCGATGGCTAGTCTCCGTTGAGTCTGACCGCCGTCACCGAAATTCGGTCTGGAGGACATTACTAATTATTATCAAGGGCTTATGTTTCTATCCTCAGTCAAAAATTATTTATAGGAATAAACTACAATTTAAACGAAATATAACTGACAGTTGTAGTAATAAAATAGTACTCACTTTACTTTTATATTCAGTCAGTTTATAATTTATTTGATGGATAACTGTTATAATATAATGATGATTGCAAAATCGGCCCTTCAAAAAATAGGGTTTAGAAATAAACAAACTAGCAACTGTTTTAATAACAGCATGGCTTATAATTTTCTTTACCATATCAAATAACAGATTCATTGTCATTTCAACAAATGAATAAAAACTTAATAATAAAACACTGTCGTTAATGGCTAATCTGAACTTTTGAAACTACGTATTCAAAAAAAAAATAAACAATACAATTTTAAATTGAATATTTTCCCAAATAACGATGCGAGTAAAAGTAAGTATGAATAGCATTTCTTGCTATTGAAAGAACGTTTCTATAAATTTGCAACAATAGCTTTCACCAAAAAAGTCTTTCGGAGGCCTAATAAAGTATTTATTTCTGTTTCAATTAAAATAAAATTGTATTTTTATGATTTCATCGTCCTTCTTGATTTACCTTTAAGACGTTTAAATTAACCCACCTTTGATTAAATGTACGTTTTTTTTTTAAATATATTAGTTTTAATTTTCTATCACTAATTGTCTAATTTTTTACTGGGTGAACCGATTTTGACCATTCTTTTTTTTTATTTGAAAGCTCGTCCTTCACATGCGGTCCCATATAAATTTGATCAAGGTCTGACCAATGGTTTTTAAGTTATTCTTAATAATTTATATTGAAGTTGGTTGTACAAAATTTTTAATTTTAAATTATCTTTGCTCATGATGACTGAACTACGATGCGATAATTAAAATATCTTGTTTACATTACACACATGCATTCTGACCAGTGAACGCAAGCCTGACACAAAGAGTATGTAATCACTACGTTTTATCGTGACATACTGACCAACGACTCAGTTACTTACATTAGTGTCATTTTGCCATATGAGTTGTTTTCTGGTTAAAACTTAAGATGGCTTAAGCTGCGCGAATTGCTTTTATTAATTAATCATAATATATAAGAGCACTACCTGTTCCCTGTCGTTTTAAGATGTGCAATATTTTATTATGACAATAAAATTAGAATAAAATAAAAATAAAAAAAAATAAATTATAGAGTAGTACATATAGAGTTTTTAAAGATAAGTATGCTTGACGAAGATTTACGCTTTAATCAAATGATATGAATACTTACAATGCTTTTTATATTTCATTTCTTTTATTTTTCGTTACAATATTTTTATCGAAATTTAATGTACCTAGGTATAATAACATTCCCTCCGGTGTTATTGTAAACTTCCTAAAATATAAAATCTATGTAAGACGATTTCAAAGTACGTTTTTGTGTTGATTATTTATAAATAACATTTGAAATTATTTTTTAATGTAGCAGAGCCATGCTGTAGCTATATTATGGTTATAGCAAGAATGTGTCGGCTTGACAGGGGTAGGAGCACGCTTTCACAGAATACCAGCGTAAAAGAGCAGCTCGTTGCTGCTGTATTTCGTATGGTGAGTGTAGAACCGGAGACCCTATTTACTGGAAATGAGGCATTCCATCTTAGTCCTCAGGGGTGATACCGCATTTGCACTTTAATTCTTAATCGAGAATAAATTTAGATGTCTTGAAGTAATACTAATACGTAAGGTGTTTCAGTTCTCACGCACGTGGGGCCGCGAGCTAATTACTTACATATACAGGGTTAGTAAAGAGTAGCCAAATTTTAATTATAAAACTTAAGATTCGGAGAAAGAAAAATGGAGAAGAAAAATTTTAAGATTATGCGTTTATGACACTTTTTATATTTTTTTATAAAGTTGCTTGCTTTTTAGGCTTTGACGCGATAGTTAAATGTGAAATATTATATCTCACGTTTACTTGCCACTTTGGCAGCCACTTCAGTTTGTTTAGATATGTACTAAGTGGTAGAACTCCTATACTGCCGCCAAATAGCCGTGTAGCCGTGCCTGCACTGCAGCGTTACCGTCTGATGTGAATAGAGAGCCAGTACGAGGCTGTGAAGCATTGACTCAGAGGTGACAACGCATCTTGTAGCCTTCTTTGTTTGAAGACTGCAGTAGCCACTTACCATCAGGTGGATGGAAGTTCGTTTATCACTTCAGTTTTATAAAAAGTCGTAAAATTAAAAATCTTGTACAATCGACTTCAATGTAAATTATTAAGGATAACTCAAAAACTACTGGTCAGACCTTGATCAAATTTAAATAACTATATGAGACTACATGAGAAGGACCAGCTTACAAATAAAAAAAAGAATCATCAAAATTGGTTCACGTATAAAAAGGTTATGAGGTAACATACATAAAAAAAATACAGACGAATTGAATACTTCCTCGCCATTATCGCCTAATAACGTCATTCTCGCCTTCGAAAAATCTGTACAACATATTCGTTTTGTGACTGAACATTATAACAAAAATGCCTTATTTATATGCGAATATATTATTCTCTCCACCGCGCCACTCAATTAGACTATAATTACATCTGAATGCAATTTGTTTTCGATATTTCGTTGCGGGCTGACGCTGACGATGGTGCAATTAAACTTTCTTTCCACGGTCGACAAGCAGACAACAAAGCAGCGCGTGTCGTAAATTGCTTACTGTGCTCGTAATATACCGTACTTAAAGCAGACACAGGCCTAATTTCACGGACATATGACCTTAATAAAGAATTCAACGGCATTATCAGATTAATGCTAATATTTTAATTAATGCAAAAGTAAAAAGGTTATATCTCTTGTTTAATGATTTACCAGTTGACAATATAGTTATAAAATACTAGCGATCTGCCCCGGCTTCGCACGGTTGATGTCTTGAGCTCGACAACATCGTCTCCTACCGGGTCCAATTGTGAATCTAAATGATTCTTTAATCAACTTAATCACACACACACACACACACAATTTCATCAAAATTGATCCAGCAGTTTATGAGGACTTCGGTCACATTCACACGGACAGAAGAATTTTATAATATATAATATGCATATATTATACCTACATATAAATCTTCCTCTTGAATCATTCTGTCTATTGACGAGTACCACATCAAAATCTGTTGCGTAGTTTAAAAGGTCTAAGCGTGAAGCGCGGTATGTTATGCTAGGGGCCTAAAAATTAAGATTCCAACGTTTTGTCATATGAAATCGTATCTAGCAATCATATTATGCATATAAATGATATACACATTGTCAGAAAGATAAATGATTGTTGAACTTATTAATATATTTTTTAAATCGATTAATTGCTATTTTTACATAAAAAAGGGGTTTTAGTTTTAATGGCTTATGGTGTGGATGTATCAAGTCCGCATGGCGGCATAAGCACGATAACTTCTGAAAATATCAATTGTTTAACTCAATCTATTTTTTTAATCTCTTCATCTATCATGTGGGAAGCCATGGAATGTAGATGGCAGTTTAATTTTGTTTTGGTTAGTTATAATAATTTTTTTTCGGCTGCGAAATGTCGTAATTCTCGGTTTTAGTAGCCTTGTATTAATTTATTTTACTAAATAGACTGCCTCACTCACTCATTTTGACGTCAAACGCCGTCGTGAGTGAATACTGTATCGGTTGTTTGCAGCGGCTCAAAAAGATCGCTGTACAAATACAAAATATTCAAAAAACAAAATTTCATATATGCTTGAATATTTATTATAATAATCAGAGATTTTTATTACAATATTTTAAAAGCACAGAATAAATAATAGTAGTACGTACTAAAAGTAAATAAATAAATATTTTATTTGGTAACAGTAGGTGGTGAATGAGTACAATGTAGCCGAACACATTTCACCGTTTGTGGTATTATTAATATCATGCACAAAGTCAACGAATTAAAATACAATAAAAAATTATTATTATCAGTGAATCATCGTGTCAAAATTAAATAGAAAATTACAATTTATAAAAATACCAAAATTTTAATATTATTTCATACGTTATGTCAAAATCTTAAAAGCATCGTCTACTTGTATGCAAAGAAGTCTTTAACTGTATAAAAAGAGTGCTGGATGAGCTATTTTTTTAGGTGAGTTTTCATTCTCATTGTTGGTAAATCTCTTTAGGTACCTTATTAAAAACTTTTATACACATTATGTAACATTTTTTTTTAAATAAAGCTGTTCTGCAGGTAGGCATTAACAATCTTGTTGGACCTATATACATATTTATACTTAAATACGTCTTGGACTTTATGGAGTGACCTGAATCATGATATGATGATCATATGAACATTATGAGACGCGCACTTTCGGATTTTCCAATTTTTTTTTAATTGAAGTTTGACATAATATGATTGTAAAATTGGAAGTATAATAATAAGGTTATTGGTGAAAACTTGTGTGTATATTTAAATTACTTAAAAAAAATTACGTATAACATGGTTATAATATAAAAAAAAATTACGTATGATATAAAAAATTACCTATAATCATGTTATACGTAATTTTTTTTTAATGCGCTTAGGGCATGCACAATTGGATTTACCATTTTATACTTTGTTGAGATAATAATGCAAGCATTGTATACTCTAAAAATTTTGCCCAAAATATCGTAGAGCCCGTTTCAAATGAATGAATTAATGAAATGAAAATTGAATGGGATGAATTTAAAGAAAATTGTTTGTCAAGTGGCATCATAATATTTTTAATCTACCTTTTTGTTTATTATTTATAAAGATAATAAAGGTGACATATAAGAGCAATGCCCTACAAATTTCATTAAATGTTTATAGGGTTCGGAACATTGCAGTTCAATGTATCAGTAATTGTGCAATATTTAGTTAAGTTTCATTTCCCTTTATTGCCTCACACGACACGTGGCATATTTATAATATATCATTTTATTCACCGTAATTTTATACAATCTAATTGTTTGCCTTTTTTACGAGCGTATGTTGCATCGCTGTTGTCCATAGGATACAAAGTAATAATGTCTCATATAAATATATTCAGAGTGGGTAATCGCGTGTTTCAGGTTTTGAACCGTCTCGAGGGCATCCTCTGCAGAACGTTGAAAATTCCGATTTCTCAATGATGCATAAAACATTTTGAGAATACGCACGTTAACAGCTTATATTCTTTTGTTGCCTCGACTTCCTCTTGATTTTATTTAAATGTATAAACTTTGCAAGGATTTTACTAAATCTCAGTATTTTTAGGGTTCCGTACCTCAAAAGGAAAAAACAGAACCCTTATAGGATCACTTTGTTGTCCGTCTGTCTGTCTGTCTGTCAAGACCCTTTTTCTCAGGAACGCGTGAAGGTATCAAGCTGAAATTCATATCAAATACTCAAGTCTACTGTCCCTTGGAGCTGTGTAAAACTTCTAAGCCTACGCAATCAAAAGATACAGCCGTTTATGCCGTAAATTTTCGACATTCTCAAAGGAATCAAAACCTACAGGGTACTTCCCGTGAACTCAGAATCTTGAAATTTGGTACGAAGCAACGGTTTATAGCACAGGTAAAGGAAAAATTGCGAAAAGCATACATTTTTAGTTACATCATATAATAAAAATATATTTAATAATTTTAAACTTATATACCTACAGATTTGTTCGGAACCCTCGTTGCGCGAGTCCGACTCGCACTTTGCCGGTTTTTTTCGTTATATTCCTCCTTTTCTGATTGTAACAATATTGTATTCTTGTCATTTCTTGTATTTAGAGCTAATTTGGAAGACGTTTTAAAATTTAACATTAAGCTAGCCCAGCCCGATCTTATAACGGTTTTATAACTTGTCTAAACAAATCACACCAAAAGTTATATGTGAATATCGTCTATCACATTGCGCGTCGATATTAAAATAAAAATGTTAAGAAACCATTTAAGGTTATTTAAACCTTTAAGGTTGATACTGACCGGTGTTACAGGGCGTAATGTACCATACGCAGCGAGCATGATACGATACCGATTGTGCTAAAATCTGTGTAACACGCCCGTTTCGAACTCTTTGCCCGCCCGTCCTCCAGATCCGTTGCCACTCGACGTACTGACTGAAGCACGTAACACACAAAGGATTCGCCAAAAAACCGACAGCGGGGTGGAGCACTCGCAGCGAGCAACGAGCCGATCGTTGCTCGTTGCGATCGCTTTGTTTTCCCGTACTGACTGCACGGTTTTTTTTACATGGTAGAGCCATGTTGCAGCTATATTACTGGTATAGTTGTAGCACGAATGGGTCGGCTCGACCGGGGAAGGACCACGCTCTCACAGAATACCAACGTAAAATAGCAGCTTAACGCTGCTGTGTTTCGTATGATAAATGTAGAGAACCGGAGACCCCTTTTCACTGGAAACGAAGCATCCCATCTTAGTCCTCACGGGTGACAACGCATCTGCATTTTGATTCGTAATCAAAGATAGATGTAGATGTCTATGGGCCACAGTAACCAATTGCCATCAGGTGGACTGTGTGCTCGTTTGTCACCCCAAACCTATAAAAAAAAAACGCGCGCTCGCTGTGTAACACGTTACATTACGCCCCGTAACGCCAGTCAGTACCCACCGTAATAAGTCTCACATAATCAACCGCATACCATTATCTATACGAACTTTTCTGTTTTTATACATTGTATCATTATACGGTTACCCTTATTTATTTTCTTGTGGGCATTTGCTTGTCACGACGTATTCCACTGAGAGGATGTCATCTACACCGAGTCTCCGTGATTGATTAATCTTTGTGACAAGGGCGCATCGATCGACGCATTTCAGGCGACGAAATTTGTTTTTTATACTACACCATTTTTGGTTTCTGGTAGATTACGTTCGAATTCTAAAGATATGGGTGATATAAGATAATCAACGACAGTACCTAAGTGATAAGTAATTGTTTATTTATTTTAATGATTTGAAGTAATAAGAAAAGATTTCGTCAAAATAACAAAATATATACATATAATTTATCTTCCAAAGGAACATTTTAAGATAGCCACGCGATTCGATAGTAAGGAACATATTGAAGCTGATTTTTATTTTCCTTGTTTATCTTTTCGTATTAGATTTCCCCCTCTCGCGCCGCGTGTAAACATGTTATATGGTCCGCTTTGCTTCTAGCATCCTTAGATGTAAGCGAATGTGTTTGACTTTAATATAATTTACTTGGAAATGAGATCGTTTGAAGTGTTTTATTAACTCTTGATATAATTTATTTTTTCATATCGAGGTAAATTTTGTTTTATTAAAATCTAAAAAAATATTTTAAATCAAAAACAAAGCATTTCTACTCGGAGATTTCATGTTTGTTCTCAGATTGGCTAAATCGTCCAATTGGAAATGGAAATTCAATTCGAAAAGCAAATTCAATTGATCAACCAAAATCAGTAAATAGGTATTCTCGTGAATGTGTTCATTGCATTGTGTAGTAGTGGGCAGTTTTTTTTAAATGTGATTTAGAGATTGCGATAAACATTAATTTGTACTAGATACACCATATTTATTTTAAGTTATTAATAAACCAATTATAAAAAAACGACCGGTTTCAGCTCACGACATCATCAGGGTATATAAGAATTACGAACATATTATGCAAATATACCTGCAATAAAAGAATGATTTTAGAGACTCTTACATTCACGTATTTGATGTTCATATGCACTAATTAAATGATTTTATGCATCGTTGAAATATGACGCCGAAAAGGCTCTTTATGATTTAATGCACGCGATGAATCGATTTACAAATTAATCCATTAAAACATTTTGAAACGTAGAACATTCTGGAACTATAAACTGTTTAGTAGTATGCAGCAATTGACGTATTTGTTCGCTACTAAAACATTGTAGGTAATTTTTGTAAGTAATCAAAATGTACTAAGCGTTGTATGGAAGAGCCTTAGTAACCTAAGTAACTATCGATATTTTATAATCGATTTGTTTCGTCTATATTTATCTTAATACCTACCCGTTGGGAAACATTAATGAGGTCGTTGAGCATAGTGCTTAGGTCCTCTTGCGATTCTGTTATAATGACTATATTGATTATATTGGCGACAAATCGAAGTTTAGTCATGTATTTGCCGTTCACGTTATTACCGTATCCTTTCCAGTCTAGGTGCGATCTTTAATAACGTCTTCCAATATAGTGATGAAGTGTTTTGGGGATATAACCTCACCATCACCATATCTTACAGCTTTATGCAGTTGCTCTGGTTCTGTACTCGGATAGACATCGTAGCTTTAATGTACAAACATTTTAGCTCTATGATGTTACTGAACATAGGCCTCCCCTATAGATTGCCTCATAGTGGGGATATTTCCTATAGTTGCCATACTTAGGAGGCGGGTTTATTATTTATATTAGTTGTTATTAGGAAGACGCTGCTGTCCATTTCCTGATTTGTTTCCCTCTATCGCCTTTTACAAAACCTACGAGCGATATGGGGTGTGTGTATTCTTTCACCGCTATTACACGGTTATACTATCGATAATACTCTTCAGTCTTCTATATAACCCGCCAAAGGGTAAGTGGTCTAAGGTCCTAAAGCCTTTTTGGGAACCGGCTTGTTCGGCTTGTTCGTCGAAGTCGACGCGTCTGCGTGTGAGACGTTTCGTAATGAATGTTGAAAACAGCACGTAGACGCGGCCCGGGAAGAAGGGTTTTATCACCTTTCTCGAAGAGTAAAACCACAATACTTCTGCTCTACGACTTCGGCGGAGCACTACCGTGAAGGACGGAATTTCTAAACGATTTTAAATGTCAGTTGACCACCCCGACTTTCAGAAGCTCTGTTGTAATTTCTGTTTCATTTCCATCGCTTTGTCGTTCTGTAGAGAAAGAAGAGCCATTCTAATCTCGTTCATCAAGCCTCATGAGAAAAGTGTCTTATGAGACTTGCGCTAGGATCGTTACTCACACTTACGAGTCTCCAATGGCGATATGTTCCATCCGTAGATCCTGTAAATCTCAATCAAAATCTCAATTGTCCCGGAAATAACGCAGTGGCACAGCCGGTTCTCAACTTCGACATACTAAGAATACTGAAGTCCCGCCGCATGCATTTTGAGATGTCTGTGCAGTTCCCCATATGCTGTCATATCTGTTAAAGATTTTAGCTTTATGTTTCGTCTAACAGCCCCATGAGCATAAGAGTAAGAGTGGGATTATACAGTTTTGGGTTCTTTTACGACGGGTGTAGCAAAACTAAGCTCCGCCTTATTCGTTGTCTTTTATTTAGAGTTGCCGTATTGAAGAGTGGGCCCATACGTTAGCCTACATGTTGGTGAGTTCAGTACGCGCGTGTATCAAATGTATTTAAATTCTCAGCGCATTTCAACAAAAAACGTTACAAAGTAGCACACGTTTACTTTGTTCTGTTCTGATGTATCGTCAAAACCACCATACACAATTGTTCGCTTAAAGAAAAACCGTAGCAACCGTTGCTATCTCGATATCAATTTTTATGCGCGCTTTGTCGTTCGCACCATAGTAGTTAGTATCATACTATATACGGGGCCACACATTGGCCTGTAGCTCAGAATAATAGCCTGTACTGACAAAAACTGAGCGACCTTCCAACGTGTGGACTAATCATAAATTGCTGGGCCAATACGTGCGCCAATACCATTGATAGTGTCCAACGTGGAGAGGTGCCTTTACACTGTTCCACGTGAAGCCGGTCAGGTTTCTTGACTCGCTCTACCATTGCTAAAGCCTGACCGGTGCGGTCCCCGCGTGGCCCGCGTGCATTACCTCTGCCGCAGTGGAATCTTTCACTGTTGGCTTTGTGCGTGCGTACGTATAGGTATTTTGTTATCAGTTTTATAAATCAGTTCGTTAGATGTTGTTATTAACTCCAACCATAATTTATAAAAAAAAATTGTTTGTAACCTTTGTATATTAGGTATTTCTGTATTAATATATAAAACATGGATATCTAATATATAAAATAAGTAATAAACGCTTTTTTGCCTTGATATACACTCCACACCGTAGCCAATAGTGCGTGGTGCCAGTGATGACATACGAGGGTGACACTGAATGTTCTTAGAAAATCAAAAACTGAACAAACCAGCAAGTTATTAGTTTTATTATATCTTTTCAAAATAGTGTCCATTTACATCCATACATCGCTGCATCCGATGGAACCACTAAGAAAAGCACTTTGCCCACTCCTCCTTAGGGGTCTCTTCGACGGCATTTTGAAACGCAGCCACTGCTTCCTCGGTGTCCATAAAACGTTTTCCTCGAAGTTTTTCTTTTATTTCCGAATTCTTTTATTCGCGAGGTCCCGCCTATAGGGCGGGTAACCCAGTAAGTCTACGTCTGACGTCGCCATGTAGTCGATTGTTTGCTTGGCGTTGTCGTGGTGAAGGAAGATCCTACTGCGAGGTCGTTTCTCCCGAACTTTTTCCAAGACAAGTGGCAAACAATTGTTAGTGTACCACTCCGTAGTAACTGTTTTTCAATCCTCTAAAACAATTCTTGCGTAATGAACTGTCCTTCCGAGGAACGAGGCCACCATCTTTTTTCCCACGCTTCGAATTCTCTTCACTTTAGTTGGCAACTCTTCGGAAGGAAACACCCAGACACCAGACCGTCTCATAGTTTCAGGATCATAACAATAAATCCATCTTTCGTCAGTATGTCGAACACAGCATTTGAGTCACCTCCGTTAAATCTTTGAACCATTTCACGACACCGATCAACACAACGGAGTTTTTGGGCCTCTGTCAAATGATGAAATATCCATCGGGCACAAATATTCCCGACCGTTAAATGTTCATGGAGGATTTTGTGCACTTAACTCATACCGATGCCTAACCTTGTCCGAATCTGCTGATAAATCACTCTTTGGTTAGTCTCTATCATACGCCGCACAACACTGATGTTATCTTCAGTCGTCGCAGTAGAAGGCCGTCCCTCACGCAGGTCATCGGTGAGATTAGTGCGACCACGTTTAAGCTCATTAAACCAGTTGTAAACAGTGGCACGAGATGGGGCTTCATCGTGAAAGGTCAATCGAAGTCTATCATAACTTTCTTGTTGACTTAAATGACATCGAAATTCATAAAAATCATTGTACGAAAATTTTCTCGAGTTAAATTCATGCTGACGTCACACAGACAATTTTCAATTTTCCGCCAAATCGTAAACAAATGACAAATTAATAAAATAAATCCACAATAATATTGACAAAGAGTTCCATTTTCCAAGTTCCAAGAGGCCAGTTCTAAAAACTTTCAGTGTCGCCATCTTATGAATCTGAGACGTGGTCGTTCACTGCTGGCCGTATTAGTAAGGTCAAGGTCGCTCAGCGAGCTATGGAGAGAGCAGATGGCGGATTTACACATTTGCCGCCAGTAGGCTATTGAAATTTTGCCGCCCCTACCGAGCTCTACAATTCGATACCCTAGTTCACTATCATATTACAGATTGTGCACAATCGTCCTAATTACTCCACCCTTTTCCCGTAATTAGTATGATTGTGAACTAGACAATTGATGTGTAGATGATTATTACAATCGAATGATTTAGTTAAGATTGCACAATAAATAGTTTTTGGCTATATTTCTGATCTAATAAAGGCTCAATCATATACTACTAATGCATGCCTTAATACTACTTATAGAATTATGTACATTCGGTAAAAAACGCAATCAAATAAGTTTTATTGCGCTTACTTACAGTTTAACCGATTCGTTGCGGCACCGATTTTCGACAACTTTTAGCTGCGGCGGCGAACAAATATTTCATGACACGCCTATTGTGTCATCCGCCATGTGTAAAAGTAATGTTCTTTTCTATGCTTTTTTCACTTGTTTAGACCTAATTAAGTTTAGTTGACATCAAACATAAGTTACAAAAGGAAGAATACTTGTTTTTAATGGGTAACTACGTGTTTTTTTACGTGTTTTCTTTGAAATTTACAGTACCTAAGTGACTTCTTTTATGCAGAGATTACAAACTTTTTGTACTATTTATGTTTTATAAAAAAATCATTTATATAAGCTTATTCATATAAGTAGATACAGCTAAATCACCCTGGAAAACCTTGGTTTTTATTAAATTAAATTTTCATCTAATAATAACATTTGTAAATATCAAACAATGAAGACATTTAATTTGGAAAAAAATAAGGTTTATGATTCATTGATATTTACAAATGTTAAATATTATTTAATGTCATACAAATGTAAAAGTAAAGTCGATCTGAAAACGTCTAATTAGTAAGAATAGCAAAACAAGTGTTTTCAAAACGAAAAAAACGCCGGCGCTATACGGCGGTGGATTGACAAAAGACAATTTATTAGCGAACTTTTTTTTATGCATGAACGGTTTTGAACTGTTTCAAGCAAAACTAAACCTTATACCATATCACAAGAGCACATGGTACTTCGGAGATCTATTCGGCCATATGATAGTAATAAGACGGCAGTTCAACCAGTTTAAGCAAAATTAAACAATAAGACAAACGCATTGTTTTTTTTTTTTAACAAGTACCTTGTTTTCCAGAAATTTATTTACACCTTGAGTTTGTGAGCGATCGCAATGAGTGCTATTATTTGTTACTTATTTTTCCACAACATGATTTAGAACCCACAAAGTAAAAATAGTACCATGTACACGTTAAAAAGAGGTTGTCAACACCTAAAAATTTCAAATATTCAAAATATCCAGAAACGAAGCTGCAGGCATGAACTACTTGCAAAATAATGAATATTTCGTTCTGGATAAATTTTTTTTATAGGATAAGGGTGACAAACGAGCACACAATCCACGTGATTGGTTGCTGCGGCCCGTAGACATCTACATCTATCCTCTATTACAAATCAAAATGCAGATGCGTTGTCACCCGTGAGGACTAAGATGGAATGCCTCATTTCCAGTAAAAAGGGACTCCGGCCACCTGCACTCACCAAGCGAAACGCAGAGGTAAACCTCTACATCACGCTGGTATTCTGTGATCTCGTGGTACCACCCCGGTTCGAGCCGGCCTATCCGTGCAATAGCAAAAGCTGCCGCGTGGCACTACCACTGTTAGAAAAATCTTACAAAAAAGCAATTTGAGCGAGTTATAACGATTTTTAAAAAGACACGATTCGTGTGTCATACACCACACACAAAAGTAATCGATGGCCCGCCTGGCGTGCCACCCGCACTGAACCAGTTAAAAACAATAACGCATAATAATAAGTAATACCTTTATGCGCGTTTTCCTATTGGGAAAATCAATATCATCGTATGAAATCTTGTTCATTAGGTCTGACTCTATCTACAAAAGAGCCAAGGCGTTTAATTTTCTTGCTTTAAGGTAAATAAAAAGATAATTTTTCACCCGATTTAAGCAAGAAAAGCCTCCCCACCCTAACAATCTGTCGTTGGTGTAGAAGTAGAGCTATGCGAACTGCTATTAATTATATAAATTTTGGATAAACGTTATGCAAATTTTTTTGCAGGACCGAAGATAGACTTTTCAATAATCCAGAATAGGGTTTCCTTAAAAATCCTTTAGAAGAAAGGTGGCTTTGAAAATGAATGAATGGTGGCATTCTTGAACTAAGTCTGTCTCTAATACATTTCTTCCAAAAAAAAAAAAAGGCTTTTCCTGTAAGGATTGATGATAACAATCCACTCATTTTGGTCAAAAATGAAAACTTTTCATTAAACATGTTGTAGGCCTCCCGCCGTTTTTTTTTTTTAATTCTGATAGGAGTCTATCAATGAGGATGAGATATGTGTTGGCCTTGAAAGTATTTATCGGGTATTTCATCTTTTTTTTTTCCTTTTCGGTTGTCTTTTTACACCATCTTTTGTATACTGCTTCGAAGCAGTAGGTACGCTTAATTCCGAAATTGTTGAAATACTTAAAATTTTCACGTTCAGTTACGAAAAACTTACAAGGAGAATGATCAAACCTACGGTAGAAGCCTGAATTTATACATTCACCTTGCTTATTTTTTCCAAAAAAACAATCCACACAACCAGTGTTCCAAATTTTTCTAAATTCAAAAGTATTCCCGTCGCTTCGTTTTGCGTTACAGGCTTTTTGGTACAATCATTCTCGATTGAATCCCAAGTTTTAAGGACTTCATGCAAAGAATTTCTTAAACTTCTACCTGCATCCTCTTTAGCTGACTAACGTGCCAGATTTATTCACTTTAGCGTTTTTCCTTTCCCTATTTCAGTCAATACATGTCGTCATCAATCTGGACATGCAGTAAATTGTCGCGTCGACCATCAATCTCTCTTATAACTTACATATACAGACTAGGGATACTAGATTTGTGACAAGCAGAGTTTTCATGCTGAGCTACTTGAAATTCTGCATTTTTCAATTAATTAAACCCTTCGTTCTCAAACTGAGTCTTATTCGCTGATGGACCGAATGCCAAACAGTGCCCGTAATACACAGACCATTTACTACCGAATAAACCAGCCAATTTGGTCATTTACATCACTATTTTTCATTTTTATTTTAAAGATACTCGCAAGAAACGACTCTGATCAGCATATATTTTTTCACTTTAGAGAAGTCACAAAACTTGCTTGGATCGAAGCCGTACCTAGCGATAATCTCCCTTACGGTATCGGTGATTTTCCATGAAGCTGGATCTTTGTTTAGATTTACTGCTGTTTGCACTGGGTTATTACTTAACGTCTGATTGTAAGATAATTCCTATTGAGCCTCTTCCTTAAATATCCGTTTTTTTTTTCTAAAGTAAATTATTCAACAGATGACTGTTGTTATTGAGCCACAGAGTTCAAATCAGTTTCATCTTTTACTGATTTTATTGTGGCAGTGCATGTTATTGAAGTTCCTGGTCTTTCAACACTACTTTCGAAAAAACTGTCGATTTTATCGCTTTACGGATAATGTATCTTTGTTCTTATTTTTTCATTTAGGCCTTTTTTTATACTCAACCCCACTGTCGCTTTGTCCCATCACTATTTTTTTTAATCAAAGAACTAAAATAAAAGATATTATATTTTCTCTCGAGAGCGCCGCGCTTATGTAATCAATTCGGCATTTCGGTCAGATACTTAGTGAATGGTCATGTCTCTCGTTCCCGCGCCACAATCAAACGGGATTACTCAAAATATAGAAACATTTATCTAAATGGTGAAAAATATTACGTGTTGAATTGTTTGTGGACCTAATAAAATTTAGGTAGTATATAAATATGAATCTTTTTAATTTATATAAAACACCAAAAAACTTGATCCCAAATTTGCCGCTCCTAAAATCTGCCGCCCTAGGCTTCAGCCTACTCAGCCTGCTGGTAAATCCGCCACTGGGAGAGAGCAATACTCGGGGTTTCAGAAATGAGGATATCCGCAGTAGCACCACAGTAGCCGACATAGCCCAACGGATTAGTAAGCTGAAGTGGCAATGAGCCGGTCATGTAGCACAAAGAACCGACTGATGTTTCCCAAGATTCTCGAGTAGGAGCCTCATACCGGTAAACGAAGTGTAAGGCGGCCCCCCACTAGATGGAGTAACGACCTGATAAGATATGTAGGAAGTCGATGGATGCAGGTAGCTCGCGACCATGCGTTGCGGCATTTCTTGGGGGAGGTCAATGTTCAGAATTGGACTTGTGAAGGGCTGTAATGATGATGATGATGATCATGATGATAATAACGTTTGTCTTCAGGACAAGAGTGAATAGTCTTTTTTAAGCTAAGTCAGTGCGGTTTAATATCGTCGGCTACATCACCACTTAACCTCAGGTGGGATAGTAGTCAAGCGCCGACTACAAGCCTATAAATGATGGTGTTCCACAAGGCTGCGTGCTATCACCTACTTTGTATTTTCTGCATATCAAGGATATGTTACAAACAAGTAACATACATTACCACGCGGACGACAACACTAGTGATGCTTTTTACATTGGCCTGCCAATGTTTATCGGAAGCTCGTCGTCGAGTACCGGAACAAACTTGTGCCTGAAGTCGAGGTTGTACAAAATCTCGGATTAGGGCCGACTAAATCTAGTCCTATTCAATCGCCAGAAGATATTGTATCTTTTTGCGCGTTTAACTCAATTTTAAAGTTTGTTGACTCAGCTTGCTCGGTTATTTCATGCCGGCACACCGGTTGCAACTTTACAAGGCGTAGGTTCGGCCTCACATGGTATACTGTTCTTATTTCTGAACCGGGGCTCCCCAGTGCCAGCTCCTTCCACTTGACCGCATCCAGCACAGAGCGGCCAAATTGGCCAATTGCAGCCAATGGACACTTTTAACCAACAGGTAACTTTCAAACAAACAAGGCTACGGGAGCCTTGTCACTTTTGAGGACAAACTCTTTGCATAGGACAAAGTGGATATTTAAAACTGTTATATATGAATACTAGCGATCTGCCCCGGCTCCACACGGGTTTTTATTTAACGCCCCCGCAACCACCCTTTGGCGGTGGAATTTCGCAAAATCCGTTCTTTGCTGACCTCTACTCGGTTAAAGGAATATTCCTACCAAATTTCAAGTCTCTAGGCTTTATGGTTCAAGAGATAGCTTGATGCGTCAGTACATAGGTGGAAACCTCTATATATACCTATATAAATTTGCAAAGGTAATTAAAGTTAAAGTCAATTTCATATAACATTGATAAGTTACAGAAAGACTGCATAAGTAAATTACTTTCTCCTACTCAACAAAGAGTAGCTGTTTACTGTGCGACGCGACAGCCCTCAGACTAATGGACCGGTTGTGTCGGCGCGCTCTGAGCGGCGGACATCGTTTTGTTTGTTTTCAAAGCTTTTGTTTTTTTGTGTTTTAGCTTCAAAATTTTAGTGGAAAAGCAAACGTCGGCTTTTTAAAACTTGTGCCTGCACTTTGTTTGTATGGATCTTTAAATTAACACGAAGAGAAGCACGTCTTAATGACTACATATACATACCTATGTCGTTTTTTTGCAAACTTTTCCACTTTAGTATTCATAATTTTAATTTTTTTATGTTAATTTATAATTATAATTCATAATCATTTACATGGTACGTTTTAAGGCACTCCTTAATTACATGTCTCTGGAATCTCTTCTGGAATGTCTTCTTATTGTATTAGTAGGAATTTCTTACGTAAGGTATTTTACAAACGAATTACTAATGAACAAACACACAGAATCAGAACAGTTACATAATATATAGCCCATACAAAAAAGACAAAGGGATTAATGATATTTGTAAGGGGAATTCCCCAACTAATATTGTTCTACTTATATCGAATTGTCGTCGCTACTAAATATTCTACCATTCTTCTATTAAATTATCAGATCGCGAAATTTGATTATAGTACCGATAAGTACTCCCCGACGAAAACAGTGCGGTGTTATAAGTCTGCAGTGTGTATCTGTGTGTCTCTGTGGCATCAGATTCTGAACGGATGAACCGATTTTAATTAAATTTTTTTTCGCTTGTAAGGTAAATAATTAATCGAGAGTGTTCTTAGCTACGTTTCAAGAAAATCTGTTCAGCCGTTTGAAGATCATCAGCTCCTTTTGTCTCGGGGTTTTTCAAATTTTTAAAATAAGTTTTTAGATACTACTTTTTACGCATCCTTCAACAGCCAGTGTCATTTTCTTGATATACGAGGTCAGGGTGCGTTTAAATAGCTCTTCTCATATTCAGTAAATATAATCTTTGTAAATTATTTTGTACAAGGACATTGTAAAAATAATAATAATAAATGAAATTTACAGAAACGCATTTTTTTTTCAAAAATCCACTTTTCTTTGCATTAGCAAAGTATTAACTTCAATGAATTTTATTTCGTCTGACTGACATTTTTATCTACATTATAAAAATGTCCAGATAAAATATAAAAGAGTTCTCTCAGTTCTGCTTCTCGTGTAAATTAGATATTAAGTTAAAGCCTTTAAAATATATCGAAACATATTCCTTGAATTTCTAATCTCGATAAGAATAGAATTTCGTAAACGACCATCATATTATTTAAGGGCTTTTATTTGCAGGGCTAAACCTGGAGGCGGGGTTCATGTCGCCGATGTCGCCTCCGGAGATGAAGCCTGACACGGCGATGTTGGACGGGCTCCGTGATGATGCTACCTCGCCACCTGCCCTCCGAAATTATCCCCCCAATCACCCCCTGAGTGGTTCCAAGCACCTATGCTCTATCTGCGGCGACAGGGCTTCGGGAAAACATTACGGAGTGTACAGGTGATAAATTAAAGTGTCTCATCTCTTCAAAAATTGGTTATGAAAATTAATATTAAAATCTTTTACATCTACGAGCGATTGTCGATCGATTCGAAGTGATTCAAATTAGAGCCGTTCACTTAAGAAAATCAACAAACCATAATTATAAAATATTAATATATGTATAACTTTATAATATAAAAAATGTATTCATACGTCCCTCAAAAAAATCATGTCTGCTAAAGCGTTATACAAAATAGGTTGTCAGATGTGGACTTTAAATAGGCGGAAGATGAATCTGTGAAGTATTATATTATGTATCTCGGAATTATATGGTAGTCATAATATAATCCTTCAAAGAAACTCTGGTCATTGTTATTCTGTACACATCCATATGTTACAGGCAAAGCTCATAACTGGTCTAAACCACTTTAGACTGTAAAAAATCAGGCAAAAGTAGTTTTGACTAAAGACGTTTGTCAATACCACTTTTAACTGATTTTTGCAGTCAAAAGTAGTTTTGACTAAGGCTGTTTGGTCAAATGCACTTTTAACTGCAAAAATACTGGGTAATAGTGACCAAAATACATCGGTTAAAAGTGGTTTTGACCAATACTGTTAGTCAAAACTTCTTTTGACTTATACTTTTGAATTTCTGAAATTAAATGGTTCAATTTGATCAATATTATTTTTTAAATCATTATAATGTACGCGGCTTTAGGGTGGTCCAAGGGCCAACCCAGCCGCACCTTAACCTAATGTTACTGATGTCTGAAGTTTAAATTAAACAACACCACTTTTGACTACAAAAATCAGTCAACTGTTTTTGACTAAGGGCATCGGTCAAAACCATTTTTGCCTGATTTTTGCAGTCTAAAAGTGGTTTGACCGGTTATGAGTTTTGACTGTGACACATACATATAAATAAAATTGAAGGGTCAGCCTGTTATATCAAAATAACTGCCTATGTTGAGTTTTAATTTTTTTTTAATGCTAAATTTATAAAATACATAAATGGTGTTTAATGATTATATTAAAAATAAATAACGCCACATTAGTAGATTCAAGCCAGTCGAAGTCCGGGCGGGTTTCTAGTTTCGGTATAAATATTATATCGAAACTTCAATACAATACAATACAATATATATAATTCATAATTTATTTCATTATGCCAACTCCTAACCGTTCAGTAGTGCAGAAAGAATTTAATTTCAACAAATATTTTTCAATTCTCGTATAATATTTAAATGAGTCTCACCAGTCACTACGCTTCATAATAAAGTCAAGCAATAGTTGGCTGCGACATCTTTTGAATTATTTTAGTGCTCCCTATACAATACATAACCTGTGTTAATTAAATGTTTTCACGAGTTTTGCTCGTAGCATTCTGTATTGTTCGTAAATTAAAATATCGATGTGGGTGTAATAGTTTATAATCAGATTAGCCATCAATCAGTGTTGTGTATCTATCTGCTTCTTTGTAATATTTTCGATTATTATTTTTAATGACACGAGCCAGAGTATTATTAATGTTAACATTTTACATCATGAATATTAATCGTTGCTATGTTAGAACGCAAGGCTTTAATATCACCCTCCAGGCAACTGTTGCGTAAATATGGTAACGCAGCGATCTATCGATGTTATTAATAAACGTATCTGGATAATACACATCACGTAAGCGCTTTCATCAAGCGCTCGGCGTCATCTTTATTTTGTGGTCATACTCTTAATCGTAGCGTTCATTTGTTTTTTTCATTTCGAATCATTTTTCGCCCTCGCAAAATAAAGCTTAAATCGTTTGAATGTAGATACGCTATTTTTGCTACTTATGTATAAGTGTATATATTCAACGTTATATAGACTCTTCGTCTAGACTCCTAGACGGAGGCAATGTACCATACCAACGTATACTATATATTTAATACAAACAACGGTTGTAAATAGCGTTTGTATGTTGTAAAATGGAACAATTTGCGGCGTATTGTAATATCGTGAATAGTTCAATTCAGTCGCATATATCACCCATGTGAGGTACGCGTCGGAAACTATTCCTGCTTTAAATTATACGTACTTTATACATTATTAAAATCATTTACAATTCTATCGATCGGTGTCCGCCTGTAATGTCATGCAAAATACATTTCATTTTCACCTTGAGAATATTTTACATTCGCGTGAGGGCAGGTAAAGTGGATCATGACTGCCGGGAATGTATAAATTTATTTTTGAAATACACCCGACTTATTTTCGTTGACGTATGTATTAGTCAGGTAGAATACGCCTAAGACGCGAGTGAAGAGCTTCGGACGTACATGACAAACATACGGTCTTCTAATATTTTTATATTTCATTCTATTATAGTTCATGTGTGTTTAGGTGGCCACTAAAGATACAAAAATTTATATACGTACGACACATATATTATAAATTACTTTATACCGAATCAAACTTGTTTCTAAGTTTAAAAAGCGCGAAAATTTACTTTTCATAAAATCTTAACAGATCATTCATCTGAATGTGGAGCTTGTATTGCACCTAACAATAATAGAAACATCTCAATTATCAACCCGTATCCAGTTTCCACTGTCAATGATTTATATAAGTAGGTACTTTTGCTGTTATCTCAAGAAAATTGATTTTATGTTTCATTTTTAATTAAAAAAACATGCAAACATATTTATTGTGTAAACGTATTGTCTCTTGGTTCGATTTCAGAGCGCAGCTGATTTAGATTATAATAGAAACGATTTTAATAGTTTTTTGAGTATATATTACGTGATCATTTTTAAAGGCCTAACTTATAAAAACATGTATTCGGTGACAAATTTCATAATAGTTACATTTATCTTTTACTTTTTATATTTCGCCATAATATAGAGTACGTCCGCATTGGCTATTTAAATTTAAATCTACATGATCAGAAACTTTGAGTTAAAAACTGTGAATAAAATTGTTCCATACGGCAATATTCAATTGTAATTTAAAATATCGGTTGGCCGGCGGTTTCAAGGTTGCATGTTGTATCCTGTTGTAATAACAATCACTTACATCTCATTCTGATTAATGGCAGCTCGAAGCGTAATAACTAGCTTTTACTCGCGACTTCGTCCACGTAGAAAACTTTAATTTTTGCTATTATCTCCAAAACTATTTGCGGTACCAGTCATTCCAAGTATGTAAATGTAATTTCAAGTAATTTAAGTAAATTTTTGTAAAAAGTTGATGACAAACAAAAAAAACAATTTTAGAAAAAAAATATGAAAAATTTTACACAAGTTAAAGTTAAGTACAACAGTTAATATTTGTCGTTTTGGTGATTCCAGTAGCAAAAAGTTTATATCGTGTTTTGTCCGCTTTTTCCTTTTTTTTACCTCAAAAAGAAAAACGAAACTTTAGTCTAAAATACCAACCAGCCAAAACTAAAGACCTTTTTATATTATTTAGCCTAAGTGTTGTATGTAAAAATGGTGATATTTTATGGACAAAGTGTACGGGAAATTAAACTCATTTCTCAAAAAAAAAAAAACATTGAATAGGTTTGGAATAATTTACAATAAATAATGCACTCGATGTGTTAAATCGATCTAAAATAATGTAAATTGTGACATTACTCAGTTTCCAGTGAATAAAAAATGTTCACGGTTCATGTTAATCTCTACTGGATAGACTGCCCAAAATTAATATATCCATGCAATATCCGGTCAGTCTGAAGTCATTTTAAGAGCCTATCTTCGTTATTGGAACTTTATTGTTACGGCACAAAAATCAAATTGCTATAGATAAATTTTGATTGTTAACATGTTTATTTGTGTGCGAATTTTGGTGGTGCGTGCTTCGAAGCAATTTTCCATCCCGACTATAATCTAAAACACCAATTTGAGTTGCCATTATTATGCATTGGTTTGAAATAATTATATCATTAGGCAGATATATATAGTCCGTTATAAAATAAAATATTTTACCAGAAGGTAGATCTACCCCTGGCTATCTTGGATTATTAAGTATTCTGTGCCCTGGCAATGTTTGATCTTCATGTAACTTTTCATATTTTTTTTATAAATATAAAATACTAACAATTCCCCGCGACTTCGCCCGCATGTAATTTAGGGTTTTAACTATGTTTCGCGGAACCCGAAATATTTTTCAAAAGTATAAGTAGCCTAAGTTACTCCTTATAACATCAGCTATCTGACAGTGAAAGTCCCATCGAAATCGGTCCAGCCGTTTCGGAGATTAGCTGGAACAGACAGACAGACAGACAGACAAAAATGTTAAAAGTTGTGTTTTTGTTATAAGTACCGTATATACTTTCATATGCATATTATAGTAAAAAGCTGTTATTTTGACATTACAAACAGACGCTTCAATTTTATTTA
This sequence comes from Parnassius mnemosyne, assembly GCA_963668995.1. Classification (NCBI taxonomy): domain Eukaryota; kingdom Metazoa; phylum Arthropoda; class Insecta; order Lepidoptera; family Papilionidae; genus Parnassius; species Parnassius mnemosyne. Next base: position 35,829,322 of record CAVLGL010000148.1, on the reverse strand, counting down.
TTTGTATAGATTAAATTTTTCATTAGAGCCTATTAAAGTTCACTGCTGAACATAGGCCTTTCCATATAATGGGAATATTTGCATTAAATAATTAAATAGCATAGTTGCCATTCTTGGCCGACGGATTGGCAAACATAGTTTTTTTTCCTATTTTTTATTAGGAAGACGCTGCTACCCATATCCTGGTTTGTTTCCCTTTGTCGCCTCTTACGAAACCTACAGGACGCTATGCGATAGTAAGTGGACATTCTTACACGGCCACTACACAGTTATTTTAAATCCTCATTTATCTTCCGTATTTACATATTTGAATTAACTGGTAATACCAAAGTAGATTTCTTGAAAAAGGCACGCACGTTCAGGCTAATAATGATTCGAGCGCAGTGTCAATATCACAGAACAGAAAGGACGATACCTTGTGATGTTGCATCACCAGTCTGTAGTATATGGGTTCAACAACTTTTGGCTTCGCACTATTATTTTGCTCGGTACCTATATCTCTTAAATATCATTCAAATGAATAACGTGAGAATTGATTTTGAAATTTTTTTCAATATCGTGATTTCGTGTTGTATTTTTGATGTCGATTTCGTAAACTAGCTGTTGCACAACATATTAAACAAGTTCGATACAATCTTTTCTAGAATTATGAATCACGAGTGTTAAAATTATGATAATCCCATGCTATTCGTTTATAAATAATAATTATTAAAATTATGTTGAAATTGTTTTATCCTATTTAGTTTGTTGAAGTCAGTTTTTACTTTTTTTTACCCTTTACCCTTTTTAGTGGACGAAGCTATATCATCACCATCTCAAAATACAACTAGAAAGTCTTTAATAGTTACGTAAAGAAGTATCCTCCATCATTAACAACATCATCATTACAGGCTATTAATCAACTGCTGCCATTGTAGTTATGTTATCAGGAAGATGCTGCTGCCATTGGGCAGGATATTGATCCTGTTTTAGTATCCCTCTTATTACCTTTGACGACACCCATGGGTTAATATGGGTGAATTCTCTTAAGCCGCCATTATACGGTACCTACCCACAGCTATATAGCCTATTTAATAAAAAAAGAGTAATTAAAATTGAAATTGGTCAATATTATTTACTTAACGAAGATCAGAAAAAAACAGTCGAATTAAGAACCTTCTCATTTTTTATGTCTGCTATTACACACAAAACTTGTTTAAATAGTTGGAGTTTTAGAGCGAATAATAATATAGCATACTGTTTACCACGTGTCAACCATACCTGAGCTTGCTGTGCAAGTTGTGACTACCGCCTGATGGCGGAAAACCCATTCAAAGTGACGCACACAAATCTCTGACTGGTTATAGGAATGAACACCACCAGCCACCATTTCGAAAATATCGGCTTTGCACTTTTTTATCTAATCTTTACGAAGTGGATAATTGAAATGCCGAAAAGAAGAGAATTATTAAATTCCTTCAAAATTCACGAGAAATTGTTTTAAAAAATAAAGCAATGAACATCGGGTAATTGCAATATTGTGTAATTTTAGAGTAAAATAGGCGTCCAACTTTGGCATGCGAACCTTCAGATACAGATATTTCGTAGTACCAGTTTATTTATTATATGTAAAAATCTAAATTTTTTTTCTAGAAATTTCAGAACAAATGTTTTAAATTAAGCGTTACCAACCTAAATCGCTTATTTTATTCGCATAGCTCACAGGCGCGTCTCTATTTCTAATAGATCAATAACGCCAAATTGATTCGTGTTATACGAGTGTCCGACGTGACAATGAACTATAAATACCATGAATCAATTTTCCAATTGAATTTTATGGTTATGTTTAGACTCGCAATAAAGTGTTGACTTTTGTTCACCTTTAAAAGGATATCTGGGATGCAAGAAGTTGCAAGAATAGGTTTTAAAGATCTATTGCTGTCGCTCTTTGTACGATAGAGTGAGCTAGACAACCGAGAGAGACAAGTGTTGGTCGGATTGATTACATAAACCTATGAAAAATTGACTAATGAGGTGCCTGCCGCCTGGCGCTCTCGTCAACTCGTCGGCCGACAGCTTTCCACTCGGTCGGCGTCAACCACGGACCCAACGTGTCGTGAGTGATGCGCTCGCGACCAAGGCCGTCGGACATCAACCAAAGTATTGGTCAGACAACCGATGTCTACACTGTCCATTTTTACATCAACACGACCAAGGTCACGACGGTTGGTGGTTGGTTCCGACCGTGAAGAAGGCCTTTAAATCATCATGCCTTATTCTCCGTTTTCCTCTCCCAAAATTCGACAAGGGGTTTGACTATGTTTGTATCTTTTATTTTTGCTGGTTGTCTAATAACGCCAGTATAACTTAGCAGTTTTAAAAAATTTTTGAGGTTCCTAGTTTATAAAATAATTTATTTATGGAAAACAAAAACACAGGAACATGGTATTGGTAGATATGGATTGAAATAAATTTAAAAAAATGCTTTAATGTCATTATCCCAGGATAATGACAGTCCGGTGATGTTATAGCGTTATCTGCAAATGTTATTGAAGTGATTGTTAAATAGTAAAGCCTGGTAAATCTAGACTGAAGTTACATGCTAGACCACGATTTGAATATGGATATAATTATATAATTTATCAAGTATTTGTTTTATATCATATATAAATATACGTAACGCCTGTAATCCCCGAAGGGGTAGGCAAAGTTTAAAGAGCAACGATCTACTCAAACCACGTTGAGCCAAAAAATGATATGGGTATAAGTGGAATATTGTGAAAGAAGTGATAGGTAGCAAGTCCATCGCCTACCAATCACATACACAGTATCCCATTAGTCGCCTTTTATGATGACATTTCAAGAAAGGACACCGTTGACACGTTCTTTTTGCTAAAGAAACATGGGGCCTACTGGTCGGTACCTGACCAATATGGTACATTTTTATGAATCGTTTGAATAAAAATCTGTGTTAAATAAAATATCCCTAAACATAAACCAATTTTATGTTTTTTAAAGCCTCTAAAGACAATATTTTTTTTATAGAATAAGGGTGACAAACGAGCACACAGTCCACCTGATGGTGAGTCGATGCTGTGGCTCATAGACATCTACATTTGTACTCAATTAAGAATCAATGTGCAGATGCGTTGTTGTCACTGAGAACTAAGATGGAATGCTTCGTTTCCAGTAAAACTCTCTGGTACTCTACTGTACTCTTCTCTACACTCCACGTATGGTGACCAGACTCTGTCACCAGGCAACAGGCATGGCTCTATCATCTAAACGTGGTAAAGGCACGCAGTGACAATGTTATGGTTGTAGCACGAATTTGTTGGCTCAACCGGGGAAGGACCGTGCCCCCTTATAGAATACCTGCTTAAAATAGCAGCTTGATGCTGCTGTTTTTCTTATGGTGAGCATAGAGAACCGGACTTAACCTTTTCACTGAAAACAACGCACATGTGGCAACGCACATTTTTAACGATCAAACAGCCCACCACTGTGTGGATCGTTTGCCACCCTTATTCTATAAAAAAATTAATTAAACAAAGGTTATTGTGTTGTTATAGCTATGAGTAAAGTTAATAGTCGAGTTAAAAATCAATAAAATATTTCGCAAATGAAAGAGGTGCGCAGATTAGTATATTGGAACAGAATGTGAATACAAATCACAATTTTAAACTTCATTAAGTGCACGAGCCATGCGAGTGAACCACGGCAACTGTTGTTACTTTGCCTTTAGTAATCAGTGCAGCGTCGCAATATGAAGCTGAAAATTTTAATGATTGCGCTTTGAATTCCAGTTGCGAGGGCTGCAAAGGTTTCTTCAAGCGGACGGTGAGGAAGGATCTCACATACGCGTGTCGCGAGGAACGGAATTGTATAATTGACAAGAGACAGAGGAATCGTTGTCAGTACTGTCGCTATCAGAAATGTCTCGCGTGCGGCATGAAGCGGGAGGCGGTGCAGGAGGAGAGGCAACGCGCCGCGAGGGGAGCCGAGGACGCGCATCCGAGCAGTTCCGTACAGGTAATAAGACCTTTGTTTTTGTTAACATGAATAACTATTGTACACAAATATATTTTTTTTTTTTTAGTAATGACTAGAGAGATAGTTTAGCTTGGTTATAGTTTAGAATATAATTTTGGTGTAATTATTATTAGTTATTTTTCTAATATTTTTAGATTTATAATATTTGCTTAAATGTAGTCTGTAGATACTTTACAGATTAAATTATAATTATGATTTATGACTCTTTTGATGAATTCACATTTTTTATAGATGCTTTAAACTCGTTGTTTCGTTTGTAAAAGCTTTTGGATTATTCATTAATGACGCGCTTACGCCTTCCAACGACTATTTCTAACTAATTAAACACTGAAAGCGTCTAATAAAAGTATCATAAGTAATTAAGTTCGGCTCTAAGCGATGTCGGCTGACGCGCGTAGATATTACAACGTTTATTGCCCATATTTAGAAACCTGCAGATTCGTTTGAACGTTCCTTCTAAAGTCGTAAATATATTTTTTATGATCATTACTTTTTAGTTATTTGCTTCATGGTTTTATATTTTAAATATAAATGTAATTTATACTAGCGGTTGTTATTCATTAGTCAAGTTCAATGGTTGTTGGTTATATTTTAACACTTGTGCTTGTTTCACTGTAAATATTTGTTATTATTTAAATCGACCGTCTAACGGCACCAACACTGTACAATAGAAAGGACCAGAATTACATAAAAAAGATTTCAGTGTGGTTAGGTGATGTTAGTGGTTATTTCAAATTTTGATTTGTTTTTATTAGTATACTTTTACGCCTGTCACCTGTCACCCATCAATATCATCATCATCATCATTACAGCTCTTCACAGGTTCACTGCTGAACATAGGCCTCTCCCAAGGAATGCCACAAATGCCTGTAGGCAAATTACGGTTTTGGCACGCACACGCTCGTCCGTTAAGGGTACTCATAATCATAATTTGACCAATATCGCTAATTTGGACGATTAACTTCCTCCTAGGGGACCCATGCCGACGCTGCCACTATCTTTTGTAACATAATTTTGCTTGAGTTATTCAGCATTTTTTTTTCTACTCGTCCAATCTACCGAAGCATTCCTGGCTTAATCCTGGTCACAATATCTTTTCAGGATCAGGCATTTGACAGCTAACTTACCCATTCTTATTTCACATCCTTCTACGTTCATAGTTTTCAAACTTGACTTAACTGTCCATAAACAAATTGCACAGGAAAACTACACAACCCTGTCTGACCTTTATGGATACCAAACCAGTCCGCGTATGCCCCGTTGATCCTGACACAAGAACAAAAGTCATTATAAGGAGATTTTAACGCCTGTATCAGCTTAGTGCTCAAGCTAAATGTGGCCAGCGATTGCCATAAATCAAGTCTATCCACCACGTCATATTATGCCTTTTCCAAGTCTAAAAATACACAGAAAACTGGTTTATGACCAAAAATTTATCTGTGATCATACGCATAGAATAGACCTATTCGTACTTTCCATTCCCTTTTTAAATCCAGCTTGCACATCCAAATTTTTCCACCAGTTTCTTTCATAACTCTTTCAATTAACTCAACACACAATTTAGCATACAGTTACCCAACATGCTAAGATGGCTAATTTCAATATAGTCTACAGTAGTCTGTAACTATAATTCCTTATACAGTGGGAATATAACGACTTGCACCAGTCTCCCAGTACTTGCTTAAGTTCCCAGCATAAATTAAAGAAAGTGTACAGCAGGCTTGCCACCACTCCCTCTCCTGCCCTCAGCATTTTTAATGATACTTTATCATATTGAACCGATCACTAAAGAAAATAATTTTCATAATTATAGGTTACTGCAGCCCTATTCTTTGTTTTTTTAACCATAATTTATTTGTAGTTATCAATTTAGGAGACATTATAGTATCCACGTGGCAAGCGCCTACTGAAGGGCGTATCCAGAGGCGACTAAGGAACCCATTAACTCTGTGAAATTTATTGTATAATAACAATGATTTATAAAGCGTCTCTGAGTACGGCAGTCGCTTTTTATTACTCTCTTATCTGATATGATATTGCTTTTGAAATAAGATTGGAATAGGATATTAAATAGTGTACACAACACATCCAGGACTAACAGTTTCGAAATGTATTTGAAACCGGGTCCCAGCAGTCATCCGATATGAAATCAGACTAAACTTATTTAATAGTCTTTACATGCAAACTAAATAAATATATAATGTTAGCAACTAGATTTAAAACACCGTTGTTAGGCCAACAGCTGTCGCTTCCGGGGACGCTTTGTGCGTATCGTGCAAGGACAAACTTTATCAGATTTTGACGAAATAGACCTTACAAATAAATGTTACTAGCTAAGGGCTATTTTATAATATATATTATATAATAATTTCTGAGTTACCTGACTTCTAACTTCTAATTTGAATATCGCGTCAATGAAATATTAAACGACAAAATAATCATATTTGGGCTACCTACGAATTTAGGCCTAAAACAACTTGCGTGTCGTTTGCGTGATGGATTTAAACGATTGTAATATTTTATTTTATATTTATTACATATCTTTACTAGGTGGTAATGGAAGGAGTCTCCCGTCTCTATTTAGGTACCACCCCCTTACCTATTTACTGACGCTAAATAGCCGCATATAGCCGCATTCCGATTTGAACAGTAAATAGAGTCAGTATAACTACATACCGTGAGACTTCTTTGTGTGAAATTCGCTACAGATGTTCATAGACTGCAGTAGCCCCTTACCATCAGGTGGACTGTATGTTCGTTTAGTTTTTATAAACAAACTAGCTGACCAGGCAGACGTTCTGCCGTTTCCGACGACCATTTGCTTTCCTAAAAAAAACTCCTGAAATTAGCAATAAAAAATTGAGGGTCACTTATCGGGATAAAAACTATCCTATCTCTCAAGCTGGACCAAACTGCACACAATGTGCAAAATTTCATTGATAGCAGTTCAGTAGTTTAGGAGTTCATCGCGGAAAAACAATGTGATACGTAATTTTTATATATAAAGATATATATGTAGGTACATAATTCCTGCTATATCCTAGCAGGCATTATGTCTCATCAATGACCGGTTTGCATGAAGTACTTTTTTAATTAATGAAATTTAGATATGATTAAAAGATGACTATTTAAAAAAACAATGTGGCCTAATATCACTTAAGTAATTTTTACTTAAAATAACGAAGAATTACCCTATAACATAAATCAATTATATTAGTGTCTACACAAGCGATGATAGTCACCACGTACCAAACGTCGAGTTATTGAATGATCTATATCTATATCTATATAAATAAATAAAATTGAAGTGTCTGTTTGTAATGTCAAAATAACGACTTTTTACTAAATGCATATGAAAGTATATACGATACTTATAACAAAAACACAATTTTTTAAATTTTTGTCTGTCTGTCGGTCTGCCTGTCTGTTTGTTCCGGTTAATCTCTGAAACGGCTGGACCGATTTTGACGTGACTTTCACTGGCAGATAGCTGATGTCATAAGGAGTAACTTAGGCTACTTTTATTTTAGAAAAAGAATTAGGGTTCAGCGGAAAAAAATTAAAACCCCAAATAACACGCGGGTGAAGTCGCGAGGAACAGCTAGTTTTAAAATAAAATTTTGCCCAGTGCATATAATTTTTCTTTTTTAATAGCATGCCACGCGTAATGCTCTATGTAGGTACTTTTTAAGTGCTTACGGAATGTCGTTAAAAGATATATAATATACCATATTAGCTACCACATATGGTCATCTTAATGTACACACAACGGCGCGATTCGAATTAAATCAATAACGACCGCGGCGCAGAGTAATAATAAAGGTGACATCACAGAATATGTGAACTATCGGCATCTCGCGTCAGGCGCTATCGAGCTCACATATTATTTTTATTATAATACATATTGTGTACATATGTGTTTATAATAAACTCCTGTAACTTTACTTAATAGCACTTGACAAAGTTTCTTCTACAAGATATTATAAACTCTTTTTTTTTCATTCCACGACCATTAAAAAGCAGTATCATCATACTAATGTATAAGATGTGCCTTCTATAACAAAGTTGCTCACAGAATACTGTCAGTTAGTAGAGTATGTTTTAAAAAAAAGTACCAGTGTAAATTATCAGTATAATGATATTGTTTCGTTGATGAGTGTATAGAACTGGATACGCTTTTACTTGTAATGAGTATTCCTCAGGTTTGACAAAGCATCTATAGATACAACAGATAGAGCAATGCGTAATCTAAGCAATATCTGAAAGACTAAAAGTTGGTGAAATAAATGGTTATTGATGATTATTTAAAAAATATATACATAACGTCACAGAACAGAATAAATAATAGTGTCACAGTAAAATATCCCACCCTAGCGAATAAAATAGTACACGTTAAGACAGGTCAAAATTCTTCTTTTTTTATATGAGAGGGGGCAAACGAGCAAGCGGCTCACCTGATGGTAAGTGACTACCGCCGCCCATGAACAACCGCAACACCAGGGGTATTGCAGATGCGTTGCCGGCCTTTTAAAAAGGAATATGCTCATTTCTTGAAGGTCCCTAAGTCGTATCAGTCCGGAAAAATCGCTGGTGGTAATCGATTCCACAATGGAGTTGTGCGAAGAAGAAAAAATCTTCTAAATCGCATAGTGGTGGACCGCCAATCATCGAGATGGTATGGATGGTATCGCGAGTAAATTGAGCGGCTGGAATTTGTCCGAACATTCTTATCGCGGCTGCTGACTAGGCTTCCATTCTCTTGATCATCGTCTCCACTTTCCCCGGTCTGTAGTGTCCTCTATACATAGCCCATTAACTTTCATATCTGACCTCACGACATCGAGGCGGCGCTTTATGCCGCATGGTCTTGCTCCTGATACAACGGCATCAGGGCATTTGCTTCCAATGTACTCTATCGGCTTAAGTAGGCTTAGGTAGACTTGCCCGTACAACCTTAATTGATTTTTTAAGTTTAACCGCCTTGTCGCGTACTCAGAGACTCCTTTGCCCTTTCGAATAGATAAAACGCGATGTACTCATAGAATACCAGAGTAACAGGGTCTTCTTTAAAGGCGCTAGTACACTGGGTCAACTAAGAAGTAAAACTTTTCTAAAGAAATACTTAGATATTAAAAAAAGTAGCTAAGATAGGGCTTAGCGCTCACTGTAAATTTCACAGTACGCGAGCAACCCGGGTTCGAACCCCGCCGGCACCAAAGAAATAGTTAAATACAATTTTAAGTGCTGATTTACCACGTGCTCGTCGGTGAAGGAAAACATCGTGAGGAAACTTGCATATTTGATAAAAATATATTTCAAAGACGTAAAGTTCGTCAACACGCATTGGGGCAGCACGACGGACATTTCCTTGCTCTAAAACCTTCAGAAATTAGAAGCCAGCAGCGGGACGTATATAGGCTGTAACTAACTTTAAGAAAAGTAGTAGTAGTAGTTTTTAAATAAAGAAGAAGAAGAAACGAGCATGCTGCTAAACTGATAGTGTCTGCTACCGCCCATAAACAACTGCAACACCAGGTTGTTGTAAAAACACAAATGCAGGTGCATTGACGGCCTATTAATGTGAGTAGGTTCTTTTTATGAAAGTTTCTAGCGGTTGGGAAAATCGCAGGAGACAGATTCCACAAAATGGTTGTGATGCGTGCTAAAATTAGTAAAACGGAACATATTTTCAATCACATTGGTGTCTATCTTTCGTCTTTCTGCCTGTCATCAAAGATTTTTAAATACATTATAGAAATTCGGTTGTTACGGAAATTTAAATGGAGAGTTGACGGCACGGAACGCTTTTTTATACGTTTTACTTGATTTTTTGGAAACATAGCCTTTTGCGTAATATTCCTTTTCGTCGTATAATTTTGAGTTACTAAAAACTGTTTTGTGATAGCCTTTTGTAATTGAAGATAAGAGACCTTAGCCCCGTTATTCTTCCTCACATCCGGATCTGGAATGAAAAACATCTTAATGCTGATGTATTTTTTATAATTTTGTGTGGTAACTGGTTTTGTATAGTGACTTCCCTAGTTGGTCTATTGGTCGTAAGCGCGACTGCTGTTCATATAGTCGCTTCGGACCATAAAGACATCTTGTCCTTGTGGCCGAAATTCGGTTTGGAGAACATTATTTTTATTTTGTGAGTTAGATAACTGTGAACATTTAATTTTAGCTCTCAAAAGTTCCACAAAGGCTGAATCAGAATACCTAGACAACACTTGTCATCCATCAGGCGAGCTGAACGCTCGTTTATCAACTTGAAGTAAAAAAAAAAAAAACAATAACACGTACTATGTGTGTATATATTTGTGTTCACGCATCATTACTTCAATTCAAATTGACAGACTTCACGTGTCTTTGGATTATTATTAATTCCTTAGCCAAGCAGGTCTCCAAACGACACGCTCGTTCTATGATTACATGATAAATCAACACATAAAATTGCGATCTACCATTTTGTAGGCCTCGGCGGGGATCTGACTCTTATTGCTTACATAACGACTTGTTATAAATAGTACAATTTTGTAATTAAAAGAGAAGTCTATTATTAATTTTCAGGAATTGTCGATCGAGCGGCTTCTAGAAATGGAGTCATTAGTAGCGGATCCAAGTGAAGAGTTCCAGTTTCTGCGGGTGGGACCCGACAGTAATGTGCCACCGCGATACCGCGCGCCCGTCTCCAGCCTTTGTCAGATAGGTAATGTACATTTTGTAATACATTTTATACATACATTCAGTACGTGGGGTAGAGCCATGCTGCAGCTATATTACTGGTATAGTTGTAGCACGAATGGGTCGGCTCGACCGGTGAGGGACCACGCTCTCAGAGAATACCAGCGTAAAATAGCAGCTTAACGCTGCTGTGTTTCGTATGGTAAGTGTAGAGAACCAGAGACCCCTTTTCACTGGAAACGAGGCATCCCATCTTAGTCCTTACGGGTGACAACGCATCTGCATTTTGATTCGTAATCGAAGATAGATGTAGATGTCTATGAGCCACAGCAACCACTTACCATCAGGTGGACTGTGTGCTCGTTTGTCACCCTATCCTATAAAATAAACATTTTTATAGGATGAATGTAACAAACGAAATAATAGTTAAAACTGGTGTTATGTAGCTACTACAGACCGTGGATACCTTAATTTTTTTTTAATGTGTAAAATCTATGAAGTCTATTGGTTATTATACTGTCTCTGCACCCTTTAAACTAGAGACTTGGTTCCCAGGGGTATGACACTCACAAAATAAGAGGTGGCCTATGCCCCATATAGTTTATTCACTGGTGTCTGGCAGCATTATTAGATAAGAGATACGCGTGGAAGTCTCAACATTTGACTCGTTTATCACTATAGTAATTTTATATAAAATTGCGGCCGTGATTGAAATCGTCGATATCACGTAAAAGGTTGAACATTAGAAACAGTACATTGTGTATATTGTTTGGGTTCGAAACTGAACGCGTATGGTGAGTTTTATCAAAACGAGAAGGGCGATGGCTGCCACAAGCGCCATAGTTGTGAACATGTGCTGTGAGGCTTCGCTATACAATGATAAGTTCCAAATTAAATGCTACTAAGTGCTCCAAATTAAATTTTTGAGTGCATCATAAACATGCTTCAGTTACCGATGGGTCTGTTATTGTTTTCCATTCTTACAAATTACAAAAATTACGAACGAAGAATTAGAGTTTCTTTCGCCAATTCTTCTCCAATTTAATATATTAAAATAAATCACATTTGACAAACGGAATTATATTTCCTTCAAGTGAAATGAAATATTATATTGTTACTTTTCAAAGAGAAAATATATTTAATTTCAAACTAAAACATTTGATGTTACAGAATGGTCAACAATATTAAATTGTAATTCACTTTAAAAATTAATTTATTACTTGAATAAACTGAACTTAACCTTATACCATTTGTCGAAAATGAGTAGGAACTAAGGTATTTTTTTAATTGTCGTTTTATTTCGTAATCTTCAACCGACAATTTTTATCTTGTTTGATAACATTTTTATAAGAATATATGTGTATATTCCAGGCAACAAACAAATTGCGGCGTTAGTGGTGTGGGCAAGGGATATACCTCACTTCGGGCAGTTGGAGCTGGAAGACCAGGTGCTGCTTATCAAGGCCTCCTGGAATGAGTTACTGCTCTTTGCCATCGCTTGGCGATCTATGGAGGTAATTTTTTTGCTTAACGTTGCTATCATATCATATCATGCAAGTAAATAAAACATTGAGGGCAAATGTCACATCTACGAGGTATGTAATTCCATCCTCCCTCGGCGTCTTGTAGTTTTACAGGTATTGGAGAGCCATTCTAATCCATCTCAGACTGACTGATATTACTGGAATAGTGTCCGATAGGATTTGCTCTTGGGTCATTACTTACACTTGTGACTCCAACAACAAAGTGCAAAGCTCCCATAGAACCTCCCAATCCTATTCAAAATCTCAAGAGTCAAGGAAATGATGCAACTAAAGTTGAATTCAACTTAGACAATGATAGCCTTAGTTTTTTTTTTATAGGATAAGGGCGACAAACGAGCACACAGTCCACCCGATGGTAAGTGGTTGCTGCGGCCCATAGACATCCACATCTATCCTCCACTACAAATCAAAATGTAGATGCGTTGTCACCCGTGAGGACTAAGACGGAATGCCTCATTTCCAGTAAAAAGGGCCTCCGGCCACCTGCACTCACCAAGCGAAACGCAAAGGTAAACCTCTACTTCACGCTGGTTTTCTGTGAGGTCGTGGTAACACCCCGGTTCGAGCCGGCCCATCCATGCGACAGCAAAAGCTGCCGCGTGGCTCTACCACTGTTCAAAGTTAGTTAGTTCGGCCCAATCGCTTGTTCAATATGAGCTCTAGGTTATTCTCGCCCAATGCATTTGTCAGTTTACTATACACATTCACACACGTTGAAGACTGCAGTTTAATTTCTCGTCTAAAAGCCATGAAATTAAGAGTATAGTTGAAGAGTTTTTGGGTTCTACTGCAACGTCGTCGAGTAGTTGCAAAACTCAGGTCCGACCGCATAAACAGTTCTCATGAGCTTGTTATTTATATTGTCCACTGTATTGCAATCTTCCAATCACTGAAAACGATTTTGTAATAGGAACTGAAAGTTTCCGAGCTTTGGATTAGAGCATGAGTGGGACACAGCGTTGATATCATTAGATATGACTACTCCAACTTAAAATTAAGGTTTATAGTGCCTATCACCACTTGGTAACAGCTGTCGGCTTTAACCCGCCCGACCACTGAAACATAACTGAAAACTTGTGGCTTGGTAGCCATAAGTGAAGTTAACTTAATTTTTTGACGACCGTCGGGTATACACTTGTCTGGGTTTGTGAGGCGTCTCGAAGAAAGAGTTCATGGAAAAGGAGAGACTGTTTATGATGAACAGTCGTTCCTATGAACAGGCAACGAATGAACGCTATGAATCAGAAAGGTCAATATAAAATACCGAAAGTATCGGGAATCGCTTGCGCTAGTATCGGTTCCGGATACGTTCGAAATTCGCGGAAATTTTCGAGATGTTCTCGATGACGTTCATTATCTTTTCATTTTATTAATAATATATCTTGTAGGTACGTAGAGAATGCCATATAACATTAAGCTCGCCTTTTGTACAAATATTTGGTGCAATAAACAATAAATTAAAAAAAAAATAAGTACGCCGTAGTGTAATAAATAAAATGGCGAGGAATGTTATTTTAAACACAGGTTTGACTTAATAAGTTTTGTGCTGATTTAAATATATGGTAAAATGTATTAAACAACAATATAAAGTATAATATTTTAAAACTTTTGTTTTCAGTATTTGGAAGACGAAAGAGAAAACATGGATGGCACGCGGAGTGCGGCTACGCCACAGCTCATGTGTCTTATGCCTGGTAAATATTTGAACAAGCATTTTATTGCTTTGTAGTTCTATTGGGATTTTGGTGCCCATGGTGTTTTATGGCATTCCGGAGAAAACCTTTATTTAAAAGTATACTTGTGACGGGTTCGACTGAGTCGTTGGTCTAATAGTCGTACATGCAATTTCTGATAATGTATTTCTGGTTTCTAATATCGTTCAGAGGGTGGTATTTCATCTTTATGCCTCAGAAGCACGTCAAGTCGTTTGTCTACCGCCTGATCTCTCTCCAGTAGTGTCGGTATTATTGCCGTATCTACGGACTACGAGAGTGCACCAATGCTGGCATAACTATCCGTACATTATAATCCTGCCTTGTGCAGAAATCGCAGAGGACACGACACAACGATTTTATTCCTAAAAATTTCTTATGTAATATAAATCCGGACCGGATTTCGGTCACGGCGTCCAGTCTCCAAAGAGACTAGCTATCTGTGCAGGACAGGATTATAGTGACTAGGTGTTTGGGCAAGCACAGGTGCACTCTCAACTTCCTCACTCTCATAGTCGATGGGACGATAAACCAACACTACCGGAAAGAGATCATGCGCCGGATCAAAGGTTATACGTGCTTTCCGAGGCACGGAAGTGAAACACCGCCAAGTTCCTGACTCCGGGCTGCTATTAAGAATTTCTTGTTAGAAAAACCCAATAACTGATTTTGAACCGACCTGAGTTTCGAACCCGGAACCTCAAGACCATCAGTCGCGTTAACGACAGTCTAATGTAGTTATTAATCGAGCACATATCAAAAATGGTTCATAAATATAACGCTTGGTGTGACGCACCTCCGCAGGCATGACGCTGCACCGCAACTCGGCGCTGCAGGCGGGCGTGGGCCAGATCTTCGACCGCGTGCTCTCCGAGCTGTCGCTCAAGATGCGCACGCTGCGCATGGACCAGGCCGAGTACGTCGCGCTCAAAGCCATCATCCTGCTCAATCCGGGTGAGTGTCGTATTTGTGTTCACTCAACTCTGCTGTCTCTTATACCAATCTATCATTCGACGCAGATTTAAATATCGACAAGCCATAGTCCAGTCTGGAAGTGACAATTACGCTAGAAAGAACTAAATTTAACAAAAAAGAAAAACAAAAAGGCCACAGACTCAGCGTAATGCTACGGTACAAGTTACCACCGGACTGATATTCTGTGTGAGCCACAAGTCTACTCGCTACACATTGCGTAGTATATTGCTGTGTGATGACAGCGTAAGAGAATCCGTCATCCAACTTCATGGCCTGGTTGTCGCAAAAGGTGACTGACTCAATAGTCAGTTTCCAAAGAAATGCCACAAATATCGAATGACAGTATAATCATCTCACTTACTCGAGGCGTCAAATAAACAGACCGGTGATGGGGCAGCATCAATCAGGCATCTAGCATTACGATCACCAATCCACGTGCTAAGCGTGGGGTAAGGCGATTCCTCCCTACAACGAGAGAGGCTCATGCCTAGCAGTGGACTTGTACAGGCTGATGATGTATAATATTTGAAACATCAACTCAATTGTCTATTGCACATGATGTACATATTAAATAAATAATTTAAATAATGCATTTTCATATATTATTCATTATTTCATAATGTAAAATAGATATTAAAGTTCTGTTGTGTATGTTATAGAAGTCTTTGTAAGTTTAAACCTCATTACTAATTTTATTTGCAGATGTAAAAGGATTGAAAAGTCGACAAGAAGTTGAGATTCTTCGAGAAAAGGTACGCTACTATCTTATTTTAATAGTCTACAAATTTCCCTTTTTATTAAAGTTATGTTATCATCTTAATTAATATATAAGGGCTATTTTACCTTCGTTAATAGAGGCAAAAAATGATTGATGATAATAATAAAACTATTTTCTAACATACAACCCTTCAGTTCCTTGTTTTCTGAGTTGGATCCCTTGATTATGAGAATATCATTATCTGTTATAGTTTGTGCATTATAATTGGTATTTTACATGGAGTAGAGCCACGTTGCAGCTATATTGTTGTTGTAGCACGAATGGGTCGGCTCGACCGGGTTAGGACCACGCTCTCACATAATACCAGCGTAAACAAGCAGCTTAATGCTACTGTGGTTTGTTTGGTAAGTGTAAACCAGGAATCCTTTTTACTGGAAACGAGGCATTTCATCTTAATTCTCAAGAATGACAATGCATCTGCATTTTGATTCTTAAATCATGGATAGATGACATTCAAATGGACTGTGTGTTCGGCTGTTACAAAAAGGGTTGTCGAGATCGTAGAGTGAAATGTATGAAGACAACCCAATCTTCTCCACAGAAATTGATAATACCTTACCTTATATTATACGAAACATAATGTAAATATTGGAAAGCCTTGCTTTGTTCAGCAATGTCTTACAATACTGTATTTTTAATTCCAATTTTTTTATTTGTAGATGTTCTCCTGTCTGGATGAATATTGTCGGAGATCGCACAGCACGGAGGAGGGTCGTTTCGCATCGCTTCTGCTACGGCTACCGGCGCTTCGCTCTATATCGCTTAAGAGCTTCGAGAGCCTGTTCTTCTTCCACCTGGTCGCTGAAGGCAGTATCGGTGGCTATATCCGCGAAGCGCTACGTAACCATGCGCCGCCGATTGACGCCAACTCCATGATGTAAACTGAACTCAGAGGCTGTCAACTGTTTGCCAAATGGGACAGTCTCATACCAAATGATATTATAGCTCATGTTTGGTAATTTCATAAAGACTAGAACCATTAAACACGGTAAAATCTACACGTAAGATGTCCTTTGACCATTTTGAAAAATGCAATAGTACCTATTTTCAAACTCGTGTTCAGTCAATAAAAAAGGATATAACTAATATTCTTAAATTCAGCTACAAAATATAAACTTAAATTGAAAGTGGGTCAATCTGTTAAATTTTATAAACAATTTAATCAAAACTTAAAAAATAATATCTTTTATCATCATATCTATAAGTCGGTTACTAAAAAGTAACAGCCAGTATACATTCCATTGCTTGGCACAGACCTTATGTCATTCTGAAAGTGCCATGAGGAACTAGAGTAGTTAACCTGTGTCAATGCGTGTTGGCAGACTTAAAATTTACTTGAAATATATTTCTCAGGCATACAAGTTCTTACAATGTCTTCCTTAGTCGACAAGCACGTTAAAAGAAAATTAGGTTATTATTTATGTCCACAGGAGACACGACACGAGGATATGTAAGGTTATGTTCGCATTTTTCAATAATCAACCAGCCAGAATATTAAACAATAACCAGCTAGGAGTGCAGAGCTACATCCACTAGATTTAAGGACATATTTTATAGATAGTACAAACAATGTAATGTCAAACCCATGTACTACAATCACTTTAATATAAATAATGTTATTCTATTATTCTATTAGAATACCAGCGTAAAATAGCAGCTTAACAAAGTGTTTCGTATGGTGACTGTTTACAACCGGAGACCCTTTTTACTGGAAAAGAGGCATTCCATCTTAGTCCTCACTTCTTAATTGAGAATAGATGTAGATGTCTATGGGTCACAGCAACCACTTACCATCAGGTGGACTGTATGCTCGTTTGTCACCCTATCCTATAAAAAAAATCAACAAGAATATTCGGTGAGTATGGAATATGTCCCATATTGATTCATAATTATTGGCAGCCTTAGTGTTAAATGTATAGCAAAATAATACCAACAAGATAGAGCAAATACTAGTATGTATTTGTTGTTTATGCCAGTTTTATTATTAACATAGTTATGTAAAATACACCAACAGGTTATTTATTAGACAGGCAGGGCCTGTGAATTTCCGGAGACGAAAGTTAAGGTGTTAGTTGTTAATGCATTTAGATAGTTGAGTCGTAAGATCATATTTAAGCAATTGAAAATACTGGTGTATTTTATGTAACATTTGAATTCATTCACATATCTATTTAGATTATTTTTTTAACATTAACAGGTGTCATAATTCCTGTAGTTGTTATGACAATTAAAAATGATCGGCGATGATAAATAAATGCATTGTATTTGTACCTGCGAAAATTCATTTGTTCATGGAACTCATAAAATATCTAGTTCATATAAATATGTAGTAATAAGATAAAATAATTGTTTTGTTCTTACTATCTGCTGTCGGAATAGCAAACTTTAAATGTTAGTACTCAGAGCAGATATTTAAATACACGATAATAAGCAATGTGTAATAAAAATATGAGAGTTCAAAAATAATATGTTTCTTTAACAATAACCTGAAAGTTTCTTGTTTAAAAATGTTTTGAAGTATTCCCTTTTAATTGAAATACACAACTCGCGTGTCTATAAGAGATACTGGTATCTGATTAATAATAAGAGTACTACATTTTAGTGAGACTATGGTTATTCTTCATTCCATCTGATATTGGGCACCTTTTGTAACTGTTGAAATTACAATATGAATACTAAAATCACTTATTACAATTATGGTTTGTAATATTTCGTTGATAAAATTTTTAATGTTATTCTTCTATAAGCGCGTTGTTGCCACTCGAGAATTACTCAACTAGAGTAAAGCCATGTCCAGTGCGATGATAAACACAAAGGAAATTGAGGCCGCCTCTTCTATTATTATTACGTAGAATTAATTATAATGAAATGAGTCTTTTTTTCTAATAGGAAATTGTATTTCGACATTTTAGGTGTTATAAGTTAGTTAATGTTAGGATTTAATTTAATATGTTTTAACATTTACCAAATCTCGTTTTTAAAGCACCCTATTAACGTTATTACAATTATTACTTTTAAATTGTATACGATAACTTATTCCTTCCTGTGTTGATACTATGAAATATCTATGTTTTGACATCAAATTTATGTATACTTTGTAGATGCGTCTAAGATGTTGATGATGTATTGAGAATTTGCATTTTGTTCTGTTGTTATTCAGTATATCATGATTCCCCACAAAATAATCACCGAAAAGGTATGTAATTGTAAATATAATGTTAAGTGTACAATATTTTAAACTGCAGTGGTTTAAATAAGTTATCAGCTTTATAGTAATATTAAGATGCCTCACTATTGGCTTGGCTGGTGAGTTTAACACAATTTAGAAATGGCCTACTTAAAAGTCTTTATATTGATGATTGTTTTAAAAATAATAAGAAAACAATGCACGATGTAGAAGTAATTACTTGTGTCAGTTTCATTATCACTGGACGCTAAATATAGTAAAGCGCTCAAGTAGAAAATAAATTTCAACTACTGACTCTTTAATACACATGAATAGATATAAAGTTTGGTAGTTTACTGTTAATAATATAAAATCTGTGGTAATGTTAATGTTAATTTTGTTAAATTGGATAATCGGTTGTTGATGACAATTAGTAATGAAAATAATGTTGATGTCTTGATATTATTCTATGAATGGGTTGGAATTTTGTAAAGGAAGTGTTGCAGCGGTTGTGAGATGATTTATAATAACGTTTACTAAATATCTGATTAAATTTAAGTTATATTTTTTGTATAGACATACTTAAGGCTTTAAGGAGGACGGTGATTAAAATAAATCATCACAATAAAACATTGTTTTATTTATTTTATAAAGATAATCTTAAACACAAACAATATAAGGTATACAATATTCTGAGGTGATAAGCATATAAAATGAAACCAATATTATTTTCGATTAATAAGGCACAGCCAAGTAGCAATCTCTTAACCAGAGAAGTAACTTAGAACCGCCGCTGTCCCGATTATATTCCCACCTTTTGTTTTTTGGAAAAAACCGTCATCGGTTATTTTTGTCCCAGCATAGTTAAACTTATATTTTAATTATTATATTTAAATACTTGCAATTGATATATATTTTATATTAGATTTATAGATTTATAATTAGATTACTAATAGAATCTACTTTATTTTGAAAGTTGGAAATCTTTAGAATACTTTGACAATGATAAGGTATTCATTCGTACACAACAAATTCTTTATGTAAAGAATCTGAAGAAAGTACTACACTAATATAGAATATATAGCTACGGCTAATACTTAGTATTTTTCAGACAAGTTTAACGAATTTCTGGAATACTGGCAAATCTTTGTCCTAATGAAAATAATACGAATAAATCATTTATTCGTATTATTTTCATTAGACTCAATATTCGAAAGATTAACATTCCTACTATTAAGACATGAAGAATCACTCATCTGAATTTAGAGAATCAGGAAATGTTATCTAACACTACTTGGACATACGTTTCTTTTCTCCTGATGGTACAGCTTGGAGTGATCAAAAATAGTGGAACGTCTGGCAGGACTGGATGCCAAAATATCTTTAGAGATCATGAAGGACCAGAGCCATACATACAAAGCAAATCATTGACAAAATAGCGCTTAGCATCTATTAATTTGTAAGTTTAAGGAAATCATGCAACATATTACATACTATGAAATGTAACTGTAGAGTTAGCAAATAATTAAGTACTTTGAAATACAAACAATAATGTGAATTTGTTGCATATAACAATAAATATTTTTAAATACTTTTAGTAAGCTGCTCACCGACGTCATAATAAAACTGAATTAAATTAGTCTCTGGCGGTTTACGGGAATGTTATACTTCGGCGGTTCTAGTGTTACTTAAATGCAAAATTATTGTTTCTAATTTTTTTTCGTAAGTGCACTGAGGTTTTTATATCATTTTGTGGCAACACTACTTGAAAATATACATTTTTCTTTTATAAATACATTAAACAAATATTTAATTATGCTTACTTATTAAAATGAGACGCTTCCATTGATTCAAATGCATCCAATTTGACGTTTATTCTGAAAACAAAATAAAAAATAATATTAGATAATCAGTAAGTGAATTTTTAATTTTATGATTTATTTTCAGTTTTTATAATTATTATAAAGCTATTTGCTCTGTTCATTTGGGAATGTACTCTCATTAGAGAAAGTATTAGGAAGATATACTGGATAATGTAGAGGAAGATAACTGGTTTTTGTTGTATGTATGTTAATGTTGTATTCAACAATCTAAGACTGATTTTGTTTAATGTAACACAGAAAACGCTGTCATTATTTATGTGCGCATTTAAGTTTATTTCAGATAAGTGTGTAACTTTGTTTCGATTTGCTTAAATCCAGTATCTGTCGTAAATAAAAATACAATTGCGTGGCATATTTATTTTGTTTTGTTTTGTTCTAAATTGCCGGGCTAGTAATATATATAGAAGTTTTGGAATAAAAGTGAACTATATATCATAATACATATATTTGTTTCTGTGTGTGACAGAACTTCTTCTATACGGCTGGACTGATTTTGACATAATATTTTGTGTGTGTGTGTGTGTGTGTGTGTGTGTGTGTGTGTGTGTGTGTGTGTGTGTGTGTGTGTGTGTGTGTGTGTGTGTGTGTGCGTGTGTGTGCGTGCGTGCGTGCGTGTGTGTGTGTGTGTGTGAGAGAGAGATATTAAGTTGTTGACTTGTGAATGGTTTGAATTCACAATTGGACCCGGTAGTTGGCGCTGTTGTCGAGATCCAGAAAGCATCCTTGCGAAACCGGGGCAGATCGCTAGTATATAATAAAAGTGGCGGGTAGTACTCACTTTTGGAAGGCTTGCTGCAGGTCGTTGACCTTGGTGGGGTGGCAGACGACGGCCAGGCCGCTGTGCGCGAACAGCGAGCGCAGCCAGCGCTGTGCCGCGCCCTGCGCCCCGCGCGGCTCCACGCCCGCCACCGCGCACACCAGCTGCCTGCAGCCACCGCGGGCACACGAATACATTAACTCCACTCACACGTACGACACCCCAAAGGAATACCAGTACAGTTGCAGCCTACTAAAGTCCACTGCTGAACATAAACCTCCCCAATAGATCGCCTAGTATGTAGATATTTGCCATGGTTTTTTTTCGTATTTCGCATCAAAACCATTTTCTCTGGTAAACTTGGTAACTCACACTTGCGAATCTAAAGTACCCTCCTGCGGCTGTAATACAATCAGCAACACAGATGACATCGGTTATCTAAGCGCTTGTCGGTTAATGTTAAAAACACCATTTATGTACACATACCTAATGAAAGCTTTGCGACGCTGTGCTACTAAAGACAATTAAAATGGTTTACAAAGCACTAACACAATCCCTACTACGAGGGCGACACTGAAAGTTTTTAGAACTGGCCACTTGTAAAAAACGATATAATAAAAAAATAAGTTCAAATGTTTGAAAATGGAACCATGTATGTATTTTATTAATTTGTCATTTGTTACGATTTGGCGGCAAATTGAAAATTATCTGTGTCACGTCAGCATGAAATTAACGCGAGAAAATTTTTTATGACTTTTGATGTCATTTAAGTCAACAAGTTAGGATTGACTTCGATTGGTCTTTCACGATGAAGCCCCACCTCGTGCCACTGTTTACAACTGGTTTAATGAATTTAAACGTGGTCGCACTAATCTCACCAGATCTGCGTGAGGGATGGCCTTCTACGGAAGATAACATCAGTGTTGTGCGGCGTATGATAGAAACTGACAAAAGAATGACTCATCAGCAGATTCGGAAAAGCTTAGGCATCGGTATGAGTCAAGTGCATAAAATCCTCCATGGACATTTCGCGGTCAAAAAACTTTGTGCCCGATGGATATACCTCATAATTTGACAGAGGCCCAAAAACTCTGTCGTGTTGATGAGTGTCGTGAAATGGTTCAAAGATTTAACGGAGGTGACTCAAATGTTGTATTCGACGAAAGCTGGATTTATTGTTATGATCCTGAAACAAAGAGACAGTCTGCTGTCTGGATGTTTCCTTCCGAGGAGTTGCCAACTAAAGTGAAGAGAGGTCGAAGCGTGGAAAAAAAATTGTTGCCTCGTTCTTCGGAAGGACAGGTCATTACGCAACAATTGTTTTAGAGGATCGAAAAACAGTTACTGCAGAGTGATATACTAACAATTGTTTGCCACTTGTCTTGGAAAACGTTCGGAAGAAAAGACCTCGCAGTAGGATCATCCTTCACCACGACAACGCCTCGTCGCACATCGCCAAGCAAACAATCGACTACTTGGCGATGTCAGACGTGGAATTAAATTAAAAGTAAAAAACCCTTTTTTTAAAACAGCTTTTATTTAAATGGCGCTAAAAAGAATAAAATAAACTTTTCCTTTAAAACTTTTACTATTAACTTATAACGTCATTACACAATTTATATGATATAAAAGCTTGTCACGAGATTTAAGTTTCTACTCATTTCTACTTACTCGTATTTACTTAGTTTAAAAATTAAAATCAATCAGATCCTGTTTATCTACACAGGTAAATCTCGCGACAAGCTTTTATATCATATAAATTGTGTAATGGCGTTATAAGTTGATAGTAAAAGTTTTAAAGGAAAAGTTTATTTTATTCTTTTTAGCGCATTTAAATAAAAGCTGTTTAAAAAAAGGTTTTTTTACTTTTAGTAATAAAACTACTTTCTAGTAATTTTTTCGCATAAAACCTAAATATTATAATTTATTATTAGTTTTCATATCCATATTTTCCTGTTCCATTGACGACAATCTATCAAACTACATAATAATCTCAATAATGAAGTACATAAATGAACTTTACTTCTGCTGACACTTATGTAGAAGAACCAGTACAATTACAGTAGCCACTTACCATCAGGGGGTTTATGTGTCTTTTCAGTTTTATACAAAAATAATAATTATAAATACAAATTAGTATTGTTTAATATTTCAACTGCAGTGTATTCCTCGGCGTGATTTTGTTTGACGTACCTGTTATACGTGTCGCTAACACGTCTTATATAATTGAGTAGAGATTGCTTCACAACATCAGCGGGGCATTTTTCGTTTTCTACAACTTCGAACAAAGCCGTGCTCTTCGCTGAGGCGAATAGATCCTCATCGAATTTGCCGTCTTTCAAAAACTCCTCCTGTTGATTTAGAGAAACAAAATTATTTGCACATAGTATTGAATAAATATAGAATCCCAGATATTAAAGAGTAAAGAGAAAGTAGCACATTTCTGTAGGAAAAGTAAAAAGGGAGGCGGAAGAACACGACATTGGCTATATTCAAAATTT
Source organism: Parnassius mnemosyne (assembly GCA_963668995.1). NCBI lineage: Eukaryota > Metazoa > Arthropoda > Insecta > Lepidoptera > Papilionidae > Parnassius > Parnassius mnemosyne. The sequence continues at coordinate 35,805,290 of CAVLGL010000148.1, read as the reverse complement.
TGAAAGATATTTGGAAAGATGTAGATCATAAAAGGACTTGTATTGGTCTCTTTTTAGACCTGTCAAGGGCTTTTGACTGTGTTATACATAATATATTGTTAAAACAGCTTGAACATATAGCCATACGTGGCGACGACGGGATACATTTGACAAAAAAACAAAATCAATGACTCAAATGCAACCCGATTTCAAAAATTAAGTCTAGGTGTACCGCAAGGTAGCATACTAGGCCTACTGTTGTTTTTCCGTTACTAATCAATCATCTAGGTGTAATGTACGCTGATAATGCTACAATATTCTTATCCAAAGACAAACTAGATGATGCAAATCTTGTGAATGAAATTTATCACACTAAACACAGTAGTAAAGCTAACGTCAATTAATCTAAAAGTAAATTTGTGAAAAACAAAACTAATAGAATTTAGGAATTATAAAAAGAGCTCCAATCGAATTAAGTATAATAAATGACGGCGAAAAAATTGAGAAAGTGCATGACATGAGATTTCATTGATAGTCATTTGAACTGGAAATCACATGTTGAGAAAATAAACAGTAGGATTTCAAGTAGTTGTTACGCCATATCAATATTGAATAATGTAGCACCCAGAGAAATGGACAAACTGTTGTAAATATACTTTGTGTTTGTAAGACCTCATGTATACAGTTGTGACAATAAATAATAATCTTATCTTATCTTAAAGTAGTACATAAAATTTATCTTTAAATTTTAGTAACTAACAGTTGGGAAGTTTAATCTCCACCAGCGATCTTTTCATCATTTGCATTTAATAATTGAAATTTTATGCGTAGCAAAAGGTCATAAAGTAACATGTTTTCGTACGTTGTATAGTAAGTATAGTTGTAGCACGAATGGGTCGGCTCGACCGGGGAAGGACCACGCTCTCACAGAATACCAGCGTAAAATACCAGCTAAACTCTGCTGTGTTTCTTATGGTGAGTGTAGAGAACCGTAGACCTTTTTTACTGGAAAAGAGGCTTTCTATCTTAGTCCTCACGGGTGACAACGCATCTGCATTTAGATTCGCAAACGAGGATAGATGTAGATGTCCATGTGCCACAGCAACCACTTACCATCAGGTGGACTGTGTGCTCGCTTGTCACCCTATCCTATAAAAAAAATGTAAGTTAACGAACACGCACTGGAGCAGCATGGTTAACTCATCAGAATCCAGAATCAAAATATCTCACTCAGAATTGAGGCCTATTGTAGGATGTATTTTTTATAACATAACATTTTTGTAACATATTTTTTATTACAGTAAAGGAAGTCATTTTTAAATATTAAATGTTAATCATTGTTAAATATTAAACCTTTGGTTTTTGATATTTTGAATAGCAATGCTTTTGCAACATATTGTAAATTATTTTACACCTATTTGTATAAAACAAAAAGACACTTCTTTTTGGTCGAAGAGCTGGTAGCCAATGTTTTTTTTTCACACACAGTCCACCTGATGGTAAGTGGTTACTGTGACCCATAGACATCTACATCTATCCTCAATAAAGACTCAAGATGCAGATGCGTTGTCACCCGTGAGGACTAAGATGGAATGCGTCTTTGCCGGTAAAAAGGGTCTCCGGTTCTCTACACTCACTATACGAAACACAGCAGCGTTAAGCTGCTATTTTACGCTGGTTTTCTGTGAGAGCGTGGTCCTACCCCGGTCGAGCTGACCCATTCGTGTTACAACCATAATATAGCTGCAGCATGGCTCTACCACGTGTCTATGGCTATGGCTCTAACACAATGTATTGAATTGGATTCCTGCACTTGTATTATTGTTTAAATAATGATTAAGTGGATTTTAATAAATAAAAGTGGTGTGGATTTTGTCTATTAAATGCGCATAATATGAACTATTGGTGGAAACGATGCTATAAGTGTTTCAAAGATAAATCTTAAGTTATTTGCAAGTGTATGCGCCTTGAAACATGGCCAGCTATGAAGAATTCTTACAAATGCGAGAGGCTTTGTAACCAATATGTAGGCTGAAAACTTAGTATCCGATGCCACAAACAATGAAAAAAAATACCACAATGGTTTTAGCCTTGGTGTAAGCTTGCGGCGCGTTGGTGGCGCGGTAGAGCGAGAACACGAGGCGGCCCTCGTGCGGCGCCGCGCGCACGCCGTACCCGTACGACAGCCCGCCGCCGCGGATCAGCCGCCACATCGGGCCCTGCGCCCAAACATAATCAATCAATATATATACATATGATCAATATATAAATACGTCGTATATACGTGAAAAGAAAACTTTTACCCCCTTTATATATAAAGATGTGTTACAAATACATTTAATTAAATAAAATAAAACTTACTTAAAAAAACTTACAAAATTCACAATGTATTCAGTCAATCTGTAAGTAACAGATTGACTGAATACATTGTGAATTTTGTGTTATTTTAAAATTTTTGAATACTGTGTGTATGTCAAAGACAAAAAGCATTGATTTTACTTAATTTTGTTAGATATCTGTGTTTTATAGGCGAGCACTATTCTTTATTGTACACTAATACCCATTAAAATAAATTATAAAAAAGTACAACAACGGTCTCATTGCTCACGAAGGAATTTCTTCTAGACAACTTTATTACACATATAGCTGTAGTTTACAAAGAATGGTGAAAAGGGAAGGTACATAAATGAAACAATTTAGTAAAAAAACATGAGGACTTCCACAAGCGTACAGCTGTAAATGCTGCAATTTTTTAAAATAAAATGCTTCAGTTTATACTCACGTTACTTATACCATTCACACTGTTCACGGCACCTACCTCGAGCTGCGTGAAATAGTTGAGCACGACGAGCAGCGGCGCAATGTCGGCCAGCTCGTGCCCCAGCGGGCCGGGGCTGAGCTGCGCTAGGTACGACGACTCTACACCGCCTACGCCCACCACAAATCCGCCGCCACAGTCCGACATCAGCTCCGCGTCCCAATATAATTTTGGCCTTTAAAAACATGCAATAGATTAAAATTAGATCAATCATACAATGCACACCAATTTCAAGGACGTTATCTCTAAGACAGACTATAAATGTAATCCGTCGGACTCAAATAAGGCGACCAACGAGGCACCATCATGGTAAATAAACTCTATGTTGGCTAATCGTTAAGAATTAGCTTCTTTTATTTTTCACGTGGATCTTAACAATGTAATTAACTTAAAACAAACGCACATTTATTGGCACCGTATGCGCAGCACGCGCCGTACGCGCCGAATTTACTGATGGCCCCGCATATTACCCATACGCAAATCTTTAGTATTGCCGACAACTTCTGTTCTAACCACTGATGTGAAACGGTAGTGACATTGATTAAGCTATGGAAACAATGTTGTAATAGTTTGTTTATTAGCGGAGAAAGAAAATAAAATTCGAAGAAAAAGAAGATTCTGGATTCATAAAATTCATATAAAATGGCGTGTCTTGTCTGACGAATCGTTGTTCTCTTGAAATAAAGTAAAAATATATTTCGAAACGTGTAACTGGCTTAAAGGTCGAGAGATCATCTTGTCCCTAATTGAAACTTAATTTTACTGAACCAGTCGAAAAAACTCCAGCTACTAAAAGCTATATTTCTCCACAAGAAGTGGAATAGAAAGCACCAGTTTTTGTGGAAAATCCACTAAGGTGGCAATATTAGGCAACACTGAGTATCAGCACGCGCCGAACGCGCCGCATTATATGATGTCATCAGCATGCCCCCTTCAATATTAGGATACCTACTGCATTTTATAAAATACTGCGCGTACGGTGTGCGTAAAATGTGCGAGATTTCATATGATTTCATACAACGAATTCTAAAATGCGACGTGTACGGCGCGTGCTGTGCGTACGGTCATAGAATAAATAATAGTACTACGTTTAGAAGTTGCACTCCTTTGATGTTGACTGCTTGCAAACGTTTTAATAATCATTCATCATCATCATTACAGCCTTTCATAAGTACACTGCTGAACATAGGCCTCCCCCAAGGAATGCCACAAAGCACGGTCCTGAGCCACCTGCATCCATCGACTTCCTGCATGTCTTACCAGGTCGTCACTCCATCTCGTGGGGGGTCGCCCTACACTTCGCCTACCGGTACGAGGCTGCCACTCAAGAACCTTTCTTCCTCATCGGTTGTCGGTTCTTCGAGCTATATGGCCGGCCCACTGCCACTTCAGCTTACTAATCCGTTGGGCTATGTCGGTCACTCTGGTTCTACTGCGGATATCCTCATTTCTAAGTTTATCACGCAGAGAAACTCCATAGCTCGCCGAGCGACCTTGAGCTTCCTCATACGGCCAGCAGTGAAGAACCACGTCTCAGATCCGTAAGTCATCACTGGCAACACGCACTGGTTGTACAATTTCGTTTTAAGGTTTAGAGGTATGTCTGACGAGACGATGTGCCGTAGTTTCCCGAACGCTGCCCAGCCGAATGAATCCGTCGATTGACCTCTCGGTCGAAGTTGGACTTACCTAGTCGGACTATTTGTCCCAGGTAAACATACTCGTCAACAACTTCGAGCTTAGTGCTCCCAACAACTACCGGCATAGGTGTGACATGGACATTAAACATGATCTTTGTTTTGTCCATGTTCATTTTAAGACCTATCCGTTGGGAGACACTATTGAGGTCATTGAGCATGGTGCTTAGATCCTCCAGCGTTTCTGCCATAAGGACTATATCGTCGGCAAATCGAAGGTGAGTGATGTACTCGCCATTGATGTTAATCCCGTATCCTTTCCAGTCCAGAAGCTTGAAAACGTCTTCCAATGCAGCGGTGAAGAGTTTCGGGGATATAACGTCACCCTGTCTTACACCTCTCTGCAATTGGATAGGAATCGTACTCTGGTTCTGTACTCGGATAGCCATCGTAGCCCTACTGTACAAGCACTTCAACACTTCGATATACCGACAGTCAACTTGGCACCGCTGAAGGGACTGCAGCACCGCCCAAATTTCGACGGAATCAAAGGCTTTCTCATAGTCCACATACGCCAGGCATAGTGGCAAATTGTACCCCTCGGACTTCTGTACAACTTGTCGAAGGGTACGTATGTGGTCTATGGTGCTAAAGCCCTTTCGGAAACCGGCTTGTTCGGGAGGCTGGAAGTCGTCAAGTCTGCGCGCGAGACTATTCGTAATGACTCTCGAAAACAGCACGTAGACGCGGCTCGGAAGGGAAATCGGTCTGTAGTTCTTCAAGAGAGCGTTGTCACCTTTCTTGAAGAAAAAGACTACCGCACCTCTTCTCCACGCCTCCGGTGTAATGCCACCATGGAGGACGGAATTAAAGAACCTCTGAAGGACTTAAAGTACCGGTTTTCCACCCGCTTTCAGAAGCTCCGCTGTAATTCCATCCTCGCCTGGAGCATTGCCGTTTTCAAGATGCTGGAGAGCCATTCTAATCTCGCTCAGACTGACGTCCGGGATATCTTCGGAATAGTGTCGGATAAGACTCGCTCTTGGATCGTTACTCACACTCGCGTGTGGCTCCTACGATGACGTGTACAGCTGCCCATAGAACCTCTCAATCTCACTCAAAATCTCAGGTGCCCCGGAAACGATGCTGCCACATTCTGTCTTCAGCTTTGACAGTTGGCTCTTTCTGGCAGACGGATCTCGGGCAAAGACTTTGGAGCCTTGGTTCCGCTCGATCGCTTCTTCAATACAAGCTGTATTGAAGTTGCGTAAGTCCCGCCGCATGCATTTGGAGATCTGTCTGTTCAGTTGCCTGTATGCTGTCAAATCTGTTAAAAAATGTAGCTTCATCTCCCGTCTAACAGCCATGAGATTAAGAATGTGATCGGAGAGTTTTTGTGTTCTTCTGCGACGGGTCTTGCAGAACTTAGCTCCGACCGAATGGACAGTTTCCACGAGCTTGTCATTCATATCGTCCACTTCATTGCAGTTTTCTAGGCACTGAAAACGGTTTTGTAACTCGAGCTGAAAGGTATCAGGACTTTGGAACAGAGCACGAGGGGGACGGAGCGTTGACTTCATTAGACGAGACCTCTCCAACTTAACGTTTAGGTTCAGTGTGCCTCTAACCATTCGGTGATCGCTACCAGTTTTCACCCTCGCGATCACGGAGACACCACTGAACAGTTGTCGTCTGGTCGTCATAATGAAGTCAATCTCATTTTTTGTTGAACCGTCGGGGCTCGACCAGGTCCACTTCCTGTGGGGCCGCTTCTGGAAGAAAGAGTTCATCATAAAAAGTCCCTCTTTCTCCATGAAGTCGGCCAGCTGCTGTTTCCCTACTTTCAGCTCACCGGTCTCTCTTGTGCCTAGTTTTGCATTGAAGTCTCCCATTAACACCGTATATTGGGTTTTGGAGGAATGCATGGCTCTAGAGATATCCTCATACATTTCCTCCACCTCCTCATCGGGGAGTGCCGAGGTTGGTGCGTAAACCTGTATGACCTTCAGCGAATACCGTTTGGTGATTCCGAGTATAAGGTACGCAACCCTCGTCGACACACTCTCGATCTTTACAACGTTGTTAACGAGAGACTTGTGGACGATAAATCAGACACCTCCTAGGGACAGATGATCGCCCTCCCGGTGATAGAGCAAGTTGCCGGATTCGAGGATTACCATGTCCTCCCACTCTCTTCGGACTTCGGATAATCCTATACTCGTAATATGCCAGCGTAACTTGTCTAATAATATAATAATCTCTTCTTCCAGCTCCACGATCTTCTCGTCAGTCCTCAGGGTGCGTGCGTTGTACGTTGCCAGGTCGAGACGTCTAAGGTGGCAACCGAACCTCCACCGGAGATTCTTAGCACCCCCTGCCCCGCCGTTACCATGGTCGCCACCGTAGCCAGGAATAGCGGGTCCGCCGGGGACTGGGGGCCGTCTCTTTGTTACTCTCTTCATAGGGGGTTATTTGCCATAGTTGCCACGCTTGGCGAGCGGGTTGGCAACCGCAGTTTTTTTATTGTAATTTCGGCTACTATCAGGAAGATGCTGCTGCCCATCTCCTGCCTGTTTCCCTTTGTCGCCTTTTACGACACCCACAGGAAGATATGGGGTAGTGGATATTCTTGACCGCCACGGCTAACATTTTAATAGCCTACATAATTATTATTAATTAGATAAATCGCGCACGCAAGCTAAATAAAACTTTATCACTGCACGCGAGTGTCTGAATTACTTTGCATCTTTTCCCCTTCGTAGTTACTAAGGACTGTCAATAAAGAGTAAAAAAAAAACATGGTAAGTTACTTAGGTAAGGTACATATTCTGAATATGATCGGCTGACCATATTTTTGCTACTATGTGAGTTCTGTGATGCTCAACACTTGAATGCTTGGCTCGGAAGAAATAGGTAGGTAGTGTAAAGAACAAATAAACCCGAAATAAGATTCCTAACAGCAATTTGATTGTATTCTACTTAGATAAAAATCTTCTAAACAAAGTTTTAATATCAGTATTTTGCGTAATTATAATTTAAAACAATTTAATTAGAAAAGACAAGTATAGATATGTAAGTAAGTACTTCTCTTAGAAAGTTTACTCTTTTAGTAAGAAGTAAATTTTAACTAAGTTCTGTAATTAGGTATTTCTGTATTGTAATTATTACTTAATTCTTTTTTCGCTACGAAAAGACCTGGGTAGTCTATTTAGATTTGTACACCTTGCGTACAATTCCGTGGTTGACTATACCTACTTACCTACCTGATACTTACATCAGTACTTAATAATTTTAAGTATCTAACAGAAAATAATCAAATAAATTCACTTTTCGTTATCCTTCAGTAACTTAAAAATGATAAATCTGAATCTCCTTTAGTTTGCTCATTACGTACATTATGACGTTTTGCCATTATAATTAATCAAATAAATAGGTAATATAAAAATATTTTTTTAAATTACATTAAACCTTTGTCAACAAGTATGTATAAAAAACTATTTACATAAATAGTGTTAAAAAACTTTAAAATTCACTCGTCTAGAACGTGCTAGCCCCGACTGCGTATATGTAACCTGAGGCCCCGCGCGATTTTAGGTAATTATATCACGCAGGTAGTAAGATTGACAGAGGCCTGGTACTGTGCTGATAAATATGCGTTCACCTTGAATAAATTTCCGCAGAGTAATGCCCAATTCTATTATTTTGTATTACAGTGGTACAGGTGAACACTTAGGCCCTGTGAGCTGGACCAGTCTTTTCAGGTCTTGGACGGTTAGTGCTCTTGACTCAAAAGAGAACTACGTTTTACTTTTTTTACTGTCGGTAATTCTTCTCATTAATGTTGATATTCTTTTTTACAAAAACTAGGAATGTTGCTGCCAGTGGCGCATCTTACAACCGAATACGACGATGAATCTTACGACCGATAACTGCGTTAGCGTTTCAGCAATGTGAAATAACTGCAGGACTGCACCAAGGCGAATGGAAAACCAGATTCAGTCTATGGACTTTCACAGCATTCACTTATCAACAGGTGGACTCGTACGTCACCCTTATTCTAAAGTATAGGTATTCTTTAAAGTCGGCGCCAGATACAGCACGGGACTTCGAATCAATGTTCAATGTCGGCAGTTTTCAAATGTTCGCGTAGCGTGCCACACTTCCGCAAAGTTCAGTCGCTTCCGTGGTTGTTGAGCGGGACGGTCGTGCGGAGTACTTTTTAAAAATAGGTCCAATCATAAATACAGTAAAAAACAATCGAATGAATGTGATTTTTATGGTCAGCTTTTATCTGATAAAACCCTTGGATAAAGATGACAGACTAGTAATTGTGAATGACATAAATAATCTTGTATTTACATATTATATTGTATTTTGTTTTGTTATTTTTGCACATGTGATAAATAATGACACAGGATAATACAGGCACACTGCATCCACAAAATCATCGTCCATCTTGATTGTCTGGCAGGTTGCGACAATAAGTGTTCAAAGTCCTTCAACTAAGTGTTCAAATATTTTTGCTATATCTGGCACCAGCTTAAAATATATAAATAAAGAAAAGGTTGTACAAGAAATCCATAGGCTGCAATAGCTACTTACTTACCTTCAAGTGGACTGCTAGATAAACTGTCACTATAACACGTTCACTGTCCGGTTTTAAAACACAATAGTGAGACAATAGCAATAACCTATATGTAATGCACGGGCAGCGAAAGGGTTAACAATAATATACAGGGTTATTTTTCAAAGAGTAGCCAAATTTCAAACTTAACTTCAAATACATAAATAATGATAAACCGTTATTGCAGTTTTTGAAAATACGAGTAAATAAGGCTTCTAACTTTTATTTGAAATTATCCTAAATTGAATGTGATTTTTGGGCAACAACGTTTTTGCATACCGATCGACCCTTATGTTCTCCGACAACAGTTAAAATAGTGCATTACCACGCATTTTGAATTTAAAAGATAAAAAGGACAGAATATTTGCGATTTTTTTTTCATAAATTTTTCTTCACCATTCATTGTTTATTCTGAATATTACTTATTCTGAACCTTCTCTGTAAATTTGGCCGGTTATTGCAAAATAACCCTGTATAATATAATATAACAGTAATATATACATATATACATAAATATAATCACGCCTCTTTCCCGTAGGGGTAGGCAGAGACCAGTTCTTTCCACTTGCTACGATCCTTAATTTAATATATAAAACAAGTAACAAAAATTAAATTAGATAATAAACTAAAACAACACACTGCATTGATTATGATCTGTGAAAATCCTTGTGAGAATACTACATTATAGTCATAAAATTATAATCTATCTTTTGCTTTTTACATATATTACGTGATCAAACAATCCTATTGTAGTCTGTTCTTAATGTTTACAAAATTTCAGACTTAATAAAAAAAAAAACATTAAAAGCTGCATTAAAAAATATCATAATTTCGAAGTTGCATTATCTGGTAGTGGGCGAAAGATGAATTGAAAATGTTTCATTATCTGGACGTGGGTAAATGCTAAATTAAAAAAAAATCATTACAAACATACATACAGGTGATAATTAAAAGTGTGTAAAAAGATTACTTATAGATACTTACTGAAGAGGTGTTATCTCATTTTCCCTAGCAAACTGCTTCCAAGGTTCTGTGCTCAGTTTGTATCTCTCAAAGTCTGTCGCCAAATGCAACCAAACATTGCCTACAATGTTTTTAAAGGTTTGTTTAGCCTCAGCAAGCGCGGCCTCGGCTGAATCTCCACCCGCGTTTAATTGTTCAATGAGGTCTTTAAGGAACTTTTGCTGTCGTAGAACGAAACTCCAATGAACGTTACTGTCTTTGGAGTAGAAGGTGTCGCGGAGCGTGTCGTATACCATTTTGTGACCATTTCGGCGTACCTGTAATTAATGTAATTTTTTCCTTCAAACTTGCGGTTAAGTATTTTAGTAAGAAAATCCATCCAGATCAAAGTCAAAATAAATTTATTCAAAATTAGGTTTTGCAAAACCATTCAAACTTTAAGAAAGTTTCTGTATAATATTAATTTATAAAATGAAATAATTAGTTTATTACCTGCGCTACGTCATTGATTAACCTTTGAGCAAACACTAGCAGCCGTTCTTTCGTGAGTTCAGAACAGTACAGAACTTCGTACAAATGATTCACAACTTCTATGTAATCCGACGGTTCACACTGCAATAAACACAATATTTATTTACCACAATATTTAAAATAATCATACACTAATATAAAAGTAATACAAACTAGTTAGGAATTTTAAAATGAATAAAAAATCATTTAAGACATCATTACAATGAAAAGCCAATAAATAGAGTTCCGAGCAGCTATCTTTATATAGTAAATATTAGAACTCAATAGGCAATTTTATAAGTAGTTAATCATTAGGTTATCTTATTAAGTAGTTTACCATTTGAATAAATGTAGTTTTTACGGATTTTATAGCGTTTATTAGCTTATTTTATAATCCCAACTACTTTAGAGCACCCATGTTCATGTGGCGACTAAGGTGTTCGACGTCCCAATGTCATATACAGTGCACGGGACAGCGAAAGGGTTAAAAGAAAAAAATCCGATCTAGGCATTAAATTGCGGACGTGATGACCACAAATATGAGCAGAACTACGAATTTTCGGAATTTTATAAAACGTGGAGTAGAGCGCGAACCGTTCGGGGTAGAATTTTTTTAGGGAACCGAGGCCACCTCCCCTCCGTCCGAAAACGTACGTACCAGATTATCCACCATTACTGGGAGATCCTGTATAACTATGTTTACCTTCAGTTTAAATTATACTATGTCTACCTTCAGTTTAAAATTATTAATTTTTGGTCCGATTTACGCAGAAATAACTTATAGTATCTTGAAATATTTCAGGGATACGCTTGTGTTGGATTTAATTTTAATAATTATAGGATTATACAGTTTGAACTGATATTTGTGAGCGTTATTATACATACATCAGGGATGATGTAATGCAAATTTGTTGAGAATCTGTCACACGACTTCGCCCCGCGGTGTCGTAAGAGGTGACTATGGGATGGACTTTTACAGCTGGCGGTATAACTATCTTGTTTACTTCAGACGTAAAATACCGAGGAGCAATGTCAAAGGTGCGATGCGTCTGGATCTGCGATCGCCAATCCGTTTGCATGGAGATTAAGGTTAAAACTTAAAGGGAGACGCGCATATTCACCAATGGACTTTTAGGGGCTGGTGAATAAGAGCTAAGCAGCATTTTCCTGATAACAACACAAAATAATAAAAAAACAGCAGTTGACAACGCGCCTGCCAAGCGTGAAAACTATGGCAAATATCGCCCCCTAGGAGGCATCTATAGGCAAATGTTCAGCAGTGAATTTGCAATGGATGTAGTGATAATGCAACGGAAGCACAGGAAGAAGTAGAATTAATAGAATATTATAATTTATATACAGCACATAGCAATATATGGTAGCAATTAAAACAAATGAGGAAGCTCAAGATCAGTGAGCTATGGAGTGGGCTATGCTCGGGATTCTCTGCATGATAAACTTGATACCTGCAGTAGAACCAGAGTGACCGACATAGCCCAACAGATTAGTAAGCTGAAGTGGCGCAATGGACCGACCATATAGCTCGAAGAATCGATAACCGATGCGGTAGAAAGATTCTCGAGTGGCAGGCTCGAACTGGTAGACGAACTGTAGGGCGAAGTAGACGGAGTGACTACCTAGTGACATGCAGGAAGTCGATGCAGTTAGCTAAGGACCGCCGTGCTTTATCGCGTTCCTTGGGAGAGGCCTATGTTCAGCAGTGGACTTGTGAAGGGCTGTACTGATAATGATGACGAATTAAAAAATAATATATATTGAAAACAATACAAACCCTGGTTTCTATGTGTACAAAATTGCCGAATTGTCCAACGGCGAAGTTTCCGGGGCGATCGAAGCCGATATTATTGCTGAACATGACCGTAAGTTGTTCCGTGGTCGAGATGACTTCCTCGTGCGGCACGAGGGTGTCCCCGCGACGCACCGGACATTCCGCTAGCCCGTTCAAATGAAGTGTTAGCCATTTACGTGTGTTCTGGTCTACGTTCGACGTGTCTAGGATCAGATTTATCTAAAAGAAATAATTACAACTCTTAATTTCTAGAAAACATTCATTATGGACAATACATAAAAAACAATTATTTGAAGACCATTCAAATACGTGTTCAGTGCAGGAATTAAACCGACGCACTGCAGTACCACAGACAAATAACAATTACAAATACAATATCTAAATACACCTTGTTTGTATCATATCCGAAGGAGGCACATAGGTACCGCAATGGCATTACCAAAAAAAAAACACCATAATATTATTGAATATAAAAATGTTATTTTTACCTAAAATAATTTCTACTACAATTTGCTTAAAAGTGACTGCAACTATGCAGTATTTGCATTTTTTTTTTCAATCAATGTTAAACAACAAACAAAAGATAAACTGATAAAGTGAACTTTGGGGTCAACAGAGCTCGAAAAGTGACCTCTAGATATTGTTACCCCACAAACATGCAAGTTCCCCTATTTAATTAAATTTTATTTTTACTGGGCATTTTTTACTTATTTACTGAAAAGGATTACATGACCAGAATCATATCACGATACCTAAAAGCACTGTTACGGATTGGACAAGAATTTTTTACATATTGTTTATAACTTATATAAAAGAACTACTGTCGTTTATGACACTTTTTTACTATTGGGTTGCGATAAAAGTTTTCTTATTGTGGTGGGTGGGAGGAAAAGAGGAAATCTCCCGCCGGGCAAGATGTTCTGCCCGGGGAGCGGCCAACGCTCCGAGTTGTAGTTCGGAGCTATTCTATATATACTGCTTTAACTTCGGAACTTTGTTAGCGCGATTTAGGGTTCGATTTGTTTCGCTTGTGGCGCAACGACAGCGCCACCATCTTATTTATTTTGTACACAAAAATATATGTTAATTATATCAGAAGAATACATACATAAACAAAGTTAGTTTTAAGACTGTGGACTCTGGTGTATAGCGGCAGTTCCTTAAGATCAAAGTATGGGCAGGGTTCTCCGTCAGTGCTCCATGTGGAGATTTTATGACATTTCAGATTTTCACATGATGGCACTGGAACAGAAGTTAACATTCCTGCAGGTGGGGGACGCTGAAATAAAGAAAATAAAATATTTTTATACAAAGTTCTAAATATGCTTCAATGTGTAATTTGTCAACAATAAAGTGCAATTATATATTTATAGAAGGCATATGGAAATAAAGTATTTAATATATTATAACATAAGAGCCGTACTCAAAATGACTGTCGATTTTAGGTGATGAAGTAAGAAATAAAATAGGATTTATACTGGATAAGTTATCGCGCGCAAAACCAATTGTCCATTGTGAATACGAAGCATATGCACAAGGTACACATGGCTATCAACGGAGTCCGTATAGACCATTGAGCTATTGTGTACTACGTACTAGAGAAAACACTGGATTAATTGACGCTGTTCCATTCAACTGCGGTGATATCGCCGCACTTTACTCAGTCGCTCGCTAGGCGCTAGTGAGTTGACACATGCTGTGTTGATTATATAAAAAAAATCTTGATAAAATATGCCATGGTGTGTTTTAGACAATGCACAAATAATTCAAATGTTAGCAAATACCAAGGAATAACTTTTCATCAGTGAGTAAAATACTTAATAAAAAAGGATTATAGATTAATAATATAGGTATTGAAATATAGGTTATGAAATTAATTTGTTCAGATGCAACGTTTCTGTAGGTACTTAAATGTGAGAATAATTGTGTATAATATAATTTTTTTTTTGTAGAAACAAATGTAAGTATTCATAATCAGGCTAAATTTCTGATATTTAAATTTGCCGATTATTCTTTTATTTTATTTTTAGGTTTCCAGTCCAAGCCATGAAAACAGGGAAAAATGCATTTTTAACTCTGGAGTGTAAATAAATATATTTGTAAATTATGTTATATCAATATATATATTTTTTTTTTGTTTGAAATAGCTGTTCTTGTACGTAAGTACATATTAATTCAAAGGTATAGAACACGTGACCGTTATTTCCCAATCGCAACGCAAAGCAATTATTATTTAGTATGCGTAAATTTTCTGTGTTGTAGAGTAGACGCATTCTCTATTTACTGTCTTAGCTTTTTTTGCCTTAGCTCGTCGCTGTGTGTTGCAACGTTAAAGTGGACTAGTAGTTCTACGATATATATACCTTATTGATGACCGTGGCAGTTTAAGATCATCCATTACCTCGTATCGTCCCTTGGAAAACTGAAACTGGAAATGGGCAGCAGCATCTTCCAGATAACAGCATAAAATGATTTAAAAAAAACTGCGGTTGCCAACCTAAGTGCCAAGCGTGGCAACAATGGCAGAATATCTCTGTTACGGCCCTCAGTTGCCCGACAGAAGTCGACTGTATTAAGGCCCATGAGTAATACACTCGACGACCAACCAGAGGGTTCGCGCCCAAGTGGCCTATGGATAATTAGTATTTAATGGCTGATAAGCAAACACAAACTTACCGAGTTCCGGAGGTAGTGTCGACCACAATGCGCAGTCAGGTGGTAAGTAAGGTGTATGTAAGTAGTGTGCGAAAGTGTGTATAAATGTAACCTGACGTCACCGATGTAATCGGACAGCAAAGCCACAGGCGCTGCTTTTCTCCACAATGTGCGATCCCTCCAGTGGGCGTTCCCCAATTGAAACCTTCTGCTTTTATTTCACTATATTAGTTTATCAACTTTACTGTACATTTAATTAACTTCAAATTTAACTAAATCGACGTTAATCGAACTCAAAACAAGTAACACACTGCCCAACTTAAGAACTGTCGGTCAAAGTTCAATGTCCCATGTTCACTTAGCACAAAATTATAATCGAGCACACGCGATCTCTACTCGAGTCACAAAGTTTTAGCGTTACACCCGACTAAGCAAAATTCCTTCGTACGATCTTAAAATACCACACAAACAACAACTCGTCGACGCAAATTAATTAATTGCAATCGAAGTCAAATTAATCACTCAAAACTCAAGGAAAACCTCTTGTCACGTATACGAACAAAATAAGACAACGCAAAGGAGGCGGTCTTAACGCGAACTAACGTTTCTCACGTAACTTCCCGGCACAGCCGTCGCGGACGATTGATTGTTCCAGACTAATCGGCCCGGCCACCGCCGCGAAACGAGTCCCGCCGGCCCAAGCCGTCAAACCGGTTAATCGCAGAGACGAGCGTTGGAATGCAAGTTTTAAGTGTTACGATTTGGCCTAAACAATCTCTGTGAGGCAATTTGGGGAGGCCTATGTTGATTTTCAGCAGTGGACTTTTATAGACAGTAATGGATGGATAGATGGATAAATACCTCATTGTATTCCATAGCTTCTTCAAGTTGCTTGCCTTTTTCGACTAGTCCAGTTTCGCCCAGTTGTTCCCTCTGTGCTTCTATCCTTTTCTTTTCTTCTTCTGCCATTCTAAACAAAACAGACATGAAATAAATTTACAAATTAAACCATTACATTAAAATTATATGGTACTTTAAAAATAATCATATTTAATTCACTTAATGTCTATGTTTAGATCATCATATGTACATCTCAGTAAATAGATGTTACAATACATTTATTAGATTATTTTTATCTCATGACTGCGGGTTGGCCTTACTTGTAGTATAAGTGCACATGCACATTGTTTTAGTAGTTAATTTGAAAGTCAAAAATTATTATTGTGTATTCTCAAAGTAGCCGGTGAAAAGTTGTCCGCAGTGATGTAAAAAAGTAATTAAATGTGTAAGGGTCGCCCCACGTGATACAACTTGAGAGACTTTAATATATGATTTAAGAACTGACTGATGATACAGTTTTTCGTCTTAAAACCATAAATAGATCAGCAGTAATAGTAATACCTATTATCTATGTGCGGGGTCACTGGTCATAATTCCGTGGCAGAGTTGTACAGTTACAGGACACAAAATATGATTATAAATACTCAGACTATGGGTCGGATTCGAGAGAGGGTTATGCCGATTTTGTTTATGATTTTAATAAAACCGTGAAATTAAACCACTAACACATAGTTTTAGCTATATTTTAGATTTAGATAGAAATATCGATCGAAGTTTGTGTTTACAAGAAACTTCGATGAAAGTGAGTTATTTATGGATTATCTTTGCAACAATAAAACCTGTGCCCTCTTTGTTTGAAGATGGTTGTGGGAGGCAATGACTGCAGTGCCTACTTACCAACAGATGGACTTTGGCTTATTTGTCATTTTCTTTCTATAAATATACGAGTATTTCTGAAAGAAGGTTAAATATCAATTCATCATGAAAAACACCGTAAATATATTTCAACCTTTTTCATGTTCCTCTAAATACATGTCTAATGAGAATATAATATTATAACAGTGACAAAAGTCGGCATGACTTTGCGAGTGAAATTTTAATTTATAAAAAGTCGCTAACATAAAAAATTAACTTTAATATATGTTAGAGCCTTAGGACTAACAAAGATAGAAAGAGGGCTACGTATATTTCACGTAAGCCGAAATAGAGCCAATACCATATATAAGAACGTGCACTCACGCACACATATGTATCTAAAATCATTTGCAACTAATAAAATGGTTTTAGACGCATATGTGTGCGTCTGGCAGTGCACTATTAAGGGCTATTACAGAAAGAACGAAGAAATAAATAAGAATGCGTGAGAGAAGAAGTTGAGTATGGTTTTAGCGTCACTTGAAATATACGCAACGCTTCGTCTATCTTTCTTTGTTTGTCTGAGGTTGGAGAAGGTAAATAGGTTAGTGTAAGTAATCTCTGCACGTGCACGTGATTTAGCACGTATATGCACGCTTGTGAGCATATGAACGTGCTAAGTGCAGGTGTATATTATTGTGTGTATTCAGTACGTTCGTGTATGAGCTTAAATGTGTGTGCGTACTAACTTAGCTTGTAACTCGATGCTCGGCGAGCCTACAATGGTGACAGAGTCTTCAGTTAGGTACTTTTTTAAAAGCCCCACCCAGTACTCTGAAGATTCTTCCAAAAGTTCATGCAACACTTGTTGAGGGTTCATCCGTGAAACAAACTGTTGATCGGAATATTATAACTTGTATTAATAAAACTGTTCTGTCTCAATCAGTTTTCTAGTGACACTTTTGATACGTAAAAAATTAAAAACTGCGCATCTTTGGTTATTTATTTCACTACTATTATTATACTGTACATATTTTCGTATAATTAATAGTAATCAATTATCAATCGATTGTATCAATATATAATCAATTATAGCGGATAGCAGAAGGCAGGAATGCCTTCTGCTATCTGGTAGGAATATAATAAAACAAATACATATTAAAATACCATACCAATAAAAATAAATACCAATAAATTACTAGCGTGAGACCAAAGATTATCAAATTGTCAATTTAATGCAATCACAAATGTTTCAAGGATGTTAATCAGCTTTCGTAATTTTTGAAATTCGTATACCATCTCGTTTACACCAGGTTTTAAATACCCGGCAATGGGAAGCAGCGTCAAGCTACGACACGTCTGATGCTGCGTTCGTCAATTCGCCTACCTTGCCGTAACTTCTCTGCAATGGGGAGGCCTATGTTCGGCAGTGGATATTTACAGGGTTATGATGAAGAACATAATTAAGAATACATGTAAAAAAAGATTTTAATTTAATGTTAATTTACTGTTCATTAATATGACAATGCCTAATTCATGTGGTAAAATGATTCTATCATTATTTAAGAGTACTTACATCTTTTTCATTCTGAGAATACAAAGAGTCCCCAATACACCGAAACGCAACTGCATGGTGGGGATCGGACTCAAGACTAGCCATGCTTTCTCGAAGCTGCTTCTGCAGTAACCTTTGCATTCTTTGCATATCAATTGCCTCTTCACCCGAACGTACGCCGGCTAAACATTTCCGAGCTTCGTTGCGAGCCGCCTCGAGTTTATTTATTGGCACATTATCTAATTCGATCTTGATTAAGGGCGCTAGGTTTTCCGTTAAGTTGTATGAGACCTTTGGATAGATTTATATATGTTTAATATGTTGAAACTTATGAGTAACAGGTACATGAAAAATCAAAAAGAAATATTTTTTCATTACATAATAATAATTATTATTATTTCTTATATCTCGTATTGATAACAATGTATAGGTAATGTTATAGTAAATTGATGGCTTTTCAACTACAGTCAAGTCTGGCAACTTTACCAATGGAAGGTAACTTTGCCATAAGTGGTGTAATGGTACAAAATTACGATTAACACGGAAAACGTAACGTTTTTTAAGATTAGTCATTTTTTGTACGAAAATTTAATAACTAATTAACAGCATTATTTTCAATATGGCAATATAAGAGTAAATTTTGACATTTTATTTTACCGCGAAATTGTGCCGGCGACTTAAACACCTTTTTCAGTGCTCCAGAACTTTTGTCGATTTTAGTTGAAATACTGAATGTACGTACCTATATCTTTGTAATAACGTAATATTGATAGTTAGGAAATGTAATATTTCGTTTTTACAATAGTAGTCTTAATATTTGTCTATAAAGCTAACTTGGCAAAGTTACCATACTAGTGATTTCACGATGTGACGGTTACTTTGCCATGTTTTACTACAACCAAGGGTTGTCACTTAGTTTATATTTTGACCCGACTATGGCGATTCAAATTATCAATCTATGTATGTATGTTTCTATAGATGTTTCACGATGCAGACTATTGGACCGATTTTATTTTTAATAAAAATGAACCGATTGACATTTATTCGATTCATTTTTATTAAAAGAAAAAGAAAAGAAAAGAGAGATCTATATTATTTTACTGCGTTAATATAAGTATAATTTGCACCCAAAGAACAGTGTCATTTAAATAACTTTTTCTTTTTATAGGATAGGGTGACAAACGAGCACACAGTCCACCTGATGGTAAGTAGTTGCTGTGGCTCATCTATCCTCGTTTGCGAATGAAATGCAGATGCGTTGTCACCCGTGAGATCTAAGATGGAATGCCTCTTTTCCAGTAAAAAGGGTCTCCGGTTCTCTACACTCACCATACGAAACACAGCAGTGTTGAGCTGCTATTTGACGCTGGTATTCTGTGAGAGCGTGGTCCTTTCCCGGACGAGCCGACCCATTCGTGCTACATCTATACTACTAATATAGCTGCAACATGGCTCTACCACGTACAAACGCTTACTTATACCTTAACTTAACTAGTTTTGCTATTGTTGGAAATCAAAATTTAGGTTGTTTACAACAAAAATCCTGATCTTAATAAAATGATATCACTTTAGGAAAATGGGTCGCCAAAGTAGTAACTATATTATCTGACGTTAAAAATACACTAAAGAACCAAAAATATTTTGACTTGTCACAATATGGTCCAATAACATTAAACAGAATGTATTTAAATTTTGACATTTGTCAAAAATCGTAAACTGGTATTGCAATAGGTGAAGAAGGTTTTGATCTATATGAAAACTCTGTGGCGAGCACATCTAGACTTAATAATAATAATACTCAATCAGAGAAGCGGAAATTGTCTAATAAAAGCATAAAGCCGACGAAAAGGTGAAAAGTTGAATTTCTTGATAGTGACGATGACTCCAGCAAAGAAAGTTATTCATAATTATTCTTACGTTTATTTATTTATAATTATTGAGAATGTAATTAAAAAAAACGTATACCTCCTAAAAATTGTTGTGGAAATATTGAAATAAAAAATTTAAGTAAAGTACGTAATTAAGATTTTGACAACCCTGACACATTTCTTCAAGTTTGTATGAAATATTGAAAAATGAGAGGGCAACTTTGCCACAAGAGTAAACTTTGCTATTTACAACACAAGTAAAAGGAGCAAGTCATAACTCTGAGTATTGTGTATTATATTATGAGGTAAACTTGCCGTCAGCCTTGAAGTCAAATCCTATTATTTTCATTATAAACCCCGATGGCAAAGTTGCTACAAAGTGAGGTTAACTTTACCATTTTAGTAGTTTTTTGTCTATTTAATGTTATTATTTGTTTTAATCACTAATAAATACCAAATCTACGAAGAATATAATGTTACATTTAACATTGACGCCCAGTGTGCCAGTACATTTTTTGTTGGAAAATTGGTCCTAAACTTTTAAGTCCTTCCAAAAATGGCAAAGTTGCCAGGTTTCACGGTAATACACTTACATCGCCAGCAAGAGCGTCTTCTCGTTCGACGAGACAACGCTGCAACGGTGCCGCAGCAGTATCGCATAGATATCGTAATAAAACCGCACACGCAGTAAGATCTTTCATTGCAGTCTCTTCCGTCAGGAGTGGACCACGCCATCCAAATAGTACCTACAGCAATATAATATTTGTACACATAAACATATGCACAACAACATTTGCAAACACTTTCATTATTACTTTAAACCTTTTGGATTAATAATAGTACAATTTTAAAAGAACATAATATAAACATGGGGAGGTAAATAAGTTGGTAGAAGCTGTCCTAGAGCCTAGAGCTGTTCTAGTTTACCAGGGACTCCCGCCCTGAAAAAACCGTAAATTATAAATGACACAACCTCTCTAAGCAAGAAATAAACTCGTTTGAAGGCGATCCCATGGTAGGACAGCCTGTCAAAGCAATTATTGTGGAAAATGTGAAAAATAAAAAAATAGTAAGGGAAGGTGCCTGATCAAATACACATCTTGCAGAAATAATTGGAGTTCCTGGCATGTCATAGGTGCGCAGGCAAGATGGGTGTCGAGAATACTTATGACGCACGAAACAATGAGAACAATAAAAAGTTATATAGCAGATTTATGACGGAATGATTTGGAACAGTGAATTTTCTTTCACAGCCAATACACATTGTTATTGAATAGTTATGTTATAAACCACGTTATTACTAATTAGACATTTGGAAAATCACAGAGTTCTTGTTATATATTGTATTTTGTCGGCACTAATGAAAACCTATAACATCAGAAGACAGGATAACTGACTAGGTAACTTCTACATTATAAATATTAATTATCAATCTAAATTTAACTACTGCAATAATAACCTGGGCATAAGGTACTGCTAAAATAATCTAAATATAAGTTAATTCTAGTGTATAATTCGCTGTGTGTGACCATGCGAGTATTATTGGCAGCGAATATTCGCTGTGTGTGACCAAAACTTAAGATTTAATAACTCTTCATCACTTACCATACAAAACACATTAACGTTATTCTGATATTTTATGTTCTGTGCGAGTGTGATTCTTCCGATACAAAACAGCCATAATACACAGCGGCCCGGCTCTACCACGTTAAAACGGGCTAGGCGCGTAAAATCACAAAAGCTGTGTTTACTGACAACTTTACTCTCTACAGTCACTTTAAAGATATTGTCATTATTATTATTAATTAATATTTATATTTAACAGTATCAGGTGTTACTTTGCGGAAATTTGTTATATTAAAGTTGTCTCGCCACCCACTTAGCATATAGCCTTCGCAGCTTTTTTGTCCTAAGATGATAGATGTAGATGTCTATGGGCCACATCAACTACTTACCATCAGGTGGACTGTGTGCTTGTTTGTCATCCTTATTTTATATAAAAAAATACGGTATTAGAGAGGAAACATGTATTATCAACAGTGGTGTGTGTTTCCTCAAGTAGTTTAGTTAGTTTAGTGGTGGTAGTAGTGATAGTGCACGCAACTGTGAGAGGGAGGTGCTCTCCAAACTAGGTAAGTCACGTCATTATATTTTCATGCAGATCTTTGCTAATTAATTTTAAATTTTTAAAGAGCACTGGATGTTCAATTTGTAAAGAAATGGATATACTTGTCCACAGTCTTCAGTGTCAGCAGGCCACTGTTCCGTATAGTCCCCATATAATGGTGCTGGAGGTATCGTCTGCCATGGTTTCACCCATTGTTCAAGTGGTTCTTTTTCTTTCTGTAAAGAGGAATATTATCAATATCATTCAGAATAATATCATAACATGGGTGTTGTATGAGGCGACCGAGCTAAGGATGCTCTGGTCATCTTGCTTTTCATCATCATCATTACAGCCCTCCACAAGTCCACTTTTGGACATAGGTCTCCCCCAAAGAATGCCACAAAGCATGGCCCAGAGCCTCATGCATCCATCGAATTTCTGCATTTCTTACCAGGTCGTCACTTCATCTAGAGAGGGGCCGTCCTACACTTTGCTTACCGGTACGATGCTGCTACTCGATAACCTTTCTTCCCCATTGGTTGTCGATTCTTTGAGCTATGTGGACAACCCATAGCCATTGCCATTGCTTGATTCAGCACAAGATTTTACTCACCATCCGATATTCATACCAGATGTACAATTCAAGGTACGCGGACCGTTTTTATACGAAAATTATGATGGAGATGAAAATTTTAATATTCTTTGATATAGTTATCAAAGTAATGTTAATAAAAAAAATTATAACTATATTTTCGTTTTAAAATTTTTATTTAAAATTAACTTATAATAAGATTTGTAGTTAATATTGTAAATAAAATTGTAATTAAAGAACTTATAATTAATTAATTAAATTTTTTTTTACTTCAAGTAAACTTTTTTTTGAATTTTAATTACATTCTCATTCAAAATCGTATAAGTTATTTGATATTTCAAAAATTTATACGACCGCTTACCATCATAACACCAATAATATACCTTTATGTTTGCAAATACTTCGCCATGGTCGCCACACAGTCTGTCCTGCGTAGTTGATGTATATATATGATAACTTCTGAGAATTCTCAAAAGTTCCAACCAAAATAAAATCATCATCATGATGTTGTGTAAGCAAACAATATTTGTGTTATATATCTGTATTTTAATATTTAATGCAATTTCTAAAAATTATACATCACCTTGGCAATGATGTCGTCCTCTACGAGGGATAATGCTTTAAAAACATCTTCAGCTTCAATTTGACCCGTGAGAATTATTGTTAGATTCTCAGCTCTGTAGAATTTCTTATGGAAGTTTCTAACCTGAATAAAAATTGTTATTGTTTTAAATGTTATACTACAGGTAAAGTTTTGCATGTATACAAATAGATTAAGTTAGATGTTTAGATGTGACCCAAGTTTTTAGTATATTTGTAAACATGTGGATTACTTTAAAAAAAAACCTAATCCAGTAGTAGTAATAATAATAATAATAATAATAATAATCTTTATTGATAAACATATTAAAATCACAAATATTTACAATGGTCAACAGCCCCCAAACTAGGATATTATACCTGTATTTTAGGGGCTAGTTTTCCTTCCCTATTCTTAGTTCCTATAAAATAAAATAATTTGTTTATCGATATATAGTTAAATATGATTATGTTTACAAAAATTTCTTAAAACTAACTAACGAAAATTTAAAAAAGTATTTCAAAAAAGTATAATAAAAATATTAAAAAGGAATGTAATGTTTGCACTGTAACTAAACTACGTGTGTGTGATTGTGTGTGTGTGTGTGTGTGTGTGGGAGTGGGTGTGGTTAGGTGGGCGTGTGGGTGGGTGTGCGTGTGTGCGAGAGTATTTATGTATTAGCTGGTTTTGTTTATACATCCAAGGAAAAAAGGTTCTCCGTACCTTCATAATCAAATTCTTTTAGCCATACTGTAATTTTATTTTTCACTTCAAAGTTATTTAGTGATCTTATGTTATGTTTACTATTAAGTTTGTTGTATAGCCTAGGTGCCAAAAAGTCAAAATGTCTTCTAAAAACAGCACTATTTGGTCTCGGAACAGGACATCGTTCAATTCTCTTATTGCTAAGTTTTAATTTAGGCACAGTGACACGATGATATCTCCTTAGACTTTGCAGAATAAATGTTTTACGAACAGATAGCACTTTCGCCCTGTCATATGGGTGAATCAACTTTTAAGGCACTCCTTTCATGTCCTCATCATAGAAGTCGCCATAAAAAATTTATTTCTCTACAAATATTTAGATTTTTAACTTTAGTACATAATCAGATTATTCATTACCACGGCAATATAGTGTTTATTTTAATTTAAAGCAAGATTTAAGAGATTTTTTGGTAACTCAGCGGAACAAAATCAGTCTTCTTACTAAAAATACTTGTCCCCGAACCTAGGTGACGTAACAATTTATGAATTTTCTCTAAAAAGTTGTATAAATACATTAAATATTTAAGAGGTTTTTCGATCCAGAATTAAATAAGCTTTACATTGAAGTACAAAACCGCAATTATTTTAATTAAATATTATTTATTTGATATCCCTAAACATGTGTCCCAATTATTGTTAAAAATATCTTTTCTACTGCGTTACTGTAAAAAGTTGAAGACAATTTCTAAGAGATGGCGTCTAATTATATGTTAGTGAAAGAGTCTATTGTCTAATAATTCTTCGGAGTGGTTCAACAAGACAATTCTCCCGCCACGCGCCCCTCAGACCGCTGGAAGCCCCCAAGCAGTACGCGTGGGTTTATTGCCGTTCTACAGCGTTACTGCGTAAATAGCGGTAAGTTTTTAAAATATTTTGCTATTATTATGCTAGAATGTTACCCACGCTGTCTGAATTCAAGGTTATGACCAACTTTTTCGTTAGTTTAAACTGTGTTATTATTTGTAGTCTTTTTAAGCAAAATTTTCCCCTGCGTTATCGGTAACGCAAGATAATGTTCTCCTGAGTTACCGGTAACGCTAGAGAACTTTCTCTCGCGTTACCGACAACGTCAAAGAATGTCTGGCAGAATGATATAGCTAATTAGGGATATTTTGTCGTTTTTCTGCCGACTTCCAAAAAGGAGACGGTACTCAATTCGACGCGTATGTTTTTTTTTTATGTGTGTTACCTCATAACTAAAAAAAGTAACTAAAAAAATTCAAACATGCAATACCAAGTGCTTAGGAAGTGGATGGATATAACAGGAGAGGGAGGCCTAAGGAAAGATGGATGGGTTGTATTAAGGATAATATGCGTGAAATAGGAGTGAGTGAAGACATGACGGCTGATAGAAGAGAATGGAAGGGGAAGATATGTACTATGCACACTCAAAAAATTGGTGATAAGGCCAGGAAAAAGAAAAGTTAAGAGGAGCTAAGAAAAGATTTTATTTTCTTCAAGCCACACTTTTCAATAATGCTTATTACTAATAAATTATGCAGCGTTTCTTTTCTGCCGACTTCCAAAAAGGAGACGGTACTCAATTCGACGCGTATGTTTTTTTTATGTGTGTTACCTCATAACTTTTTACTGGGTGGACCTATTAAGATGATTCTTTTTTTATATGAAAGCGGATAAAAATGAAAGCTTTTGGTGTGGTCCCATATGAATTTGATCAAGGTCAGACCAATACTTTTTGAGTTATTCTTAATAACTTATATTGAAGTCGGCTGTACATAATTTTTAATTTTAAATTATCTACTTTTCTGAGGGACTAAAAATATGTAGTATACTTTGTTTTAGATCTGGGCAACAATTAAAATGCAGCTGAGAAATAGAAACGCTATAGAGAAAAACTAAAAAACAATGAAGAAAAGTACGAAGAAGCGAAGAAAAAGCACCAAGAACGATATCATAAGTCCAAAAGATTAGTAAAAGATTTGACTCCTAAAGAAAAAGATAATGCAAATATGATATGGAAATTACGAAAACGACAACTAAAAGAACGAAAACAGGCTGTAGAAAGCTTATTACAACAAACACCCCTGGACTCGCCTAGATCCGATTCCAGATTAGAACTCCACCACCAACGCCCCCCCCCCCCCCATGTTATTCCTTCACCACAGACATCACCTCTGTGCGTATCGTCATCAGCTAGGTCACCAACACCTTGCAGAAAATCAGGTCGAAAAAAAGTGAAAAAGGACAGGTCGAGAGTGCATAGAGAAAACGCAAAACTTAGGCAAGATAATGAAAATCTAAGACGAAAGTACGAGAAATTTAAGAAAAGATATCACAGACAAATCGAAACTAAATCCAACATAGTTGAAAAAAATGAAGACTTAAGGTACTTAATTTTAAGTGGAGCTATTAAAAAGACATTCAAGAAGACAAAATCTAGAAGAGAAAGAGAGGTAATAAAGAAGATATTTGAAACTGTAGATGTCAAAGACTCACGAATGAAAAAACGGATACTTATAGAGAATTTAGGCGTTGACAAAATTGTTAAAAGAAAAGAGAGGGTAGATAAAAACACAGTGTTAAAGAAGAAAATAAGGGAATTTTACTTAAGAGATGACATATCACGTGCAACAGCTGGCAAAAAGGAAACGCTCACAAAAGCAAGCATAAAAGTACAAAAAAGATTCATGCTTGACACAATGAAAAATTTGTTTAAAACTTTTATGAAGGAGAACCCTAATCTTCGTTGTTCTTACTTTTATTTTACTAAGAATAAACCTTTTTATGTCGTAAATGCCTCTATCGACGCCAGAGATATGTGCCTATGCAAAACCCATACAAACTTTGTCTATAAGGCAAAAGCTTTAAAAAGAAATGGCATTACAAGCACTGATAACTTAAATATTCTAATTGAGTCAACAGTTTGCAGTACAGAGTCCAAAGATTGCATGTACGGCATATGCATTCAGTGTATCACTAAAAAAAATAATTACTTTATTAAAAATGTAAAAGGTTCAATAACATGGACTGAATGGGTAAGAAAGGAAGAAAAATACACAAAAGATGGGAAAACCCTAAAAACAATTAAAAACATAAAAGAAAATAAAAATGAAGAAGCAGGTATATTTATAAAAAGATTTGAGAGCGATCTTGCAGCATTTAAAAAGCACGTGTTTAATATTAAGACACAATTTAAAAACTTTCGTTTTTGTCTTGAATATATTCGTTTGAATGAATGCGTTGTGGTTGCGGATTTTAGTGAAAACTATAGTTGTAAGTATAGCCAGGAAGTACAATCACACCATTTTGGAGGATCACGCAAACAAGTTTCACTTCACACGGTTGTAGTATATACCTTTGACAGTGATTCTGCAAGAGGTTATAATGTCAATTCGTTTTGCAGTATTTCCGCATCAAACAATCATCAACCTGCCGCAATTTGGAGTCACTTAGATCCAATATTAAAATGGATTAGATCTAATTTTGAAACCGTCAACACCGTGCATTTCTTTTCGGACGGCCCGAGTACACAGTACAGACAAAAACAAAATTTTTACTTGATGTGTACGAAGTATTTTGATTACGGGTTCTCTTACATGACGTGGTCATTTTTTGAAGTAGGACATGGGAAAGGGCCGGCTGATGGTGTTGGAGGTTTTCTTAAGAGAACAGCAGACAAAATTGTAGCCAATGGTGATGATATATCTGACGTTCTACAATTTTTTGACAAGATGAATAACATCAGCAAAATAAAACTATATTTAATTGATGAAAAAAATATTGAGGACCAACAGAAAGCCTTGCCAGTCAATATCCCAAGACTTGTAGGAGCTGTTAAAGTTCATCAAGTATTTTTGTACCGCTATGGTAAATAAAAATTTAGAGATTTAAGCTGTTTCTGTGAGGCGGGTAGTCCGGAAGGAAGAGGATTCTGTACGTGTCTCAATCCAAAGGCATACGATATCGGAGTGTCCTATGATGCGGACGAAAATAGACTGAGTGCTTCCATTCCTGGCCTAACGCATGATGAAACTTTATCTAACAATTTGGTAACAAAGGAAATTGATATCATTGCTACGAACACTAATTTGGAGTACACAAATTGTAATCCGATATCAAAAATACTGAACATGGAAACTGAGCCAGATGATGATGATGATGAACACTTATATAACATAAAAATTGCAAAAGAATTACTGGATATGACGAACAGACACCGAAGAACATATGACGCAATATATGGTGATTCTTCATCAGAAGAAGAATTGCCATGTAGCAGTCATGACCAAAGTACGAAGATTGGACGTGGAGACTTTTTGTTAATGAAGTTGTACGTAGACGCATCCAAAAAACAAATCGTACACCTATGCATGCACAACATTGACTGATGTTGAAGAAGACGGAGAAGTAAAAGTAATGTTTTTACGAGTAGTGGAGGAAAACGCCAAACGTTTTCGTTTGGATGAAACGGATATTTCTTACGTGAATTATGATAACATTATACAGAAATTACCGGCACCAGACATTATCAAGCGAGGACATCGCTCGTACTACCAATTCGAAAAATCGATAGATGTGTTTGAAAAGAAATAAGAATAAGTATATTACACTTACTTAAATCAGGGTACCTATTACTAGTCGATTTTAGAAGCTAATATTATGATTACATACACTATATTGTTAATAGTACTTACGTACTTCATAGATAGTATATGATTCTCAAGTGTTACCATTTTTTCTCTGGCGTTACCATGATGTCCCTTAATTTGTGTAAGGATTTTTAAAGATAACTTGTCTTTTAATTTTATTATATAATTAACTACTTTCCATTAGCAGACCTCAGGGCTTGATTTCAACTTAGAAATATGTAATGTATGACTGTTTACATTATATAGCGATTTACCTTAAAGTTCGGCATTTAATAATGAACAAAGTAACGCAGTGGATTGTTAACTGTCTCTTTTTAATGTTACTATTATTTTAAATTAAGATTGATTATTTAGAAGACTGCATTTTAAGTTGAAATAAATATTTACTATATTAGTTTTCCAATATTTATAGTTTTATTTCAAACTACGATACTTTCAAAAATGTAACTCAGGGGATAGTTATATGACATGGA
The DNA here is from genome assembly GCA_963668995.1 of Parnassius mnemosyne. Taxonomy (NCBI): domain Eukaryota; kingdom Metazoa; phylum Arthropoda; class Insecta; order Lepidoptera; family Papilionidae; genus Parnassius; species Parnassius mnemosyne. Next base: position 35,776,049 of record CAVLGL010000148.1, on the reverse strand, counting down.
CACCAGATTTTCCAAAAAAATCATTAAGTTCTAACTTAGATGTTGTGGCAAACTACGGAATCTAAAAATAAGATAAATGATATAACATATAGCACTGCATTTTTATAAGTTTTCGTTATTTCATTTTTTATATTTATTGTTGCAAAATATTGTCAAAGGAGTGTCTTAAAAGTTGATTCACCCATATACGTAATACAATAGATAGTTGTCAAAACAAGATATTTTATGATGGTCAGATCAATTTACCAGAAAATCATGTACTAAAAGATTTTTTGAAATATTATGCTACTTTGAAATTTCAAAATTACTTCAAAAATCGTTGGCATAAAAATTCGTTAAATTTACTTTAATTGGAATATGTGCATATGTATATAATGTTGACGCTGATATTTAAATTTTAGTAATAAATTATCATATTGATAATTTAAAACATTGTTTTTATTTAACTTTCACAAATTACATGTTTTAAGCATCATATTATATAATTTTTATATGTTAAATATTAAATAAATTTCTATAAACTTGAGAACATTTGTGCTTGCTTAATAAATGTTGAAGCTGATATTTTTAATTTTACTACTGAATATATATAATATACATAACCGCAATTATGAAAATTTAAGAAACTTACTTTTGTATTGGAGGTGGAAGTTCTAAGGTTTTTCATAATACCCCCTGTTTCTGAGGAGTAGCCACTGTTTGGGTACATAGCACGTAATAAACGCAGCTCACATCTGTGAATAGGCAAATATACTAATGACTTTCTAATTACATCAATCTGCTGATTAACAAATCAATTGTATGTTAGTACATATACAGGGTTATTTTGCAATAACCAGCCAAAATTGGAGAAAAGGTTCAGAATAAGTAATGAGGGGATGCAAATAAGTTCGCGGAATGGAGGCCAGGAACTATAAAGTTATACTCGAAATTATTTTTCCTTCTCATGTTCTCACAATAACATGTTTCGACACCCGCTAAGTATAAGTCTGTATCTGCCTGATACACTAAATGGTTTTTATTGCATTTTTAGCATCTTCATGTCCGTATTTATAATATCAACAATTTTATTTAAAGTTTTTTCTTTATAACATATTTTTTATATATAAAACACAGCGTACAACCATTTAAGTTTCAGATAAATATTTTAACGCGGGAGGAACGGGGCGCCGGTTGCAGGTAACTGCCCCTCTCTCAGTTCTTCTGCGGACAGCGAATGGCATGCGTATACGCTGCGTAATATTGTACGATGTCGAGTAAACATTATAGTTTTTTAAATACGCTGAAGGAAGATGCAATTAAAGGACGATAATTTAAGATTACTGAAAAAATGAAGTCACCAGACCAAATATGCTCACCGTCAAGACAAGATAAGTACTATTTTCTAATTATTTTATCAAGATTGAAGTGTATTTTCTATGTACTTGTCTTAAATTGTGGTTTTTATCTATACTGAAAATATCTGACCACATCCTGAATCCAAACATTTATCATAATAATTACATTATGTGCATTTTATTCAATCCCAATGCACAAGTATGTAACTACGTAGTTACACATTTATTAGATGGAATTCAGTGTGATCGTAAATCCTATCTAGCACTTACATACTTATGCAATGAAATGATGTAGAAATGAAATCAGTTAACCAACACATATATTGTTTTACATTGGGATGTTATTCGTTTATAAATATTTAACTGTACACTTACAGTTATACTTTAATTATATTTTTATACGTGGTAGAGCCATGCTGCAGCTATATTAGTAGTATAGTTGTAGCACGAATGGGTCGGCTCGACCGGGAAGGGACCACGCTCTCACAAAATACCAGCGTAAAATAGCACGTTGTAGAGAACCGGAGACCCTTTTTACTGGAAAAGAGGCATTCCATCTTAGTCCTCACGGGTGACAACGCATCTGCATTTTGATTCGCAAACGAGGATAGATGTAGATGTCTATGGGCTAAAGCAACCACTTACCATCAGGTGGACTGTGTGCTCGTTTGTCACTCTATCCTATAAAAAAAATTAAATTATATGGATTATCAAAGAAAGTCGAGTACCTTACAGAATTTTGATGTTTTTCAGATACTCCAGTACCCTTCCCTAAAGATTTCACTGAAGAAGATTTACAAAAATTAACGGAAATGATCAAGGACAGTGATGAAGAACCAAGTGCTAAGGAAAGATATCTTAAGGCCATAGAATGTGCCATAAACAATTCCTCAATAACTACAAGTTGTGAAGCACCAGTAGTCTTATCAGAAGACTGTTCCCACGACCCCACCCCATTAGCACCTATAATGCCACAATCGCCTACGATGATCAGTTTCAGGTATTAGAAATGATATTTCTATAGAGTCACCAAATTTCTCGTCATTCATAGCTCATGAGATTGCCCAGTTAGTATTTTAAATAGTATTTTAGCAACTACTTCATTGTCAAATTGTGTTCCAGTCCTAACAAAACCTAACATTCTATGTGCGTTCTTACAGATACTTGTCATGCGTAGATGAAAGTCTAATTTAGAATCTAATAACAGCCCTAGGTCTCGAATGTCATTTACTCGTTAGAATGCGCTCACTCGCCTGCTCCCATACCACTCGATGCCATGCCAGTTAGCTCCCCTGTACCAATAGAAACCCAGTCGACAGAAAATACTTTTCACGGCAGTGAACCACAACCGAGGAAAAGGCAAATTACAAGAAAAAAACATAAGGGTCGATTACGTTTGACCCATCGAGATCAATTGTTGGGTGTTCAGCGTAAAACAAATAAAAATTTAGGAAAATCATATAAAGGTAGGGATGGAAGACTAAGGAAAGGGAAGGAGATGGGGCTGTCATGTGGAGAAAATTGTAAGTTAAAGTGTTCACAAAAAGTTACAGATTTTGAATGTAACCTGTTTTTTAAGGCATTTTGGTCGATGGGAGAGGTAGTTCTACATTGGGATTTTATTAATAAGTACTTAAGTATTAAATTTGAACATTTTTAAAATGGGAAGCAGAGTTGCCAACTGCTATGTTTGGGATGAAAGCACCGCAAAGCGAGGAGCAAACGAGGTGAGTAGCTGCTTATATGACTACATTAAAGAAAATCACCAAAAGGGCGTAAAAGTTTTCAACTTTTGGTCTGATAATTACAGAGGACAGAATCATAATCGAACTGTTTTTGTTGCCTACTTGCGAGCAGCAAAAGATTTTCAAGTCACCATAACTCATAAATATTTTGAGAAAGGTCATACACAAAATGAGGGCGACAGCGTACACGCACTTATCGAAAGAACTGCCAAGAATAAAATGGTACACCTGAACAGTGGTTTGCCCTCATAAGGTGGGCCAAACAAGATGGAAACCCATACATAGTAAAGGAAATGACTTCTTCAAATTTTATAGATTTCAAAGCACTCCTCCCTGGATGCAACTGGACTATAAATACAGACAGAGAACGAATTTTCTGGTCCCATCTTAAGCAATTACAAATATTGCCAGAATACACTGACAGAATACAGTACAAAACCAATTTTTGTGACCACGAGTTCAAGTATATTGTTGTGAATAATGCAGTAGAGACTCCTAAAACTAGAGCAAAAAAAAGCGTAAGATTAGACAACAGTCCACTTTCAGCCCCGCTTTCAAGAACATTGAGCCAAGCATACGAGGGAAAGTTTCCAATACCACAGGCCAAGCTTCAGGACCTAAAATACTTATGCCGTAATAAAATAATACCTTTCATTTATCATGATTTTTAAATGAGTTTGATAGAGGGTGATGATGAAAACGAACAAGATCAAGAAGAAGAAGAATAAATTAAGAGTCACTAAAAGGTTTTATCCTGTGATACTATTTGTAGATATCTGTATGGGTAATTATATTAATGGTAATTTCAAAAATGCCATTATCAAAATCTTTACATAATATCAGCATATAAATCTATACAGAGATTAAGTTATGATGATTTGTCTTTTTTTAAAACTTAAAATCGCTCTTCTGTAAAATTTACTTCTTTTAGTTACATAGTTGTACGTAGGATGTCAGTTTATAATATCAAGAAATTATTTACCAAAAAAATTATAAATCTGACAAAAAGAAATATAATACAGTAATACAGCCTTCCTGTATTCCTACAGTAGAAATCACTGGGTACTGGAGATGGTTTACCACTAAACAAATGAATATGGGTTGAATGAAGTGACCCAATAATGAGAGATCAGCAGACATTAATAATTCTTGTAAACGTGTAACTGGAGGGACAATGATCTATATTACAGATTGCTGGCATAGTTATTACTCTGCCAATCCATAAATAAGAATTCATAGCAAGGTCAATCACATCTACCCTCAGAATCCTTTCATTGCAGTTGAAGGGACTTACACTCAGAGCATGGAAGGCCAGTGGTGAAACATGAAGCAAGAATTCACACATCTATACATTTAGAATATTTAAGTCTGTCCGTAATATCGAAATTAAAAACATTTAGGATATGCCCATAAAAAAGGTGAGATCTGAACAGCTACTAAGATAAATCACAGTTGTTTAAATCATAGGATCTATAGAAATGGATAATATTCATTCATTCAACTGCTATACTGAACTTGGCCCCTTTTCACATGAATGTTTTTGGCAAGTTAATAATAACTACATACTAAGAAAATTATGTATTATGATTTATTACTAAAATATCCTATCAATCAATATTTACAATGTTATCATATACATATTACAGATTTAAGTAAAAAAGGAACTTCTTTCAAGTAATATGCAATCAACAAAATTTAATCTTTTTCATATAATATTATAATTAAAACATAATATGTACCTGCTATCTGCTGTATTCTCACGCCCTTGCATTTCACAATAAACAACTCCAGCATCTTCACCATCTCCATCAATATGATGAACTTCAGTAATAAAGCCTTGATCTGTTAGAGTGGGTCTTAGAATGTGATCCAAGTAAATTGGAAGCAGTGTCAGCATTCCTTCATCTCCCGCCGTATAAATGGTATAACATGTATGATCAGTGTCTGTCCAAGCATTGGTCCCATGGGCCATACAGCGATTAGCCAATAAATCAAGTATACCTTTATAAGGATATCGTTCCGACCCCAGGAAAATAAGGTGTTCTAGGGTATGTGGTAGCCCATCGTCGTCGTGAGCTTCGGTGGCTACGATAAAATATAAACACCTAGTACAATATTTAAAAAAAAATCATTTATTTAAATGGGGAGTTGTAATAACTTACCTAGGCAAAAGAATCCATTGACGAGCGGTCCCTCTACGTCCGCTATTATTACCGTCAATCCCGTCTTTTCGGAGACGTATTTATTTACTGGTATGACATCAGAAGCTTTAGTAGAGGAAATTAATTTGAAATGAGACATTTTCAAATTTATCTCGTATACAAAGAGATTTAAATATATAGGTATCCTACTAATTAAATGTCTTTGCTCGTAAAGGTATTTAGGTTATTTTTTTAATTTCTAACAGTATGTATGTACGTATATATTGTAAATAAATAAGTTTAACCACAAATTATAAAGTTGTTAAAGTTTAACTTTAACCACAAACAAGACTTTCAGACTACAGAACACTAATACCCTTAGGCGGGTTACAGACTTTCTGACCACATAGAATATAATCTATGTTTCTAGCAGACTGGCTAGCGGGCTAAGCTACCCTACCCCAGCCTAGGAATTTGGGATATAGATATAAATAAAAATACACATAGATGTGTTTTTAATAGCACTTTAAAACGCAAACTGTAACGATATGCCAACACGGCCCAAAACTAACCAATGTCCTTTGATATTCGTTGTTTCTCGTTCTAGCGACGTTATCATAAATGCGTATGAAAAAGATGAAACGAATATGGATTTCGTTGCGATGTCTTAGTAGTTATCATAAAACGGTGCACGTAGTGAAATATAATTATAAGGTACTTAATAATAAGGTCGAATTTTAAATGGTTAAAATTGCCTAATTTGTAAGTTTGTGTAGTTGTGTGTGTATTAGATGGAAAGCTTAGAATTAGATATTTTTTAAACGTAACAATTACGCACTTGACTTTGGTGGCGAGTGCCGTTCACTATGAAATTATCTGTAAAATTATTAATTTTTAACGTTGCGTTTGTGCATTAATTTGTAATATTTGTTTGCATTTTATATATATATATATATATATATATACTGCACTGGTTCTACAGTTTTCGGTTATGTTTCGGTTGTCGTTTGCGCATTCAGTAGCAAACGATTACTACTTATATCGATATTTGAAAACGGTTTTCAATAAAGATATGAAAACTAAATATCGGTTATGTAACCGATGCTGTGGCATGTAGTATGTACAATGTATATTGCACAGACTAATTGTATATATATTGCGCTAGCACTTCTTATTATATAATAGACATAGTATCTTAGTCAATCCTCTATCTACGTATTATATATATTTATAGTTTGTGGTATATATAAAAGTACTCTGTGACAAATAGTTTTTTTTAATAACTGGCTTTACGGTTCTGGGATCTAGCCCTTCTGAGCCTGAAATTACAATATAATATAATTATCCTTCATATTTGAGGGCTTGCTACTCGTAGCTCTGTGGCTAAGCGTTTGGCTACGTGGCCATTACCATAAGCAGATTTTTTTCATTGGTAATAGACTCGTATGTTAGTACATTTACCAGTGTCTATTAATAGGAAATTATTCTTAATACTAATTTATTTTTATAGTTATTCGTTATAATTACGATACTAAAATAGCACTTAAAATTGCCCTACAGAAGAGAGGTCACTGATACAAGACGCAAAGATAAAGTAATTGAAACTAACATTAGAATTAGGCATCTGTCATGCATAGATTTTTACATTCCTTGGTCCTTTTCTGCATAATCAAGTCAATGTAATTTTGTACATGTATCCATTAAAAATGGCAGATTGTAAAATAGTAATTAGAACATGGTTACAAATTTGTCATACGATGATACGAAAAAGTTGCTGATTGTTTTAAGTAATATCACAAGTAAATTAATAATAATATATTTTTCCGAATTAACCCTAATTAGTTGGTCAGTTGGCCCCAGCTACAACGTATTAATTGAAAAATGTGCTCATGTGCTAATGCTAGTGCTAATGTGTGACAGGCGGGTTGTAGAAGGCATAAGCCAGCTAATGTTTTAGCACTCAGTCCTAAATGCAAGACGCAAGAGTCTCGCAAGCATAGTCTTGTTCTTGCGCAAATCTTGCACGGTCAGTCTTGGTCTTGGTCTTGCTAAAAATATGCGGTATTTTTCTTGATCTTGGTCTTTCAAAATGCAAGAACAAGACCAAGACTGCAAGACCAAGACCGATTTTGGGCAACACTACTTCATAGTATACTGCTTCGCAATATGTTGATGCGTCACATTGTGCAGCCCTTGGGAGATTTTGACGGCAACTTGAGCCAGCAGACAGCTGACGGTTGGCGATGGTACCTCAAGGCGCGTAAGCAGACAGACACATTATTTTGAGAATCACATCACTATCAGAGCACTTGTTTCACAGTTTCCACTAATAGTTCACATGCGCAGACACTTAATACACAAAATCACACCACTTTTACATATCAAAGTCCGCTTCAAACCATTATTTAAACAATAATACAGGAGCAGCAAATCGCCGCCGGTCAAGTTACCGCCAAAACTCCTGACAAATAGTGATGTGCTCTCGGTCAAAGACAATATAATCACTATATTTACTCTCGGTAGAGAGTAATTGTGTTCTGTCATAGAGATATAAATATACAAAAACTTTCCTAAAAGTTTTTATATAATGGATTTCCGCAAAGTAACGCCTGATTCTATTAATTATATAAATATATCTTACCTAAATATAACTTATATTATAATATACTTTTATGTCAGTGTAATCTGTGGTGATGTGGCTCGACTTCAGTATTAATAAGGTACTCTGTGCTCGACCTCGATCACTCGGCTCTTATTCAAGCTGTTCAGCCAAGAACATAGAATGAGACTACGTAATAGGTACTATTATTTATTCTGTGACGGAACGAAACAATCAGGCTTATACCAGTTACAGCGCTACCTTAATACTCATTAGAGTAGTTTTTTTTTATAGTATAGGGTGACAAACGAGCACACAGTTCACCTGATGGTAAGTGGTTGCTGTGACCCATAGATATCTACGTTTATCCTCAATAAAGAATGAAAATGCAGATGCGTTGTCACCCACGAGGACTAAGATGGAATGCCTCTTTTCCAGTAAAATGGGTCGCTGGTTCTCTACACTCACCATACGAAACACAGCAGTGTCAAGCTGCTATTTTACGCTGGTATTTTTTGAGGGCGTGGTCCTTCCCCGGTCGGGCCGACCCATTCGTGCTACAACTATACTACTAATATAGCTGCATCATGCCTCTACCACGTATAAATGGGCTTGGTTTGTTATATGTATTACCTTTTGGCGTTTTGTTGTCTGACTGAGATGAGCAAACAAGTTATAAAAATTAGAAATAAGGTAAAAGTGTTATTTATATTTTTATTTACTAAAACTAATAAAGATAATGTTAAGATCAGCTTGCATCATTGCACAATAATTTGTAAAAAAAAATAAATGTGAAAAAGGTGATTTGTAAGTTAAATTGTGTAAAACGCTTCGCATTAATTAAGCTTGAATATCAATCTTAGTCTCAATTTGCTTGTGAAAGGTCATTGAAATAAACCGAATTACTTATAAGTGACTCCACTGGTACATACGAGTGCAATTGCTAAATGATTCGTAAGAATCGAGTGGCAAAAATGCACTTAGTCACTCAAAGTCTGTAAAATACCTGGCTCTAAAAAACTACATACAGCTGAAAATACAAGTATTGTAACTAAATAATCGATTAAATAATTTTTTTATAACAATCGACAACTGTTTGCTTAAAAACGAACAATTGATTTTTATAGACCTATTAACCGTTATAAATCGATTATTTTTAATACCAATCGTTTTTTTTATCTTAGCCGAAATCAAAAGGTGTAAATCACTACTTATAGTTTTTATTTTATATACCAACATATTACAAAAAAAAAAATCCTTTGTTGATGCTTTACAACGTATATTAACTAAAACATTTTACCACCTTAACCATTAGGTAACATGATTAAGCCACCTAACCATAAGCAAGTCACCTAAAAAAGGCCTTCCATAGATATCCTCATAGGATGACTTGCCATAGTTGCCACGCCTGCGTGAAAATATGCGTTATGATGGTTGGCCACCGCAGTTTTTTATTATTTTAATTTTTCATCGGGAAAGTGCTGCTGCCCCATCCCCATCTTGTATTATTGTTTACGACGCGGGGTAATATCATCCCGTGTACAGACAAATTCTCTTCTACGCCACAACTTGCCGCACACAAGACACTAACTTAGCAAAACATGCAGGAAATCGCGGGAGTAAGCTCATAACCGTATTTTGTACTACAAAACCTAAGTGGAAACCCTTTCCTTTCGAAGGTCTGTGTTCAGCCCTGAACTTGTGATGGAATGGTATGTTAAAACATTATTGATTTTTTTTTTGTAAAAACTCGACACAAGGAAATTTTTGTTTATTAATAATTATATTTTATTATTAATTATATTAATATTAATTGAGAATAAAAATATTAATTTATTTAATATATTTATTCTCAATTAATATTTAAATACATACATAACATATTGTTATTTATTAGCGATATCACACTTTGTGCTATTAGCGCCTTCACTTAGTGCCGTCGAAATCCAAAGAGTTTATTGAATGTCCAGTAAAATCGTCGATGCGCCGTTGAATACAGAATGATGATTCTGTTTTTACGCCGTTTCCGTCCGTAGTTTTTGTCACAGAATGTATTTTCAAGAGAAATTAATTAATCATCTGAATTATAAAAGACAATGTGTGTGTGGTAACAATTAAGTTTTTTGCATGAATGTAAGTGCTGTGAATATAAATAAACCCATAACGGGGGAAATGGAACAATATCTGGTAACCCAGTGAAAGTACCTCCCTCCTATTTCTATCTCAAAAGCATACGCGAATGCTTTATCTAGTCAATCCTCTATCTACGATACGCCAGTATATCCTAAGTCTATGGTGTACACTAAAAGCGCTACAGTGGACGCCCATATAAAACTTTTTAGCGGGAATTTCAAACCTTTGTTTTCTGTAACTTAAAACTTTTTATTTAAGACATATTCGAGTAATTTTGGCTCAAGCCTCACAAACCTATGGGGTAAATTCCTATATACTCGTATTTGAGAGGTTACACCAAAATTACTCGAATATACTTTAGATTAGTATGTGGGATAAAATAAAACTATAAATAAGTATAGTTATGTAATTTTATTTTCTGGAAGACAGATTGTTTTATAAATTATACATTATTATTGATGTCTTTTATTGCTTTTGTACATAATATTTCCACGCTTGTTACTGATATATTGTCAGAGAGTTATTCTTCACATAACATTAACGTAAATTTAAATCAGCGAAATTCTCATGATGAAAACTTAACTCAGCCCAAATACGTGATCTGAAACAGATACAATTCGAGTCAATATAGTAATAATCCCTACAAATAACGGCCAATAAATTCAAAATGTTTATAGACTTACCACAATACTGTCATAAGTTTTTCTTTTCCTATCATAGGAAACCTGCAGACAGTGATCAGATGATTTTGTGCTTTTTATTTGCACAACACTTAACTAACTTTCGATGATGATGACAAATCGTGTAAAACTTTGAAATAACAATTTATTTATATTCAATATCTTATACTGAGTTAACATCCCACAAAAAATATTTACTGTATATTCACGACGATATTATGACTGTGTATTCACCTACATACGAAAATGAAGTCCATAATAACTGAATTTAAGCAAAAATTCATAGAAGTATTAAAAATCAATAATAAATATTAAAAACTAAACCTATGAACTAAATTTTAATAAATTTCAGAAAATATCTTCAATATGAAAGACGTTGACAAACAAAAATTATTTCTTCTTTAAAGTCATGGCTTCTTTTGATAGAATTCTGCTTATATTCAATAATTCGATTTTAATCAATTAATAGGTGAATTAATTGTGCAAATCTCAGAGTAATATGTATGTAATTATACTCTAATAAGCAGTTTTTAGAGAACCGGAGACCCTTTTTACTGGAAAAGAGGCATTCCATCTAGTCCTCAAGGGTGACAACGCATCTGCATTTTGATTTGCAAACGAGGATAGTTGTAGGTGTCTATGGGCCACAGCAACCACTTACCATCAGGTGGACTGTGTGCTCGTTTGTCACCCTATCCTATAAAAAAGCAACTAATAAAAAAGTTTAACACAGAATTAACATTTTCAGTTTTTTCCGATATAATATATATTTTTGTATCTCTTTTTTAAAATAGCAATCTGAAACAACGCGAAAGAAAGAAATAGCGATATCTTTTTCTCGCTTTAATTTTACACGCCCAATCCATACATAGATAAAATTATGATTGTGTGCAAGTTTCTCAGGTTTCATACCATTTCATACAGAGTTGTATCACTCTGACTCCCATGCATTTGAGAGGTTACACCAAAATTACTCGAATTTACTTTAGAGGAGCATGTGGGATAAAATAAAACTAAAAATAGGTATAGTTATGTAATTTTATTTTTTGGAAGACAGAATGATTTATACACTACATATTTTACCGTTTCATACATATAATTTTCACTATGGAAGTTGCACCAGCCTGGTTGTGAAAACTAATGAACCCGCGACGTGAGTTTTATTTACTTTCGTGATTTTATTACTCATAACAGGTTTGTAATGCATAAATCGAAAAGGTAAAGAGTTATTCTAACCAATATGTAACATTAATGGCCTGGAAGTTGACATATTTGGATTATTTTTACTTATATATCCATGTATGGTATACTACGAGTATCTATACAGTGCTACAATCGCTACTATTTGCCATTATATTTATTTGTATAGAATGCTATACAATGCTACAATTGCTGCTATTAACTACTATTTGCATTTGTATAGAATATTATAAATTGCTAATAACATGGTACTAACAAATTTTAATTGATTTGGTGGTTAATTGATAAGATTTCCGCGCAGTGCATCAATAACTTTTTCGCTTTTATTTGGGTGATGGTTGAGCTGCATGTTGCTTTCGTTTTGTTTTAGACTATAGCGTGTGTGTGTGTGTGTGTGTGTGTGTGTGTGTGTGTGTGTGTGTGTGTGTGTGTGTGTGTGTGTGTTTGTGTGTGTTTGTGTGTGTTTGTGTGTGTTTGTGTGTGTTTGTGTGTGTGTTTGTGTGTGTTTGTGTGTGTGTGTGTGTGTGTGTGTGTGTGTGTGTGTGTGTGTGTGTGTGTGTGTTTGTGTGTGTGTGTGTGTGTGTGTGTGTGTGTGTGTGTGTGTGTGTGTGTGTGTGTGTGTGTTTGTGTGTGTTTGTGTGTGTTTGTGTGTGTTTGTGTGTGTGTGTGTTTGTGTGTGTTTGTGTGTGTTTGTGTGTGTTTGTGTGTGTTTGTGTGTGTTTGTGTGTGTTTGTGTGTTTGTGTGTGTGTAACCCTCTCTATTTGAACGAAGTTGATCAGTAGATTTTGAGAAATCTCAAAAATAAAAATTTAAAAAAAATGTTTTCTTATAATAACTTTTAAATGAAAGATGGATTAGAGAATCAATCAGTTATTCCAAAATAATCAGCTCTTAAGCTCAAGAAACGCTGTCGAATGCTGCAAACCGCATCAAAATTAACGAAAATTTCAAAAAAAAAGTATTTTGTTCAAAGAACTTTGAAATTTCTTCTCGGATCTTTTTTGATGTAATAAATTAAGTATGAGCTTAAAAATATGCTTAAAAACAGCGCCGAATGCCGTCAACCTCGTCAAAATCGGTTGATTTCTTCGTGAAATATTCTATTTTGTAAAAATGAAAAACATGGGATTTTCAAAATTATGCTCTCGAGCTCTTCGACCTCAAAAAAGTCATAATAGATGGAATTAGGAGCGCTTTGCATTTGAAATTAGCGGGAAGTTCCAGGGATGGCCAATAGGTAGGGTATCCAGATGGTCAGGATTCGTCTGGATTCTCCCGACATTTTAAATGATCTCCAGACTCCCGACAAAACTCAAAATCTGCAGAGGAACAGCTTCTCGGAAAGTTAACGTATGGCCTTTAATTTAATAAAAACTGAGTTAGTAATTAGACTGAACTTCGATGTAAATTGTTTAAATTTTAAATCTTTTCTGAATAGTACTAAAAAGGATCCAAATTAGTGGACTTTAGCAAAGTCCAATGGCAAATGTGGTAACCTAAAAATTAAATATACTTAAATTAGTTTTGTTTAAAGTACTTTTTGTGGCCTTTTAATTAAAAAATAAATATTTTATTTTTAATATTTATTTCTCCCGACAACAGCCCCAGCATCCCGACATTATCAAAATTTGTCCAGATATTTTGGTCTCCCGATCTGACTAACCTACCTATAGGGTCAACGGTACTTTTTTATTTATGACTAGTTGTTCCTCGTTGACTTCGTCTTTTTTTTCGAATTTATTAGTTTATTACGCTTAGATTTCTTGGGTTTTAATTTTTAAGCGCGGAACCCTAATTTATTTTCTAAAATAAAAGTGGCCTAAGTTACTGTTTATACTCCTTATAAAGTCAGTCGAGAGACAAATATTTGTTTAATTCCGTCCAATAAAATCAGCTATTTCTTGGAAAGGCACCTAAGAATGAGGATGGTTAAAATTGGCTTTGGTGAAAGATTGAAAACTTATTTTACTTGTCTTATCGTCTTTTTTCTTTTTGTATGGGTATCGATAGTTGTTCCAAAAACCCAAATTTAGTAACTATCGTAAAAAAATCTCAGAGATTTTAAAATAAAATAAATAATACAATAGCATATTATGATTTTTATTTCATTTACAATGATTTTCAAATAATATACTGAACAAGCATGTCAATGACGTCATGTACGAAAAATATAGTAGGCGAAATAATAATATTGAGTTGCATTAAAAGAAAAATTAATAATTTAAATTGAAGTTATACTTACTTTGGATGTTTTGATATACTTGATTACCTTGACTGCTACCTTTTTTTGGACACCGACTGTACCACCTTCTTACTTAATTCTGCCACCAAATAGCAGTGCTTGCATAGCTGTGACGTTCTCAAGGATATAGGATGGCATTATAATTACACGCTATCAGGCATTCCATCTTAGTCCTCAGAAGTGACAATGTATGAGTAGCCTTCTTTGTTTGAAGTTGGCTGCAAGTGCCCAAGGAACTGCAGTAGCCACTTACCATCAGGTGGCCATAAGTTCGTTTGTCACTTCAGTTTTATAAAAGTAAGACATAATAGAACCCTTTACGATGTATCCGTAGTAGAGCCAGAGAAATCGATGTAGCCCAATAAGCTGAAGTGGCAATGGGTGGGCCACGTAGATCGATGAACCGACAATCGATTGAGAAGAAAGGTTTTCGAGTGGCAGCCTCGTACCGGCAAGCGGAGTGTGGGACATGCAGGAAGTCAACGGATTCATGTAGCTCACCGTGCTTTGTGGCATTACTTTACGGTTTAGGGACGCCTATGTTAAGCAGTGGACGTGTGAAGGGCTTAGGGACGCCTATGTTAAGTAGTGGACGTGTGAAGGGTTTAGGGACGCCTATGTTCAGCAGTGGACTTGTGAAGGGTTTAGGGACGCCTATGTTCAGCAGTGGACTTGTGACGGGCTTAGAAACGCCATGTTCATCAGTGGACTTGTGAAGGGTTTAGGGACGCCTATGTTCAGCAGTGGACTTTTGAAGGGTTTAGGGACGCCTATGTTAAGTAGTGGACGTGTGAAGGGTTTAGGGACGCCTATGTTCAGCAGTGGACTTGTGACGGGTTTTGGGGCACCTATGTTCAGCAGTGGACTTGTGACGGGCTTAGAAACGCCTATGTTCAGCAGTGGACGTGTGAAGGGCTGCAATGATGATGGCGATAATATAACGGGCAAGAAACTCGCCCGGAACGACCGGATTTCGCCAGCTTTTTGAAGTATCTTCCGACAAGTTCAGTGAGGTGATTAAATAACAAAGCAACATCTAAGTTAATCCAGTTTTAAATATTGAGCAAGATGTTCAATTTACGAATATGAATGTACTTTTTCTATATAAAAAGCATAATGCAAACATTCGCAAAGTTTATAGATTCTATTCCGAAACAATTCCCTATACAAATAAATATTTTATGTAAATTTAAAATAACATGTAGGAATTTTTCGGAATTTATTGAAATACTAGCTGACCCGGCGAACTTCGTACCGCCTAACAGTCAATTCTTTAAATTTTTTTAAATACTTTTTCTGCTATTTAGGACACCGGGTCAGCTAGTAAGATAAAAAAAGAAAAAAGAAAGTTATAAGTCAACAATTACATTATGTCAAAAAATAAAAATTACAATTTTTTTGCCTTCCCGGAACCTCTCCACTAACACTTAACTTTATGGTATGGTATTAAAGTTCAAATTGACTTTTAAGTATTATTACGAATCTTTTGTATGGGAATATAGAAAAGTGTTCTTTTTAGACTTTTTCAGGCAACTTTTTAAATTTTTCTCTCCGTAAGAACCATCTTCGTACTTCAATGAATAATATAAAAAGAGAATTATCGAAATCGGTTCAGCTGCTCTCGAGATTTGCGCTTAGCAACACATTCAGCGATTCATTTTTATATTATAGATGTACCGTTCCCCTGGCCTTGCTTTTTTAAATATTATACTACCTGCTTTTTAATTAGCACCTACTACAAACAGGAATGTGTTTACGTACTAGAATTGCTACTTCCTTACAACCTTTTATTATATTATTTATTAAAACAGATTATTTTTGATCAGTGATCAGAAATTGGTTAATTAATTAATTCCTTTTTTTATAGAATAAGGGTGACAAACAAGCACACAGTCCATCTGATGGTAAGTGGAGGCTGTGGCCCATAGTCATCTACATCTATCTTCGATTACGAATCAAAGTGCAGATGCGTTGTCACCCGTGAGGACTAAGATGGTACGCCTCTTTTGAAGTAAAAAGGGCAGCATTAAGCTGCTATTTTACGCTAGTATTCTGCGAGAGCGTGGTCCTTCCCCGGTCGAGCCGACCCATTCGTGCTACAACTGTACTACTAATATAGCTGCAGCATGCTCTACCACGTTAAAATTATATCGCGATAACGATTAAAGGCAATTAATAAAAAATTACTACGGTCTAGTGGTTGTTGTAGTGCGACTGCTGATCATGAGGTCCCGGGTTCGAATCTCGAGTCGGGCCAAAAAAGTCAGTTATTGAGTTTTTCTATCCAGAAATTCTCAGTAGCTACCCGGAGTCAGGAAGCTGGTGGTGTCTCACCCCGTGCCTCGGAAAGCACGTAAAGTCGTTGTTCCTGGGCCTGATCTCTCTCCGATCGTGTCAATTTACCGTTCCATCGGAATATGAGAGTTAGGGAATAGAGAGTGCACCTGTGCTTGCGCATACACTTGGGCACTGTAATCCTGTCCTGCGCCGATGGCTAGTCTCCGTTGAGGCTGACCACCGTGACCGAAATTCGGTCTGGAAGACATTATTTTTAAAACAATTGAATTTTTATATAATAAGGTGACCAACGAGCATCAGTCCACCTAATTATAAGTCTACATTTATCCTCGATTTAGAATCAAAATGCTGATGCATTGTCAACCCTGAGGACTGAGATGGATTGTTCCAGTAAAAAGGGTTTCCGGTTCTCTACACTCACCATTAGAAACACAGTCCTACCCCTGTCGAGCCGTCCCATTATGCTACAGCCATAATATAGCTAAAGCTTGGCTCCACCACGTTTAGTGTTGACAAGAACGTACGAAGTAGAAGATATAATGGAATGGTGAAAGTCATTCAATACAAGTTTCGAGTTCCACACCGACACGTTCACCATTCACAGTGACCGAGTAAATCCGGCTATCGTCGAGCTTATTATGTCTACTGTACTTCTAGCATATGTCAGAGGAGTCGCAGACACGATTGGGTACATATTGCAGCCGGTTTTCATTATTACACACTACATTGCGCTGAAGAAGATAAATCACATTCTAGGTAGCATCCATTCCTTCCTATTGGACCCACGTCGTGGCTGGACGTGTTTTATGTTAAATTAGTGCTTACTAAAATATTATATTTAATAAAATACAAGTTATTTCACAAGTACTAGGATAGCATAACGCGCGGCGGCTTACCGAAC
The DNA here is from genome assembly GCA_963668995.1 of Parnassius mnemosyne. Lineage (NCBI taxonomy): Eukaryota > Metazoa > Arthropoda > Insecta > Lepidoptera > Papilionidae > Parnassius > Parnassius mnemosyne. Next base: position 35,758,772 of record CAVLGL010000148.1, on the reverse strand, counting down.
AATTTACCGACACTTGAGGTAAGCCACGCCCTACAATCAGATTAACTGTCTATTTTACTTGATATCAGTGTGCGTGAATAAAAAATTTGTGGCAGTAACAAGCAGAAACTAATAGCGCCTGGAAAAATATTATAGCAATCTTGTATTTACACTACTTCTAACGCCTAAACCCTAAACCAAACAAAAGGAGAATGCTACTACGTTCACCTCATAAAGGAAGATCAGACAGACCCTAACAATTACCAAGAAAAAAGAGAAAACACCTCCACTCTTCATGGCGTCTTTTTTGTCTCAAGGATAACCCGAGACAAAAAAGACGCCAGAAAGACTTAACTAAAGACGACCTTATGTGTTTCAAAGAAGAAATTTATGAAATGTTAAGTAAATGGAAGTTTGATCAAGAAACATTCAACAGCATTGAAACCAAACTAAGTTATATAGTAAAGAAAGTAAAGTTATAGCCTATATACGTCCCACTGCGAGGCACAGGCCTCCCCTCATTTCTGAGAGGGTTTTAGGGCAACGAAGTGTCCGCCGCGCTGCCCCAATGCGTGTTGGCGAACTTCACATGTCTTCGAAATATTTTTTTTCTTATTTCTCAAGCATGCAGGTTTCCTCACGATGTTTTCCTTCACCGTCGAGCTCGCGGTAAATCAGCACTTAAAATTTCAATTAACAATTTCATTGGTGCCGGCGGGGATCGAACTCGGTTTGCTCGCGTATCTACTGTGAAATTTACAGCGAGCGCTAACCATCTGAGCTACCACGGCTCTATAACTATAATATAGAAAATATTTTCTATTATATAGAATAGAGCTTTACTGATATTGAAAAATCACTTCAACAATCAATCTCTCTAGCCAACAAGAAGACATGCGCCTTAAATACGATAATTTAAGTAAAGAATGTAAGCGAAATGAAGCATATATTCAAATTCTGGAAGAAAAAGTAGAAGAGCTCAAGCGTAACAACAATAGGGCTGTGGGGTCGGGTTTAGTATCAATGCATGCATCCCCATGCAATTTTTGCTGTCGGAGCTGCGTCAAAATATTTAAAATCATTTTCTAAAAATATTCGTAAATCACTAATTAATACCTGAAACGGAACTTAAATTACACTAAATTTTTACGTTTTTTAAGTTGCATCTTTAAAAATGCGTAAAATGAAATGCTAGGCCGCCATTTTGTTGACACTTACAGTGACAGATATACTTGACTTCGCGTCATAAGCGTCATTCCGTTGCTTCCGAGTTTACGTGAATGTGCTCCGTATCGTTATTATCTGCTTCTGCCTCCTCTTTTGGACGCCGATTGCTTGCTATTTTACGACGACTTCGCTGCGCCTTTGGACTCCGATTGGATTGCTTCTCTGGACGACCTTGGATTAATCACTGGACATTGATTTTGATTTATTGCGGTAGATTGATTGCATGCGTGCGTGCGTGCGTGCATGCTTGCGTGCATGCCTGCGTGCGTGGGTGCGTGCGTGGGTGCGTGCGTGCGTGCCTGCATGCGTGTGCGTGTGCGTGTGTGTGAGAGAGTGTGCGTTTGCGCGTGTATGTTCGTATGCGCGTGCGTGCGTGTGTGTGTGCGGATGTAAATAAAATTTTGTCGTACGATATCTTTAGAACGGACCAACCGATCGAAATTGGCGACACGGCTTCAAAGGTGTTCTTTGAAACTTCGAGCTGATTAGATTTTCAGTCGGTCGAGCCGTTTCAAAGATTTACAAAAAATTAAAATCTTTAAAAAAAACAAAATTTAAATAAAATATAAGCGGGAAGTACCAGGGATGACCTGCAGGGTCAACCGTTTTTCAGATCTTTTTATAATAGTGTAGTCAAACGAGCACGCGGTTCCCCTGACGGTAAGTGTTGACCGTTGCCCACGAACAACTGCAACACCAAGGAAATTCAAGTGCATTGCAGTTCTTTTAAAAAGTTGTAAGGTCGTTTCTTGAAGGTCCCTAAGTCGTAGCGGTCCAGAAAAATCGTCGGTGATAAACGACTATCTAATTGTATTTTACTTTTATATCTTTTAGCAATAATGTGTCTTGTCCACTATCATAAAAACTAGGACAGAACTAGTGGATTTAACTAAAAGGAAGCTTATAAACGTACCACTCATATTATCGTTTGTTGTTTTGCTAGGTGGTAAACTCCAGGACGTATTTCAATTAAAGCAAAGAGAGATTGGGGCCCCGGTTGCGTTCCGAACGAAGATTTTAAGATCCATCGTATACGCTGATGGTAACCACAGTGGTAACCGGCAGGAGTCCGGCATAATCTTTCCGTTTCCCGTGTGTCGAAGATATCCATGAGGATATTCCCATGATAAAAAAGGTGGTAGAACTCCTTTTCTGTGTAGTTGTCCATCGGTATAGGTTAGGTTAGGTTACCGTCTTACCTATCTCTGCCGCTAAGCAACAGTGCGTGCATTGCTGTGTTCCCATCTGAAGTGCATAAAGCGCTAGTACAATTATTAAAGGCTGTGGTGCATCCCATCTTAGTTCTGTGTTGACAACACACCTGTAGCCTTCTTTGTTTGAAGTTGTTTGCAGCCGCCAATGGGTTGCAGCTGCAGGAGCCACTTACCATCAGTTGAACTGTAAGTTCGTTTGTCACTTCAGTTTTTATTTAAAAAAAATGCTTTTCAAGAATATTTTGTCTAGCATACATAACTTGAAATAATTGCTCAAACTACATCGGTAGCTTATGATTGATTGAGAAGAACACTGAAGCACAGAATAAATAATAGTACTACGTTACTAAAGTCGGAACGCCGCTCAATTATAGGAGGAAAATATTTTTCTTGGGCATGTCGGTGTAAATAAACAGGCATGTAAAATTGTTTCCTAACTTTCGGCACCAATGTTTGATGTCATGCCCGCCACTCACGGCTCTTGTATATAGGTACATTTGCTCCGTAATTATAGCTGTATAAACCAACAACCATCACGACAAATGAGATAAATTAAAAAATTATGATTGTGAGAATCATTAGGAAAGTGAGATAGTCAACGGAGAGATGCTTAGCGTAAACCTGCTTTCTAGTTGATGCAGCTGTAAACGTTTATTGTTTTCCTTTTGCGACGACACACTTTGTTGTAGAGACGTCGTCAGTTTGCTTCAGACTCCCACGGCAAGATTATCAATTACAAATACAATCACCAAGCACCCCACCAAGCGCCGTGCTTCCGTCGCCGTGCGGTGCTCACACCGATATCACCACGCGTCGTCGTTACCAGTGTTGTGTGCGTTTTCACGGGCCTCGAACTTCGTTTACACAAAACAATCGAAGTGTATAAGATCGCGTTTGAGAAGTAATAATTGGAATAAATAAATGCAATTGGTAAGTTTTTTAATGTTCTCTAAATTATTTAAATATAAAATAAATACAGAAATATTATTAATTTCGCATATTTATGATTTTTTTTTGCAAAAATACTTACTTTTACTTTTTAAAACATATAGGTACGTATACGTATAAGTGGCCTTTGCCCAGCAATTAAATCATTACACCAAAATGACCTAAGTACTTATTTATTTTGAAAATTTGTATGGTAAATTGTTACTTTTAAATTAACCGAAGATTTTAATTTATTTCATTTCATTATTAATTTTTCTGTAAAGAATAATGAAATGAAATAAAACCTATCTCCATTGCACTGAAATAGCGATCCCCCATAGACTGCCTCATTGGGGGGATATTTACCATAGTTGTCACGCTTGGCTGGTGGGTTGGCAATAGCGGTATTTATTACTTGAGTTATTATTAATTATTGTCAAGACAGTCTTGACGTTTTAACTTTTTTGAACTTCTGTAAATCTAATACTTAACTGTAATTTTTATAAAATGGTTCTGTTTTTGAGCAAGGGTTGCTTGAGGGACGATAGAAACGCGAATCATTTAATCTAAATTGATATTTAAAGGTGGACCTTTCAGAGATTTCACAATAAATCCGTGTCATCTTGTTTTTTTATTGGGAAATGTTGAGAATAAATTTTACAAATTCGTTTTTATTTTTATCATCTCTAATATATAAAAATTAATTTTAGATTGTTCGTATTTTATGCGCTGACATACCGTTCATCAGATTGCACTAAAACTTTATCAACAGCTTGCACTTGCGCGAAGGTTATAGGTATAGTACAATTAACTTACCGTAGGTGGCGCGCGTATCGCACGAACAAATTTATTTGAAAGATATATATGTATATCATTCAATTTTAATAAATGTATTGTCATTCTTAATTAAATATAACTCTTCCAAATTTAAAATAATATTTCCACATTTATTTCTTTTGCGGCAGCAACGCGCCGGGTACCAGCTAGTAAGAAATTTTATCAAAATCGAACAGTTCAATCGCCCGCCCCGGCCAATGCCCGCTTTCAGCGACACTGTGGCCCATATTTCGGTGTATTTATAGGTACTCTGTGGTAGTGCCCGCCAAGACATCATTAACGTACAGTACCTATAGGTTGTTTTATTTTGTTCTCCCCTACTAATTCGCTGGACAATTATTGTGGGGAGGTAACTTTTTCATACCTACACATCTTACTATAAGAGGGCCTTAATGTTTGAAACAAGTTTGAAATCACTTCGACCTGTACCAGGTTCCAGGGCCACACTTTTTGATTGAGGAAAATAATTATGCGGGTGCAATATCCAAGTCATGGTTTTCATAATTACTCATTTTATATTTTCTTTATAAAACTGAAGTGACAAACGAACTTACACTCCACCTGACGGTAGTTGGCTACTGCTATGGACACTCGCAGCTAACTTCATACAAAGAAGGCCAGAGATGCGTCGTTACCTCAGAGAACTAAAATGGATCATAGCCTGAAATCAAAAACTTCTAGGTATATTCATATAGAAATCTTTGGCAGAAATAGCTAGACAGAGTAAAAATAAATAATCATACTTAAGACAATAAAGTAAGTATGGAACAAAAACAAAACGTAAAATATGGTATGAACATAGGGTATGAATGCTAAGTGGCATTAAGTCCGCCCTTTGTAACCTTAGTAAAATAAAGTTTTTAAATAAAATTAATAAATAAAACAATATGTATTACCTACATATACGAGTAGGTTAAGTTATCTCTAATCTAAAGAATATTATTGTTTTTGAAAAACTATTCGGTTTATTATATTATAGATTCGACTAATAAGATTTACTAAAGAAAATCAAGTAGGAGTAGGTATCTATAAATTTTACTGCAATACCTACCCTCTTTTCACAACCGTTTTGCAAATTGATTTATAATCGGTTTTATTTTTAGATAAAAAGGTATTATATTTTATCAAGCTACCTACTAATTATCCAAAATATCTAAATTATATCTTTATTTACCTAAGATATTTGTTGATAAGTAACATAAGTATTTGTTATTCAAAATATTGATTGATGGGATGTAACAAATAACTTCCACAATTGAATGCCCAAATGTAATATAAAAGTATGAACTTTTTAAAGTTTATAAATTGAAGTGTGAAACTTGCCGTGTTGCAGTATAAAGAAACTAATTCTCCATTTCGTACCGTGGGTACGTAGTACTATTATTATTTATTCTGTGCCGCGGGTGTCGTAAGAAATAACTCTGGGAAATCTCAGACTAATCTTACGCTAGAAGTAAAATACCTAGATCGACTACCTAGCGGCGTGATTGGTAACTACGCTGGCCCCAAATTTGCAAGCGCCCGCTAAGCGAGGCGATTACGACAGGTCCACCCTACAATGTAAGATTCCCATGTCCACAGTGCACAAAAGTGAACTGTAACGGACTGATTAAAATGAGATTCATTTCATTAGTGTATTATATATAACGTTTATCTGGCTGGATGGGTCCTCAAAATTTCAAGCATGCGTGCAACTTCAACTCGCTTTCTGCCGTGCCGGCAAATACGAGTACTATACAGCAAGCTAGCCGGCATCATTAAATTATTGACTAAATTTTGCTTGTTCATAGTTACACGTTTTTTAATAAAGCTCGTTCCATTAATCAACTTATTTATTTTATTACTTTCATAGTTTAATTATAAAAATAAGAAAATATAAATTTAAAGGTCGCTTTAGGAGTATAAAATTACCTTATAAATAACTATCTACTAATTGCTTATTTGTACTTTTATTCATTATTTGTCTGTCACAAATAATGACTGAAACATAATATAAAGAAGCGTCAGTAGCCTAATGGCAGGGCTCGCACCGCGAACTCGAAAGGTCGTGGGTTCGAATCCGCCATTCGACTGTCCTGGAGCCATGACAAGCGGGACGAATAAGGCAAATCTTCCCTACAACGGAAAAGTGCTATGTTCTCCTTTGTCCTGTTAGGTGTATTGTAATTGATCTCTGACGTTTCGGTCGAACGAAACACTCTGTTTTAGAAACCGCTCCCCATTTTTATACAAATGATAATTGTTATGTTAACAAAACACAAAAATATTGTAATACTAGCTGTTCCGTTATAAGTACCGTATATACTTTCATGTGCAATTAGTAAAAAGCTGTAATTTTAACATTACAAACAGACACTTCAATTTTATTTATTTGTATAGATTCTTTGGACGGTATCTAAACAATTAACTGCAAATGGTGTATAGTACGAACTGCTACAATAATATATTTTATTCGAAATAAAAGTGAACAACAAATTGGCTGCCAAAAACAAATTATGCACATTTGTTGGGTATACGTTAAAGCCATAGACTTAGCCTCCATCTACGGGTAAAGCTTAAAGCACACACCAGAAAATACGCGCACTTAAGTTCTTGACGGAACTGCGAAGGCCACAGAATACAATTACTCTCTCGAAGGCCGTGTGCACTGAGTGTAGTCGTAGTGCATCACAGTGACATTATTGTCAAAGACTAGCGCAGTGCAGATTTGAAGTGTGCAGGTTTGAAGGTTATTAAAAATGCAAGTGTCATTATTTTTACATCGCCGAAATGCGCAAAACGTACGCGTTCGCTTTGTATGAATTTAACATCGGTTATCTTGGAGGGGAAACAGTGCTCCGGTAGTACCCAGAATGTAGTGATTCCTAGAAAAAAGGCATCGATAACACTCTAACGCCAATACGCTCCAACCAACCAACAAATAAGATAATAACAGTAATGATAGCTTGATTAACTAGTAGCTAGCTAACTTACTATGCTACTGCTATGAAAGTATAGATGAGCTAATGTGGGGCATGTCAGCCAAAGAAAGCCGCTCGAACGAAAAACGCGATCAAAAAATTATGCTTCCTGTCTCTGTACCTTTGACCCATTTAAAAAAACGAGCTCAATATACAGGCACAACATAAGGCAACTGACAAAGTTGGAGCACAGTTGGAGGACGCATACGTAGATTGGATTACCTGTGTCGGTAATTAATAGAATCTGGCGTTACTTTGCGAAAATCCATTATATTGAAGTGTTAGAACTTAATTTTACCTGTGTTGGACCTCATGCCTGGCTGTATCGTCTAATGTTCCTGGCGGTGGCAGTAGATTGCTTTGACCCATCATAGTACATTTGCTCCGGCGGAGAGCCTTCAAATCACGAAAGACCTTCACTACCGCGGGTCTGGGAATTAGTAGCTCGCCCGTTAAAGTTTTTTGTAACGAATGACATACGAAAGGAAATATACATACTTTTATTTCTCAAAGCAACAGTGAGAGTCATAAACCATGATTATGCTTTCTGCTGGTGTAACCAAAGTGCAATTTAAATTAAAAACGAAAAGGACAAGTGGTAAAGTTAAAAATTTTGTACAATTGACTTCAATATAAATTATTAAAGATAATTCAATAACTACTGGTCAGACTTTCATCAAATTTATATGAAACTACACTAGAAGTGCCAGCTTTCAAATAAAAAAAGAATCATCGAAATCGGTTCAACGAGAAAAAAGTAATGAGGTAACACACATAAAAAACATACAGTCGAATTGAGTACCTCCTCCTTTTTGAAGTCGGTTGAAAAACCTGCAATACTTATTAGATCTAAGCACGATCTGGACAGGATTCTTAAAATTTGTAACAAACAAATCACATTTTTCATGTATGAAACATGATAATGCTTTGCTTCACCTATACTTTTTTACGTGGTAGAGCGATAGCTATAATACTGGTATAGTTGTAGCACGAATGGCTCGATTCGACCGGGGAAAGACCACGCACTCACAGAATACCAGCGTAAAATAGCAGTTTAACGCTAATGTGTTTCGTATTGTGAGTGTAGAGAACCGGAGATCCTTTTTACTGGAAACGAGGCATTCCATCTTAGTCCTCACGGGTGACAACGCATGTACATTTTGATTCTTAGTTGAGGAAAATTGTAGATGTCTATGAGCCACAGCTTCCACTTACCATCAGGTGGACTGTGTGTCCGTTTGTCACCCTTATCCTATAAAAAAAAAACTAACCCTATATCGGACTTTTTTATTGATCTTTAGCGTAAATGTAAACTAGGATTTAAAAGTAACAAACGAATATATATATAAACGAACATACAAAAGAATAAAAAACCCCAACCCGTGAATATTCTGGAAGTTAATTAAATATTTTTGGGGGAGTCAAATTCTCCATGTGTGGTTATTTCGGCATTATAGATATCAAAAGTACAAAAAACAAATATATGCACGGTACGATTACTGTGTTTACGCGGATCCAATTGAAGCTGTTTTAAAGTTGAGAAGGAATCAAAATGCAGGTGAGGGACAGTCAAAATACGCAATGATATTCTAATATATTAAAAATCATTGCGGCGAGGTCGAGGCGCAAGTGCATCGCATGAAGTAACGATTGACCGGGCTTCAACTTCAAAACATTTTATCTAAGTAAAACCACGAAAACACATTCACGGGCGCTATTCATAAAGCAAGTCATAAATACCTTCATGAAAACGAGAAATTAAACAAATTGGCCTCTAAAAAGCTTGGCGTGCTCAACAGAGCGAAACAGTATTTCATGCCGGCACATCGCTTGCAACTTTACAAAGCGCAAGTTCGGCCCCACATGGAATACTGTTTTCATCTCTGGGCCGGGGCACCCCAGTGCCAGCTCCTTCCACTTGACAGCATCCAGCACAGAGCGATTCGAATCGTCGACGACCGAGTTCTCTCTGATCGGCGCGATACACTGGCACTGCGTAGAGATGTTGCATCTCTTTGCATATTTTATCGCATCTATCACGGGGAGTGCTCTGAGGAATTGTTCGGACTAATTCCAGCCGCTCAATTTCACCATCGCACATCGCGACAAAACTCGCGTTACCATCCATACCATCTGCATGATTGGCGGTCCACCACTGTGTGATTTAGAAGAAGTTTTCTCCCTCGCACAACTTCCTTGTGGAATCAATTACCACCAGCGAATTTTCCGGACCGATACGACTTAGGAACCTTCAAGAAAAGAGCTTACACCTTTCTAAAAGGCCGGCAACGCATCTGCAATTCCCCTGGTGTTGCGGTTGTTCATGGGCGGCGGTAGTCACTTACCACCAGGTGAGCCGCATGCTCATTTGCCCCCTATACTATAAAAAAAAGTTGAGGAGGAATCAAAATGCAGGTGAGGGACAGTCAAATACGCAATGATATTCTAATATATAAAAAATCATTGCGGTGAGGTCGAGGCGCAAGTGCATCGCATGAAGTAACGATTGACCGGGCTTCAAGTTCAAAACATTTTATATAAGTAAAACCACGAAAACACATTCACGGGCGCTATTCATAAAGCAAGTCACCTTCATGAAAACGAGAAATTAACATTTAAAATGTATGCAATATATAATGCATTTTTTATTATAAAAAATCGGAGGTTATTAATACGACTGTAGGTATGTTTTTTTTGTATAGTATGTATGTTACGCGATATCTTCGCCACTTGTGAATCTTTTGTAATAATTTTTGAATATTTTTCCTTATATATTGCAAGAGTAGTTCCATTTAAATTTTAAGAAAATATTACTTAAGAGTGGAATAATAGGAGATGAAGTTTTTAACGTAACTGCTTAGACAACATTCTAGTTGTTTCCTTGAGCTTGTGATACTCCTTAGTAAAAGAAAAGAAATCAAAAAATAAAACTTTAAATAAAAAGCACCTGAAAACCGACTTTTAGAACCGACCGTAGTGTATCGAAGTATTCTAACTCCCGCCTTCAGAAGCTACTATGTTGGAATTATTTTATTGTTTTTAGATTTTTAGTTCTTTGAAGTCGGTCGATGATTCTCGTAATTGTCAACATGGGGCAAAAGGCTTGCATTTCTCGTGACATTTGCAATAAACAATAATAACATATCAAGAAATTAAAGAACCCCTTAAACTTCATAAAATCGAGAAAAAAATATTCCTATGTATTTATTTACGACTAGCTTTTTACCCGCGGCTTCGCTCGCGTGCGCTTGAATTTAGGGACATCATTAAATGCTGTTCCGTGTCAAATTAAGAAATATTCGATCACTTTTAGAGTCACCTTGGTCACCGTCTATGTCTCTATGTCTGTCAGAGATTTTTTTCATTCTAAAATACTATTAGACGTAGATGATTGGTAACATGCTACAAAACACGTGAATATACTCCTACTATTTTTTATATATGGCGTGTCTTCCGAATCCGATGTATCCATAAGAAAGGTAAATAGTCTTGAAATCAAAATGTATTATTATTATTTACATTTTACTCTTTACATATATATATATTCATAGTTAAAGTAAATTTAGTTTTAACAAAGTAATATAATGTTTATTTGAGACATTTAATTCATATCATTGGTCCTATTTAATATTGTTTGGCACCATAAAAAGATATAGATATTTTTATTTACTTCGAGTAGACTTGAAAATTTCATAAATACAGTTCTATAATAATGAATACCACACATGGATTAAAACTTATGTTACGGGTTTAATACGCATCTTAACTCCTTACCGAATGAAAGCACCAAAGCTCCAGGAAGTCTAAAGTATGTAAACATGTTTAGTATCGTCCCAACAATTATATACAACAAATCCTTGCAATAGAACACCGAATCCTACCAATGATTATTCGCGAGGCTATTGAAATTAAAAATATCCTAATTTTAATAGTGAAGATGGCTGAGTGCTACTATCTGCTAAGGACTCCATGATTAATAAAATTAAATTCAAACTTCTACTGCATTTTAACTATTCTATTTTAACTATGACATCAAGTCGTCAAACACCTCAGTTCTGCCACCCCTCTCGTGACCATGGGTGCTGTAAATTGCCCAAACCATCTGGAATTTAAAAAGTTAAAATTAAACGCGATAAAATCCTTAAAATTACTTTTATTCCTTATAAATTTTATACACAGTGAACGTGAGGAACACTATACTCATGAACGGGAATAGAAAAATGTTCGGACTGTTGAGGCGGTGAAAGAAAATCCAACACATCATATCGTCCCGTCGTAAGAGGCGACATAGGAAAAAAATAGTAGATGGTATGATCTGCATCATCTTCTTGACAACAGATCAAAATAATAATAGCTGCGGTTGCCAACCCGCTACTATAGCAAATATCCAGCTACATGACAATTTATGGGGAAGGCCTATGTTCATTTCAGTGGACTTTTGATAGGCTGACGATAATGAGTTCTACTTATCTTTGCAAGCCTTAATATTTACGGAAGAGCGAAAACATAAATTATCATACCCGAAAACACGAATGAAATAAAAACTGCATATATTGCCCCATGAAAAGTAAAAAAGCAGCTTACATACATGCTACTACTGGGCACAGGCTGTAGAGTTTTTGGCCAAAAAAGAGTTCGCTGCACTGATTCCAACGCGGGATGAACGTAATGTAAATGATTCAATTATTTACATCGTATATTCAGTAGCATTGTATTATTTCATTTTATCAATGTCTTGCCATTTTAATTTATTTAGAAGTAAGTAGGTGGCGCTAATATTACATGAAATAATGAAAGCCAAAACCATACCATCTCATAATATCAGCAATAGAAACGAACATTTATTTATTATATCAATAAGGGATAAAATGATGTCAATTCTCTTAAAAGTTCTATTTCTGTTAAAATAAGCTACTCGTATCAGCGCCGCTAGCGGTGAAAAACGATAATGATATCGTCATATGACCATATTATGAAATAGCAACGTTGTGTTTAGTTACTAATAACTTCAAAAGATTTCTATTCATTGATTTGGTCAAGCTATATAATGACACGGTCATCAAATAGTATTAAATACACATTCATTTCAGTCATTTTTTCAGTGTTTTCACGAAATGATAGACTACTTTATGATATAATATGATCAATTCTACGATCTGGCCACGACTTACATAAAAATCTCTTTAATAAAACTATGATGATAATGAAAATTCTGCAACAATTGCAGACAGACCAATTTTTATCACTTTACATATATATTAGTAATTGAAATAAATACCTTATCAATTTTCATATTTTTGATAGACGTCACAATTATCTATTGAAATTATTACACTTTTAAAATAAAATAACAAAAATACTAAAAAACTGAACGTTACAATTTTTTAATAATTTTAAAAATCTAATAATTTAATCATATAAATGTAAGTTATTTATATTATTTCATTTATTAGTAACTGAAGGCAAAATATAAAACTTTTTCCATTTGATGATAGATGGCGCTGTTTTGAATACGAAATCGGTGTAGTTTCAAATTATTTTACCAAGTTATAACTATATTTTAAACTTTATTTACAAATATGGTAATATGGTATTTATTTGAAAAACACCCATCATTCCGCCTATATCTAAGATACAACAGAAAATTAACATCTAAAGGAAATTAATATACTTAACCATCCTTTTTTTAAGTTCCGTAATCGGATAAAAAGTAGCCTATAAGTTGCCCCGGATTAATGACTACCTACATACAAAATTTCATGTAAATCGGTTCAGTAGTTTTTGCGTGAATCCGGAATACACAGACAGACAGACAGACAGACAGACAGACAGACAGACAAAAATTCTAAAAACCACAAATTTGGCTTCAGAACCCTTTATTTAGTCCCCTGGACTTGTTTTTTCAAGAATATATTAGAATTACAGACACGACTTTTCTACAGATTTATTATATGTATAGATACTAATAGCAAAATCAGATCCAAAAAAAAATGTTATATAATTTTCACACAATTTTTACACAACTTATATTATTACATTTTTCATTTTTTTCCAATGAAACTGAAAACTTTATCGGCGTTTTTTATTTTTTCTGTTCAAACTTTTTGATTTATATTTAAGTAAGATGCACAATAAATGATAAAACTATTGTTTGCAAACCGTAATTCAGAAGCAATTATGACGTTTTGGAATATTACAATTTGGCAATTAAGTAAATTATTTCGTTACCTCACAACTGAATGTCCTTGATTATAACAATGCAGATTTTGTTTTTATAAATTTATACATATCATATATTTCCCGTAATAGAAAACGTTTCATTTATTATTTCTAGGACCTTAACGCAAGTCGTAAACGCGACTGCTAATCATGAGATCCCGGGTTCGAATCACGACCCGGGCCAAAAAAACCGTTATTAAGTTTTCTGTCAAGAAATTCCCAGTAACATCACGGAGTCAGGAAGTTGGCAGTGTTTCAACTCGTGCCTCGGAAAGCACGTCAAGCTATTTGCCCTGCGCCTGATCTCTCTTCGATAATAAATACAAAATTGTTAGAACTCTAGTATCTAGTAGACTTTTCTTTCAAATCCTTAAGGCAGGTTTAGATGGCATGATAGGCGCTCGTACGCCATTACCATTTGGTACGATATGGCATACTCCAAGAAAAACCAGCGCAGCGTTAGATTCAGGCCTAAGCTTAAATTTATTTGAGTAAGTACCAGCCTCTTACCTATTCCGGCCCTCAAGCAGCTGTGCACCTTTTTACATGGAGATATGCTTACGCATACCCACCTCGCGGGGGCAAGGATGGTTTATGTCGAACTCGCACTGACTAAAAGCCCATGGTGTTTCGTATGTGTAGTGCACATACTGCTTTGTTCCGATTTGAAGGATAAGGGAGTCAATATACAGACTTCGAGGCACATCATCTTAGACTTCAGGGATGACTAAGCATATTATGTAGCCCTCTGTTTATTTTGAAGTAAGTATTTGAAATTGGTTGCAGATATCGATGAGCTACGGTAGCACTGGGCATACCTGGACTGTTTATTTTTTATATTGTTATAAAACCTTAGAATCAACACCGGTTTACAAAAACAAAATCTTCACAAAGAAGAACCGACCGAACCGATCTTTTTCAACCCATGATTAAATTAATATTAAATGTCTACTAATATTTTTAAAACGGCTTACTTCCATCACGTCGTTGTTCTCAATATGTAGTAATATAGATATATTTTATAGTACGTCTTTTTAAATTCATATTTAACAATTTAAGCTTATTGTTTTTGTTGCGTTATAATAACTTACAATTTTTGTATATGATGGCAAGTGGCTGCTATGACCCATAGACGTCTACATCTATCCTCATTAAAGAATAAAAATGCATATCTGTTGTCACCCGTGAGGAACAATATGGAATGCCTTTTTTCCAGTAAAAAGGGTCTCCGGTTCTCTACACTCACCATACGAAACACAGCAGCGTTAAGCTGCTATTTTACGCTGGTATTCTGTGAGAGCGTGGTCGTTCCCCGTTCGAGCCGACCCATTCGTGCCACAACTATACTACCAATATAGCTCCAGCATGGCTCTACCATTTATTTACAACATATAATCAACATATAATTATAAGTTTATATGTGTAAATACAAGAAGTGTTAAAAAGGTGCCCAAATTTTTTAAATCCTATAAAGTTAAAGCATTAATGACTAGAAAATTTCGTAGTAAACTCTGTTCGACAGTACTGTTTCCTTTACACAATATTTAATGCTCCATAAATTTTATTACTTATTCAACTTTACAAGCGATTTGACGGATTGACGATCGCGGATGTCTTCGCACCTTTGACACATAACCTTTGGCTGCTGGCTGTATTTATGTTACAAAACAAAATGCATGTATTTTTTAAAAGAAATAGTGTAATAGTAATAAAATTTATGTGTATTTTAGTGTGTAAATGTCTTAGCGTATTAATTTAAACAATTTCATTCAAAGTGGCCGCCTTTGGTTTTAATACAGGTCTTTCTTGTACCTGGCTTCAAATATATCGCGACACTCTGCCAGTTCTTCTTCTGGGAGATTTCTTCAGAAACTTAATGTCGAACAAACGTTTTGAGCAACTTTTAGTACTGACTACAAATTGTAGTTGAACAGATTCATATTTAACTGGACGAGGGCTCAGTTTTCAGTCATGAAGTCGGGAACATTGTTCTCGAGCTAGGTTTAAGGTTTTCGTGTAACCAGGAGCAGAGCATTTTTTTATGTACGAGCAGCTGTGCAGGTCTAGAGAGATCAGTATCACTGCGACCTAAAATATCTATTGTGATTGCTGCTATGTCTACAATTCACTGCTAAGCCCTACGTCCTCAATGAATAGAAGGAGTTGCTTAGCTGTGAGTAATTTCACTTCTTCTGGGTGAAGTATATAGTTTCCCAGATGAGTGCTGCGCATTAAGGGTCTGCAATCTGTCAGGATGTGTAAAGGTGTTTCCTCCTCTAGGAAGCAAAACCGGCACATCCTTGAGTTGCTTAGTCCCAGGATGGACATGTGCTTCTTAAACCAACAGTGTCCTGTCAGGCCTCTTACCAGAGAGTATATCAATTTTCAAAAAAAATGTAATATTTGTGGCTTTTTGGTAGCACAACCCCTAACAAACAATAATTGATGCAGGATGATGACCGTGTTGAACTTTTCCAACAAGTTCTGAGACTGGTATAGAGGGTTATTTTTAAAAGAGTAGCCAAATTTTAAACTTAAGTTCATATAAATATTGATATGCCGTTATTGCAGTTTTTGAAAATACGAGTAAATAAGGAAGGCTTCTTTTATTTGAAATTATCTCAAATTGAATGTGATGTATGTGCAACACCGTTTTTGCCTGATTATCGACCCTTATGAATGTGTTCGTGCGCAGTTAAAATAATGAGTTACCACGCATTTTGAATTTAAAACATAAAAAGGACAGAATGTTTGAAAATTTTTTAATTACTTTTTCTTCACCATTTGCCTATATTACTTATTCTGAACCTTCTCTGCAAATTTGGCCGGTTATTGCAAAATAACCCTGTATAGCTGTGAGCACACTCTTTGTCATTTTGTGATATTATTTTATATTTAGATTTTTTAAAGATGGCTGTTCCTTTTTATTAAAAGTTAATTTTTGCATGTTGTAGTGCTTTTTTTTTTCATCCGCAAAGAGCACATTCATGTATCTTCCGCCAACATAATATCTGCACAACAAGGATTTTTGTTGACCGCCGCCGAACTACTTTAGCACCAGGGGAAAAGCAGACTTGGCGACGTCTTCAAAAGTTAAGTAAAGCGTAGAATGAGTTTGGTTCTGGAAGGTCCCTAAATCGTGTCAGTCTGGAAAAATTACCGGTGGTAAACGGTTCCACAAAGAAGTCGTGCGTGAAAGAAAGCTCCTAGTAAATCGCACAGTGGTAAACTGCTAAGCACCTAGATGTTGTGGATGGTATCGTGAATTTTATCACAATGTGCGTTGTTGGAATTTGGCGGCTGGAATTAATTTGAACAATTTCTCTGAGCACTCCCCGTGGTAAATGCTACGAAGCTTCACGTCTTGTGACAGGATCCTAGCGGGAATCTTCATTTTATGCGATAACACTTTTTGTTCCTTTATACTGTTTCATCGAACTCTGGCTTTGATAGAGTTCACAGCATGTCTGGTCCCAGCAGCACGGGTGCCTTCCGCAGAGAAATTGTTGGTATACCTGTAGATAGTGCAATAGACAAACATACGGCTAATACCTAGCTTTTGAGGAGTCTTGAAAATGACTGACGGCTCCACTTTATTATGCAAAGCAATCATTGCTATTCTGTTTACTCAAATTCCATAATGTTATTAGGAAATCACGCTGAAAGATAAATCGATCGAAGTTTCTTACATAAACGCAATCCAAATTTGAATTTAGAATTAATATATATATATATATATATTTCAAATTTAATTTGCAACAATTATTATTTTTATGACCATAATTATGTGATGATTATACATTACACATTATAATTATAAATATACCGAGTGTAATGTATAATTGAACAAAAAATATTATAAATTACCACTACTAATTAAAAAAAAATTACGTCTTCAAACACGTTATGAAGTATTCCGCTCAAGGTTTCAGTTAGCTTTTTATAATAGTCAATAGAATGACATTATAGTCATTATAGAGAGATCAGCCCCTCATTACTTCACCCATAACAGCGTAGCAATGCCAACGTTTGCAAGTACAAAGATCAAGTTCATACTTTATCAAGTTATGAGGTGTTTTTATTGTTGTTTTAAAATTATTTCTCCAAATAAATAATGCTTCCGGTGATTACGTAAACAATGAGATTTTAAGCTACTACCCCCTTGAATAAGATAAAGTAATAAAATATTTTTATTGGTCCAACAATACCAGTGGTGCTAGCGGGTATCGAACCCAAGTTGATCGCGCACTATTAATTTAAAGCGTGCGATTAGCTCCTGGGCTAACATGACTCCTCACACGAAAAAAATAATATTATAGTTATTTAAATTTATAACTAATTACTTTTTGCGATGATGAATTGCTAAATTTATTAGTTTATAAAAAGATAAAGAAATAAGGATCATAATATTATGTACCTAAATCTTATTACGAAATACATACGTACGACTCTTGCCAACTTGATTCTGATGTGTTGCTGATAGTTAGTTTGCTGATAGTCACTTTTTTGTTTACTGTAATTTGAATGAATACGTTTATTTAATGTAATTATTTTTATTTGCGTCATACTCTTATGAAACATTTTTAACGTGTTTTTCATTTAATCTGGTAACTTTGAGGCACCCGTAACTTTAACTTGAACTATTCACATATTGTTTCAAATTTTATTATTTGAAAATTCGACTTTGATTGGAAGTTGCTTACAAATTTATGTTTTTTTCAATTGAGTTTAATTTATTGGGATGTATGATAGATAATATTGAAAAATAATAACATCGAATTTTTTAGTATTATTTTTACTAATGTAGAGATGCACCATTATTATCTTTATATTATTTATGCTTTGACCTTTAATTTAATCATGTAGGAATAAAAATATTTACGTATAAAATTAAAATTGCTATGGCGCGAGAACACGTTTCAATTTTTGTCTATTATAGATTATAATAATTCGCGGTTGTCTAATCCCAGGCAGGAAATACTTGTTATAACTATTTACAATCCTGTTGTTTTAAATATCTAGCTGAGGCTGATTTCACACAATGTTCAGAACAAATTTATGAGATTGAAGAAAGTATGTAATGAAGTAGACTCAGTATTTATTCTTGGCGATTTTAATGCTGACCTAGGTGAGCGATTCGGTAAAAATCATTCAATTTTTGTTCTGAACAATGCTTGTTTTGTGTTGTTATTGAAAACCTGGGATTCAATTCAGACAATTATATTTACATTAGTGAATGTTATGGCTCTAAAAGTTGGTTAGATCATATCTTCATAACTAAACCTTCCTATAATTTCGTCGTTAGTCTAAAAATTCATAACAATATATTTAATGAGATCATTTTCCAGTAGAAATCTTGCGTAAGTTAAATATAGTAAAGCCCATATGAGGTGACAGGCAGAAGGAGTTAAAAAAAATCAACAATAAATTATATTTATACTGAAGTCGGTTGTATTTTTTTTTATTTTACCACTTGTATACAATAAGGGTTATAAACTGTGTATACAGTTCATGTCATGGTGAGTGGATACTGTGGCCCGTCTACATAATATATCCTTTCGATTAAGGATCAAAATGCGTTTCCATCAAAAATAGTTTCCATTTCTCTACACTCACCATGCGAAACAGTGTAGTGTTAAGCCTTTTTTTATAAAGGGAGTCAGACGGGTTAAACCGATGAGAAGACTGTAAAATAAAAATAATAATTATATAAAAGGGCTCAAATTTAGTATTACATGCTTTTAAAAGTGTTCCTCGTGAGGAAAGCTATATTTACTAAGGAATGAAATATTTCGATGACATGTACAATCCGCCAGAAAAACGCACTGAAGTAGTGCGGCGGACTAATTTCCCCAAATTCCTCTCATTAGTATATATTATTCATCACTATCATTTCAGTCTACTGGTGAATATAGACCTATCCCAAGGAGCGCAACAAAATACGGTCCTGAGTCACCTGCATCCGTCGACTTCCTGCATATCTTACAGGACGTCACTCCGTCTAATGGCAGATCACCCTACACTTACTGGTACGAGGCTGCCACTCGAGAACTTTTTTACCCTATCGGTTGTCAGTTCTTCAAGCTACATGGCCAGCCCATTGCCACTTCAGCTTACTGATCTGTTGTTCGCCATGTAGGTTACTCTGGTTCTACTGTGGATATTCTCATTGCGAAGTCCAGACGCAGAAAAACTCCGAGCATAGCCCTTTTCATAGCTCGCTTAACGACCTGGACCTTCCTCATACGTCCAGTGGAGAAGGGCCACGTCTGAAATTTATATTTTAGGAGGATGCAGCTCCACAGCTGGATGCAACCACCGCTGCGCAAACAGCGCTTGAACGCGGAGCGTGGGTGCAGGTAGGAAAGTTGCTTCTTAGCTACGTGCGTGCGGCCTTTGTGAGACTTAAGCCCAAACGATCGTTAGGTCCAGACCGTGTGCCCTCTATATTGTTAAGGACTGTAGGATGGTACTAGCTCGCCCTCTTTTACATTTGTTCAATATCTATTTACGTGATCGCACGTATCCTGACGTTTGGAAGCTGACTAGGGTAACTCCGGTCCCGAAGGGTGCTCTGAGCTGAGATATTAGTGGGTAGGTACAGACCTGTAGCTGTGCTGTCAGCGTTCGTGAAGGTCTTCAAGTCAGCATTGTGTTCCTGCATTTACTCGCAGGTTAACGTACAATTTAACGATGCGCAGCATGGTTTTCGGATGGGCCGCAGTACAAACTCCAATTTGATGTGCTTCATGAATCATTTAGAACCAGCTCTTGATTCAGAAGCCGGTCCTAGCCGGACGTAGCCTGTTTCGACTTTAGGAAGGCTTTCGATAGTGTGGACAATGACGTCTTGTTGAGGAAATTTGCAATGGCTGGTTCCACTCCAGACATCTTGCAGTTCTTTTCTAGTTATTTAGGGACCCGAAAGCAATTCGTAGACTACGCTGGTTATACCTCAAACTTAAATAGAACTCTTACAGGAGTCGGTCAAGGGAGAAATTTGGGTCCGTTAGAATTTATCATTATTATCATAATGATAAATGACCTTCCACAGGTGGTGAGAGACGCGGCTTGTACTCTTTGTTACTATTTGCGGATGATCTCAAATTATTCCTGAAGATAACCGACGAGATTATTGCGACCGCTTATAATGCGATATTGATCGGATGGTGGAGTGGAGTCGGGGGAATAAATTGCTGTTTAATGTATCAAAATGCAATGTGATGTCTTTCGCACGCTCGAGGACCCCGATGCATTTCAACTTCTTTATGGAAGGGGATGTCATCAATCGCATTGTCTGTATACGTGATGTTGCCGTCTTATTTACCGAGGATGTGACGTTTCGTACTGAAATTGTACAGGTGTGTAAAAATGCCTTTAAAAACCTGGGCTTCATAATGCGTGAATCGCATGACTTCCTTAATACTGTCACCGTGAAGTCTTTATATAATGCTTTAGTAAGAAGCAATCTAGAAACTAGTGCTATCATCTGGAATTCTTATGAAACCAAGTATAGTCTCATGCTGGAGAAAATACAAAATAAGTTTACCCGGTACCTCTATTTAAAGCAATACGGGATGTACCCTTTTTATCCTCTTATGTATTCAACCCTTTTTGTAATAGGAATTGTTGGATATTATAAGTTGAAGGTTAGACGGAACTTTGTCCTACTTAAGTACATATCCTTAATCTTACGTGGTAGATTCCTCGTGTCTAATCCTCGGTATCGACGGGGGCTGAGGGGAGGGTTGCTGGATCTACCTGTTGCTCGTACAAATCTCTTAAAGTACGCACCGGTTGTTCGCACATCTAGAATGCTTATACATATTTAATTGAAAAATTGGTGGAATTTGAGAGGGTGACATTAAACTATTTGTCTTTTTTACATTTGTGGCCACATTGTTGCATTAGGCTCCACTCCTGTAATAACAATTGTGAGTTAGTAAATAAATAAATAAATAAAAATATTTTTTTTATATAGATGATGGTAAGTGGTTGCTGCGGCCCATAGACATCTACATCTATCCTCTATTACAAATCAAAATGTAGATGCGTTGTCACCCGTGAGGACTAAGATGGAATGCCACATTTCCAGTAAAAAGGGCCTCCGGCCACCTGCACTCACCAAGCGAAACGCAGAGGTAAACCTTTACTTCACGCTGGTTTTCTGTGAGGTCGTGGTACCACCCCGGTTCGAGCCGGCCCATCCGTGCGACAGCAAAAGCTGCCGCGTGGCTCTACCACTGTTAAAAATTGTTTCAATGATCGCTCTTGTAGTAATCAGATAACATTAATATATTCATTGTTTATGCTAAATAATTCGAACTTCAATTATGACAAGTTAATAAATTAAGACTACTCCTAAAACAAAAAATAAAATAAAATCAATAATAAGCAAATAACATATCTATATGTTACTGTAAAAGCTAGTGTTTGGGTAAATCTTAAGATTTTCTTTTAAATCTTAGGATTTACCAACATGAGCTGGTAAATGTAAGGTTTTGTATAAATTGGGAAGATTTTTCGGGCTTTAACTATTAGATTATGGTACATGCTAGGTTTTACCAATGACTATTAGTAAATGTTGGTTTTGGAAATAAAAATTTATAATATAAGTAGAAAGTATTTCTAAAACATCGAATCATGTTACCAACTAAATTAAAAAAAAAATTATGATGAGTTTTTAACGTCAGTATTCCACAAAATCTTTGTATCACACTCATTTGCAGAACTCCTCATAACTTTTTACTGGGTGAACCGATTTCGATGATTCTTTTTTATTTGATAGCTGGTACTTTTTGTGTGGTCCCATATGAATTTCATCAAGGTCAGATCAATTGTTTTGGAGTTATTCTCAATAACTTATATTGAAGTCGTACAAAATTTTTGATTTTAAATTATGTCTCTTAAATACTTCTAGATATCAAAAACGTATGTACTAAGCGACCGACTGTGTCGAGCGGAGAGAGGTGACACTGCACGTTGTCCGTGAGGCGCGAGCACGATAACGTACTTCTGGACATGACTATTTTTCAACATTTTATGTGTCTTTGAGGTAAAACCTAATATTTACTAAGTTAACGGTAGTAGTAAAAGTCCGAAATTAACGATTAGCACAGAACAGTTCGAATTTTACCATTAAGACTTGGTGAATCCTATGTTTTACTGGAAAATCTTAGGATTTACCGTAGTTCGAGCTTTTACAGTAACATGTATACTAATTTCAGTATACCTCAAAACTTAAAAACAAGAGTATACAACCATGCCTGTTTACAGTAATGACTAATGTCATATTTTACATTTACCAGCTCATGTTGGTAAATCCTAAGATTTACCCACTAGCTTTTACAGTAACATACAGATACGTTATTTGCATATTATTGATTTTATTTTATTTTTTGTTTTAGGAGTAGTCTTAATTTATTAACTTGTCATAATTGAAGTTCGAATTATTTAGCATTAACAATGAATATATTAATGTTATCTGATTATTACAAGAGCGATCATTGAAACAATACGGAACAAAATCAAGGTCAGATAAAATGTGAAGGAGTTAAGTAACCTGTAGCCAGAGGCTGTTGTTTTTATAAAACTGAAGTGACAAATGAATTTATAGTTTACTTGATGGTAAATGACTATTGCAGTCCATGAACTCTTGCAGCCAACTTCAAACAAGGATGGCTACAGGTGCGTTGTCACCTCCGACGACTAAGATGGGATGCCTCACATTCTGTAATTACACTATCTGCCTATAACCTTTCAGACTGAAACATAGCAGTACAGGCATTGCTATTATTTAGCCAGAAATTGGTAAGCCTAAGTGTTATGGAGACAAACAGTACCAAAATGGGGCTAAATGCATTCAAAAATGCCGTACCCAAATCTGCAGACTGGTTGATCGAAGGCAATATTTACTCAGATTACCCTCTCACAGAATACCAGCGTAAAATAGCAGCTTAATGCTGCTGTTTTCTGCCGACTTCCAAAAAGGAGCCGGTACTCAATTCGACTGTATGTTTTTTTTTTCGTTTTTTTTTTATGTGTGTTACCTCAGAACTTTTTTCTGGGTGAACCGATTTCGATGATTCTTTTTTTATTTGAAAGCTGGTACTTCTCGTGTGGTCCCATATGAATTTGATCAAGGTCAGACCAATAGTTTTTAAGTTATTCTTAAATAACTTATATTGAAGTCGGCTGTACAAAATTTTTAATTTTAAATTATTCGTATGATGAATCTAGAGAACCGGAGAACATTTTTACTAGAAAAGAGGCTTTCCATCTTAGTCCTCACGGGTGACAATACATCTGCATTTTGATTCGCAAACGAGGATTGATGTAAATATCTATGGGCCATAGCAACCACTTACCATCCGGTGGACTGTGTGCTCGTTTGTCACCCGTATTCTATGAAATAAAATAAAACTTTATTTGACATAACAAAGAAAAAAATAACACGAGATAAAAAAACAAATAATTTGTTCACACAAATTATGTACCTATTTCAGCTAACTGCTGCTGTAATTAGATGCACGAGTATACCGTGAGCACCTAACTGATCGATCTTTGACCTACAAAGATTACCATTGCGTAAAATGCTATGCTACACTCTAATACACTTTCTTATTTTTATATTACGCAAAGAAAGTTATTTCCAGGGTTATGAGCTCCAAATACGAGCAAAACTTTATTGGAACGCTTCGTTAAATTCGAATTAATCAGATATAGAAAGTAATGTTTAAAAGCTAAAAATCAGTTTTCATCTAAAGACTGAAAATGTTTGGATAAGGCAATTATATTTTTCAAATCAAATTCAAATCAACGCCTAATCTATTTTTTATATTTATTAAATCTCTTGAAAAACTGTATCTGTAATTCTATTATTGTTTTGAAAAAAAAAAACAACTGTAGAGGGTTTTATGCAAGCTTCTGATGCTAAATTATTGATTTCAGAATGTTTAGGTAGTTAATGATCCTGGTTAACTAGGGCTACGTTTTATTTGACTGCGAAAGTGGGAAAAGCGTGAGTTATATTTTTCGTTTTTTTATAAAGGTTCATTTTCAGTAGAGTAAAAAATTTGTAATGTATTAAGCTAGCATTCATATTTTCAAAGATATAAAGATTTTTGCTACCGATCTAGAAAAACGAACAGGTTCTGGAATAAATAAAAGTGTAAAAATTGTATTGTATGGAAAATGTACTCAAAATCTGAGAATTTTTCTTCTTAATTATCTATATTTGCTCTTTTTTACATTTTTATAGATATTTTAAGGAATGCGGTGGGTTTTTGGAAAAAATTGAATTAAAATTAAACACAAAACAATGATTACATTTATGGTTTAAAAAAAATAATTTGACACGGTGACACTGAGTGAGCTTCACATTTTCCTACCTAAAACTATCCATTTAATTCGAATATTCGAATTTTTATCAGACGTCTGTCTTGAGTACCGAATTTAGAAACTATGTTGGAACTTTATTATCTTTGCTCGACTTCAAAAAAAGTGGTTCAATTAGTGTTCCATTTTATTAAATTTGCCACGGAAATCTAAATATAATAAGATATAAAATTAAAATTTTGTACAACAGACTTCAATATAAATAAAATTAGAACGTCATCAATGTAGTCGAAGTCAATTATACTTTTTTTTTATAGGAGAGGGGGCAAACGTGCATGCGGCTCACCTGATGGTAAGTGACTACCGCCGCCCATGAACAATTGCAACACCAGGGGAATCGCAGATGCGTTACCGGCCTTTTAAAAAGGAGTAGGCTCTTTTCTTGAAGGTCCCTAAGTCGTATCGGTCCGGAAAAATCACTGGTGGTAATCGATTCCACAAGGAAGTTGTGCGAGGGAGAAAACTTCTTCTAAATCGCACAGAGGTTGAGCGCCAATCATCTAGATGACTATTCCCTATTCATTTTAAAATGGAACCTTCAAGAGCCTACTTTTTTTTAAGGGCCGGTAACACATCTGCAATTCTCCTGGTGTTGCTTAACACTGCTGTGTTTCGTATGGTGAGTGTTTACACTCACCAATCCGGATACGCTTTTAATGGAAAAGAGGCATTCTGTCTTAGTCCTCACGGGTGACAACGCTTCTGCATTTTGATTCTTTATTGAGGATAGATGTAGACGTCTATGCATCACAACAACCACTTACCATCAGGTGGTCTGTGTGCTCGTCTGTCACCCTATCCTATAAAAAGAAATAAAGTATATTATTATTGATAAACGTATTATATTATTGATTAACAAATATAAATAAATAAATTACATACTAGCGTCTATTAAAATGAAGCGTCATTTAAAATAAAATAATATTTCTTTCATGATAAGATAAGAAGAAGTGCGAGGGAGATGTATGATATTCCATCTCGCTTCCTTATAGCCGTCAAGGCTGTCTACACTAGAAGGGATCGTGACGCAAAATCTTACACTTTTTCTCGCCTAGCCCTCATCCGCGAAATTCGTACCGTCCGATAAGGAACTTCGTTCCAAAAAAAACATCATTTGAGTCGCGTGCTCGTTTGTCCCCTCTTATATTAAACAAAAAAAAAACTACTATTTGGACTATTTGCAATGCTGATTTGAAAGTTCAATGTTGATTTGAAAGTTACAAATATAAATATACATAAATTCATCCAAGCCTAAAAGTCATGTTGTGTAATTAATTGTTTTAGCAGTAGAAACTTACGTTTAGATACAAACACTACACAAAATTTCACACCTCTGTCTGTGCACTTACTATTCGGATAATTTACTAAAGAGTATTTCCGTTAGGTAGAAATCAGAAGTGATTTGACATATAAATAACAATCTAGAGAAGCTATTCCAAACAAAAATTGTGCGCTACTCTATGTCTTCGTGCATACGCGGGAGAAGTGGAGTCGCGAATGCGCAGACTTTAATCTTCTTTATATATAAAAATTACGTGTCACATTGTTTGTCCGCTAAACTACTGAACTGATTTCAATGAAATTTTTCAAACTGTGTGCAGTTTGGTCCAACTTGAGAGATAGGATAGTTTTTATCCCGATAAGTGACCCTTAACATTTTTTATTAGGAATTTAAGGATTTTTTTATTGGAGAGGGTCATCTCAGGAAAGGGCAAAACAACGTCTGCCTGGTCAGCTAGTTTAATATAAAATAAGATATTAATACAAAATAAATATAAGAATTTAATATAAAATACTCTTATTTTAATCTAAACAAACATATTTCTAAATAAAATTGTAATAATAATTATCATATGGATTTCACAAATCTTCAATTTACGCAATATTTAGTTTAGTGTACGGATTGCAGTACAGTTGAGTTGGACATAATCAATGTTCGGAATGTAAATCTATTGGGTAGTACATATAATATATCTATGATAACTATATAATAAGTTACATAATCTTTACCGCGTATTTTTAGAACTTTCAAATAAATACCATATTTATAAATAAAGTATAAAATATAGTTATAAACTTGGTAAAATAATTTGAAATTACACCGATTTAGTTATGAAAACAGCGCCATCTATTATCAAATGGAAAAAGTAGTATATTTTGCCTTCAGTTACTAATAAATTAAATAATATAAGTAACTTGCATTTATATGTTTAAATAATAAGATAATAAGATTTTTAAAATTATTTAAAAACTGTAACGTTTAGTTTTTTTAGTCTTTTTGTTATTTTATTTTAAAAGTGTAATAATTTCAATAGAAGATCAATCAAAAATATGAAAATTGATTAGGTTTTTATTTCAATTACTAATCTATATGTAAACTGATTAAAACTGGTCTGTCTGCAATTATTGCAAAATTTTCATTATCATTACAGTTTTATTAAAGAGATTTTTATATATGTCGTGGCTAGATCGTAGAATAGATCATATAAAGTAGTCTATCATTTCGTGAAATGGTGTGGTCATTTCATGATATTTAACACTGTTTGTTGACCATCTCATGATATAGCTTGACCAAATCAATGAATAGAAATCATTTGAAAATATTACTAACTACAAACGTTGCTATTTCATGATATGGTCATATGACGATATCATTAAATCGTTTTTCACCGCTACCGGCGCTGATAGCGTATATTTTTAACAGAAACAGAACTTTTAACAGAATTGTCTTCACTTTATGCCTTATTGATAAAATAAATAAATGTTCATTTCTATTGCTGATATTATTAGATAATATAGTTTGGCTTTCATTATTTAATCTAATAATAGTGCCATCTACTTACCACTAAACAAACTAAAATGGTAAGTATCTGATATAATTAAATAATAGAATGCTACTGAATATATGATGTAAGTAATTGAAAATTCGTTCGTGGCAACGTTGGATGTCTAATTACTAAGTAGATGTGGTCAACAATCATGCAAAAACTTAGTTTTCGTTTTAATGAATTGTATTTAAACAAATATGAGGGCCGTGTAGCTCTCGCCGTGAGATTTCATCATGGCACGGGAGCAAAGCGTGTACGAGGATGATTATGTTATAGAAAACTTTACGTGCTGACTTAACACGTGTCCGTTAAAGTGGTGAAGAATAACTTCGTGGGGAAACCTAGATATCTGAGTAGTTAAAATAGTCGTGGAGATGTGAAAAACGTTAACATGACATGTTAAAACATTGCAGCGTACTCTATTTTTCTGCCCACAAAACACTATAGGTAATGAGGATTCCTGTGTACAGTAGTGAGACGTATATTAGCTGCTACTTTACTTTCTTACCTTTAATGAGATTTATAATCTCTTTGTAATTTAAGTTAGCTTTCATATTTTCGGACATATTAAGATATTTGTGACAGTCTTGGTTTCATAGCTCATATGAGTACATACTTGTAAATTAAAAGGCTCTTTTTTTTGAAGCAAATTTTACTTAAACTGCTTTAAACAAAGTTTTTTTTTTATTTTACTTGTCAAAGGCGGTAATCCAACTGATAAAAACTTAAATTTCATGGTACGTAAGCATTATTAAATATTTCAGCATATTATATATTGATTGCAATTTGAAGTGTCGATTTACCACGTTCTCGGCGGTTAAGGAAAACCTGCATATCTGAGAAGTTTCCCAGTTGAGGTCATCCTGCATTGGAATCAGCGCAGCGAACACTTTTTTTGGCCAAAAACTTTATGCGGCCATTGCCCAGTAGTAACGTGTATTTGAGCTGCAACTTTTTACTTTTCATGGGGCAATATATGCATTTTTTATTTTATTCATATTTTCGGGTATGTTACTTTTTGTTTTCACTCTAAAAAAATGTCCACTGAAATAAACATAGGCCTCCCGCATAAATTGTCAAGTAGCTGGATATTTGCAATAGTTGCAACGCTTGGTAGGCGTGTTGGCAACCGCAGCTATTATTATTTTGATCTTTTGTCAGGAAGATGATGTTGCCCTATGTCATGTCATGCCCTAGGTCATATGTCACTGCTTACGACGGTACGATATGAGGTGGCGGATTCTCTTTCACCGCCACAACAAGACGAACATTTTTCTACTCCCGTTCACAAGAGTAGTGCTTCCCAGGTTCACTGTGAATAAAATTTATAAGGAATAAAACTAATTTTAAGGATCTTATCACGTTTAATTTTAACTTTTTTAATTCCTGATGTTTTGGGCACTTTACAGCACTACCTATATGTTCTTTTACGCGGGTTTTTATGGAACTTTCATCCAAAGATGCGTAAAAAAACCTAACGTAAAAAAGTTAAAATTAGACGTGATAAAATCCGTAACATTAGTTTTATTCCATGTGTAGTATACTGTATACTAAATTTTGAACTCAACTCGAACGTAAAAAAAATATTTACGTCTAATTTATGGTGCCAATCAAAATATTATATATGACCAATGATAGATATGAATAAAATATCTCAAATAAATATTATGCCGTAAATTGATAGAAGACCGTGAAACTCATCATTATTTTGTTAAAACTAAATTAATTTTAATTATGAATGAATGTAAAGAGTAAAATGTAAATAATAGATAATAATAAATTTATTATCTATTATTTACATTTTTATAATAATAGATAATAAACATCGGAAGACACGCCCGATATAAAAAATAGTATGTGTTTCTAGACATATATATTCACGTGTTCCTGTGGCATATTATACCTATCTATGCCAAATACCTAATCTACGTCTAATGGTCTTTTAGAATTTTAAAAAAAATCTTTGACAGACATAGAGACACAGACACCGAGGTGACTCTAAAAGTGATCGAATTTCGCTAAATTTGCCACGCGAGCGAAGCTGCGGGTAAAAAGCTAGTAATATAATAAACTGTGATGTCTCAAGTATAAAAGAAAAGTATACAAAGCTAAATTTTATTTCAAGGGGTTGATATCAACGAGGTAAATTAAGGAAGTAACATATGGAATTAACTTATATGGAAGTAACTTAAATTTACTGTTCCCCGCCACAAAAGCAATCCTTAAAAAAATCTGAAATGAAAATCGTGTGTACATTAACGAAAAGATCAAAATATATATATGTATATCAAAATAAATTAAAATATAATTTTAGTAAAATCGACCCATAGGGATTGATTACACAAACTTACTTACTTACTTACTTATCTTCACGCACAATCCCTGACGGGGTAGCCAGAGAGAACAGATCGCCAAGTGTCACGATCCTTACATACCTCTTTCGCTTCTTTCAGATTCATTATCTTCTTCATACATGCACGTCTAGGTATCCGAGTACTCTTGACCCTACCCTCTTCGAGCAATTTGCTCACATGGTCTTCGAAAGTTAATCTCGGTCTACCTCGACACCTTTTAAGGTGACACTAGTCGACATTATTTCCATAGAAATTTCGGAGGGGTTTTACTCCGCTGTTTGACAGTGTACATCCAAAATTAAACATGATATCGTTTTGTCTCATTATTAAATTTGTCTGTACGGAAACAGAATAGTAAAATAAAATGTTATTAAAAAGTTACGAGCTACCAAAGATTCGTTTTTATTGCCAATTTTAACACAACTTTGGGCGTAAATTAGTAATAAAAGAAGTGTAAAATTTCCAAAACAAAGTCGGTACCGACACAGGTAAATTATCGAAGAACTCAATAAATTTTATTTGTAATTGATTAATGCAGTGGTTTTTTCATAAAACCCCTTCTTCCAAAGGCCTTTTCGTATTTTTTTACGCGCGCATGTTACTCTGAATTATCGTGCATCTCACTGAATAATGTCTCCCCCGGTGCGGTGCGGGAGGACGATGCTTACACACACATGCACAGGCGGTGACGCGCGCTTATAAGTATTCGAGTTTTATTCGAAACGAAAAGTTTTGCTATTTTGTAATTTGGACGCCAAAGACAAAAGACGGCATGGAAATTGATATAATTGAAAGAGATGATGCGTTTTGGACGACAGACAATATTTTAAAATTTTCGTCTGTAATATAATATAATTATAAAAGTAAAAAAAGTAAAGTCTATATTCGATTACTATATAAAATTGCAACAATTTCATTGGTGCCGACGGGGATCGAACCCGGGTTGCTCGCGTAATGTGATACTTACAGCGAGCGCTAACCATCTGAGCTACCACGGCTCTCAATGCAAGTGTTATAAATAAATAAAGAATTACAAAACAGTTTAATTATTTATTAGACGACTTTTGCGGCGGATAAACAAAGTATATTATGTGGGATTTTCATAGGTACCTACTGTTATTACCTAGATACCTACAATCAACAATACAACAAAATGTCACAAAACCTCGCCGCGTCGTGACCACAAAATTGTAAACTTTAGATAGGTACGTCGGTACTAAGAAAACAATCTTGATGGGTCACTTGTCTTGATAAAAACCTGTGTTTACGTTTAGTGATATTGAGTATATATAAAAAAATAAGAAGCCAGGTAAGTAAGTATTTTTGAAAACAATTTATAGGTATGCAGACCAATTACGATTATTATCTAAATATTATAAATGCGAAAGTTTGGATATTTGGATGGACGGATGAATGGATGTATGTTACTCAATCACGCCAGAACGGCTGAAGGGATCTGGATGATATTTTGCTCAGTAGTCCGGAATTTTTTTTTTGCAAAAAAACGTTACCCCACACTAGGATTTTCTCCTGTATCGTGGAGGCAGTTTACAAACATCCAGACCCGGAACAATTATTTGTAGACCATACAAATACTTGTTCGATTGATACGAACCCGCGGCTCCCAGTACAACAATTCATTGCTAAGCCACTGCGCCATGGAGCTGCCAAATATCATATATGATACCGTTTATTCAGGTATTTCGTTGCCGTGGGATAATTATCGAGTTACACACGTTCGAAGCCGAACTCTTGAGTGATTGCTGCATGACCACTCGGGGAAAACTAAACATAATAAAATAAGCAATCTATATTAGGTATATAGAGCCACAGACGTATACCTAATAATTTCGTGGATCACCCGCGTCATCACGTGTCCGAGATGCGTGGCATGACATGACACCTAGTTCAAGCATTTTATAATTGCAATCAAATATTTTATTTCATTAGTATGGAAAAATTGTCATGATTAATGGAGTACTTTTATTTTATCTGTCGGCATATTATGCGCGGTTTTTTCCAGTTTTAAAGAAAAACGTACACGATACATGAAAAGTGTGTAGGCAAGAAATGATTCTTGATAAATTTGCTATCAACCTCTTATACTTATTAATTAATTAAATTTAAACTTTCAAAATACCATAGCAACGTGAAATGAAAGAGTTCAAAAATAAAGATGTAACTAATCATTGCTACGCTCACCCGGGAGATAGATAAAAGTACTCAATTAATTTTGAATTTATTTTAGCTACTAGCTGTACCCCGCGACTTCGTCCGCGTTTAGTTTAGGGCGTTAATATTGTTGCAAAGACACCTAATAATTTTTCTAAAATTTAAGCAGGCTAAGCATTGAGATAATATGTTGTTACGTAGTAACATATTATCTCAATGAGGCTAAGTTACTTCTTATAACATGAGCTATCTACTAGTGAAAGTCCCGCCCAAGTCGGTCCAGCCGTTTTGGAAATTAACCGCAACAAACAGACTGACAGACATACAAAAATGTTAAAAATTGTGTTAATGTTATAAGTACCGTATACAGTTTCATACGCAATTAGTAAAAAGCTGTTATTTTGACATTACAAACAGACACTTCAATTTTATTTATTTGTGTATATATAGATAACGATTGAACTAACGGCTAACCTAACCTCGCTCATAGAAGCTTTCAATACTGGCTTCTCAGTTCGCACCGGGCTAGGGGTTATGCGTTGTTTGCGCGTCAAGCCAAGTAGGTATTGAATTATTTTAATTTTACATTATCTCTTAAACTATGTACTATATAAACATGGTATAAAGAACGAAGTTTATCTTCATAAAATTGTCTTGATAATGAAGTAGCTTTGGTTCGTAAGGTGCCTAATAATTAAATTTTCATTTTTTTTGTCACAAAATGCCTAATTGTGGCTTATATATAAGAAATAGTCATATGGTATCGCGGACTTTTTTTAGACGGAGTAAAGATCTATATTTTTCTAGAACATTGTATTTACGTATCTCGAACCATAACAGCGCTTTTTCTTCTGACTTCCTTACTGAGATATATAGCCTAATGCTGTATAGCCTATACTATTCAACATGAATCTGGCTATAATATCCAAAAAAAGATTTTTCAAATCGGACTGGTAGTTCCAGAGATTAGCACGTTTAAACAAACAAAAACCCTCTTCTGCTTTATTATATTAGTATAGATGTTGCATCGTGTTCGTGTAACTTCGTTTTTATTCTAACGGTTCGGAACACCGTACGAACAAGAAATGCGTGAATACTAGTGTCGATATGCTCATCACTGATACTATCTCTGTCGGGCACGATGCCAGGTGAGACAGCGTGCTTTTTGGCCGCGCCCACCAGCGAGTTCGAGCCCGCGACTTGTGCCACCTTAATATTAACTTTCGCGCTATATATTTTCTTCACCATTCGGTCTTCACTCATTCGCTCAACGTGCCCAAACCACCAAAGCACGCCCTTATCAATTTTTGTGATAAGGTCGTCTTTCCAACCTGCCATATTGCGAATCTCTTCGTTTCGCTTTCGGTCGGCCATGGTAACGCCGCACATTTTACGAAGAGATCGCATCTCCACTGCATTCAACTTGCTTTTATGCTTCTTCTGGCATACCCAGGTTTCGCTGCCATATAACAAAGTCGGTACCAACACTGCGTTACGTATTGCAAGGCGTGCACTCTTCACTACGCCTTGCCTTTTGACTAACGCAGTCAGGGCACCATTGACTTTGTTCCCGGCAGCGACACGCCTGTCCACATCTAAATCACATCTTCCATCCCGGCTAAAAGCACTCCCCAAGTATACAATTTCATTTTTTCAGCACTCCCCAAGTATACAAACCATACACTAATTGTCATAAGTACAGTTTGTGCCAGTTTTCAACCGACTCCAAAAAAGGAGGAGGTTATCAATTCGACTGTATTTTTTGTGTTACCTCAGATTTTTTTCTAGGTGAACCGATTTTGATGATTCTTTTTTTATTTAAAAGCTGATGCTTTTCATTTGGTCCCATATAAATTTGATCAAGATCTGACCAGTAGGTTTTGAGTTATCCTTAATAATGCGTATATAATTATTAGCAACGCGGCAGCTTTTGCTGTCGCACGGATGGGCCGGCTCGAACCGGGGTGGTATCACGACCTCACAGAATACCAGCGTGAATTAGAGGTTTATCTCTGCGTTCCGCGTGGTGAGTGCAGGTGGCCGGAGGTCCAATCCCCCCCCCCCCGCCTCCCCCATCAACATGGTAGCGGAATTGAACAGAAGACTACCCTAGGAGGGTGTACCAGCACCCCTGAAGAATCCCTCGCTAAGCATTCACGACCAAACTACTCCACTCCTGGGCGTGGGTGCTCAGGCTGCTCCGCGTATTCTGAGGTGGGGGGAGGGGGAGCAAAATTCCGCTCGCGACTAATACTGCTCGGGCCAAGCGGAGCAATAAGACCAAGGCGACCCCTTTCACGCTATCCGTGAATTTTTGCAATATCAGGGGACTTTATTCCAACCTTAACGCTGTCCATTACCCTTGCTCTTTTTAACCGAGACTCAGGTGTCCTCTCCGGCTGATTCTCCTACCCGGGGTACAAATTTGAAAACTCCTTTGTGCCCCGGGCTGGAGATTGCGTATACGTCAGAGAGGACATCTGTTTTCGACGCCTCGGCAGTCTTGAAGGTACGGACCTGCCCATCCTATGGCTGCGCGTAGACAGCGACGACCATCCCCGCGTCTACGGGTGCCTCTATAAGTCCCATAGCGGTAATGCCGATACAGACCGACTCATCGACCACGTCCAAATGGCTGCAGACTCCGTGCTACAACAGATCCCATCCGCAGAGATCGTGATACTCGGTGATTTTAACGCCAACCATGCTGAATGGTTCCCGTTTAACTAATTATGCAGGTAGAGCTGTGTATGACTTTGCCTTGGTATATAGTCTAACACAACTGGTTACTTCGCCTACGCGGATCCCAGATGAGGAGGATCATGTACCTTCCCTGTTGGACCTTCTGCTGACCTCTCATCCGGACGGATATTAGGTCTCCGTCGGTGCCCCTCTGGGCTCTTCGGACCATTGTCTGATCCGGAGTACGGTGCCACTCACGCTCCCATCGCAGTTGCGATCTGCAGCTTGCCGCCGTGTTTGGCACTATAGGTCGGCCGATTGGGCCGGGATGCGGTCTTTTTTTGCATCCTACCCTTGGGGGCGGGTTTGCTTCTCGCCGGAAGATCCCAGCGTTGTTGCCGATTCTGTTGCTGATGTGGTACTTCAGGATATGGAACTTTTTATTCCATCCTCTGTGGTGCCCATCGGAGGCAGATCCCAGCCATGGTTTGGTCGCTCCTGTAAAATAGCATCACGCTATAAGCAGGAGTGCTATCGGGCCTGGGTCAACCCATCAACATCCCGGGATGTAAACACCAGCGCTCTTAAAAAGAAGTATAATTCTGTCTCCAGGTCCTTCAAAAGTGTCATTGCCAAGGCAAAGTTAGAGCATATCGGCAGAATTGGCGAGAAACTAGTTCGCCTCCCTTCGGGAACACGTGCATTCTGGTCTCTAGCCAAGGCTGTCCAAGGAAACTTCTGTCAGCCATCTCTGCCATCTCTGCACAGGGTTGACGACTCACTGGACCATGACGCAAAGGAGAAAGCCGATCTGCTAGGCCTCTTATTGCTTCCAACTCGACTCTAGATGACGGGGGGAACACAGCGCCGACCAACCCGCGGTGTGAGTGCTCCATGAGGGAAGTGCTGTTTACACAGCGATCGGTGCGTAAAGCACTCCTCTCCCTGGACGTCAACAAGTCGAGTGGGCCTGATGGAGTCCCGCCTATTGTGCTGAAGACGTGTGCTCCGGAGTTAGTACCGGTTTTAACGCGTCTTTTTCGATACTCCTACTCCCTAGGCATAGTCCCGAACTCATGGAAGACAGCTTTGGTGTCCTATCCCTAAAAAAAGCGACCGCCCAGATCCGTCCAACTACCGGCCTATCGCTAACACCTCCTTGTTCTCCAAAGTAATGGAAACCATTATTAACAGCCAGCTCATGCGGTACTTTGAGGATCACCAGCTGATTAGTGACCGCCAGTACGGTTTCCGTCGAGGTCGCTCAGCTGGTGATCTTCTAGGTTACCTAACTCATAGATGGACAGAGGCAGTGGAGTCCAAGGGGGAGGTGTTGGCCGTTAGTTTGGACATAGCGAAGGCTTTCGATCGGGTTTGGCACAAAGCGCTTCTTTCGAAGCTCCCTTCCTATGGGCTTCCCGAGAAATTGTGCAATTGGATCACCAGTTTTCTTGCAGATCGGAGCATCAAGGTTGTAGTAGACGGTGCATGCTCCGATTACAAGCCCATTAACGCTGGTGTTCCACAAGGCTGCGTGCTATCACCAACGCTGTTTCTTCTGCATATCAATGATATGTTGCAAACCAGTAACATTCATTGCTATGCGGACGACAGCACTGGTGATGCTTAATACAACGGCCGTTCCAATATTTCTCGGGAAAACGTCGCCGAGTACCGGAACAAACTTGTTTCTGAAGTCGAGACTTTGTTGAACAAAGTC
Source organism: Parnassius mnemosyne (assembly GCA_963668995.1). NCBI lineage: Eukaryota > Metazoa > Arthropoda > Insecta > Lepidoptera > Papilionidae > Parnassius > Parnassius mnemosyne. Next base: position 35,722,256 of record CAVLGL010000148.1, on the reverse strand, counting down.
TCAGACTGGGGGCGACTAAATCTAGTCCAGTTCAATCCCCAGAAGATACAAGTTTGCACGTTTACCGCTAAAAAGAATCTCTTTGTCGTATCTCCTCAGTTTCAAGGCACTCCCCTTGTTGCCTCAGCCAGTATCGGTATCCTCGGTGACGACATGTCGAGTGACGTGCAGTTTCGTGGTCACTTGGAAGAGAAGGCCAAATTGGCCTCTAAAAAGCTTGGCGTGCTCAGCAGAGCGGGACAGTATTTCATGCGGGCACACCGCTTGCAACTTTACAAGGCGTAGGTTCGGCCTCACATGGAATACTGTTCCCATCTCTGGGCAGGGGCTCCCCAGTGCCAGCTCCTTCCACTTGACCGCATCCAGCGCAGAGCGGTTCGAATCGTCGACGACCGAGTTCTGTCCGATCGGCTTGACTCAATGGCACTGCGTAGAGATGTTGCATCTCTTTGCGTATTTTATCGCATCTACCACGGGGAGTTCTCTGAGAAATTGTTCGGACTAATTCCAGCCGCTCAATTTCACCATTGCACATCGCGACAAAACTCGCGATACCATCCATATATAGAAATTTTTATCTAAAGCGTTGAGTGTCTTCGATCTTCTTTTTCTTCGAACTCGACATTTTATTGCATTGCCACTAAATTTAACAACTGAAGAAGTTTTTTTTAACACCCAATTATAACGTAATATAAGATATGAAATCTAGACCAGCGAAAACACATTTCACACAACTAAAGCTTGTGTGTGTGTATTTTAGTCAGATATCAATACGAACGTCAGTTTGCCTGAGGAACGTGGTGATTATGACAGATCATTTTTATTATAGGTTAGGTAGGGTAAGGTCAATGTCTTACCACAAACAACTTTAGGTTTTAAAATTATGGCACAATTTTTGCCTGGACGCAATCACAGTTAACAATACCTGTGACCTGCGACTCCATCTGAGCTATCCATTGGTGACGTAGAGCGTGGTGTTTTGATCAGAACCGTGTTTTGTAGCATAACTTGAAGAACTATTTTAGCAATGGACTTATGATGAAAAAGATGATGATGATGATGAAAAAAGTGATGATGATGATGATGAAGGAAGTTTCCACAATGTTAGTCATTTTCTGCTTAAGAGCCGTCTAAGTAGGTATACCCCTTTTAAATATTTTAGCCGCCAAATAGAAATAGCACTGAATTTCTTTCTGAAGGGTAAAGAGAGACCGTATAATTACTGTGAGACATTCAATTTTAGTATTCAGAGGTGAGAGTTGGCTGCAGATATCCAAGCAAATACGCTATCTAATTATTTATATTTTAACTCAGCCAATGATTTGGCTACCTTGACACCTGCTTCTTTTGAGTAACAAAATAATTTTACATTTGATTTGGAACCAGTTCCAAGTAATTTAAATTGGATAATAAGACAATAGAGGTGGTAGAATGCAACTTACCAATACATAATTATGCAATTTTACAAAATATCAATAATAAAAACTGACGAATGAATTGAAAAAATTATGGAAGAAGTTTTAGTTAAGCTTAATAAACAGAATAAATCTCTTGTAGTGTGTGGAGACTTTAATATCAATCTCCTGGAAACTTTTTCCATCAGCATTAAATTTTGTTCTTTGTTCAAATCCTATAATCTTAATAATTTATTCTTTGAAGCTACACGTATTGCAGGGTGTAGTGCAACTTGTATTGATAATATTTTTACAGGTGTTGTACCAATCAACAAATCAATAATTCAAAAACTTAGTTCAGATCACTGTGGACAACTGGTTTTGTTACCATATATGCACAAAAAACAGGTAATTGAAAAAATTGTGTTTGTTCCTATTAATGCAAAACGCCTGGAGAGATTTAGAATTAATATGGTAAAAAACCTTCCATCCCTTTCTTATAAGAACAATGCAGACTATTTATATAGAGAATTATTTACCTTTATAAACAATGAATTTAATAAAACATTTACTTCTAAAACATTCTCCAGAAACAGTCGCAAGGCATTTAATGAGTGGGCGACAGTAGGAATTCATAAAAGCAGACGAAGGTTATATGACCTTTACCATGAAAGATCGTATAATCTTTCCGATGCTTTTAAAGAATATGTAAAAAATTATTCTAAAATGTTTAAAAGAGTTTGCTCCACAGCCACATCATTACATATTAGTAACAAAATTAAGATGGCGAAGAATAAAATTAAAATGACGTGGAGTATAATTAATATCGAAACCGGTAAAGAGAAACCTCGTAACTCAAACTATCAATTAAAAATTAATAATGAATTGACTAAATCAAATCAAGAAGTTGCAGCGGTGTTTGAGAAATATTTCACTGATGTTCCTATCTTGACAACAGAGTCATTGAATACTTCTCCAACCGTCACCGAGTCATTACTTAAACAGAATGTTAATACCTGTTTAAAGGAATTTAGATTTGAAAAAGTATTACCGCATAATATTGTAAAATACTTCAAAACCATTGATGTAAAGAAAACCTCAGATTTGTGAGGGATTTTCGTTAGAGTGATTGCGTCCATAATAGATGTAATTGCACCTCATCTTGCTATTATTTTTAATACTTGTATCGATTCTGGTGTCTTTCCTGATTTAATGAAGTATAGTAAAGTAATACCTTTATTTAAATCTGGTAGTACATTGGACCTCGCTAATTATACCAACTCTCAGTAAAATTTTTGAAAAAATAATTTTGGATCAATTGTTAATTTTTTTTAATACAAGTAAATTACTTCATAAAAACCAATTTGGTTTTACAAGGGGTCGCTCGACGTCTGACGCCGGTGTTGAGCTTATGAAATATATTTTTAATGCCTGGGAGAATTCACAAGATGCCTTAGGTATTTTCTGTGACCTTTCCAAGGCTTTTGATTGTGTTCATCATGATACATTATTCAGGAAACTACAACATTACGGTGTGAAAAATTTGGCGCTTAGACTTATTACTTCATATTTAAGTAACAGAACTCAAAAAGTCGTCATCAATGGTAAATGTTCCTCCGGATCGGTAGTATCAATGGGCGTTCCTCAGAGCTCGATTCTCGGTCCACTCCTGTTCTTAATCTATATTAATGACTTTCCTTATCTTGTAGGGGACAATCACGATATAGTATTATTTGCTGACGATACCTCTTTAATTTTCAAACTGAAACGGCAGTCAATTAAATATGACGATGTAAATAATGCTCTATCGAAACTAGTACATTGGTTTAACGCCAACAATTTGCTCTTAAACGGCAATAAGACAAAATGTATTAAATTTACAATACCTAATGTAAAACATTCGAAAACCAATTTGCTCTTAAATGGGGAGGAGTTGAGTCTTGTGGATACCACTGTTTTTCTCGGTATTACTATTGACGCGAAACTTCAATGGGGCCCCCATATATCTAAATTAGCAAGCAGACTTAGTTCTGCAGCATATGCTGTAAGAAAGATTAGAAGTCTCACAGATGTTGAGACAGCTAGGTTAGTGTATTTTAGTTACTTTCATAGCGTAATATCTTATGGAATTTTGCTATAGGGTAATGCGACTGATATTGAAGCTATATTTGTTTTGCAAAAGAGAGCCGTACGGGCGATTTATAATCTAAATTATAAAGAGTCCCTCAGAGAAAAAGTTTAAAGAAATAAACATATTAACTTTGGCATCGCAATATATTTAAGAAAATTTAATGTATGTACATAAAGACATAAATAGCTTTAATAAGAATAAGGATGTTCATACCTTAAACACTAGGAACAAACATAAGCTTGTAATGCCACTTACTAGATTCCACAGAATTAGTAATTCGTTTATGGGGCAATGTATACGCTTTTACAACAAAATCTTTGAACATGTTCAAAGTTTGTCAATAAACAAGTTTAAAAGTTTTATTAAAGAAAAACTGTACAAAAAGGGTTATTATAATATCAAGGAATACATGAATGAAAATAACCCCTGGGAATAAGGTGATCGCCACCATGCTGGTTCTATGAAAATTCATTTATAATTGTATAAACAAAATTATTGTTATAAAAAATAGTCCCGCTGGGTTTCTTGCATTGAGTTATGTGTACTACGGTTTCTTGCTGGTTCTTCCCAGGACAGAGGTATTTTCCGAACCAGTGGTAAATAAAACAATGACTTTCAATAAGTATTATGTAATAATTCATATTGAATAAAAATCATTCTATTCTATTCTATTCATGGACTGCAGTAGCGAGTGGACTCTGAGTTCGTTTTTGATTTAACTACAATAAGAAAATGTATACATTATAATATGTATGTATATGCTATTAATAACAGGGTGTCACGAGATGTGTAGCTACTTGGTTTTGCGTCAGTTGACGTTGTAATAGAAGGTTGGGTTCAAGTCTCAAGGAGAAAAATATGAGTTACGTTCTGTAAAAAAACACAATGTTTAAAGTTTGTTAAATCCATGAGTTATGGATGCTATTTTTTTTCTTATCATATATAAAATTAGTATAAGTTACCGAGTTAAGAGATTAAAGAAATATTTACATTTAAGTTCTTTTGTCACTCAATATAAATTTACAGTGTTGTCTTTGTTTGTGAATGTTTGATTAATTACAAGACAAGCTAAGTTCAACTGTCTTCACATCGAATACTGACCGTGACACATAAATAACAACATGTACTTGACGAACCCGTTGACCATTGCCTTTGACTCAAGAGAAAGACTCGCCTTGCATGTCAATTACCTGGAGTTTGCCAAATGTGACTAATCTTTCATTTGAACAAGCCGAACGGAATATTAATATTTATTTACCCTTTGTTGGAATTTACGTTTCCGTATACCTTTGAAGCAAAATATTTACTATTAAATCATTCTAGGCACGGATAGATATATGAATTCTTTTTAAAATATAATTATGTACATACTTTATTTACGAAGCATCGTTATAAAAAATAGTATGTTAAGAAAAAGTTAAAATTAATAATGTCATTGAAAAAGTAATTTGCACAAATATATCATTATCTCTTTGAGACTCATATATTTGCTCAATTTCCTCTATTGAAATTAAAATCAATGCAAATTAATTCTAAAATTACAAAATATAACGCGCACGGAAATATTGTTTTGATATTTACGTATACAAACAATCTATAATACAAACTCATTTCGCAAGAGCTTTCTCTTAAACGTAACAACAATCATGTAACTTTCACTCTACACTCAATATCTGCATGGTACCTTTCGTACGTGGATGAAAGTCTTATGGGTAGTGCATCAACGGATGATAGCGGTATCACGACTCATTATGCGTTATACTTATGCTCTCGTAATGCAAGTCATTAAATAGTTTCACAACTCATATAAAATATAGTTGAATGGAATTAATTGGATTTTATTAACCTTTGTGCCAAAGGTACATCGTTATTCTTGACATTTATATGAGGTAATAAATATGACTTTTTTAGATTGTACTATACGAGTATTATGCCGTTATTATCGTGTTGCAGCCTATATAATATGGCTTCCAGACCGATTTTCGAGCACGGCGGACAGCCCCAACGGAGACTTGTTATCGTCGCAAGACAGGATTATAGTGCCTAAGTCTATGCGCAAGCACAGATGCGCTCTCTATTCCCGCGTATTACGTGCTTTCCGAGGCACTGGGTGAGACACCGCCAGCTTCCCGACTCCGGGAAGCTGATGAGAATTTCTTAGTACAAAAACTCAATAACCGATTTTTTTGGCCCGATCCGGGATTGACTGGCTCGTTGGTCTACTGGTTGTAAACGCGGCTGCTGATCACGAGGTCCCGGGTTGCAGCCTAAATAATATACAGATGCCTGCTGATGGGCACAGGCTTTCCTTGACTTCTATATAAATTATTTGATTTGATTCGATGTGTTTATTTATAGAGCAATTAGTCGTCCTCTGCGCTGCTTCAGTGCCTTTTAGGTAGCGGTCTTTACATGTTCTCGAAATATTGTAATTGTCAGAGTCAGTTTCCCTCACGATGTTTGCCGTCACCGTCGATCACGAGGTAAATCAGCACTTAAAATTGCATATTAATTTTATTGCTACCGGCGGGATCGAATAAAATCTTAAATTTGTCGTTTTGTTATTTTGATTTACTTTATAACACAAGAAATAGAATAAGAGAAAAAAATTAAAAATAATTGTATTTTTGAAATATATAAACTCAAAGAAAAAGTATATGTATGTATGATAATTGGTTAATATTTTCATTTATGCGTATAAATTAATAACAGACTACCGAAATTCCTGCCATGATGTGCAGAGATGAGCATGCAACTTTTGATTAGATGTTGTTTTTATACTGTCGCTTGATAACCAAATGTTAACTTGATAAGTAAACGGATACACGATATAAATCTCGACTGGTCTCATTGAACAAATAATTTAAACGCTAACTTGACCTAGTTAGCATTATTAAAGTTTGAATCTTAAATATTTCACAATGTAAAATTTGAGTACGATTATACGTACGTTTAAGTACGATTGTACATTATATCGAATCGTATCGTATACAATTAATGACAAATTTCAGTTAATTCTGGCTATGGCTTATTAAATTTACTTACGTTGTTTAATTTGCTATGTCAAATAAGCAGATTGACATATAATTATTCAATAGTAATGTGAAGATGTGTGCAAAAGAATGTTATTGAGTCTTCGAAGTTACATCACTATATGAGTGTTATTTTAAATTGACAGTAACAAAACAAAACAGTTTTTTTTTAAATTCTGTTTATACAAATGAATGTGCCGTACATCCTAACAAAATATATTTTTTTAGTTTTGTTTGGAAACCTCTTAGGAGCGAGGAATATCTATATTATTCTAGTACTTATAGTGTGTCGGGACCTTGAGCAAGCATTTAACACTTACGTAGCGTGTTTACGAAAAGCATAAAATTACGTAGTCTGTAAAGACTAATTTTTTTTTTATTATCATCGGCATAGTTGTCAATCTCTATTTTCTATGATGTAAGTGCTGTTAGCCTATACGGCTCTTACAGCTTCATCTGATACATGATTTGGTATTGTTATCAATCACCGTGTTCCTCCTCTGTTGAGGTTTTTTTGAGCTATCTAATCGTTGTCCGAGTGGGGATGTGCAGACCCCCGCCTCTGACTGCTTAGCTCGTGTCGGTCGAAGCAGCTCGTATCGGTCGATGTCATAACTGTCATTGTCAAATCCTGAGCACATTGGCATAATTGGCGAGAAACTAGTTCGCCTTCCTTCAGGAATCTGTGCATTCTAGTCTCTCGTCTAGTCTGTTCGAGGGAACTTCTGTCAGCCATCTCTTCCATCTCAACACATGGAGGACGACTCATTGGCTCATGCAGCTAAGGAGAAAGTCGATCTGTTAGGCTCTCTTTTTGCGTTCAATTCGACTCTCGAATGACGGGAGGAACACATCGCCGACGAACCCGCGGTGTAATTCGTCGTTGACGCCGCAAAGGGGCGAACCTCAATTTTCCAAAAAATTACAGGAGAGCAAGAAAACATTTATTATTCCCCGATAACTAGCTTCTTTTTATCAGAAAATTAATCTCATTTGTAGTTTTACATTAAGTCTAATATACAACGACGAATTGATCCATGCCGGCTGTGCGGCTTACACAGCGCTCAGTGCGCAAAGCACTCCTCTCCCTGGACGTCAACAAGTCGAGTGGGCCTAATGGACTACCTCCCATTGTGCTGTCTTCAGCTTCTGAAGACGTACACTCCCGAGTTGGCACCGGTCCTAACGCACATTTAAATCTGTATATCTTACTTATTCCATATAGTAGTGCGCCCTACCTGTTCCCTTACCGATACCAAGCTGCTGTCGGAAACCGCTTTTCACCATCGGTTGCCGGTTCGTTGAGCTATATGAACGGCTTATTGCTTACACTTCTATAGCGGATATAGTCATTACGAAGTCTATCACACAGAAAAACTCCGAGCATAGACCTCTCCATAGCTCGTTAAGCGACTTTGAGGTTCTTCATTCGACTAGCAGTGAATGACCACATCTCCGATCCTTATGTCACCATTGGCATAGCATACACTTGTTGTACAATTTGTCAATACTTTTGTCAATTTGTCTTAGGTAAACATAACCTCGAATGTAGTGTTCTTAACAACTACTGGCATTGTGATGTGACTTGGACATTCCACATGACCTTTGTCTTGTCTATGTTCATTTTATGTATGAGTATAAAACATGATTCGATTTACGTGTACCTTTATATAAATTGTTGAGTAAAAACTCTTGTTATAATGTGACATATCCAACGACATTCATCAGAATACACGAGGACATATCCGACAGGTAACCATAACGTTATTAATGCAATGAAACAAGTGTAGTCTTTGTTCTAAGATCAGCATGCATTTTGTTCACTTGCAAAAATCTTTAATTTATTCGGAAATTTCCGTATTACATTAAGCAGTCTCAAGTGAAGATGCTAAGTCAATTTAAAATTACGGACCGCTATTATTTTTGAATGTTTTTAATATTATTGTGGAAAACAAAGACTAAGTGTGTATACAAACAATACTTTAATTTGCATAATGGATACTTTGTCGTTTGTAAATTCATATTTACATCCTAGCTAATCAATTTTTGAATGATGCAATCATAATCTCTTTGATCACAAGAAATCATTTCATTTCTCCTTTTGTTAAATTACAAATTAAAAACTTAAATTAATAATTAAAAAAACCCAAAATAAAAACAGCTGAAGATCACGGCTGAACGAATTTTCTTGAAACATAGCTAAGAACATTCTCAATTAAAACACCTTTCAAACGAAAAAAAAATCAAAATCGATTCATCCGTTCCGGAGCTATGATGCCACATACAAACACACAGATATATACACAGATACAAACTACAAACTTATAACAGCCCTTTGTTTTCGTCGGGGGTTAAAAATTGGCCAATTTTATAATTAACACGGTTTTACTTATATTTAATTCCCCGACATTTGCAGCATCCATGGTCAGGGGGGTCCAAGGTGATGACAAAGTTTACTCGGAGTACCTTTAGCTTTTTAATTATTACTTTTGGTCCGATCTACCGAGTGACCGAGTGAAGCTTGCCACAGTCGAGCATGTGCCTGCTGTATGTAATAATAATAAGTAATAATATGGTAGTAACCATATTTAAGAGGAGTCACAGACAAGCTTGGTTAGTTAGTTCTTACCATCCGTCAAGTGTAATATCCCTACAAGGACACACTCCTGTATCCTACAAGGATACAGGAGTGTGCTAGCTTGATTGTGAATTTGATCTCTCTTATATAGGGCAAACAAAAAGATCAATAAAAATCCGCGTAGAACACCATGTAACCGACGTGAAACACCAATGCTCCAGGAAGTATGCAGTTTGTGATCATATCCTAGACAGCTCCCGCCATTACATCAGACCTTATAGACCACAAAATCACGTGAAAGAATTTCGATTCCTACCAGTGATGATACGTGAGGCTTTTGAAATTGAAAAACATCCTAATTTCAATAGAGAAGGAGGCTGGGTACTACTACCTGCTTGGGACTCTGTAATTAATAAAATTAAAACTAAACGCAAGCATACCAGTGCAAGACTTCAAGAACCATTAAGCTCATTCAACGTAGATGGGACTAAAAGTAATAATTAAAAAGCTGAAGATACTCCGGGTTAACTTTGACAATGGGACGTTGATCACCGTGACCATGGGTGCTACTAACTACCCGAAACGTCGGTAATTAAAAATAAGTAAATTAAACGCGATAAAATCCATATTAATAATAGTTTTATTCAATGTGTAGTGTTCGCGCAAATATAAGAAATCATTATCATAGATATTAATCAACATTTAAATATTACAACATGTCTATAAACTTAAGCAGACCAAATCCACCAAAAACCGCATCACCTTGGAGTACTGAATACTGTCTTCAATCACGTAGATATCAATCGATACATAGATTTGAAATATGTAGATTAAATATCAGATATTTAAATCCAATATATAGATATAGATACGATTTAATTTAGGGTATGAGTGGTACTACTCATGCCTAATCCAATGACCTAAGTTGGCCTCACGCTATCGGAAGCCAATTTCTCAGTAGCACCCTGAAATCAGGAAGTTAGCGGTGTTTCACCCCTGTGCACAGAACATTAATCCGTACCGCTACACCGAATTTCGGTCACTGTGACTACTCTCCTTTGAAACTGATAGCCGTGACTTAAATTCGGTATGCAGGATTATGATTATTAAAAAAGTTAAAGTTAAAGTTACAGCCTATATACGTCCCACTACTAGGCACAGGCATCCTCTCATTTCTGAGAGGGTTTTAGGACCAGGAAGCGTCCACCGCGCTGTCCCAATGCGTGTTGGCGAACTTCACATGTCTTCTAAATATTTTTTAATTTTTTTTATTTCCTGGGCCTTAGATTCCTCACGATGATTTCCTTCACTGCCGAGCATGTGGTAAATCAGCACTTAAAATTACAATTTCATTGGTGCTGGCGGGGATCGAACCCGGGTTGCTGTTGTACTATCATTATTGTCATTATATTATCATTATTAATATACGACAATTTTTTTAGAAAATAATGATAGTTTATGACAATTCCTAGACTACGACCGCTAGCAAGCTTATTCTTAAGGTCAAATTTTCAAGAAAGGGTTGGTTGCTGGCTGTCCAAATTTCGTCAATCAAACAATTCCCTATATCATGTAACGTACATTGAAAAAATTGTGACAAAAAAATTAAAAGTCAAATCAGCTTCAAAAATGCGAGGTTACGAGGGACACTTCTTGTGTAATTGCTTTTCTTCAGCAATAAATTTTATTTTTACTGCCGCCAAATGATATGTACAAACAAAATTCATAATATCTACCAAGTTGTAACACACCATATTATAAGTAGTTACTCTGTATAATAATTTTTAATAAAATAAAACAAAGTACTTTGTTAAAATAACGAGAGTATTTAATCATCAGAAGACGTCATCTCCTCTCTCATTCCTTCCTTACGCATATCATCTCTAATACATACCATTTATCTTTTCTCTCTCTAATCTAATATCCATAAACTTTCATACGCCACCACCACAAAGCTAAATAAATTAAAATAATATGCTTGATTATTATCATTTTATTAATATCATCATCCGATCGCTATTTCATCATGAAAATTATCGTTTCTCCATATATTGCAAGACAAAACCCTCTTTAATCCCTCTACAAACTAGACTACTATCTAATTTTATGAAATAACGAGTATACATGATCATCCTACAAGTAATGTCATTAGCAATTATTACTTGTGTTTTAGAGAACACATTTACAAATATTAAAGTAAGTGTGAGTAATTAGGTAAAGAAGCAAACAATATATCAAGACTTTCCATATAAAATTAATAGCTGCAGCTGTCATTTGACGGGATGCCTATAGTTAACAGAGGACCTGACAACTGAAATGCAGGTTTTGAATTCATATATCAGCCATAGCAAAATCTTTATAAAACATAGGTTGGTGCCTTTTTTATAGAATAGGGTGACAAACGAGCACACAGACCACCTGATGGTAAGCTGCACTACATTTATCCTCAATTAAGAATCAGAATGCAGACTGTCTGAATGTCCTCAGAGTTGTCAACTCTGAGGACTAAGATGGAATGTCCCTTTTCCAGTGAAAAGGGTGTCCAGTTCTCTGCACTTACCATACGAAACACAGTAGCATTAAGCTGCTATTTTATATCTACTGGTATTCTGTGAGAGCGTGGTCCTACCCCGGTCGAGCCGACCCATTCATGCTACAATCATTATATAGGTGCAGCGTGGCTCTACCACGTACAGTACCTATTGTCAATCATGTCGTTGTCTGATATTGGTAGCTCGGAATAAGCATCTATTCTCACGTACACTTGCTGTTTGTAGATATCGTTTAAAAAGGCATTTTCTATCTACTATAATGCATTTTTCGAAAAATGTTGGCAACTCTGAACAATATATCTCTAATTTGCCGGCTTGTCGCTGAAAGTTGTAACAAAGGTCGTTGACTTTAACTTTCATTTCACAGGTAGTTGCGTGCGTTCTTCAACTTTACTTGACCTCTTTGATATTAAGTTCCTGAATCTTGATTATTTGTAACTAAGCAAGTTATATTATTTTCCTGGAAGGAACTAAAAATAACTGTAGCAGTCAAAAGTAGTAATGATGTAAATTACTATAGCTTATATCATCATTCATCATTACAGCCCTTCACAAGTCTACTGCTGAACATAGGCCTCCCCAAGGATTGCCACAAAGCACGGTCCTGAGCCACCTGCATCCATCGACTTCCTGCATATCTTACCAGGTCGTCACTCCATCTAGTGGGGGGACGCCCAACACTTCGCCTGCCGGTACGTGGCTGCCACTCGAGAACCTTTCTTCCCCATCGGTTGTCGGTTCTTCCAACTGTATGGCCGGCCCATTGCCACTTCAGCTTACTAATCCATTGGGCTATGTCGGTCACTCTGGTTCTACTGCGGATATCCTCATTTCTGAGTTTAACACGCAGAGAAACTCCGAGCATAGCCCTCTCCATAGCTCGCTGAGCGACCTTGAGCTTCCTCATCCGGCCAGCAGTGAAGGACCACGTCTCAGTTCCGTATGTCATCACTGGCAACACGCACTGGTTGTAAAGTCTCGTTTTCAAGTTTTGAGGTATACCTGACGAGAAGATGTGCCGTAATTTCCCGAACGCTGCCCAACCGAGTTGAATCCGTCGATTGACCTCTCGGTAGAAGTTGGACTTACCTAGTCGGACTATTTGTACCAGGTAAACATACTCGTCAACAACTTCGAGCTTAGTGCTCCCAACAACTACCGGCATAGGTGTGACATGGACATTAAACATGATCTTTGTTTTGTCCATGTTCATCTTAAGACCTATCCGTTGGGAAGCCTAATTGAGGTCATTGAGCATAGTGCTTAGGTCCTCCAGCGATTCTGCCATAAGGACTATATCGTCGGCAAATCGAAGGTGAGTGATATACTGGCCATTGATGTTAATACCGTATCCTTTCCAGTCCAGAAGCTTGAAAACGTCTTCCAATGCAGCGGTGAAGAGTTTCGGGGATATGACCTCACCCTGTCTTACACCTCTCTGCAATTGGATAGGTTTCGTACTCTGGTTCTGTACTCGGATAGCCATCGTAGCCCTACTGTACAAGCACTTCAGCACTTCGATATACCGACAGTCCACTTGGCACCGCTGAAGGGACTGCAGCACCGCCCAAATTTCGAAAGAATCAAAGGCTTTCTCATAGTCCACATACGCCAGACATAGTGGCAAATTGTACTCCTCTGACTTTTGTACAATTTGCCGAAGGGTGTATATGTGGTCTATGGTGCTAAAGCTCATTCGGAAACCGGCTTGTTCGGGAGGCTGGAAGTCGTCAAGTCTGCGCGCGAGACGATTCGTTGACTCTTGGAAACAGCACGCAGACGCGGCTCAGAAGGGAAATAGGTCTGTAGTTCTTCAAGAGAGCGTTGTCGCCTTTCTAGAAGAACAAGATCACCGCACTTCTGCTCCACGCCTCCGGTGTAATGCCACCATGGAGGACGGAATTAAAGAGCTTCTGAACTACTTCAAGTACCGGTTTTCCACCCGCTTTCAGAAGCTCCGCTGTAATTCCATCCTCGCCTGGGGCCTTGCTGTTTTTAAGGTGTTGGAGAGCCATTCTAATCTTGCTCAGACTGACGTCCGGGATATCATCGGAATAATGTTGGATAAGACTCGTTCTTGGATCGTTACTCACATTCGCGTGTGGCTCCAACGATGACGTATACAGTTGCCCATAGAACCTCTCAATCTCACTCAAAGTCTCAGGTGCCCCGGAAACGATGCTACCACATTCTGTCTTCAGCTTTGACAGTTGGCTCTTTCTGGCAGACAGATCTCGGGCAAAGACTTTGGAGCCTTGGTTCCGCTCGATCGCTTCTTCAATACGAGCTGTATTGAAGTTGCGTAAGTCCCGCCGCATGCATTTGGAGATCTGTCTGTTCAGTTGCCTGTATGCTGTCAAATCTGTTGAAGAATGTAGCTTCATCTCCCGTCTAACAGGCATGAGATTAAGAGTGTGATCGGAGAGTTTTTGTGTTCTTCTGCGGCGGGTCTTGCAGAACTTAGCTCCGACCGCATGGACAGTTTCCACGAGCTTGTCATTCATATCGTCCACTTCATTGCAGTCTTCTAGGCACTGAAAACGGTTTTGTAACTCGAGCTGAAAGGTTTCGGGACTTTGGATTAGACCACGAGGGGGACAAATCGTTGACTTCATTAGACGAGACCTCTCCAACTTAATGTTTAGGTTCAGTGTGCCTCTAACCATTTGGAGATCGCTGCCGGTTTTCACCCTCGCGATCACTGAGACATCACTGAACAGTTGTCGTCTGGTCGTCATAATGAAGTCAATCTCATTTTTTGTCGAACCGTCGGGGCTCGACCAGGTCCACTTCCTGTGGGGCCGCTTCTGGAAGAAAGAGTTCATCATAAAGAGTCCCTCTTTCTCCATGAAGTTGGCCAGCTGCTGGCCCCTTGGGTTCCGTTGCCCTATTCCAAATTTCCCTACTTTCAGCTCACCGTTCTCTCTTGTGCCTAGTTTTGCATTAAAGTCTCCTATTAACACCGTATATTGGGTTTTGGAGGATCGCATGGCTCTAGAGATATCCTCATACATTTCCTCCACCTCCTTATCGGGATGTGCCGAGGTTGGTGCGTATACCTGTATGACCTTCAGCGAATACCGTTTGGTGATTCTGAGTATAAGGTACGCAACCCTCGTCGACACACTCTCAATCTTTACAACGTTGTTAACGAGAGACTTGTGGACGATAAATCCGACACCTCCTTGGGGCAGATGGTCGCCCTCCCGGTAATAGAGCAAGTTGCTGGATTGGAGGATTGCCGTTTCCTCCCCCTCTCTTCGGACTTCGGATAATCCTATAATATGTCAGCGTAACTTGTCTATCTCTTCTTCCAGCTCCACAATCTTCTCATCAGTCCTCAGGGTGCGTGCGTTGTATGTTGCCTGGTCGAGTCGTCGTAGGTGGCAACCGAACCTCCACCGGAGATTCTTAACACCCCCTGCCCCGCCGTTACCATGGTCGCCACCGTAGCCAGGAATAGCGGGGCCGCCGGGGACTGGGGGCTGTTTCTTTGTTACTGTCATCATAGGGAGGTATTTGCCATAGTTGCCACGCTTGGCGAGCGGGTTGGCTACCGCAGTTTTTTTATTGTATTTTTGCTGTTATCAGGAAGATGCTGCTGCCCATCTCCTGCCTGTTTCCCTTTGTCGCTTTTTACGACACCCACGGGAAGATATGGGGTAGTGGATATTCTTAACCGCCACTACACGGCATTTTTTATGCATATTTATTTGGGCAAGTTATATAGTATAACGTGCCCAAATTTGACTATCCTTAATAAAAATAATAATTACTATCATTAATATTACCAAAGATAATTACGTTTTCGTCAACAGTTATAAATAGGAAATGTCTATTTTTAAATGTAAAAATAATGATAAAATGTTAAGTTTTTAATTATATGTCCTACAAAGTGATTCGAAAACTACATCTGGACCACAATCACCGAGATATTCGTAATAATCGACAAATTAAAAAGCAGTGTTAAAACAAAAATTATTAGATTTTTGTTTTAGAACTGCTTTTTAATTTGTTCGCTTCGTTTTTAAAAACACTTCAAAAATGTAATTACTATAAGATAAATAAAAAACAATAAATACAATAGTACATGATGTATGACATCCAGGAATTCGATGGACGCAAGTGGCTTAGGACAGTGTTTGTGGCATTCCATGGGAGAGGTCTATGTTCAGCAGTGGACTTGAAAAGATCTGTAATGACGATGATGATGAAATAAAACATCTTATTAAACTATTTGAATTTTGAATTTTCATACTCTGATAAATATAGGTTTAATTAAACAGATCGTAAATAACTGGTTGATGACATTTTTAAAGCCACTCAATTATTTGATTGCAGTGAATCAATTGTTGGATCTCGAATTGTGATCTTGTATCAATGCTAATTTAAACAATACTGACACGATTACTTATGTAACATTTTTATTGACAAAACTTTACTGTATATTTAGTAAACTGTTACCAAAGTTATGAAACTGTACTGCCATAATTAGTTATGCAAACTGAAACTGAATTAAGATTTAAATTAAGAAGAGATCTGCTTATTTTTAACGAACACTTACCCCAATAATCAGAGTTATTTTACTGACTCAATTGATTGTTTATTTTTCCGGTTTGTCGAAAGAGTTATATAAGAATACGCAACTTTTTCTTTAAATATTTTTATCAAACGACTTCAAAAAAGGAGGAGGTTCTCAATTCGTAGGAATCTTTTTTTATGAGTGTTCACCGATTACTCAGACGCCAGGCCCGATTGGGAAAATTGTTCTTTTGTTTCAAAGGGTACCTATATTTCCCAGGTGGTCCCATTTAAATTTTATCGAAATCGATCGAGGGGTAAAATCAACAATAAATTATATTAATATTGAAGTCGTTTGTACAAAATTTTAAATTTACCACTTGTCCCGATATTCTTGAAGGGTTTCTGTGTGTTCACTCTGAAGAAAAATAATATATATATCTCCCTCGGCTGTATACAGTCATTTATAGAAACATGATAAAAACTGGCCCAAGATACTTAGTAGACATTACAGCTATAAAAAATATATACATAATAATGTTGTACTTCTTGTTTGAAAGATCAACGTTGAAATAAAAGGAGTACCTCACAGGATTACAAATTCATTGGCATCTTGGCATAAAATAATTTAATATTAAGTTAAAGAAAACATACAATAGTAATATTTTTGGAAGGGTTATTCCGTTTATCCACCCTAAAAACCACCCTAGGGTGGATACTCGGAATCGCGTGTTATCTATTCACCCCAGACGGGGTGGATAATTGGAATTCACTTTTATTTATGCTTCCAACTTCTTACCAACTTTTTAACTCATACAATTTAATTATTAACTAATTTTTAATAACCACAAACTTAATTAAAAAAAAAAACATATGATAACGTATTGCGTTTACATTTTATTATTGAGTAGACGTAATTTGATATCCTGGATAAATTTGTCACTTTTAATGTACATTTGCAATCGTTTTCTAAATTTAATTGCTACAACAGATGTGTTTTTTTAAAATAAATATAAGCCAATGCTTGACCACAATCCCACCTGGTGGTAAGTGGTGATGTAGCCTTAGATGGTAAATCGCACTGTCTTATCGTAACAAAATGCTATTCAGTCTTGCCTTGAAGACGCCCAGATTGTATTCGGACGGATAGATGGACGCCGGAAAATTATTCCACTCCTTTGCTGTACGCATTACAAAAGATGAAGCAAACCGTTTGGTTCTAATGCGTGGCATATCGACAACAAAGGGATGAAGACCCGCCGACCGCCTCGTTGTCCGATGGTAGAAAGGAGAGGGAGGAATCAAAGCTTGTAATTCCTGTGCACATTCACCGAAATGCATCCTATAGAATACCGAGAGACTGGCTACTTTGCGTCTGTGTTCGAGGCTGACAAGACTGGTTTCAACCAAATCAAGGTCACCAATGAGCCTCTTAGCACGTCTCTCCACTGAGTCCAATGTTGCCAGGTGGAATTTTCCAGCACCAGTCCATATGTGACGCAACTGTCTAGACTTATCCTCCCAAAAATGGATTTAACCTAGCATCATATCGTAACACGACTTGAGATATTTGGTGGAACGGCTTTTCTGGGTGGGTGGTGACTAATACTCTGTAGGTGATGACTAGCAACTACCGGGGGTATACGATGAGAGTCAGGATTCAAGTAGTTCATACGTTTGCGAGCAACTTCATTCCCCGGCGGAGAGTTCTTTGAAGAGGCTTAATAATAAATAAATAAGTGAGTGTCGTGGAACACTCGGTTGGAACGAAGTTCTTTTCGTAATATATTATTATTGATAAATTTATTATATTATTGATTCACAAATACAAATAAATGAATTACTAGCGTCTATTAAAATGAAGCGTCATTTAAAATAAAATAATATTTCTTTCATGGCAAGATAAGAAAAAGTGCGAGGGAGATGGATACTATCCCATCTCGCTTCCTTGCCAAGGCCGTCTACACTACGTCAGAAGGGGTCGTGACGGAAAAATCTTATACTTTTTCTCGCCTATCCCCCATTTGCCAAATTCGTACCGTCCGATAAGAAACTTCGTTCCAAAAAATTTATCCATAAAACTTTTTTAGATTCGCATAACTTTATGGGTGGTCCACAAATTTTTTTTTTTACTTGCCTCATTATGTCGTAACTTTATCTTATGAGAGTCTAGAAACTTCCTTCTCAGTCGTTCGGCGGCTTTACGATTTAAATAGTCGAGCCATTAGCACCTCAGTATACTGATACGCACATAATTATATCAAATTGCTTAATTATATTGTTATATAACGCATTCTTCGCTCGTCGCTCATCGAGGCCAACTTAAGAATTTATAACAATGAAACATTTTGAGATTATCTAATTTCATATATCAATGAAAATACTTTCAGTGATCAGTAAACTTTGCCATCAGTTATGAAGGTAATGATAAGTATGATGCAGCCCACCAAAAGTCCACTGCTGAACAAAGGGTTCCAAATACCCGTCCAATTTGCTATAGCCACAGAATAGAAAATATTACAAGTACCATAGCTGAAACGCTTGGCATGCGTGTTGACAACCGCAGTTTTTTATTAGTTTCAGTTGTTATCAGGAAAATGCTGGTGCCCATATCCTACTTCAGGTTCCCCCTGTCGCCCACGGCATAATATGGGGTATTGGATTCTATTACGCTACCACTACAATATCTAAAGTATCATCATCATCATCAACACTGCAGCCCTTCACAAGTCCACTGCTGCACATAAGCCTCCCCCAAGGATTGCCACAAAGCACGGTCTTGTGTTTTTTTTTATAGAATAATGGTGACAAACGAGCACACAGTTCACCTGATGGTAAGTGGTTGTTGTGGTCCATATACATCTACATCTATCTTCGTTTGCGAATTAAAATGCAGATGCGTTGTCAGCCGTGAGGACTAAGATGGAATACCTCTTTTCCAGTAAAAATGGTGTCCGGTTTTCCACACTCACCATACGAAACTATTTACGCTGGTAATCTGTGAGAGCGTGATCCTTCCCTGGTCGAGCCGACCTATTCGTGCTACAACTATACTATTAATATAGCTGCAGCTTGGCTCTACCACGTATACCTGCATCCATAGAATTCCTGCATGTCTTACCAGGTCATCAGGTTTATCTATAATATACTTCACTCTAACGTCGGTTGTTCCACTCGAAAAATTATTTTAGTAAGAAGTTATTTTGATACTATACTAGACGATTGGGAAGAGAAACCTAAATAATAATAATTCTTAATGTCTTAGTTGATTCTAATTGTTCCCTTAATATTTTCTACGTAATCATTGACAACTATTTTCGCAATGACGTGCTAATTAATCAAAGAGTAATATAATATTCATAAAAAAAAAAACACTTTACAATATTGCCGTTTTACGATTCACATCTTCACTACCATAATAAACCGGCTAAGTGCGAGGCGGGCCTGCCTCTATTGGGGTTATGTACGTACATATTATAAGTAACTAGCTGGTGTTTTACTTAGGAATAATAATACATTCATTGAATATGACTGATATATATCTTTCAAATAGTCGGTACGATGATGCCTGGTGCCTATAACCTTCACGGAAGTGCAAGCAATAAGTTTTGGCGCAATCTGATGAACGGTATAGTAGCGCATAAAATACGAACAAACAAAATATATTAATTTTTATATATAAGACTATCTTAAAAACGGCAAGGCCCCAGACGAGGATGGAATTACAGCGGAGCTTCTGAAAACGGGTGGAAAACCGGTACTGGAAGTCCTTCAGAGGCTCTTTAATTCCGTCCTTCATGGTGGCATTACACCGGAGGCGTGGAGCAGAAGTGCGGTGGTTTTGTTCTTCAAGAAAGGTGACAATGCTCTCTTGAAGAACTACAGACCGATTTCCCTTCTAAGCCGCGTCTACGTGCTGTTTTCGAGAGTCATTACGAATCGTCTCGCATGCAGACTTGACGACTTCCAGCCTCCCGAACAAGCCGGTTTCCGAAAGGGCTTTAGCACCATAGACCACATACATACCCTTCGGCAAGTTGTACAGAAGTCCGAAGAGTATAATTTGCCATTATGCCTGGCGTATGTGGACTATGAGAAAGCCTTTGAATCCGTCGAAATTTGGGCGGTGCTGCAGTCCCTTCAGCGGTGCCAAGTTGACTGTCGGTATATCGAAGTGCTGAAGTGCTTGTACAGTAGGACTACGATGGCTTTCCGAGTACAGAACCAGAGTACGAAACTTATCCAATTGCAGAGAGGTGTAAGACACCGAAACTCTTCACCGCTGCATTGGAAGACGTTTTCAAGCTTCTGGACTGGAAAGGATACGGTATTAACATCAATGGCGAGTACATCACTCACCTTCGATTTGCCGACGATATAGTCCTTATGGCAGAATCGCTAGAGGACCTAACCACTATGCTCAATGACCTCAATAGTGTCTCCCAACGGATAGGTCTTAAGATAAACATGGACCAAACAAAGATTATGTTTAATGTCCATGTCACACCTATGCCGGTAGTTGTTGGGAGCACTAAGCTCCAAGTTGTTGACGAGTATGTTAACCTGGGACAAATAGTCCGACTAGGTAAGTCCAAATTCGACCGAGAGGTCAATCGACGGATTCAACTCGGCTGGGCAGCGTTCGGGAAACGACGACACATCTTCTCGTCAGACATACCTCAAAACCTTAAAACTAAATTGTACAACCAGTGCGTGTTGCCAGTGATAACTTACGGATCTGAGACGTGGTCCTTCACTGCTGACCGTATGAGGATGCTCAAGATCGCTCAGCGAGCTATGGAGAGGGCTATGCTCGGAGTTTCTCTGCGTGATAAACTTAGGAATGAGGATATCCGCAGTAGAACCAGAGTAACCGACATAGCCCAACGAATTAGTAAGCTGAAGTGGCAGTGGGCCGGCCATATAGCTCGAAGAACCGACAACTGATGAGGAAGAAAGGTTCTTGAGTGGCAGCCTCGTATCGGTAGGCGAAGTGTAGGGCGACCCACTACGAGATGGAGTGACGACCTGATAAGACATGCAGGAAGTCGATGGATGCAGGTGGCTCACGACCGTGCTTTGTGGCATTCCTTCGGGGAGACCTATGTTCAGCAGTGGACTTATGAAAGGCTGTAATGATGATGATGAGACTAGCTGGTACCCGGCGCGTTGCTGCCGCAAAAGAAATAA
Organism: Parnassius mnemosyne; assembly: GCA_963668995.1. Taxonomy (NCBI): domain Eukaryota; kingdom Metazoa; phylum Arthropoda; class Insecta; order Lepidoptera; family Papilionidae; genus Parnassius; species Parnassius mnemosyne. Next base: position 35,700,858 of record CAVLGL010000148.1, on the reverse strand, counting down.
TTGTAGCAATATCATTTTAAATATAGAAGAGTTATGTCGTTTAATTAGGAATGATATTGAAGTTGAACGTAAATAACTTGATATGATACGCGCGCCACCTACTCGTACTCGTTTTGTAGAATTGTACTATGGCTATAACCTTCCCGCAAGTACAAGCAATAAGTTGAAAAAATTTTAGTGCAATCTGGTGAACAGTATGGCAGCGCATAAAATACGAACAATATTAATTTTTATACATTACATTACTTATTTCCAAAATAAATATGTTGTCATATGCGTTGTCATATACGACTTTTGTTGCAATGTCGTTTTTCGTACGACATCTCATAACTACTTAATTATTTCTTTCTATTCGTGAATGTATATATAACAACAAATATCCAAATATCGACATTTAAGAATAATAACGTTACAAATAATAAAAGTGTCACGCTATCGACACCGGTAAGACTTGGATAAGGCGAGGGTTGCATCCCTGTCGTACCAGCGCGGAGTCATACAGTAGCAATTTTAAATTAGGTATTTCATGTGTTAATCCGGGACAAACCAAACTAACCACTGCTCTTTCAATTTTGCAGGTACATAATATGCTTTAGAAACAAAATGTGCTGCCGTAAATATTAATGAAAATCTTATTCATACAAGTTATAAGTTCAATTACAATCTGCAGTCATGTCAAATATCGAGACGAGTCGCGATAACAAAACCGACGTGCAGAATAAGGTAAATTATTGTAATTGTAAAAATATTTTTACTTCTTCTTCATCATCAGCCAGTAAAAATACACTGGTGGACATGGGGCCGCTCCATTTTAGGAAAGATTTAGCTTACGCTTAGCAGGTGGATAAACGATAGTAGTACCAAACTCTTGTCTTCGCCTGTTTGAGTATTTTGCGTCTAGTCTAGTACGTAGGACACTCAATAAGTTTTAAGATATACAAAAAGTATTCTAGATACTATTAATATTAATTTTACATCTTTTCAAAATATTCTTCATTATGTGCTATACATAGTTCCATTCGCCTAAACCAACTCTGAAAAAACTTTCGCCAGTCTTGATCTAACAAGTCGGAAATAGCTTCTTCGTAGGCAGCCACGGCTTCTTCGGCGCTTGAAATAAACTTGCCTTTTATTTTTTCTTTGACTCTTGGGAACAAAAAGAAATCACAAGAAGCTAAGTCAGGGCTGTAGGGTGGGTGACTTAGAGCTTCAACACCAGATTCCTCAATAAATGCTTTTGTTCTAAGGGAGGTATGTGAAGAGGCGTTATCGTGATGCAGCATGATTCCCCGAAGGTGGTCTTCTCTCCCGCACATTTTGAAAAGCTTTCGGTAGTGCAATTAGTATACCATTCAGAGTAGACTGACCTACAATTTTCCAGCATTGACGTCGACAAATGTCCGCTCCGCGAAAAAAAACTAGCCACCATTTTTTTGCCGGCGTTGGGAGGAGGACGTCTTTGCAGTTTTTTCGGTAACTGCCCTTCTCAGTAGACCCATACCGATGATTGCCTTTTAATTTCCGGATCACATTAATAAATCCATGTCTCGTTACCAGTAACGATTTCTAAAACACGCCTAGATGCCCCGTTTTCAAAACGTTCACACACGAGTCTGTTTTTCGCTTTCGGAGAGCAAACGAGGGATCCATCGACAACAAAGCTTCCTCACTCCAAGATGTTGATGTAGGATGGTATGAATGTTCCCCGAACTAATGCCTACAATCTTTTCGATGTCCGTATATGTGATTCGTGGGTCTTCTCGCACCAACATTTCAGTAGTCCATACATTTTCTGCCGTTACTGCTGTTTGCGGGGCCACCGTTCTTAGGTCATCTTTAAGATTAATTTTACCCCTTTTGAATTCAGAAAACCACCTAAAAATTGTTGCGAGTGAGGGAGCTGAGACCGGTAATGCTGATTGTAACCGTTGTAAACTTATTTGTTCGGTTAAACCAAATTTAAAATCATAATATATCATAGCGCGCAAATGTTCACGGTTAAGATCTATCGTTTTAAATGAGAAGCGCGGGAAGCGTTGCAGAAAAGTTAATAGAACTTTGTTTTTTTTTAATACTGAGTTTGCTTATGGAGTTCTATTTTTAAATAAATTTGCTTTTTAGAAACATATAACACGGGTGCGTTCCATTTTTAAATTTCGAGCATCTCAAAACTTATTGAGTGACCTATAAGAGTGACGTATAAGAGTTTGTTATTCCGCCATCTATAGGGAACTATATGATTTTTCTGGCATTTCCCAAAGTCACATTTTAAGACACCTACGGGACGGGTTCGATCACCGCAGACACCACTGAAATCGTTAATTGCAATTTTAAGTACTGTTTTACCACGTGCTTGGCGGTGAAGGAAAACATCGTGAGGTAACCTGCACGTCTGAGAAATTAAAAAAAACATATTTCGAAGACATGTGAAGTCCACCAACGCACTGAGGCAGGAAGGCGGACGTTACCTTGCCCTAAACCCTCTCAGAAGTTAGAGGTTAGAGGAGGTAGAATGTATTCTACGAGACGAAATGGGGTAATCGTTTCTCACACACTGACATCAGATGTAAAATATATAAATCTACATTTAAATTGATATAACTTTACCTAATACAGTAATTATTATAAAAACTATAATAAAAAAAAACAACTTAAACTAAGTACTAACTTAATTATCATACAGTCCTACTCCTCGCAGTATTGTGCCAAGAACGCTGGCTACGTTTCCCCGCTGAATGGATATACTTAGCCTTTGTGCGAGAAAAGAACCAGCCCTCTTATCCAATACGACACCACGGAAATTTGTTCTTGTAATTTTATGTGTTGATTTACCACGTGTCGGCAGTAAGGGAAAATATGAGGAGATAAAATTCATGCTGGCGCGCATGCCTGAGAAATAAAGGATATGTGAAGTCTACCAACAAGTGCAGTAGCAACGTAGCGGAGTAACTGCTCCAAAAGTCCAAAACTCTCCCATAAAGTAAGAGGAGCCCGGTATGCAGCAGAGGGACGTATTTAGGCTGTAATTTAACTTTCGTAACGGTGAAACTGGTTATGCGCACCAGAGTAACCGACACGACACAACAATTTAGTAAGCTGCAGCTATACTAGTAGTAAAGTTGTAGCACGAATGGGTCGGCTCGACAGGGAAAGGACCACGCTCTCACATAATACCAGTGTAAATAGCAGCATAATGCTGTTGTTCCGTGGTCTGTGAGTGTAGAGAACCGGAGACCCTTTTTACTGGAAAAGAGGCATTCCATCTTAGTCCTCACGGGTGACAACGCATCTGCATTTTGGTTCGTAATCGAGGATAGATGTGGATGTCTATGGGTCACAGCAACCAATTACCATCAGGAAGACTGTGTGCTCGTTTGTCACCCTATCCTATAAAAAAAAGCTGAATGGGCAGGTCATATAGCTCAAAGAACTGACAACCGATGATGAAAAAAGGTTCTCGAGTAGCAGCCTCGTATGGGTAAGCGAAGTGTAGGGCTGCCCCCCTTAAATGGACAGACCACTGGTAAGATATGCAGGAAGTCAATAGATGCAGGAGGCTCAGGATCATGTTTTGTGGCACTCCATGCATGGCATGTTCAGCAGTGGAATTATGAAGGACTATGAGGAATTATTGAATGAATGAACGATGAAACCATTTAAATGATTCAAAAGTAACCTAATTAAAAGTGAAAACCACCACAATAAAGTTTGTTGTTAATGCTATGCCCGCACAGAATACTACCGTTAAATAGTAGAGTAATGCTCTTGTGTTTTGTACTTTAGATAGATACTTTATTGCACTCAAAACAATCTGGTACAAAGGCGAACTCAACGCCGAAAAGGCATTATCTGCCAGCTGCCTTGGGTAGTGTGGTGAGGGCTATATATATATATATATATATATATATATATATATATATATATATATATATTAAAAATTGGTGTAAATATGTTTTCTGTGCTAAAAATATCATTTGTAATTTGTAATTAGTAAGTATATCATTTGTAGTTTTGTACGTGGTAGAGCCATGCTGCAGGTATATTAATAGTTATAGTTGTAGCACGAATGGGTCGGCTCGATCGGGGAAGGACCACGCTCTCACAGAATACCAGCGTAAGATAGCATCTTAACACTGCTGTGTTTCGTATGGTGAGTATAGAGATCCGGCGACCCTTTTTACTGGAAAAGAGGCATTCCATCTTAGTCCTCACGAGTGACAATGCATCTGCATTTTGATTCTTTATTGAGGATAGATGTGGATGTCTATGGGTTACAGCAACCACTTACTATCAGGTGGACTGTGTGCTCGTTTGTCACCCTATCCTATAAAAAAAAGTAAGGTTGGCTCTACCAGAGGTAGAGCGCGATTTAATTAACTGCCTCGTATCAAAATTTGTCAATATTGTGTTCTGATTTTGGAACGTAATATTTTAGGCAATTAAAGTTTCTCAATACGTATAATATTTTTATATAATAATTTACTTTATAAGATTATATCATATATTGGTTGTATGTATTTGATTGCACAATTATATACTTAAATCCTGAACCTAAAATTACCATAAAGGATACGTAAGTGCTATCTACTCTTCGCGTTCTATTTCAAGAACGGTAAAATATGTGAAGCATATTTTCTAAAATCAAATTTGTAAAATGTTTAATAACTCCAAATGTTATTTGTAGTAAAGAAAACAAAATGTTTACAAAAATAGTATTTTTTCAATATTTTACCTTGAATACCTTGACGATACGTATAAAGTTAACGTATAGAATGCTAAAACAAAGAATTAATTATACAAGTTTATAGCTCTCGTTCCGAGACTGACCTCTTTTTGCACTTTATTGTACTTAACTATTATATTATGAAAATCACATTTAATTAACATTTAACTACAACCATTTGTCTTAACTGGTCATGCTTTTTGTTGCGAACCTCAAGTTTTTTTGGTTCCTCTATTACTAATGTGACGACTTTAGTGGTTCAGTGTTTGAAGAAAAGAAAATTTCAAATTGTTGAGTGAGTTACCAAATTACCTTTGTACAAATTATATTAAGTAGAGTAAAAAAATGTATAGCTAACATGCATTGATGATGATGCACGATGAATCACGATGATCATAATAAGAATAGTTTTTTGGCCATAGTCATGAATTTATTCATTAATTTACTGTATTGTCTGCAAAATCAGAAAATTCAGACGTCTAAATAGTCTGGTAAATGGTAATACATGAAAATTACATTACATTTATATATTACATACATAGATACATGCAGGTCAAACTAATATAAGGGCGTAAAAAATAAGTTTTTGTGGATGCAAAACGTGGTAATATAACATGAAGTTGTAAAGACATTGGTAACATAATGATTTTTTAATTTTTTTTAATAGGTTTTGTGTGATAAACGAGCACATGGTCAATGATGATGACTGAATCTCTATCCTCGGTTAAGAATCAAAATGCATCTAGCGTTGTGGACTAAGGTGGAATGCCTCGTTTCCAGTAAAAAGGTTGAAGTAGAGGTTTACCTCTGCGTTTCGCTTGGTGAGTGCAGGTGGCCGGAGGCCCTTTTTACTGGAAATGAGGCATTCCATCTTAGTCCTCACGGGTGATAATTTATCTGCATTTTGATTCGCAAACGAGGATAGATGGGCCACAGCAACCACTTACCATCAGGTGGACTGTGTGCTCGTTTGTCACCCTTATCCTATAAAAAAAAGGGTCTCCGGTTCTCTACATTCACCATACGAAACACAGCAGCACTAAGCTGCTATTTACGCTGGTATTCAAGCCGACCCATTCGATGCTATACAATTTCGAGTATAATATAGCTGCAGTGTGGTAATAATACATTATTCATGGTTACAAAAATATATGAGTATTCATGATTAAATTATTTGTTGAATAAATAAAACAATGTAATAATGCTTATTATCCTTAGGATACACGGTCGCCATTTATAAGTTTTTCATTATCGGGTAATATAAGAAAATGTTGGGTTACCACATTATGTTTAACAATAGCTGAAGTTTTTCCTTTTGTAATATTATCAACAAAGAAACATGATCTTTAGTTCAGTGCTTGAATAAGTACCTACTTTTTCTATTTCCTTGCCTGCAATGATTTTAGTATTTTTAACCGACTTCAAAAAGGAGGAGGTTCATAATTCGAGTGTATGTTTTTTTTTGTATGCAGATTGTTAACCAATTTTGATGATTCTTTTTTATTAAATAGGTTATACTTCATCCTATATAAATTTGGAGAAAAAAAATTCACACATAAGGATAGCAAATAAATAACTTCTTTTTTAGAAATTTTAAGACGGTTTTTAATTTTTGTTATAATTATTCCAACATAGTAACGGTATTAAGTTCGCAGTGTAGTGGTGACGTAAGGGAGTCTATCGCCGTATTTCATCGCGTATATTTATTAATCGGTGCCTTTGGGATTCCTTAGAAATATCTCATAGTTCCGATAGATGGCGGTATAATCGTCTCGTTTACGCCAAACGTAAAAAAAATGTCCGACTGGCGTAAACGACATGGTTACCGTAGACCGGTGATGAGGAACAATGTCAAAGATGCGAGATGCCTGGCCGTGCGATCACCAATCCGCTGGCCAAGCGTGGCGATTAAGGCGAATCTTCGAAACGGGAGAATTCCAGCAGTAGACTTTGCGACTGACGAAGAAGAACAACGGTATTAAAATGTGGATTGAATTTGTATTTAAGTTTGTACGTACTTCGTTTCAATATGTATAGATTACTAATTATTATCGAATAACATTTATTTATATACTATTGAAATATATATATATATATATATATATATATATATATATATATATATATGTATATATAAATATATATACCTACTATTTTTAACAATCAACCTTCCCTGATCTATTTCCGAGATCAAAAGTGTAATCTCCTGTTGTATTTACCGATATATTATATGGATATATGTGGAAATAGATCAGGGAAGGTTAATTGTTAAAAATAGTAAAAGTGTCTAGTGGTTGTAGTAGTGCGACTGCTGATCATGAGGTCCCGGGTTCGAATCTCGAGTCGGGCCAAAAAAAATCAGTTATTGAGTTTTTCCAATAAAAAAATTCGAATAAAAATCTCGGAAAGCACGTAAAGCCGTTGGCCCTGCGCCTGATCTCTCTTCGGTCGTGTCGGTTTACCGTCCCATCGGACTATGAGAGTAAGGGAATAGAGAGTGCACCTGTGCTTGCGCGTACACTTGGGCACTATAATCCTGTCCTGCGCCGATGGCTAGTCTCCATTGATTCTGACCGCCGTGACCGAAATTCGGTCTGGAGGACATTATATTCTTGCCACAACTACACACTGCTGTAACGTAAAGGACATAATTACATGATAAAAAAAACTACCACTAACACTACCCATCTCAATGTATAACAGGGCAGCCTCTCAATGACACCATCTTCCTTGCCGGCACCAGCAGAACCAGTACAACGGATATAACCAAGATACTATCTTAGCACTACTACTACGTAGAGTGACTTTGATGGGATCTCCCGCGCACGACGCCTATTGTGAACTTTATACTGCATCAACGAGTAGGGGTTTCTCGATATACCCAAATTCCACCTCGCTAACAACCATATGACGCTCCGCTAGAGTAACGCAACCTCTCGTTCACTCTCGTTCACTCTCGATCCAATCGGTATTTTATAGACATGCCGTCATATAGTATTCTTAATAAAAACTAAAAACTATACTTAATAAAAAAAAGTAAAACCAAAAACTTAAATTCTCAAATAGTCCTACTCTCCGTAGTATCGTGCCCAGAACGCAGGCTGCCTTTGAGCAAGAAAAGAACCAGCCCTCTTATCACTATCTGCGACAACCAGTCGTGGATACAGAATTCCTTTAGGCACTTCATTACACGTGGACCCCACGGACCGATATCTCTCGGAGACTCATATTTGCGCCACTTACTTAGTTCAATTGTTTCTGATGCCGCCCCGGATCTATACGAGCTAATCCCGAGATGAGAGGCTGCCAAAGAGTCTACGCAAATAGCATCTCACACAAGGGCTGTACCTCTCTATGGTCGGGTCTCTTGCCATCGTCTCAAAATATTCCACAATTATAGAGACAAGAGTTCTTCGGATGACATCGTTCAAAGAACCTTAATGGTAAAATTTACCAGCACTTCATTTTAATAACATTAATATGAAAGCAACACTTAAAAAATTACAAGTATGATATAAAAATTACCTACGTAATTTGCCAATGGAAACATTACGTTTGTGGTTTGTTCTTCTTGGCTAAAAATCGGACAAAAAGAGGAACTGGCTTTCAAGTATCAAACTAACAATAATTTAATTTCCATAAATTAAATTCCCAAAGCAATTTACTTTGGTTAACAAATTTTAGTAAAAATAAGTGAATACCTACTAGTTATTTTAAAAACATCGTTCTCTTAAGATTATTAGATTAGTAGAAGCCCGGAGTCAGTCGGTCCTGTTGTCGTATCGGAGTGCCATGCCAGCCCATCACTCATACCAGACTATGAGAGTGAGGGTATAGAGAGTGCTCCTCACCACATCTTCAATTCTCGTGTCGCGGTGTTTGTTACCAAACTCCTCCAAAACAAAACAGCTGAACCGATTTGTATGAAATTTTGTGTGCATATCGGGTAGGTAGGTCTGAGAATCGGCCAATGTCTATTTTTCGAACCCTTAAATGATAAGGGTGACCCACTCGTGCTGCTCGTGCACAACAATCCTGCCGTGTCCTGTGCAAATGGCTAGTCTCCGTTGAAACCCGCCGCCGCGCCGTGACCTATCATGCCCTTCGGTCTGGAGGTCATTATAAATTACACAGGTAGACTGAATGGCCGTACTCTATACATATAATAAAACTGTAGAAACGATCCACGCAAAAATCTATGAAATTTTGTATATTGGCAGTAAATGACTGTATATAACAATTATATAAGCAACTTTAAGCAACCTATAAGCAACCTATAAGCAACTTTTTATCCGCTTACGGAAGAGTAAGAAAAACGATTGTTTTTCATTTTTTTTAAGTTTATTGTCATTATGGCTGCTGATGGTTCTATTAGTTCTAAAGAGGATTTATGTATACGTATAATAAATCTATAGAAAATTGTATGTGTGAAAGTGAAACTCATCGCGCCACTAACCAGTAAAGAAGGAATACCGTCTGCCGGGCCACTTAGTAATTAATATATTTTGCTTATAATTGTAAGCGCTTAGCAATAATATTTCAATTGTTTATGAATCCACTCTAAAAAATTTGAATTATATAGAAATACTAGCTGACCCCAAACGTTGTTTTGGCATATAAATTAAAAATCGCGATTAAAAAACGTAGAAGAATGAAAATTTGAAGTTTTATGTATTTTTCAATGCTAAATCATAATAAAATAAAAATAAAAAAAAATGTCAAAAAAATTAAAAAAATATATTTAGCGGTGGGTCACCCTTATCATTTAAGGGTTCGAAAAATAGACGTTGGCCGATTCTCAGACCTCTAATTCAGATCAAATTTTGTGTGCATATCTACCCGATATGCACACAAAATTTCATACAAATCGGTTCAGCCGTTTCGGAGGAGTTTGGTAACAAACACCGCGACAAGAGAATTGAAGATGTGTTGTTATCGGTTATAATTATGAATATTGTATTTAAATGAATTCTACAATAATACTATCTACATTATATTTTAATTTTTTATCAATTAGATATTTAAATTTCAAACTATCATTAGATTTTTCCGGAACGTCCTATTGTTGAACAAAATACGAAATATCATTAATGTTAATCTTGTGATAAGTAAATAAAATAAACATGTGCGAGATATTTCTAATCACATTAGTATTTTTCCACTAACTAAAACACTAACACTATTAGAGTTTTGGATTTAAAAAAAAGTTATAGGAAATTAATCCTGAGGTTTAGCAGACTAAAATTTATAGAACGCACGTGAACTGTGTTCTTTCGTTACATAACTAATAAAATATTTTTAGATCCATGTGCTTATAAACGTCGTAAAAGTAAAAACTTGGCCAGAGCGAGCGAAGCATTACTCGTAATCACAAGTTGCGTTCTAACTTTATTGTGGTGTGTTATCTTATCAAACATTTTAACTTCACAATCAATTGTTCCACAGTATCTGTTAACATTTCGCTTGTATCAGGTTGTGTCATTAATTAAAATGTTTTATTTTACAGCTCAAACAAAACGGGGACGTCGAAAAAGGTCAATCTCATAATTTAGTGTCAAGTGTATCGTGGAGCAAGGTTATCGTGATGTTATTGGCTGCGAGCGTCCTTGTGGCGGCGTGCACAGTTGCCTGGGTGTTCCAAGACTGGCAAACAAGTGTTCAAGTGCTCGCTATACTTTTCGTTGTTTATGTCATTGCATTTTACTGGAGATGGATTTGGATAGCAATGAGAACAGCGAAGAGAGATTTCTTGTAAGTTTGCATTTCGTTCATTTAACAATGAAGATAGTCGCTTTCACTGTGAATATTAAATTTAATTTTATTTCCTTCCAGGGCGTTATATTGCTATATCAAAATTTTATTACTGACGAGGTCGTTTACTAAAAAAAATTACTCAATGCCAGATATATTTCACGATGTTGTCTTGAAACATCCAGATAAAGCTTGCTTCCTTATCAATGACGAAACATGGACTTTCAAACAGGTTTAAACTTTTAATAAATATATATTTTAAACTAACTCTGTTAATTTAGTAAATATATTATGGAGCAATTTATTTACTATTTTTCAATCGACTTCAAAAAGTGGGAGAGGTTTACAATTCGGCGGAATCTTATTTTTATGTATGTTCACCGATTACTCGAAGACGCCTGAACTAATTTGGAAAATTCTTCTTTTGTTTCAAAGGGTATAATTCCCAGGTAGTCCCATTTAAATTTTATCGAAATCGGTCGAGCGGTTTTTTTATAGGATAGGGTAACAAACGAGAACACAGTCCACCTGATGGTAAGTGATTGCTATGATCCATATATATCTATATCTATCCTCAATGAAGAATCAAAATACAGATGCGTCGTCACCCGTAAGGACTAAGATGGAATGCCTCTTTTCCAGTAAAATGGGTCTCCGGTTCTCTACACTCACCATACGAAACACAGCAGTGTTAAGCTGCCTTTTTACGCTGGTATTCTGTGAGAGAGTGGTCCTTCCCCGGTCGAGCCGACCCATTCGTGCTACAACTATACTACTAATATAGCTGCAGCATGGCTCTACCACGTATAAACGATTATAACACGTTTTGAAAAAATCAACAATAAATTATATTTATATTGAAGTCGGTTATACAAAATTTTTAATTTTACCACTTGTTACTTTACTTTTTATTATTACTTACTTAACACTACATGATAAATAAAAGGGTCAAACTTGCAGGTAGAAGATTTCAGTTTAAGAGTATCGGCAGCATTAAAAGCTAAAGGTGTAAAGCGAGGGGACACAGTTGCGGTTATGATGAGCAACTACCCAGAGATGCCAGCTATGTGGCTGGGTATCACGCGCATCGGGGCCGTCTCTCCGTTGATCAACACCAACCAGACAGGCAACACGCTTCTGCACTCTATCAATGTTGCTAAATGTGATTTCGTGATTTATGGGAGTGAATTCGAGCATGGTATGTAATGGTTTTTATAATAATAATTTTAGTTTCAGAGCAGACATAGTTATTAAGGTTTTTGCTTTTTTTATATTATTCTAAGCCAGCGCTTAACTACAATCCCACCTGATGAAAGTGGTAATGTAGCCTAAGATGGCCAAGCGCACTTAACAAAATAAGCTTTTGTTGTTTTGTGAATACAACTTTACAATTTTATCTTTAATTTTGTCTCACTTTTTGAATGCCGCTGAAGCACAGATTAAATAATGTTACGTCGTAAGCAGAACTAATTTGGCTACGGCGTTTTTCGGCGGTTTCGCCGATTTCCGCCCGGATCATGTATTTCTGTGACCTACAAAGACTAGCTTTATGACAATGTGCAATTTACTCTTAATATCATATTAAAGAAAAACATACTTGAATTCATTCAATTATTAATGTGAATTATCATGACATTTTAAGATATCAAGTAGTGAAATACCTACATTCATATATGCTCGTAACTAGTTCTAATGATTTCTCCTAAAAAAATGACGTCCAAAGTATTTAAAAAATTATCGTTATTTTTCCAAAATACTTAATGCATTTATTCACTCATCAAATTCTTTAATTCCATCCACGTTTGTCCTTCAATCATGCTTGCACGATTGGAAGTGGCTTAGAAGTCAATAAATGTTGTGGAATAGGATAATGTAGAACAGAATACTTTTTTATAACTATTACATACTCTAAGATTACATATTACGAGTATGTATGTAATTACCATGTAATCATACGTATGTAATTGTTCCGCGTGGAGCTCAGAAAACGACATCGATCCGAAAAAGTCATAGCCCATGTACACAATGCATGTGTACATAATTCGGTGCATTAAGGTTACCCATTAGCAGAACGGACGTCAACTGTTAGCTTCAGCTTATGCGAAGTCATGCCCGTTATCATCAAGTATTTGAGAAACTCAACTGCGTAGGCAGTACTGTTGTGTAATAGCTAGCTATTACATTGTCTATCGATGAATAAATCTTTGACCCACCGTATATCACGTCTGTTCTAAAAAATGTACAAAAGTAAAGCTCTGCCCTCTAACATAATATGACACTGGATGGCAATATTTACCCGAAAATTGAAAATGTCATCTATGTCTGTTTCCCATAGACCCTCTCCGATTTGTAGCAGCTTTCTTGCATAGGCAACAGAACTCTTTGTCATTATAAAGTTTACACGTCCCATATAATTATTCCGTGGAACATAGTGGTGACACCTTGGATAATCGTCCATTTCATCTGCCGGTATACGTCTCTTAGTAATTGGCAGTGTCCACCTGAAGTTACCTGCAAGCAATACGATAACACTGCCCATCGGAGCCTGGTTGCTGCGGATGTTCTGCAGGCTTCACCTTAAGGACTATACCGCGCGTTTGTGACACTTCGTGCACTCATGTAAGAGAGCATCGCGGTCGCTACTCTTGCTGATGCACTTAGACATTTTTCACTTTGTATGTATTCTTAGAATGTATGATATCATCCTAAATTTCACCAAAGTCTTATCAGCCATTTTCGTATGAAGAATCACGCTTCAACTATATCCTGTCTCACTCATCAGCTAATGAACTATCTGTATCCGTTGCTCCGTTACTGAGTGAAAGAAGGACAAACTAACAAACCAACAAACGCTTTAACTTTTCTATACTACATAGAAATAAAAAGTCTCTGTCTATAATATCGAAATAGGGGGGAGAGGGGGGGGGGGGTATTTGCGTGCTATTAATACAAAAAAACCTTTTTTTAATTTATTTTTTACATCGAAAAAGTAATAAATTAAATGGCCTTTAGTTGTTATCTTAAATCTAAACAACGCCATTTTAATACAGGCGAAGCCGGGCGCTATAATATTTAATTGTAATATTAATAGGGAAGTAGTGATACTAGAATTTTACATTTTTAGAATTATATGAATATTTTGAACTTAATAGGCATTATTGTCCTTCACTAGATGGCAGTTCTTGAGTGGCAGCCTGGTAATAAATTTATCTCGACATTGTCTTATACCAATAATCAAAAAAAATATATCTAAAAACAATAGACATCTCTGTACAACATAAAACAAAATGTGTATTTTAACGTTAAGATGTAAACCAATGATTTAAATTTTTTTTTTAAAAACGGATTTTCTCCTGTATCGTGGAGGCAGTTTACAAACACAAATTTCACAAGGACAAACATCCAGACCCGGAACAATTATTTGTAGGCCATACAAATACTTGTTCCGTGCGGGGTTCGAACCCGCGCCCCCCAGCGCAGCAACTCATTGCTAAGACACTGCGCCACGGAGCCGTCAAATGTATGTAAATTACACATAAACTCAACTAATTATTTGTCGGTTCTTCGAGCTATATGGCCGGCCCACTGCCACTTCAGCTTACTAATCCGTTGGGCTATGTCGGTTACTCTGGTTGTACTGCGGATATTCTCGTTTTTAAGTCTATCATGCAGAGAAACGCCGTGCATAGCCCTCTCCATAGTTCGCTGACCGACTTTGAGCCTCCTCATACGGCCAGCAGTGAAGGACCACGTCTCAGATCCATAGGTCATCACTGGCAACACGCACTGGTTGTACAATCTGTTTTTGAGGTTTTGAGGTATGTCTGACGAGAAGATTTATCGTAATCTACCGAACGCTCCCCAGCCACGTTCAATCCGTCGATTGACCTCTCGGTCAAAGTTGAACTTACCTAGTCGGACTCTTTGTCCCAGGTAAACATTCTCGTCAACAACTTCGAGCTTAGTGCTCCCAACATCTACCTAGGTGTGACATGGACGTTAAACATGATTTTTATTTTGTCCATGTTCATCTTAAGACCTATCCGTTGGGAGATACTATTAAGGTTATTGAGTATAGTGCTTAGGTCCTCCAGCGTTTCTACCATGAGAACTATATCGTCGGCAAATTGAAGGTGAGTGATGTACTGGCCATTGACGTTAATACCGTATCCTTTCCAGTCCAGTAACTTGAAAACGTTTTCCAATGCAGCGGTGAAGAGTTTTTTGCCAGTATGCTGTTGAATCTGTTGAAGACTGTAGCTTCATTTCCCGTCTAACAGCCATGAGATCGGAGAGTTTTTGTGTTCTTCTGCGGCGGGTCTTGCAAAATTTAGCTCTGACCGCATGGACAGTTTCCACGAGCTTGTCATTCATTTCATCCACTGCATTGCAATCTCCTAGGCACTGAAAACGGTTTTGTAACTCGAGCTGAAAGATTTCGGGATTTTGGATTAGACCACGGGGGGGGGGGGGGGGGACGGAGCGTTGGCTTCATTAGACGACACCTCTCCAACTTAACGTTTAAGTTCAGTGTGCCTCTAATCATTCGGTGATCGCTACCAGTTTTCACCCTCGCGATCACTGAGACATCACTGAACAGTTGCCGTCTAGTCGTCATAATAAAGTCAATCTCATTTTTTGTCGATCTTTAGGAGCTCGACGAGGTCCACTTCCTGTGGGGCCGCTTCTGGAAGAAAGAGTTCATCATAAAGAGTCCCTCTTTACACATAAACTCACTTACATAATATACTTATATTTTCACCTTTCCACGACTTTGCGTATATTTTTGAGGTTTACCTTGTCAAACTGACGAGCTTGCGTCATGTCTAGAGCGAGAAGGGAAGTTGTCTCTACAAACCTCTCAGCATGGCTAATCGAGTAAGAGAAGATTGATTTGGGTGAAAAATTGTTACCTACAGAATTCGTGTTAACTTTCAGTTTGTAAAACCTTTAGTCCTTTTTGTAGATATCCTCAACTCTGAAGTTGTTGTTTTAAATTATATTTATTTTTGGACATATCACTGCTTGTGTTATGATAATAATTGAAATATTGCTACCGTTACACATATAGAGTTATCTCGTCACTAATAATTAACAACACCACTCCGTTGTGTTGCGTAAACGTGGCGTATATTAAGGTAAAGAGAATGCTTTTATATTTACGTATATTAACTTTCTGTATGTGAACGTTAGTCTAACTTTTACCTTCCTTGTTATAGCTAAAATAAACAACAATATATAAAAGGAATGTAGAAAAGAAAACAGACTTGAGTCTAAAATGTTATGTATTGGTTACAAGCTTTTCAGTCATTATTCATTACAGTTTAATTGACAATGAAATTACTTCTAACAAATAATACGCAGAAATACTTACTAAGTTTATGTAATTAAATATCGACAAAATATAAAAATGAGTAGACATTCTGTATATCATAAAATTATTTTATAAAAGCCTTCTTGATAAAAGCAATCTCTTTTTGTTTCAGCAATCCAAGAAATAGCAAAGGAACTCAACTCATCTATAAAGTTGTTCAAGTTTACGCGTCGCCCATTGAATCTGTCGAGCGATTCTGTAAAAGTGTCAGAGAGCTCCGACGATTTTACAGCCCTTTTGGAAAACACTTCGCCGGCTACATGGAGCCTGTCCGATGGCGAAGGTTTTAACGGAAAGCTGTTGTACATCTATACGTCTGGAACAACTGGGCTTCCGAAAGCAGCTGTAATTTCACCATCAAGGTACTTTTGTAATTATTAGTCTAGATGATTGTATTATTAATGAAGATTAATATCACGTGTATTTATTACCAGGGTGTCCCACTAACAAGTCATTGATCTCATATGTTTAAATCTTAAATTTATTTGAAAAACTATTTATTTTATGTGGTACACTCGGAAAGGTTAGCGAAGCTAAAATAAAAGTTTCACGGCAACAGTTTTATTATTAAATAAAATTATTAAATCAACATGTGTGCAGTTTCATGCGTCTGAACTAACGTTTACAATACTTTCCACCCCGCCTCAGACATCTCCACTATGACCTGCTCGAACGCTGTCAGTGCATCTTTCGGCAATGGAAACTGTATCCCTATCAGCTGATTTTTAATTTTAGGAAATAAGTGTTCCGTCCAGAATATCGTTTTGAGCATTGTGCGTGCAGGCGCGTTGTAATGAATGGCCCACAGGGTAATTAAAAACTGACCGCAGTACGGAAGCTTGTAATCGTCAGTCAGAAATCTTATACCGTATAAAATAATTACTGGCCGGCACCTACGCAATACGGAATCTTGCAATAGTAAGCTAATAATCTACAATTGCAGTTCTTATGTATTGTGCCGTTTAAAAAAATACAATGATAGTTACCTGATAGGCACCTATTTCTGTGGTATTAAGTAAGTAAGTGATCGAAAATTAAGCATTTAAAACCTTTTTTATTTAATTAAGCATTTTTTGTACCCTTTTGTATATTTAGCTATTTTTATAAGAACCATTATTGTTTCTACTCTTGAAATAGACAATATATACAATATAGGTTTGGCTATTAGAACTTGATTTGTATTCTACATTAATTAAATATGAAAAAAAGTCCGAGGCACTTTATTCCGATGTATTTAGTTCCTAATGCGAGTATACAAAATGCGAAGGAAAAAGGTTTGGAAGAATAATACATGTTGTTCATTATAGTACAACCAAAACTACTATAATTTAAAAAAATTGAATAATAATCCCCGTGGATATAGACCTGACAAGTTTATTTTATTTTTAATACTGCAATAAATTAATTGACAAGGTTTTGTTGAATCATTTTGATTTTTTCTCAAACCCCCTACATACAGCGAGAGCAAATTTTCCAGAAGTATTATCTTTCCACTATTATGTAAGTATGTGAAAATTTGTGGTGATAGATGATTTAATGGCGTAATAAGCATCCATCCTCATAACCAATTTAAATATTTCACACTTATGAAATAAAATCCTATTATTAACCTAATATACATAGCTACGATAGGTAGTTCTCTCTAAAGCAAGATATAGTTTAAAATTATATTTATTAAATTAATGTACTTGAGAATTAATAAATGTTTACAACTACGTACCTAAGTTTGTGAAGTTATTACAAAGGAAATAGAACCTACGCGTTATTCAAACTAAAAGAAAGTGCACATAGCAAGCTGCGTAAAATTGTCTTATACGCGGTAAAGTCATGCTGCAGCTATGTTAATATAGTTGTAGCACGAATGGGTCGGCTCGCCCGGGGAAGGACCACCCTGTCACAGAAAACCAGCGTGAAATAGCAGCTTAATGCTGCTGTGTTTCGTGTGGTGAGTGTAGAGAACCGGATACCCTTTTTATTGGAAAATAGGCATTCCATCTTCGTCCTCACGGGTGACAACGCATCTGCATTTTAATTCGCAAACGAAGATAGATGTAGATGTCTATGGGCCACAGCAACCACTTACCATCAGGTGGACTGTGTGCTCGTTTATCACTCTTATGCTGTAAAAAAAATTTGCATGTGTATATGCCGTGGAATAAGGTGCTCATAGAACCTTATCCCGACCTACCATACTACATCGGAATAGCGTTATATACCAGAAAATTTCGTTTCCTAATTTTAAGTATTAACAGAAATGCAAGATTTTTACATAATTTATATAATACAGATTAATACTTAACTACAAAATCTTCGTAAATATAATGTAATACTTACTAAAATTACATCGCATTGTGTATGAACTCAAATTTTTCTTCTTAGCTTTCCCATACAATGAATTAATAAAAATAAAAAGATCAACTTTGAAATATGTAACATACTTTAAAATAATAAATAGATCACCTTTGACATGTTATTAATGAATGAAACGCAAAATTATACCTCGGATATAGATTTTAATATTCATTGTCTTTTTAATTTGTCGAACCCAAAGCGGGAAGGACCTAATCATAAAAGCAACCATGTAAATTAAAAAAGAAATCAAGTATCTGAAATCGCTATTACGCAGTATACATCGGAATAAGGAGCCGGCCAAAATATTTGGCTCCTAATGCCGCAGTTTTTTAAAAACGTATTTTCACCATGATTTATTCAGAAAAACATATGTTAAGTGTTTTCGATTAAAAATATAATCTTTGAAATAACTTCACTCATACTCATACACACACGACACAAAAATAATCAAACAATCACTATTAAAAAAACATGGTACGGTCGTGCACAAGGTCCAAAATATATGACGCGTGGGTTCGGACCAGATGTTAACGCAAAACTATCCAATTATTTTAAAACTTCTTTTGATGATATGACTTTAACGTTATATTATCAATTGAATAAGAGCTCTTGCAGTAAAAAAAGAGCTTGAAAATCGCTGGTAAACACAGTTTTTCTAAATACCTCGGACTATGGTGCTAATTTTAGAACCCCTTGGAATAAGGTTACCTTAGTTCTCGAAATATATTTTTTATATTTCTTAGACATTCCTCGTAATGTTTTTAGTGCTGATTCTTAAATTGCAATTAATAATTGATTCATTAATGCATTAGTGGCAGTGGTAATCTAATTAAGTTTGCTCGTATTACTCTACCTAATACGTATTTTGAAGTGAGCGCTTATCTCTAAAGCTACCACGGCTTCAATTACTAATAGTGTTTATTTTAATTTTCATTCTAGAATGGTGTTCATGGCTTCTGGAGTTCACTATTTAGGAGGATTATCATCGAAGGATATAATCTATTGTCCTATGCCATTGTATCACTCAGCTGGTGGATGTATCAGTATTGGGCAGGCTCTTATCTTCGGCTGCACCGTAGCTCTCAGGACCAAGTTTTCAGCATCCGCCTATTTCCCTGACTGTATCAAGTACAATGCTACGGTTAGTAATCACAAACAGGAAACTATTAAAATAATTTAAATCATTCATTGTTATAAAAAAAAAAACTATTCTTTTATTTGTATAAAAATTTTAGCAACCAATCATATACCAAGTTTTTATACGTGGTAGAGTCATGCTGCAGCTATATTATGGTTGTAGCAGAAATGTGTCGGCTCGAACTGGGAAGGACCGCACTTGCAAGGAATACCAGCGTAAATTAGCAGCTTAATTCTAATGTGTTTCGTATGATGAGTGTAGAGAACCGGAGACCATATCATTGGAAACGAGGCATTCCACTTTAGTACTTAGGAATAACAACGCATCTGCATTTTAATTCTTAATCGAGGATAGATATAAATGTCTACTCACATCACATCATCATCCACTTACCATAAAGTGGTCTATGAGCTCGTTTGTCAACCTTATTATATAAAAAAAAGGTGAAAGTAAATAACTGGCTCGAAGTCATGAAACATTATTGTAATCAAGTTTTAATTTGAAATTGTCATAATCAAGTTTTATATTAACTACTAGATATTATAACTGTTTGATCTCCTCACACACACACACACACAAACAAGCGCGCGAGTGCGCGCGCGTGCGCTCGCATGAATGCACGCACGCACGCAAGCACACACCACACGAAATGACCCTTTAATGGGGCAGGGGTGCAAAGAATCTCCGGGAGTAAAACCGGTGACGAGGTTCGTCATCCGACACGTTCTGCCTCTCGGAGGAGCGGAAAGTGGACTGCGGAAGCTAGCCTGGCTACGCTGAATATATGTGAAGCAATGAACGATAAGATAGATGAAGTACGATAGAGGAATAGATTTGTTATGTGTAAATAAGACGAAACGGAAAGGAAAGAATGCTACTGCACATGGCATGTATACTGCTCACTGATCTGGTGTAGACAAGACCGCGCGGGCATGTCAAGGAGTAGGTATCATCCTTTCAGAAAAAAGGGTCAATGTGTGATAGAGTATGAATGTGTAAGCCCGAGGCTGCTATGGATACAAATGAAAGTAGGCTTAAAGATGTTGGTTGTTCTAGGGTTGTACGCTCCAGAAATATCTAAACAAACTTATACCCAAGAGCAGTTTTGGGAGATGGTAAGGATGGTGTTAATATTACGTAAGGGAAATGAAAATATTGTTATGTTAGAAGATTTTAATGGAAGGGTTGGGGTGAAGAGGTCTGGTTATGAAAGGATATTAGGAATGTTTTGTGATGAAAGTATAAACGAGAATGGTGAAAGCCTACTTGCCGTATGTGTGGAAAAGAATATTTTTATGACGAACACTTTCTTTTGTCCTAAGAAGATTCACATGTATACATGGAATAATAGAAGGTGAAAATAGAAGCATGATAGATTTCATAATTATGGATGAAAGAATACGCAACGCGTAGATACAAGGGTTTACCGGGGTCCAACGTAGTAACGAATTATTACCTGGTCTTATGTCGAATGAATGGTCTATTCAGATGTTGGCGGCATTGGACATCTGTTTCATTTTGGTGGTATGAATTGAAAGAAAAAGAGCAGTCTTTAGACATGTAAATAAAGGTGTAGAATATGTAGTTGTAAGGAAAAAGCAAGGAAGAACAGATAATAATGATAGAAGAGTACGTGATAACTTCCTGGCAAATATTAAAATATTCTGCAAACTCGTAAGAACTTCCAGGGGAAATTCAAAAACAAGCCTAGAGAGAATGCTATAAGAAAGGAGAATGGCTGTATTCGTAATGACGAAGTTTCGAGTTTAAAGAGATGGAAAGTATACTTTGAAAGCGTCTTTAAAAACTCCGAAAGAAGTGGAAAGAGTTAGGGAGATAAGTGTAGATAACATAAAATAATGAAAGCATGAAAGCAGGTAAGGCAGCCGGGTATGATAGAGTATCACTCGAAATGTTAAAGGCTGGAGAGGGAGTGGCTTAATTTATGTTAGGTACTGACGCGGGTACCGGAAGATTGGAAGCCGTTATAGTCCCAATATAAAAGGGTAAGGGTCACAGCAGGACTGTAAAAACTACCGTGGTATCAGCCTTCTTAGCATTGTGGAAATAATGTATGACACTCATTTGGGTTGAGCGCTAGGTTGATACAGGCATTAAAGTCTCTTTATAGGGACTCTAGTGCTTGCGTCGGAATCAACGGGGCCTACTCGGACTATTTCGACATCCATAAAGGTGTCAGACAGGGCTGTGTGGCTTCCCCGTGGCTGTTCAACCTATTTATGGACAGTTGTTTGGGAACTTTGTAAGTTGAAGAATGTGAGTTAATAATGGGTATTTTAACCGTCAAATGCCTTTTGTACGCCGATGTAGTCATATCTGCGTCGTCGGAGGCCGAGTTGCACGTGATGGTAATTGAACAGATCATTAAAAGAAGAAAGGGACATGAAAGAGACCGCAAGTAAGATAAAAGTGATGGTTTTTGAGAGAGAATAAAGTAAAAGAATATGTGAAGTAAGAATAGAAGGGTAATTGGTTGAGCAAGTAGATGAGTTTGTGTATATGATGAGAATATAGAACGACATATGAACTCAGGACATAGAGTTAATGGGGCGCTACACTCTTATTGTGGGAAGTCAGAAAGTGTCAAAAAAGGCACGTATGGCAATTCACAATGCTGTGAATGCTAGTCCCTACCTTAATGTATGGTAGTGAAAGTTGGGTGTGGCAGAAGAATCACTTGAGTAGAAAATGCTGTAGAAATGCGGTCATTAAGGAGTATGTTAGGGTTGAATCTGAATGACAAGATGGCGTTGTGAGTAGAATTAAGAATGGAATAGTTCGGTGGTTTGGTCATGTAAAAAGAATGAACGAGGAAAGAGTTACAAAGCAAATCTACATTGCAGAAGTGGACGGCAAATTTGGGAACGAAAGTTTATCGACCAAATTGGTGATATATTGAAGATAGGCCAGATTAAGAGTATCCTTACCCGACGAACATGTATGCGTAGGTATATGGATGTAAGGGAGGCAAGAGAGGTGTGTCAGGATCGGGCCAAATGGAAGTCCATAGTCGCTAGCCTACCCCTCTAGGTGTCAGGCGTGAGTGTTTATGTATGTATGTACATTCACGTATTTAACTTGTAATTTATAAAATCATGTTTTATATGTAGATTTATACGATTCAAGATCAAAATGTTCAGTCAAACTATTAATTATTTTAGGCTGCTCACTACATTGGAGAGATGTGTCGCTACATACTGGCAACACCACCAAAACCTACCGACAGGCAACACAAAGTACGCACAGTATATGGCAATGGAATGAGACCTACCGTAAGTGAAGATATAATATTAATTTCTTATTAACATTATGGTCATATATATAGTGTATTATCTATGGTCATACCGTGTAGTGGCGGTGTAAGAATGTGTACTACCCCATATTATACCAAGGGTGTCGTAAGAGGCGACAGAGCGAAACAAATCAGGAAATGGGCAGCAGTTTCTTCCTCATAACTACTAAAAATAAAAAAATTACGGTTGCCAATCCGCTTGCCAAGCGTGGCAACTGTGGCAAATATCCCCCTATGAGGCAATCTGTGGGGGAGGCCTATGTTCAACAGTGAACTTTGATAAGCTGTAACGGTAACGGCATTATGGTCATATCGGTGATTCTTCATTGGCAGCCTCGTACTATCAAATGCAGTGTCTAGCGCATCCTGATGAAACATGCAGGGAGCTGTTGGATTCAGGTGGCACGGGACCCTGCTTTGTGTAAATCTATGGGGCGGCCTATGTTCAGTAGTAAACATTTGATGGGTTATTAATGACGATTATCACCAAAATAAAATAACACAAATCTATATCTTATACATAACATTGTATAATAACTACTGAACTACTGAAGACGTGGCTTTGGGTGTCTGATGGTGTTATAAATAGTTATAAATTGTAAATTTAATAGTAATACTTTACGTTTCATTTTGTCATTTTCTATAGACTTCAAATAGGAGACGGTGCTCAATTCGACTGTATGTTCTTTTTTTATATGTGTTACCTCATAACTTTTTTCTGGTTGAACCGATTTCGATGATAATTTTTTTATTTGAAAGCTGATGCTTCTTATGTGGTCCCACATAAATTTGATCAAGGTCTGACCGATAGTTTTTGTATTATCCTTAATAAGTCGGTTGTACAAAATATTTAATTTTAAATTATTATTTGCTTTTTTCCCCACGTTCTTTCTGATTTATTTTATTTCCTGTTTGTTCTTTATTCGAGAATCCTTTTTTATAGAACATACATCGTTTAATAGTTATTTTTAGATTGCTCGTAAATCTTGATAGTAGTGTTGACAGAATAACAGCGCTGCAACAATACTGCTGCAGTTTAATGCTGAGTCGGTGAACTTTTCGTTGCTACAATCCGTTTATATTTTATTATTTAATTTATTTAGTATACTTCATGTCTGCGTATTATACTGTTGCAGCAAATTAAGTTTCCTTTTCTTTCTTTCCTTCTTATCATTAGTAAGTAATTCGAAATCATAGAAAATATGAATTTGTTACTAGATTTTTTCGCAGACGTAAATTCATTAATAGACCGGCAATTCAGAACGCTGCGCCCGCGCCCGCGCTGCGCTTGTTATGCGGGTAGCTGGCACAGTAAATATGCCATGCAAGAACATGGCAGTTGTATTTTCATTTACGGCAGTTACTGTTTTTAGAAAAATGCGAAATAAAGTTACATACTTAAGCCGTCGTACCTCTGGGGCTAAGCGTTCGCTGTAAATTTCACATTACTGGAGTAACTTCGGTTCGATCCCCGCCGGTACCAATGAAATTGTTAATTACAATTTTAAGTGCTGATGCATGTGCTCGGCGGTGAAGGAAATCATCGTGAGGAAATCTGCGTGTCTGAGAAATATGAAGAAAAAATTATTTCGAAGACGTGTTAAACCATAAAACCCTCTCAGAAATGAGAAAAGGCCTGTGCCCAGCAGTGGGACGTATATATGCTGTAACTTTACATACTTATCTGAAATAAACTTCAAATCAAGTTGACAAAACATTAAATGAAATCAGTTTTTCGAAATCAGATTGTCTAAAACAACGTTCGCGGTTAACAAAACAAAGAACTAGCCTTCACGCCCGCTCGCAGTATACGAATGAAGTTACGGAGAATTGACCGTACCTTAGTGCACAATGTAGTAGTACCGTAGTGCCCGTCTCTAGTAGTATAAGTACATAGAAGTTTTTGTAAGTTATAAAGTGTTCAATTTAAGCGATAAATAACGTAACTAAAATCCTTTAAAATATTTTAGGTTTGGACAGACTTTGTGAAGAGATTTGGAATAAAGAAGGTCGCCGAATTTTATGGAGCCACAGAAGGAAACGCAAACATAGGTAGGTAACAAATGCATAATATATGATTGTTTTTTTTTTTTGCGACAAGATTAATTTTTGATAATCTAATGATCAAAATTATTGCTTGAAATTTATTGTAATTATTACCACCATATCCATACCTCAAACCAAGAAAGAAATACGAAGCGCTGCGTAAATTTTATGTGACGCAAAAACAAGCCAAAACCATTCTCAACTTATTATTAGACTCACGTACACATATTATGCATCTAAAATAATTTACTACCAACGACATGGATTAAGGTGCATATGTATGTGTCCAGCAGTGAACTTTTACTCGCTGATAAAGAAAGAAGAGTGCGGGAGAGCATGTCAAGAAGTTGATCATTGTTTCGGCATTACTCAAAATGCACATAAGCACTCCGTTTATCTTTCTGTCGGTCTGGGCTCTATACCTATAAATTAAAGTCTTGAAAAAGAAAGGCTAAAATGTTAATTAATCTTGTATGTAATTTATCATCAGTCTGCAGCAGTCCACGTAATATAATGCCGATATGCCTCTCACAAGGCGCGCCTCTTAGCCCGGTATTTAGCTTCACGCATCCAGTCACTCCATCTGTTGCATCTCCATTAGTTGGAGTCCCAAATTAATATAATAGCATCTTTGAGTTATATGTACTACGTACTAGAGAAGCCATTCCAAACAAAAATTGTGTCCTACTCTATGTCTTCGCGCATGCGCGAATACTTTAATTTGAAATAAAATAAGATATTAATAAAAAATAAATATAAGAATTTAATATAAAATATCTTAATTTAATCTAAACAAACATATTTCTAAATAAAATGTAATAATAATTATCTTATGGAATTCACAAATCTTCAATTTACGCAATATTTAATGTGTGCGGATTGCAGTACAGTTCAGTTGAACATAGTCAATGTTCGCAATGGCTTCTCTAGTACGTAGTACATATAATTCAATGAATAGCATAAAGTTGACGTCTCTGTGGCGCAGTGACTTAGCAATGAGTTATTATGGCGCTAACGGCCTCGGATCCGAACTCAGCACGGAACAAATATTTGTATGGTTTAAAAATAATTGATTCGCGTCTGAATGGTTTCCTTGTGCTATTTATGTATGTAAACTGCCTCCACGATACATAAGAAAATCCTAGTATAGGGGTAAAGTAAAAAATATAGTTCACAATAATCGTCCTATAATAATATAAGTTTCATAAATATATTGATTTGAACTGTTTACTGATTATATTCTGTAGGTGGTGGTTGTCTACGCGGAGTGACTGCGACACAAAAAACAAATCAACATGCAATGCTTGTGCCTGTTGATTTGTTGTGAAAGTCATTTTCGTAATATTAACCAATCTATTTGTTTCGTTTATTACAGTAAACATTGATAACAAGACCGGAGCGATAGGTTTTATTTCGAGAATCATCCCTGCAGTATATCCTATTGCTATTATAAAAGTGGATGAAAACACTGGGGAACCTATAAGGGACTCTCGAGGATTGTGCCAGGTACTTACTTATTTTTTAAATGTTCTTCTACATCAACCCGTATCAGTTCACTGCTGGATATGGGCCTCGCAGGAAGGATGTACCATATTTGCCACGTTCGGCAGGTAGAGCAGCAGTCGTAACGTACAGTATGTAGGAGTTGACGTTAATCGCTTTGTTTGTCATGTGAATCCACCTGGGATTGATTGGTGTAAGAGATATCGTACCTTTAGCGCTGCCTCCCGTCGCCGCTCTAGCTATTTTGCGTCTGGTAAACCTGTGAGATGTTTATTCTGCTGGTTATCTATCGGAGGCCACAACTACACACATGGGATGAGATTGATAACTAAAACTTATTCATAGTTATATTATCTAAGTATTAATAATTATAACAAAATGGTTTTTTGATAACATTAGAACGATAAACGAGCTATCAGTCCATTTGATGTAAGGGGCCATTCTAGTCTGTAGTCACCTCTAGTGTCTAAGTCCATCCATCCATCCATTACAGCCCACAAAAGTTCACTACACCACAACATAGGCATAGGCCTCCCCCCTAGAAGTGTGATGCTTATGAGATGTCAATGAGGCAATCTCATAAGAATCATAATTGGTGTAATTGCCACCTTTGGCAGGCGAGTACGCAGTCGCAAAAATACAAAAAAAACATTACATATTTTGAATTGTTATCAGGAAGATGCCTTTGTCCATTTCGGTTTCATTTAATTCTGTCACCTCACACGACACCTACAGGGACGATTGGCGATGGGTAGTTGGCTTCTGTTACGTCGCGATACAATGCAGAATATAATGAAATATTATTTGTGGGTTATATCTTAGCGGCATACATCAGCTTGGGATCTTAGCTTACATAAACCATATATTTATTTGAATACCTCGTTGGTCTAGTGTGATATAGCAGCGTAACGCGATTGCTGAACATGCGGTCATGGGTTCAAACCGAGGCGAGCCAAAAATTAGTTATTGAGTTTTTCTCTTAAGAAATTCTCTTTAGCACCCGGAATCAGAAGGTAGGCCGTGTTTCACCCTAGTGTTTTAAAAATCACATAAAGCCGTTGGTCCTGCGCCTGATCTCTCTCCGGTCGTATTGGATTACCGTTCCATCGGACTATGACAGTGAGGGAACGGAGAGTGCAGTGAATGCATATTCTAATAAAAGTTGATTAAAACAAGATATTTCATTACTTAGGTGGCGAAACCAAATGAACCTGGAGTTTTCATAGGAAAAATCAAACCAAACAATCCTTCTAGAGCATTTCTTGGATACGTCGACAAACAAGCTTCTGAAAAGAAAATTGTCAGAGATGTTTTTCAACACGGAGACTCTGCCTTTATATCAGGTTTGTTATAAATATATATTATAAATATTAATATTTATATCATTCCCGACATTTAATTCGATCCTCACCGCCAACAATAAAAATTTTAGATACAATTTTAAGTGTTAATTAACCGAAACGTGAGGAAACCTGCATGACAGAAATTATCAATATTTGAAAAAACATGAGACAGACACAGTTTTATGAAAAGCACGGCAGTTTTATGCCGGTATTTCAAAGTGGTATTCTCTGCGATGCGTGCTCCTTCCCTACTAGAGCGCACATATTCGTGCTGCAGCATGGCTCAGCCTGTACCACGTATAATTGCCACGATTGATAGTGTCACGAATACTTTTACTCCGCCACCATAATATGGCAAACGCTATATTTAGTTAAGTTCTCACTTTACTGCTAGGTATGATGTGTTAAACCAAAAGACTATAGATATACGTAATATATCCTGGTAGAGCCATGCTGCAGCTATATTACCGGTATAGTTGTAGCATGAATGGGTCGGCTCGACCGGGGAAGGGCAACGCTCTCACAGAATACCAGCGTAAAATAGCAGCTTAACGCTGCTGTGTTTCGCATGGTGAGTGTAGAGAACCGGAGACCCCTTTTTACTGGATATGAGGCATTCCATCTTATTAGTGCTCACGGGTGACAACGCATCTGTATCTTGATACGTAATCGAAGATAGATGTAGATGTCTATGGGTCACAGCAACCATTTACCATCAGGTGTACTGTGTGCTCGTTTGTCACCCTTATTCTATAAAAAAATTCGTATATTCCGTAGTAAGCGGCAAGATAACCGGTAAAAAAAATATATACTTATCAAATTCTATTTATAGGAGTAGTAAATATTTGTTACGTGATAAGAAATTGTCCATTATTTAACCTTTAATTTTGCAGGAGATATTCTCATAGCGGATGAATTAGGCTACCTGTACTTCCGGGATCGAACGGGCGACACGTTCCGGTGGCGCGGCGAGAACGTCAGCACCACGGAGGTCGAAGCTGCTATCTCTAGAGTTACCGATCAACGGGACGCCGTTGTATATGGTGTAGAGGTAAAATATTTCTTGTTGTTTTTATAAGTACTTACGACTGACCCAACCACAATACCAAGGGTCATATTGAAGAAAAAAAGGACTTACTACAATTTAAAACAATCATATCAACAGAAAGTACAAAAAAAGGATATTTAATAGTTAAGCACTAATGCCATGCTCATTATTTTTTTAGAAGAATTTATTAATATGTGTTTAGGTTTTAGATAAATTTATTTATTTTATTCTATGGCTTATAACTTAATTCGACTATGTATATTAATAATTATATATTTGAGCTATAAACAATACTGTGATCGGCCCTTATATTTGTACCCTGCCTACCTCGTTCTTTCCGTGCCCTTTACCTTTCGTTATCCTTTGAAAGAGAAAAAGTAATACCCTGTATATTATGACCTCTGCTGGGCATATTTCTGAGAGGGATTTGCCGCAGGAACAGTCTATCTTTATTCTCCATGTTCGGTGCACGAGTTTACGCCCCCCCCCCCCTTCCCCTCTCCACCTCAATTCCTCTCAGACGTGCATTTCCGATTCATCGTGTTTTCCTTCACCTAAATCATTATTTAAAATTCTAATTAACAATTTCAATGGTGCCTACAGTTATTGAACTCGGTTTGCTTGCATACTACGAAATTAATTAAGCACCTAAACTACCACAGCTCATTCTATAAACCTATAATTAATATTAGATTTTTTTATTAGATTCCAAACTCGGAAGGTCGCGCAGGCATGTGTGGCATAGTAGATACGGACAATAACCTAGACCTAGATAAACTAGTTAAGGATATGTCAAGGGATCTACCTAAATATGCCCGACCCGTATTCCTTAGAGTAATGAGCAGCCTCGATATGACTGGTAAGTACATGGTATTATTTATCTTTATATACAAAAATTACATGTAACATTTGTTTGTCCGCCATGAACTCGTAAACTACAGAACTGATTACAATGAAATTTTGCACACTGTGCAGTTTGGTCCAACCTGAGAGATTAAGGATTTTTATAGGACAAAGTCGGAGAGGGCAGTATGACGTCTGCCTGGCCAGGAAGTATAATTATAAAGAGAACATTATTAACTTTCATAACCTTGTTGTAGTGGCGGTATAGAATACCTATCCACTAATCCATATCGTCCCTCGGGTGTCGTAAGGAAAACCAAAAACGGCAGCAGCGTCTTCTTAATAACAGCTAGAAAGTAAGAAACTGCAGTTGCCAATCCGTCAGACAATTATGATAAAAAAATGCTTTCTGAGACAAGTTATGGATAGGCGAGGGAGGTTTAGCAGTGGACTCTGATAAACTCTATTAAATGCATAAATAATGAATTAACTTACATGTTTAAAAATCTCAATGTAATTGCGGCGTAAAAATTATCTGTCACCCTATTTCGTCCCGTGGTTGTCGTAAGAAGCGATTATGAGAAATGTCAGTAGGATCTCAAGGCTTCTGATAGCTTTTTTTTATCGACCGGGGAAGGACCACGCTCTCACAGAATACCAGCGTAAAATAGCAGCTTAATGCTGCTGTGTTTCGTTTGGTGAGTGTAGAGAACCGGAGACCCTTTTTACTG
The DNA here is from genome assembly GCA_963668995.1 of Parnassius mnemosyne. Lineage (NCBI taxonomy): Eukaryota > Metazoa > Arthropoda > Insecta > Lepidoptera > Papilionidae > Parnassius > Parnassius mnemosyne. The sequence continues at coordinate 35,670,693 of CAVLGL010000148.1, read as the reverse complement.
GAAAAGAGGCATTCCATCTTAGTCCTCACGGCTGACAATGCATCTACATTTTATTGGCAAACAAGGATAGATGTAGATGTCTACGGGTCACAGCAACCACTTACCATAAGATGGACTGCGTGGTCGCTTGTCACTCTTATCCAATAAAAAAAAAGCGACGGGTGCAACGTCCAAGGTGCGAGACATAATATATTGTACGCTGTAGCGTGTGCAGTGAGTGTTAGAAGAAGAAAATTTTGTAATAATAAGCCTCAACTATGGTCCAACATTGGTCTCGGTCGCTGTTTGAGTAAAAATATACTATATACCTATTATCGCATATTATTTTAGGTATTGTTGGTATTTTGCAAAGTTAAACAATTACTTGCAAAGTATTGTACGATGTTATCATAGATTAATGATAGGTCATCGCGCGCTCTGACTAGATACCGCGCTACTTGAAAGAAACAGCTCCGTCACTGCGGCAACTCAATATTCTAGTGTGTATAAGACAATTGCAAGGATGCTAGTGTGCGTGAAAAATTGTATATGCCAGCAGCTTAACTATTACCCGATTAACGGGAAAAATTATTTTATGCTATGGCTTAGTAGTTAAGTTCATAGTTATGAATGTAGACCAGAAATACTTAAAAACGAATAATTTATTATTAGCGAATGTATCAATATATTTGTGTATATTATGTATAGGTTTTTCTTCTGAATAAATGGCATATAAATGATAAGGCCTCATTTTTATCAGTTTAATTTTTATATTTAAAGGTCTGACTAATATTCACAAATTATTTAAAAAAATAGTTATTTTTATTATATGTTGTTATAGTAATAATAGCCAATACACATTCTGTGAAAATTTCAAGTATCTACATATTACGGTTCATAAAATACAGCCTGCTGACAGACAGACGGAACAATAGTGGAAACTTAAGTCCCGTTGACACTCTTTGGGCACGGAACCCTAAGAAACGGAAATAATGTTTTAATAATAAAAATAACAATTAATAAAACAACATAATATAAATATTAGGTCATTTGAGCAATACTACAAAAATAAACATTAAATAATATAGAATTAGGTTATATTATATTAAGTTAAATATATTATATTATAAAATATGTCTAGTAACAATAAATTCACATTTAAAAATCTCAGCCACGTGGGAACTTTATTTTTGTATACGCGGCAACACTGAATGGCGTCTTTCATATTTTGTAACTTATTTATGGCTCGTGTTATTTTATGTTGAAATTTCGAAATTGTATGATACTTACTGATAGTATATGATCCCAGTGTCTTTCTTATTTCTTGTAATATTATTTTTACACAGTTTCACTACGCAAACTGGTATTTTACTTCGGATTATGATCAAAATTTTATAAAATATTCGGTACGTTCACATCACATATCGCACACCCTATATAGTATATTATCTATGACATATCGCCTGCAACGCGACTGGCTCGGGTACGCCGATTTCGGCGTAGTATTTGTTGCCGCATTTTACAAGAGCGCCGGCGGTATCTAGTCTGAGTGCGCGAAGACCTATCATTAAGCTAAGGATGTTATGTTATTTTCTTTCCAATATGTAAAAGTATACTGATTATGTTGCAGGTACATTTAAATTGAAGAAAGTTGACTTGCAAAAGGAGGGCTTCGATCCAAAAAATATCAAAGACGACATCTACTACTTAGATCCGAAGTTGGAAAAATATATTCGCTTAGGGCCAGAGGAATATGACAAAATAATGTCAGGACAAATAAGACTGTGATTTTAATAATTAAGATGGTTTTACTAATTGACGTTTATTTTTTTCTTTTGAAAAATAGGCGTAAGTAAATCAGACAATTGGTGAATATAAGTTAAAGTAGTTAGTTTTGCTAAGTTTAAAGTTAAATCAATGAAAGACTTTTCGGCTAGTTTACTTAGTTCAATGAAATATTTATACAAAAGATATATTATATAATTTTATGAAGCTGTGGGACAAAATAATTATTATAAGAATAAACAATTATATTTTAATTCGTTTGTGTTTCAATTAAGAAATATATTAATATTTCAAAGAATATATGGATATATATATATATATATATATATATATATATATATATATATATATATAAATATAATTTTAAAATTATTAAATTACCGTCATTACCATAATTTTTGACTTCTTGTCAAATCCTAGTTGACAGATGATGAAAAGACGTAGTTGTTCAAGTTTTACTGATTTATTTTGTCTTTTGGTTTCTATTGAATTCTATAAATCTCACACAAAATCGCTATAAAAACTAAGAGTATGAGCGGGGTATAATTGACATATTTTTGGCAACTTTACCTAGCCTACAGTTTGCATTAAGGTGAAAGCTCCAGGATGGCCCGCGAAATTCAAATTTTCTTAGGTTTTTTGGACTTTGCAGGTCAGGGTCTGGTTGAATGTTTAACAAAATAAACTATATAAAACTATACTAACAAAATACACTATAAAATAGTAGTATTGATGATTATAATGATTAGAATTCTGTAAATACATACTCGTCACGGTCGCGAATCATATTTTATTAAACATACAACCTGACACTGACCTACAAATTGCAAAAAAACGTAAGAAAATTTGAATTTCGCTGGCCACCCTGGAGCTTTCACCTTAAATGAGTGTCCCCAGTTTTTTTTTCTGAATGTGTACGCTGTTGGCCCTGCGGCCTTGACAGCTTCATCTAATTAGGCTTGTAAGTGAGGACTTACGAACTATTACTATTACTTAGACTTATAACTAACGATTCTGCCGGCGGCTAGGCGGCGCGAAGCGCCGCTTCGCCGACTGCAGTCCCGAGGCACCCCGACCCCTGCTTTCGGAATGAGGCTCCTCGAGCTGGGGGGGGGGGGGGAGGCTCGATGCGATTCAAGGGCCCCTCAGAAGGAGGTACAAACCTCGGCTTGAATCACTATCGCAATTTTGTTTACGGGTTGCAAAATTAGAAACGCCCCGTATCACGGGTGTTAAACCTCGTGTGCGGGATGTGTCTGTGACGACGCATTCGCCGGCGAATGCGGTGTGCCCTAGTGTTCTGTACTAGAGTAGCGTCGAGTGTGTGAGTGTCCCTAGAGTGTCCCCTTTCGCTTTTTTTTTTTGGAGTTTATGGCCTGGTATCTAGACCTTTAGGCCAAGTCTTAAGTATTTTTATTCGGTTTATTGTAATTTCCCCACTCCTTCATAGTATACTGCTTCACAATATGTTGATGCGTCACATTGTGCAGTTCTTGGGAGATTTTGGCGGCAACTTGATCCAGCAGACAGCTGATAGTTGGCGATGGTATCTAAAGGTGCCTATGCAAACAAACAGCTTATCTTGAGAATCCATCACCATCAGAGCACTTGTTTCACTGTTTCCACTAATAGTTCACATGCGTAGACACTTAATACACAAAATCGCAACACTTTTACATATCAAAGTCCACTTCAAACCATTATTTAAACAATAATACAGGAGCAGCAAACCGCCGCCGGTTAATTTCCCGCCAAAACTCCCCTTTTCGCTTTATATGTGTATTAGTGTTGCCAGGTCCGGTGGTTTAAATATTTCAATATAATGGGACAGAAGGTAAAAATAATCGAGAATTTGGTTTACAATTTTTTTTTTAAATAAAATAAACAGGTTTTTGTAGCAATTTTGGCGGCCATGGGTTAAACTAAAGTCTTCTTGACACAATGCGCAATGTGTCTTATAATTATTTTTGGGTTTTATATTTCCCCGGTCGAGCCGACCCATTCATGCTACAACTATACTACTCGCTCTATCGGCCGTTTTGTGATTTCGAGTTGAGTTTAAATTGATTTTACTTTTGAATGTCGTTGTGCTTTGTTAAGTAAATTTTTGCTATTTGTCGAGTTTGTTTCTTTAAAATGCGAAAACGAGCAAAAAAATTTAAGGCCAGTCAAACAGGGAGATTACTTTAAAGTGAGATCAACAAAATGGCGGAATATATATAAAATTATTTTATTCCTTTTTCTTAATTTTATCACTTTTTCTAATTATTTATTTATTGGTAGTCCATGAATCGTAAGTTATTTAAACTTAGTATAACATGAATATGATGGTATTGCACCACACTTAAAAATAGAATTATCTTACTTATTTTTGGCGATTGTATTCGCTTGACGATTTTTACGTCCGATTATAAGGCACATCTCTAGTATTTAAAAAAATACAGCTAGTTTGCATAAATGTTACTGCGCACACAAGTGAAAATAAATTAAACTTTTATAATTTTATTTGAAAAAAAAAAACACCACATTAGGTGAGATTTTTGAAGTTTATGTTTATTTAATAGTCATAAAGAATAGAAAAAATTAATAAAAAAATTCAGTATTATTTTCTCATAGTTAAAAATGTTGTCCTAATCTTGGATCTTGCAAACGCACACAAGTTACGTTCTAGTAACCTGTCAACCTGTCACCCGCACCATGCTAAAACATAAAGCAAAGACTAAGGGTATGTTAGCTAAAGATGCCCACGGAAAGTAAAGATGCCACAGATGACGGTAGTTTTGTTGTCCCCTCTTGCGGCGCTTCCCATGTGTCAGATGTCGGATCAGATTTTTAATCAGATTAGGAAGGGATCTGTAGCGGCACCGTCGTCTCGCTACAAAGCGAAACGTACCGAAGCCTAAATCGCCCTATCAAAGTCTTGAAATTACTGCGCTATTAATAGAACAGCTACGTACTAACACACGGAGCGTTGGCCCCTTCCCGGGCAGAACGCCTTGCCCGGCGGGAGATGTCCCCTTTTCCTATAACGGCCACAGATCTGTACACCCCAGTCAGATCCGATTGAAGTTGAAAAGATTTCCATCACTTTAGCTGATAAAATAAAATTTTTGGTGAATCCTGAAAATGTTCATGATATAGACCCACATTGCAGTTATACTAGCTATATACGAGTATATGTGTTACAGCACGAATGAGTCGGCTAGACTGGGCCAGCCCACGCTTACACAGAATAACGCGTGAAACTGCAAATATATGCTGTTGCGTTTCACGTATAGTGAGTGTAGAGAATCGGAGACCCATTTTACTGGTGTAACGCATTCGACAACGACAACGCATTCTGTACTATGAATATTTTATCCACAGCATCTTCTTACTATCAGGTGGACAGTGTGCTCGTTTGCCACCTTTAATAAAAAAAAAATAAGGCGTGACAAAGATAAAGTTTCGTTGAAATTATGAGAAGAACAACAAACAAAGTATAGAAGGTTACGGATGAACATTATTACATTATAAGAATGTCAGATCGATAAGTATAACATACAGCGCCATATATAAACTCATACATGAACGTAGAGCAATGTCCGATATGATTTTTGCTCGGACATGCGTCACTGTAAAACCATCCAACAAACATGTCGGTGCTGACAGAAATAAGTGTCGGATAAATGTGAACTCCATATACCTAAAACGTTAACAAATATATTTTTTGAATTCTACATCGAAGATGTTGCATCTTACCAGTAAGAGAAAGCTTAAAAATATTGCATTTTACTACAAAATATTATGTTCTGATAAAAAATGTTTGCATCAAGCGAACAAAATTAGACGATTCAAATTGGTTGTGCGATTTACTGTGGATAGCAATAGATAGTGTAATGAATTTCCAGATTTCTTATAAAATTCGATCCTTTTTTTTTTTTTTTTTTTTTTTTTTTTTTATAGGATAAGGGTGACAAACGAGCACACAGTCCACCTGATGGTAAATGGTTGCTGCGGCCCATAGACATCTACATCTATCCTCGTTTGCGAATCAAAATGCAGATGCGTTGTCACCCGTGAGGACTAAGATGGAATGCCTCATTTCCAGTAAAAAGGGCCTCCGGCCACCTGCACTCACCAAACGAAACGCAGAGGTAAACCTCTACTTCACGCTGGTATTCTGTGAGGTCGTGGTACCACCCCGGTTCGAGCCGGCCCATCCGTGCGACAGCAAAAGCTGCCGCCTGGCTCTACCACTGTTAAAATCCTAATCCACAGATCGTGATAAATATTGAACGTGTGACCGATAGTGTACCTGAACCACCGCAATTCCACTGAATTCGACATAAGTTTTTTTTTTATAGAATAGGGATGACAAACGAGCACACAGTCCACCTGATGGTAAGTGTCCAGAGTGATGCAACTTTGTTTGAAAGCTGAGAAATCTGCATACAATCATGATTTTATTAATATTTCTGTTGGGCTTTTAAAAATAAAGCGAGAAAAAATATCGCTGTTTCTTTCCTTCGCGTTGCTTCAGATTGCCATTTTAAAAATTAGATACAAATATACATAATTATTATATCGGAAGAAACTGAAAAGGTTAATTCTGTGCTATATTTCTTTTTTGATTTAATTATATACATATTACTTTGAGGTTTGCACAATGAATTGACCTATTAATGGATTAAAATTAAGTTATTAATATTAGCAGAATTCTATCAAGAGAAGCCATGAATTAAAAGAAGAAAAAAATGATATTTATTTGTCAACGTCTTTCATATTGAAAATATTTTCTGAAATTGATTAAAATTTATTTAATAGGTTTAGATTTTAATATTTGTTATTGCTTTTTGCTTCAATTCAGTTATTATCGGTTCAGAATACTTATTTTTGTTTGTAGATGTTTCTTCACGATTGTGTCTGTAAATATTTTTTGTTTTGTCTTTTTTTGAGTTTTTTGTGAGATGTTGACTATTTGAAATATTGACTATAATTTTTTTATAATTTTTTTTTTAATTCACGATGTCTGATCAGAATCGAAAGTAAATTAAGCGTTGTGCAAACAAAAAGCACAAAATCATCTAATCACTTTCTACAGGTTTCCTACAATAGAAGAAGAAAAACTTTTGACAATATTGTGGCAAGTCTTTAGCATTTTGAGTTCATTGATCGTGATTTGTAGGGATTATTACTATATTAACTCGAATTTTATCTGTTTCAGATCATGTATTTGGGCTGAGTTAAGGTTTCATCATGAGAATTTTGCTGATTTAAATTTACGTTAATGTTTTGTGAAGAACAACTCACTGACAATAACATGTGTTATACATTTATCAGTAGGTAACAAGCTTGGAAATATTATGTGCAAAAGCAATAAAAAACATCAGTAATAATATATAGTATATAAAACAATCTCTTTCAAAAGATAAAATTACGCAACTATACCAATTTTTAGTTTTATTTCGTACCATATACTCCGCTAAAGTAAATTCGAGTAATTTTAGAGTAAACTTATCAAATGTATGAGAATCAATTCAATTAATTTGTGAGGTTTGCACTAAAATTACTAGAATTTGCCTGACACAAAAAGTTTAAAGACTATTGTAATCATAGAAGTATTAGGCTTAGAACCGCAGTAGGCGCACGCAAAGTGAAGCTATTTCAAGTTAGCCTTTAAAGGCTAAGTACGACTTTTGGCGCTTTAGTATTCGGGTCCACGTAGTCGTGTAAACAGCTCGCAATATTTTTCAAAAAATGACGTACTGTACTGTGAAAGGGTGTCACAACTCATCACATAATCACGAAAAAAATGTAAATATCTCATTTCACGGTTAAGTACTGCCTAGCATTTTATATTTTTGTAAAAAACATTCATCAAAACTAAACAATAAATAATAAATTTGACAGACGCCAATATAATGAAAATGTTGCTAGGCATAGTAAAATATTTTACCCCATTTTTTCTTATTATTATAATTATAAAAAAATGCATATTGAAAAAAAATACATACATACTGCCAATAGTCTCATTCACATATAAATAGGTATTTTTATTTGCCAAATATTATTACATTTGCCACAAAAAAATATGTTGATTTTATTTTGTTTTGATAATGTGCAGTTGTTTTTACCTTTTTATGGTATGTGTTTTAGGATAAATAAGATAGCCTATGATTATTTTTTTTATTCTTATTTACATATATCTAACATTTTTAGTTCGATTTTTTTATGAATCTAAAAAAGATAACATTTCGAGGATAGCGTCGTCAAAGCGGCAGTTGTTTAGAAAACAGTTGCAGTTTCAGGGTCATTAAGAGATATTTTTTTAAGTACTTGGGTATATTTTATTTCATTTTATTTTATATTTTTAATAAACATTTTTAATTTCATGTTTTATTTGAATAGTTATCTCCTTCCGAATCTTATTTTGTTTTAATGCAAAACATAATATCCAATAAAGTAATAATAATAATCACTTGAAGCTGACCGCACTCTTAAGTCTCGTGATTTCTTCTAATATTAGAAGCATTCTGTGAAAGTTGTATGTTGTAACCTTTACGTTGAAACCGATTTAAATTAAATATATCACGTAGATTCTTAGAATGGCAAGAATCGAGATCAGTGTATGCTTTAATATGCGGTTGAAGTCGCGGGCCACAGCCAAAGTTAGTAAGGTATAACTAATGACAAAATATCTGACAACTATTCACTTGTTAAGTGTAAGTGGGATTGGATTGGAAAAACTGGAAGAAATAGACGTAGGCATTTGCCTCCTCCATTTCTTCCACTTCTCTATATATCATAGAATAAGGTCATTGAGTATTATATAAAAATTAATAATTACAAATAATATTATAAGATTTTATAGAAGATAAATAACAAATATTTGTATAAATATATAATTTTTATACGTGGTAGAGCCATGATGCAGCTATACTAGTAGTATAGTTGTAGCACGAATGGGTCGGCTCGACCGGGGAAGGACCACGCTCTCACAGAATACCAGCGTAAAATAGCAGCTTAACACTGCTGTGTTTCGTATGGTGAGTGTAGAGAACCGGAGACCCTTTTTACTGGAAAAGCGACATTCCACCTTAGTCCTCACGGGTGACAACGTATCTGCATATTGATTCGCAAAGGAGGATAGATATAGATGACTATGGGCCACAGCAACCACTTACCATCAGGTGGACTGTGTGCTCGTTTGTCTCCCTATCCTATAAAAAAATATACCACTTCTAACAGAATTATATAATTACATAATAGATTTTTGAATAAAACACAAGATATTACGTATATAAATAATTTAAATATTACACAAGTTAACAAAAATAAATAATCTTACATTTTTCTCTTTGCAAATAGTTAATAAATGCAACCTAAATATTAATACTATGACGATGTCTACTATTACATTTTCCCCACTTTTTGGGGAAAATGTCATTAACTTGCAAATATAACTCATTTGCTAGTGTGCGTGTGGGCAAACGTAATTACAGGCCGCTTATGCACACATTCATTGTGTTGTTGCTTCAACTTTCAACGGAATTTTGAATGTCACTGTCACTCTATGTGTAATTAAAGATTGTAATAGAATACAAAGATTTGAAAATCCCGCTAATAAGTTTTATATGGGCGTCCACCGTAGCGCTTTTAGTATACACTCATAAACACGTGTTTTCGTTTTTAGTATGAAGTTGGCGTTCTTCTCTTGGTAGAGAGCATGGAAATATATGTGCTTCGTACAACATAATTCCGTGGTAGAGAGTAATTGTGTTCTGTCACAGCGGTGACCACAGAACACTAATAACCTTAGGCGGGGTGGTGACACTCTCTATACGTGAGAGTTGAAGTGCCGGTGACATTAGGCCGGAGCTTGTAACGCTAGGGTTGATACCGAACCGAAATGGAATATTATAGACTTGTGCCAAAGAAGATACATAGTAGGTGTATGTTATATAAAGTAAACTTATGTATTTAGATAGTGAAAGATACGATCAATTTTAAATAAACTTTTATTAAATATCTCATATCATCTTTACAGATGAGGAAAATTAAAATTTCGAAGAAGACACAACAAAATATGCATGACAGTTAATGGTAATCTTAAATAATAATTAACCAACACTTAGTATTTCAGTACGCAATAATCAGTATTACCTACTAGCCTTTAAAAAATACTTACTCTTATATATTTTTGGCTTTTTCGATGACTTTCATAATTTTTATTGTTATTTCTAACAATCAAAAAAATTCGTAGCAGTATGTATAATTTTTTTAGAAAATCCATAGGGAAGCATAGATAGATAGATAGATAGATAATACTTAATTGGAAGCCAAAAAATAACAAAAATATTAACAAAAATAAGAAAAATAAATGTGGTACAATGGGTGGTCTTATCGCTAAGAACGATCTCTTCCAGACAAGATTTGGATGGACAGAATTGCAAGAAACAATAAAAACGTGTGTGATTTGGCGACAAAAATAACATTATTTTTATTAAAGCCATAAAATAGAAATACAGAATGGTATATAAGTACATAGATAAGATAAATACATACATACATTTTTTTTATAGGATAGGGTGACAAACGAGCACACAGTCCACCTGAAGGTAAGTGGTTGCTGTGGCCCATAGACATCTACATCTATCCTTGTTTGCGAATCAAAATGCAGATGCATTGCCACCCGTAAGGACTAAGATGGAATGCCTCCTTTGCAGTAAAAAGGGTCTCCGGTTCTCTACACTCAACATACGAAACACAGCAGCGTTAAGCTGCTATTTTACGCTGGTATTCTGTGAGAGCGTGGTCCTTCCCCGGTCGAGCCGACCCATTCGTGCTACAACTATACTACTAATATAGCTGTAGCATGGCTCTACCACGTACAAAATATTATTATATATACCTACATTTTTTCATTTTGATTTGAATTGTAATTTTTATTATACAACTGTTTGTTGTCCTTAATAAAGATACTGTAACAATAAATTAAGAGAAATCGATTTCCCGTATGAACTAAGTCAGTGTTGTGGTAATATGTGTAATATTTTAGCACATCGATCTGTGATAGATAAATTATATATATATATATATATATATATATATATATATATATATATATATATATATATATGTATATATCCCCTGGGAATAATATATATATATATATATATATATATATATATATATATATATTATTCCCAGGGGTTATTTTCATTCATGTATTCCTTGATATTATAATAACCCTTTTTGTACAGTTTTTCTTAAATAAAACTTTTAAACTTGGTTATTGACAAACTTTGAACATGTTCTGGGATTTTGTTGTAAAAGCGTATACATTGCCCCATAAATGAATTACTAATTCTGTGGAGTCTAGTAACTGGCATTATAAGCTTATGTTTGTTCCTAGTGTTTAAGTTATGAACATCCTTATTCTTATTAATAGTTTTGTTTTTATGTACATACATTACATTTTCATAAATATATTGCGATGCCAAAGTTAATATGTTTATTTCTTAAAATTTTTCTCTGAGGCACTCTTTACAATTTAGATTATAAATCGCCCGTACGGCTCTCTTTTGCAAAACAAATATAGCTTCAATATCAGTCGCATTACCCCATACCAAAATTCCATAAGACATTACGCTATGAAAATAACTAAAATATACTAACCTAGCTGTCTCAACATCTGTGAGACTTCTAATCTTTCTTACAGCATATGCTGTAGAACTAAGTCTGCTTGCTAATTTAGATATATGGGGGCCCCAATGAAGTTTCGAATCAATAGTAATACCAAGAAAAACAATGGTATCCACAAGACTCAACTCCTCCCCATTTAAGAGCACATTGGTTTTCGAATGTTTTACATTAGGTATTGTAAATTTAGTACATTTTGTCTTATTGTCGTTTAAGAGCAAATGGTTGGCGTTAAACCAATGTGCTAGTTTCGATAGAGCATTATTTACATCGTCATAATTAGGTGACTACCGTTTCAGTTTGAAAATTAAAGAGATATCGTCAGCAAATAATACTATATCGTGATTGTCCCCTACAAGACAAGGTGAGTCATTAATATAGATTAAGAACAGGAATGGGCCAAGAATCGAGCCCTGAGGAACGCCCATTGATACTACCAATCCGGAGGAACCTTTACCATTGATTACGACTTTTTGAGTTCTGTTACTTAAGTATGAAGTAATAAGTTTAAGCGCCAAATTTTTTACACCGTAATGTTGTAGTTTCCTGATTAATGTCTCATGATGAACACAATCGAAAGCCTTGGAAAGGTCACAGAAAATACCTAAGGCATCTTGTGAATTCTCCCAGGCATTAAAAATATATTTCATAAACTCAACACCGGTGTCAAACGTCGAGCGACCCATTGTAAAACCAAATTGGTTTTTATGAAGTAATTTACTTGTATTAAAAAAAATTAACAATTGATCCAAAATTATTTTACAAAAATTTTACTGAGAGTTGGTATAATTAGAGAGGTCCAATGTACTACCAGATTTAAATAAAGGTATTACTTTACTATACTTCATTAAATCAGGAAATACACCAGAATCGATACAAGTATTAAAAATAATAGCAAGATGAGGAGCAATTAAATCTATTATGGACGCAATCACTGTAACGGAAATCCCCCACAAATCTGCGGTTTTCTTTACATCAATGGTTTTGAAGTATTTTACAATATTATGCGGTAATACTTTTTCAAATCTAAATTCTTTTAAACATGTATTAAGATTCTGTTTATCTTAATTTTATTCTTAGGCGTCTTAATTTTGTTACTATACTTTAAGACTATTATGTATAACATAAATGTGCCACACATATAAATAAATATTGTAACTAAATAAAGGTAGAATAATTATATACAAATGAATAGGCATTATTTTTGTATAAAGCGCAGCCCTCAGCCAGGGCAGTCGGCGACGGCCCGTTCCACGCCCCGCACGCCTTCCAGGCCCCCGCACACATCCAGACACTCACACATAGCCGCAAGTGATTTTACGTGCACACATGCTTAAGTGTCGTTTCTTTTCGCGTGGTGTATATATTCTTTGGTTCTATGTAAGTGTCCCATAGACATCTACATCACAGACTATTAATAATTAGTAGATTCTACCCGAATATATACATCTATCCTCGATTAAGAATCAAAATGCAGATGCGTTATTGTCACTCCTGAAGACAAAGATATAGAATTTTAAAGGAGTTTTAATACACACAAGTATTCACTAATAACCTTATTACTACTATATTTTCAATTTTCCGATAATGTTACGTCAAACGTCAATAAAAAAAAGTTTAGAAAATTCAAAAGGGCACGACTCATACATGCTCATGTGATCGTGAAAGAATATTAAAAACAATTGTAGTTCTATTCGTTAAAGAGTTCCAGTAGCAATCACCGAAGTACACCTTCAAGTCACTGGGTAAGAATACCGACTACCCCATATCTTCCCGTGGGTGTCATAAGAGGAGACGGAAAAAACCGCGGCAGAAGACGGGCAGCAGCATCTTTCTGGTAACACACCCGCTCGCCAAGCGTGGCAAACGTGGTATATCCCCCATGACGAGAGTTACAAAAGGGCGGCCCCCAGACCCGGTGAACCTGCTATTCCTGATCTCGATGGGGAGGTGGAGGAAATGTATGAGGATATCTCTGGAACAATGCATTTCTACAAAATCCACTATACGGTGTTAATGGGAAATTTCCAGTTAAAACTAGGCACAAGAGAGAATGGTGAGCTGAAAGTACGGAAATTTGGAATAGGGCAACGGAACCCAAGGGGCCAGCAGCTGGCCGACTTCATGGAGAAAAAGGGACTCTTTATGATAAACTCTTTCTTCCAGAAGCGGCCTAGTCGAGCCCCGGCGGTTCGACAAAAAATGAGATTGACTTCATTATGACGACCAGACGGCAACTGTTCAGTGATGTCTCAGTGATTGCGAGCGTGAAAACTGGCAGCGATCACCGAATGGTGAGAAGCACACTGAACCTAAACGTTAAATTGGAGAGGTCATGCCTAATGAAGTCAACACTCCGTCCCCCTCTCTTTCAACTTAAACTTTCAACTCGAGTTACAAAATTGTTTTCACTGCCTAGAAGACTGCAATAAAGTGAACGATATTAATGACAAGCTTGTGGAAACTGTCCATGCGGTCGGAGCTAAGTTCTGTAAAACCGTCGCAGAAAAACACAAAAACTCTCCGATCACACTCTTAATCTCAGGGTTAGACGGGAAATGAAGCTGCAGTCTTCAGCAAATTAAACAGCATGCAAGCAACTGAACAGATAGACAGACAGACACACAGCATGAGGCAACTTCAATACATCTCGGGCGAAACTAAAGCACCTAAGTCTGTCAGAAAGAGCCAGCTGTCGAAGTTCAATACCAAATGTGGTAGCATTGGTTCTGGGACACCTGCGATTTTGAGTCTGATTGAGAGGTTCTATGGGCAGCAGTACACATCATCCTTAGAGTCATAAGCAAATGTAAATAACGATCCAAGAGCAAGTCTTATGCGATACTATTCCGATGATATCACAGACGTCAGTATGAGCGAGATTAGAATGGCTCTCAAGCACTATAAAAACCCCAGGGCCCTAGATGCGGTTGTCTTGTTCTTCAAGAAAGGTGACAATGCTATCTTGAAAACCACAAACTCATTTCCTTTCTGAGCCGCGTCATGCCGCATCATGCCGCACGCAGACTCTACGACTTGCAGCCTCCCAAACAAGCTGGTTTCCGAAAAGGCTTTAGCACCTTAGACCACATACATACACTTCGGCAAATTGTACAGAAGACCAAAGAGTACAATCTGCCACTTTGTCTTTCGTATGTAGACTATGAGAAAGCATTTAATTCCGTCAAAATTTGGGCGGTGCTGCAGTTTCTTCAGCAGTGCCAAGTTGACTGTCAGTATATCGAAGTGCTGAAGTGTTTGTACAGTACGGCTACGATGGCTGTCCGAGTACAGAACTAGAATACGAAACCTATCCAACTGCAGAGACAAGTAAAACATGGTGACGTAATATCCCCGAAAACCTTCACCGCTGCGTTGGAAGACGTTTTCAAGCTACTGGACTGGAAAGAATACGGTATTAATATTGTTACGAGCTTGGGGTTCGAGACAATTAAAATCTGCCGATTGAATTACCAAAATTGACACTTTAATTACACAACACTAATTACAATCTAAAATCACACTAATAATATAACACAATGACTTTAGTTCGCAGTTATTTCGCTTCGAAGTATTCTCTTGTATCGCCAATTCAATACTGCCCCGGTCGTGGTCTATACCGGCCTTATATAGGGCCTCAGATAGTTTCCAGAACCTTCTACTGTAGCGACATCTAGAATGTTCGAATATATATCGGTCCCGAAATTTCTGGAAGGAGCTCGACTCTCCTAGTTCTGCTACTCGACACTAGAGGGTGCTAGTGTAACTAGTGTTACCATGTACAAGACATTAATAGTGGCGCGCAACAATATCAATGGCGAGTACATCACTCACCTTTGATTTGCCGACGATTTAATCCTTATGGAATAATCGCTGTAGGACCTAAGCACTCAGCCCAATGACTTCAATGGTGTCTCCCAACGAATAGTTCTTAAGGTGAACATAGACAAAACAAAAGTAATATATATCGTCCATGTCACGTCTATGCCGGTATTTATTGGGAGCACTAAGCTCAAAGCTGTTGACGAGTATGTTTACCTGGGACATATAGTCCGATTAGATAAGTCCAACTTAGACCGAGAGGTCAATCAAATCAGGAATACTTCAAAACCTCAAAACAAGTTTGTACAACCAGTGCGTGTTGCCAGTGATGACCTATGGATCTGAGACGTGGTCGTTCACTAGACGTATGAGAAAGCTCAAGGTCGCTTAGCGAGCTATGGAGAGGGCTATGCTCGGGGTTTCTCTGTGTGATAGACTTAAAAACGAGAATAACCACAGTAAAACAAGAGTAACCGACATAACCCAACGAAATAGTAAGCTGAAGTGCTAATGGGCCGGCCATATAACTCGAAGAACCGACAACCAATGGGGAAGAAAGGTTCTTGAGTGACAGCCTCGTACCAGCAGGCGTAGTGTAGGGCGTCTCCCCACTATAAGGAGTGACGGCCTGGTAAGACATGCAGGAAGTTAATGGATGCGGGTGGCTCGGGACCGTGCTTTGTTGCATTCCTTTTTGGAGGCATATGTTCAGCAGAGGACTTGTTAAGAGCTGTAATGATCATAATGAAGCATATCGTCACGACTGACAATTGATTCATATTATTTTTGTGTTACTTATCAATAATACAGGAATCTTAAATACATTGTCACTTGTAGATATTAACTTTTGTTTTTCTCGAGTGGTTCACACAGCACCTCAGTTTTTATTGGGTTTATTTTGTCCTCAAAAGTATCACGTTGTGGCAAGCGCCTGGCACCAAAGACATTTAAGTAGTAGTAGTAATAGACCGGATATCAGCAGCAAAATTGTCGTCTGTAACTTATGTCCTATAGGATATATCTCCGTTAGTCTTAGTGACATCGTCATAAAGTTAAGACGCATTCTTTTCATATATTTAAAAAATATTTTTATAGAAAATATGCCCGGTTGTGCATTAAGATATTATAAGTCACGATATGGAGCAAAAAATGAACGTGGTTTTGGTTTGTTATCGTAAGTATAACGTATATTTACCGAATAATCTTTAAATTTTATTATTTCTAGTAGATTGTTCTAGAAAATTTATTTTTATTGTACTAAGCGCCCTCTGTTATCCTGTAGCGTCACTATTTGTTTAAAGTTAGTGATTGACGACGTTCATCGATTGGGGTTATCGATAAAAATAATATACAAGATGCCGATTTAATTATTTACAATATTTAAGGAGGTAAAACAGTCAAAGATACTGTACCCATACCAACAAAAATGAGCAGCATATACCAACTGTGCTAAGTAGCCTACTTTATGTGGAAGGGTGGGAAATGTTTTTTAGCATGATGATGAGATTTTCTGTGTTACTTATGAACATGCTGAAGTTACTTGCTGTGTTGATGTTTAGCAATACAGCAAGTCTTCTCTTTTACATACTGGGCTTCATTGTCTGGTGGTATTCAAGGACAAAACCATTATAGATCCTGGCTTACAGTGATAGGAGAGTGCTATAGGCTTGTGACATTAAAAAGAAATTGTACTGTTAAATATATTAGATTCAAGAAGTTGTAGGTTAAGCCTAGTTAGAAAATAAGGTAAAAACATAAAATGACAATTTTTATTGATGTGGGTAGTGTCTTTTAAGTAGTACAGCTGATGAAATTGACAAAATAATATAAAAGGAGAAGAAGACGTCTCCATACATTCTTGGGCCCAAGTGTTAACAAGATGAAAGTACCATTTGAAAGCGTATATATAAACAATTAATAGCTGAAAAGATTTGTCAATCTAGAAGCTTAGTTATTGTAGAATAAGTAAAATAGAGATTATCTGTTACCTACACTGTAACCGGTGATTTTTAACTGTTATTACATTGTAACAGGTTATTTTTAATTATAATTACTTAAAGATATAAAAGCAGGATCAGTATAAAATCACCAAAAAATCTGTGGTTAGTAATGAAATGAAATAGTGAAACGATTAACGAAAGATAAAAACACGACTCTTCGTGACGGGTGTTGACTCATCATTGAGTATCCAACCGTACACCGTACCGGGTATGATGTTCCGCAAGGCCTCTCTAGTACATTAGTACATAATATCGCAATGGTGCACAGTGAGAATTTGATAAATAAATTAAAATCATACAAGTTGTTATGAGTATTAGTTATGAGTTCGATTTACAACAATTTAAACATTTTTCTAAATAAATACCGTTGAAAGTACTGGAATAATTTCATTTCTTATAATAATACTAGCCTGTATTAGCCTACTGTAGCGCAAAGTAGTCTTCACATACAGGGAAGTAACGAGCATTAATCACAACACTTGCTTAGTGCATGTTCGTGATTTCAGATTATAATGTTCAGTATTCCTCACTATGCTTTCTTTCACCGAGTCAGTAATGTCTCAAGTTGTTGAACATAAATGTCATTGAAGAATATTGGTACATAACATACCAGCGTATTTATAATATGAATGTATGAATATAAATTTATAAAATGATTTATCGTGAACGGCTTTTAAGTTCAGTGTTTTCCTAAATATTTTAGATTTGAAGTGTATTTTTGTAAAAGAAACGAATTTAAAAACATAGAGGCGCTCCCTTATAGAATTTGGCGTTTCTTGATGTGTCTCAACGCCGATCGATCAATCATATGCTATTATTATAGCTTCTAATGGACCGAGTGACGTCATCCAAGATGCCACCAAGGCGACAACCAAAGTGACTGTTGTTTGAATTGATTCTTAGTTATTGGAAATTAATATTTTATTTCATGTCACGAAAGAGGCATAAAAAGTTATAGTGATTTTGTTCGTGTGATGGAAGTCATGATAAATAGATTTATACAAGGAAACAATCATTTTATTCCCTATTATTATATTTTAAAGCATTTCAAACTTAGTAACCTTTAACAACATTATCGATACTTTGGTATCGAAAGGGTAACATTCCTAAAACGATCTTATATTTTAAGCGTCACCTCCTGGGCAATAGCTAAAATGTTGTCTTAATAAATGATAGCGTAGATTTGCTATTTTTAGCTAGAGGGCGTCACACACGCACGAGCTTAAAGTTTTTGTATATAAAGGAGATGTTCGATTTTGGGCTACCACTATGTACACTACATAGATAAACAGGAAAAAAAATTGAGGAATTTCATAAAAATACTAACAAATTAATTTGAAAAAGGGTATAGCCGTACAAAAATGATCATTTAAAAATATTTTTGTTATGATAACCCTATTTTAAGGGCAGCCATGACAGTTGTGTTAGATAATAGATATGACGTTTGACGACTTTGACAGTTTTAAGAAGTGACTAGACGTCTTTGTCTTTGACTCTTTGAGTCTTTATCACAGAACACTAATCTTTATTCTTTAGGGTTATAATATATGTTCTGTTATTGGTCGAAAGGCAATATATTGCTGAAACAATTACTCCAAGAGAGGTAAGCACCCCTTTTGTTTTCTTTTTTATTCATACAAAGGTATGCAAATGTAGATGTTTCTTAATTATAGTCAAAGACTTCGTTTCAAAAAGAAAAAGAACAGTCACAATTTAATTTTTGGAAATGTGAGTAGACATGTGATTTATATATAACATCACCTCGGATGAGTCTATAAAAGTGATATTGAAATAAATAAATCTTGATTAATTTAAATTATTTAGAAATATTGTGATATAAATAAATAAATCTTAATTTCATAGAATATAATAGAATGATTTGTTATTCAATATTGTTTATTACATAATACTTATTGAAAGTCATTTTTTACTTACATTTTTTGTTTTAGATACCTGAAGGTGCTTTAATATGTTTTGCTTGTTGGGTACATACCTGGCGTACAATACAACAACAAGGAATCATAGCAGCTTCTACTGTTGTTATGAATATGAATGTATGTGTATGGTTAGATTATTTTAATTTACCAAACCACCATACACAAATAATGTTACTGTACATTCAACTATAAGTAACCTTATCTGTTGCCTCTATAAATAAATTGTTTCTTGTATTGTTTCAGTTACCAGAATATGTGCTTATTTGTTCCAACTGTTGGACACGTGCACAGGAAAATATAGGAATAGAGCAAGAAGTTGTGCAACAAATTGATATGCAGCCACCAAGTGCATCAATAACACTTGATGGTTTTACACACATAACACAGACAAGTGCCATTGTTTTGTGCCGGCTTGTACCAATGTAGAACGAAATAGAGTGCCAGAATACTTAAGAAAAATTATATATATTTTATTATTATTATTATATATAATCAATCACACAATAAATGATTTAATTAATAGGAATTTATTAATACCCGAGGGCTTGTTTGGAAACAGAGAGGCAAGAGTACCAATAATAATGTGATGGTTCCTATATATATCTTCAAACATCATCCAACTACTTGTTTCAAAAACAAACTTATAGCTTGCACAGATATAGAAACCTTCTTAAACCTTTTCTCATTGTTGCCACTGATAGTTACATTATTGATATTTTGGGGCCATATCCAACAACCAAATCAGATTATGACATCATGAAAGCTTTGTTCCAAAATGAAAATGAGGGTCTAAGGGCTTTTTTTTCAGCCCAATGATGTTTTCATTTTGTATTGAGGCTTTCGTGATTCCATTCCAATGCTAGAGGGGTTGGGCTTCAAAGTATTTAAACATGAATCCTTAGCACAAGGAGAGACTCAGTTATCAACCATCAATACGAACAAGACAAGGTGTGTGACACTATGCAGATGGGTGGTAGAGGTAGTTAATGGTCGATTTAAAAGAGACTAAGCATCTGGGACGTGAATATTTTGATTTGGCTGCCACCCATTTGATGGACAATGTTATAATTAATGCCTTCCATCCAGTGATTGAAAATAGACCAAATGCTGTAGCTATACTTGAGCAATACAGAGTGAAAATATGCCCAACTGGTTAGCAGAATTTATAATTGCTAGCCGGATCAACCGCTTTAGAGCCCAATTCACAAGAATTGATGGTCAACTTCCAGAGTTAAGTATTTTCCCTAAAATGACTATGTCTGAATTGATACTTTTTGGGCTGGGTACCTATCAAATAAAACAGGCTAGAAGCTATTTTGGGGAACATATTAGGCAGCATGGATCATTTCAGGTAGAAGTATCGGACCAACTGGAAGTAGTAGCAGAAGCATCCCCATCCCAACTTGATCCTTTTTTAATAAAAGCCTGTATAAAAACTCGACATAGCTCAGGACGAACATATTATACCTACATATTGCTGGCAAGGGAAGGATCAAGTGGGGATGATAAAATAATTAGCTATTATTGTAATTGTATCTCCGGACATTGGACAATGGGTTGCTGTGCTGATGTCATGACCACTGTGTGGTATTTGGGTTTGGCTCAGTACCAAGAGAGCATAGAAGCACCGGTGTCATTCCTGGATGGAATATTAATAAGGGATGATGTGGAAAACGAATAAAATCATAAGTTCCAACAATTTGTTTTATTTATATACCTCTCATGACTGATTTCTCATCTTTTTGATGTCGCTAATACTAGGAATTATATAACATAACTTGTTTGAAAAACTGATAGTTTTAAGTTGGGACAGTGGGCTGGCGTGGTGGATTACACAGTCCAATCCCTCACAGAAAGGAAGTATATGTCCCAGCGGTGGGAACACTAGGCTGATTATGCTGCTCCTGCCTAATTGAACTAAAATAGTTGGTATCTTCTCAGCTGTTACTGTGTAATAGGAATAGTTAACTACTTTAACAATAACTTGCAGTTGTCAGATACTGCACAGCTCACTGCTCGCCTATGAATTATCGAAGTCCAGAATATATTGATAGGCACTAAAGAATGAAGCAGCAGGAAAGTGTTAATAAACAAAATAACTTTCAAGCCTTCGTTTCATTTCGATATAACCAATCTCTAACTAATCTAATTGGTGATATAAGATGTGCTGCCGCAATCGAGTTGAACATTCTGTAGTCTAAGTTTATCGTATCCAAGATTTTCGAAATTCGTGTTGTTTTTTTTTTATTGTTGATATTACAATACACGTCAATCAAGAATCAAATGTTAATGTCAAAATGAGATTTTATTTTTCGTGTTTTCTATACTGTCTATGGTTTTGTCTGTGTGATCCACCATGTTTAATTTAATGTTGTGTTGCTCTCCTTGACTAAGTTAATTTGAATGTACATTGAAACGAAGTGAAATTAAAGAAAACTAACAATAAAAAACGGTTACTATATTATACAGCGATATTTACATATAGTGTACATGGTGCTAGCCCAGGCTCCATACATTTCTGGAACATCTCCTTTTCCCAATGCCCGCTCTATAGTATATATATTTTAAATCTCTTTACCTGGCACAGATTAATTGAGTTAGAGCTTGTGGACTCTAACACGTTAGTGTTTCTTCTAGAACGTAGTACATATTACCAAACCAACAAGTCTTGGTGTCTCTTCTAAAACATAGTACAAATTATTTCAATGATAGTCGCATTCTTTCTCTCACAAGGTTGTTGTCTTCTCAGACCCTAAGGTAGCCTTTTTTTCCATTCAATGTTTCCTCCTGTAAAATTAATTATATTTTTTATTAAACTTCGGATATTCCTAAATGTAGAAATATTTAACCCACCCCCCCCACCACTTTCCCTAGATGAAGTAACGACCTGGTAAGAGATGCAGGAAGTTCATGGATGTAGGTGGCTCAGGACTGTCCTTACGGGAGGTATACGTCCAGCTGTGGACTTGTGAAGTAGATGATGCAACGACCATAAATTAAATTAAATTATTTAGACTTCTCCTGTTTGGCATAAAGCCTTATAGCTAGAGCGGCATCGAATTAAAAAAGTAAATTCGTCACTGTCAAAATGACAAATGATGACTGATGACAAGCAGCGAACCATCTGATCACATCTGACAACTTGTCATTGTCATAATAATAATAATTGCACTGCTCTTGCAGACTTGCATTTTGCATTTGCAGCATTACTAATGTTATTGATTCATATGTAAATTGTGTACAAAATAGAGCATAAATAAAATATTTATTAATATTAACTCTAAAATATTGTGTTGATTGTAATTGATAACGAGTATACAACAAAGCATTAAATTTCAAAAGGTGCAGAACGGTCTGGCGAGTCGAAGATTTTCAACGTTCACAACAGCGCGCCGACGATGTTGGTATATATCAGTTAACCGCGTTTCGTGGTGCAAAACGGTTGCCATGATATTCGTAGCTGCCGCTTTAACAGCGGCATTCTGTGCCGTTTGGCTCTACATCGGTTTTTTCGCTACGTGTGGATTAGCAATTGTTTTTGGTGTCTTATTTGCTGTCTTATTCCACACAAGATGGTGCTACGTTGCACTTATGACAGCTCCAAGGGATATCAGGTAAGCATCGTGTTTGTGCTTAATCCCACTATGTCATTAAGTAATCTGACCTGTTGATGCTTAAGAATCTAAGTAATAACTGCTCTTAATCTATATTTATGGTCCCATGTATTATGTAAAATATGAGGAAAACCTAAAAAGATTTCTCCTCTATTTCTATAAAAATAAAGTTGTAAAACTATTCTTTTCATTAGTCATTTATAATTTAAGTAAATCCTATTTTATAAGTGTAATTTGCACTATATTTTATGAGTCAAATATTTTTACTTTGTTTTCTTAAAGTTAAAATTTAAAAATTTATCATGTTTATTACAAATTATATATATAATTTATTATTACTTTTAAGAGCTCTATAGAAAAGCTTATTTTTGTTAAAAAAAAAAGGAAAGGTTAAATAACAGTAATAATTCAAGATCAAATATTAAAGCACGAAAACGGTTATGCTTGAGTTCAAAAACATAATTTTTTAATTTCCATTTTAGAGCCTTAATTTGTTACTTCAAGATACTGATTCTAACATGGCAGTTAACAAGGAAGAATTGGACACTACCTGATATATTTCATTATGTTGTTAAGAGGCACCCAACAAAACCCTGTTTTTTATTTCAAGATGAAGTATGGACTTTTCAAGAGGTTTGTAAAGATTAAATGTGATATAATCATATTTTAAAACAATAAGTCGGCAGGATGTCCTTGATGATATAAAACTTCTATATCAGGGAAGGATGCAAATAGCTGGTGGACAGCTTATCACTGTACACTTTTATAATATAATTTTATCCTCCCAACTAACAAAACTTCTATTTTTTGCAAATATATATCAGCTTAGACATTTTAAAAACACATCATTTAAACATTTTAAAAACACAATCTAATTCATTAATCGTGTTAACTAAATTCATTCAATCATTCATCATTCATTACAGCCTATCAAAGGTCTACTGCTGAACTTAGGCCTCCACCACAGATTGCCTCATGGCATTGGATATTATAGGCTAGTGGATTCTCTTATGCTACCACTTCAAAGACAAATTAAAATGGTACATATTTTATTTAATAAAGAAAAATATTTTTACTTTTCTAAATTACTGGATATTGGTTAACCCGTACTGCAAATAATGGAGTGACTGCTAAAATTGTGCTATCATTGATATTCCACAAAGGTTAATTAGGTACACCTATTGTATGTAAATTTAGGATGTCAGTAGTCTGTTTTGTAATTTACTTTGGTATTAAAAAATTAAAGAGCTATGCCCTAACTGACTACTTACACATAGCCATGG
The DNA here is from genome assembly GCA_963668995.1 of Parnassius mnemosyne. Classification (NCBI taxonomy): domain Eukaryota; kingdom Metazoa; phylum Arthropoda; class Insecta; order Lepidoptera; family Papilionidae; genus Parnassius; species Parnassius mnemosyne. The sequence continues at coordinate 35,646,589 of CAVLGL010000148.1, read as the reverse complement.
TCGTTCAGGGGCTAAGGGTTCGCTGTAAATTTAAAAATATGTGAGTAACCCAGGTTAGGTCCCAGCCGGCATCAATGAAATTGTTAATTGCAATTTTAAGTACTGAATTACCACATGCTTGGTGGTGAAGGAAAACATAGTGAGGAAACATGCATATCTGAGAAATAAGAAAAAAATATTTTAGAGACATGTCAGTTTGCCTACATAAATTGGGGCGAACATTTCCTTGCCCTAAAACCCTCCCAGAAATGAGAGGAGACCTGTGCTCAGCTGTGGGACGTATATAGGCTGTATCTTTAACTACTACTCTACTACTTTAGTTCTACATGGTAGAGCCATGCTGCAGCTATATTCGTAGTAAAGTTGTAGCACTAATGGGTTGGCTCGACCGGGGAAAGACCACACTCTCACAGAATACCAGCATAAAATGGCAGCTTAACACTGCTGTGTTTCGAATGGTGAATGTAGAGAACCGGAGACCCTTTTTACTGGAAAAGAGGCATTCCATCTTAGTCCTCACGGGTGACAACGCATTTCATTTTGATTCGCAAACGAGGATAAATTCAGATGTCTATGGGCCACAGCAGCCACTTACCATCAGGTGGACTGTGTGCTCGTTTGTCACCCTATCCTATAAACAATATACTTATATTCTGTAGAAGGTAAAAGTAAACCTTTTATGAATTATTTATGTAATAGAATGGATATAGGTATTTGCAATGAATGTAGGTGTAGAAAATCAAGTGTAACATTTTGTTACTTAATCTTTGTATATTATGCGTTATTATAGCATTGGGATTCAGCTTAGTCAGTTCACAAAAGTTAGTAACAGACTAGACTTGGTCTATGGGAGAACAACATCACCTACAAACCAGAACTTTTGGGTTGCAATAAAAAATGATTAAGCCTGTTTAGTAAAGTCCTAAGTGTATTGTTAACAATAATAAACAATTGTTTATTGAAACATTTAATTAGTAATATGTTATCATCAGAAAATAATATCATTGGATGGGGTCCATGACATGTTAGATCATTTATATGCAATTAAAATAATAATGGTCAGAGCATGCTACTCTGCTGAACACTACAGTTAATTTCTCTGTGGGTGGCATGGTCTTTTAGTTAATTTTTAGCATTTGAGCATAGTCTTGATGTCTTCGTATATTGTTTTATGACCATGTAAATACCAATTTTATCATAGACATTATCTTGAGTGCCTTATGCATGAAATTTATTTAATAAAGTTTCAGAGGTTTCTATAATCAAAGGCTGTTGACTTTATCCACATTGTTATTTGTTTATTTACTGAAACTTATGTATAGTCCCTGGCCAAATTATTAGAGGCACTCTATGATTTTATGTAAAATCTTAATTATCAGATGATACTATATGGCTTTATTGTTATACAATGTATATTTTTTTATTATCCACCTTATTATCTATTTTTAATACAAATAAAACCACATAATCACAGAAAAATTATGTATTTATGAACTCTTGAAAAAAATTTAAATGAATGCAATAAAATGTTAATATTTTGTTGAGCCACCTTTAGCTGCTATGAGAGTTTCAATTCTACTCGGCATGCTATCAATGTTAGACTGTACTGTATTCTGCATTTGAGGATGATGATTCCACTTCCATCTTTTCTAAGAGTTGAGTTTTGTTTGTGATGACATCTTTAGCCACTTCTCTCTTCATCAGCCCCCACACGTTTTCAATAGGATTCATATAGGGACTATTACCCGGCCAATCCAACAGAGGGATATTTTGCTCTTCCAAAAAAGCTTTAACAGACTGTGCTGTGTGACAGGAAGCTCCATCTTGCATAAAACTGAATGATTCCCCATTCGGAAACCATTCTCTGAGCTGCGAAATCAATTGATTTTGTAAGACTTCTTTGTACTGATCTTGCCTCATTATACCTTTTACTACGTACAGACGTGACTAACCAGATCATCACTGTAGTGAAATTGGTGATAGCAAATAACTCACTGTTCACTGTTACAATGTTTATTCCCTTTATACTGCTTATAATAATAATTGTTCAGAGCATTGAGAATAACATGTTAAAGAAAACACAGACTTTTGACCAAATACAAACACTTTCAAAGTTCACACTAACAGTACATTTACTACCACAATATAGTTTATAACAACACACAATATATATAAAGGGCGGACTTAATGCCTTGTGGCATTCTCTATCAGTCAACCCTGGATGAATTTGAGAAGCTGTGGTAGGTGCAACACCACTCCATAAATTAATAAATAAGTAAAAACATTATATCTTATAACAAAAAGCAAATAAATAAAATATTTTAAACTATACAAACTTAATATCTACTAAGTAATAAAGAAAAAAAATAGTAAATATATAAACGGATACTTACATATACAAAATCTCTAAATAAATATAAAATAATACAACACAAAAATAAAATAACATGATGCATATTAAAATACATATTATACAAAATATCAATTGCAAAGTGAAAGAGGGAGAAAAGCAAAAATCGGATAAATCAGGTGGTACGAGGGCGGCACTGAAAATTTCGGGAATCAAGGAAGTAACAACATTACTATTTAAAAATGTATTTATTGCTTTTCGAAGTATTCTCCGCGAAATTTAACACATTTTTCCATACGATGGAACCAATCATTGAAGCAACCATTCCATTCGGAAGTTGGGGTCTCCAAAATAGCCGTTTTGTAGGCGTCCACAGCTTCTTCAGGTGATGAAAATCTCTGTCCACGCAATTTATTCTTTATTTTAGGGAAAGTATAGAAATCATTAGGGCTTAGGTCGGGGCTGTACGGCGGATGGTCTAATAATTCTATGTTTTCTTGCTCTAAAAACTCTTTTGTTCTGTGTGCGGTGTGAGAACTCGCATTGTCGTGATGGAGGATGATGCGGCGGTTGCAGTTCTCTTTACGGAGTTCAGAAACGACCTGTGGCAAACAAATGCTAGCATACCATTCTGCACTAACCGTCCTTTGTCCCTCAAGAGGAATAGTCGTAACATGGCCGGTTTTGGAGACAAACGTGGCCACCATTTTTTTTGCAACACTGCGTGAACGAACAATATTTGTTGGCTTTAACTCATTTTCGAACACCCAAACTCGTGACTGGTTTTTTGTTTCGGGTTCGTACGCGTATATCCAGGATTCGTCACCTGATACGATGTTGTATACAGCATTTGAGGATCCTGCGTGGAATCTTTCGAGAGTTCTGACGCACCAAGTAACGCGAGCCGCTTTTTGCTCTTCACAGAGCGAATGCGGTATCCATCGGGAAAACAACTTTTTTACACCTAATTGTTCATGCAAGATTATTTGTATTTGATTCATGCCAATGTCAAAAGTTGTCACATGTCGATCTTCCTCAATCAGCTTACGCACAGCATCAACGTTTTCTTGGGTGACTGCAGTTTTTGGACGACCTTGACGGGGATCATCACTGAGCTTGACACGTCCACGTTGAAATTCACCAAACCAGCGATAAATTGTGGTTTTGGATGGGGCTTCATCACCAAATGCAGAAATCATCCGGTCAACACACTGTTTTTGTGTTAAACGACTTCGAAAGTCATAATAAATCATCGCTCTTGAATTTTCTCGAGTCAATTCCATTTTCTGAACGACTAAACAAGTTTGATAAAACCTTGTGGCAAGACCGAGAATCTTTTTTTAAATAAATAAATGGTATTCGATTTTTAAAACCAAGGAGTTTTCAATTAAAAAGATTTTAATATGACAGGAACAGTGGAAATATTCTATTCCCGATACTTTTAGTGCAGCCCTCGTATTATTTCTGTTAAAGAATTCTCGAACTAGTCTTTTAAAACAATGTTTGTTACTGTTTTTTTTTTTGTATGAACAGACAAGGCATTCCATAGCAGTATGAACTGCAAAGTAAATGAGGAATTAAAAAAACCATTCTTATGTGGTGGAATACGAATTTTAAGATTATTTTGGGAACGGGGAACTCTATCATGAGTAGAATATTGGTACTAAAAGTTATCCTTAAGATAAGAAGGAGAATTTGGGTCATTTAAAATTTAATATAGTACTTGTAAAATTCGGGGGCTGCGCCTCTGACGAATAAAAAGCCATTTAAGCTTAAAACGGTACTGAGAAACATGGTCATACTTATAAGCCGAAAATGAACCTAATGCAATTGTTGAGAAGGCGCTCCAATTTATCGAGAAGATATTGAGATAGATCTGGGTAACACACATCCGCATAATCAATAATGGGTAATATCAAAGTCTGGACAAGTAGTAGTTTTAAAAGTTTTTGAGATCATTTGTGATGATATTATACTAACTTACCGATCTCCAGAAGTCCTCATCTTTATCACGCCATTGTTTAAAGCACCCAAGAACGCCACTGAAACGGATTTGTATTTGTTTACGTTCGTGTGTCATATGGTTATCATTGCAATGCAATACATCTAAAATAAATACAAACAGGAAATATATAAAACATCTTCTGAATAAAAACACGTAACATGTATATTTAAATATAAAAGTATTGCATATAAACTCTTGCACAACATGTAATTATTAAAAAACTACAGTGCGTCTAATAATTTGGCCAGGGACTGTATATTATTAATACTTACATAGTTCTTTTTATGCTTAACAAAAATATACTTCTTAACTTTTTTTGTAGAATTAAGGTGTTAAACGAACACACAGTCCACTTGATGGTAAGTGAATACTATGGCCCACAGACATCTACATTTATCCTCGACTAAGAATCAACATGCAGATGCGTTGTCACCCCTAAAGAATAAGATGGGATGCCTCATATCCAGAAAAAAGTGTCTTCTGTTCTCTACACTCACCGTACAAAACACAGCAGCATTAAGCTGCTATTTTACGCTGGTATTCTGTGAGAGCGTGGTCCTTCGCCGGTCGAACCCACCCATTTGTGCTACAACAATAATATAGCTCCAGTATGGCCCTACCAGATAGGTTAACTATAACAAAGTACAACAGTTCTAGTGAATTCACTCAAGTTTCACAGTACAAGTAATTTTCTTTAGCCATTCTAAGGCGCCTTTTTGAGGAAAGTGGATCCTGTACCAATACAACCAATCATACTTGTATTAATTGTGTACTCCATTATCTTATAACATAATTTATAGGTACTTATGTTATAATATAATTTATAGCAACTTAATATTATAACATAATTTATAGGTACTTATGTTATAAAATTATCCTTTTATTTTTACTTAGGTGGAGGACTTCAGTTTACGTGTCACCGCTGTACTCAAAGCGAATGATATAAAGAAAGGAAAAATTGTCGGGCTCCTCGTGAACAACTGCCCACAAATGCCAGCACTCTGGCTAGGCAATGCCAGATTAGGTGGCATAACACCTCTTATCAACACCAATCTGAGGGGCAATGCTTTAATTCACTCAATCAACATTGCTAAATGTAATGTCCTAATATTTTCGGAAGAATACCAGGCAGGTATGAAAATTTGTAATTGCCACCCAAAATTAACCTTGGCGGCTTCAGCTTTGGCTCCTGTTCAAATTTAGGGAATTTTTTAAGTGTAAAAGTGGCGCCCCGTGTAAATTATCTGTTCTTAAACACTAGTACTAAACATCATCATCATCGACATCATTATTACAGGACATCCGTCTCCTAGTTTGTTAGCCTTTGTTGCCTCATACGACACCTACGCGACGTAATGGGTTAGGGATAGTCGATATTCTTACACCGTCACTACGCGGACGTTACTGCTGGACATAAGTTACAAAAATACATACAAAACTCTGATACTACTTCCATATCCAAAACAGTGCAGGAGGTTCTTGAACCACATCAGCTGAATATTTTACATCTGGAATATACTTCTAGTTTAATTACTTATAGTTGCGGTCTTTGAAGGTAGGTAGTTACAACGGGCTCGGAGTCGCACTTAAGAGGGGCTTCTTGCGAGGCCCCAAACAAACACACTTAATTTGTGACTTTCTTTTTCGAGCTTAAAAGTGATCAAATTAATTAGTCATCTGTGGTAAAGTCTGGGGGCATCGCATTTTAGGGGGTTTCGCAAGGCCGTGGGCGGGAGCCCAATTCGCCCACGCCTAGCTACACCACTGGACCAGAGAGTCACGCTCTCACAAAATACCGACGTAAAACAGCAGAATAATCCTGTTTCGTATTGTGGGTGAAGACAACCGCAAGGATGACAACGCATCTGCATTTTGATTTCTAATTGAGAATAGATGTAGATGTCTTTGGGCCGCAGCATCTAATGGACTGTGTGCTCGCTTGTCACCCTTATTCTTTAAAAAAAAGTTTACTTAAGTGGTTAATGGGATAATTAGTAATTAATAAGTATTACTTTCTCTAAAATGCACTTCCAGCAAGCGACATGTTTTGTAAGTGTCTTAATGATATTATTACAATGAAATAGATGTTGCCTGTGATACTCCGTAGGTGAAGACTAACCTAACGGCCGGCACCACGCACTTTAAAATTCTGTTAAACCGCTCATCATCATCATCATCATTATCATTATCATTACAGCTCTTCACAAGTCCACTGCTGAACATAAATCCCACATGGAAATAGCGATGAGCGTTGAATTAACGAACTAGTTAATTCGACCGTCGACGTACTGCGAACGAGTTGACGGTTTACGAACAATCAATGGACTATGGTATCATCGCATGTGCAAAAGAGAACGGCAACTTAATAATAGACGGATAAATTTAAACGGCTGCAAAACCAAGTTGACGCGTAAACTAGTTGACAAATTTAACTAGTTGACCTATCTTTCACTAGTTAGTCGATGAACGAAAATGGACGGTCTAGTTTCGTTAACGACAAATACGTAGACGACACATTGCTACATGAAACGCGATAAAGGCCATATCATCGGCAAATCGAAGGTGACTGGTATACTCGCCATTGATATTAAATAATACCGTATACTTTCCAGTCCAGTACTTGAGAATGTCTTCTAATGTATTAGGTCCTTACATATGAAATTGGCGTTTTGTACGGGAGGAATATAAAGTAATTTTTTTTTTGTAAAATATATTTAATTATGATTAAAGTATGCACCGTTGTTATCTATGCACTTTTGCCATCTCATAGGTATTTAATTGATCCCTTTACTAAAAAACCATAGGGGCGAGAATCAATAAACTCTTTGAAGGCGGTTTGGACTGCCGCATCGGAGTTGAATTTTTTTCCTTGTAAGACGTTGTCCAAATTCCGGAATAAATGGTAATCTGTTGGAGCAAGGTCCAGGGAGTACGGTGGATGTCGCAGACATTCCAATTGTAGCTCATCTAACTTAGTGGTTGTTTGTTATGCAGTGTGTGGTCTTGCGTTGTCGTGAAGTAGCAGTGGCCTAGAGCGATTGACCAATCTCGGTTGTTTAGCAGCTAGTTCTTCCTTAATGGTTTGTAGTTGCTGACAATATATATCTGCCGTAATCGTTTAGCCAGATTTTAGAAAGCTGCAGTGAACGAGACCGGCGTTAGTTCACCAAAAACACTCACAAGTAACTTTTTCTGAGTCAATTTTCGTTTAGGGCAGGATTTGGCTGGGTCTCCAGGCTTCAGCCATTGCGACGAGCGCTTCCGATTATCGTACAGTATCCACTTTTCATCACAAGTAATGATTCGATTTAAAATCCCTTCATTATTGTGGCTGTTGAGCAAAGTAACACAGCAGTTGACGCGTGTTTGCAAGTTCGATTCACTCAATTCATGAGGTAACCGTCGTTCAAGTTTTTTTACTTTCCCGATTTGCTTTAAGTGGATTAATACAGTTTTATCACTTACCCCGATGCCTGCAGCAATCTCTGAAGTTCTTTGTGATGGATCCGCTTCCACAATAGCCCTTAATTCTTCATTTTCCACTTTGGTCTCCGGCCGTCCACGGGGTTGGTTCTGAAGGTCGAAATTTCCAGAACGAAAACGTTGAAACCAAAAACGTACCGTATTTAATTTTGCGACACCAGCGCCGTACACATCATTAATCCTTCGAGCTGTTTCTGCAACACTGGTGCCACGGTAGAAATCGTACTCGTAAATATATTATTATATACGATATTTCATGTTTTCCATTGTGCGGTAATAAGCGACACCAAAGAAAAAAATAATAAGGAAAGAACAAATGAATGACTGTTTTCAAAACTCAATGTACCAGCTAAATGAATTTATAAATTTGAATTTGGCATTCTTAACCAAAGAGGAGATATTTCAGATCAAAGTTGTCAGTACAACAAAACGCTAATTTCATAATATGTAAGGATCTAATACTTCGATATACCGATAGTCAACTTGATACCGCTGAAGAGACTGTAGCACCGCTCAAATTTCGACGGAATCAAAGGCTTTCTCTAGCCCACTTACGTAAGCCAAAGTGGCTGATTGTACTATTTGTATGAATGTGGTCCTAAATCCTTTTCGGAAACCGACTTGTTCGGGAGGCTGAAAGTCGTCGAGACTGCGTGCGAGAAGATTAGTAATGATTCAAAAACAGCACGTGAATGCGGCTCAGAAAAAAAACAGAAAAATCGGTCTGTAGTTCTTCAACAGTGTTTTCGCTTTTCTTGAAGAACAAGCTTTTTTGTCCTGCTCCACGCTTCCGAAGTATTGCCACAATGAAGGACGGAATTGAACAGCTTCTGAAGGACATCAAGTTCTGGTTTTCCACCCGCTTTCAGAAGCTCCGCTGTAGTTCCATCCTCGCCGGGCCTTGTCGTTTTTAAGGGGTGCTGGAGAGCCATTCTAATCTCGCTCAGACTGACGTCCGGAATATCGGAATAGTGTCCGATAAGATTTGCTCTTGGATCGTTACCCAATCTTGCTTGTGGCTAAATCGATGACGTGTGCAGCTGCCCGTAGAACCTCTCAATCTTTGTCAGCGGTCGAACCAAATAGTGCAAAGCAACCCTCATGAATGCTAATTTTAATATTTGCATTCTACTTTTATTATTTTACTATGTACTTAAAATTAGACTGTTGTTGGTACCTAAGATTTGTGGCGAAGGCCACGCGATTGTCTATACTTTCTAGTCCAAGCGGGTTAATGACTTTTTAAAGTAACTACCAATTTCTCACAAAATCGTTTAACTTGAGTATAACCGTTTTAGATTTTAAAACTGTTTGAATGTTGTTACTTTTTGTGGCAACATTGTGTATGATAAAACATAACGTTGTTACCGGTAATAGAGCCGGTTATGGCACGGCGTATGTTTGTAGAAAGAATATTAAGTTCTCGTTAGTGCCTGATGGTATTTGCTATTTTATATTTGCATATTTTATGTAATTTTTGGACGCTTTGTCTTGGTTGTTCGCTTGTACGCGACGTGGCCATTAGGCTCCCATTAAGATAATTTTACATCACACAAAATACTAACTTGTTTTTGGGTCCTTTGTGTTTTAGAGCCTCTCAGTAGGTATGCATAGTTTATGTAAGTCAATAAATCGAGATGATAACATATATGACGGTGATAATGAAGTAATGTCAATATTTATATCACATAATTGCATATATTTACAATTAATTTGCTTATTTGTTTCACCTTGTTGAATCTAGGTACCTACAATTGTTGTTTTACGAAATGTCACGAACGGGATGACTTAATAAGTTTAGATTTTATTGTTGGAGACAGATATCAATAGGGTTGCCACCTTTTTTGAACAGATATAGTAATTTTTCCCAAAAAAGATGCAAAAATATAGTACTATCGGGAAATTCAGAAAAAAGTACAATTTATAACTTTATGTATTTTTCCATACACTAGGTGGCGATTAAGTTATCACATTAAATAACACAGCGGTTAATTAAAGTTCATATGACTGTTAAAATAATAAAATAAACAATTCTACTAAAGAACCCTACACTTTCCCATTCATAGGGCAAAAATGAAAAAAAGGGCTACCGTGACTAGAATATTAATTGTTATATATTTTTTTAGTTGTGTATGTTCAAAGAACATTATGTAGGATAAGTATTTTTATTTAATGTGATAATTCTATCGCCACCCCGTATATTTGTTATTGCTCTTCGCTTTGGCCAACAATGATTTGGAAATTTGGAAATCGTTCCGGTTCCTAAAGCGAGTAGTGAGGATTATGTAAAAAATTACTGACCGATCTCTATACTATCAGTCTTCGCTAAATTATTTGAGTCAATTATTTGTCCTTTTATTCAGAGACATATCAATCTTTACTTAACCACTAGCCAACATGGCTTCGTTAAATCTAGGTCCACGAGCACTAACTTGGTACATATTACGGAAACACTAATTGAAGCGCTTGATGCGGGAAAACAAGCACATCAAATCAAATCGCAATCAATCAATCACGTAATATATACCGATTTTAGCAAAGCGTTTGATCGGGTCCCACATGATATATTGATACGAAAGTTAGCTGCCTATAGTATTACTGGTAGATTGTTAAATTGGCTAAAATCATATTTAAATGACCGAGCGTTTTCTATAGTAGTGAATGGATATCAGTCAGGCTTAAACAATATTAATTCCGGTGTGCCCTAAGGTTCACATCTCGGACCGATACTGTTTAGAGTGTTCGTTAATAAAATTCTAGAATTGATGAAAAGTTCTCATGCGTACTTGTATGCGGATGATTTAAAAATTTGCAAGATGATTACGGAAGAGAATGATTCAGTGAAGCTACAGAGTGATTTAGATCAATTGGTAGAATGGTACAAAGTAGATCGTATGGACTTAAACAGATCAAAAAGTAACACTATCCATTATAGCTGTCACATTGGAGATAATAATATACAGCAGTTAGATCAAATTAGAGACCTAGGGGTTATTTTCGATAAAAAATTTACTTTTGTGCCTCACATTGAAAACATTACTAAACGTGCATCTAGGATGATGGGTTTTGTAATAAGATATATCAAAGTCTTTCGAAGCTCTAAAATTAAAATTCTTTTGTTTAACAGTTTGGTAAGAAGTATATTAGAATACTGTGCTGTAGTCTAGAGACCTCATTATGCTACACATTCACTGAGAATCGAGCGGATCCTAAGACATTTGTCTTACGCACGTGGCTTTAGAAGTATAAGAAGCGTGTATCATATGAAAATAACTTGGTCTATTTCAAAATGATTTCTCTAGAAAACCGCAGGGATATTATTGATTTAATTTTTGCTTCGAAAATTATTAGTGGTATTGACTATCCTGGAATTTTAAGTAAATTTAATTTGTGCGTTCCCTTTCGCTATCCGCGTTTTGCTCGTAAGATTACACCTTTGACTAGACCTCATCGTAGAACAGTCTTTGGCTCCTAATTTAATTCACATGAAAATCAAATTCCGTAGATTTCAACTCAAATTTCGTAGTTCCGTAGACCATGAAAAAATTCCATAAATCTACGGAAAAATCCGCAGAGTTGGCAACGCTAGCTACAAGGTTAATCACAATGTTTTTTATGCGTGCCCAGAATACTTTTGCAATTAATTTTAACGATTTAAAACTGTAAAATGATTTCCCTGATTTGGTACCTATATCATTATTCTATTGATGTTCACGTCACTTTGACGATGATTATTGAACAAAACGTAATTAACGTTTAGTTCAATAATCTCGAAAGAGATTAAAAGAAGACAGAAAGTAAGTAGGATGGCATCGATCTGTGGTGGAATGGATTAGCCGACGTCGATCGATAATTTGGCCACACCGATCGATCGATAGTAGAATAGATTAGTCGACGTCGATCGAGCTGTTTGACTATTCGAGGACCCGCCCCGCTCCACACGCCGCATTTTGAAAGATACTGATGATGAGCCTACAACCACATCGATTAATTGTTGATCGACGTCGATTAATGATTGAACAACGTTTTATCGATCAGCTAAAGCTACCACACAAATCGATCGGTATCGATCGACGTCGATCAATGGTGGTAAACACCGTAACTGAATTTAATTACAAACCGTCTACGGAATTTTCAGTAGTTTTTATATGATTGGTTTTCAAAGTATTATTTGGATCATAATTATTTACTTTTGTTGCTATCATTGATTTAATATTATTTTTATTCAATATCATTATCATTACCTTATGATTATGACGTTATAGTATTCTCATCTGGTTGGGACATATAAATAGATGATCATGATTATTGTTATTTTTCACATTTTCTTTTTTTAATTTTAAAACAGTGTGTGTGTGAGCGAGCGCGTGCGCGTGCGTGCGTGCGCGTGTGCGCGTGTGCGTGTGTGTGTGTGTGTGTGTGTGTGTGTGTGTGTGTGTGTGTGCTCGAGCGCGTGTGAGCGTGTGTGTGAGTGTGTAGTGACTTTTCTTGCTTTTTAGTCTGCCTTACAATAAATTATTTATTTATTTGCGGACCCCTGGATCCTAAGTTTTTTTTTTAATTCCAAAACTTTTAATTCTAAACCTTTGCGCCATTTGTTTATGATAGATAATGAAATCTCGTTTTGTTTTAATGTTCTCAGTTTTACTCACTCAAAAAGATTTACATACTCGTAATTCTAATTTTATTTAGTGTGTAAGATAATGCACTACTCTCGCCATACCGTGTAAAAGGCGACAGAGGGAAGCAGGAGTTGGACAGCAGCGTCTGTCTGAATAGGCTTTTATGAATAAATAAATAAATAAATTTTAAAATGACCTTTTGTTATTACTTTATATAATAAAACTACTGTTTTAATATTTAAATTTCAGTTGTACAGGAAATCGCAAATCAGCTAGATCCTTCGATTAAGTTTTTCAAATTTTCACATCGTCCTTTAAAGCCCTCTGAACCCGAGGCAAAGGGTAGTGGCGACGGGATTGTCGACTTTACCTCACTTTTGGAGTCCACACCTCCAGCGCCTTGGAGTTTAGCTACTGCTGACGGCTTCCATGGCAAACTTTTGTACATTTATACGTCTGGAACCACTGGTCTCCCTAAGGCCGCTGTTATTTCCAATTCTCGGTGAGTAATAATTATGTTAAATTTAGTCTTATAATATATTTAAGACGAACCGAACTTTCTATGAGGTTTTTATTTTACCAAAAGTAAGATTTGAACTCTAAGAGGGGCATTAAATTAGTTATTGTTGTTTAATCATGAATTTATATTTTTTAAAATGTGTATGCTATTATCACGTCATCAGGAATATATAATAATAATAGAATATATAAAAAATAACGAAAATTCTATCAACATAATGTATCTGGTATTTTTGAATCAAATATAATCGATCTAAGTTACTATTGTTGTCAACATTGCTGTACTTCATAAGTCCGCTCCTAACATAGGTCTCCCCAAATAATGTCACAAAGCTCGGTCTTGAGCTGTCGGTTTCCATTGAGTTCCTGCGTATCTTACCAGGTCGTCACTACATCTAGAGGTGGGCCGCCCTATTACCGGTAACAGGCTGCAACTTTAGAACCTTTATACCACATCGTTTGTCGGTTCTTCGATTGCCCATTGTAACTTGAGCTTACTGATCCGTCAGACTTTGTCGTTTACTCCGGTTTTACTGCGAATATACGTAGAGCAATGCCGAGCATAAGATATATGTAATCAAATATAGTAGGATATTTACTAAAATAAGTTCATTCACTTGGTACTCGATACGTGTATCAAAAGCGGCACCGCGCCATACTGCGGTTTTACTTTCCAATCTAACCCCATTTTCACTTTCACCTACGATCAAATGATTTGCTATAGCAATTGTCTCGGAAGTGATATTCCTAATGGATCTGCAATCCATTGTATTTTTGCATTTCGTAAAAGTAATGAATTTGTGTATTAAAAAATACATTTGATAAATACGTATAGTCAATGTCATCACCAATATCCTGTGTTATTTATTGGGAAAAAGTCTAGTGATACATTAAAAAATGTAACTGCTCAAATAGTGTACGGGCAATTTAGATTTTATTGCTTGGGAGTAACTTTTTTTTATAAAATAAAGGTGACAAACGAGTACACAGTCCACTTGATGGTAAGTGGGTACTGTGGTCCATAAAAATCTGCATTTTGATTCTTAATTGAAGAATCAAAATGCAGAATGTGTTGTCACCTCTGATGACTAAGATGGTATGCCTCGTTTCCAGTAAAAAGGGGCTCCGGTTCCCTACACTCACCATACTCACATACAACAATATTTTACGTTGGTATTAGAGCGTGGTCCTAACCCGGTCGAGCCGACCCATTCATGTTACATTCGACCATCGATAACATAGCTGCAGCGTAGCTCTACCACGTAAAAAGCTGAGAGTTTCATTATCGTTCCTTATGTTTAGTAGAAGAACATGAAAGGTGCTGGTCTTACACAATTTCGTACATGAGTTGTCTCCAATTCTGTGACATGTCTTTAGTGTCTTCCTTAAAGACTTAAATTGTTCCCAAATCATGGAAGATTGCAATGTATACGTGGTAAAATAGCAAGATAATGCTGTTGTGTTTTGTATAATGAGTGACGAGAAGCTTAGATCCTGTTTACTGGTAACGAAACATATTAATCCTCAAGGCATTCAATGTGCAGTATTAATTCGTAGCTGTCAATGGACCACAGCATCCGCGAACTATCAGTACAACTGCGTGCTCGTTCATTCCATTCATCGATTACAGCCTATATAATCTTACTGCTGAACATATGCCTCCTCCACTGATTACCTCATAGTTGCTGCGTGTTTGCCACGCTTGCCAAGCGGGTTGGCAACTGTAGCTTTTTATGGTTTTCAGTTGTTATCAGAAAGACGCTGCTGCCCATCTCCCATCTCAGTTTCCTTCTGTCGCCTCCTACGACACACACGGAACGATGCATGATCATTTGTCACCATTAATTATTAAAAACTAAGAAGTAAACTTAGAAAATTTTATTTCATATTTTACTTTCACTGTGTGTTCATAACTCGATCCCATGGTTCATGGCTGTCGGACTTACCGTATCCATATGTGTCCATCACCGGAACCTGTTTGACAAGTGAAAATGTCAACGACCGCAAACGCTGACTTGTATCTGTGGTTTAAATTAATTACTTAATACTTGTAGCTGTCTACTACATTTCTTTAGTTGATTTCAAAAGATATAGATAGAAAAGACGTATAGTACATAGATTGTTTTATTGATTAATCTCAACTAAGCCTTAGTAGAGAAAGTTTGATTTCAGTACAAATGGGATAGCTGTTTCTATTTATTATCATTATAGCACCCGTCATTAGTTCCTTTACATAAGAGCTATTTTTAATTGCATAATATTGCTAGTTTTCATCTGACTTGATCTAATAATACACTGCACTTTGCTTGTACAGATTCGTGTTTATAGCCTCGGCTATACACCACATGCGACTTAATTCTACGGACATAATTTACTGCCCACTACCGCTGTATCATACAGCGGGTGGCGTTATAAGCGTGGGTCAAGCACTGATATTTGGCTGTACGGTCGCTTTGAAGCCAAAATTCTCCGCCTCACAATATTTCCCAGACTGTGTGAAGTTCAAGGCCACGGTAAGAATATATTCGTTATTCATTATACATATCTTCTATCCATTATCTATAACAGCCTATAAAAGTCCACTGCTGAACATAGGCTTCTCTCGTAGATTTGGAGTTAGGAGCGTCCATTAATTATGTGAGGTGGAATCTCATCCAATCTCACGTGGGTGGGGGGGTCTCGGCCAATATCACGTAATTTTCCCCCCGCATGACTGTGCAAAACTAAGAAAATTGGGTTAAATTAAGTAAAATATGGCTAAATCCTGCGCAATAACATTTATCGCAGTTATGCGAACTCCACAAATTATACAGAAAAAAAAATTAAGCAAATTATATATTTTTTTAAATAAACCCAACGCAATCAAGCACAGATTAACGTGTTTCCACTAAAAATACTTGATGATTTGGTGAGGGCAAACGAGCCATATCACACGATATCTCATCAGGGGGAGGGGGAGGGTAAAGAAATCGCCAAATCGTCTTGCGTAATTAATAGCCGCCCCCATATTATTAGGAAGGTACTGCTGCTCATTACCAGTTTTGAATTCTTTCTGTCGCCTCATACAACACGCACTTAACTATATGGCGTGATAGATACATCTTATGATATATAGGTGTAATATTTTTTTTTATTGGAGCCTAGCGTAGCGCAGCCCTTTTATCCCTGACTCCGATGCAATTTCTATTGCTATCTCCTCTGAAACTAATTATCTACGTAGTATGAACACTACACGTAGTATGAACAGTGCATAGATTCTTCATGTCCATGTTGCTGGTGATGAGGTATTGAGGGGTGACAATGCGTTTTGATACATGAGGATAGATGTATATGTGTATGGGCCATAGCATCCACTTAATTATTTTTATTACAGTGTAGGGTGAACTGTGTGTTCGTTTGTCACCCTTATTCTATAAAAGCAAGGCCTTCACGCGGTCAAATAATTGATACAAATTTAATTTCAACTTTGGTAAAATAATTTAGAATACTAAATAAAACGAACGCAACATACGTGGTAAAATAAAAAAATTGAGTACCTCCTCCTTTGTCAATCATCATCAACGTAGTCGAAGTAAACTAAATACGCATTATTAAGGATAACTCAAAAACTACTAGTCAGATCTTCATCAAATCTGTATGGGGAAAAAAAGAATCATGAAAATCGGTTTACCTAGAAAGAAGTTCTGAGGTAACATAAAAAAATACAATTGAATTAAAAAAAAAAAACCGCACCGCTCCCGCCTCGATGCTAACCTCTTTCGTCGTAAAAGGTTTTTTTCCAACGAATTTGCTCTTGTATCTCCTTCGGGTCATCATTTAATCCATCCATCGTCTGACAAAAGACGAAACCGGGGTTCGCCTCTAAACGGTACATTTTACTCTCGTACTTTATTATTTTTATTATTAGCCGTGGTAGCTCAGATGGTTAGCGCTCGCTGTAAGCTTCACAGTACTCGAGCAACCTGGGTTCGATCCCCACCGGCATCAATGAAATTGTTAATTGCAATTTTAAGTGCTGATTTACCACGTAATAAGAAAATAAGAAAAAAATATTTCGAAGACATGTGAAGTTCGCCAACACGCATTGGGGCAGCGCGGCGGACATTTCCTTGCCCTAAAACCTTCTCAGAAATGACATGAGGCCTGTGCCCAGCAGTGGGTCGTAAATAGGCTGCAACTTTCACTTTATTATTAGCTAAGTTTTATTGCGAGTTAGCTTTGTGCGTGCTTGGTTATTTTCAAAATTTCTCCTTACAAAAACAAACCTGTTCACTATTTGTGCTACAAGTTATATTCGGTCATTAGATCTCCCGCAATATCCCATTTTTGAATGTTTCATAGTTTCTATTCTATCATATATTTTGTCATAATTCAGAAAAATTATACCTCATTAAATAACGCTAAGTTTAGGTTACTCTTTTTAAAAAAATCATTTTTGTCAAATAAAATTACAAAAATAATTTAACTACCTTACACAGTTTTGAACTCCTAATTGGAAAAAGTTTCATTGTTGGATAATTTAGTATTCGTGTCTTCTTAATTTAAATTACAAATGATTAATTAATTAATAAATCATACAAAAGTATTTATTCTTTTTTTATTTACATAACATATAAGTAATATGTTGAAAATTTATTAACTTCAGCATAAATCATTACCTACTTGGTTTTTAGAATGGATAAAACATGTCTATAACCTTGTATTTATAAAACACTAATAATCGTATCATTGTTTTTAATGATTAATAATTATTATTAAAGGTGTGTTGTGTTGCATGCATAAAATATTAATTACGCAATTTCTGTAATTTTCCCACACGGTAAGGAGCACTGGAATTGCGAAATACTATTAGATTAGCAATAATATTGTTTCTTTCGTTATTAAATCTCTGTAAGTGCTATTTCTTCTTATTCAAATATCCTATAAAAATATTCTGTGATAAAAACTTATTAAATGTGTAAATGTGGTATCATTATAATACTGTCGTAGTTCACGTACGGAAAATAAGTAAAATTAAGTTACAAAATAAAATGCAGTGTAAAGACTTGACTTCAAAGCGTTTTTTGATTCAATTATTCTGCGATGCTTTTATTTTTATATTTTTACAGACACAAAGTTCTCATTTTTACGGTGATGTTTTCACTAACGTGATTTTATATAGACGCGCTATTAATCGCAGTCACAACTCAAGCAAAAAAAAAAAATATTGCAGGTTAGTTAAAATTAACGTAGTTTCTTTTAGTCGTGGTTGAAAATATAAGATCAACTTACTTTGTCTCTTCATTAAAAAAACGCACTGTACTACCACAGGCAAGTTATTTCAAAAAATAACCCATTGGTCCTAGATTTAAAAATATTATGCCATCAAAAACATACTCGTAACTTGTAAAAAAAACTAAGTCTTGCAACTCAGTTCTTCTACCGTAAAAATTTGTGAGATCCATGTAATACCAAGTCGGTTAATTTATTCAATCCCTACTTAAGGGTCCTTCTATCTTAAGTTATTACGTAATTAGCTAACCTAACAACATCTTATAGTGACCACATCAATACTAAAAATCTTTTATATTTTAAATAAATAGATTGACTTGGCCATCGCATGAAAACACAATGTATCTCTCAAGTAATACATATTATATTAAATTAGATTGTTTAGTGCGATTACCAAGTCAATCTATTTATTTAAAACATAAAAGATTTTTAATATTGATAATATAATAAGTTAAGATAGAAGGACCCTTAAGTAGGGACTGAATAAATTAACCGTGAGTGAGTGACAAAATTAAAAAAACTTTGATTAGTTATGATTCTTGAAACTACTGGTTCAAATTGAATGAAATTTGAAATATACCGAGTTTATACAATGCCTACTTGGTTACTGAAAATATGTAATTTTTTCCCGGAGCTGTTATGACCCCCCCACTCGTCCCGCTCTCGCTTGACGTTGAGTTTTGGGCCTCGTTGTATAAATATAACTAACTTCATGTTAGACATTATTATTATTCTATAATACTAAAAAATTTGCAACTTTTACTATTTGCAAGTTTAATCTTTACTCAGTAACATTTTGAATATCAATACAACCTGTTTATAACAAATTATTCCGCACATGACGTAATGCAAAACCTTGGTCGTGAACTTCATTCGTCCATTACTTCGTAGTGATTGACCGAACTTCGCCCGGCGTTATAATCAATTATGTAAATGTCTCAGGGATTATACTTTAAATGAATTTGAAAAGTAAAACATTATTTGACTACAAAATTTTAACCAAATCGTAAGCACCGTTTCAGAGAAATCAAAAATAAGATTTGCTGATATGAAGAATTAAGATCAACGTATATTTCTACCTAGACTTTCTATTTCGTCCTATTTATATTGTTAGTTAACAATTTATATTGGTCCTCCACTAGTTGGACTCACGACCTGGTAAGAGATGCAGTAAGTTGATGGATGCAGGTGGCTTAGGACCGTGCTATGTGACATCGCTTGGTTGAGGCCTATGTTCAGCAGAGGACTTGTGATGGACTGTATTGATAACGATAATGATAATGTTTAATTTATGAGCTCCATCACCTGTTCCTAATCAGCTCGATAGCATTTTAATACTGAATAAAGGCCTCAAACAGAGACCGTGTTGCCATATCGCCTCTCTCAACTGCCAGATCTCACGCTGGTACCTGTCACTGGCTTGGGGATATGGAATATGAAAGGACTATATTTCCGTCAATCGTAGGCTGTAATTAAATCGCCCCTTGCGGCACCAACAGAAACAGACTGAGTGAAGGTTTCTTCCATGCCTTCTCCGCCATGCTATTTATGTTATGAAAATTAGCTAAAATCCGTTACCGTTACTGTTACAGCCTATTAAAGTTCACTACTGAATATAAGCCTCCCCCATAGATTGTTTTATAGGGGGGATATTAGCCATAGTTGCCACCCTTGGCAAGTGGGTTGGTATTTTTAGTCGTTATGAGAAAGACGCTGCTGCCCAACTCCTGGTTTGTTTCCCTCTGTCACCTCTTACGACATCCACGGGATGATATGGGGTGGTGGATGAAAATTACCTAAAAACAGCGGTATATTATTATCAGGTTTACTTAACATAAATCGATTTAAATATGAAACATGTACATGTCCTCCATAGATTTATTTCTAAAGGAAACACGCTTATATAGGAATAACTAAATACCGGAATTGAATTCGCAGGTGGCGCACTATATTGGCGAGATGTGTCGCTACGTACTGGCGACCCCGCCCTCCCCAGCCGACACGGAACACAACGTGCGTGTC
The DNA here is from genome assembly GCA_963668995.1 of Parnassius mnemosyne. NCBI lineage: Eukaryota > Metazoa > Arthropoda > Insecta > Lepidoptera > Papilionidae > Parnassius > Parnassius mnemosyne. Next base: position 35,626,317 of record CAVLGL010000148.1, on the reverse strand, counting down.
ATATTCGGCAACGGCTTGAGGCCACAGGTAATAAATAAGCCAACCATTCTAGAATGTTCTTCTCAAATGTTCGATGATGAACGTTAATTTGAATTGACTTATTTCAAAATGAAAAATATATTATGGTTGTCATTTTGTGATTCCTTGGGGTGCTGACCACGAAAATTACATCCGTTTTAAATTCAAGATGGCGAGCGTGTATTTTATAGAAAAAATATATTAGGTTTAATTTTTACCTCTAAAAATATATCTCAATAATATATCTCAGCAACTGCACGGGTAAAGCCAGCCAGCAGCGTAGGCAAAGCACAAATTAATGTTGTAAGCATCACCAGTGTCTAGTACTGTCGGCTATAACGCAATCATCAAAGACATTGGTCTACTGTATGTGGCTGCTTTTAATTTCCCTATAATGCAATCTATGGGAGAATTATGAGAGAGTGTGTTCAGCAGTGGACTCTTATAGTTTGTAATTGATGGATTTGAAGACACTTGAGTATGAACAAGCTACTTGAGTACTGCACAAACTTCTTATTATTTGATAATACCTATGGATAATATCAAAATGTGATTTTGTAAAAGCGAGTATGGTAAATGCCTGCTAGATGATTGAAGGTTCATCATACTGTTAATCTCATGGCTGTTAGATAGGAAATGAAGCTGCAGTCTTCAGCAGATTTGACTGCATATAGGCAACTGAACCGACAGATCTCTTACGCAACTTCGTTACAGCTCGTATTGAAGAAGCGATCGATCGAATTCAAGGATCTAAAATCTTTGGCAGAGATCTATCCGCCAGAAAGAGCCAACTGTCGAAGCTGAACACTGAATGTATTAGCATCGTTTCCGGGACATCCAATCCCATTCCGTTTACGCGAGACGTTAAATTAACTGGAGAAGAGTGGCATCAAACATACGAGACGTCTCAAATAGAAAATAGAAAAATTATATTGAATATGTACCTAATATATAAAAAACAATATTTATTATTTGTTCGCTTTTATTGTTCTCCTATACCAATTATTCGATTAAGATAAAACTTTGGTGAGTTCTTGTAGCGCCCGCAGAGTTTTCTGACAAAAAATTGGCATTGCAATGTAAGCCGGGCACAGCTACAAGTAGGTTATAAAATGTACTCTTGTTGAAAGCTATTTTTAAATAATTTACCACTGAATCGGAAATTACCTCTGTCCTGAGAATAATTAACCTATTATGCTGTACTATTAATGTTACAAATCATTTTAGAAACTTGATTGCGATCATAATAATAGTACAATTTTATAATATAGTTGTTTTTTTTTTAAGTTTGGCAATAGACAAACTTCGTATGAGTATATTTCTAACTAGTATTTAGGCTATATATGGCCTTTTCCTTATATCCCGATATTATCCCCATATCCAGAGGTAGAAAATTATTTTGATTGTGAATAGGGATGAATATTTGATAGGAGTGTTGTTACAATATCTTTACACTAAAAATAAAAATAAATTGAATTTAGATTCAAAACCTTGCAATCAAGGTAATTATCATTTTAGTTAAATTAAAAAGTACAAAAGACAACCTGTTGAGGGAAAACTTACTCAACTAGTTTAAAAGCGGTGTATTAGGTGTTTATGTTTTATTTTACCCCACATACAGGTAAGGTTGACTTTACGAAAAAAATGTGAAGTACTAATTTATAATTTGAATTTTCGCACATTTCATACACTTTTTTATCTATTGTTTAAGAAACTTTTATAACTTAAATTTTATTAATATCATAGGATATTAAAACAAAAACTTCCTCGACTTTAAACCATCTAATAAAATTTCATATTGGTCCTATTTTTAGTGGTATCATTAATGTTGACGGCACCTAAGTTCAGTCAATTTTGAACATTATGGAGAGGCTTTTGCATCTGGAAAATAATGTGGCTTCCATTCCTGATAAACCGGTAATATAGTTCTAAACAACTCCAACTTCTGCTAAGCGTCATAACTATGGCAACCCCCCCCCCCCCCCCCCTCCCCCTCCACCCACTGGTGGCAGTCTATGCGATAATGTTCAGCAATTATTGACTGACGCACGCGATTGAATTTAAATACGCAGATTCTAGGCTCTTCTGCTAGATTATAGTTTATTTCAACTACGGTTATTTTTTTACTATAAGGAAAAGCAATAAGTTTCTAAAACTACAAAAACATCTTAATCTTTTATTGCAATTACAAGAATTTTGCAATAAGGTACGACATTTTACGAGCTGTCAAAACAAGAGTTTTCCATAGAAAATGCATCGAAATACCCTAAATGTATTTGTATATTTTTGCATTTCATAAATTTAATTCAAAATTAAAAACCCGGAAAGATTTAAGTTACTAGTTAGCAACTTCAATTAATATGAGTTATATAATAATTTATCGATGATAGTGTCATCTGCCCACATAAATTTTCATAATAAAATATTTTGAACAATGCCATCGTTGTAAGTGATAAAAAATATAGAGAGATCCTCCCTCTCCATTTCATCATCTGACCACCAAGCGCTCGGCCGATCTCCACCCATACCACGCATTGGAACCAAACGGCTTACTTCGTTGTTCATAATCATGCAAGGGAGTAAAATAATTTTCCAGCATCTGTCTTATCTATCCGATTATAATGTGGAAGTGTTCAAGGCAAGGGTGAATAGGCTTTTGTTAAACTAAGTCGTGCTCTTTACCATCTTCAGTTAGATCACCGCTTGTCAAGCACAGGCTTACAATAGTTTAAAAGAAAAAGAGATGATGCTCGTAATACATCTACACTTATACTATTGATTTTTTTATTTATTTCAGATTTGGACCGACTTCGTGAAGCGGTTTAATATCAAGCATGTAGTCGAATTTTATGGTGCCACGGAAGGAAATGCAAACATAGGTATTTTCTCATAAACCTGTAGTTTTCCTGTCCATTTCTTTTATGCATACGACTTTCCTATATTTTTGAAGTTATCGATGAAAACTGAAAAGAGAAGAACAGACAGAACTTGTTGTAATGTAACAAGTGTATGGATGCAATCAGAGACGTGGGGACAATCACACCACATACAAATATGAAAATCAATATATTATATTAGCTCCAGTTAGAATACGTACTTAGATCTTCTGTCCACTGAAGTTACACTAGTGTGTAGAATGAGTATTGTATAGAAAAGGAAACAAACGAGCATGCGGCTCACCTGATAGTAAGTGTCAACCGCCGCCCATGAACAACGGAGTGGTAGTAGACCAACAAGCATCCAGATGATGTGGATGGTAACGTAAGTTTTGACGCGATGTGTGTTGGTAAAATTTGGTGGCTGGAATTAATCCGAACAATTCCCCAGAGTACATCCCATGGTGAATGCGATAGAAAATGCAAAGGGATGCACCGTCTCTTCGCAGCGTCAGTAAATCGAGCCGATCAGAGAGAACTCGGTCGTCTACGATTCAAGCCGCTCTGCGCTGAATGCGGTCGAGTAGAAGGAGCTGGCACAGGGGAACCCCGGCCCAGAGATGAGAACAGTATACCATGTGAGGCCGAACCTGCGCCTTGTAAAGTTGCAAGCGGGCAAATACTGTCCTGCTATGCTGAGCTATATGCGTTGTCACCTGTGAGGACTAAGATGGAATGTCTCGTTTCCAGTAAAAAGGGTCTCCAGTTCTCTACACTCACCATAAGAAACAGCAGTATGTTGTTCTGTGAGGGCGTGGTCCTTCCCCGGTCGAGCCGATCCATTTGTGTCCTACTAATATAGCTGCAGTATAGCTCTACCACGTAAAATTTCAGAAAAACGTCAGAGCCAGAAGTTTTACTCGCGCTATTCTTTAATTATCGAGGAGGGACGTGGGGCATCATGACCCATGTCCTCTTTGCATCAATATTTCTACTTTTGTATCTCAAATTTGAGGTTACATAGAGCCAGTATACATACGGACTGTATAGCGTTCTATATTAGTACTCGGGGTCACCATCGCAACTGTAACCCTCTTTTTTTGACCATTAGGTGGAATTTTATATCAAATAAAACTAAAATATTTAGTGAATATAACAAAAAGTTACCTTTAATGTCACTTCTGTAAGACACCTAATTTGAAGTTATGTAATAAGATTAATTATAGGTAATAAATAAATTTTTTTCAGCTAACACCGACGGGACACCGGGTGCCATAGGTTTCGTCTCCCGAATCCTGCCCAGTATATACCCTATTGCTATTTTAAAAGTAGACCAAGAAACTGGTGAACCCATTAGGGATTCTAGAGGACTGTGTCAGGTAAATGATTTATTTCAAAGTATTATAAAATTATATTTAAATATATTTTTCTATATAAGTAGCAACAGCTGGCCGTAAAAGATAGCTCAAGAGAGATTATGATTAATATTCTCGTCACTTATTCCTCAAAACTTGAAAACAAGAGTGCATAACCACACTGCCTGTTACCAGTGATGACTCAAGGATCTCAGATGTGGTCCTTCACTGCTGGGCGTATGCGGAAGCTCAAGATCGCTCAGCAAGCTTCATAGCTTGCTTAACGAGATATGCCCGCAGGTTCCCTGTGGATATTTCGTTATGAGGATATTCACAGTGGAACCCGACTAACCGACATCCCCCATTAGATCAGTAAGCTGAAGGTGGCAATGAGCCCGCCTTGGATTGAACAATCGACAACCGATAGGGAAGAAAGGTTTTCGAGTGGCGGTCTAGTACCGGTAAATAAAGTGTAGGGCGTCTCCTACTGAACAGAACACATGCAGAAATCGAAGGATGTAGTTGGCTGAGGTCCATGCTTTGTGGCATTCTTTAGGGAAGCCCTATTTTCAACAATGGATTTGTGATCGGCTACAATGATGATGATAATGATGTTAGAAGTTGTATTCATTATAAAAAAACTTGCAAAAGGCTTCCAAAACCCTTATGTCGTTGTATTTAGTGCTATAACTGGCCATAATCTTCTTCTCATTACTGAGAGGGTTTGCATGGAATGGGTTAAGTATGGAAAAATATATATGAATATAAAAAATATGTCTTCGATATATTGCTAGATTTATATTACTTATTAAAACATCGTGTTTTCCTTAAATTTTTAAGGTTATTCCTTTAATGGAAAATGCATACGTACACCTGATCCGCGGGAAAGGTTTTGTATGTTAGCCGCATATAGGCAGGGCCACACGAACACTATCGCCAGCGAAAGCCGCCACTCGGCGAACCTCTTACTAGAGAGAACAACTCCTCTCGCCATTATGCTCTTTTACACAGCCTCGATGTCTACCTACGCATCCAACTATTGGCTTGACGTTGATAAGGATGCTTTTGCCGCTATTCATCTACAGTCAATACTGTCATCTACGTTTTCTATACCCAAAGTGGAATTACCACTGATTAACTAATTATACAGGGCTCTCCGCCGGCAGATTTTACACTTTAAGTAATAGTAAAAACTCAAATTTAAGTGCAATCCAATTTACTTACGTATTTTCTTACAGTGAAGTAATGCGGGTTTCAAGCTTTAAAAACAGCACCACTTAAATGACGCCCATTTAGCTCTAAGTATTCTTGCAACCTTAACCTAAGACTCGCTTGCAGAGATCTAGACTGATGTTAGTGATTACGCGACGGATATTTCCTTATAGGGCTCTTATCGTCAATGACGAATTGCTATATACGCGAGATACGTGATTATGTTCGCTCCAATATAGCATATTCTCCTTATTGACATATTCCCCAACGTAAAAATGTGCTTCGTCACTAAACAATGTGTTACCTAAACGCGCAGTTGTAGAAAATCGTTCAAAAATGAACCTAGCGTAATTTCCTCGTCTTGGGCGTAATCTCCTTTCATTTAAACAATTTGCAGCTTATACGGAAGGAACTTTAAGCGTGTCCACAATATTTTCTGAACATAGGATTCTTTTCATGCCCATAGACGCTACAACTTTACAAACAGATTTGCGTGGATTTCGCAAAATTTCTTGTGCTTCCTCACGTCTTCTGGAGTATTGAGTTACAGATGGTTACAGGATTAAGCCAAGACTTATTATCAACTGATTCTGTCTCTATGAATATCCGTACCCATGCCCATATTAATTGGTTCAAATGGACAGTCTTTTATTTTGCGAATATCAAACTGCGAACAAAAACTACCGCTTGCTACGTACACAAATTATTATTTGCGAAATACGCCTCAACTGCAAAAGGGCGATGCGCTCCCGTCCACTGACTTCAGCTGAATGCACATTTTTCAGCACCGTACGCGTTGTACGCGCTGCATTTTACTGATGGCCTCGTACATTTGCACGTTACACGATATACGCACCGTGCGTGCCGTACCTAAATATTTTGTACTGCTTTTGTATGACTTGGAGTTTTTTCCAACCACTGGTGTGAAACAGTACTTTGACATTGATCGCTCGGAATCGCTCGGACCGCTATGGAAAAAATATTGTAACAGCCTGAATTTGTAATAGTCTGAATAGCCTGTAATGCAGAATTTTATTAACTCCATACAACTGCCTTTTTAATAATTTAAAAAGGCAGTTCTATGGAGAATATTATACTTTATTTAAAAACTTATTAGATGATGATAAACGATTTTTCAGATATTTGCATTTGACATACATGAAATTTTAAGAATTGCTTATATACAAAAATCAATATAAAATATATTACGAAACGAAAGTAGAAACCACCAGTTTTAGTTGAAAATCCGCTGAAAAAAAATAAATTGGCAACATTAGACAAATGAGGGAGTTATATGACGTCATCAGCATGCGTCCTTCAATATTCGAATACCTACCGCGTTTCATAAAATTCGTCGCATACGGTGCGGGTGTAATGTGCGAGGTTTCATATGATTTCATACAACGAATTCTAAATCGCGGCGCGTACGGCGAGTACGGTGCAGACAAATGTGCGTTCAGTCCTGCAACTCCTGTACCCGTGAAACCGATTCAACGTGTAAAATCTGCTGGTGGATGACCTGTATGTATGACGGTTCCCAACCGTACAGTTCATCATCATCATCATTACAGCCCTTCACAAGTCCACTGCTGAACATAGGCCTCCCCCAAAGAATGCCACAAAGCACGGTCCTGAGCCACCTGCATCCATCGACTTCCTGCATATCTTACCAGGTCGTCACTCCATCTAGTGGGGGGACGACCGTACAGTTAGTCAGATTATAATGGGTTGTATTTGTCAAGGATATAATGATATTATACCAAAATATTAGATTAACGATGTGCCGATGACGTATCGGATACATCCAATTATTTATAATTGGGAATATCACAGTTGGCGAAACCGAACGAGCCAGGCGTGTTCATCGGCAAAATCTCACCGAACAATCCGACCCGCGAGTATCTCGGCTACGTGGACAAGTCCGCCTCCGAAAAGAAAGTTGTCAGAGACGTATTCCAGTTCGGCGATTCTGCGTTTATATCTGGTGAGGATCATTTACTTCTCCGCAGCTTAACATACATATTATTTTATATTTTAATAAAATTAACTTTCATATTTAGTATTACATTAGTGTTTGCTAGTTTGTATGTACCATATATATATATATAATGGTACATAGAAATAGACTTAGATAATTAACGATTATTTACATTTACTTTATTTTAAAAGGTAAAAACATTCTAGGCTCCTATGTTATAATATATTTCGGTATGCTTTATTAAGCCTTTCGACTTACTAAGGGCAATTCTACGAAAGTTGATAAGGCTAAAAGCCTGTGATATTTCTATCATGATTATTCACTTGCAGGCGACATTCTAATAGCAGATGAGTTTGGTTATCTGTATTTCCGGGATCGAACCGGGGACACATTCCGGTGGCGTGGTGAGAACGTCAGCACCACAGAGGTGGAGGCCGCTGTTTCCAGGGTCGCTGACCACCGAGACGCCGTCGTCTATGGTGTGCTGGTACGTACTGTTTATTACAATTTGTCAACGCATAGTGTGAATGCTAACAATAGTATTCAGGCAAACAGTAAACTGTACGTCAAATGAGTCTCTACTCCCAACAGTTGTAATTTGCATGCAATAAATTATAATGCATTTCCAATATATTCCCGTCCTTATCATACTGAAATATTGATTACTATGTATCGGCGATGAATGAAAATATCGTGAAGAAGCCTGCATGACTGAAAAATATATATTCAAGAAAATGTATATTTTTCAGTAATGTGAAGACCGTGAACACACGCCGCTGCAGGGCTAACATGGACAGAGGAAATTTTATCCCTGGGGAAAGGACAAATAATATATAATATCCACAATAGATAAAATGGGAGTATTTGTATGAATATAAACTTAAGCCCACGTCCAATATACTAGGATAAAATTATCCCTTTCAAATGTCAAAAAAGCATAATTTTTTCTCTTTCACTTGGCCCTATACTACGGGACGGAGGATGTCAAACGGGGATATACTTCTCCTTTCCCCTGTTGCCGTGCTTTGGCATAGAGACAAATTAATTTTATCTCTTGTCAGAGGATATATGTAGGCTGTAAGCTTACTTGCTCTTCTAATTTCTTCGGATAAAACCGTCCTATAATTACGACAGAACGTCACATAGGTAAGTTTGTTTAATCATTAACTATACTTACCATAGGTACCTAACACGGAGGGTCGTGCGGGGATGTGCGGCATCGTGGACGCGGCGGGCACACTGGACCTGGACAAGTTGGCACGAGACCTGGCACGAGATCTGCCCCCATACGCCCGACCTGTCTTTATACGCGTCATGACCAGCGTCGACATGACCGGTAAGATGACACAACCTTGACTAACTCAGACAAAACTTGACCAACACTAGGAATTGTTTCATTAAACCAATTCACAAATTTTCTGAAACTATTAAATAATGGATAATAGTAAAACTACATACAACTATAGTAATATGAAGGTACATAGTACATGATAAAATTACGATTAATTTTACAAAGATTTTAAGTCCTTCCTTTGTTTGGACACGGCCAAGCTTTTAAATTACACATTTTCTTGTTACACATTGCATATAAGTAAGACTAATTTTTATGCATCATCTTTAACTTAGACAGATAATCGTATGAACATTTACCAACTGTTACTTAAATATTGTCCTTATCCAATTCTAATAGAGTTGAAAATATCAAATTAATTATTGTATAATATTTACACGCATCCAGTTGCTGGTGGGCAAGGATTTTTACACTGCTACTTGTCGCTGGCCTAGATACTTAGGTTGTAGCGTAATCGACTTGCCGTATGGTCGAGGCGTATAGAAATCTATCACCTTATTCCTTGCTGTTGGTGTCGTAAGAAACCATGGTATATGCCAGGTATAAAACATTCAGACCGACTACGTCTTGTAGTGCGATCCTTATTTTTTATTTATTTTATTATATACAACAGGTTACAAGCGGGCAAATAGTTTACCTGATGGTAAGTGAATGCTGTGACCCATAGACGATAGGGACAGGCCCATGTGTAGCAGTGGATTTTTACGGGCTGATGTGTAAGAATGGTAATCAAGATGGTTCTTTCATAGCCTGTCGATAATAATAATAAGAATGTTCTACAAATTCTCTCAGTTAACTATGACGTACGCAACTAGACAAGAAAGAGGTATGGACGTTATGATAAGAAGCATGTAAACAAGCATACGGTCCAGCTGATGTCTAACATTGCTGTAGCCCATAGACACCTACATCTGTCCTCCATTAAAAATCAAAATGCATATTAGTTGTCACCCCTAAAAGTCTAGTAAAAAAACGTCTCTAAACTTTTTACTACTTACAAAAGAAAAACACGGAAATACAGTTTGTCCTCTCGACTCTGGATTGTTTACGGTCTCATAATAAGAAATATATACAAAAGGATCGATGTTTAAATCATAATTTTTGAAATTTTTGAATCCGCTTTAAAGGTCACATAAACTTCTTGGCATTTTACTCTGATAATATTTTATGAAAAGATTTAGTCGCCAAGTCAATAAACTTTTACGAACATCTCTTCATATTTACCTCCACCATTATTTTGCGGGTCATCATTCGTATTTAATAAATACACCACCATTTATTTATTTAAACTTCCTGCACAAAATACTAAGTATGGCAGACATAATAAATACATTTACATATATAATTATTTAAATGTACTTAAGTAGGTATGTATCCTATGAGAGGTATATTTATCCTTACGTAGATAGTAAAATACATGGCAGTAGAATATTTATGTAAGTATGGTATAAAATTGTGTAGATTCAAACTATTTACGTAAAATACTTTCTCGATACAGGATATTATTGGTGTAAAGGTAGAATATTTTTATAGTAGATTCTAGTATCGCAAGGGAAGTAAATTTTTGACAGGAATCACCATTCACCATCATCATCATCACTACAACCCTTTATAAGTCCACTGCTCAACATGGGGCTCCCACAAGGAATGCAACAATGCACGAACATGAGCTTCCTGCACCCATCAACTTCCTGAATCTCTTACCAGGTCACATCTAGTGGGAGACAGCCCTACGCTTCGGTTACCGGTACGAGACTGCCACTCGGGAACCTTACTTCCCCATCAGCGTGATGGCAGTAAAATTGTCGTCCTTAACTTCATAATATAACATAAAATTATTTTTCAAAAAATTTCAGGTACATTTAAAATGAAGAAAATTGACCTACAGAAGGAAGGCTTTGATCCGAGTCTGGTAAAAAATGACAGATTATACTATTTAGATCTGAAGCAGGGTCGCTATTTGCCCCTGGGTGCAGAAGAATACGAGAAAATATGCAACGGACAGATAAGACTGTGATGCGTACGTGTTAGGTATTCAAAATCTCCATTACGATATTGTCCTGTGGCAGAAACACATTCGGAATATTAAAAATTCTAAATTCAAAACATTTATTTGAAGGGATTTTTGTACTTCATATATATCCAGAAATATACTGAATGATCTTTTATACAGTAAGTAGAACGTAATACAATAAAATGTGTATTAAAATAGTAAATAATATGGAAGTTAAACGGGTTAATGTTAAAAGAAATCAATAAGTATGGTTAGCACATTTGCATAAGTGTTACAATCCTTAAGTAATATATGAGAATCTCATCTTTATTTTAGTTAAGCTTAAGAGTTTATTTTCTTGACAATAGTTAACCTCTTCATACTCTATATCAAATCATCTCAATATTTCACAGAATTTGTATTTTTTGTTTTTATAATTTATTGTTACAAAAGTTCAGAATCTTCGAGTTCATATAACATTTAGTAATCTCTCAGAAGGAATCTATGGAAACGGCTTGAAACTTCTACAGACCTCAGGTATCAGATATCTTCATCAACTTGTCCCCACAGGTAAAAAAAATATAGAGGCAAATTGTGCAGAGTTGTTCATATTACTATTTCGGACTTCGGACCTTCCATCAACAAAAACTGTTTATTTGGTTCATTTTTGGATAGTTCTTGCAACTCACAATGTATTATAGAAAATGACTCTATTTACTCACTTTTGATAAATGAATATGACTACAAAAAAGCTTGCAGAGCCCCAACGTAAAATTTACATATCTGTTGGTGTATTTTATGCAAAGCAAAAAAAGCGGAGCTTAACAAATTATATTAAAATATGTATATTAAATTCAAATAATATATATTAAATGCATTTGTCTGCATCTCAATTTACACCGCTACTATAGAATATTAGCGATGTGCGATGAATACTAAAATAATAATAAAAATATTCCATTTATTTCACTATAATGTTTATTTATTTTGATCATAGTAAAGTTTCAAAGATGCTCTCAACAGTTTATTTGGTAGTATGTAGCTTCAGCAGCTCATGACCCTGAAACTACCGCTAAACAAAATACTTCAGATTCATTGTGACCACTGTTATTATATTATCTCTCTTACCCTCCACATCGAAACAAAGCAGTCATAGTGCGGTTTTCCATTTACCGGCATGGCTGACGGGGAAGCAAAAATGTATAAAATGCTTGAAATGTATGGTATGTTTTTTCATTTACCGGCGCCGGCGACGGCACGGCGATGACTCCTACCTGTACCTGTGCCTTCGCCGTTACCGGGACTTAGCTTCCCACTCGGTGCCGGCCGGTAAAACTGCATGTGTGTTGTGTATGTATTGCAGCCGTGTGCGTGTGTACGTGTGCGCGGGCCGAAATAGAAGAGCGTGTTGAATTCGAATTTGACTTGTAAAACGATGAAATGTCTCCTCGTACATGTGGAAGTAGTTGATATATTTTTTTAGAGTCCATTTCCAACTTTTAAAATAGGGTATAATATGTTCCTTCTAAGTATTTGATTTTTAAGATTAGATGAATTCAAAATGTGACTTCTCTGCGTCGATTATATTTTCGTCTTAAATGTATGACATACAACAAACAAATACGACGACTTGACGAGACCATTTTTACGTGTTGTAGAACTGAAGTCTGTGTTAGTACTGCCCAAAAACCGAGCGTAGACCGGCACCGGCACCGGCACAGTGGAAAATGTGCCGGTAAATGGAAAACCGTCCATTCCGCTGCTCTTTAACGGAAAAATACAGTGTATATTTTGATGTTGGAAGTTCCGAAGAATACGAGAGGGTAATTTTATTCACTTATTAATTATATTTCAATTATAATTCATCGATTACGATTCATTCGATTCATCAGTCTGCATAGAATACTTAATTGAAAAATAATTCGAAAATGTTGATTAATTTAATTTTTAATGACAATCGCCCATCGCCTAGCCGTATAGCATTTCCTTTAATACTTATCTATAACTAAACTAAACGATTAGTTTGTATCTTGTGATAGATAAAGAATACGTCTTTGTTATATGTATATATGTATTAAAACTTGTACAGTTTGTTAAAATGTACTTAAAAGTGTTTACCTGAGAAACGCAGTTGGAATGCTTCGTTTGTATATTTTGTATTATAGGTACAATTGTATTATCACAAGCGATAATCAATCTCAAGTATGTGTAAAAAAAATAATCAAAGGTATTTAAAAAAATTGTATGATTTATTTAAGTTTGCTGCTGACTTTTGTGTGACGTTAATCCCGTCGTCCACAATGACTTTATGCATCTTACTATTGGCAACCTTGCGTCAGTGGGGTTATTTAGTGTTTACCTGTTACAATTATATATTAAGCGGCTGGTGCCTAAACGTTTTAATAATTTGACAAATTTTACGTGTTTGACAAATAATTGATAGACTGCACATCTCGTATGTTTGACGTGTTTGACAAACAAAGTTTGTTTGATATGTTTGAAATAATTTTTGATAAACTACTTGTTTGTCAAGTACGTTTAAACATTGCTGTCGCGCTTGTCAAACAAACGCACCATTTTTGTCTAAACTACCGTTGATGTCACAAGTCTAAATATTTACTAATAAAAGTTAACATACTCGTGTGTATCCATAAGCAATACTTCTCTTAATTTTTCAAGAGTGAATCTCTCATAGTTTAGGTCATTTAAATGTGTGGTACTTCACGCGTTTAACCCTTGCGGAATATTTTTCTTAGTAATTTCAGCAACATTTCGGAGCTATAAAAATAATATGTCACTAATTATTAAAAAATACGTCTCAATAGCAATGTTTTGTTGATTTAGCTCACCACTACCAGATAACTTGCCGTTACTATGTTTAATGTTATCGTATTTCATAACGAATTCATTCCAGTCTCGATACACAAAGACTGAAAATCCACTTTTGGTTATGTTTACATTGTTACTATCTTAGGCTTTTAAAGGTAATGGGTAATGTTATTAAACGCCTGTTTATGTATTAAATATATATTTTGAATTACATAAATAATATCGTGTTTTATTTTTATGCTATATATTTTATTCATTTCCCTTAAGGTGAAAACTCCAGGGTGGCCAGCCAAATTCAAATTTCCTTGCGTTTTTTGGAATTTGCAGGTCAGGGTCAAGTTGAATGTTTAACAAAATATGGTTCGCGACCGTAATGAGTATGTGTTTACAGAAATAATTATTATCATTAAAATCACCAATACAATCCTCCAAGTTCATATAATCCCCTTGAATGAGTTTTTCTAGAAATAGCCATACAATGGGATTATACGAACTTAGAGGGTTGTATTGATGATTATAATGATTATAATTCTGTAAATACTTACTCGTTACGGTCGCGAATCATATTTTATGAAACATACAACCTGACATTGACCTACAAATTGCAAAAAACGTAAGAAAATATGAATTTCGCGGGTTACCCTAGCTCTTTCACCTTAAAATCGCACCGTCACAACCTATCAAAAGTCCACTGTTGAACACAGGGCTCCCCTATAAATTGCCTCATGGGTGGGATGTTTGCTATAGTTGCCACGCTAGGCAGGTGAGTTGGCATTTTCTATTTATTATTAAGAAGACACTGCTGCCCATCTCATGACTTGTTCCCTTTGTGTCTCTTATCACACCTACGACACGGTATGGGGCAGTATATTTTTACACGCGGTGTAAGAAACCTATCCGGTAAAACCCACTTATTTATTTCTGTCGTTGAGCAGCAATGCACAAGCTATTTTGTTCCAGCTTGAAGATAAGGTAAGCGTAACTGTAAGAGACAACCAGTATAATTAGAGGCTGTAAAATATTCCATCTTAGTCCTCAGAGATGACATACCTACATCCGTAGGCTTCTTTGGTGTTGGTTTCAAATGCACGGGCTGCAGAAGCCACTTATCATCACATGGAGTGTTGACTAGTTTGTCATTACTGTGATTAAGAGGAATAATGACAATTATAAGATATAATTGTTTATTGTCACATTCTACCAAAATATGTGCGGTATATACACTTCTGAATCTATTTCGTCGACTGTTAAAAGTTCCTCTTACACGACACCTTTTCGTATTTGATGTACGATTTACCAACATCATGGGATTTGAGAGCAAAGTTCGAAAACAAATATTAAATCACATTGAAAACATTGGGCTTTACATCTGGTTATAGTACGACTACGGCGTTATTAAAAATCGTGGAAGTGATTCGTCACAACACGGATAATGGCTTTCTGGCTAGACTGTAGTTGGCGTTCCGCAAGGCGTTTTATCTCCTGTCTTATTCACAGTCTATAAAATACCATTAAATCCCAAATATCTTCTCTCTACCACTTGTATGCAGATGGTTTACAAATATAAGGTAGTGAGGGTGATTTGGACACCTTATGTTTTGCCGCCCTATAAAACCAAAACTAGGAAGAAGACAAAGACAAAAAAACAAAGTCGTATAATATAAATATAACTAAAATAGCAAACGTATCACAGTAAATGAACGTTGCTTGGAGAACTTTAGAAGTAACATAGTGAAAATCTTCAATCACCTTCATGAATACCAAA
Organism: Parnassius mnemosyne; assembly: GCA_963668995.1. Classification (NCBI taxonomy): domain Eukaryota; kingdom Metazoa; phylum Arthropoda; class Insecta; order Lepidoptera; family Papilionidae; genus Parnassius; species Parnassius mnemosyne. The sequence goes on along the minus strand of CAVLGL010000148.1, from coordinate 35,610,940 downwards.
ATGATCCCAATTTTTTGTATGGAACATTATTTAAGCTTATTTGCAATGAATTTAATAATACTTTTACTTCTAAAACATTATCCTTGAACAGTCTGAAGTCATTCAATGAATGGGCGACAGTAGGAGTACATGAAAGCAGACATACGTTATATGATCTTTACCATGAAAGGTAATTTTTTTTTATAGAAGAGGGGGCAAACGTGCATGCGGCTCACCTGATGGTAAGTGACTACCGCCGCCCATGAACAACCGCAACACCAGGGGAATAGCAGATGCGTTGCCGGCCTTTTAGAAAGGTGTAAGCTCTTTTCTTGAAGATTCCTAAGTCGTATCGGTCCGGAAAATTCGCTGGTGGTAATTGATTCCACAAGGAAGTTGTGCGAGGGAGAAAACTTCTTCTAAATCGCACAATGGTGGACCGCCAATCATCCAGATGGTATGGATGGTAACGCGAGTTTTGTCGCGATGTGCAATGGTGAAATTGAGCGGCTGGAATTAGTCCGAACAATTCCTCAGAGCACTCCTCGTGATAGATGCGATAAAATACGCAAAGAGATGCAACATCTCTACGCAGTGCCAGTGTATCGAGCCGATCAGAAAGAACTCGGTCGTCGACGATTCGAACCGCTCTGCGCTGGATGCGATCAAATGGAAGGAGCTGGCACTGGGGTGCCACGGCCCAGAGATGAGAACAGTATTCCATGTGGGGCCGAACTTGCGCTTTGTAAAGTTGCAAGCGATGTGCCGGCATAAAATACTGTCTCGCTCTGCTGAGCACGCCAAGCTTTTTAGAGGCCAATTTGGCCTTCCCTTCCAAGTGACCACGAAACTGCACACTATTCGATATGTCGACGCCAAGGATTCCGATACTAGCTGAGGCAGCAAGGGGATTGCCTTGAAACTGAGGAGATACGACAAAGGGGTTATTTTTAGCGGTAAACGCGCAAACTTGTGTCTTCTGGGGATTGAACTGGACTAGATTTAGTCGGCCCCAATTCGGGACTTTGTTAAGCAAAGACTCGACTTCAGACAAAAGTTTGTCCCGGTACGCAGCGACGTTTTCCCGAGAAATATTGGCACGGCCGGTATATAAGGCATCACCAGTGCTGTCGTCTGCATAACAATGAATGCTACCAGTTAGCAACATATCATTGATATGCAGGAGAAACAGCGTTGGTGATAGCACGCAGCCTTGTGGAACACCAGCGTTGATAGGCTTGAAATCAGAGCATGCACCGTCTACTACGACCTTGATGCTCCGATCAGCAAGGAAACTGGTGATCCATTTGCACAATTTCTCGGGAAGCCCATAGGAAAGAAGCTTCGAAAGAAGCGTTTTGTGCCAGACCAGATTGAAGGCCTTCGCTATGTCCAAACTAACGGCCAATGCATCCCCCTTGGTCTCTACTGCCTCCGCCCATCTATGAGTCAGATACACCAGAAGATCACCAGCTGATCGACCCCGATGAAAACCGTACTGGCGGTCACTAATCAGCTGGTGATCCTTAAGGTACCTCATGAGCTGGCAGTTTATAATGGATTCCATTATTTTGGAGAACAAGGAGGTGATGGCGATAGGCCTGTAGTTGGACGGGTCTGAGCGGAGTAGTGTAGTTGTACCACTTCTAGACCACCTGAGTCAGACGTGGTTCAACGACGTTCGTCGACGCCCGATCCTAAAAAAAAAAAAAAAAAAAAAAAAAAGGTTTTGGCATGCTCTGATCACGAATCCGCGGTCCATTTTTGTGTAGAATGCACGGTTCCGGAGATGTGTAGATCAATTAGCTAATATCTAATTGATATCCGGTAAGGGCCTCCACCGTCATTAGCGTCCCATTGTTCCTATTTCTATTGTTCTATTGTTCCTTAATCACCTTCATTGCAGCGTGTGCGTCGACTATATCAGTGCTATTGTGTTATAGTTCTTTGTTTATACAACGCTAATCTGAATCATCAATAAAACACATTACATAATTTTGTTACAATTTTTATTTATAAAATACAAAATCTTATTAATTATTATCTATAAAATAGGAGCGAAACATCTCATCCACTAAAATATCGTTGTACAATGTGTTCCTTGTAAATATACTCGTAAAACTATGTATTGAACATCCTTGAAACTTATATAGCAAATACATTAAGCAATATTCGCCACAAACTGAAGTCCACTCATTCTGAATCCTATCAACATTCCAGTTCCATCTTTTACAATTCCTTTTTAAAAACTCTAATGATAAAGCTACCTAATGTGACCCTGGTTTATCATCTGTATCCAAATTACATATTATATACGTTGGTACGTGGGTATACATAGGCAGTCTATTAGCTGCATAAACATTATTTTCTAGACTGGGGTGAATCTTTTTCAGATGTTGTTGTACATCTAGTGTATCCATGATATTACTGCTATTAGTAGATTATTACAGTACCTAGCTACTCAATGAATAACATAGGAATGGTCAATTATAGTGATTTCTACATATTAAATTGCATTTTTGTGATATACAAATCGTACTTGAGTCATTGATCACCAAACAAAACACAATACGAAGAAATGTTGAGATAGGCAACGGAAATGTGAGATAAACTGATATGTTTCTAAATATTAAATTGCATTTTTGTGTTATACAAATCGTACTTGAGTCATTGATCACCAAACAAAACACAATACGAAGAAATGTTGAGATAGGCAACGGAAATGTGAGATAAACTGGTTGACGCATAAAGTAATTATCAACTCATTACGGAAATACTTTAGATTAGAATTTTTACGTACTGGTGGTATATAAGACCAACAAACGCAGTCATCGAGTTAGTGTACGGTCGTTTGGCTACAGTGGATCTATCAATAGTACATTTGTGTTACTTCAATACACCAAAGGCTATGGATGTAAGTGTTTATTCTATTGACTAAATTACTTTTTTTCTGTTATTTTCATGTGTGTGTATTATTTTATTTAAATATTGTGTATGTATATGATTAAGCCGTGGTAACTCAGATGGTTAGCGCTAGCTGTAAATTTCACAGTACGCGACCCGGGTTCGATCCCCGCCAGCACCAATTAAATTGTTAATAGCAATTTTAAGTGCTTATTACCACGTGCTTGGTGGTGAAGGAAAACATCGTGAGGAAACCTGCATGTCTGAGAAAATTTCGAAGGCATGTGAAGTTCGCCAACACACATTGAGGGAGCGCGGCGGACATTTCCTTGCTCTAAAACCCTCTCAGAAATGAGAGGAGGCCTATGTTCAGCAGTGGACTTTAATAGGCTGTAACTTTAACTTTTTTAACTTTTATGATTAAGTGTTAACAAATTGATATTAACATGATAACTGTGTTGTTGCAGAAATCATTGAGCTTCGATGAAGATACCTATAAACAGTATTACTACTCGCCACTCTCCCCTCAAGAAGAGAGTGATGACCTCGTCATTAATAATAACACATGCGATGGTGGAAAAAGAAAATCGCAATCGATTGATCATTTTTTTGAAGCTGAATCAAAAATAAAAAAGAGGAAGCTGTTATCATCAACCGTAGCACGAGCCGCTAGAGATGGTGTATCATACATTTCTACTAATTCTGACGACGGAGACCAAGCGACGCATCTCATCAAAATTGAAATGTACGATATGAAGAAGCTATCCAAGATTCCAACTACTGATCATTGGAAACATGCTTCCACGAGAATTAAATATTACGTAAAGACTAATAAGGATAGCATCTACGACAACACAAACGCCCTCGTATACAATATAACAAAGACAATAGCAGAAAGTGAAAAAGTTAAAAAATACTTTTTTAACAATGACAGTCATTAGCTGATCATTAGTGAATGTGATTCTGTTTACTTCAATTACAGGAAGACAAGAGCGGAAGGAAGAGATGAGTGTGGCATATGTGTACAAAACACATCATTGAATAACAAAACTACAACACTGAGTGGAGAAGAAAACGAGAAGAGTATGCAGTACTCAAGAGCTGAATATCCATTCTTCAGTTCAAAATCTAGCCGTTTGCTTAGTTTCGAAAACTGGCCTCTCGTTATGCGACAGAAACCTGAAGATCTTGCAGAAGCTGGTTTCTTTTATACTGGCCATGCAGACGGGACCAAGTGTTTCCATTGTGGTGGTGGTTTAAAAGATTGGGAAGATGATGATGATCCTTGGCAGCAGCATGTTCAGTGGTTTAGTCAGTGTGCTTATGTAAAATTTCAACTCGAACAGTGTTTTGTATTAGATTAAATAGAAGATTTATAAAGAAATAAAAAAAATATATTGCATACAATTTGTTTTATTTAATTTTATAACGTTTCACATAGTTACATACACACAAAATGCATTACACATAACACATAAAATCTAACACACAACACATATTATAACCTTAACTACTATAGTCTACAGTAACATTTCTGTTTTTATCTATCTCAATAATATTATCAAACTCAGCATAAACTATACAGTTAATTGTTTGTATTAATGAGGATTCAAATCGTACTTCTATTCTTACACTACCATGCTTTATGAGATTCCAATGAGTTGATGAGGTAGCTGATAAATCAGGAGTTAAGTCAAATGCTAATAGACAGTAACCTTTGCCATACTGTTCACAAGAGATTCCATTTCCTTCATTAAGAAAGTGAATACCAGTTCCCGAGAATAGAGTATGATATGCTGATGTAAATATGCTATTATTAAAAGATGGTTGCAAAGCTTTTGAAGGTATTTGTTGACCATCAATATATAAGCTGAAAGAATTAATACCATAGTTTTCAAAGTTAAATGGATTTTTAGTAAGGGAACCATTAAATGCAGAATTGTTCACAAATCCAATTATACATCTTTTCGGTACCTGTCCTAAAAATATATTATCAAGAGTTTTTCCTTGAACACCCGAAGGAATTGTTAAAACTTTTACTTCAGCTCGAGTAATAGGATATTTAGCAGTGGTAGAAGCTAAAACTTTTTGATGTGCGAGTAATACACTTGGATTAATTCGTGCTCGTCGAACAATAAGAGTTGCGTCCGTAATGCAAACTTTAAACTTTACATCGTTCGACCCAACAATTAAATTAAAACTCTCTCTTGATCGAACCAATTTAACACTCATTTCAACACCATTAATTAAAAATTTATCTTGGTTAAAAATGTCACCGTGAAGATGACCAATCATTTCTATTTCCTTACTTTCACTAATCAATTCCTGTCTTTTAACAAATCCTATGTTTTTACCATCTGTAGAATCCATTTTTCCTGCTGTATCCTCATACCAAAGACTACAAGTAAGATGAGATTGTTTAGCAGCAGGGGCATAGTTTAAAAGGGTTTCCATGTATGCTCGATATGCATAGGTATTATTAGGTGGTGATACAAGTTTTTGGTTTAAATAAACATCAAGTTGACTAAAAAGTGAATGCAGCCAATTATTTACAGGTGCTACTATTGTAGTAGATACCAAGTTAGTTGAATCTTGATTTAATACTTTTGCCTTTATGTGGAGTAATGTATGAGACAAATCTATGTAGTCATCGCCGGTCCCAGGAACTTGAAACTCGATAGGTCCATCATCACCAAGAGATGAAATTGGTTTATAATGAATCCACAATCCATTTTCAATGCTAGTTTGTGTAGACGGTAGTGCAAACAAATCCAATTCTGACTTAACGCACTCGCAAGAATGATTATGAAGGAAAGACATATTTAGTTTGAAAATATATCTTTGATATTTTTTGGTTTTAGACTAAGTTTTTTCGCAGCTTTCACTTTAGCAGTTAATGGTGGAATGAACGATGTCAATCGTTTTCTTTTAGTTTTATACCCAGATCCAGTCATGTTAAATTGATCAATTTTCTCATCAGCCTTTCGTTTTAAATTCGTACTAACTTGCTTTAGACGATCTTTTATTCAGGCTTCCATAGGACGGGCTTGAACCATATCCGATAAAAGTCCTACTCCAGCGCTTAATGCCTCCTTACCAATCACTCGAGCACCACTTGAAAGTAAAGGTAAAACTGATCTGAATAACCCCCCTAAGAAGCTCCCAATACCATGACCGCGTTGATATGGTGAACCCTTATAAATTACTCCAACTCCTGATCCAGCTTGATGTGTATAATAATTTTCATATGGACATTTATGATGATCACGAAGAGAATTCATTATTATAATTTTCGGAAATGTAGTTTAATACACACGGTTCCAAACTGGAATGGTATTTTTTGTCCTGTACTCGATCTTATAACTATTTCCAACGTATCGAACTCTCTTCGCATAACAGGTAAGTAGTGAGGTTGAGAGAAAACGTGCATTTTATTTGCACCATAGATGTATTTTGTAGGATCTAATGAAATGACTCTTAATAAAGGAGTCATAACATCACCCACAATCTGAGGATCGATAATGTCGCAATATAGAAATAGTTGAGATGGTAACCCTAAGTGTAAATTAGCAGGACACTTTCCAAAATTTCTCTCTAGGAGATTTTTATTTGGTTCATAACCTAGCTGTAAACTTAATTTGGGTGATAATGTTACGGATGTTATATTTTTATCCAATACCGAAATAGACACAAATTTTGTTATTTCATCATAGCGAAATTTCAAGTTCTCTCCGATACCATTTAACACTCTTAAAATATGCTCAACGTTATCATAGTTGGTAGCTGGAATATGTTTTTTGTAGTACACTGTGGATGGCTTATCTTCATTAGGCATTAACATAGATTTTGTAATGTATATAACATTTTCATGGTCTTGAACAGTAAACATGGTACATGGATATTGAAACTCGACAACTCCAACCGACCATTCACCTTCTAATTTTATAGCTTTTGGTAATTTCGTTGAAAAATTTGTGGTCTTGTTATCAGGAAAGTATTCCATTGAACTATTGCTGAGCAAAGTTAAATAGAAACTTTCTTTATTCATATTTCTTTTAAACTAGAAGCTAAAATCCAACTGTTAAATTTATCTGGATAACCTTTCCACTTCACTAATACTTCTTTTCTGTTACCTGAATAACGAGTGTCAATTATTTTATCTATTTTATGTTGTGAGGTGGGGTTGTAAGTGATTTTCTGTAATTCTCTTTCATAAAAAGTACCAATTATTGGTTCATTTTGTAAATCTGTTATTGTATAAACAACCCATGGAGATCTATCAATTATTGAAGATATAATAAATATTTCATCACTCCAATTTGATTCATATCCTTTTTGGAATACATGTTTATATTTAGTTATTCGAACATAATCACCCACATTGAAATTTGGTTTAGGATTTTCTAAAGAAAGTTTTTTTGACCGTCTATCATAAAGATTAGTCCAAACTGTCATAATATTGTTGGAATTTACATCACATGGGCACATCTTAATACTAGAGTGAAAGCTGTGATTATAAGAGTATATTAAATCTTGTAAAACATCTATATATCTATAAGTATTATTATGAGTGAAATAACGCCACATTTTCATTTTTAGTGTTCTTTGAAATCGTTCAACAATACTGGCCTTAATGTCAGGATTGTTAGTGGTATAGTAATTAATCTTTTTGGATTTAAAGTATTTTTGTACATCTTTTGAAACAAATTCTGTACCTTTATCGGATTGTATGTGAGTAGGTGTTAAATTACTTTCAGTAAATATACTTTCAAAACATTCTTTAGTTGTTTCTGAGTTTTTCTTTTTCATTGGTCTTGCAAAAGCATATTTACTAAATACATCAATAATACAAAGTATATACTTGAAACCATCATTATATTGAGAATAAGTTCGCATATCACTTAAATCAGCTTGCCACAGTTCATTAATATTTGATAGAATGTACCTATTACGCGGGAATTTTTTTCGAATGGGTTTATGTAATGTGTATGTTTCTTGTGATTTTAACCATTCCTTTACTTGCTTTTTATTCATTTTACCCTTCATGGCTTTTGATAATTTATCAATACTACCAAAACCAGCGGGATTAGATGGATCATAATAAATCCTGTTAATTTCTTCTAGTACGGAGTCCATTTTTCCCACTCAAGTCCTTTACGTATTTTAGTTGTAGACTTTTTATCTCTACTGCACGGTGTAGAAAACTCTTGAACTTCAATCACAGAGGGTTTGTTCAGATCTTTTGCTTGAAGTTGGTTAATAAACTCACATCTCCTTGGATTTCCAATATAAGTAAGTGGTACTTTAATATCTTTTAATGCTTCAGCAAATCTAACCCACCCTACCGGATCACTTATTAAAATCAATCATTTATTAAATCAACAATATTACTTCCAGGAATTTTTTCACTATCAATTATGACTGTACCTTGGTTATCCCAATGTATTTTACTTTTACTTGTTTCAACTAAGTTTAATAATAACTGCCCTTTTTTATGATAAGTTTTTGGTATTAAACTGAGTATTTGAGCTGGTGTGTAAAGTGGATTTTCATCATTTTCTTTACTTTTAATGGATCGATTCTCCTCCAGCAAAGATTCAATATCAACTGAAGTTTTTAGATCTCTATCTTTATTTTTAAAACCAATTTTTGACTCATTTGAATCTTCATTAGATGTATCAGAATAAATTGGTAATTTGAGTGGTTGACGATCCTCTTCGGTAAAATGAAGGTATCTTTGCAGTGTTTGTAAATATAATATCCATTTCTTTCGGTCTTCCGTCTTACTATTCATAATATTTTGCATTTCAATATCTAATCGAGATAAATTACTATTAACCTTATTTTCTTGTTTTAATTTTTCAATCAATCCAGGTTCGATAAGTATCATTTTCTTTGCATTTTCCATGTTAACTGGCTAGTCCACTCACTAATCCACTCAATATTGCACCTAATATTGTTGGTAAGAAAGCCCCTCCTTTTTGTATAATTATATTTTTTCTTAGTTTATGTTTACACTTACGTACTAGTTTACGGAGTATGTTTTTATGTTTATTCAATTTTTGTTTATCCTGATCTTTAAGAGGTACTTTTCCTTGTAAAACGTTATGAATACACTCACAAATACAGTTAATTTCTTCTTAATCACACGTTTTAAGTAATGCTCTTTGATATTTTGGTTTAAGCGTATGCAAAGCGGTTAGCAAATGTTTATACGTTGTGAGTCGACGATGCATCATTTAGCAATGATTTCAATTGTTTGATTCTTGGTGTATTTAAACTCTTTTGTGGGGACGTAGACTGTACAGAAACCATTAAATGGAAAGACATTTGTCTTGATACGACAAAAATCATTGGTATTCTGTTTTAAATCTACCATTAAATATCCATGCGCCTCTAGAGTTGCATCCCTGTAGGCATTTTCAATGAATTTTGGGTTATCTGGTGATACTTGTCTTGCTAAATATCTTATTTGGGTTTTATCTCGAGGGTTTTTAAAATATATTATATAACTTGAGTTTAAAGATATGTCTCTTTGTCCTTTACCCTGATGAAATAAATTTTGTGTTAGATAAAATACACTAAGATTCCTGTGATGACTACCTTTTGTAAATATATCCACAATTCTTCCATCGGACTCTCTCATTAGATCATCAATAATAACAAGATGTGGGTTTTCACCATCAAACATATTAAGATTTGGAATTCCTTGATGATAGTTAACATTTGGTAAATTATATAATGGTTGCATTTCATCAAAGCACCATGTGATCTGATTAAAATCACAATTACATATTTCTGTAACTGATTTTATGAAATTTGTTACAAAATTTGACTTCCCACACCCACTTGGTCCTGCCACAATAGCAGTGAACGGATGGATAAAGTGAAACATAACACACGTCTAAAGTTCAAAGGGGTGAAATAAAAAATGAAAGTGTTGGTGTAAACAATTAATATATATTCCAAAAATTATATAAAACAGAATTATCTGTATACTATTTCTAAAACAATTAGTACATCATAATTTTACAATTAACTCAACCTCAAATAAATAGAAACAACAATTAGTACATCATAATTTTACAATTAACTCAACCTCAAATAAATAGAAACAACAATTAACTTAAATTATTTACAATAAAACAATGATTAAATATGTAATAAACTACGTCATATTATAGTATTATCATAATTTTACAATCAATATAAATTTTTCTTAAACGCAGACATAAAAGTAAAAACTATCAACACTTAACGCAGTTTATAATGACCCCAAGCTAATGTTTCAATATTATTATCTAAAATATGTCTCTTTGTGTCATTATATGATAAACCTATCTTATTTAATTTTTGTGTGAAAATTGTGTGTTTAATTGATTTAAATCTAAGCATACTATAATATTGCACTTTTTTATTAAATAGAGAAGACTTATAACTATTCATTGTCATCTTTTTAGTGATACATTTATTTACCCCTTTTGCCTTGGCTATAGTCTTATTCTCTAAGTTAAAAGCGTACATTTTGGATCGTAAACCCACAAATTCTTTCATGATTTTACCATTATTTTCATCTTTAAAAAAACCTAATTTCTTTTTATTTAATTTTGGATATTCAAAAATATTATTTGTATCATAATCTGAGGTATCAAAGTATGATGAAAGGTCAGGTTTTATATCAGTGTAAAAATCATTTGTAAATATATGATATATTAAACTATCCGTATCTGTATACAATAATTTGATTTTACTAAACTTTTTAATCATATAGTTATAATGAAAATCATACATTAATGTTTTTGAAATATCTAAAATGCAAAACCCTAAATAAATTGGTTTGTTATATATTAACTTCGTTTTTCGCAACTGAACCGCAACTAGGTTTTCCGAAAATATTGAAAGGCTATGAAATTGTGGTTTAGCGATTAGATCTTGAGCACCTAAAGCTTTACCCTGGTTCTCCCAGTGCGTAACTAATTTTATGTTAACCCTTTTTTCAATATTCTCCATAGTCTTACCGAAGACTGAATTATTCATTAATTTATAAAAATCTTTTTCGAAATCTGATTTTGCTAAAGTTCTTAATTTTGTGTTTAGATCTATGTACATCTTCAACCAGGGAGACTGTTTAAATTTTAAAACTCTATGAATTTTAGTTAATTTAACCCCCATTTCTATGCACTGCTTTAAATTTCTGTAATGAATTACATATTTATCTTTATTATTTAAATTTGGGACTAGTTTATTCTCATTAATATTGCCTACACAAATGTTTTCTGGACATAAAGGAAAGTCCGAATGTAAATCATGAAGTTCATCTGGATATTCCAAATCAACTTCTAAAATAAAACCGAAGTCTGATGTCTTAGACACATTAAATTCTGTATTTGGATTTACCCATTCGAATCCACCAGTAGGAAGATATTGAGACATAGCCCAACCATATAAATTGTTGGCATCAAAATATGTGATATATGAATTTGGTTTCCCTGTATCATAATCCTCCATGTATTTGTTATTAGCTCTAGCATAACGATTACTACATTGAGATACACCACCTCTGATACCTGATCTAATAAATGCAATTTTCTCATAATCTGTTAAAAGTTCTAATTCTATTTTTGTATATTTTAACATTGCATCCCAACTTAAACCGGGTGCTGTGTAATAATGGACAGGGTCTAAATCATATGTATTAATACATAACTTTCTAAAGTTTTCAAATACATCGGATAAAAGTAAAACGTCTGTTTTTAAATATAGGTTTGAATAATCTAGCATATTACAACACCCAAAATGTTCCCAAACATCTTTAGCATGATTGTAATCATCATTTGAAATATGTGAATCTGTGAGTGAACTATAAAAACATTTTTGTTCAGGGAGCGATGTTAGACTTAATCTATCATAATTAGTCATAAGTTCATATGGATAAACACCTTTCCGTTTTAAACGAAAGAAATCTTCATCATTAGGGTAATTTCTACGTAATTCTTGAAATTGATCATTACTGAGATTTTTGGCCAATTCTTCTAATTTACACGATAAAAACTTAAATGAATCTAAGAATCTCAATATAATTTCGTGGTTATTCACTTTTAATTTTTTGGAAAAGGATATATATTTTTCTTTATTTTGAGGGATAACTTCGACTTCACCATCACAAAAGTTTAACGCGTGAACAATAAAATGAGCATCATAGTGACTAAGGTTGTGTAAAAATATTGGTATATAACTAGGTGTTCTGATCTTCGAACAACATGATTCATGAGCAACACCTATAAAACTACCAGTGTACCAATCAAAATCATAAAAATGTTTTGCCAACTCAGTTTCACAAATATGACAAATGGTTGCATTTGAAATTTGGTTTTTGTCTTCATTTGTTAGCGGAAGTGGTGGATATTTTTGAAGTCTATTTATTTCTTTTAGATTGTTAGATAAACTTTCCATAAACACTTGTGCACAGTTGGGTCCGCAATATGTTACATATTTTGATAATTTATCATCATATGAACATTTTATATAATATCCAAAACTATGTACTTCATGTTTCTGAATATTATGAGTGAAAGGTTTGGAAGGATCGTTAGAACATGATTCTATTGGTTTTAAAATGCTTCAAAATCAGCATAAACTACGAATGGTATCTTTAACTTTTTTTCATAACTATCAAATTTAATTTTATCATTTGAAATAGGTTGACCAAACCAATTCTTTTTTTTTAAAGTTTCACTGTTTGGTAATACTGTACAAATGTGGGCACAATCGTATTGTTCATGGTTATTTAACCTTTCCTGAGATGGAAAACGAAGTAGACATGCTTCACAAATGTACATGATGTGACCGTCTTTTGAAATTTGTTTACTAACTAACCGCGATAAATTTTTTATATAGCAATAATGATTTTTTGTATCCTTGGAAAAAAATAATAAATTGATATGTCTATCTTTACGACACTTTGTTAAAAATAATGGACCTACTATAGAATTACATCGTTTTTCTTTATTATATTCTAACCCAAAAACATTAATACTAATATCATTTAATTTCTCTACTTTTGCTATGTCAGAAATTTTAACCGGAAAGGAAATACCATCAAATTTAAGTTTATTTGCATGTTTAACGTACGATGATACCCGATCGGTGTGTTTGTTTACAGGATATAACGCCGAGAGTAACGCCCATTTAAAACAAAAATAATCCTTGTTTTTTACATTTATAACAGCCTTTTTTAATTTTATGTCACGAGGAAGATCTATGTATGAAGTACCGCGTAGGGGGTTAAATTTATTAACATTCATGTCTATAGATTTTATGTTTTTTAGACTCCATCCACTATCTTTTTTTTCGAAAGCACTAATTTTAGTAGTAATTGTATCATTTAAAGATGAAAGAAAAATATTTAAGTCATCTCCTTGACAAATAATATAGTTAAGCGTTTGAAAATCGAACGTATCATGAATATCTTTAGTTTGTTGAACAAAATCAGCATGCAATATGAAGTTTACCTTAAAAATTATGTGTTGATGAATACACTCTTGTAATAAAAATAAAATATCATCTTTAATAGAATTTAATAATATAGGATATATAATAGAATAGTTCAGGAGTTTCAAAATTTACCCATGTCGAACGATCTACTCTACTCTTGATTTTATAAGTTAAAATCCTATTTCCAAAAGCAGATTCAATAACACTAACGTTTGATAAAGAATTATGTGAATTTAAAAGATTATTTTTATGAACATTACTTTTAAAATGATTAGCTAAATACCGTTTCTTGATAAATATATGGCACGTTGGACATTCCACTTGATCATCGTTACTGATACTGTTCCCTGCAGAGGTATGCGCTTCTGCTTCCGTTGTTGGTTTTTTGATGATCTTGGATTCTTTGCTGCACGTTCGCTTCGTTCCTCTTCCAAGTTGTAGTGGTTGACTGCTAAAATGTTTAAATTTATTAAAAACTGTATAAGACAATATGTAAATTATGATCGAAATGAATGTTTATTTTACATACTTAAACTGTGTTTCAACCATCGCACAGTAATGATACAACTCATCATCGTATGACGAATCGAACAGTTGACCCCTCTCCATTTCTTCACAAACTTTAGACAACTCCTGATTTAATTCGCTATTGAATAGTTCCGTATTCTCTTCCATGATTGAGGAGAAAAAAGCACTGGTGCACACTTCACTGAAGTTTTCCCTTCCTCTTTTTTATTTTTGATTCAGCTTCAAAAAAATGATCAATCGATTGCGATTTTCTTTTTCCACCATCGCATGTGTTATTATTAATGACGAGGTCATCACTCTCTTCTTGAGGGGAGAGTGGCGAGTAGTAATACTGTTTATAGGTATCTTCATCGAAGCTCAATGATTTCTGCAACAACACAGTTATCATGTTAATATCAATTTGTTAACACTTAATCATAAAAGTTAAAAAAGTTAAAGTTACAGCCTATTAAAGTCCACTGCTGAACATAGGCCTCCTCTCATATCTGAGAGGGTTTTAGAGCAAGGAAATGTCCGCCGCGCTCCCTCAATGTGTGTTGGCGAACTTCACATGCCTTCGAAATTTTCTCAGACATGCAGGTTTCCTCACGATGTTTTCCTTCACCACCAAGCACGTGGTAATAAGCACTTAAAATTGCTATTAACAATTTAATTGGTGCTGGCGGGGATCGAACCCGGGTCGCGTACTGTGAAATTTACAGCTAGCGCTAACCATCTGAGTTACCACGGCTTAATCATATACATACACAATATTTAAATAAAATAATACACACACATGAAAATAACAGAAAAAAAGTAATTTAGTCAATAGAATAAACACTTACATCCATAGCCTTTGGTGTATTGAAGTAACACAAATGTACTATTGATAGATCCACTGTAGCCAAACGACCGTACACTAACTCGATGACTGCGTTTGTTGGTCTTATATACCACCAGTACGTAAAAATTCTAATCTAAAGTATTTCCGTAATGAGTTGATAATTACTTTATGCGTCAACCAGTTTATCTCACATTTCCGTTGCCTATCTCAACATTTCTTCGTATTGTGTTTTGTTTGGTGATCAATGACTCAAGTACGATTTGTATAACACAAAAATGCAATTTAATATTTAGAAACATATCAGTTTATCTCACATTTCCGTTGCCTATCTCAACATTTCTTCGTATTGTGTTTTGTTTGGTGATCAATGACTCAAGTACGATTTGTATATCACAAAAATGCAATTTAATATGTAGAAATCACTATAATTGACCATTCCTATGTTATTCATTGAGTAGCTAGGTACTGTAATAATCTACTAATAGCAGTAATATCATGGATACACTAGATGTACAACAACATCTGAAAAAGATTCACCCCAGTCTAGAAAATAATGTTTATGCAGCTAATAGACTGCCTATGTATACCCACGTACCAACGTATATAATATGTAATTTGGATACAGATGATAAACCAGGGTCACATTAGGTAGCTTTATCATTAGAGTTTTTAAAAAGGAATTGTAAAAGATGGAACTGGAATGTTGATAGGATTCAGAATGAGTGGACTTCAGTTTGTGGCGAATATTGCTTAATGTATTTGCTATATAAGTTTCAAGGATGTTCAATACATAGTTTTACGAGTATATTTACAAGGAACACATTGTACAACGATATTTTAGTGGATGAGATGTTTCGCTCCTATTTTATAGATAATAATTAATAAGATTTTGTATTTTATAAATAAAAATTGTAACAAAATTATGTAATGTGTTTTATTGATGATTCAGATTAGCGTTGTATAAACAAAGAACTATAACACAATAGCACTGATATAGTCGACGCACACGCTGCAATGAAGGTGATTAAGGAACAATAGAACAATAGAAATAGGAACAATGGGACGCTAATGACGGTGGAGGCCCTTACCGGATATCAATTAGATATTAGCTAATTGATCTACACATCTCCGGAACCGTGCATTCTACACAAAAATGGACCGCGGATTCGTGATCAGAGCATGCCAAAACTTTTTTTTTTTTTTTTTTTTTTTTTTTTTTTTTTTTAGGATCGGGCGTCGACGAACGTCGTTGAACCACGTCTGACTCAGGTGGTCTAGAAGTGGTACAACTACACTACTGAGCGGTCGCCTTTTTTAGGGATCGGGTGGACCAAAGCTGTCTTCCATGAATTCGGGACTACGCCTTGGGAGTAGGAGTACCGGAAAAGACGCGTTAAAACCGGTGCTAACTCCGGAACACACGTCTTCAGCATAATGGGAGGGACTCCATCGGGCCCACTCGACTTGCTGACGTCCAGGGAGAAGAGTGCTTTGTAAACCGAGCGCTGTGTAAACCGCACATCCGGCATGGAGCACTGACATCGCGGGATGGTCGGCGGTGTGTTCCCCCCGACGTCTAGAGTCGAGTTGGACGCAAAGAGAGAGTTCAACAGATCGGCTTTGATATTCCGATATTAACCACTAAGTCACTGAATTATTCTCCTGCCGTCGCCGAATCCTTACTTAAATAAAAGGTAAATGCGTGTACAAAGAATTTTACATTTCATAAAGTATAATCAAAAGATATTGTAAAATATTTTAAAACTATTGGTATTAAGAAAACTGCGGATCTGTGAGGGATTTCCGTTAAAGTTATTGCGTCTATAATAGATACAATCGCGCCTCATTTAGCTATTATTTTTAATACTAGTATCGAATCTGTTGTGTTTCCTATTTTAATGAAGCATAGTGAAATAATACCTTTATTTAAATTTGGTAGTACACAAGACCCCGCCAATTTTAAACCTTTTTCTGTACTACCAACACTTAGTAAGATTTTTGAAAAAATATTCTTGATCAAATGTTAAATTTCTTTAATAATTTACTTAAAAATCAATTTGGTTTCACAAGGGGTCGCTCGACAACTGATTCTGGTGTTGAGCTGATTAAATATATTTTTAATGCAAGGGAGAATTCACAGGATGCTTTGGGTATATTCTGTGACCTATCCAAAGCCTTCGATTGTGTTCACCATGAAATATTAATCAGAAAACTTCAACACTACGGTGTAAGAAGTGATGCTTTTAAATTAATTATTTTATATATAAGGAAGAGAACGCAAAAAGTTGTCATTAACAGTATGAGCTCTTTTGGGTCGATGGTACAAATGGGCGTGCCTCAAGGCTCAATCATCGGCACCTTTCCGTTTCTTGTATACATTAATGACTTACCTTACATAGTAGGGGATAACTATGATATAGTATTATTTGCAGATGACACTTCTTTAATTTTCAAATTAAGTCGACAATTACTAAAATATGACGAAGTAAATAATGCTATAATATCTAAATTAGTAAATTGGTTCAATGTTAATAATTTGCATTTAAATGGCACTAAAACGAAATGTATGCAATTCATGACTCCAAATGTCAAACAATTAAATACTAATGTAATTTTAAATGGGGAGAAACTGAGTCTTGTAGATACTACCATTTTTCTTGGAATCACACTAGACGCGAAGCTTCAATGGAGCCCCCATATATCAAAACTAGCAAGCAGACTTAGTTCTGCAGCATATGCCGTAAAAAAGATTAGAAATCTAACTAGTGTTGAAACAGCTAGACTAGTTTACTTTAGCTATTTCCATAGCATAATGTCGTATGGCATATTGCTATGGGGCCACGCAGCTGACACTGAAATTATATTTGTTTTACAGAAGAGGGCCATAAGAGCAATTTATGATGTAAAGCCCAAAGAGCCGCTGCGACAAAAATTTAAGGAAATTAATATATTAACTTTGGCCTCTCAATACATTTATGAAAATGTAATGTACGTACACAAAAATAAAAGTAGTTTTAAAAAAAATAAGTGACATGCATTCTGTAAATACTAGGAACAAACACAAGCTAGTAGTACCAGTTACTCGACTCCATCGAGTCAGAAAGTTATTCTTAGGGCGATAATGCGGTATAAGCTTTTACCAAAAAATTCCACCAAATATACAAAATTTGACCTGCTCAAAGTTCAAAAACTTTATTAAACTATGTTTGTATAAAAAGGGTTATTATAATATTAAAGAATTTATGGATGATAATAACCCCTGGAAATGAAGTGATCGCTACCAAGTTATTTCTCATTTCTTGTGTTGTTAATTTGTGTTATATACATACATGAAAAAAGTCCCGCTGGGTTTCTTGCTGGTTCTTCACAGGACAAGGTTTTTTTTTCGAACCAGTGGTAGTTAAACAAAAGAGTGACTTTCAATAAGTATTATTTATAATCTATACTGAATAAAAAAAAAGTTTCTGTTACAGAGCCATCTATGCAAATAGGGATGTTGGTCTAAGAGCCAGTGAGCGACATACTTACGGTATTTCAATAAGCTTCACGTTTTTTTTTCAGTTAATCCACTATACCTGAGGTACATGAAATGGGGACTTTTTAGTTTGACCGGCGGTTGATATAGAGACGCTCAGGTGTGAAAGGTGTAAAGAAAGGACTGAAAAAAATGTGAAAGTAATGTCTGCCGCTTTGATATCTTGAAATATTCAATAAAAGTTACTGAAAAATAACATTTGTCTGCCATGACCTTGGGACCGCCTTAGATCATGGCAGACAGGTTGACATGTACAATTTTTTCTTTATAATTTACGTTATTTCAATAAAGCTGCAAAATAATACCGTAAGTCTGCCGTTCACTGGTTCTTAAACTAGTAGTTTTTGAGTTATAAGAAAGTGATCATATTGAAGTTATAGCCTATATACGTCCCAATGCTGAGCACAGGCCACCTCTTACTTCTGAGACGGTTTTAGGATAAGGAAGTGTCCGCCGCGCTGCCCCAATGCGTTTTGGCGGACTTCAGGTTTCCGAAATAATTTTTTTTATTTCTCAGACATGCAGGTTTCCTCACGACGTTTTCCTTCATCACCGAGCACGTGGTAAATCAGCACTTAAAATTGCAATTAACAATTTCATTGGTGCCGGCGGGGATCGAACCCGGGTTGTTCGCGTACTGTGAAATTTACAGCGGGCACTAAACCCCTGAGCTACCATGGCTCCTCCACGACCATATTAACCGGATGAATATAGTCATCCGGTTAATATGTTACCTTCACGTACTATATTTACAAACCATCATTGTCCATCTTCCTAAAGCAGTTAATGTACCAACAAGGATCTGGCATGTATTTTCGACTGAACTCGGTCATTTGGGTTAACTGAACCCTTTATAAACCCAAGACATATTTATTTAGTTCAAGGATGATTTTAAATTTTTAAAAAATGACAACTTTAACCTGTTACACTAAATTTTCTAGATATCACTGAGGAGCAACTTAACAAACTTGAGCGACTTCAAATTCTCTGTATACCTGCGGTTCATATTTGTATATCATATGTGACCATGTCTCAGAATACCGCACTAACCTCAAGTGGATCACAATCCGTCTTCGTTGGAATAATCATGTTCTTTCTGCTATCTTCAGCGTCTTATTTAATATATCAAATCCCCCTATATATTATTGTTCGCTCCTGTCATTATCCTAACTTAAAACCTTACCCTCTCAACGTCCTGTGCACTCCTCTACATTTTACGATAAATCTTTCTCTAATCTTGAAGTAAAATTTTGGAAATCCTTACCCCTGTCGATGTGGTAATTATGACAAATCCACGGAAGTCCATACCGATAGATTGATTCAAAGCGTGGTTTTGAACCACCTACATCCATCGACTCCCTGGATGTTTCATCTGGTGGAGGATCAGGAGTACGTAACAATTGATTTGATTGATTGATTACCTTTTTCGTCATACAATAAACGTATACACCCTTGCCAAATTTAAGTTTAAATAAAAAACCGAGTTAGATCCATATTTAATCTAAAGAACAGACTAAACTTGAAAATTTGAATAACAAGGTTATAAAATTAATATGAGAGCATAAAAAACCGCACACGGAGTCTGACTCAGATCGCATTATGCTAATTATTGAAACTGCTAGGTAGTATAAATTAGAATTTGAGTAAGTACCTATAAATTGTATATTTCTGCTTATCGCAAAAATAACGACTGAGTGCGGCATAAGTAGTTCCAAGATTGAAAAAAATATGGTTTGTTTGTTATGTCTTCGATAAATAAGATAAGGTTATTTTGCTCGGAAAGTTTACTAGCAGAAATATTTTCTTCCATGAGGCTCTGCAAAAGATTTAATACATATAGGTTATTCATGTGTTTAAAAATGATATGAAATCTCTTTCCTCAAGTGATAAATCTTCTTGATATATAAAGCTACATACCTAATTCTAATTAAATTTCGAACTGATGTCTAAATGTGATGTGATGGCTGAAATGTCAATAGAACCGATACAACCGGTCATGTAACGTTTTTGTAAAACTTTTACTAGAATATATTGTTGTTTAGGTAGTTTTTTTTGTGCGTCGATCCCTTCCGAGAGATCAGCTGTTGGTCGCGCATGTGCATCTGGCGCCGAGGGGAGCGCCGCCATTGACGCCGCGCGTTCGTTTGCATCGCGCGGCGCATGTCCTTTGCGCTTCGCGCATTAACATTTATAGAAAACCGTTGGTTGTCCGCGGACGCCTTCGTCGGCGCAGTGTGCTAGTGTTACTATTGTTTATCGTAAACCGGTGAGCGGATATATCGCGCGGCGCCCCACTGGGCTAGACGCCAGCATGGACGCAATCTTGGCAGCTCTCGTAGCTCTGATGGCACTGGCTGCAGCGATGGCGGCCGTGCTAAGCACACTCTCCAAAGCTGCGATTTTCGCTCTCCTAGCGATCGCACCTTGCGTCTATCGCTACAGAAAACGCATCTATGTTATCATCAAAACTTTACCCCGGGATCTAAAGTAAGTAATAATCGTTCATTAGAAAAGTTATGGTTTTAATAGCACACTACAATACGATTAATAATTGAATAATTTTCTACGGCGTCGTTTGAGCAAAACTCTATTTTGATAGGATGGATGTCAAATAAGACAACCTACCTGAATAACCTTTTTAGAAGTACATAACTTATTATTTTTATCATAATAATTTAGGAGTACCAATTAATCGTATAAGTTCGTCACTAAGAATTTAAAAATCGTTTTATATAACTAGTCGTGACCATAGACTTATTTATTTACTTTTTAAATCAATTGTCGTGACTCTTTTTCCAATTCCTATCTGTTTACTTACTAGTTATGGAAGTTTAAATGGTTGTAATAATATGTATAGCCCAGCATTTATTTAAATTTATTCTTGTGTTACCATATTTAAAAAAAACATTAATGACTATAATCATGAAAACAAATGACAACAAAACATTATGTAATAGATATTGAATTAAAGGAAATAAATAAACTTAGTAACAACGCGAGTTTACTGTACTAAAAGTAGATACTCGTATAATATAGGTAAGGAAAGTAAGGAATCATAGATTGGTACCTAGAATGTTAATGTCAGACATGTGGCTCTACGCTAGAGCCGTGCTACAGCCTACAGCTTCAGTTATACTATGGTTTTAGTACGAATGGGTCGGCTCGACTGGGGTGGACCACGCTCTCACAGAATACTAGGGTAAAATAGCAGCTTAATGCTGCTGTGTTTCGTATGGCGGTGTAGAGAACTGGAGATCCTTTTTAATTAAAACGAGGCAATCCACCTTAGTTCGCAGGGATCATTTTGATTCTTAATCGAGGATAAATGTAGATGTCTATGGGCCACAGCATCCACTTAACATCAGGTGGACTGTGTGCGCGTTTATCACCCTCATTCTATAAAAAAAGACAAATTAAATGCTTAGTTTCAAGTACATGACAGCCTAACGTATCTCGTTTAAATATTTTATGTATTCTAATTCCTGTAACAACTTCCTACGATCCTGTCTCATTATACACTTCCTTCGTATTAATATGCGTGAACGTAACGCGCTTAATGACTCAATGTCATGGTACCTAACCAATTTTGTTCGCAAATATTTCAGTCCATACATTACGATGCTTCGGCTTCTCGCATATTATTTATTATCTGTTTATGTTCTTGTGGTCGAATTTGACCACAATAAAGAAACTGAAGATTTTTGGAAGCCATCAACTGCGTAGTTGTTATGCTACTGCGTATTAAAGTATCTACTATCCCACTAAAATTCAAAGGCCTTCACTTCTCCGAACTAATACGTATCCCATGTAATGCTAAGGTTTGGATGTAGATTGAAAACCAACAATTTATTTTTTGTACAAATTCTTATTTCAGCTGAAAATTCTACTCCTTTTATGTTTAGGAGTCTGTCTAGACAGGTACCACTCTTTTACCTATTTTTGCTGGTGCCGCCAAATGGTAGTGCGTACACAGCTGTGGTCCGTTTTGAAGGATATAGAGGACATGTATAATTACAGGCTATTAGTGATTTCATGTTAGTCCTAAGAGGCATCAGCGCATCTGTAGCCTTATTTGTTTGATGTTAGTTTGATCGTCGGCGTATAAGACAACGTCGTTGACGTATGTACATGTTGTCAAATAACAAAAGATGAAGTACTGTAGTCCGTGAGCATCTGCAAAGTGCAATGACGGCCACAATTGTTTTGTTACCTCTAACGACGAAATATCTCACAGTCTTTAACTACTGGCTCTCTTGCCTATGTAAATTAGAAGATTGCAATATCTTTTAGGGTTGTTCAAATCATGGCAGAAAAGGAGCCCTGTGAGTATTTTCTAGCCGTGAGTTAATACTGACATTACGTAACCAAGGATTGGTTTGACACTTTATTTTAATCCTTACTTCAATATCATTACGAACGTAATATATATAATGTAATTACATTGATATATTATGCGACACCTTTTCCTACTAGCCTATAATAGCCTAATACTGTGGTAAAAGTTAACGCTTAGAGCCAGTGTTCTTGACTTATACTATTTAAATATTTGGGAGTGAAGTATTTTTGAAGTGAAAACTTCTTTAGAACCGTTTTAATTTGAAATTCAATAAAAGGAAAAAGAGACATTAAAAGGCAAACATATACCTACATCTATAGGATTTAGCCTTCGTGAGAATGAGATAGAATACAGTAAACAGTGTTTCCAAATAACTCCTCTTTGTGCGATGTTTTAGAGATGGTTAATATAACTTTTAACTGTTATATGTATTAAAAAACGTTACCTCCACACTAGGATTTTATAAATTAATTAATTTCACAATACATACATTTCACAACGACAAACAATTATTTGTAGGCCATACAAATACTTGGTTCCGTGCGGGATTCTAACACGCAATGAACGGTTAAAATAAACAGTTAAAAACATTAACAAAATTATTAACTAAATTAAATTAACCATGATGAATAAAATTATCATATCCTATCCATTCATAACAATCCACGGTTTCATAACTTACCAATATATATATAGGGTCTATTTTACTTACCACTTTCAGAGTCAATCAATTTTTGTTCAATAAAATGACATTACCTATAGAATGATGCAGATAGCGCCATTACAAAGCAATTTTACTCGCAATTTTCTGATGGTTTCACTGCTACCACGTGTGAACTGCACACATGTTTTTTTTCTTTATAAGTTCACGCTGTGGTCGATAGACATTTATTGGTACATATATCCTGGATAAAAAATTAAAATACAGATGCACTGTCACCTCTGATAACTAATGCAAAATAATATTCCGTTCTGGTATGCGTGCTGCAGCCCTATTACAGTTGCAGCGTGGCTCTACCACGTATAGTATCTGTATTAAGTTTAACATAGCGACATAAGGTGAGTATAATGAATAATAAATTCGATAATAATTTTTTGCTGAGAACCAATGCACAATAATATTCCATCATGATATGCGTCCTGCAGCCCTAACACAGTTGCAGTATGAATCTACCACTTTAGTATCTGCTATCGACTTAAGACGAGTATAGTGGATAATAAATTCTATTTTTTTTCGCATCATATTTAACGCCCCTGAAAATTTTAATATTCTCAGATTGAAGTGCACATATTTATGTCTAAGACATATTATCTGGTATTTTCTTATTTTTAGGCTCATTTACTCGTAAGAGTTCATTTACTCAAAAAAGATCATTTCACGGCTACATGCACCTTAAAATACCGGGATAACGGATTTCAAAATTACACTTTCTGAAGGAAGCAGTCGTCGTTGTCTGAATACATTGACATAAGTATTCGTTACTTACACACTAGGGTCAGAGGACAGATTGTTATTTTTATGTATTTGTTATAATCAGCTTTTTTAAATATGTATTCATTGATATCAACAGTGTAACGAATCCAGATTTTATTTTATATAGCGCAAATAATGGCTTCTTTTGAACAAAGGTTTCCAAGTCCACGGCTGGACATAGTAGGACTTTCCAATAATGTGCGAGTTTATTGGGAATATTTGGACTAAATAATATTAATCTCATTCGTATTACAGCAAAGCGATTGTGTATCTATTTCGCTAGTGGGAATAGTCGCCGGTGAGAATCACCACTGAAACCTATGATGAGATATCCCTATAATTATTTATAGGGATATCAATAATATGATTGATATGATTTTTTATAATGTATCATATTCATTATAAAAATCACATTATTCAGACAACTGGAAGTAAGAGAAAAAAGGAATAACAAAACTCCATCATATTTATACATAGATGCATATAGATTAACATTATATAAAGCCTGTAAAAAGACACCGGCTAATAATCGAAACTGATACAATAATCAATAACACAAAACGACATCAAACGTCAAACGTTAAAACGAATCCAACCATAATTCCCAACTGAGTTACACAGTCGCACTGCAGGTCATCAATTTCAATATTACATTGCCATTTAAATAAAACCCTGAAGCCAAAGTTATGTAACTTTTTGGCAGAGAGAATTTTGTTTCCAATTATTAGGGCTAACGTAGATTCGACCCTGACACGAGTATGGGGGCGTCGCGTGGCCGGCGGCAATGTCGCGTTCTTCGATCGCCGTACCTCGCTTAGTTGTGGTACTCCCATTGCCCAGTTACCTCTGATTTTTTAATTGAATTGATCTATTTCCTTTTATTCCGTTACTGTAACATCGTACTAAAGTATAACTGAAAAAAATGGCAGTAATTAGGCGCCGTAAATTGTTTTTTCAAACTTGCTTTCAGTAATTAGGTTGTTGCACCCTCATCAATAAAATGACATAATAAGAAAACCAATTAAAAATTTGCAAATTTTGAACAATTAAAAATGTGAAGTCATTTACTGCTATTATTTCCATATAAATTTATTAGAAACAGTTTAGCTTTCACAGCCCTTAAGAAGTATTTAAATGATAGTATATGAAGTGTTTGCTGCCCTTTTGTTGTGGATTGATTTGCTTAGTTGAATATAGATAATTTATATTATACATATTATGTACCTACAACCGTGTAGTGGTGGTGTTACAATATCCACTACACACAGAGGGAAACTGAAACAGGAGATGGGCGGCAGCATCTTCCTGACAACTACTCAAAATAATAAAAGACGTCGTATGCCAATCGTGGCAACTTTGGCAAAATCCCACCTTTGAGGCAATCTAGGAGAGAGGCCTGTGTTTAGCAGTGGACTTTTATAGGCTGTAATGAAAATATATTATTCATCGGTTTTTATTATTGATCGATGTCGGCATAGATTAATTTGTACCAAGTGGTTTTCAAAAATCATGTCAATCGGAGACAACCTTTCTTCTAACAAAATTGATTTTTGGTTACCTCTGATCTAATTTTTTTATTTTTTTTAAATCTAAATCTAAACACATATATCTGACAGATCCTCAAAACCGGTGATGGTGGTGGTTTTAATAACATACGATATTTTTTTATACAATAAGGATGACAAACGAACACATAGTAAGTGGATGCTGTGATCCGTTGACAACTACATTTCTATCCTCGATTAACAATCAAAAGACAAATGTGTTTCCACCCCTTGCAATAAGATGGTTATGGATGTCTCGATTCCAGTAAAAGGATCGTCGGTTTTCTACACTCACCACACGAAACAGCAGCATTAATCTGCTGTGTTACGCAGGTATTCTGTGAGAGCATGGTCCTTCCTCGATCGAGCCGACCCATTCGTGCCACAGCCATATTCGTAAAAAAGCGGCAGCATGGCTCTAACACGGATAGATAAAAAGCAAAATCTATTTAAATAGAAATCATTTGAGAAGATGAATAAGATATATGTTTTATATCTGTATGTGTTTTAGTTAATAAGCAGCTTAACAAAATAATACAGACGTTTTAACTTTTAACTGAGATTTATTTTGAAGTTAGATCATTGGTAACTGTGTAACGAATCGCAACGCCAGGTAGGTAGGTAGGAAGGAAATATATTCTAAGAAAAAAAAATTAATGAGGCTTTGGTAGCGTGGCAACAACGTTTAATAGAGCTCTAACGTTCAAAATATATTAACAATGTAGATCG
The DNA here is from genome assembly GCA_963668995.1 of Parnassius mnemosyne. NCBI lineage: Eukaryota > Metazoa > Arthropoda > Insecta > Lepidoptera > Papilionidae > Parnassius > Parnassius mnemosyne. Next base: position 35,584,594 of record CAVLGL010000148.1, on the reverse strand, counting down.
GCGAAGCATAACGAGTGAGATAATTTTAAAATTATCATAAAATGTTAAATGAACGCAAGATTTTATAAGATCATCCCCTTATTGATGATGAATTTACTAATATGTGATAGAAATTTGTAATAAGGAATTTCTGTAATATATGTAAACGCTTCTAATTGTGACATTTTTTTAAAATTGTATACAAACTTTTTCATTTAAGTAGAGAAAAAAATAAAAATCATTAAGTATTTAAATTTTTCAACTCAATTTTCCACAAAATTATACACATAAAATCGAATTTAAATATGTCTAGGACCTGTAACTTTCTTCCTCTCCATAGAGCATATTGTTTTCTTTGAAGCCTTATACTTAGATAAATTAACGGCAGTTCATACCGTAGGGTAATTTTTCACATTCAGTTGTTTTAATCTTTAGAACAATATATTCAAAAAAAGTCATACAAAAGGCTTGAGGTATCTCTATATATAGAAATTAATTGCTTATTGTTGGTCTCGCTAAAACTCAAAACTGGCTCGGCCGATTCTGATGAAAATTTTAGTGTGTGTTTGAGTAGGTCTCTGGATGGTTTAGATTTTACAATAGGATCCGGTAGGTGTAGCTGTTTCAGAGATCCAGAAATCACCCGTGCGAAGCCGGGGCGGATCGCTAGTTAAATATAAAATAACTAGCTAATACCCGCTACTTAGTCCGCGTTGCTTACACACATGAGTCACATGACTGAACACGTAGTGCTTATAAAAATCGTTGTTTCTTAAAACTTTAATAATTTTATATTAAATGAAGATATCGCAATATTTTTTTTAGATAAGGGCCAAGTTTCTAAGAAATAAAACTTAGAAAACCTAGGTAATTGAAATCTATCCGGTAATTTGTCCGTTATGATGCGCGCAGAACTTTAAACCTCTATCATTTTATTTATAAACAAGTACACTGATTCTTGTTTGTTTAGTGTCTTCTATTGAAAACTTCCGTTCTGAGGCCAAAAAATACAATACCTTTGAAAAATGGCTCATCAAAATGAGAATAATATTATCTTACAGAACTATATACGCGTACTCGAGCACTCTTTACGGCATGTTTCTCATACAATACTTTCTTGCCTGTTTAGTCTCCTGTCCCTTCTCAACCTCGGTATGTACACAAGTTTCAACGATGGTGCCTTGCTCTACAAACTATTTATAATTCAAGGCCTTTAAAAACATATGGGTAAAGAAAAAACTCAGCTCCTAGCACCTACTCAATATATATATTTATGTTTATTTTACAAGCTTTTATTTAACTTGCAATGAAATGTAATTATGTTTGTTCGGGTGGAATCTTGCTACTTAATTTTGAAGCTCGTTTAGTTTGAATAACAATGCATGGTTAGCTGTGTGACGTCGTGACAAGTTTTTGTATCATATAAATTGTGTAATGACGTTGTAAGTTGATAGTAAACGTTTTATACAAGTTTTATAGGAAAAGTTTATTTTATTCTTTTTAGCGCATTTAAATAAAAGCTTGTTTTTTAAAAAGTTTTTTACTTTTAATTTATTCATTACTTTATTTCATGTGCAACTTGTTTGTAAGAAATATAACTCATCTGTAATGTGCATTTATTTTTACCTATGACGTTCGGCTGATACATTTTTTAGAAAATACCTCGCAAAAATATATTTATGCTATGCTATTATTATAATTTAGAAATCAGGCTTTAACCTTTTTAATTCCGCGCATAATAACAAAATATACAAACACGTTTATTCTTGCGATATCTTATTGTTTTTTATTTGTACACTTATCAAGTTTAGATAATAACAGTGATAAAAGTGCGTATGCATCTGAACAAATGCTACAAAACACGGTCATGAGCCACCTGTAATCATCGACTTCCTCCAGGTCATCACTCCATCTGGTGAGGGCTGTCTTACACCTACATACAAGTATACTGCATATTATACCTATACAATTATTTCTAATTCTTCGTGTATTATACAAAACCTATTATAATTTAATATATAGTTTAAGGAAAACAATTTATACGGAAGGTTTATATAATATTATTCAATTAATAATTGTAATTTATTAACATGTAAATTAAATAACGAAAGGTAATCTTGGCACATTGCCTTGGAATTTGTAACCAAATAAATGTTAAACATAATTAAACTTCGATAAAAAATAATTTATACTGTAATGTAATTACCAAAGTAACAATATTTATCCATTTTAATATAATATTAATATTAATGATTTAGGCAGTACATTTTTTTTATAGGAGAGGGGGCAAACGAGCATGCGGCTCACCTGATGGTAAGTGACTACCGCCGCCCATGAACAACTGCAACACCAGGGAGGGAATTGCAGATGCGTTGCCGGCCTTTTAAAAAGGAGTACGCTCTTTTCTTGAAGGTCCCCAAGTCGTATCGGTCCGGAAAAATCGCTGATGGTAATCAATTCCACAAGGAAGTCGTGCGAGGAAGAAAACATCTTCTAAATCGCACAGTGGTGGACCGCCAATCATCCAGATGGTGTGGATGGTATCGGGAGTTCTGCCGCGATGTGCGTTCGTGAAATTTGGCGGCTGGGATTAATCCGATCAATTCCTCAGAGCACGCCCCATGGTAGATGCGAAAGAAAATGCAAAGGGATGTAACATCTCTTCGCAGTGCCAATGAATCGAGTCGATCGGAAAGGGCTCGGTCGTCGACGATTCGAGCCGCTCTGCGCTGGATGCGGTCAAGTGGAAGGAGCTGGCACTGGGGAGCCCCTGCCCAGAGATGGGAACAGTATTCCATGTGAGGCCGAACTTGCGCCTTGTAAAGTAGCAGGCGGTGTGCCGGCATGAAATACTGTCCCGCTCTGCTGAGCACGCCAAGCTTTTTAAAGGCCAATTTGGCCTTCTCTTCCAAGTGACCACGAAACTGCACGTCACTCAATATGTCGACTCCGAGGATACCGATACTGGCTGAGGCAAGAAGGGGAGTGCCTTGAAACTGAGGAGATACGACAAAGGAGTTCTTTTTAGCGGGGAAACGCGCAAACTTGTGTCTTCTGAAGATTAAACTGGACTAGATTTAGTCACCCCTAATCCGAGACTTTGTTCAGCAAAGACTCGACTTCAGACACAAGTTTGTTCCGGTACTCGGCGACGTTTTCCGGAGAAATATTGGCACGGCCGGTGTATAGAGCATCACCAGAGCTGTCATCCGCATAGCAATGAATGTTACCAGTTAGCAACATATCATTGATATGCAGAAGAAACAGCGTTGGTGATAGCACACAGCCTTGTGGAACACCAGCGTTAATAGGCTTGTAGTTAGAACATGCACCGTCTACAACGACCTTGATGCTCCGATCTGCAAGGAAGCTGGTGATCCAATTGCACAATTTCTCGGGAAGCCCATAAGAAGGGAGCTTCGAAAGAAGCGCTTTGTGCCAAACCCGATCGAAGGCCTTCGCAATGTCCAGACTAACGGCCAACGCCTCCCCCTTGGACTCTACTGCCTCCGCCCATCTATGGGTCAGGTAGACCAGAAGATCACCAGCTGATCGACCCCGACGAGAACCGTATTGGCGGTCACTAATCAGCTGGTGATCCTCAAGGTACCGGATGAGCTGGCAGTTAATAATGGATTCCATTATTTTGGAGAACAAGGAGGTGATCTCGATAGGCCTATAGTTGGACGGGTCTGAGCGGTCGCCTTTTTTAGGGATCGGGTGGACAAAAGCTGTCTTCCATGAATTCGGGACTACGCCTTGGGAGTAGGAGTACCGGAAAAGACGCGTTAGGACCGGTGCCAACTCCGGAGTTTCTTGCTGGTTCTTCCCAGTACAGAGGTTTTTTTCGAACCAGTGGTAATTAAACAAAAGAGTGACTTTCAATAAGTATTATTTATAATCTATATTTAATAAAAAAGTTTGTTTTTGTTTCTGTTTCAATAATGCAATTAATAATTTATGAATAATTTATGGTAATTATAAGAATTCAAGATGTCTTGGTATTTAAGTGATTCATGCTCAAACACTCAAACGCTGTTCAATTTTAAAATGCCGTAAGTTTCATCCTGTCTCTAGCACTTTAAGTCAAAGTGACTGTGACACCACGAGAATTAACGACATTTCAAAATTGAGTAGCGTTTTTAACAACATTTAAATTGTGTAGCACATGAGCTGCCGGCGGATCGGAGGGTACTCTCCTTTACAGTTGAACTGTACAGGTGGGTAAACCTATCAGGTACACCCTAGTGTTTATGGCTATCAATAGACATAATGAAGAATTATAATATTAAAAAATTTACAATAAGATTCAGCCGCATATAAGTGACGTCATTACACGTTTTACTCTGCTTCCTATATTTTGTCTTCTATATGACCACCTAGAAGATAAATAATAAAATGTATTAGAAGTCGGGAAAAGGGGATGCACGGGCCAAATACCATACATTTCTTTTATGCTGACATGGTTTGTACCGCCACGTCGCGAATCACTTATGATGCACCATTTTCTAATTAAACTCAGTGTTTGTAATAAACTGCTGAAGTAACGACACATGTGCTTACTTTATACGCCACTCATACTTAAATACTATCTTCTTAAACTAACTTTAAAGTACATAACTGTAAACTAACTTAACTATCGATGAAGTTGTACGAGTCGCAAACTGTGGCCCGTACATTCTTTTTTGATCCTTCGAGTGTGCAATTTTGGCCTTTTTGAATCTTCTACGCCTATTTTAATCCTTTGACAGCTTTAGTGTTGTTTTAGATACCGTGATAGCAATCGGTGCGGTTGGCCTCTGACAAGCGAGTTTCACCAATCGCATTGAGAAGGCGCACATATCCCGGTGTGAACAGCAACTATACTGAAAGGACTCACTTACTCTGAAAAACTTAAAAATATCTGGAAGACGTCGAAATGGCGGCCATCGGATCAAATTTATAACTTCGTAACCTACAACTTACGTTATATAACTTGTCAATATGGCATCTACATCCAGACGTTGCTTGGGAGACATAGACCAGAAACTGCTCGAAAAACTTCTAGAAAAGCCAGAACATTGCTTCGAGAACGTCATGCGACTAGTGACCAACTATAATAAGGATAGCGAGTCGTGGAAGACATTAGAAAATCTGGCGACGCGTCTCGAGGCCATGGAAGCTTCCATGGCCTCGAGACGCGTCTTTTCTTTTTTCTTTGAAAATCACCCCGATGAGCTCATCGGGGTGATTTTCAAAGCAACCACGAAGTTCTTATTAAAATTGAAGGGAGTGATAATAAGTATTTCAAAGAAAACAATTATGAGCGTACGTAAACTATGTTCGACTCTGCTAAGAACGACATGCAAACTTTACGACTTAAAGTATCGATGAAGCCTAGCACGTCTTAAGAACAGCCGAATCCCGTGGCAAACAACTAAGCTCAGAACATCTAAATATTGCGGCAAGAAATGTTTAAATTAAATGCGTTTGAGCTGGACAACATGACTGCAGAATGGGAACTTGAAGATAACCTGAACGCACAGAATAGTAAGTGGGAAGCTATTGACAAAATTCATTGGGAGTTATACTTTGAACCAAAAAGCGCTCAATAGAGTAAATACAAAGAACAATATAATCAGTGGGAGGAGAAATACGACATTGTAATGAGGTCGCCCAATGAAAAAATTGGTCCAGCGTGCACTACAGTCAAACTACGCCAAACATTAAATTGCTAGAATTCAGTGGAAATTATAACCAATGGGTATCATTCCGAGATTTATTTATCGCAAAAAATGCAGGAGTTGAAAGCAAAACTCAAAAGAGAAGCAGAAAAATTAATTCAGCACTTCACCATTAGCACTGACAACTACGTGGAATGTGTGGGTGACAACTACAAGTCTACGTGGAACATCATAGAACATCGTTATGAAAATAAGCGACTACTGTTTTCCTCTTAAATTAACGCAGTCCTCGTACGTACCGTCCATTCAACAACCATCGGCACGGAACATAATATTAAAAAGCTGCATGATACTCTATTAGAGTGCTTGAATGGATTATATAACTTGGGTGTGATAACAGAAAGTTGGGACTCGCTCATCGTTCATTTATTACTGCTCAAAGTAGACACTGCTACACATGCAGACTATATATATATATATATATATATATATATATATATATATATATATATATATATATATATATATATACACTCACCATACGAAACACAGCAGTTTTAAGCTGCTATTTTACGCTGGTATTCTGTGAGAGGGTGGTCCCTCCCCGGTCGAGCCGACCCATTCGTGCTACAACTATACCACTAATATAGCTGCAGCATGGCTCTACCACGTAAAAATGCATGCGGCTCACCTAATGGTAAGTGACTACCGCCGCTCATGAACAACCGCAACACCAGGGTAATTGCAGATGCGTTGCCGGCCTTTTAAAAAGGATTGGGCTCTTTTCTTGAAGGTCCCTAAGTAGTATCGGTCTGAAAAAAATCGCTGGTGGTAATGGATTCCACAAGAGAGTTGTGCGAGGAAGAAAACATCTTTTAAATCGCACAGTGGTGGACCGCCAATCATCCAGGTGGTATGGATGGTATCGCAATTTTTATCGCGATGTGCAATGGTGAAATTGAGCGGCTGGAATTAGTCCGAATAATTCACAAGCACTCCCCGTAGTAAATGCGATAAAATACGCAAAGAGATGCAACATCACTACGCAGTGCCAGTGTATCGAGCCGATCAGAAAGAACTTGGTCGTCGACGATTCGAACCGTTTTGCGCTGGATGCGGTCAAGTGGAAGGAGCTGGCACTGGGGAGCCTCTGCCCAGAGATGGAAACAGTATGTGAGGCCGAACCTGCGCCTTGTAAAGTTGCAAGCGGTGTGCCGGCATGAAATACTATTCCGCTCTGCTGAGCACGCCAATCTTTTTAGAGGCCAGTTTGGCCTTCCCTTCCAAGTGACCACGAAACTGCACACTATTCGATATGTCGACGCCAAGGATTACGATGCTAGCTAAGGCAGCAAGGGGAGTGCCTTGAAACTGAGGAGATACGACAAAGGGGTTATATGTGACTTAGAGAGCCCGAGGGAACTAACTAACCTCCAGGATTTTCTCGACTTTTTGGAAGCTAAGTTTATGGCATACGAAGCTGTAAAAAAACACAGAATTCTCAGAAATCGAATGTATCTCTCATAAGTGGACGCGATTCAATTAACCGCATAATTTAATAATGAACAGAAATCAACGACCTTTAAGAAGCATGGAAAGTGGACAAAGTCATACTATACGATCGCCAAAAACAGTCCACTGTGCAACAAAAATCTCGTTTCGCTGCAAATTGTTTTTGAAATTAAATATCAAAAACAGAAATGAAACTCTTGTGAAATTACAGATAGCAAAAATTGTTTGTTCAATCACGGATCGCAAGAATGCTTATCGAACAAAACTTGTAAATTATGCGATCAAAAACATCATTTAGTAATGTCACGAAGATACAACAATAACTTCTAACTTGTAACACGCAACCTTCAACCTCGAAAGCCACTAACCACGTCAGTTCGGAAGATCAGCAAGTTTTACTTATCCCTGTCCAGTTTAATGTGAAGAACCCTGAGGGAACTTACATAACATTACACGCGCTCTTCAAGGCTCTCAAGTCACGATTATAACCGAAAACGTCGTACAGATATTGAAACTACCACGCCGCAACATGACCGCTGTCGTCTCAAGGTTTGGTGCCGCCCTCGGAAGCTGCAAGGGTCTCTTAACTTTAGAATGCAAGTATAACCACACTGACTTCAAATTTGAAACTGAAGCTCTTATAATGAAGAAGTTCATCGCCAACTTACCCAATACAGCTTTAAAAACAATAAATTGGGACTATCTGTTGGACTTAAAATTAGCGGACCCAGATTATAACGTTCCTGGCCCCATATACATCTTGCTGGGTGCTGATTCCCAAAAAATAGACGACTGTTCGTAATCATTGTTTACTATAAGCTGTTTTTGGTGTTCGTTCGTGGGTAGCGGTGAAAGTTTTGTTATGGATCGTTTTGAGATATTTCGTTCGGTTTTTAGTGTCACCACGCGTACATATCCATCTTCACCTGTACGCAGGTCTAAAATGCGCCCCATAGCCCATTTCCCTGGAGGGATGTTGTCTTCTTGACTAGATCATCTTTTTCTAAGTTCGGTTTTGGCTTAAGCCACTTGCTTCTGGTCTGTAGTCGATGTAAGTAATTCTTCGACCAGCGCCCCCATATATGTTGGTGCATGAGTTCTATAACTTTGCACCGGTTTCAGATGTTCAGTTTATCTCCCGAACGGTAATCTTCCGGAAGCGACACCATGGGACTTCCAGTTAGAAAGTGACCTGGAGTAAGGTATTGCAGATATTCAGGGTTTTCTTGTTAATATTTTTAAACAAATTCGTCGTCCAAAACCCCATAAAGTGTACGCGCTAAGCTTCAAACGCCGTTGATGTATCCAAAAATTATCATTTTAATTTTTGGGGCTTATTACTTTCGATGACGACAATTGTCATAATTGTAAACTGTACCTACCAACATTATATAGATTTTCCTTATTTTCTTCTTATATAAGTAAGGTTAATCTCTGGTCAAAGGGGATAATATAATGACAGCTATAGATTCATGAAATAAGAAGAAAAATTATTGAAACGAGTTTGACTGGTAGATGGTAACGATGTCAAGCAGTTTGTCAATAATAATAAACTCGTATGAATTGAGGAATATCTAAGTACTGTTCCGCAATGTACACTCAGGTGCTCAGTTATTTTTGGGTTGGACTTTACCCGAAGTTCGTCCAATAACACCTACACGTACCGTTTCTTACACTGGTACCGTATTTGATTTATCACGTGTTCAGCGGTAATGGTAAATATCGTAAGAAAACCTATATCCTACATTTAATACTGAAAACATTTGAAGTCCTTCAATACACAACAGAGTACAAGTACCAGGGGCACGTCTACTTTAGAAAATATAGTGTTTTAGTATATCGGTATTTACTTTTAAATCTGGTAATACTGAGAAAGCAAGCAAGGTTCTCGGGTGGTAGCCTCGTAGCGGTAGGCGACGGAGGCCTATTTTCAACAGTGGACTTGTGAAGTGATGTAATGATAATGATAATGGATGAATACTGAGAAAATAGGACGACCAGTAAGTTACAGTCACACATTCATTCATACAAGAATATTACACTCCTACTGATCTTCGCCGTGGTTGGGTAACATTGGTCTGTAAACAAAACACTATCAATATCGATAACTATCAGGACATTGAACCTGCTTAAAATACGAGTACTTCGAAATTCCACCACGTATCGTTGCATCATCTGCTTATTTTAGTATAGGTACCTTTTAGGTTTATTTCAATGTATGCGTATAACAAGTCATAACGCTGTTTACATGAATTTATTTATTACTAGCTGTACCCCGCAACTTCGCCCGCGTGTAATTCTTTTTCTAAAATATAAGTAGCCTAAGTTACTCCTTATAAGCATTAGCTATCTGCCAGTGAAAGCCCCGTCGAAATCGGTCCAGCCGTTTCGGAGACTAGTCAGAACAAACAGACAGACAAACAGACAAAAATTTTAAAAATTGTGGTTTTGTTATAAGTACCGTATATATTTTCGTATGCATTTAGTAAAGAGCTGTTATTTTGATATTACAAACAGACACTTCAATTTTATTTATTTGTATAGATAAATTCTTTTCACATATAAATGGGGGGAGGAGGGGATATTTGCCATATTTGCTACGCTTGGTAGGTGGATTAGCATCTAGATGTAAAGGATTCTCTTAAACCTGGTGGTTTAAGAGAAACTAAAAAATACATTATTACCTACTAGCTGGCCAGGCAGACGTTGCTCTGCCCTTTTCGACGACCCTTCATATAAAAAACCGTTAAAGTCGTAATAAAAAAATATTGAGTGTCACTTATCAGGATAAAAAGTATCCTATCTCTCAAGTTGGACCAAACTGCATGCAGTGTGCAAAATTTCATTGAAATCAGTTCAGTAGTTTAGGAGTTCATCGCGGACAAACAACGTGACACGTAATTTTTATATATACAGATAATCAAAGTGCATTTAATCAATGAAATTGACAAATTTAAGTTTCCGCTTATCGAAGGTTGCAAATAAACATGACATACCTTGTGTACCAAATTGTGTATACCAAGTACCAAAATTTTCCATAAAACTACTATATGACAATATTTCATGTTGAAAACGTAAGGCCGCTATTAATGTCATCAACTTAAAAATATCTTCTTTCGTTTATTTTCATACAGAATAAAATATCTTGGTAAATAAAATATTTTCACGTGGTAGAACCAACCTGTAGCTGTATTATTATAGTTGTTGGACTACCTCGTTGTTCTAGTGGTCATAAACGCGATTCATGATCAAGAGGTCCGCGATTCGAATCCCGGGTCCGGCCAAAATACGGGTCGGGTTTTTTTGATAAAAAAAATCTCAGTTTATACTACGCCAGATTTCTCTCCGGTCGTGTCTGATTGCCCTCCTATCGCATATTGAGAGTGAGGAAATAGAGAGTGCACCTGTGCTTGCGCATACACTCGGGCACTATAATCCTGTCGCGCGCTAATCTCCGTTGCGACCGGCCGCAGTGACCGAAATCAGTCTGGAGGACATTATTATTATTAATTTTTATGGTTGTAGCACGAATAGATTAGCTCAAATGGGGTTGGGCCAGACACATAATACCAACGTTAGATAAATTGTAGCTTAACGCTGCTGTGTTTCGTATGATGAGTGTAGAGAACCGGAGACCTTTTTAATATGCTTCTGCATTTTGATTCTTAATCTATCTAGATGTTTATCGGCCACAGCATCCACTTAGCATCAGGTGAACCGTGTGCTCGTTTGTCACCCTTATTCTATAAAAAAATATTGCAGTGAAAAGAGAAAGACAAAGCGAGATGCTGACGATACCTAATCTTATCAATAAATTACGAATTATATTTAGTGTATTTATTTACTACTAGCTTTTTACCCGCGGCTTCGCTCGCGTGAGCTTGAATTTAGGAACGCCATTAAATGCTATTCCGTGACAAATTTAGAAAAATTCGATCGCTTTTAGAGTCACCTCAGTGTCTGTGTCTCTATGTCTGTCTAAGATTTTTTTTTAATTTTAAAAGACTATTAGACGTACATTATGCATAGATTATGTATATTTGGCATAGATATAATATGCTACAGGAACACGTGAATGTACCTATATGTATAGAAAACACCTACTATTTTTTATATCGGGCATGTATTCCGATGTATCCATAAGAAAGGTAAATTGTCTCTGAATGAAAATGTATTATTATCTATTATTTATATTTTACTCTTTACATTAATTTATTTACTTAAAGTTAATTTAGTTTTAACAAAATAATGATGAGTTTCATGGTCTTCTATCAATTTACGGGATAATGTTTATTTGAGATATTTTATATTGATCGGCACCATAAAATAGTTTAAATATTTTTTTTTACGTTCGAATAGACTATAAAATTTCATAAATGCAGTTCTATAGCGATGAATACAGTATACAACATTATAGAACTGCATTTATGAAATTATAAAATTTAGTATACAGTATACTATACATGGAATAAAACTAATGTTACGGAATTTATCACGTTTAATTTTAACTTCTTTACGTCGGGTTTTTTTACGCATCTTTGGATGAAAGTTTCATAAAAACCCGCTTGAAAGAACACATCGTTGATGTGAAACACCGACGCTCCGGGAAGTCTAAAGTATGTCAACATGTTTAGTATCGTCCCAACCATTATATCGGATCTGATATCCAACAAATCCTTGCAATAGAACACCAATTCCTACCAATGATGATTCGCGAACCTTTTGAAATTAAAAAACATCCTAATTTTAAAATGGAAGATGGCTGAGTGCTATCATCTACTAAGGACCCTATCTATACAAATAAATAAAATTGAAGTGTCTGTTTGCAATGTCAAAATAACAGCTTTTTACTAAATGTATATGAAAGTATATACGGTAGGTACTTATAACAAAAACACAACTTATAAAGTTTTTGTCTGTCTGTTTGTTCCGGCTAGTCTCCGAAACGGCTGGACCTGGCAGATAGCTGATGTTATAGGAAGTAACTTAGGCTACTTATATTTTAGAAAAACGATTAAGGTTCCGCGCAACATAATTAAAATCCTAAATTACACGCGGGTGAAGTCGCGGGGAACAGCTAGTAATTAATAAAATTTAATTCAAACCCAAGCATACTATTATTGCATTTATTGTATTCTATTCTAAATATGATATCAGGTCGTCAAACACCTTAGTCCTCCTGTGACCATGGGTACTGTAAAGTGCCCAAAACATCGGGAATTAAAAAAGTTTAAATTAAACGCGATAAAATCCTTAAAATTAGTTTCATTGCTTATAAATTTTATTCACAGTGAACGTGGGAATCACTACACTCATGAACGGGAGTAAAAAAATGTTCGTCTTGTTGTGGCGGTGAAAGAGAATCCGCCACCTCATATCGTCCTGTCGTAAGAGGCGACATAGGAAAACAAACAGGAGATGGGCAGCATCATTTTCCTGACAACAGATGTACCTAAATAATAATATCTGCGGTTGCCAACCCGCCTACCAAACGTGGCAACTATAGCAAATATCCAGCTACTTGACAATTTATGGGGGAGGCCTATGTTCATTTCAGTGGACTTTTGATAGACTGACGATAATGAGTTCTACTCATTTTTGCAACCCTTAATATTTACGGTACAGTGAAAACAAAAAATTAACATACTCGAAAATATGAATGAAATAAATACTTGCATATACTATTCCCCCATGAAAAGTAAAAAAGTAGCAGCTTACATACATGTTACTATTGGGCACAGGCCGCCGAGTTTTTGGCCAAAAGTCTTCGCTGCGCAATTACAACGCGGGATGTCCTCAACTGCGAAACTTCTGTTTTCCTTTACCGCCAAAAATGTGGTAAATTGACATTCCAAATTGCAATTCAAATATATGCTAAAATATGTAATAATGCTTACGTACCATGAAATTTAAGTTTTAATCAGTTTGATTACCGCCATTGACATGTAAAATAAAATGAACCTTTGTTTAAGTAAAACCGGCTATCTTTAATTAGTAAGTAAGTATTTTTCCGCAATAGCCTGTTCATTTACATATAGGTATTCATATGAGCTATGAAACCAGGACTATCAAATATATCTTAATGTGTTTGAAAATATGAAAGCTATTTTAATTTACAAACTGATAGCAGCTAATATACGTCTCACTAATGTCCACAGGGCTCATCATTACCTATAGTGTTTTGTGGGCAGAAAAATAGAATATACTGCAATGCTTTAATGCATATTGACTGTTTTTACATCTCCACGACTACTTTAATTACTCAGACATCTAGGTTTCCCCACGAAGTTATTCGTTACCATTTTAACGCACGTAAAGTTTTCTATAACAGTTTTGCTCCCGTGCTACGATGAAATCTCACGGCGAGAGCTACACGGCCCTCGTATTTGTTTAAATACAATTTCTAAAAACTGAAACTAAGCTTGTGTATGATTGTTGACTACATCTACCTAGTAATCACCCTTCCAACGATGCCACGAACAAATTTTCAATTATTTACATCGTAATTCAGTAACATTCTATTATTTAATGAGGGCTAATAATCTTCCACTCACCAGATGTCGCTAGTTGTGACTGAGGTAAAGTTTTTCGTTACATAGTGTCAGTTAATTGAGAAATTAGTTTTAAATAATAGTTTATCATTATCTAGAGTATTATATTAATATACAACACTGAGTCAGTGGTTTTTATTTTTAATTGTTTGCACTTTATAACCTTTTTTTAATTTTTCTACTTTAAGTTATATTTATAGTTTGGTTTATTCATTACTAATGTAATTAAGTAATATAAATTTTTTTTGTCAAGCTATATCATGAGATGGTCAACAAACAGTGCTAAATATCATGAAATGACCACACCATTTCACGAAATGATAGACTACTTTATGATAGGTATATGATCAATTCTACGATCTGGTCACGACATATATAAAAATATGTTTAATAAAGCTATAAAGATAATGAAAATTTTGCAATAATTGCAAACAGACCAGTTTTAATCCGTTTACATATATATTAGTATAATAATTGAAATAAAAACGTGTCACTATTATCTATTGACATTATTACACTTTTAAAATAAAATAACATAAATACTAAAAAACTAAACGTTACAATTTTTAAATAATTTTAAAAATCTTATTATTTAAACATATACATATTTTTATTTATATTATTTAATTTATTAGTAACTGAAGGCAAAATATACTAATTTTTCTATTTGATGATAGATGGCGCTATTTTGATAACTACATCGGTGTATTTTACCAAGTTTATAACTATATTTTAAACTTTATTTATAAATTATTTATAAATATGGTATATGGTAATTAATATTTGATTTATAAATATTTGAAAAACCACCGGTATTCCGCCTATAACTAATATATAATAGAAAATTAACATTTAAAGGAAGGAAAATACTTAACCTTCTTTTTTTTGAAGTTCCGTAATCGGATAAAAAGTAGCCTATAAGTTGCCCCGGGTTACTAACTACCTACATACAAAATTTTATGTAAATCGGTCCAGTGGTTTTTGCGTGAATCCGGAATACACAGACAGACAGACAGACAGACAGACAGACAGACAAAAATTCTAAAAACCACTGATTTGGCTTGAGAACCCTTTATTTAGTCACCTGGACTTGTTTTTTCAAAAATATATTAGAATTACAGACACGACTTTTCTACAGATTTATTATATGTATAGATAAAGGAAGGAAAATACTTAACCTTCTTTTTTTGAAGTTCCGTAATCGGATAAAAAGTAGCCTATAAGTTGCCCCGGGTTACTAACTACCTACATACAAAATTTTATGTAAATCGGTCCAGTGGTTTTTGCGTGAATCCGGAATACACAGACAGACAGACAGACAGACAGACAGACAAAAATTCTAAAAACCACTGATTTGGCTTGAGAACCCTTTATTTAGTCCCCTGGACTTGTTTTTTCAAAAATATATTAGAATTACAGACACGACTTTTCTACAGATTTATTATATGTATAGATTTCATTTTTTCAACAGCTTGTCGATTTTCTATCTATATTTTGGCCATAGCTTTTGGTTATGCGACCAAAAGATGTTGTAGGGTGAATACCAAATTGCATTGAGAATTAAATAATATTCTAAGATTGAAGTATTAATGCGAACACATTAGCATTCTCCCGCGTCATACCTTCCTTAGCCTAACTATTGTTATAGGCATATGAAATTAGATCATTTTGGTGGTTTCTGGTTATGTCAGATACCCTGGGATAAATTTTGCAAAATATCAGATCCTGCTGGTATTTTAATGTATTTTATTTTCTTTTATTAGTATAAAAGAAAATAAAATACATGAAAATATTATATATTCTCAAAGTAATAGGCCAAGGTCATTTTTAAATTATTGATGTATAGAACTGGTTATTCTACTTTTACAAAATCCGCTTAGGTACGCGGAATATAATAGCTACCAACATTCAAACAAAAAGAAAACAAATGTTTAAAATTATCATTGGTGACCTTGGTTTGGTTGAAACCAATCTTGTCAGCCTCAGGCACAGGCGCAGAGTAGCCAGTCCCTCGGTGTTCTATAGGATGCATTTCGGTGAGTGTGCGAAAGAATTACACGCCTTAATTCCTCCCTCTTCTTTCCACCATCGGACAACCAGGCGGTCGACTTGTCTTCACCCCTTTGTTGTCGATATTCCACGCATTAGAACCAAACGGTTTGCTTCGTCTTTTGTAATGCGTACAGCAAAGGAGTGGAATAATTTGCCGGCGTCTATCTTTATGTCCGAATTCAATCTGGGCATCTTCAAGCCAAGAGTGAATAGGCTTTTGTTACGCTAAGACAGTGCGATTTACATCTAAAGCTGCATCACCACTTACCATGTGGTAGAGCCATGCTGCGGCTATATTATGGTTATTACACGAATAAGTCGACTCGACCGGGGTGGGACCACTCTCTCCCGAAATACCAGTGTAAAATAGCAGCTTAATGCTGCTGTGTTTCGTATGGTGATTGTAGAGAACCGGAGACCCTTTTTACTGGAAACGAGGCACTCCATCTTAGTCCTCAGGGGTGACAACGCATCTGCATTTTGATTCTTAATCGAGGCTAAATGTAGATGTCTATGGGCCACAGCATCCACATACCACCAGGTGGACTGTGTGCTCGTTTGTCACCCTTATTCTATAAAAATACCACCAGGTAGGATTGTGGTTAAGCACTGGCTTATAATAATTAAAAAAAAAATAATAATAAAAAATAGACTGCTTCAAAATTAAATACAAGACGGAGGAGTACGGATAATATAAAAGCGATAAGCTAACTCTCTCTATCGCTTTTTAAATAGGTAGCTTATTATTACGTACTACAAATCTTCAACTATACTGTGAAATGGCAATGAACATGGTATTACAGCGGAGCTTACTGGAAGCGGATGGAGAACCGACGCTCAATGTCCTTTAGAAGCTGTTTGATTCTGTCCTTCAAGTTGGCGCCACTCCGGGGGCGTGGAGCAGACTTGTGGTGGTCTTATACTTTAAGAGAAGCGTCAACGCTCTATTGAATAAGTACAGCATGAGAACCTGTAGTTTCTAATCTGGGAGTTATTATGAATATCTGGGAGTTACTATGGATCCTTTCGTACGCAAGCTTGACAACTCCTATCCAACAAACCTAAAACATATCCAACCAAACATATATCCTCCGGCAAATTGTACAGAACACTGAAGAGTACAGTCTGTCTGGTTTTCTTACGTATGTGGACTATGAGAAAGTCATTTATTCTGTCGAAATTTGGGCGGAACGAGAACTACAGCGATGCCAGATTGATTGTTGATGTATCGAAGTGCCGAAGTGTTGGTCTTTTTCAAACTACTAGACCTTCTCTTTGCTGACGATATAGTCGCAGAATCGCTGGAGGGCTTTAGCACTATGCCCAATGATCCCAATAGTAGACACTCAACGGATAGATGAACATGCATAACACTTGGATCGTGTGTAACGTCCATGTCACACCCATGCCAGTCATTGTTGAGAACACTACGCTCAAAATTGTTTCTCAACTTCGACTATAAGGTCAATCGACGGTTGTAACTTGGCTGGGCAGCACTCGGGATCGGGACATTACGATACATCTTCTCGTCACGTATTTCTCAAAATTTTAAAATACAACTAAATAACCAGTGCATGTTGTCAGTGATGACCTAAGAAACTGAGACGGCTGGCCACATGACTTATTCATGAAGATTCTTGAAGTCGCTCAGCGAGTCAGGAGTTTCTCTGCATGATAGAATCCATAACGATGATATCCGCAGCAGAACCAGGGTAATCGACATAGGCTAACGGATCAAAAAGATAGTGGCAATGGGCAGGCCATTTAGCTCGACGAGCCGTCAACTTATGGGGAAGAATATTCTAGAGTGACATCCTCGAACTGGCAAGTGTAGTGTAGGACTGTTCCCTACTAGATGGTGTGACGACCTGGAAAGTCATGCAGGATGTTGTGGGATGCAGGTGGCTGCGGACCGTGCTTGGAGAAGACCTATGTTCAGGTCTTGTGGGTTGTCCAAATCTAATCTGAAAAGTACCTAATTCATTAAAATGTCATAATTGTGAATTTCGAGCCGTGTAATAACCGATTGATAATAGGGGTAGTACAAAAAGACATCAGTTACTGCCGCAGTGCGCACAAGGCTGTTTTCTTCATTTAATTATAGGATTATAATCGATGGACTTACGTCATACATTCTACACTACATACACGTCGTAATTCTCACCAGTTTTAGCGGCCAGATTGTTGTACAATTGTATCTATATCTAGCTTTAGAAAATGTTTGTATTTATTGAGATTTATTAACTCTATACGTGAATTTCGCATCAGGTTTACACATCTCATTCTATTTCAATTCACGTCGTGTAGTTTAATAAAACAATATTATCATCATACACGTTATGATAAAAATATTGATTGATAAAATATGAAAACACACATGCTCCATCCAACTTTGTATACCTACATCGTTTGCTTCATTGGATTATCGACTGAATAACTCAATTATTAAAATGGAAATAGGTGAAACAGCTCGTCGGTAATACCATGTGATATTTTTCTCCAATTAATATTTTATACCATACTTACGTCATTCATCTATAAGTACTATAAATGCATTATTAATAACTCATAAAATCTGATATTTACAGATTTCTATGGCGTTATGCGAATGGAATTATCCGCTCGAAGAGATGGGGTCGACAGAATACCACTGTGGCCGAACTGTTTACGAAGCGAGCACTCAAGCATCCGGACGCACCGTGCTTTATAGTGGTCGATGACCGCACATGGACGTTTAGAGAGGTAGCGTCCGAAACACGTTTCGTTTGTTTATTATATCATAATATCTTCTTTACTTAGTAATGTTTAAATATGTGAAATACATTGAAAAAATGTAGTATTGTACATAAGTAGATATCTAAAAGTGCCGATAGATTTTTTTAATTTTGCTTTAATCTTTGAAATTCTTCAAAAATATAAAAGTAAAGTGTCGTGAAAGCATGTATCGACAAAAAAATCATGAATTGTCAAAAATATTATTAATTTGTCATTACTGCATGATATTTTTACGTGGTAGAGCCATGCTCCAGCTTTGTTATGACTGCACTACAATAACATTCAATCGTGGAAAGACCACGCTCGTTCAGAATATCAGCTTGAAATAACAGTACTACAGCTGTGTTTCGTATGCTGAGTGACCAGAGGATACCCTTTTTACTGTTAATGATAACAATAGCGCATTCTATCTTAGTCTTCAGGGGTGACAACGCATCTACGAGGATAGATGTAGGTGTCTATAAGTCACAGCGTCCACTTACCATCCTTCGTAAATACGTAAAAGTTTACTGCCGCTTTACGCCTCTCCCATTTTAGGGAGGAATTCACCTCAGTCGTCACGCTTGGCAGGAGACTTAATGATCGTAGAAACAGACGTCTCTCATCTTTTGCGCTGCTGGTCGTTACCCTTACTTACTTGTATATAAACAGTATTACATAGTACATATGCATTTACTAGTAATAAGTACGCATTATTACCGTGTTTCCTTCTCCTTCTACAAGTCCCTCTAGAAAACTAACTTTTTCTCATATTTGCCGATAAGCAGTACAGTAGTGCATCCACTATTGTGTTTCGGTTTGAAGAGTATCGACTGCCATTACAATTTCAGTCCCAGGGTTCCAGGTATTGCAGTCCTCAGCGGTATGCCTTTGTATTAAGAATTATTATTATTATATTATTATTATTATTGTATTAAGAATGGCCATAGACAGCAGTGTTTCTTACCTTCAAGTGGATTGTTAGCGATGGTGTATAGCCTTCTTAAAGAATTTATAACAATATCCGAATAATTTCACCACGAATAATATAAAAGAAACCTTTAGCAACCTATGCTATTTTGTACTTTGAAGATAATGAGCAAATATCACAACTAAGCACCATCATATAAATAAAATTAAAATGTATAGACATATAAATAAAATTGAAAAAATGTTCTTTAATATCGAAATTATTGCCTTATTTTGTTAAGCTTAGGGGGTTATTTTCATGCCATTAAACATGAATGAGCATTTAAAAAAATTATCTCTGTCTGTCTATGTCTGTTTGTTACTTATCTTCGAAATCGCTGAATCGATTATAATGAAAATTCACGTACAGATAGAGTGCAATGCTAAGAGAGAGTGATGTATGCTATATTTTATCCGAAAAACTTAGAGATTTTAAGAAAAAGACGAAAAATTTATAATACAAATGTCTTTGATTATTACAGATTTAAATAACGCCGCATTATTGATCATATCTAAACAAAGACAGGGCGGGTTTCTAGTCTATAATATTTATAATGTCCCCTAGAACGAATTTTGGTCACGACAGCCAGTCTCAACAGAATCAAACCACGTGTGATTCTCTGCACTACAGTATTATACAGCACACGTGTGTGCACAAAAACAGGTGTACTCTCTTTATTCCTTCCGTCTCATAACCTGATGGGGCGGAAGTCCGACACAATCTTAGAGATCCGGCGCAGGACCAACGACTTTATTACGTGCTTCCCGAGGCACAAGGCGACGAAACACCGCCCACCTCCAGCCTTTGGGCTGCTATAGAAAATTTCATAACAGAAAATCCCAGTAACTGATTTTAGCCTAACATGGTATTCGAACTTGGGACTACATGATCAGCAGTCGCGCTTACTATCACTATTCCATCGAGGCGTACTGATCAACAAATCTCAATCAACAAATCAAAATCCTAAAACAAATCAAAATAAATGTATATTATATCCGATATATTATAATACTAGCTGGCCCTGGCCCGGCAGACGTTATCCTCCCCTTACTGGTTGGTGGCGCGATGAGTTTCATTTTCAGACATACACTTTTCTATAGATTTATTATACGTATAGATAAATCCTCTTTGGTACTAATAGAACCATCGGCAGCCATAATAATGACGATAAGCTTTAAAAAAAAGGCAAAAAATACCCTTTTTTCTTCCGTAATTGGATAAAAAGTTGCCTATATGTTATTCACGGTCATTTACTGCCTACATACAAAATATCACGGAAAATCGTGAAACGTGAACAAACAATTTTTCTAGATGTTTATTACATGTATAGAGTATAGATAATAATATATCCGATATACATAATAATAATAATATATGAAGTTATCATCAGCCATCTTTATTGGTTAGTGCCACAGTAACGATATATTATTTTAACGAAAAATATCTATTAATATTTCCTGAAAATACTTTATTTTATAATTAAATAATAAATATATAACATCTTAAAATACAATAATATCTTAAAATATAGGTTGCATTGGACGGACTTAATGCTATGTGGCATTCTCTACCAATCAACCCTTACAGACGAAAAATGTTGACAGGTGAAAATTGGTTCTACAAATGAAATAAGATGTAATAAATAAATTTAAAACTAGATAAAATTTATATTTATCATAACATATATCCATTGATAGTCACTTGACTTAAAGCCCTAATCTGCCCGATTCGAAGTTAGGCTCGGATGCAATGTCAATGGGGGCATCCAAAACTTTATCTGCCACCAGGGCGGCGCGGCGTCACTTAAAAATGAGATTTATTTATTTATTTATAAAGTACACCAACAGCAAAACACATGAAACATTAACAACAACACGATAAGAAAAGTATATGGTTAAATATGTTTGCCCATTACAGGTATACACAACATTTACCGTAATGTGTAGCTTATTATATTATAATGGTACTTAATACAAAATAACTTACATTAATAAAAAACTGACTAAGGAATGAGTGTGTGCTGAGAGGGTGAAAAGAAATTGATCAATTTTTTTTAAAGCATCGGGCAGAGTCGTTGAAAATGTCAATGTCCGGTACCTTTATCATAATTTCATTGTATGTGTTACATATTCTGGCTAAGGGATAATGTATGTATAATAAAAATTTGTTTTGTGGCTAGGTATGCTAAATAGTTTGCGAATTGGATATCGGGGATATCTGTACGGGATAATTAATTTGATGCGATCGAGGAGATGCGTACTTTTGATTTTGTTATGCAGTAACTTGTGTAGAAATATTAAGTCTGCAATGAGACGTCGCTCACGTAAGTCATTACATGACGAAAATTGAGTCTAGCGATGAAATGTAATATTTGACAGATTTCGTAGTGTGGAAGTTAAATTGTTCGAAAAATGTAAACGTTAATGTTTCTTTCTGTATTATTAGTTATATTTTATATTAATTAGATTCAAAATAAATAAACTAAACCACAGATCTTCATAAAAGTAGAATAATTAAGAAAGGAGTTAAAAATGTGCAAAAAAATATAGAATATACCACCGAGGCATTGTTTTGTGTATTAATATAATACTCTAGAAACTGATAAACTTTTATTTAAAAATAACTTATCAATTAAATGACATTGTGTAACAAAAAACTTCACCTCATTGTCAACTAACGACATCTGGTGAGCGACAAATTATTAGCCCTCATTGCGATAAACACTGTCTTAATCAACTAGACCCAAAAACTAACAATGTGTAAAGTAAAAAGTAAAATAATAGCCACGAATATTTGTCAAAAAAATATAAATTATGATTTACTTTTTACATTTTTATGACCCGATTGTTAAATAATACAGTAAAGGATTTATTATGTACATCTTTTGTTTTGAATGCCTTTTTATTAGACCAGTGTTATTTCAGATGGCAGAAAAATCCAATCAAGTCGCAAGAGTGATGCAAGAGCACGTGGGATTAACACGTGGTGACGTTGTATGCGTGTTCATGCCCAACTGTGGGGAGTACGTATGGACGTGGCTGGGCATGGCGAAAGTAGGAGCGGTGTCGGCGCTCATCAACAGCAACCTGCGACACAAGCCATTGCTGCACTGCATCCAGGTCGCCAAAGCCAAAGCTATCATCTTTTCAGATAGCTTAGCTGAAGGTTAGAAGGTTTTATCATTCGTACGATGCACGCAGAATGAGAAAAGGATTGGAACTACTGACAACTTCACTCACAAAATGTCATTTTGCATAACATTGTCATGACATGCCGCCATTTCGTGATTATTATATTATATATTTTAAAGAAATTATAATAAATACTTATTAAATTCATTTTAATATCAAATTACGCATTCAAATTTTGCTTGAATTCAATACGATATTCGAAATGAAATGTCAGTTTAGCAGTTCTATTTTTATTTTGCGCGTATACTTAGTATTAATTACAGCGGACATTGGTTAATAATTTATACATGGAACTAGACTTTCATTTAGGGTTAAAATCGTTATAAAAATTTCATTAGGAATTTCTAGTGTAAGTGGAAATACTATGAACTTTATTTTCAAACATCAACTTTATTTGCACGCAGTGCATCCAGCTGACTGACTGGCAACGGATTAATGGCAAAAAAATTCACACAAAAAGTTATGTGGCTGATTCGTACAGTCTGATAATGCGGAACACATCGATATATAAATGTACTACCCACTAGATTTCGTATTCCGAACATTGACTATGTTCAACTGAACTGTACTGCAATTCGTACACTAAACTAAATATTGCGTAAATTGAAGATTTGTGAATTCCATAAGATAATTATTATTACATTTAATTTAGAAATTTGTTTAGATTAAAATAAGAGTGTTTTATATTAAATTCTTATATTTATTTTATATTAATATCTTATATTAAAGTCTTCGCGCATACGCGACTCTATTCGCTCCCGCGCGTGCGCGATAACATAGAGTAGCGCACAATTTTTGTTTGGAATAGCTTCTCTAGTACGTAGTACATATAACTCAATGGCGGAACAGCATTACCAGCTCGAGACTTAAAAATGGTGAAGAATTAAAAAACCCGAAATGCACTTCGAAGTAATGAGACTTTTTATAAAGGAGGTACATGCTTTTTAAAATTATAATGTCATTTAAAAAGACAAAAAATTACTCTGAGATTGATAATGTTAAAAATGTTAAAAGAAAATCCGACTAGCGCGTTACGGTCATGGCCTCCGTATTGTTTTAGTCAGTCGAAGTCCATTAACTATAACTACTGATGTTCACACTACAATGCTACTAAAAACATTTAAGTGGTTCTTGACACTAAACTGCTTTGTTCAAGCGATAGTAGCTATTATTTTCAAATCATTGTAACTACTTAAGTAGATATTCCTTGTTATAAAAAAGTAAACATTTTCTGCGATTTGCCCTGTTGTGATTAAACTATACGAGTAAATATGTATATATTTGGATTTACTTTGGGTCAATTGTTTTTTACAAATGTAACAAAAATAAATGTTAATATTTGATTTTTTAATATGAAAAACCAATGCGCAACATAGGTTTCTCCCATATTAATTAGAGAGGATATAGGCCATAATCCCTACATCCATCACTGGTCTGAGTATTTTTTTTAATTTAATTTTAGATTTAACACTACAACATATTATCTATTTATTATACGAGATAGTTTTGACGTGTAACGCCACACTGCAGCTATATTATACGCACGAATGGGTCGCTCCATCAGGGAAGGACCCCCTCTAACACTATAACAGCTGTTGTGTTTCATATGGTAATTGTAGAGAACCGGAGACCCAATTTACTGGTAACAGAAAATGAAGAAATTTTGCTTAGTGCTCAGGGGTGATACGTAGCTGAATTTCGATTCTTAATCTAGTATAGATGTTCGTGTCTATGTACCACAACAAACACTTAACATCAGGTTGGACTGTATATTTGCCTGTTGACAACTTTATTCTATAAAAAAAAGTTATCCTGTCATTTGAATAAGGCCCCATGATTTTGGGATCTCAAAAATGTTTTTAATTATTTTACACCACCGTAGAGATCTCTGTCCAATATCCGTTAACAGTTCATTATTAGACGGCCACGCCAGGACTAAACTGTTTACTAAGAACAGTGTTTGTCCTGGCTTGGCAAGCGGAATGGACCAAACGTTGAATTGTTAAATTGTGATTCGGTTTTTTAATTGTGCTATTGTCATTGTCACAACCAGCTATAGCAGACGTCCGGGATCAGTTGCCGCCAGAACTGAAGCTTTTCCAGTTGTACGGAACATGTGCGCCTGGGGTGATAGACTTCGGTGCGGAGATGGAGAAACATCCACCTGAATACCCCATAATCTCTGATAAGCCACAATACAAAGACACTCTTCTCTACATCTACACATCGGGCACCACCGGTATGCCGAAAGCAGCGGTGCTGCCTAACTCCAAGTGAGCTGCTGTTATTTTTATATTTTTATCTAATATTTTGTAACTTATAAAAATTGGTATGCATTAGTAAAAATTACTTGCCTTGTTGGGCAAGCGGCCGTAAGCGCAGCTGCTGATCTTTTGGAGCTAGGTTCAAATCCTGATTCGGGCTAGAAATCAGTTATTGGGTTCTTCTATAAAGAAAATTTAGTTGCAGCTGGGAGTCAGGAAATTCTGTTACACCTCTTTGCCTTAGAAAGAACATAAAGCCGTTGGTCCTGCGCCGGATCTCATGTCGGAATGATGTTCCATTTGAATATGAAAGTGAGGGAATAGAGAGAAGCTATACTATCTCTATCTATCTAGATATAGAAGAAGTATTTACGTATCCTGAATTGGAATTCCGAATGTATGTGACCAGCGTTAAACTTTAAAATGTTTTAGCTTACACAAACGTTTCATCGCATCGCCCTGAGAGTGCAATATAGTCAATATTTTGTAAAAAGATCTATCTATCCAGAAATTTTTCTTTTCATTTTGATGCCTTATAAACTCTTTCGACGAATTATTTGTCTGTAATGTGAAGGACGTAATTACATGATTATTGCGGTAAGCTGATATAATCGATGCAAAATCAATTCGTTTTGTAAATCACAACACTATATTTAACATGTAAACATTACGTAATAAACAAAACCAAACTATAGAAGTATATCATTCGATAGATTATGATATGTAATAATCTATGACCGAACAGTAATAAACATGAATTTACACGAGTAATTTCTCGAATACGAGAAATCGATTTTAATAATATACCACGATGCAGGCAGCTGGCCAATAAGTTTTATGTTGATACTCGTACGTACGATAAGGTTG
Source organism: Parnassius mnemosyne (assembly GCA_963668995.1). Classification (NCBI taxonomy): domain Eukaryota; kingdom Metazoa; phylum Arthropoda; class Insecta; order Lepidoptera; family Papilionidae; genus Parnassius; species Parnassius mnemosyne. The sequence goes on along the minus strand of CAVLGL010000148.1, from coordinate 35,558,791 downwards.
AAAGCGCCTTACTGAAATACATATAATTCAACTATGAATAGTTTATTTTAATTATGTGTGTCATTAACTATAATGACACACATAATTAAAATAAACTAAATTAAGAGCAGAGGGTATCCACTATCATGATGCTGTAACAAATGACGCTAACGTGAATTCTAATGATACTGGTAGAATGCTCACTTTACTCCATTTGTAAATAGTCCACGGTACTTACACAAATATACTCAGGAAGCGTTTACTTATGTGCGTACATACGGTCGCCCCAATATATTTGTTACGTTCACATGCAACTGCAACCTGGCATGACATAGTCAAAGTACAAAGCGCAATTGACAGGCATGAAGTAGTTGCAATAGTTTTCAGGTTGAAAGTTAAAAAACTTATGACTTTCATTAAGAAAGGCAGAATATTTGAAGAAGTGTCCTGCTTTATGTATTCGATAGATGGGCAGAAGCGAGGTCTACCACATGTCCATATATTGTTGTAGTTAAAACACAAGTTGAGACCTGATCTAATTGATAAAATCATCAGCGCTGAAATATCAGATCCAAGCAAGGCACTCAATGATATTATTGTAAAAAAAATATAAATCGTGATCCATGCGGAACTGATAATCCCCAGTACCCTCACATGAAAGATGGGGTATGCACAAAAAATGTCCGCGCAAGTTACTCCACACAAGAGACTGTCCACAATGAAAACGGATACCTACTGGATCCTAGAAGAGCACTATCAGACGGAGCGCGAACGTTTTCTGTAAAACTCCGAAATTGGAGTTTAACTGTTGATAATATTGGGTGGTCCCTTTTTTCCCCATGGGCAACTGTACGTGGCGTGCTCACGATTATCGGGTCCACAAAATCTTCATGTTTTAGCACGCCTGTCTCACTCCGCGCTTTAGCCATGAAAATAAACCTACGCTGCGTGTCCCCATATGCGGGGCTAATTCCGTGAGGTTGTCACGCGCCCGTTCGAGCTGACGCGCGCCTTACGTTAACATAAAAACTATTTTTCTCTAATAAGTTTTTAGGCACTTTTGATATTTATTTTTGAGTTTTTATTCAAGTATGGCCTCTCAAAAATCAAAAAGGTACTGCATAGCATACGGGTACTTAAATAACAATAGGAATGTCGACTTTTTATTCTTTACTGTTGCTAAGAATACCGAAAGGTAATATATTATTATTTATAGGTAGATTTAGATAATTAGGTACTTAGTTACTGACGCCATAATTACAGATTTATTATTTGATTAGTGACCCGACCACAGCTTCGCAGTTTTCGATTATTTCGCGTATAATGCCAATGACCTTAAAAATACGTTCAGTGTAAGTACTAGTGACTGCCTACTAATGCAAGATCAGCATATACTGGATATTTGTTTAATACTTGGTCGATAAAAGAGATTGAAAGTAGCAGCAATTCTCATTGCCACTCTTTCATTAATAATGAAGTCGCGTGTCGCATGTTTGTAAATAGCAAAAAAGTGAAACAGACAAGTGACGGCTCTGTGGCGCAGTGGCTTAGTAATGAGTTGCAGCGCTAAGGGCCGCGGGTTCGAATCCCGGACGAAACAAGTATTTGTAGGGCCTACAAATAATTGTTCTGGGGCTGTTCTATGTATGTAAACTGTCCCTGCGTTACAGGAGAAAATCCTAGTGTGGGGGTAACTTTTTTTTTTAAATAAAAGAAATACTAATACATTGTGTAACACTTTCAATTGCAATTCAATACCATGCCTTTCATGTTATCTGGGAATAGGTACTATGGTTATCGCTTTAGAAAAATTGATAGGGGACTAGTTTAGCATATACAAAATTGTATAAAACTATATTTGCAAAAATTTAGAAGAAATTTACTTATATCTACTATCCTACTGTACAGTCGTTGCGTAGATGTGTGGTTTTTCCTGTAATCCGATGTTGAGTACATCTTACATTACCTATTCTTAATTCTTATTACATGATTTGTTCGTTCGTACGTGGCAGAGACATGCTGCAGCTATATTAGTAGTATAGTTGTAGCACGAATGGGTCGGCTCGACCGGGGAAGAACCACGCTCTCACAGAATACCAGCGTAAAATAGCAGCTTAACACTGTTGTGTTTCGTATGGTGAGTGTATGGAACCGGAGACCCTTTTTACTGGAAAAGAGGCATTCCATGTTAGTCCTCACGGGTGACAACGCATCTGCATTTTTATTCGCAAACGAGGATAGATATAGATGTCTATGGACCACAGCAACCACTTACCATCAGGTGAACTGTGTGCTCGTTTGTCACCTTATCCTATAAAAAATAATCTGACCGGTATTAATTGAAAAACAAACTCCACCTACTAAAAATCGAATGCTGTTCAATAAATCCTCTTCCTGGTTGAAAGACTTGTATTATTTTATCTACAATGAACATATTACTGATGTTTAATCACGTGTAGCAATATAAAGGTTTATTATAATGAAAACAATCATTATAATATCTATTGTTTTCACAAGTGTTTTATTTGGTTACACACGTTACATGGCTGCACATTCATACATTGCGAATATAGGATCATTATTATAGAAAATAATTTAATTTTCTGTATGGTTTCCTTAAATAAATAAAAAATAAATGGCATTAAAATTGTAAGTCTGCATCCGCAGCTGCACATAATTAAGTAGATAAGTTCAAATGCCAAGACAATAGGTTTTTTCTGCAGTCATACAGATAACGGCTGATTTATGATATTTTTAACAATAACTGTTGTACATTTTATTAGAAAACTATACTCGTATTTTCAATTGTCAATCACATTAAAAATACTTGAATAACTTCTTTTTAACTCCACAACAGTTTAGGAAAATATCTTTCAGTCCTAAGGTGTACGAGCGTACATCCTAACATAATAATTTTTAAATATTTTGTAAATACATAAAAATGCATTTCTAGATAAAGCCTAAATCCCGATCACTTGATTTATAGTTGTTAATATCATTCATGTGAGGTTCATTGCTACTATTGAATAACACACGTCGTATTATAACAATTAGTTATTCAGAGATGAGTACAAGTTACGAGGTGTTTCCAGATATTTGTTGGTAGTGGTGGCTACAGTACACATGCTGGGCTTGCGTTCGTCGGACCGTCTGTACAATCCACTGCCACTGTACCATACGGCTGGTGGACTAGTCGGCACTGGTGCAGCACTCGTGGACGGAATCCCCTCAGTACTACGTGCCAAGTTTTCAGTCTCCAACTACTGGAACGATTGCATCAAATATCAGTGCACGGTGAGTTTGTATATTGCAATACTTTTTACGTGGTAGAGTCATGCTGCAGCTATATTATGATTGTAGCACGAATGGGCCGGCTCGACCGGGGAAGGACCACGCTCTCACATAATGCCAGCGGTATAGAATTACATCCAAAATATATCCTCTTTGGCACTGGTATGCAGATGACCTCCAAATACATTAATTAACCAACATTGAGGATCTTCCTAAAGCAGTTGATTAATCTCTCCTTGGTGTACAATAAAGAGTAAGTATTGTATTCTAATATTAAAACTCATTCTAATTTCTACCTAAAAAATTGAAAACAATGCCAATCTGCCTGCCAGTGTGATTATAGCAAGTCCTTCCTACAAGGGTAGAGGCACGTGTATAGCACCTCACGGACATTGTTATATTGTCGGACTTTTACGGGCTTTACTGTAACTGGGCGGGACTTTAGATTAAAAAAAAAAAACAATGTATTTTCCGGTACATTGTAGGTGGCTCAGTACATCGGGGAGATGTGCCGCTACCTGCTGGCGCAGCCGGCGCGCGCGTGCGACGCGCAGCACCGCGTGCGCATCATGGTCGGCAACGGCATGCGCCCCGCTATATGGCAGCAGATAGTCGACAGGTATTCGTGAAATTTATACCCTTGAAATGAATTTATTATACATTTTTGATTTAGCATTAATAAAGGAATATGTAAATTAAAATAAACAGAAAATACCTATCCGAAAATATAGGAAAAATCGACGATATATTCCTAAATGTAACCTCAGCTTTAGACACTAACTAAACTAAAGTATTATTATAGTGTGTATTAAGTATAGTATAGTATTTTTTTATTATTTTACACTTGTTTAAACATACCTAACGACCTACATTAAACAGTTGCTCAAAATATTTTTATATATGCCCGTTAGTTCTTTGTTTGTTATAACAATGAAAAATATAAATCTGTGTATTAGTATAGACTCTTGGAGCTAAATTTATATATTATGTACTTTATATTTTTAATAGCCGCACTGTATTCATTCGTAACCTTTCCAGTCTACTGCTGAATACACAATACATATTGTTTCAAATGGCTGAACATAGGCCTCCCCTATATATTGCCTTATAGAGGTGACTTGCCGCAATTGCGACGCTTGGCAGACGTGTTGCTAACCCCATTTTTTATTATTTTTGCTGTTGTTATTTGAAAGATGCTTTATTTTTACATGGTAGAGCCACACTGTAGCTATATTATGGTTGTAGCACGAATGGGTCGGCTCGACCGGGGAGACCACGCTCTCACAGAATACCAGCGTAAAATATCAGCTAAATGCCGCTGTGTTTCGAATGGTGAGTGTAGATAACAGGAGAACCTTTTTGCTGGAAACGAGGCATTCCATCGTAGTCCTCAGGGGTGACAACGCATCTGCATTTTAATTATTAATCGAAGATAAATATAGATGTATATGGGCCACAGTATCCACTTACCTTAAGGTGGACTGTGTGCTCGTATGTCACCTCCATTCTATAAAAATAAAAACTATTTCATATCGCTTGATTCAGTTTCCCTTTGTCGCCTCTTACAACACCCGCAGGATGATAAGGGTAAATTGATTTCTTACTCCGCTACTATTATGCTGTATACATATAAAATTATATAAAAAAAATATTTATCGGAAATTTATTCTGAATATGTTAAATTGACCGATTAATATCAATTGTTTTATGATACATTACGAGTAAACAATATATTTATTCAGATTGTGTAAACGTTGAGGTACGCATTGTTCTGTAACAATAAATATTCATTATCTTTGTTTAGGTTTAAAATACCCCAGATAAACGAAATATACGGGGCGACCGAGGGCAACGCTAACATAAGTGAGTATAGTGCATTTGTTGCTTGTTTTCGCAATTGTTGTGAACATTGAATTAATAAGAAGATGTAGTGACAAAAATTGAGATAGGTATGCTGAGATGGTTAGGCCATGTCGAGAGAATGAATGAAAAACGATTGACGAAAAAAGTGTATAAGGCGAGTGTGAATGAAAGTGTTGGAAAGGGTAGACCTAGGCGGACATTTCTAGACCAAATCAGGGACGTCTTGAAAAAAGGCCAGGTCAAAAGTACCCTAAACCGTAGAGCATGTATGAAGGGAATAATGAAAGTGGACGAAGCAAAACAAGTATGTAAGGATCGTAGCAAGTGGAAAGAACTGGTCTCTGCCTACCCCTACGGGAAAGAGGCGTGATTATATGTATGTATGTATGTATTGAATTAATCATATTCTTTATCGACGCAAAAAGGCCTTTATGATCCGTGAACAATATGGAAAGTGTGAAAAGTGCAGTACAATTACAGCGTATAAACGTCCTAACGTTGGGCATGGGTCTCCATTTTTTTGAATGGTATTTGGAAGGATTTGTATGTCGTAAAGCTCGTCAGTCGATCGGCGACTGTCGATGTATTTACGATTATTTCACTCAGACATGCAGATTTTCTCGCGATGTTTTCTTTCACCGCCGAGCACGCGGAACCGCACTTAAAATTGTAGGTTAACAATTGCATAGGATTCGGCTGGGATTAAAGTGGAACTCGAAGTACTATGAAAGCGATTATTATTCCATGAGCTACCAGGGTTCTCAACGATAATAATATTCAATCAAAACGACACTGAATAATGACTCTAATTATTTTACAAGTGGTATCGGAAATAAGAATTTAGCAACATAGTCCTATAGTTCTGTAAAAGTGCTGTAGTAATTTAAAGGAGAGCCGTACTGCGAGCACGATCGTTTTGTTCTATATTATATCTAGCGTTAACTTGTATGCAGTCTTACACACTTACACATAGTTCAGTAATTTTACTAAATTAAACCCAAGGCGCAAATTGTAGGGCTGATAGGACTCATCATTCATACATATTTACACTAATTATACTATTGTGCTCATTTTTGTCTCGTCATCTCGAGGCTAATAGCTGAAAATCAATGTTTGCTCTCTGAGCAATATTAATCACTGAGCTAATCGGACCCACTCATTAAACTGTACACATGTACATTTAGATCTTAAGATTATGTAACTTTATTGTAATACGTTACTTTGTACCTAGTTTAGTCACAGAATTTGCGTGTGTGATTGGCGAAACAAATAAATCCTTTATCTATCTATCTATCTACCTTTATCTAGTGTAGTTTGTCTTATTTTTATGTAAAATTTTATTTGCGAATTTATACAGCGCTCTGTGAGCGCATTTGGAACAAAAATTCAGTAGCACGAATCACTATGTTACGTAGAGACCACAGAAGCACTGTGTGTATTTATTTTTGTATTAATATTGTGCACTAGCTTTCACTCCTAATCCATGCGCGTAGAAATAAACTTACATAGATTAGATTACAGTAGATTACCTCATAAACATATGATATTCACCACAGTTGCCACGCTTGGCAAGCGGGTTGGCGACCGCAATTTTATATTTTAAGTCGTAATTAGGAAGACGCTGCTGCACATCTACTGATTTGTGTCCCAGTGTCATCTCTTACGACACCCACGTATATAGATGTGAAAGTGTTGCAAATTTTTTGGGTAAAATTGAAAAACAAAGAAGTTATATTCAAAATAAAGTTTTGTTTCAATTTTCATTCGTAAACAATAAGAGATACGTATTATATCTATATCTCGTATTGTTTATGAGGTATTACCAGTTTTCTGAGCTCACAAAAAATCTTGAATGTTTTTCGGATAAAATATAGCCTAGATCAGTCCTGGCATTGCTCTCTATCTGTTCGTAAAGTTTCATTACAATCAGTTCAGCCATTCCGAAGATTGGCTCGGATAGACAGACAGACAGAGATACACAAATTTAAAAATGGCTATTCATGTAAACAAACGTAGGACTCCTCATAGATTGCTTCATAGAAGAATGTGTTCCATAGTTGCCAATTGCCACGCTAGATAGGCGAGTTGGCAACCGTCAACCCGCAATTCCCTTTAATCCATTCCATGGAGTCACAACATTTTATATTTAAGCTACATACAAACACCCACACGTAAATAACCTATAGTTATAACTGTTCAGAAAGCTTTACTGTAATTAGATTTGATTTAGATTAAATAAGGGTTTAATATTTTTATTGTAATAATGCCGTAGTTTTTATTAATGAAATAAATTTTGAAGTTAACGTGGACAACAAGGTGGGAGCGGTGGGCTTCCTGCCGAAGCTGATCCCGGAGAGCTTGCACCCGATCGCGCTGGTGCGGACGGACGAGCAGGGCGCGCTCGTGCGCGGCCGCGACGGCTTCTGCATCCGCTGCCAACCCAGTATGTGCCTTGTACCAACTCAACAAACAGGATTTGCCTCATTGAGTTATATGTACTACGTACTAGAGAAGCAAATTCGAATTCAATATTCCAAACAAAATTGTGCGCTACTCTATGTCTTCGCGCATGCGCGGGTGATAGTAGAGTCGCGCATGCGCGAAGACTTTAATATAATATAAAATAAGATATTAATATAAAATACTAATATAATATAATGTAATATTGTTAAAATAGTATTGCCTAATAAGAAAAATAAATACTTATTGATTATTTTTTCAGGAGGGCCAATCAAAAAATGAAAGGATATCAATTTTGGATAAAGAAAAGTCTGCTCTTATTAGAGAATTACTAGTTCAAAGAAACAGAACAAAACTAATGGAAAATTATAATTAACTCAGAATGTTGTATAAAATACTTACTTAACCCTTTAGTTGACGTGGAGTGTCTCCAGCGCCAGGAACTTTTTAATATTTTGCATAGTGTTGTAACAACCGTTTATCGATAAATGAAACAAAGTTTTAAAATTATAGATTATTACTAGCTGACTATGCAGACGTTGTTCTGCCCTCTCCGACGACCCTGTGTCCTATAAAAATTCTTAAATTCGTAATAAAAAATATTGAGGGTCACTTACAGGGATAAAAACTATCCTATCCTCAAGTTGGACCAAACTGCACACAGTGTGCAAAATTTCATTAAAATCAGTTCAGTACAGCAGGAGTTCATCGCGGACAAACAACGTGACACGTAATTTTTATATATAAAGATATATATATATATATATATATATATATATATATATAAGATATAAGAATTTAATATAAAAGACTTATTTTAATCTAAGCAAACATATTTCTAAATAAAATGTAATAATAATTATCTTATGGTATTCACAAATCTTCAATTTACGCAATATTTTTAGTTGAGTGTACGGATTGCAGTACAGTTTAGTTGAACATAGTCAATGTTTGGAATGCGAAATCTAGTGCGTAGTATATATATATCGATGATTTGCCTCGACCTAGGTCGCATGCAGTTCGTTATAATTGCACAATTTTAAAATTTTATAATAGTTTTGTTTAAGGTGTTTATAAAATTTTATACGTGGTATAATCTTAAGTCTTAGACTCTAAGATCCGGCTGCAAGATGACAAGACGTTCTTGTAGTTTTTAATCAAAATTTAATTTTAATACCTATATAATTATAAGTGAGGGAATACATTTTTGCTAGGATGCCTATCAAAATGAGGCAAGTATTTTTAATTATTGTGTTCTTATTGTGGCTTTAAAAACGCGGAAAGCTAACATCCGTATTCCATCGTGCTCAGTAAAACATTATTTTATTTATAGGATAAGGGCGACAAGCGGGCACACAGTCCACCTGATGGTAAGTGGCCCATAAACATCTACATCTATCCACGTTTGATAATCAAAATGCAGATGCGTTGTCAGCCGTGAGGACTAAGATGAAATGCCTCTTTTCCAGTACGGGTCTTCGGTTCTCTACACTCACTATAACAAAACACAGCAGCATTATTAAGCTGCTATTTTACGCTGGTACTCTGTGAGAGCGTGGTCCTTCCCCGGTCGAGCCGACCCATTCGTGCTACAACTATACAATTAATAGAGCTGCAGCATGGCTCTACCATATATAAATATACCATACGCAGTTTTTTAAAATTTTGAGTGTTTATCCGGAATACCGTGTAGTGGCGGTCAAGAATACCACTACCCCATATCCTCCCGTGGGTGTCGTAAAAGGCGACAAAGGGAAACAGGCAGGAGATGGGCAGCAGCATCTTCCTGATAATAGCCAAAATTACAATAAAAAAACTGCGGTTGCCAACCCGCTCGCCAAGCGTGGCAACTATGGCAAATACCCCCCCCCTATGAATGTAACAAAGAGACGGCCCCCAGTCCCCGGCGGCCCCGCTATTCCTGGCTACGGTGGCGACCATGGTAACGGCGGGGCAGGGGGTGCTAAGAATCTCCGGTGGAGGTTCGGTTGCCACCTTAGACGACTCGACCTGGCAACGTACAACGCACGCACCCTGAGGACTGACGAGAAGATCGTGGAGCTGGAAGAAGAGATAGACAAATTGCGCTGGCATATTATAGGATTATCCGAAGTCCGAAGAGAGGGGGAGGACACGGTAATCCTCGAATCCGGCAACTTGCTCTATCACCGGGAGGGCGACCATCTGTCCCAAGGAGGTGTCGGATTTATCGTCCACAAGTCTCTCGTTAACAACGTTGTAAAGATCGGGAGTGTGTCGACGAGGGTTGCGTACCTTATACTCAGAATCACCAAACGGTATTCGCTGAAGGTCATACAGGTTTACGCACCAACCTCGGCACACCCCGATGGGGAGTTGGAGGAAATGTATGAGGATATCTCTAGAGCCATGCATTCCTCCAAAACCCAATATACGGTGTTAATGGGAGACTTCAATGCAAAACTAGGCACAAGAGAGAACGGTGAGCTGAAAGTAGGGAAATTTGGAATAGGGCAACGGAACCCAAGGGGCCAGCAGCTGGCCGACTTCATGGAGAAAGAGGGACTCTTTATGATGAACTCTTTCTTCCAGAAGCGGCCCCACAGGAAGTGGACCTGGTCGAGCCCCGACGGTTCGACAAAAAATGAGATTGACTTCATTATGACGACCAGACGACAACTGTTCAGTGATGTCTCCGTGATCGCGAGGGTGAAAACTGGTAGCGATCACCGAATGGTTAGAGGCACACTGAACGTAAACGTTAAGTTGGAGAGGTCTCGTCTAATGAAGTCAACGCTCCGTCCCCCTCGTGCTCTGTTCCAAAGTCCCGAAACCTTTCAGCTCGAGTTACAAAACCGTTTTCAGTGCCTAGAAGACTGCAATGAAGTGGACGATATGAATGACAAGCTCGTGGAAACTGTCCATGCGGTCGGAGCTAAGTTCTGCAAGACCCGCCGCAGAAGAACACAAAAACTCTCTGATCACACTCTTAATCTCATGGCTGTTAGACGGGAGATGAAGCTACATTCTTCAACAGACTTGACAGCATACAGGCATCTGAACAGACAGATCTCCAAATGCATGCGGCGGGACTTACGCAACTTCAATACAGCTCGTATTGAAGAAGCGATCGAGCGGAACCAAGGCTCCAAAGTCTTTGCCAGAGATCTGTCTGCCAGAAAGAGCCACCTGTCAAAGCTGAAGACAGAATGTGGCAGCATCGTTTCCGGGACACCTGAGATTTTGAGTGAGATTGAGAGGTTCTATGGGCAGCTGTACACGTCATCGTTGGAGCCACACGCAAGTGTGAGTAACGATCCAAGAGCGAGTCTCATCCGACACTATTCCGAAGATATCCCGGACGTCAGTCTGAGCGAGATTAGAATGGCTCTCCAGCACCTTAAAAACGGTAAGGCCCCAGGCGAGGATGGAATTACAGCGGAGCTTCTGAAAGCGGGTGGAAGACCGGTACTTGAAGTCCTTCAGAAGCTCTTTAATTCCGTCCTCCATGGTGGCATTACACCGGAGGCGTGGAGCAGAAGTGCGGTGGTCTTGTTCTTCAAGAAAGGTGACAACGCTCTCTTGAAGAACTACAGACCGATTTCCCTTCTGAGCCGCGTCTACGTGCTGTTTTCGAGAGTCATTACGAATCGTCTCGCGCGCAGACTTGACGACTTCCAGCCTCCCGAACAAGCCGGTTTCCGAAAGGGCTTTAGCACCATAGACCACATACATACCCTTCGGCAAATTGTACAGAAGTCCGAAGAGTACAATTTGCCACTATGTCTGGCGTATGTGGACTATGAGAAAGCCTTTGATTCCGTCGAAATTTGGGCGGTGCTGCAGTCCCTTCAGCGGTGCCAAGTTGACTGTCGGTATATCGAAGTGTTGAAGTGCTTGTACAGTAGGGCTACGATGGCTATCCGAGTACAGAACCAGAGTACGAAACCTATCCAATTGCAGAGAGGTGTAAGACAGGGTGACGTCATATCCCCGAAACTCTTCACCGCTGCATTGGAAGACGTTTTCAAGCTTCTGGACTGGAAAGGATACGGTATCAACATCAATGGCGAGTACATCACTCACCTTCGATTTGCCGACGATATAGTCCTTATGGCAGAATCGCTGGAGGACCTAAGCACTATGCTCAATGACCTCGATAGTGTTTCCCAACGGATAGGTCTTAAGATGAACATGGACAAAACAAAGATCATGTTCAATGTCCATGTCACACCTATGCCGGTAGTTGTTGGGAGCACTAAGCTCGAAGTTGTTGACGAGTATGTTTACCTGGGACAAATAGTCCGACTAGGTAAGTCCAACTTCGACCGAGAGGTCAATCGACGGATTCAACTCGGCTGGGCAGCGTTCGGGAAGCTACGACACATCTTCTCGTCAGACATACCTCAAAACCTGAAAACGAAATTGTACAACCAGTGCGTGTTGCCAGTGATGACTTATGGAACTGAGACGTGGTCCTTCACTGCTGGCCGTATGAGGAAGCTCAAGGTCGCTCAGCGAGCTATGGAGAGGGCTATGCTCGGAGTTTCTCTGCATGATAAACTTAGGAATGAGGATATCCGCAGTAGAACCAGAGTAACCGACATAGCCCAACGGATTAGTAAGCTGAAGTGGCAGTGGGCCGGCCATATAGCTCGAAGAACCGACAACCGATGGGGAAGAAAGGTTCTCGAGTGGCAGCCTCGTACCGGTAGGCGAAGTGTAGGGCGTCCCCCCACAAGATGGAGTGACGACCTGGTAAGACATGCAGGAAGTCGATGGATGCAGGTGGCTCAGGACCGTGCTTTGTGGCATTCTTTGGGGGAGGCCTATGTTCAGCAGTGGACTTGTAAAGGGCTGTAATGATGATGATGATGATGATCCGGAAGTTGCTGCCCATATCCTGTTTACTTTTCCTCTCTGTCGCCTCTTGCGACATTCACAGGATTATATGCGGTAGAGAATGCTATTAATGTTAATAGATCCAAAACATATCTATTCGATGTGAGGCGTACAGTAGTCAACTTTAGGTAACAATCCTCTTCTAAAAATCTACTATGTCAGAAAAATTTATTTATTTATTTAATCATGCGTGTATAAAAATAGTTGTTCGAATTTATTAAGTTGGGTTCATAAAAATTCTAACTTTGAAACAATATCTTCTTTTGCAGATGAGCCAGGGATGTTCATAGGATTGATTGCTCAAGGCAACGCATCCAGAGAATATTACGGTTACGTTGATAAGGTTCGTTAAAGTATATAGTTCTTAATAAAGTTCCTTAATTTTTCTTAACATGTACTTTTCGTTATTTAGTAGGTATCGACGAATAAGACACATAAATATCATCATTATTACAGCCCTTAGAAACTCTACTGCTGAACATAGGCCTACCCCAAGGAATTACACAAAGCAAGGTCCTGAGTCGTCTTACTTACATATCTTACCTGGTCGTCACTTCAGCGCTCTACAAAAAATATTTATTCTCTCTCATTATAGAAAACAACGTCTATATTATGTTCCGTATGAACACTTCTTGGGCAATACCGTGATAGAGCATAGTGTAATATATGAATGGTTCTACTGGGCAGGGAAAAATAAAATAGAATAGATAACTTTTTTATTCAATACATGTAGATTATAAATAATAATATTTATTGAAAGTCACTTTTATGTTTCATACCACACACATGAAAATACCACTGTCCTAGGAATCAAGAAACCCAGCGAGACATTTTTTTTAAATAGGAGCAGTTTACAATCAATTAACACCAGAAAACAAATTAGATCAGCTTGGTGGCTGGTCAAACCATCATCTTGCAAACCATACTTTTCTATTATCAAACAATTTCTCACCCTGTCACTCAGATTCAGCCCTAACGTACTTACTCCTTAATGGCCGCACTTCTACAGCATTTATTTTACTCTCCTACTTCTTCTGCCACACCCAACTTTCACTACCATACATTAAAGTAGGGACTGACACAGCATTGTGAATTGCCATGCGTGCCTTTTTGGACACATTATGACTTTCCACTATAGAGTGTAGAGCCTCATTTACTCTACTTCCTACGTTCACTCGTCGTTCTAATACCAAATCTACCATCCCTACTAAATACACATTCCAAATACACAAACTCGTCTACTTGCTCGACCAACTCCGCTTCTATTCTTATTTCACATATCATTTTACTTTCTCCTCTATCAAAAACCATAACTGTCGTCTTATTTGCTTTCACTTTCATTACCCTTTCTTTTAACGATCTGTTCATTAATGTAACCATCATTTGCAACTCGGCCGCCAACGACGCAAACCTGACTTGATCATCGGCGTACAAAAGTTATTTGACTGTCAGCTCACGCATTCTTAACCCGCTTTCCTCAACTTTCAAATTTTCCAAACTGTGTAAATAGGTTGAACAGCCACGGGGAAGCCACACAGCCCTGTCTGGCATCTTTATGGATGCCAAACCAGTTAGAGTAGGCCCCGTTAATCCAGATACAAGCACTGGAGTCCATATAAAGAGACTTTAATGCCTGTATCAACACAGCGCTCAACCCAAATGAGTTCAGTGTTTGCCATAACACATCTTTGTCCACTCTGTCGATAGCCTTTTCCAAGTCCATGAACGCACAAAAGATTTTTTGGTTTTGGGCCCAAAAACTGCTCTGCGATCATGTGCATGGAAAATACTTGATCCGTACACCCCATTCCCTTTCTAAATCCCGCTTTTTCATCCCAAATATCTCCATCAGTTTCTTTCATAACTCTTTCAATTAGTACCTTAGCATACAGTTTTTCTACAATGCTAAGAAGGCTTATACCACGGTAGTTTTTACAGTCCTGCTGCGACTTTTCCTTTGTGTATTGAAACTATCAAAGTTTTGCAGTAGTCTCCCGGTACCCGCATCAGTTCCCAGCATAAATTAAACGAGGTGTACAGGAGGCCTGTCACTACTTCCTCTCCAGCCCTTAGCATTTCGAGTGATACTATATCATATCTGGGTGCTTTACCTGCTTTCATGCTTTTCATTGCTTTTATTATTTCATCCATACTTATCTCCCTACCTCTTTCCTCTTCTTTCGGAATTTCTATTACATTTAATTCAGACGTTTCCTAACCCACAAATATTCTTTCAAAGTATTACTTCCATCTCTTTAACCTCGAAACTTCGTCATTCAGAATACAGCAAATATTCTCGTCACGAGTTTAAAGAACATTTTAATATTTGTCTGGAAGTTATCAAATATTGTTCTATCATTCTTATCCGTTCTTTCTTGCTTTTTTATTTCAACTGCTTCTTTTACTCTTATTTAAACGTGTAAGGACTCCCTTTTTTCTTTCAATATCATCACTTATACTGAATTACCAGCCTTGGTTGCTAGTAAATCTAGCCATTATCCCTTCCGTACTTTCTTTCTCTTACTTACATCACATACTTTGGTAGCTGCAACCACCAAACCTTTCTTAACATTCTTCACACAATCTCCAAGTATTAATCATTTACACACAGTTCATCCAAACCACTTATATTTTCTCTGTGTACATTTGTACTTCTCTTTCACACCTCATCTTGTAACTTCTCTGTTCTTATACGAGGGCGGTACTGAAAATTTCGGGAATCAAGGAAGTGACACAACATTACTATTTAAAAATGTATTTATTGCTTTTCGAAGTATTCTCCGCGAAATTTGACACATTTTTCCACACGATGGAACCAATCATTGAAGCAACCATTCCATTCGGAAGTTGGGGTCTTCAAAATGGCCGTTTTGTAGGCGTCCACAGCTTCTTCAGGTGATGAAAATCTCTGTCCACGAAATTTATTCTTTATTTTAGGGAAAGTATAGAAATCATTAGGGCTTAGGTCGGAGCTGTACGGCGGTTGGTCTAATAATTCTATGTTTTCTTGCTCTAAAAACTCATGCCAATTTCTAAAGTTGCCTGAATTTCGCGGTATGTCACATGTCAATCTTCCTCAATCAGCTTACGCACAGCATCAACGTTTTCTTGGGTGACTGCAGTTTTTGGACGACCTTGACGGAGATCATCACTGAGCTTGACACGTCCACGTTGAAATTCAGCAAACCAGCGATAAATTGTGGTTTGGGATGGGGCTTCATCACCAAATGCAGAAATCATCCGGTCAACACACTGTTTTTGTGTTAAACCACTTCGAAAGTCATAATAAATCATCGCTCTTGAATTTTTTCGAGTCAATTCCATTTTCTCAACGACTAAACAAGTTTAACAAAACCTTGTGACAAGACCGAGAATTTTTTTAAAAATAATTAAATGGTATTCGATTTTTAAAACCAAGGGGTTTTCAATTAAAAAGATTTTAATATGACAGAAACAGTGGAAATATTTCATTCCCGATACTTTTAGTGCAGCCTATGTACGTTATAATGTAATGGTAGACACAGATGTCCGATGCCGCCAACGTCTAAATAGACCATTGATTCAACATAAGACCAATAATAATCCCTCATTACGTTGGACCTCCGGTAAACCCTTGTATATACCACTGCGCTCCTCATTCTTTCATCAACAATTATGAAATCTATCATGCTTCTATCATCACCTCTTTCTCACGTATACATGTGAATCTTCTTATGACGAAAGAAAGTGTTCGTCACAAAAATATTCTTTTCCACATATTTCATCACCAAACGTTCCCAATATTCTTTCATAACCAAGCCTCTTCACCCCAACCCTTCCTTTGAAATCTCCTAACAATATTTTAATCTCCTAACAATATTTTAATTTCATTAACATCATCCTTACCATCTCCCAAATCTGCTCTCGGATATAAGTAAGCTTAGACATGTCTGGGGCGTAGACCCCCTAGAATAAACAGCTTCTTTAAGCCCAATTTCATTCGTATCCATAGCAGTTTCGGGCTTACACATTAATACTCTTTCACACGTTGACCCATTCTTTTTGAAAGGATGATACCGAATCCCTGACATGGCAACTCGATCTCGTCTACATCAGGACAGTACGCGGTATACATGCCATGTGTAGTGGCATCCTTTCCCTTCCGTTTCGTCTCATTTACACCTAACATATTTATTTCTTTCTCATACATTATATGGCATACGTCATCCATCTTATCTTTCATTGCTCCACATACATTCAACGCAGCCAGACGGATTTCTTCAATCCACTTTTCACCCCTCCGGGAGACAGAACGTGACGGGTGATGAACATCGTCGCCGGTTAAAGAGACGCTGGGAACTCATTTTTTTTTCGTTTCACCATGGTGCGAAACTAAGGGGTGGTATATTTTACGTCGCTACCACACGGCGAGAAGCCGAGTCTATTCTTTTAGCTTTGTCGCTCGTTTAGCCCCACCCGGGGGACACGTGTAGGGTGGGCCTAGGATTAGGTGGTCGAAGCCTGCGGACGCGAGCATCTCATTCACGTAATTATGTATAAAATGAAGTGTGACCGTGACAGGAAAAGGGGAGATCTCCTGTCGAGCAAGGTGTTAAGCCCGGGGAGCGACCAAAGCTCTGAGTGGTAGTTCGGAGCTATTCTATATATACTGCTTTTACTTCGGAACTTTGATAGCGCGATTTAGGGTTCGATGTGTTTCGCTTGCGGCGCGACGACTACGCTGCCACAGAAGCAAGCAATAACACATTAATTAAATAAATTAAACATTTTCAAAATGATGATTTAAAGAGTTAATACCACATGATACGATGATTTCAAAAACATTTTTCATTTTCTCTTTTATCTCTGAGATTAGATTCAGACTTCATTAAAAAAAATGGAATTGTTAATCCCAGGTCTGCATTTTGGATAGCGGCATTTTATAACTATGCTATTTCAATCATGTACGTGAAACATTCTCAGAAAAAACCTTTGTAACAAACAAAAAGACATCGAGGTGATCCCATAAGTGCTCCATTTTGCTGAATATGGCACACTATAAATATAATATAATATTCTTAAATATGTCTTATAGAGTGACAGCAACAAAAAGCTGGTCCGAGATGTGTTCCGCAAGGGCGATGCGGCGTTCGTGAGCGGCGACATCCTGGTGGCGGACGAGCTCGGCTATCTGTTCTTCCGCGACCGCACGGGGGACACCTACAAGTGGAAGGGCGAGAATGTCGCCACCGCCGAAGTGGAAGACGCCCTCATCGCTGCAGTTGAGCGGAGGGATTGCGTCGTGTATGGTGTTTCGGTATGTTTAAACTTTTTTATACATATATAAATAGCTTAAAAAATAATAAATTTCATTCTGCAGTAGTAACATGTATCACAAAGCATTGAAATCAATTTGTGAAGATATTGACAACTGGTAATCCGAATATCAGAAGAAAACTTCAAAGTGAATTAGAAGTATAGTAACAAGCCTATAAATTATATGCATTTGTCTCGGTGTTGAGTATAGAAATCATCGTCTTACTGTGATTCAGGACCATCTGGATATCTTCCTCTCTATCTCTCTCTCTCTCTCTCTCTCAGATTCTATTCTCCTATTGGTAAGAGGAGAGATAATATTGGGATATAAGTTGGGACTTAACTTTTTCTCATAAAACTTAAGTGGCTACTGCAGTCCATGTACACCTGCACCCAACATTAAACAAAGATGACTCAGATGTGTTATCACCTCTATGGACTAAGATGTCATTATACTGGCTCTCCATAACCTGTAGACTATACACAACATATACACCAGTGCAAGCGAGTGCTACTCGTGTATGGTGGCAGAAATAGTTAAGAGAATGGTACCTACGCAAACACGTCTAGGTAAGAAAGGAGTTCTACCACCAGTAAAACTTGTTGTTGTTCCAGCCTTTTCAGGTAGATGTGCGCGAGTTTCACTGTGAATTCACTACGGATTTTTTCACCATTAGGTCTTTCCAGGTCGTAATCCATTAAAACATACTTCAAGCCGCCGAAGATTAGTCAATTTTTACCATCAGTCAAGTGTAACGTCCCTCTGCAAGATGCAGGAATGTACAAGCTTGATTGTGAATGTGGTCTCTCTTATATAGAACAAACTAAAAGATCCATAAAAACCCACGTTAAAGAACACATAGCTGATGTGAAGAATCGACGCTCTGGAAAGTCTGCAGTCTGTGAACATGTACAGGATCGCCCTCGTCACTACATTAGATTTGATAGACCACAAATCCTCGCTAAAGAACACCGATTCCTTCCAAGGATGATTCGCGAGGCTATTGAAATCAAAAAACATCCTATTTTCAATAGAGAAGATGGCTGGGTGCTACCAATTATGGGATCCCAAGCATCTGCTTATAATTAATAATACTTGCTATTAATAGTATATAATATTATATACTAATAATAGCAAGCATACAACTGTAAGACTACAAGATACTGTAAGTTCATACTGCGTAGATCGGAAGAAAAATTAATAATTTTAAATCTGGAGGTAGCCGTGGTTAACTATGACATTGGGACGTCATACACCTCAGTCCCTCCCGTGACCATGGGTCCTGGGTAGTGCTCGAAACGTCGGGAATATAAACTAAGTTAATATACGCGATAAAATCCGTAAAATTAGTTTTATTTAAATGTGTTTGTGTACATTATAAAAGTGAACATTGAGTGTATATTTTTTGTCCTCGGAGTCACACAGTGAACATATACAACATGGAGATGGAGAGTCTACTTCAGCGCCAACAAGACATTGTTGAAGCGATCAAGAAGATAGAAAGAAACTTCAGCAAGGATTCCGCAAGCCAAGCAAGTACTTGAGTGAACGACTCAAATCCCTTGATAAATTAAGGGCCGAGTTCCAAGTTAACAACCACAAGCTATTCAACTATGAGAATGATCCTTATTTTACGGAAAAACAATACCAACAAACCAGGACATACTTTGATTCTGTGCGTATCAAGATATCATCTTTTCCTCCTGCTAGTGAAATTTCTGCACCTCCAACACCAGAAGTTCTGCCTAAGACTGTTCCTCAAGAGTCAGCTCAAATTACGGTTTCACCTAAACTATAGCCGAGACTCACAGTACTATCAACGTCATCTACGATGATGACCTCGCCTACAGATCAAGGTCAGGCAGCTGAACTGCTATCTCTGCAAAGAACTAATTTTAGAGCTTTCCACCGACAAGTGAGTAGCTTGCAAGTTGACGAGATACGAGATGAGTGGGAGCTGGAAGATGAGTTACGCAACATCCAGATACACTGGAATGCAATCGACGCTTTGCATCTACAAATCGATCATATTCTTCAAGGTTCAGATACACAGTATGACAATGAATTTTATGCCTACGAAGACTCATACACGAGCATCAAGAAGGCTTTGAATCTTAAACTTGTATCCACGGTACATTTGCAACAATCAACACCACAAATCGACATACCTACATTCACAGGCAAATACACACAATGGCCTACATTCTACGATCTCTACGTAGAGAGTATCCATAACAAAAACCTGCTCACAAAAAACCAGAAAATGCAGCACCTGAAAGGCAAATTACGAGGAGATGCCGAGCGACTTATTCAGCAGCTAAACATCTCAGCAAACAACTATGATACAGCATGGGAACTGTTAACACATAGATATAACAACCCACAACTGCTGTTTACTAAGCAGATTGAGATTTTCCTAAATCAACCGGTTGCTCACAAACAGTCGGCATACGAGATTAGACGTCTGTATTACACATCTTTGGAATGTATCTATGCCATACAGAACCTAGGTATCGATACAAGAACCTGGGACCCACTGATAGTGCACCTCATAGCAAAGATACTGAAACATACCGTGACTATAAAGTAGCACGAAAGTCGCAAAGAGACTTACCTTATCTTATACTGATATGTGAACTTATGGACTTTCTAGACAGCAAGTTCAACGCTCTAGAGCCAATGGGTAAAAGGGAACGAGAGGTCTCAACAACATCCAATAAAACTTACCAAAAGAAGATTAACAGTTAACAGCAAGTCATACAATCCTCATTCTCATCAAGTTGGTGGTATCCGCTATGGAAAATTCCCGAACAGAGAATTTCAAGCTGTTGCGACATGCTCGTCTAACTGTCCTATTTGCAACAACAGTCATCACCTATAGAAATGCAGCAAATTCATCAAATTTACACCGGACGAGCGGTCAATGACCGTCAAGAAAATAAATTATTGCCACAATTGTCTGTACCCACACAGTGACAATCTATGTACGTCGACAAAAAGATGCAAAGTTTGTCAAAAGAACCTTGATACGTCGTCAACAAACAGGCAGGCCGACGTAGGCCGACGTGACCGCCGTGCCGGGTCGTTGCCCGCACCTACCGCTCCAGTTACGCAAATACCTCAAGTGTCAACGCGACAAAATACTAAACAACATAGCGTTAATCACGTTGCTACAGATGACGAGGAGATTCTATTGACGACCTTATCTATCATTGTCAAATCTTCTGATGGCACGTATATCACCTTGAGATGCCTTCTAGATCAACTTACTTACTTATTTACTTATCTTCACGCACAATCCCTGACGGGATAGCCATCCTTACATACCTCTTTCTGCTTTCAGATTCATTATCTTCTTCATACATGCACGTCTCGGTATCCGAGTACTCTTGATTCTCCCCTCTTCGAGCAATTTGCTCACACGGTCTTCGAAAGTTAGTTTCGGTCTACCTCGACACCTTGTAATATTTACTTTCGCGCTATATATTTTCTTCACCATTCGGTCTTCACTGATTCGCTCAACGTGCCTAAACCATCGAAGCACGCCCTTATCAAGTTTTGTGATAAAGTCATCTTTCAAACCTGCTATATTGCGAATCTCTTCGCTTCGCTTTCGGTCGGCCAGGGTAACGCCGCACATTTTACGAAGAGATCGCATCTCCACTGCATTCAACTTACTTTTATGCTTCTTCTGGCATACCCAGGTTTCGCTGCCATATAACAAAGTTGGTACCAACACTGCGTTATGTATTGCAAGGCGTGCACTCTTCAATACGCCTTGCCTTTTGACTAACCCAGTCAGGACACCATTGACTTTGTTCCCGGCAGCGACACGCCTGTCCACATCTAAATCACATCTTCCATCCCGGCTGAAAGCACTCCCCAAGTATACCTTCTAGATCAAGGCTGTCAAATTTCACTGATATATGAGAACGCCGCCCAGATGCTAGGCTTGCCTCGACAACGGTATCACGCATCTGTATCCGCATTGGAAATAGATCGTAAAACGGCAAAGGAGTCGTCACGCTTGAATGTCAATCCATTTACCAAGACTATGAGTTCATAACTCAAGCATTAGTCATCAACCACGTTTTCAACAATCTGCCAAATATGTCGTTTAGTAAGGAGTCGTGGCCTCACCTGCAACATATACCTACAACTGGCTGATCCCGAGTACAACGTTTCTAAGCCTGTTGATCTGCTACTAGATGCAAGCATATACTCTGAGATCATCATGAGCGGTCTGATCAAAGACCCAAACATGGCACCAATAGCTCAACAAACGAGACTGGGCTGGATACTCTCGGGTAACGCGAAAACGTGCAAATGTCACGTGGTAATTACCGACGTATCAGAGATTTCTCAATACTGGGAGCTCGAAGAGATCTGTGACTCAGCTGCTAAATTGACACCAGACGGACAGTATTGTGAGCAATTCCACAACAAGGCGACTCCCTAACGGAAGATACGAGGTTGCTCTCCCGATGAAGCCTGGGTTCGAACATGATCTAGGTGAATCTAAATCAAGGTCAATTGCACAATTCTAGAACTTGAAAGAATAGGTGTTACTTTTTATTGTACAACCTTGACCGATATCATTATCATTACATTGTCGATGCAAAATATGCGCACTGTGCATTTCCCACAGCAAGAGAATAGCCATTTACTATCGCAATGCAACCTGACACATCGCTCGCGACACGGCGCCTCCCTTGCACTGCACATTGTTTTATTATGTATGTTCAAGTTACAAATTGTTTGTGTTATGTGTAACTCATAAATCGGTTTATATATAGAACATAATAATTTGTTTGTCCGTGTATGGATACAATTTTGAATGTCTGATTCTGTTAGAGTGAGGAGCAGGTCTTTTTGTAGATTGAATGCGATATAAGTGTGATGAATTCCACGATGTACTTCTGCCGAGGAAGACTAATAACTTTGTCCAGCTCAAAGGTTTTCTTATTCACCAGGGGAATCTTGATTTCAATGATCAGGTAAGAGGGCCAATGTGAACACTTGTTTTCATCAACTTGTATAGTTCCTTAAAATCATACTTGTCGGCCGTTAAAGTCAGGTCGTTTGGTATGTGTCTATATATTATGTTAACCTGCTCTTCCAATTGTTCTGGAGGCAATAAATGTGCGCCCATATGACCATGTTCTAGGTCTGTCATGGTATCAATCACACTTTCTTGAATTTTTCGGACGTTAGAGATGATGATCATGGCTGACGTCGATGATGATAAGATGTGTAATTCGTTGTTCGTTACTTTTTCCAGACGGTTGGTAGCGAAGGAAAAATTTTGTAGATACCTCTGAACCAATTCAAACTGCTTGTTCATAATGGTTTCGTTTTTCTGAACAATGTTGTAGCTTCTATAACGCTAGTCTGATTTTTCAACAGAAGTTGTAAGTGGTTTTCATTCATAGAAATTTTTTCTATGTCCTTTTCATATTTCTTCATGAAACGATCATCCAGGACTCCAAATAAGGAGTTCGCTAGATAGCCCACGCCGTTAATGAGTCCGCTTTTTTGTCTTCTATGAGAGCACTGTCCTTCAGATTCTGTTGTAATGCTGAATTTCCGAAAGTTCATGTTGTAATTGATATATGATACTCTTGTACTGTGTCGGAAGCGTACTAGTGTGTAAGTCTTCCAAGTGACCGACATAATTCTACACGTGACGTAATGCCGACCAGTATGTACTCATGTTATAGTAAGCGATCAGTTTCCACTCGTCTCATATGAGTTTCATATCATACATCTTGTCGAAATAAATGTTTTGATTGTTTTTCAAAGTTAATAATATGTTGTATGAACACTGAGCATTGTTGAAGCAAAATAGTTACAGCATCATTAACGTCGTAAAAAATATTCCTACGAGCTTTCTGGCCGTGCGCCTTGAACGTGCGTGTGCGTCTTGGGTGCGAGACGGCCGGTGTGACGTCATCACAAGAAGATGATTGAATGTCACCTATTTGTTGTTCCCTTCTCACAGGAAAAAGTGATAATTTTAAAATTTAAAGTTTAAAATTAAGTAAGTTTAAAATTAGCCTCTGCATAACTCCATTTTTAGTTTTGGCGGACACCACACGTACGTATCCGTCCTTGCTAGGGTGAACGGTGACGACTTTACTCATTGACCACTTGCCGGCGGGCAAGTTTTCGTCTTTGATATGGACAATGTCGTTGACCTCAATATTTTTTGATGGTGTTCTCCACTTTGTACGAACTTGCAACTGCTGTAAGTAGTCCGATGACCACTTTTACAGAACTGTTTGTTCATGGCTTGGATAATCTGCCATCTGGTTTTCAAGTTCATGTGATCCGGATGCGTTTGTGGTCTTGATATTAGTGATCCTCCAACCAGGAAGTGTCCAGGTGTTAGGTATTCATCATCTGGATTTTCGGTCAGGGCAAGCAGAGGTCGAGAGTTGAGGCACGCCTTTATCTGGTGAAGTAGTGTGATAAACTCTTTGTACGTGAGGTTTTGCTCACCTATCACCCGATGTAGATGGTGTTTTAAACTTTTGACGGCAACCTCCCACAGCCCACCTGCTGACGGATAGGTTGGCGCATTGAATGTGCCATTGAATGTCATAGTGATATGTATTGTGGGTGCGCAGCACGGGAGTAATAAACTAGCCTCGCTACTAAACGGTCGTTTCCTTTGTTCTATACATCTCACTGGCGACGAGGATGGGATATTGAAGAAGCATTTGGTATAAAATTCCTATAATAATTGACCATGCCTAAAAATCTCTTAACTTCGGTTACGTTAGTCGGCTCGGGCGCATTAATGATAGCGTGAACTTTTTCCGAGTCAGTCTTTAAGCCGTTTTTATCTATGACATAGCCTAAATATTTTACACTATCCTTAAAGAAATCACACTTGTCTCTCTGTAGTCGCAACCCGGCGTCACTTAACCGACTTAATACTTCTTCTAATCTTTTAATGTGGGAATCACTATTGGGGCCAGTTATACATATATCATCGAGCCATACGCTGACTCCATCTATGCCAGAGAGAAGTGTCTCCATAGCCTTTTGAAAGATTGCAGGTGCATTAGATAAGCCATACACTAATCTTGTATATTTAAATAACCCTTTATGGGTATTTATTGTTGTAAGTAATTGTGATGGCTCATCTAAAACAAATTGATTATAAGCATTCTTAAGATCAATTTTACTGTATCGTTCGCCACCCCCAATTTTAGCAAATACCTCTTCGATTCGAGGTAGGGGGTATCTTTCAATCAAAAGATCTTTATTCAGCGTGACCGAGAAATCTCCTGCTATTTTTATTTTATTGTTTTCCTTCAAAACAGGTACAATAGGCGTGGCATACTCTGATTGGTCAATTGGAACTAAAATACCTAAGGTCACTAAACGGTTCAACTCTTCTTCGACTTTATCCCTAAGGGCAAAGGGTACGGTTCGTGGCTTGAAAAACTTAGGTTTTGCATTTTCCTTTAAACGTAAACATACTTTAAATTTATTGAACGAACCTAACTCATCCTGCCACAAGTTAGGGAACTTTTGCAATACATTGTTTACATTCTTATCAATACACATAGACATTATGTTAGTTGTTATAATTAAATTAAACGCGGACATAAAATCTCTACCCAGCAGGGGAGGACCCCCATTTTTAACAACATAAATTTTTATTTTGTGTTTAACTTTATTATAACAAGCTTCAACCCAGAAATATCCAAGTGGAGAGATTTTATGCCCATTATACAGACACATTTTTATATTGCTGTTATTCAAATGATAATCGGAAAACTTTTCAGCATACAGTTTTTCAGAAATTACACAGCTGCTCGAGCCTGAATCTAGTTCCATTGTTAAGTTGTGATTGCCCAAAATTAAATTTATTTCAATTGGTTTATCATCAACGTACCTTAAGTTAAAGTTCTGGCATTCTACGCAACCTGTGTCCTTGGCCTCATTAGCGCCGCATTCCTGTTCTGATTGAATGTGATAAGCACACGAGTTATTTTTATTTTTAGCACAAACTTTCTTTAAATGCCCTTTTATACCGCACTTTTGACACTTATAGCTTTTGTACCGGCATTTATCACTGTAATGATTTTTCATACCACAAACTGAACAGGAGCCAGTTTCGCGTCGCGATGTCCTAGCGCCGACACTGTCATTGCCACTGCCGTCACCTCCGCTTCCCCGAGCGAACTGGTGAAATTTTGCACGATACACAGGTTCTTCCTTGATGACCCCAAAATCGCTCGTATTCAGCATCACCTTTACCTCTCTTGCGCAAGCAGCTTGTTCCCCTATTTCAATCGCCTTAGTTAGCGTAAGTGTTGTCGGGTTCTGCTCGAACAGCTTGTCACGTTCCGGGCCAGAGCCCAGGCCTAGGACAAAACGATCTCTCAGATTCGTTTCCAGGGCGTCGCCGAATTCGCAATGGCTTGCTAGTCCTCTTAATCGCGCCGCCCAGTCTCCCAGTGATTCTCCTGGACTTCTAGTCGCTCCGAAAAAGTTGGCCTTATCTACGAAGGAGCACTGCTTTGGTTTGAAATGGCTGTTGAGTATTTGAACTAGCTCGTTGTAAGTTAACGATTCCACCGTGTTAGGGTACGCTAAGTTACGTACTAAGCGGTAGGTTTCATCGGTGAGATGAGTAAGCAGGATACCACTCTTAATTTCTTCTTTTGTCACATTATTTATCCTTAGGAACTGTGTTAATTTCCCATAAAATATTGACCATTCACTTGTTTTGTGATCGAAAACAGGCAAATTACCTAAATACGACATATTTTTTTTTTTACGCGTAGGTATGTACAAAACTCGTCGCCAGTGTCTTCACTACTCCATCCTCTTCACGAGCTATTGCGTCGCGATACGCCATGGGAGTGGGGCGAGCATCAGAGGCGTAGCATGGCGGCAGTGCGCCGCGAGCTGGCGTCCGAACGCGTGCTAGCGCACTTCGAGCCCACAGCACAACTCGTACTGTGCGTGGACGCCGGACCCGGGGGCCTAGGCGCCGTTCTATCACAACGATCGGACGACGGTCACGAACGCCCCCTCGCGTTTGCGTCTCGTTCACTCACCACCAGTGAACGTAACTACAGCCAAATTCAGAAAGAGGCAACTGCCATTATATTCGGGGTGAAGAAATTTCATCAATATTTGTATGGTAGAAGCGAGCCGTTTATTCTTAAAACCGACCATAGGCTTCTAGTTTCTATTTTCGATACTAAAACAGGCATACCGATTACAACAGCGCTGAGATTACAGCGATATGCTATAATATTATCGGCCTATAATTACACTGTCCAGTATGTGTCGAGCGATAAAAACGTAGTTGCAGATTATTTTTCTCGCTCACCCTTAACGTGTAGAAATGCATCGGATTGCCACGATAACGATTTAGACTCTTACTACGTAGTTAAGTTTATGAATGAGACGTCACCGGCGACGACAATCCGCGATATTGCACAATTAGTGACACAACAAGATACGGTTCTTAAAACAGTCATTAGGTACATGAATCACGGTTGGCCACGTAAAATAAGCTGTCGAACAATACTTCCTTATTTTCAATGTAAGTCCGACTTACAGTTCGAACAAGGGTGCTTATTTAGGGGACATAGAATAGTAATTCCGTCAAAGTTTAGGGAACACATGCTAAAAGAACTACACGACACACATCTAGGAATAATAAAAACAAAAAGTAACGCACGAAGTAGGTTGTGGTGGCCGGGTATCGACCGCGACATTGAACGTTGGATCGGGTCCTGCAAAACATGCGTGAGCTTACGCTGCGCCCCGCCGCGCGATCCGCCGGCGCCGTGGCCCGCCGCCGCCGGCGCATGGCAGCGCGTACATATCGACTACATGACCGTGGGGCAAAGGGTATACCTCGTGGTAGTTGATTCGTTTAGTAAATGGCTGGAATGTATATTCATAAACAGTGGAACGTCGTCACAATCGCTTGTTACAAAATAAAAAAATATTTTCTCTACTTTCGGTATACCTAATGTTTTAGTTTCTGATAACGATGTTAAAATAAACTCTAATGAATTTAAGACCTTCTGCTCTAACAATGGTATTAAGTACTTAACTTCCCCCATATATCATCCACCAAGTAATGGACAAGCGGAGAATTCGGTTAGGACTTGTAAAAAAATGCTAAAATGTATTTTAAAAGATAACCTACCACAGCACCAAATTAATGAAGTATTATTGGGATATTTATTTAACTACAGGAACACGGTACACTGTACAACCGGCGAAACGCCGGCTAAATTAATGTTTGGTAGAAATCTACGATCTCGTCTCGACCTAATTATACCCATAGAAAAAACACAATTAAATATGCCTTTAGTAACCAGTAGGAGATTTTTTGAAATAGGTGATACTGTTTGGGCTCGGTGGTACAGTGCCCGGAAAGAAACTTGGGAGTTAGGTACAATTAAAGAGAAGGTCGGTAGTAAAATGTACAAAATATTTATTATAAAATTTGAAGCAACATGCATTAGACATATAGATCAGCTGTTAAAATTTACGGGCAACGATAATTCATTAAAAATTAATAACACTGATAATGTTGAGAGTCGCAATTTTCAGTCGTTACCCTTGTCACCGTCTATGCCCGTGAATGCTCCTTTATCCGAACCTTCTGTAGGCAATCCTCGGTCATCGACCATAGTAGAGCAACCCGTTAATACTGACGCAATAGACGATGTTAATGGGGAAGAATGGGGCGATTATTCGGCACAGGACAGCGTGAGAGATTCAACAGAGATTCCGGAAGCGTCAGATTCGCCTGAAGCTTCCGAAAACGGAGTCGAACAGCCTCAGAGCGATTCTGTCCGCTCCAATGACGTACCACCAGCGCAGGCACCGACACCCGCTCGTCAACTGCGCCCCCGGAAGGGGATAGATTATAAGAAGTATTTTAAATGATTCATTGTGTATTAAATCTAGTTGTTGTTGTGGTGTGGTGTGGTATAATTTAATTTATTAAATGTTGTACATCTGTTAAGTCATAAGTATCTTAAATATTGTTCTATTTAAAACTTCATGTATTATATATTTAATAGAAATTTAAGTATTAACTGATCACTGTAAATCTACTTTGTTAACAGGTATCAAAATTAAGTGTAGAGGAATGATATGTATTGCGGGTGCGCAGCACGGGAGTAATAAACTAGCCTCGCTACTAAACGGTCGTTTCCTTTGTTCTATACATCTCACATAGTCATCGATCTTGCTCAGGAGCTCTTCATTGATGGTTGCAAGGATATCTTTGTATTCTTTCTTCAAGTCTTTGGATGCTCCGATAAAGTTACGTTCTTGATCGCTCTATATATGTTTGGGGAAGGATCTTCTGGCGCAAAATCGTCGAAATGCTACCAGAAATCCAGGTGTAGTGTGATCAGACACGAGCTCGAGATGAACAGCCTTTGTTGCGAGGCAAACACACACTGCGACGTAACCCTTGTGTGTTCACACTCCACTACTCTTATTTGCTTTGATGTCTCCTGTGGCAAGGCTCCTGTGAAGTCGATGCCACAGTGGGAGAAAACGCGCGATGGAGTGACCCGAGGCTCTGGTAGATCAGCTATAATCTTAGTTCGTTTTTCTTCTTCGAAATGTCTACATATTACACACTTGCGAAGTTCTCTATTCACTGTGCGAAGCTCACTGAGAATCCAGTAATTTTCCCGTATGTAAGACAAAGTCAAACACGGTGGGCCACACCGTGTAGCGTGGCAGAGTGGGCGTGCTGTTTGTTTGCCATGACTTGGTAGTATTATAGGGTGTTTGGCTAACTTGCTGAGTAAGGAATTGTTTAACCTTCCGCCAACTTTTAGCAGTCCATCACTTTGGTCGTGGTAAGGATTGAGGCTCAGCAGCTTATTGGATCTTCTCAATTTCTCTTGTTTTTGCAGTTGTTTAATTTCATCCTCAAATTCTATCGATTGTACTGTTTTGATAACTAAATTTATAGCATGTTGTCTTTCTGATGTCGATAGGTAATGTTGCCGAGGTAATTGTTTGTTTCGCAACCATTGTGTGAAAAGTGATAGCCAGCTTATTGTAGTTCTTAAGCGTCTCCCACACACAAGCAGCTTGCGGTGGCGGCTAACCGCAAGTCGCGGCTCCAGCCGCTGCAACAACACATCACCGCGATCGCAGTGGCGGCCCGAAGTGCCATTCGCTGTGGTGTCCGTGCTACAATTGGAAGTCAGTAAACATTGCTAATCGTGACGAAGTCTTATTATATTCAGTAATATTATCATATATGTTCTTTTTAATCCTAATGATTTTGTAATCACGATGCGAATTATCATGAAGTACTGGATAATTTTGCAGTTTCTATTAAAATTTCTGAATTTAGCACCATTTTACACACGGTAAATCGGGACATGGCCGCACGTGTTTGCAGACTCACTTACATTGCAAGCAAATACAACTGGCCTCCACCGCAAGCCGCTTCTGTGTGGGAGACGCTTTATGCGCTGTGTCGAGCTGCATTCATTTAATAATTGTAAATTTAAATCGTTTTTATAAGATAAGGCTGCGTTCACACTGGCCTTCTTGGCCTCTAATTACGGCGGTTGGTATGTTTCTTTTTTGATAATGTTTGGATCAAATATCAGCAGCCACTGCGGACCCTGTCACCACAAAGGATGTTCTGATAATTGGTGTGATGACAGTCATCTTGTAGCGCAATCCACAGAGTTATCTTCAGATCGAATCGATGGTGCCAGGATGATCATGGGATGATTATCGCTGCTGTGTTTCGTATGGTGAGTGTAGAGAACCGGAGACCCTTTTTACTGGAAACGAGGCATTACATCTTAGTCCTCACGGGTAACAACACATCTGCGTTTTGTTTCGCAATCGAGAATAGATGTAAATGTTAATGGGCGGCAGCAACCACTTACCATCAGGTGGACTGTGTGCTCGTTTGTCACCCTTATTCTATGAAAATAAACCACTAGGTAGGATTGTGGTTAAGCACTGGCTTATAATAAGTAAAAAAAAATAATAAAAAATAGACTATATAGCCACTCAGCTAGGAAATGCAGCCAGCGTTTTTGGCAGTTATTGGCAGAAGAAGTAGTGGATGCACTCATCCAAAAACTAGCAGAAGCTTTAAGGGTACGAAGTGATAGTGTGTGGTGTGTTGTGCAGATCCCGCAGACGGAGGGGCGCGCGGGCATGGCGGCGGTGGCGGACCCGGCGCGCGCGCTGCAGCTGCACGAGCTGGCGCGCCGCCTCGACCACGCGCTGCCGGCCTACGCGCGCCCTCTGTTCCTGCGCCTCATGGACGACATCGAGATCACCGGTCCGTACTGTGTGCAGTGTGCACCACACAACACTTATATCAATACTACTAAGCGCGCCGCCTCAACCACTTTCACTTTCACTATCATTGTCTTTAGCTAACTAAAGAAACAGCCTATACATTACTGCTGGGCACAAACCTACTAATGGGTTTGAGCTTCAAAACGGGTTCCTAAGTAACCTACTTAGGAATTTCCATAGTTTCATACTTTCTATAAACATTAGTAAGTACCCTTTTTCATGTTGGCCAACCTTTCTTACGAATCTTAACGAAGTGAGGTGGTGGCGAAAGAAAATCATTTCCTCCCATTTTGTCTTGTGGGTTTCGTAAGAAGCGACTTTAGGAAAATGTCACAATGATAGATTGCGGTACAATCATCTCGTCTACGCAAGACATTAAATGGCAAGACTGGCGACAGGGGCTAGGGGGACGTCAAAGATGTGAGTAGTCTGGTCTGGTAGTGCGATCGTCAACCCGCCTGCTAAATCCTACCTAAGGGGGGAAGGCCTATGTCTATGTCCAGTTTGGTGGGTGTGAAAAATGTACTAAAGGTTTGGTCCAGAATAAATGATTTATTATTATTATTTTATTATTATTATGTCTTTAAAGGGCAAATAAAGAAGAAGTAGGTTATTTCTAATTCAATGGTAGGTAATAACTAATATCTGCTGTCAACACGTTAAGGGAATGTGGATTAAAAAGAAATGTAGTAATAATTATCTACGAGATAAAATCTATCATACTCAAGTACTTATACATAATGTAGCCTGTTTCCCGCCTTAATTTTATTTTTTGTCATTTCTCAGGAACATTCAAGCTCAAAAAACTACAGTATCAAAAGGAAGGCTTCGATCCAGACGTTATAAAAGATCCATTATACTTCAGGTCAGGCGCCGACTTCGTACCGATTACTACTCAGCTTTTTAATGATATTTGCAATGGAAAAGTGAAGCTATAGGCCCAAGCCGGGGTTGCAAAATCAAACGGGGAAAATTATTTTCTCCTAGATAATTCTACATTTTTACATAAACATTTTAGAGGTCGTTTTGAAATATATTATCTATTAGTTATTACTTGGACAATGTTACGTTGATAATTTTTGTTTATAAATGTCTAATTATCGATTACAAAAACACGATGTCGCGTAATGTATTCGTAAATTATATTTGCACTTTTTTGATAAGAAAAATTAACGATGCGACTTGATAAAATTAATGTGATCAATGTATTTATTATCTTCTAAAATGGTCTAAGACCGTGTAAAATATTTGTAGGTGAACGAAAAAGTGATACAAATTTTGGACGGCTAGAAATGGTTAGAATAATGGTCATGAAATGGTTTATTGCAAAATTAGTTTAACAACTGGTTTTCAGGGGTTGAGATATTTTTGCAAGATATGACAATACTTAAACATGTGTTGGTTCGGTATACCCGACCTATCAACTTCCCAATTGGTAGCTAATTGTAATATCGATTTTTCTTTCAATCTACAGAATGAAATTTAATGAAAACATATGAATCTATAATGAAGTTTAGTTGTCGAGATATGCGAGATGGAAAATTTCACTAATGTAGGAACATCCTTTTTAAATACTGAAGATGTAGATCCTTTTAAATAATAGATAGTATGGAACTTTAGGAACTTTAAAACATGGAAATACACTTTATGTTGAAATTTGGACTCAGGTACGCAAGTACTCTTCTTAGTCTGTGAATTTAGGAAAATCGAACCCATTACAACAAATTACCAATGGGAAGTTAATTAATTATACATAAGTCAATTGTTTTTATATACGATCAATTATATTTTCCAAACTTGAAAAATAAATAAAAGCTCACCTCACGAACTTAATGTTATAATTAATAATAATTATTGAGGCATTTTTTAAATATACGTTTTAAAACGGACTAAAAAGCATTTTTTTGTCATCCGATTCTGAGTTATGTTCAAAATTAACATAATACAGACACTTAAAAGATAAGCTGCTTATAATATAAACTGATATCATAATAAAAAAAATAATTGGTCGGATAGTAAAGCTAATTGCATAATTTTTCTCACTTGATGCCCATATTTTTACGCTCAATACATAGTTTGGAACCACAGATAACACACATAAACACATAAAAACATAGATTTTACGATATCATACTTTAAATTTAATACCCCTTTAGTAAAATGTTGTAGAACATTCCGCAATCTAGTCTCGTAAGATATTTTGTTTAGGGTTCCTAATATTTTTTTAGCAATATTAGTAGTTTACGTTGATATTAAAAACTCAAGTACATAATATAGATAGCAAAAATAATGTTCGAACTTTATTTTGTGCCTTGTAACAAGGACCGCATTGTAGATTTACTGTGTTGCTCTTAAAATTGTAAGTTGTAAATAAATACTTTAAATGTTAACACGGATTTTATTTCGCACTAACAATCACAGTCAGAGTAACCAACATAGTCCAACAGATTGGTAAGCTAAAGTGGCAATTGGCCGGCCTCAAGCTATATTAAAAAACCAACAACCGCTAAGGAAGCAAGGATCTCTAGTGGCAGCCTATGCAGGATGTCGATGGATGCAGGTGGCTCAGGACCGTGCTTTGTGGTATTACTTGGGGGAGCTCTATGTTCAGCAGTGGACTTTGCGGCTGTAATAATGATGATGATGACCACAGAAATCTGAATACTGGTGGTGCTTTGTCAATTTTTGAAATAGGACTCAATACTTAACAAAAACCCTGTCCGATCCATTATAGTGCTTTTAGGTATCGCGATATGATTCTGTAGTGTAAATCTTTTCAGCGAATAATCATTAAAAATACCCCAAAAATAAAATAAAATTTTACCAAATTGGGACACTTACAGGGCAATGGCAACGGCGTGCCAAACATTCAAAAATATTGTCGCTGACCGTGTGGGCACATTTTAAAAATTTGCTGAATCTTAAGCAAATTGAAGTGAAACAAACTGGTAGTATTTAAAATACATAAATATATATTCAATAATGTTATCTTTGTTTTTTGGTAATATCATTACGATACCTATATATTTTCGATCGAACATGGTTTTGTTATGTATGCAGATGCGGTGTCACCCTGAGGACTGACAGAGAATTATTTTCTACCAATAAAAAGGGTCTTCGGTTCTCGTTATTCACCATACGAAACAACAGCATTAAGAGGATAATACGGGCTGCAAAAAAGTTTAAGAATAATCAATTCTTAAATTTTTTTCAGGCCGTATTATAACAATCTAGTGCTGTCGCGCGATGCCTGAACGACTAAGCTAGTCAACCAAGAGAGATAATTACTGCGGAATGATTATTTAACCACCTCTGAAAAATTGCCGAAATCATCATACCGTATTTACTTGTTGCTTTTGCAAAACTAGAACGATTTTTGTTAAACAACAATATAAGAAGGACTGTAGCTATCTGTATGTTTCCTTTTATTTGTTATGTTAGTTAAAGCCGGATGTCTAATAACGGCGGTACAACTTAAGATCCTAGTTTTACTAAAATATATTTGCTCTAGTGTCATTATCCAGGGAGATTTTTTTTATAGAAGAGGGGACAAACGAGCATGCGGCTCACCTGATGGTAAGTGACTACCGCCGCCCATGAACAACCGCAACACCAGGGAAATTGAAGGTGCGTTGCCGGCCTTTTAGTAAGGTGTACCTAAGCTCTTTTCTTGAAGGTCCCTAAAGCGGCTTTCAGACTACGCTATAATATAATAGCATATAGTATATAGCTCACAGGACAACAATATCGCGCACCATACATTGTTATGGACACGTTCACACTATAAAATTTATGCGATGCGCTGAGTTCATGTTGTGCTATATCGCGCGCCACCCTCTTCCTCCTCCCTCACCCTCGGCTGTCCCGCAAACGAAACTACAACTAGAGATGATTGATGTTGCAGAAACATCGATGATTACATCGATGTTGGCATCGATAGCTCAACATCGATGTTCGATATTTATTCTACTCAAAACGTCGATATTGGCCATTAACGGTTTTTTTCCAGGTATTTAATAAGTTAGAATTAGATGAATAAAAAATAATCATATTGGTTACGGTTTAGTAATAATGAAATAAAAGAAATGATTAAATAATGTATGTAGTGTAAAACAGTAATTAAAAAAAATTGGAAGAAGTTTACAAATATCTAACATAGTCCAAAATTCTTTTGTCGATTGATTTGATAGAAGAAATAGTAATTTTGACAAAGAAGTACCTTTCAATCTGTTTCTCTGTTGATAAAAGTTAAGCCATCTTTTGAAAATAACCGCTCAGATGGCGTTGATGTAATTATAGTAGTCAAATATTTCACCGTAAGTTTTTATATTTATTTTAGATAAATAGAACCATTAACATTGTTCTAAACATGCATTGAATCTTGTTTACGATCAACCACCGGATTGTTTAAAAAACAACCAACAAAGAAACAGATAACTGTAATGTCACAGTTGTCACTGCCTTTGCTTTGTTATTCTGTGGTAGCGTTGTTGGTTGACACTTGACAAGTTGGATACACCCTAATGACATTTTTTTAGGTTATCGACGCGATCAGGAATTCTGAATTATTATTCTGAACAATAAACTGATGACTACAATAACTTAAATTACTCGTAACGTAATTGTAAACAATCACTTGTGGAATGCTGAACACTGCTAGTGCTGACGACCAGTGACTATTTTAGTGTAATGGCAGCTCTCTCTTTCTCTCTCTCTCGATTTCGGTTCTGGTGAAGTCGAACGGGTTCGGCTCGTCTGGTTCGATACCAAGTACTTTTGTTTCGATACCGAGTAAGTATCGCAAGATTGATTCGATGCTATTAGTACTTGGTATCGAATCAAAAGTATCGATTACCTACTGGTATTTATTAGTATCAGAATGTCCCTATATGCGACGAATTTGCGGTGACGCCAAAATGATTGTTTTTGTCGTAGTTTTTCTCTATTGTAGATGTAGATATAGGATTACAACATGGAACACTTAATAGGGAGTGTGTAAGAAAATATGCTTGCCTGTTACAACAGAAAAGTACAAAAATAATTAATTGAAGGATACAGCGTGGAGAAAAGTAAAACAAGAAGAGAGAGTATGATCTACCCGACCGTATTTTTTTTTTATAGAAGAGAGGGCAAATGAGCATGCGGATTTTCTTAAAGGTCACTAAGTCGTATCAGTCTGGAAAAATCGCCGGTGGTAAACAATTCCTCAGAGAATTTGTACGAGGAAGAAAACTCCTAAAACTAAAACACACAGTCGTGGACCGCCAAGCATCCAGATGGTGAGGATGGTATTGTGAATTTTGACGCGATGTGCGTTCGTGAAATTTGGCGGCTGCAATTAATCCGAACAATTCCTCAGAGCACTCCCCGTGGTAGAACTGATAGAAAATGCAAAGGGATGCAACATCCCTACGCATCACTAGTGTATCGAGTCGATAAGAAAGAACTCGGTCGTCGACGATTCGAACCGCTCTGCACTGGATGCGGTCAAGTAGAAGGAGCTGGCACTGGGGTGCCCCGGCCCAGAGATGAGAACAGTATTCCATGTGAGGCCGAACCTGCGCTTTGTAAAGTTGCAAGGGGTGTGCCCGCATAAAATACTGTCTCGCTCTGCTGAGCACGCCAACCTTTTTAGAGGCCAATTTGGCCGTCCCTTCCAAGTGACTACGAAACTGCACACTATTCAATATGTCGACGGCGAGGATTTCGATGCTAACTGAGGCAGCCAGGGGAGTGCCTTGAAACTGAGGAGATACAACAAAGGGGTTCTTTTTATTGAACTTTGGATTGAACTGGACTAGATTTAGTCGTTTTAGTTGTAACCTTTCCAAGGCCTTCGACTGTGTTCACCATGAGACATTAATCAGGAAGCTACAGTACTATGGTGTCAAGAACACAGCGCTTAAACTTATTATTTCATATTTAAGTAATAGAAAACAGAAGGTTATTATCAATGGTAAAAGTTCTTCCGGGTCACCTGTACTAATGGGTGTTCCTCAGGGCTCGATTCTCGGCCCATTCCTGTTTCTGGTGTATATTAATGACTTACCTCACCTTGTAGGGGATAGTCATGATATAGTATTATTTGCTGATGATACTTCCTTGATTTTTAAACTTAAACGTCAATCATTTAAATGTGACGAAGTGAATAATGCTATATCAAAATTAGTGCATTGGTTTAACGTTAATAATCTGCATTTGAACGGAAATAAAACTAATTGTGTTAAATTTACAACAACGAATGTTAAAAATCTGAATACCAATGTGTTTTTAAATGGGGAGGAATTGAGCCCTGTTGTATCCACTGTTTTTCTTGGCATCACTCTTGACGCAAAGCTCCAGTGGGGCCCCCATATATCCAAATTAGCAAGCAGACTAAGTTCTGTAGCTATGCTGTAAAAAAGATTAGAGGTCTCACTAGTGTCGAGACAGCTAGATTAGTTTATTTTAGTTATTTCCATAGCATAATGTCTTATGGGATTTTGCTATGGGGAAATGCGGCTATTTCAGAAACTATTTTTGTTTTACAGAAGAGGGCCATTAGAGCTATTTACAATCTAAAACCGAGAGTCTCTTAGAGATAAATTTAAAGAAATTAATATATTAACTTTGGCCTCTCAGTATATTTACGAAAATTTAATGTATGTTCACAAAAACAAAGATAGTTTTAGTAAAAAAAGTGATATACATTCTGTAAACACTTGGAACAAACACAAGCTAGTGATGCCAGTTTCTCGACTCCACAGAGTCAGTAATTCATTCTTGGGGCAATGTATACGCTATTACAACAAGGTCCCGGAAAGTGTACAAGTTCTCTCTATTACCAAGTTTAAATGTTTTATTAAGCTGAAACTGTATAAAAAGGGTTATTATAGTATAAATGAATACATGGTTGATAATAACCCCTGGGAATGAGGTGGTCGCTTCCAAGCAGTTTCTAAAATCAATTTTGTAAATAGTTCGTAATCATTTATATTGTAAAATTTATTTTAAAAAAAAGTCCCGCTGGGTTTCTTGCTGGTTCTTCCCAGGACTGTGGGTTTTTTTCGAACCAGTGGTAAAGTAAAAAATGACTTTCAATAAGAATTACACATGTAATGTATATTGAATAAAAAATATTCTATTCTATTCGTCCCCAATCCGAGACTTTGTGCAGCAAAGACTCGACTTCAGACATAAGTTTGTCCCGATTCTCGGTGACGTTTTCCCGAGAAATATTGCCACGGCCTGTATAAGGCATCACCAGTACTGTCGTCAGTGTATCGTGAAAATAGAAGAAAACCATTCTACGGACTACATTTTATAAGACTAATGGTAGTTATATGGTGACTTTCTATCGAGAGAGAGCTAGGGAGCTAGAACTATATTGTTCCATTATGTTTTGTTTAATTTATTTGTACTGAAGATTTAACAATCGAGAGAAATATACTAAATAATAAGACATTTTATTTAAATAAATATTTAATTCACTGAAATAAAGTAATTGAAAAATAAATCAACAGTTTATATGATTTAAAAATATATTAAGAAACATAATTATATTTTAACAAATTACACACTATACAATATGAAAAAAAAATATAAAAATATAATACTGGAACGATGATAATACACCACTATCACACACAATATTAAATATTAAATTAAGCTTCGTGTGATCAGACGTCATTTTAACAAACGCAGACTAGATTAAATAAATTTATAGTCGTGTTTTCATAATATATGTACAGTAAAATACTAAGGTTCACCTATTTATAGACTACAGACCAGAGCTTTTATATAAGGCGTCAATAGCATTTCAAAAAAGGCCCTCTGCAATCGTCCTGATGTGCTATGGGAGATATTATTGCATTGTGTATGTGATTAAAAATTTACAAAGGCAGTGTGATTTCAGCTAAGTTTAGGTTGTTCAAATTGTCGAAATATTAAACATTATCTGCCTATTACAAAGCTACAAATATAAAGTGCCACATACCTAATTTTCTGAAGGGCTTATGAAGTATAAAACACACTTGACTTTCTTAAATTGTTCTAGAGTTACAAATTTGACTATAATATTCATACGTACACTTTAGCCTTTACTGAAGCCAGTTTGTAAAAAAAGACTACAAACTACGTAATAACTTTTGATATAATGCGAAAAACCAAAAATTTCTGTCAAAAAGCAAAAACTGCTTAAACTTTTGTAGGGACGTAAAGATACCGATATATCATGATCGCCGATTATCAACCGATATTCAAACGAACGACGACGCACTATGCCGTTCCGTCACAGGTAACAGAGTCACGCGTGCTAGCGACGTTGCCGTGTTTACTAAACGTTGTATTATTTCGCGAGACCATCCGAGATTACGAAATATGAAAACGCTTGTACAAAGGGGCTTGTCTTTTTTGGATAATAATAATAATCTCAGTAGTCTCAGTACATTCTACTGATGGCCTTATAACAGGCTGTCTGTAAAAATTTTAATAAACGTTGTTTTCTAAACAAAAATCTGTCAAAAGTGAACTCCAATTATTAGTAGTAGTTCATAATTAATAAAATTATGAATTTTGATTCTATACTCTTTTTTATCCTTTCGAGGTTAGAATTTTGATAAAAATTAAATATCAAATACTTTCAATAACAATTAAAATTATGATTGCCAGTTTTATGCGTAATAGAGACAAGAACAAACACCTCAAAAAGATATTACCCTGGCAGTAGAATAAATAGGTCCATATCAGTTTTTGTTTCCCCAACTATTTACTATAATAATCGGTATCGTATGAGCAAAATTATGTATCGTTACATCCCTATTTATTTAAATAAATTATGAAGAATAGACACATTAAAAAAATTATAAATGGTTCATATCACAAATTATAAACGAATAAGCACCAGAATTTTATGTAAATCTATTAAATTAAATAACACAATATGTTAACATGTTATGTAAATCTTAATATAACCAAAAATGGATTTCACAAAATAAGACTTATAGAAAAAATATTCGTATAATAATCATAATATTTTATCTGCCTAGACAATATTATTTTAAATATAATTCATGATCCTTTAAAACAAAAAATATTATTTGTGTAAAAAAGAATTCGTCATAAAAGTGGCTGGTAAAAAATAAAAAAAAAACCTTTATAGTCCATACTACAATAGTTTTTGTCATTGGTTTTACTTTTGAAATAATTTATTGCAAACATTTTACAATATGTCATGTCGTAATTTGTAAAGGGTTCTTACTATCATACTCATATTGCAATTGGTCTCCGTGGTAACAGTTTACTTTAAATATTATCACAAAAATGTTCTAGAATGTATCGGTTTTAGCATGAACACAAAAAAAAGTCCTCTCATATATTATTATATTGTCATTGAGATTAAAACTTTCGTGCGGCCATTGTGTACTGAGTGTTATTTTAAGTTCCAGTCGTCAATTTCATCAGGGTGTAACACGCACGAGTATAATTATAATCGTCATTGTTTAATTACACAAATATGTTTCTTTTAACACTGTTTGCCGTATTACTTATCACTGACCATAAATTCTGTAAATACTACCAATAATGCGGTAAAACCAAGTTAGAATTCACTTTGTTTTGCACATTATCTCAAAATATCTCCCATTATAGAATTAATATGTGAATCCTATTCTACATCTTATAATAAATACATTTACCAAAAAAGGCAAACGTAAGCCAATCTATTAATAATTCTATAACAACTAAAAAGACACTGCTCGAGTATATTACAGAAAATACATTCAAAAGAAGTAATCATTTCACTCATGCTTTTGCATCTAATTGCTCATATGGTGTTATTTCTCATACATAATGCTTCGCTTTTTATACATTTTGTAATCAAACCTGATCTACATTAACAAATTATTTGCACAAAATAAAATTGGGAATGGTTTACGCGTAGAGAAATTTTGTTACTAGGCGGTCCTGTTGAACACTTGAAATGTATCCGAGCGTAACAACCTGCAAAGATATAATTCAGTAAGAAATTATAGTTTTAGTGCTATATTATAAAAAAAATATTAATTAAAATTAATACAGTAATCGATCCATCTATTCATTAGAGTCTACAAAAGTCATTTCCTGATCATAGGCCTCTCCCATAGATTGTCGCAAATATTTAATGATATCTTTTGGCTATACTCTGGAATTTAAAAGTATTTAGTAAAAGTAGGCCATAGCTGCCTCGCTTGGTATAGGCATAGGTATAGGTATAGGCATTTCGGCAACCACAGATATCAAGAAGATATTGCTACCCCAAATCTAAAACAGGAGTCCTGTTACTGAGATACGCTGTCTCGTATCTCGTATCTAGCGCGTGTACTTACGCACGGGGCTCAAGTGTTGAGCGAGGGCAGCCAGGCGGCGAGGCCGGAGCGCGGCGGCAGCGTATCTCGTATCTCGTACCTCGCGCGTGTACTTACGCACGGGGCTCAAGTGTTGAGCGAGGGCAGCCAGGCGGCGAGGCCGGAGCGCGGCGGCAGCGTATCTCGTGTCTCGTACCTCGCGCGTGTACTTACGCACGGGGCTCAAGTGTTGAGCGAGGGCAGCCAGGCGGCGAGGCCGGAGCGCGGCGGCAGCGTATCTCGTGTCTCGTACCTCGCGCGTGTACTTACGCACGGGGCTCAAGTGTTGAGCGAGGGCAGCCAGGCGGCGAGGCCGGAGCGCGGCGGCAGCGAGGCCTCCTCGTGCGCAGCAGCGCATCTCGTGTCTCGTACCTTGCGCGTGTACTTACGCACGGGGCTCAAGTGTTGAGCGAGGGCAGCCAGGCGGCGAGGCCGGAGCGCGGCGGCAGCGTATC
Source organism: Parnassius mnemosyne (assembly GCA_963668995.1). NCBI lineage: Eukaryota > Metazoa > Arthropoda > Insecta > Lepidoptera > Papilionidae > Parnassius > Parnassius mnemosyne. The sequence goes on along the minus strand of CAVLGL010000148.1, from coordinate 35,516,855 downwards.
TCGTGTCTCGTACCTCGCGCGTGTACTTACGCACGGGGCTCAAGTGTTGAGCGAGGGCAGCCAGGCGGCGAGGCCGGAGCGCGGCGGCAGCGTATCTCGTGTCTCGTACCTCGCGCGTGTACTTACGCACGGGGCTCAAGTGTTGAGCGAGGGCAGCCAGGCGGCGAGGCCGGAGCGCGGCGGCAGCGCGGCGCGCAGCGAGGCCTCCTCGTGCGCAGCAGCGTATCTCGTATCTCGTACCTCGCGCGTGTACTTACGCACGGGGCTCAAGTGTTGAGCGAGGGCAGCCAGGCGGCGAGGCCGGAGCGCGGCGGCAGCGTATCCCGTATCTCGTATCTCGTATCTCGTACCTCGCGCGTGTACTTACGCACGGGGCTCAAGTGTTGAGCGAGGGCAGCCAGGCGGCGAGGCCGGAGCGCGGCGGCAGCGAGGCCTCCTCGTGCGCAGCAGCGTATCTCGTATCTCGTACCTCGCGCGTGTACTTACGCACGGGGCTCAAGTGTTGAGCGAGGGCAGCCAGGCGGCGAGGCCGGAGCGCGGCGGCAGCGCGGCGCGCAGCGAGGCCTCCTCGTGCGCAGCAGCGCATCTCGTGTCTCGTACCTTGCGCGTGTACTTACGCACGGGGCTCAAGTGTTGAGCGAGGGCAGCCAGGCGGCGAGGCCGGAGCGCGGCGGCAGCGTATCTCGTGTCTCGTACCTCGCGCGTGTACTTACGCACGGGGCTCAAGTGTTGAGCGAGGGCAGCCAGGCGGCGAGGCCGGAGCGCGGCGGCAGCGTATCTCGTGTCTCGTACCTCGCGCGTGTACTTACGCACGGGGCTCAAGTGTTGAGCGAGGGCAGCCAGGCGGCGAGGCCGGAGCGCGGCGGCAGCGCGGCGCGCAGCGAGGCCTCCTCGTGCGCAGCAGCGTATCTCGTATCTCGTACCTCGCGCGTGTACTTACGCACGGGGCTCAAGTGTTGAGCGAGGGCAGCCAGGCGGCGAGGCCGGAGCGCGGCGGCAGCGTATCCCGTATCTCGTATCTCGTATCTCGTACCTCGCGCGTGTACTTACGCACGGGGCTCAAGTGTTGAGCGAGGGCAGCCAGGCGGCGAGGCCGGAGCGCGGCGGCAGCGAGGCCTCCTCGTGCGCAGCAGCGTATCTCGTATCTCGTACCTCGCGCGTGTACTTACGCACGGGGCTCAAGTGTTGAGCGAGGGCAGCCAGGCGGCGAGGCCGGAGCGCGGCGGCAGCGCGGCGCGCAGCGAGGCCTCCTCGTGCGCAGCAGCGTATCTCGTATCTCGTACCTCGCGCGTGTACTTACGCACGGGGCTCAAGTGTTGAGCGAGGGCAGCCAGGCGGCGAGGCCGGAGCGCGGCGGCAGCGCGGCGCGCAGCGAGGCCTCCTCGTGCGCAGCAGCGTATCTCGTATCTCGTACCTCGCGCGTGTACTTACGCACGGGGCTCAAGTGTTGAGCGAGGGCAGCCAGGCGGCGAGGCCGGAGCGCGGCGGCAGCGCGGCGCGCAGCGAGGCCTCCTCGTGCGCAGCAGCGTATCTCGTATCTCGTACCTCGCGCGTGTACTTACGCACGGGGCTCAAGTGTTGAGCGAGGGCAGCCAGGCGGCGAGGCCGGAGCGCGGCGGCAGCGTATCTCGTGTCTCGTAGCTCGCGCGTGTACTTACGCACGGGGCTCAAGTGTTGAGCGAGGGCAGCCAGGCGGCGAGGCCGGAGCGCGGCGGCAGCGCGGCGCGCAGCGAGGCCTCCTCGTGCGCAGCAGCGTATCTCGTATCTCGTACCTCGCGCGTGTACTTACGCACGGGGCTCAAGTGTTGAGCGAGGGCAGCCAGGCGGCGAGGCCGGAGCGCGGCGGCAGCGCGGCGCGCAGCGAGGCCTCCTCGTGCGCAGCAGCGTATCTCGTATCTCGTACCTCGCGCGTGTACTTACGCACGGGGCTCAAGTGTTGAGCGAGGGCAGCCAGGCGGCGAGGCCGGAGCGCGGCGGCAGCGCGGCGCGCAGCGAGGCCTCCTCGTGCGCAGCAGCGTATCTCGTATCTCGTACCTCGCGCGTGTACTTACGCACGGGGCTCAAGTGTTGAGCGAGGGCAGCCAGGCGGCGAGGCCGGAGCGCGGCGGCAGCGAGGCCTCCTCGTGCGCAGCAGCGTATCTCGTATCTCGTACCTCGCGCGTGTACTTACGCACGGGGCTCAAGTGTTGAGCGAGGGCAGCCAGGCGGCGAGGCCGGAGCGCGGCGGCAGCGTATCTCGTGTCTCGTACCTCGCGCGTGTACTTACGCACGGGGCTCAAGTGTTGAGCGAGGGCAGCCAGGCGGCGAGGCCGGAGCGCGGCGGCAGCGCGGCGCGCAGCGAGGCCTCCTCGTGCGCAGCAGCGTATCTCGTGTCTCGTACCTCGCGCGTGTACTTACGCACGGGGCTCAAGTGTTGAGCGAGGGCAGCCAGGCGGCGAGGCCGGAGCGCGGCGGCAGCGTATCTCGTGTCTCGTACCTCGCGCGTGTACTTACGCACGGGGCTCAAGTGTTGAGCGAGGGCAGCCAGGCGGCGAGGCCGGAGCGCGGCGGCAGCGTATCTCGTGTCTCGTACCTCGCGCGTGTATTTACGCACGGGGCTCAAGTGTTGAGCGAGGGCAGCCAGGCGGCGAGGCCGGAGCGCGGCGGCAGCGCGGCGCGCAGCGAGGCCTCCTCGTGCGCAGCAGCGTATCTCGTATCTCGTACCTCGCGCGTGTACTTACGCACGGGGCTCAAGTGTTGAGCGAGGGCAGCCAGGCGGCGAGGCCGGAGCGCGGCGGCAGCGCGGCGCGCAGCGAGGCCTCCTCGTGCGCAGCAGCGTATCTCGTATCTCGTACCTCGCGCGTGTACTTACGCACGGGGCTCAAGTGTTGAGCGAGGGCAGCCAGGCGGCGAGGCCGGAGCGCGGCGGCAGCGAGGCCTCCTCGTGCGCAGCAGCGTATCTCGTATCTCGTACCTCGCGCGTGTACTTACGCACGGGGCTCAAGTGTTGAGCGAGGGCAGCCAGGCGGCGAGGCCGGAGCGCGGCGGCAGCGTATCCCGTATCTCGTATCTCGTACCTCGCGCGTGTACTTACGCACGGGGCTCAAGTGTTGAGCGAGGGCAGCCAGGCGGCGAGGCCGGAGCGCGGCGGCAGCGAGGCCTCCTCGTGCGCAGCAGCGTATCTCGTATCTCGTACCTCGCGCGTGTACTTACGCACGGGGCTCAAGTGTTGAGCGAGGGCAGCCAGGCGGCGAGGCCGGAGCGCGGCGGCAGCGTATCTCGTGTCTCGTACCTCGCGCGTGTACTTACGCACGGGGCTCAAGTGTTGAGCGAGGGCAGCCAGGCGGCGAGGCCGGAGCGCGGCGGCAGCGCGGCGCGCAGCGAGGCCTCCTCGTGCGCAGCAGCGTATCTCGTATCTCGTACCTCGCGCGTGTACTTACGCACGGGGCTCAAGTGTTGAGCGAGGGCAGCCAGGCGGCGAGGCCGGAGCGCGGCGGCAGCGAGGCCTCCTCGTGCGCAGCAGCGTATCTCGTATCTCGTACCTCGCGCGTGTACTTACGCACGGGGCTCAAGTGTTGAGCGAGGGCAGCCAGGCGGCGAGGCCGGAGCGCGGCGGCAGCGCGGCGCGCAGCGAGGCCTCCTCGTGCGCAGCAGCGTATCTCGTATCTCGTACCTCGCGCGTGTACTTACGCACGGGGCTCAAGTGTTGAGCGAGGGCAGCCAGGCGGCGAGGCCGGAGCGCGGCGGCAGCGCGGCGCGCAGCGAGGCCTCCTCGTGCGCAGCAGCGTATCTCGTATCTCGTACCTCGCGCGTGTACTTACGCACGGGGCTCAAGTGTTGAGCGAGGGCAGCCAGGCGGCGAGGCCGGAGCGCGGCGGCAGCGTATCTCGTGTCTCGTAGCTCGCGCGTGTACTTACGCACGGGGCTCAAGTGTTGAGCGAGGGCAGCCAGGCGGCGAGGCCGGAGCGCGGCGGCAGCGCGGCGCGCAGCGAGGCCTCCTCGTGCGCAGCAGCGTATCTCGTATCTCGTACCTCGCGCGTGTACTTACGCACGGGGCTCAAGTGTTGAGCGAGGGCAGCCAGGCGGCGAGGCCGGAGCGCGGCGGCAGCGCGGCGCGCAGCGAGGCCTCCTCGTGCGCAGCAGCGTATCTCGTATCTCGTACCTCGCGCGTGTACTTACGCACGGGGCTCAAGTGTTGAGCGAGGGCAGCCAGGCGGCGAGGCCGGAGCGCGGCGGCAGCGCGGCGCGCAGCGAGGCCTCCTCGTGCGCAGCAGCGTATCTCGTATCTCGTACCTCGCGCGTGTACTTACGCACGGGGCTCAAGTGTTGAGCGAGGGCAGCCAGGCGGCGAGGCCGGAGCGCGGCGGCAGCGAGGCCTCCTCGTGCGCAGCAGCGTATCTCGTATCTCGTACCTCGCGCGTGTACTTACGCACGGGGCTCAAGTGTTGAGCGAGGGCAGCCAGGCGGCGAGGCCGGAGCGCGGCGGCAGCGTATCTCGTGTCTCGTACCTCGCGCGTGTACTTACGCACGGGGCTCAAGTGTTGAGCGAGGGCAGCCAGGCGGCGAGGCCGGAGCGCGGCGGCAGCGCGGCGCGCAGCGAGGCCTCCTCGTGCGCAGCAGCGTATCTCGTGTCTCGTACCTCGCGCGTGTACTTACGCACGGGGCTCAAGTGTTGAGCGAGGGCAGCCAGGCGGCGAGGCCGGAGCGCGGCGGCAGCGTATCTCGTGTCTCGTACCTCGCGCGTGTACTTACGCACGGGGCTCAAGTGTTGAGCGAGGGCAGCCAGGCGGCGAGGCCGGAGCGCGGCGGCAGCGTATCTCGTGTCTCGTACCTCGCGCGTGTATTTACGCACGGGGCTCAAGTGTTGAGCGAGGGCAGCCAGGCGGCGAGGCCGGAGCGCGGCGGCAGCGCGGCGCGCAGCGAGGCCTCCTCGTGCGCAGCAGCGTATCTCGTATCTCGTACCTCGCGCGTGTACTTACGCACGGGGCTCAAGTGTTGAGCGAGGGCAGCCAGGCGGCGAGGCCGGAGCGCGGCGGCAGCGAGGCCTCCTCGTGCGCAGCAGCGTATCTCGTATCTCGTACCTCGCGCGTGTACTTACGCACGGGGCTCAAGTGTTGAGCGAGGGCAGCCAGGCGGCGAGGCCGGAGCGCGGCGGCAGCGTATCCCGTATCTCGTATCTCGTACCTCGCGCGTGTACTTACGCACGGGGCTCAAGTGTTGAGCGAGGGCAGCCAGGCGGCGAGGCCGGAGCGCGGCGGCAGCGAGGCCTCCTCGTGCGCAGCAGCGTATCTCGTATCTCGTACCTCGCGCGTGTACTTACGCACGGGGCTCAAGTGTTGAGCGAGGGCAGCCAGGCGGCGAGGCCGGAGCGCGGCGGCAGCGTATCTCGTGTCTCGTACCTCGCGCGTGTACTTACGCACGGGGCTCAAGTGTTGAGCGAGGGCAGCCAGGCGGCGAGGCCGGAGCGCGGCGGCAGCGCGGCGCGCAGCGAGGCCTCCTCGTGCGCAGCAGCGTATCTCGTATCTCGTACCTCGCGCGTGTACTTACGCACGGGGCTCAAGTGTTGAGCGAGGGCAGCCAGGCGGCGAGGCCGGAGCGCGGCGGCAGCGCGGCGCGCAGCGAGGCCTCCTCGTGCGCAGCAGCGTATCTCGTATCTCGTACCTCGCGCGTGTACTTACGCACGGGGCTCAAGTGTTGAGCGAGGGCAGCCAGGCGGCGAGGCCGGAGCGCGGCGGCAGCGCGGCGCGCAGCGAGGCCTCCTCGTGCGCAGCAGCGTATCTCGTATCTCGTACCTCGCGCGTGTACTTACGCACGGGGCTCAAGTGTTGAGCGAGGGCAGCCAGGCGGCGAGGCCGGAGCGCGGCGGCAGCGCGGCGCGCAGCGAGGCCTCCTCGTGCGCAGCAGCGTATCTCGTATCTCGTACCTCGCGCGTGTACTTACGCACGGGGCTCAAGTGTTGAGCGAGGGCAGCCAGGCGGCGAGGCCGGAGCGCGACGGCAGCGTATCTCGTATCTCGTATCTCGTACCTCGCGCGTGTACTTACGCACGGGGCTCAAGTGTTGAGCGAGGGCAGCCAGGCGGCGAGGCCGGAGCGCGGCGGCAGCGAGGCCTCCTCGTGCGCAGCAGCGTATCTCGTACCTCGCGCGTGTACTTACGCACGGGGCTCAAGTGTTGAGCGAGGGCAGCCAGGCGGCGAGGCCGGAGCGCGGCGGCAGCGTATCTCGTGTCTCGTACCTCGCGCGTGTACTTACGCATGGGGCTCAAGTGTTGAGCGAGGGCAGCCAGGCGGCGAGGCCGGAGCGCGGCGGCAGCGCGGCGCGCAGCGAGGCCTCCTCGTGCGCAGCAGCGTATCTCGTAACTCGTACCTCGCGCGTGTACTTACGCACGGGGCTCAAGTGTTGAGCGAGGGCAGCCAGGCGGCGAGCCGGAGCGCGGCGGCAGCGTATCTCGTGTCTCGTACCTCGCGCGTGTACTTACGCACGGGGCTCAAGTGTTGAGCGAGGGCAGCCAGGCGGCGAGGCCGGAGCGCGGCGGCAGCGCGGCGCGCAGCGAGGCCTCCTCGTGCGCAGCAGCGTATCTCGTATCTCGTACCTCGCGCGTGTACTTACGCACGGGGCTCAAGTGTTGAGCGAGGGCAGCCAGGCGGCGAGGCCGGAGCGCGGCGGCAGCGAGGCCTCCTCGTGCGCAGCAGCGTATCTCGTATCTCGTACCTCGCGCGTGTACTTACGCACGGGGCTCAAGTGTTGAGCGAGGGCAGCCAGGCGGCGAGGCCGGAGCGCGGCGGCAGCGTATCTCGTGTCTCGTACCTCGCGCGTGTACTTACGCACGGGGCTCAAGTGTTGAGCGAGGGCAGCCAGGCGGCGAGGCCAGAGCGCGGCGGCAGCGCGGCGCGCAGCGAGGCCTCCTCGTGCGCAGCAGCGTATCTCGTATCTCGTACCTCGCGCGTGTACTTACGCACGGGGCTCAAGTGTTGAGCGAGGGCAGCCAGGCGGCGAGGCCGGAGCGCGGCGGCAGCGCGGCGCGCAGCGAGGCCTCCTCGTGCGCAGCAGCGTAACTCGTATCTCGTACCTCGCGCGTGTACTTACGCACGGGGCTCAAGTGTTGAGCGAGGGCAGCCAGGCGGCGAGGCCGGAGCGCGGCGGCAGCGCGGCGCGCAGCGAGGCCTCCTCGTGCGCAGCAGCGTATCTCGTATCTCGTACCTCGCGCGTGTACTTACGCACGGGGCTCAAGTGTTGAGCGAGGGCAGCCAGGCGGCGAGGCCGGAGCGCGGCGGCAGCGCGGCGCGCAGCGAGGCCTCCTCGTGCGCAGCAGCGTATCTCGTATCTCGTACCTCGCGCGTGTACTTACGCACGGGGCTCAAGTGTTCAGCGAGGGCAGCCAGGCGGCGAGGCCGGAGCGCGGCGGCAGCGTATCTCGTGTCTCGTACCTCGCGCGTGTACTTACACACGGGGCTCAAGTGTTGAGCGAGGGCAGCCAGGCGGCGAGGCCGGAGCGCGGCGGCAGCGCGGCGCGCAGCGAGGCCTCCTCGTGCGCAGCAGCGTATCTCGTATCTCGTACCTCGCGCGTGTACTTACGCACGGGGCTCAAGTGTTGAGCGAGGGCAGCCAGGCGGCGAGGCCGGAGCGCGGCGGCAGCGCGGCGCGCAGCGAGGCCTCCTCGTGCGCAGCAGCGTATCTCGTATCTCGTACCTCGCGCGTGTACTTACGCACGGGGCTCAAGTGTTGAGCGAGGGCAGCCAGGCGGCGAGGCCGGAGCGCGGCGGCAGCGTATCTCGTGTCTCGTACCTCGCGCGTGTACTTACGCACGGGGCTCAAGTGTTGAGCGAGGGCAGCCAGGCGGCGAGGCCGGAGCGCGGCGGCAGCGCGGCGCGCAGCGAGGCCTCCTCGTGCGCAGCAGCGTATCTCGTATCTCGTACCTCGCGCGTGTACTTACGCACGGGGCTCAAGTGTTGAGCGAGGGCAGCCAGGCGGCGAGGCCGGAGCGCGGCGGCAGCGCGGCGCGCAGCGAGGCCTCCTCGTGCGCAGCAGCGTATCTCGTATCTCGTACCTCGCGCGTGTACTTACGCACGGGGCTCAAGTGTTGAGCGAGGGCAGCCAGGCGGCGAGGCCGGAGCGCGGCGGCAGCGCGGCGCGCAGCGAGGCCTCCTCGTGCGCAGCAGCGTATCTCGTATCTCGTACCTCGCGCGTGTACTTACGCACGGGGCTCAAGTGTTGAGCGAGGGCAGCCAGGCGGCGAGGCCGGAGCGCGGCGGCAGCGCGGCGCGCAGCGAGGCCTCCTCGTGCGCAGCAGCGTATCTCGTATCTCGTACCTCGCGCGTGTACTTACGCACGGGGCTCAAGTGTTGAGCGAGGGCAGCCAGGCGGCGAGGCCGGAGCGCGGCGGCAGCGCGGCGCGCAGCGAGGCCTCCTCGTGCGCAGCAGCGTATCTCGTATCTCGTACCTCGCGCGTGTACTTACGCACGGGGCTCAAGTGTTCAGCGAGGGCAGCCAGGCGGCGAGGCCGGAGCGCGGCGGCAGCGTATCTCGTGTCTCGTACCTCGCGCGTGTACTTACACACGGGGCTCAAGTGTTGAGCGAGGGCAGCCAGGCGGCGAGGCCGGAGCGCGGCGGCAGCGCGGCGCGCAGCGAGGCCTCCTCGTGCGCAGCAGCGTATCTCGTATCTCGTACCTCGCGCGTGTACTTACGCACGGGGCTCAAGTGTTGAGCGAGGGCAGCCAGGCGGCGAGGCCGGAGCGCGGCGGCAGCGCGGCGCGCAGCGAGGCCTCCTCGTGCGCAGCAGCGTATCTCGTATCTCGTACCTCGCGCGTGTACTTACGCACGGGGCTCAAGTGTTGAGCGAGGGCAGCCAGGCGGCGAGGCCGGAGCGCGGCGGCAGCGTATCTCGTGTCTCGTACCTCGCGCGTGTACTTACGCACGGGGCTCAAGTGTTGAGCGAGGGCAGCCAGGCGGCGAGGCCGGAGCGCGGCGGCAGCGCGGCGCGCAGCGAGGCCTCCTCGTGCGCAGCAGCGTATCTCGTATCTCGTACCTCGCGCGTGTACTTACGCACGGGGCTCAAGTGTTGAGCGAGGGCAGCCAGGCGGCGAGGCCGGAGCGCGGCGGCAGCGCGGCGCGCAGCGAGGCCTCCTCGTGCGCAGCAGCGTATCTCGTATCTCGTACCTCGCGCGTGTACTTACGCACGGGGCTCAAGTGTTGAGCGAGGGCAGCCAGGCGGCGAGGCCGGAGCGCGGCGGCAGCGAGGCCTCCTCGTGCGCAGCAGCGTATCTCGTATCTCGTACCTCGCGCGTGTACTTACGCACGGGGCTCAAGTGTTGAGCGAGGGCAGCCAGGCGGCGAGGCCGGAGCGCGGCGGCAGCGCGGCGCGCAGCGAGGCCTCCTCGTGCGCAGCAGCGTATCTCGTATCTCGTACCTCGCGCGTGTACTTACGCACGGGGCTCAAGTGTTGAGCGAGGGCAGCCAGGCGGCGAGGCCGGAGCGCGGCGGCAGCGAGGCCTCCTCGTGCGCAGCAGCGTATCTCGTATCTCGTACCTCGCGCGTGTACTTACGCACGGGGCTCAAGTGTTGAGCGAGGGCAGCCAGGCGGCGAGGCCGGAGCGCGGCGGCAGCGAGGCCTCCTCGTGCGCAGCAGCGTATCTCGTATCTCGTACCTCGCGCGTGTACTTACGCACGGGGCTCAAGTGTTGAGCGAGGGCAGCCAGGCAGCGAGGCCGGAGCGCGGCGGCAGCGCGGCGCGAAGCGAGGCCTCCTCGTGCGCGGACAGGCGCAGCAGCACGGCGAGCGCGCGCGTCAGCTGCCGCGCCTCCAGCTCGCGCGCCGTCAGGAACCGCAGCACCACGTGCTTCAGGTACCTGCCATGTACGAACCACGAATTAAGACAGTCATGTAAATAAAGGTACGTTCAGGCTGAAGCAAATCCTACGTGAAATCCATTACTGAGCATAAGTCTCCCCAAAGAATGCCACAAAGCACAATTCTAAGCCACCTGTATCCATCGACTTCTTGCATGTCTTACCAGGTCGTCACTCCATCTAATGGCTGCCTTACACTTTCCCTACCAGTACGAGGCTGCCACTCGAGAACCTTTCTTCCTTATCGATTGTCGGTTCTCCGAGCTATAATGACCGGCCCATTGCCACAAGTGGTAATATCGGTTACTCTAGTTCTACTGCAGATATCCTCATTTTTAAGTCTATCACGCAGATACCCCATAGCTCGCGTTTTAATGAATAAATTTTCATGTAATAATAATTTAAACTTGACATTCAATAATTTAATTAAAAAAATATTTGACTAGAGATAGGTATTACCTATCTAAATATAATTTAAAACAGATAGCAAATGTGCTATCTTATTGTTTATATATTAACTCAGCCAAGAACTAGGCTACACAAACATCTGCTTCTTTTGAGTAGTATAATAACTTAATATGTAATTTGGAATCAGTTCCAAGTAATTTAAATTAGAAAATGAGACAATAGAGGTAATCTCTAGCAGTTATAATAATTTAGAATGTAGCTTACAAATCTTTAATTGTATGACTCCACAGACTGATAATGAAAATTGTTTACACCTGGTGCATCAAAATATACAAGGCATGATAGGCAAAGAGCTAGAAATTGAGTTGTTCGTAAAAAGCAACAATATTCATATTTTATGTGTTACTGAACATTAGTTAAAAGCTTATAACTTAAAGTTTAACTTCAGTAATCACCAGGTGGCCAGTTCTTTCAATAGAGAAACGGTTTTAAGAGGTGACTCCTTAGTATTACCTAGTAAATTATTATCATGTAAAGAACGTAAAGATAGCCCCACTGTAGAGCGAACTGTAGAAATGGCATGTGTTGAGTTTGACCACCTCATTGTTGAGAGCGTCTACAGACCCCCATGTTCTATATACGATACTTTTGAAAAAACTATGGAGGAAGTTTTTGCTAAGCTTAATAAACAGAATAAATCTGTTGTAATATGTGGAGACTTTAATATCAATCTCCTAGAAGCTACCTCCATCAATATTAAATTTAGATCATTGTTTAAATCATATGGTCTTTTTAATTTATTTTTAGAGCCAACGCGTATTGCTCAATCTAGTGCAACATGTATAGATAACATTTTTACAAATGTGAAGACGTTGCATAAATGTATAATTCAAAAATTAAGCTCTGATCACTGTGGACAAATAGTTTCGTTACCCTATGTTCACAAAAAACAATCAAATGAGAAAATTGTGTTTGTTCCAGTAAATGCAAGTCGCTTGGAGAAATTTAGAAGTAACATAGTGAAAAAACTTCTATCACTTTCATACCAAAATGATCCAAATTTTTTGTATGGAACATTATTTAAGTTTATTTGCAATTAATTTAATAATACTTTTACTTCTAAAACATTCTCCTTGAATAGTCGGAAGTCATTCAATGAATGGGCGACAGTAGGAGTTGATAAGAGCAGACATAGGTTATATGATCTTTACCATGAAATGTCATGTAATCATAGCGTCGAATATGTAAAAAATATTCAAAAATATTTAAAAGCACACGCTCCACAGCCAAGTCTTTGCATTTCAGCAACAAAATTAAGACGGCTTCTAATAAAATTAAAATGAAATGGAGTATAATTAATAGCGAAACTGGTAAGATCAACTCTCGCAATTCAAACTACCAGTTAAGTGTTAACAACAAATTAACTGAATCAGATCAGGACGTTGCAATGTATTTTGAGAAATATTTTACTGATATTCCGATATTAACCACTAAGACACTGAATTCTTCTCCTGCCGTCGCCGAATCATTACTCATACAAAATGTAAATGCGTGTACAAAGAATTTTAAATTTCATAAACTATCATCAAAAGATATTGTAAAATATTTTAGAACTATTGATGTTAAGAAAACTGTGGATCTGTAGGGGATTTCCGTTAAAGTTATTGCATCTATAATAGATACAATCGCGCCTCATTTAGCTATTATTTTTAATACTAGTATCGAATCTGGTGTGTTTCCTGATTTAATGAAGCATAGTAAAGTAATACCTTTCTTTAATCTGGTAGTACATTAGACCCCGCCAATTTTATACCTATTTCTGTATTACCAACACTTAGTAAAATTTTTGAAAAAATTATTCTTGATCAAATGTTAAATTTCTTTAATATAAATAATTTACTTTATAAAAATCAATTTGGTTTCACAAGGGGTCGCTCGACAACCGATGCCGATGTTTAGGTGATTAAATATATCTTTAATGCATGGGAGAATTCACAGGATGCTTTGGGTATATTCTGTGATCTATCCAAGGCCTTCGATTGTGTTCACCATGAAACATTAATCAGGAAACTTCAACAATACGATGTAAGAAGTGATGCTCTTAAATTAATTATTTCATATTTAAGTAAGAGAACGCAAAAAGTTTTTATTAACAGTATGAGCTCTTCCGGGTCGATGGTACAAATGGGCGTGCCTTAAGGCTCAATTCTCGGCCCCTTTCTGTTTCTTGTATACGTTAATGACTTACCTTACATAGTAGGGGATAACCATGATATAGTATTATTTGCAGATGAAACTTCTTTAATTTTCAAATTAAGTCGACAATTACTAAAATATGACGAAGTAAATAATGCTATATCTAAATTAGTAAATTGGTACAATGTTAATAATTTGCATTTAAATGGCACTAAAACGAAATGTATGACATTAAAGACTCAAATGTGAAACAATTAAATACTAATGTAATTTTAAATGGGGAGAAACTGAGTCTTGTAGATATTACCATTTTTCTTGGAATCACACTAGACGCGAAGCTACAATGGAGCCCCCATATATCAAAAATAGCAAGCAGACTTAGTTCTGCAGCATATGCTGTAAAAAAGATTAGAAGTCTTACCAGTGTTGAAACAGCTAGACTAGTTTACTTTAGCTATTTCCATAGCATAATGTCGTATGATACCATACGACATTATGGGGACACGCAGCTGACACTAAAATTATATTTATTTTACAGAAGAGGGCATAAGAGCAATTTATGATTTAAAGCCTAGAGTCGCTGCGACAAAAATTTAAGGAAATTTATATATTGGCCTCTCAATACATTTATGAAAATAAAATGTACGTACACAAAAATAAAAGTAGTTTTACAAAAATAAGTGATATTCATTCTGTAAATACTAGAAACAGACACAAGCTAGTAGTACCAGTTACTAGACTCCATCGAGTCAGTAATTCATTCTTGGGGCGATGTATACGCTTTTACAACAAAATTCCAGAAAATATACAAAATTTGACCTGCACAAAGTTCAAAAACTTTGTTAAACTAAGTTTGTATAAAAAGGGTTATTATAATATTAAAGAATTTATGGATGATAATACCTCTGGAAATGAGGTGATCGCTACCAAGCGATGTCTAATTTATTGTGTTGTTAATTTGTGTAACTACATGATTGTAATCTGTTATTTTTAAAAAAAAGTCCCGCTGGGTTTCTTGCTGGTTCTTCCCAGGACAGAGGTTTTTTTTCGAACCAGTGGTAATTAAACAAAAGAGTGTGTTACGGCCCAAAGCTGCCCTTGCAAAGGTCGCCTTGGCTAGGGCCCATAGTAGCCTCCTCGACGGGCAGCCAAGGGTTCGGGCCCGAATGGCCTTATGGAAAAATGACCTATCATACTACAAAATAGGGAAAAAGCTAGGAAAGTAAATGGTATGTACCTGGATCCGAATCTAAGACCGCCCCAAGGCTCGTTCAGCCCGTAGGTAGAGTAGATGCATGTTAAGTAGTGTTTAGTGGTGTGTATATGTGGGTGACCTGGCCTAGCTGAGGTGACCTGGCAGCGGCCGGTTTCCATGCTGCCCCACAGTGCTGCATCACTCCAGCAGGCATCCACAATGGACAGTTTCTTTCTTCATTGTCACTATTTCAGTCTATTAACTTTATTGTACATTTAACTAACTTCAACTCGCCTAACTCAACGTTCATCGTAGAATCGAACACGTGATACCCGACACAAGTAACGGACAGTAGTTCAAAGTTCAACATTCAATGTCCCGGATTCATTTATCATCAAATTACAAATAGGGAACTAACGCGATCTCTTCATGAGTCACACGGTTCAGCGTTAAAAACACAACTAAGCTCCTTCGTTCGATATTAAACACCACGCCGCAATAAGAATTCAAAATCGACCTAGCTGACACGTAGACTAGCTACCGAGTCAACACACAAAAGGCTCTTAACGCGACGGTATAATTAAACGATGATTCCCAAACAATCAAACGGGAGACGCCCTCGAAAAGGAATGCGCGGTTCGAATTTTAGACCGTATATCTACTCGGCGCGCGCGAAATTCCACGTCACACGAGCAAGTTAAATATTGCAAAATGCACTTCAACACGCAATCACTATATAATTTGCGCAATTACTTTCAAACGAAATTACTTTAATCAGTCTACAATACAAGCCTCTTGTCACGAACTTAAAACCTAGACAACTAAACCGAGGCTGTTTTCCCGAAACCACAATTACGTAGCGAAGTAACACGCACTAATTCCAAAAATCTAGACCATAAACCGGTCGCGCGAAACTTCTACAGCGGTAACCGAGATACGCTAATTAACTGTACCGCTGCCCGCGAGCCACTGTCGCTCGCCCGACAGCGCCAAACGCTGGAAGGCTGCCTTCCGCTGCCCCCTCCCCGCGACACGCGTGACACCTGGTACCAACGGGCGATTTGCTAAGTCGAACGTGACTGGATGCCGTCTCAAAATGACCATTTTTGGCCTAAACAGAGTGACTTTCAATAAGTATTATTTATAATCTATATTGAATAAAAAAGTTTCTGTTTCTGTTTCCTAATACAGCCAGCAGTGAAGTGCCACGTTTAAGATCCATAAGTCACCCCAGGTAACACGAACTGGTTGTACTATATTGTTTTGAAGTATAACTAACGAGAAGACAATATGTCGTAATCTCCCGAACGCTGTCGAGCCGAATTGAATCCGTCAAATGACTTCTCGGTCGAAGTTGGACTTATCTAGTAGGACTATTTGTCCCAGGTAAACATACTCGTCGACAACTTCGAGCCTAGTGCTCCCAACAACTAACGGCATAGGTCCGACATGGACGTTACATATAACCATTGTTTTGTCCATATTCATCCTAACCTAATTAAACCTATCCGTTGGGAGACACTATTGAGATCATTAGCATAGTGCTTATGTCCTCCATAGTGAGTGATGTACTTTGCTATAGATGTTAATACCGTATTTTTCCAGTCCAGTAGCTTGACAAGTCTTGCAATGCAGCAGTAGAGTTTCGGGGATATAAAGTCACGCTTTCTTACACTCTCTGCAGTTGGATGGGTTTTGTACTCTGGTTCTGTACTCGGATGGCCATTGCAACCCTACTGCACAAACACTTCAGCACTTCGATATACCGACAGTCAACTTGGCACTGCTGAAGGGACTAAAGAATTGCCCAAATTTTGACGTAATCAAAGGATTCCGCCATAAATACTATATAGTCGACAAATCAAAGGTGAGTGATGTACTTTGCTATAAATGTTAATACCGTGTTTTTTTCAGTCCAGTAGCTTGAAAAGTCTTGCAATGCAGCGGTAAAGTTTCGGGGATATACCTAGTCAGGTCATAAGTATTGTCACACAGTAAAAACTTTTCTTTTAGAATGCTGGCCACAAAAAAGTTTATTGAATTCGAATTTCGAATTGTTCATGAAAATAAAACTGTATACTTTTAGAATTTTACTCATTTTTAAATATGGAGTAGACGCTTAAAGAAGACCGTGTTGCAGTTATTGCGTTGCATCGTTGCGGTTACGCGCCAATTCAAATTTTTGACATACTGAAAAATTTGAATATAACCAAAAGATTCGTTTATCGTACCATCAAACGATACAATGAAGACTCTAGTGTAGATGACAGGTCAAGAAGTGGTGGCCCTCGGTCTGTTGGACTTGTCGGAAATCCCAAACGTAAGCAGAAACTGTTGGCCCTTCAGATGGGGTTAAGCAGAACCACAGTGAAAAGGGTGTTAAATGAAGACTTAGGGCTTCGGGCATATCGTAGAAAAACAGGACATCGTTTGAATGCTCGTCTAATGGACTTGAGACTGAAGAGATGCCGCGCTTTGTTGAAGCGGTACGCGGGAAAAAAATATCGGGAAATTCTTTTTTCGGATGAAACATTTTTACCGTAGAAGAGAGCTACAAGAAACAAAATGATAAGGTGTACGCACACAGTAGTGAAGAAGTGAGCAACCGTATTCCGCGTGTCCAACGAGGTCATTTTCCATCCTCACTCATGGTATGGTTGGGAGTTTCTTATTGGGGCTTAACAGAGGTACATTTTTGTGAGAAAGGTGTAAAAACGAATGCAGTTGTGTATCAAAATACAGTCCTGACGAACCTTGTGGAACCTGTTTCTCATACCATGTTCAATAACAGGCACTGGGTATTCCAACAAGATTCGGCGCCAACTCATATAGCGAAGAGCACACAAGACTGGCTGGTGGTGCGTAAAATCGACTTCATCCGGCACGAAGACTGGCCCTCTTCCAGTCCAGATTTGAATCCGTTAGATTACAAGATATGGCAACACTTGGAGGAAAAGGCGTGCTCAAAGCCTCATCCCAATTTGGAGTCACTCAAGACATCTTTGATTAAGGCAGCCGCCGATATTGACATAGACCTCGTTCGTGCTGCGATAGACGACTGGCTGCGCAGATTGAAGGCCTGTATTCAAAATCACGGAGGTCATTTTGAATAAACTTTAGTGTCATAAGAATCTATGTTTTGTTAAGTTCATTTTGGTATATAAATGGTTACATAATGAATAAACTTGTTTCAATTATTTTATATTAAACGTGACAGAATTTATGACCTGACTAGGTAAAGTCACCCTTTCTTACACATCTCTGCAGTTGGACTCTGGTTCTGTACTCGGATTGCCATCGCAGCCCTATTGTACAAACACTTCAGCACTTCGATATACCGACAGTCAACTTGGCACCGCTGAAGGGACTAAAGGATCGCCCAAATTTTGACGGAACCAAAGGTTTTCTCATAGTCCACATACGCAAGACAAAGTGTTAGATTGTAATTTTCGGTCTTATGTACAATTTACCGAAGATTATGTATGTGGTCTATGGAACTAAAGCCTTTTCGCAAACCGGCTTGCTTAGAACGATGGAAGTTGCTGGGTCTGCGTGCGAGACGATTCGTAATGATTCTCGAAAATAGCACGTAGACGCGGCTCAGAAGGGAAATCGGTATGTAGTAAAGAGTGTGCTACACGCTACACGCTGCTACAGGAAGTCTTCTGAAGGACTTCAAGTACTGGTTTTCCACGCGCTTTCAGAAGCTCCGCTGTTATTCCATTCCGCTCGGGGCCTTGCCGTTTAATCACATTTGCTTGTGGCTCCTATGATGACGTGTACAGCTGTTCATAGAACCTCGCAATCTTAATCAAAATCTTAGGTGTCCCGAATACGATGCTACTACATTCAGTCTTCAGATTCGACAGTTGGCTCTTACTGGCAGACAGATCTCTGGCACAAACTTTGGAGCCCTGGTTCCGCTCGATCTTTTCTTCAATGCGAGCTGTATTGAAGATGCGTAAGTCCCGCCGCATGCATTTAAAGATCTCTCTGTTTCAACTGAACAGAGATATTGTATGCTGTCAATTCTGCTGAAGACTGCAGCTTCATTTTCCGTCTTAAAGAGATTTTATATTTTAGGTTTTGCAGAACTTAGCTCCAACCGCATGGACAGTTTCCATTTCCATTCATATCGTCCACTGCATTGCAATCTTCTAGGCACTGAAAACGGTTTCGAGCTGAAAGAGTAGAAAAAGCTCGGAGGACGGAGCATTGACTTAAATAGACGTTACAACGTGACTTTCAATATGCCTCTTATCATTCGGTGATCGCTACCAGTGATTTCTTATATTTACGCTAACTAGTTTTTAAGGATTTTATCGCATATATTAACTTATTTTTATATTCTTTACGTTTCGAGCACTTTATAGCAGGGGAAGACTGAGGTGTTCGACGTCCCAATGTCATAGGTAACCACGGCTACCTTCAGATTAAAATTATTAATTTTTTATCCGATCTATGCAGTATGAACTTACATTACTTGGGTTGAGTTTTAATTTTATTATAGAATCCCAAGCAGATCCAGCCAGCCATTTTCTTTGTTGAAATTAGGATGTTTTTGTTTTCAATAGCCTCGCGAATCATCCTTGGAAGGAATTTGTGTTCACTAGCGAGAATTTGTGGTTTATCAAATCTGATGTTGTGACGGGGGCGATCCTGTACGTATTTCAGACAGACTGCAGACTTCCAAGAGCGTCGATCCTTCACATCAGCTATGTGTTCTTTTACGCTTGATTCGTCAGATTATAATTCTAAATTACTAAAAACACTTAAAAACGACACAACAAATAACATACTTAAATCTTCATCGGTATGTGCCGAGGTCGGTATGTAAACCTGTATGAACTTCAACGAATACCGTTTGGTGATTCTGAGTATAAGGTACTCAACTCTCATCGATACACCCAAGTTTAACAACATTGTTAACGAGAGACTTGTGGATGATAAATCCGACATCTCCTTGGGATGGATGGTCGCGGGATTCGAGGATTAGTGTCCTCTCCCTCCTTCAAACCTCAGATAATCCTATAATATCCCAGCGCAACTTGTCTATCTCTTCTTCCAGCTCCAGGATCTCCTCGTCAGTCCTCAGGGTGCGTGGGTTGAATGTTGCCAGGTCTAGTCGTCTTAAATGGCAACGAAACCACCACCGGAAATTCTTAGCACTCCCTGCTGCGCCTTACCATGGTCACCGCCGTCAGGAATAGCGGGGCCATCGGGAATGGAGGCAGGTTCTTTATATCGTTGTATACGAGGATGTTTGGGGTAGTAACACCACGTCTGTCAAGCGCGTTTGTGTTGTATTTTTATTGCAGTTGTTATCAACGTGTTAATAGTGAATCATTCTTTTATATTTAGCATTCATTTAACACAATAAACTGATTAGAATACATTTTAAACAACATATAATCAATAAACGATGATCGCGTATAGTGATTAAAATTTCGAGCTAAATTATTATATGTAAACGTTTTGGAATTGTCGTAATGATACATATTTACTAAAGAAAATATCTTCACAATTAGTTGGATGTACAATAACATTAGAAATAACGTTTAAAAACAGAAATGTTAACACATTTTTGATCGAATTTCTCACACCTTACACTACATTCCACAAACAAAAATGGCGAAATTTAATTTTAACTTTTTTTTCTAAATATTTTGTTACTATTATACAGATAAAATTCACTTTCACAGATGACAAATTTCATATAGCACCATCTATAATTTTTTACTGTATTAATAACAGCTATGTTTTGCGCTGTACACGTTTAAACCGAAAGATGTCGTTTGGTGACTATAGTCGCCATGGACGGTTGAGTAGTTATACACATATTTTAATATACTATAATAGAATAGAAAAAAATATAATAATTTCTATACCATATAAAATTATAAATAATTCATATTGAAAGCAAAGAAAAGAAAAGTTCTTTATTTGACCACTGATCCGGAAAAAACCTCTTTCCTGGGAAGAACCAGACAGAAACCCAGCGGGATTTTTTCCACAGTAAATTATTTACAACACTTATATAAGAAATGACTGACACTATCGCTTGTCCAGCCCAAGAATAGACGGAGGGTCTGACTTTCTTGGGCTAAAATCAATTTAATAATATTTTAAATGGTAACGGACGTACACTGGACTTAGTATTTTGCAATCTAAACACAGAAGTTCTAAGATGTTCTTCCCCTCTTTTGACAGAGGACAAACATCACCCTCCTTTGTATATTAACATCGCTGATCTATTTGTGACCCCTCCAAAGAGGTCATCACATCACGACACGATTTTAACAAATGTGATTATGTAGCAATTAATAATTTCTTTATGCAAACTAATTGGGATAATACGCTACGGAATAAATCGATAGACAGATAGTAATTTAGAAGAATGTTTTGATCAATTTGTATCTTTAAAAATAAAAAATAAAACATTTGGTATAACTCTGTTTTAATAAAAGTCATACGTGAAAAGAGCAACATACATAATAAATGGAAACACTTTGGGAATCATGTAACTCATGTGGGTGACGATGACTCTGATGATTTTGATGTAGAATTTTAATGTAAATAATTTTAGATATAAGTTATTATCTTTATATTTATATTTATTTTTAATATAACTTGTTACATTCCAAACATTTGTACTTATAGTTTTTTTAATACATAGATACCTAATTAATAATTTATTTTAAATAATTAGTTTTCTTATTTTAATAAATACGTTGTTTTATCTAATTTTTTTTTCATTTTTATCACTAACCCACATAATGACAAAACTGAATACACTATCGATAACGCTTATCGACAACAATAATGCGCATCACTATGCTCGCGCCTAAGGCCCGTGAGTGGGAGAGAGAGTGAAATACTCCGATGATTTATGATCCAAACTGTACGAATAAAATAATTATTAATACTTTTATAAAATGCGATAATCATGATAATCATCAACATCATCATTACAGCCCTTCACAAGTCCAACTCGAAGAACATAGGGTCCCCCAAAGAATGCCACAAAACACGGTTCGGAGCCACTCATAGGGAAGTAAACCGTCTGATAGTTAGGACTAGGGGAAAGGAAACCTTTCTTAGTTATAAATAAAAAAAAAACTTTGTGCAGCCAGATATTGCTTACCGTCTACTAATATCTTGTTCCTCGGCGGAAGTGAGGTCAGACTTACTGCTTTGTAATTCTCGTTGTAAAGTCTTTTTCATATCCGATATTCGATTATCTAAAGTCTTTATTTTCTGAAAATAAATTTTTAATGTTTATTTATTTATTTAACCTTTATTGTAAACACCTTAATAAATAGGGTAACATTAACGCATACCTTATTTTTATCACAGATTTCAGTTTCTAAGTCTTGAATAGTCTTCTTGAGAGAACTTTCACTCTGCAACAAACTATCTATTCGTTTCTTCAGCTGCTCTATTTCCGCTTTTCGAGATTCTTCGTTCTCTTTTATCAACATACAAGTTGCTTGATTCTATAATAGTTTAAATTATATAAATACGTTAACTTATTGAATAAACACACATAGGTGTAAAGTTATTTTTATCGCCATCTATTATATATATAATCGGAACTTTTCATTTATTCTTCTGATGTGAATGTAAGTCAAAGTCGTAGATTGAAAGTGTACCATAATTTAAATAATATGGTTCAAAACTATGCTAATATATAAAACTGCTGAAATATCTCTCGATCACACACGCGCGTTTTTTTTTATTTGCAAGATCATTTTACAATATTTATAGGTAGCAAGGCAAAATTAGCAGATTATCAAAGAATTCAATATATATATACAATAGAATCAGATTAGCAAACATAGTTATAAGAATTTGGATGAATTTAAAAAAATTAACACAAAATAATTTGGATAAGTAAGCCATGGTGAAAATGTTATTTTTTTTTATATAGGATCGGGTGACAAACGAGCTCACAGTCCACCTGATGGTAAGTGGTTACTGTGACCCATAGACATCTACATCTATCCTCAATAAAGACTCAAGATGCAGATGCGTTGTCACCCGTGAGGATTAAGATGGAATGCCTCTTTGCCAGTAAAAAGGGTCTCCGGTTCTCTACACTCACCATACGAAACACAGCAGCGTTATGCTGCTATTTTACGCTGGTTTTCTGTGAGAGCGTGGTCCTTCCCCAGTCGAGCCGACCCATTCGTGCTACAACCATAATATAGCTGCAGCATGGCTCTACCACGTAGTAAACCTTACGTAGTAAACCTTACGTAGTAAACCTTACGTAGTAAAACTTATTACCTCCTTATGTTGGGCAATTAGATTTTCTAGCTCTGTTATCTTGGCCTTTAATTCCGTTGATTCGCTTTCTAAATATCGAACGTTGCATTGGCTCATTTCCATAGTTTGTGACATGTGCGCGTTGCGTAACAACGCTTCGTCCTTTTCACGCCTCTCCCTGGAATTAAAATGTATTAAAGATTAATGTTTCCTTTTTTATACATGCCGATTAATATCTTAAGTGATACATGCCAAATTGTACAAAACGGAACTGTTATTAAATTAGCTCAAAAATCTTCATCTATACAAATAAATAAAATTGAAGTGTCTGTTTGTAATGTCAAAATAACACCTTTTAACTAAATGCATATGAAAAGATATACCGTACTTATAACAAAAACACAATTTTTTATAATCTTTGTTTGTCTGTCTGTCTGTTTGTTTCGGCTAATCTCGGAAACGGCTGGACCGATTTTGACGAGACTTTACTGACTAATAGCTGGTATTATAAGAAGTAACTTAGGCTACTTTTATTTTAGAAAAGGAGTTAGGGTTCCGCGCAAAAAAATTAAAACCTATAAAATTTACGTAACAAATTCCACGCGGGCGAAGTCACGAGGAACTGCTAGTTTTATTATAATATAGGTAGGTAATTACAGGTTTAAAGAAAAATTCACGTTGATTTTATGCATTATTTTTTTTTATTTCCCTTTGCACGAAACATTAATAATTAAAAGGACTCTTGGCATAAAGCACCAATTGTGCATAGCATGCATTTGAGGGACTATATTGGTGTAAAAATTCTTAAGTATCATTCGCGAAAACTTTCTACGAATTTTATATCATTGCTAGTATTTGATTAGTTTATAGCATTTTGCTTGTTCATCCAAAGGTTTACAGAAAGCATTGGTTTTAGCGGTAAGGTTATCCAATTTTTGTGTTTAAAATGTAATAAAAATTAGGTATGTAAAAAAACAAGGATTGTATACGGACTGTTTTGCCTTGTCTTGAGGTTGGCCTTTACCATGAAGCTAATACAAAGGGGAGACGGCATAAGCAACTGTGCACTGTGATTCTAAGTAGGTCCTGACGTCATCATAGTGGGCGTGGCTTTAGTTAGTATACTGTCAGCATTCGTCCTGTGCGCTTATGTGTTGAAAAAATCGCAAATCGGTGTATTTTCGTAGTATTAATAAGAAAAGGATGAAGTGTTGTGTTTTATTGTGTAAAAACTATTCAGATAGACGCTCTGATGTTATGGATGGCATCACATTTCATTTGTAAATATTGTTACACCTAATTTATTAAAATAGTTCTAGAAAAATCTCTTTGCGTCGGCTTTCAAATATAATTAAATATATTCGACACTAGATGGCGACACTTTGTGTCATGTGAACTAAAAATGTAAAGGTAGAGCTCAGTATTGGTAAAATAATCATACGAAGGTGCTGAAATTTGTTTTGCATTCAGACATAAAGAAATTTTAATCGCAAAATATCATTTTTATAGTTTATAATCATTTTGAGAACAGGCCGTATTCTCGTCAAGTAAACCTCATAAAAATGACAAAAAGACAGGGCCCTAATTAGATTTCAATTATTTTTCCCAGTAATCCAACTTTTAATATTAAATGCAGGAAATTGTACTTAGGCTGATTTTTACATATGCAAAGAATCACTTAAATACAATTTAATGTTCTTAGATTGGCATTCAAAAAGTGCATTCGGATGCCTGATTTGGAATAAAATATTTATATTTTAATTGATTTGTAAATAAAATTATATTAATTATAATAATTTGTCTATTATTTGTTCTCCCTCAGAGATATTAAGTAGTATAACCCACATATAAATAATAACCCAGCCGTTTCTGCGTGAAAAAATTACACATACTTAGTGTGGAATAAGCTCAAGGAGACAGAAAGAGCACACAAAATTTCGCCTTTATAATATTAGTGAGATAAGTAGGATATTTAATTCCAAATTAAATATCCTACTTAATATTGAACATAGAATATTTAGTTTCAAAGAGACTTTATTTTATGGATAAAATAAATATTTCTTGGTTGACTTTCACGAAATGATAAACATATTTAAATTGTATTTAAGTGATTCTTTGCATATAGAATGTCACTTAAATATAACTTAAACATTTCATAAAAATCAGCCAAGTACAATTTCCTTCATTTTAATATTGAATGTTGGGTTACTGGGTAAAATAATTGAATTCTAATTGCAGCCCTGTCTTTTTGTTATTTTTTATGAGGTTTACTTGACGATAGATGGCGGCCTGTTCCCAAGATTATTATGAAAACTATGAAAATATTATTTTGGCGATTAAAATTTCTTTGTCTGAATGTATTAGCTGCATGAGATAGACGCTCCGATGCTATGGATGGCGTCACATTTCATTTTTAAGTAATTTTACACCTGATTTATTAAAATAGTTCTAGAAAAATCTCTTTGCGTCGGCTTTCAAATATAATTAAATATATTCCACACTAGATGGCGACACTTTGTGTCCTGTGACCTAAAAATATAAAGGTACGTAGAGCTCAGTAATGATAAAATAATCATACGAAGGTGCTGAAATTTCTTTGCATTCAGACATAAAGAAATTTTAATCGCCAAAGTGTTATTTTTAAAGTTTTTAACATTTTGTGGACATGCCGCCATCTACCGTCAAGGTAGCTAAGCTACATTGCAACATCGATATGGAAAGATTCGAGTAGTTTTACTATTTATCGGTAGATGTAGATAGTGTAGTGGGCGGGGCTTTGCATCCCCTCACCCCGCAAATTGTCACGCGTTGTTACATAGTGAAATTTAATTACAACGTCTCCTCTTTGTATTTGCTTCATGGCCTTTACTGTCGCCATGACAAGGTCATGCTATCCGCTCTCATTAAATTCTGTATATTTTGAAATATATGAGTATTTGTAGTACTTTGACCGTGTAATGGCGATGTAAGAATACCCACTAACCCATATCCATCCATCCCATGTCCCATGTTCCACGATTGTCATAAAAGGTGACAGAGGGAAGCAAACCAGTGGATGGGCAGCATCCTCTTCCTGATAACAACTATAAAGTTAAAAAAATGCGCTTGTTAACCTGCCTGCCAAACGTGGCAACTATGGCAAATGTCCCTCGTATGAGGCAATATATGGGGAGGCCTATATACAGCAGGGCACTTTTGATGGGCTGTAGTGAATGATGAATTGTAGTAGGAAAAAGTGAGTTGTGTACTTTATAGTATTACATGTTTATGTAATAATAATATAATGGGCCGTGTGTTGGCGGCATAAGTGAAACCCCACTTCAATCCGTGGTTATCGTAAGAGTCGCAGTCAGACGTAAAATAAACATAGAGCCGACGGGGATCAGCCTCAAAGAAAGAAAGAGATGCGAGACATGTGGTGCTGCGATCGTCAGCCTTCTAACAGCGGGAGAGGTCATGTCCAGAAGGGGGCTTCTTCTACGAATTGATGAAGAAAAATATATTTTTTTATAGGATTAGGGTGACAAACGAGCACACAGTCCACCTGATTGTAAGTGGTTGCTGTGACCCATAGACATCCACATCTATCCTCAATAAAGAATCAAAATGCAGATGCGTTGTCACTCATGGGGACTACGATGGAATGCCTCTTTTCCAGTAAAAAGAGTCTCCTCTTCTCTACACTCACCATACGAAACATAGCAGTGTTAAGGTGCTATTTTACGTTGGTATTCTGTGAGAGTGTGCTCCTTCCCCGATCGAGCCGACCCATTCATGCTACAACTATACTGCCAATATAGCTGCAGCATGGCCCTACCACGTGAAAATTTTATTATATTATAGATAACTGCGAAGCCTGAGGTTAGCGAACCTGGTTACTATACCGCGGCTCGAAAGCCACCGTGTAGTGGCGGTTTAAGAATATCCCCTACGCAATATCATCCCGTAGGTGTCGTAAGAGATGACAAAGGGAAACTGAAACAGGAGATGGACAACAGCATCTTGCTGAAAACAACTCAAAATAGTTACAAAAAAGCCTAAAGCCAAAGTCGCCTGCCAATCGTGTCAACTATGGCAAAATCCCCTCTATGAGCAATCTATGGGCCTTTACTCAGCTGTGGACTTTTCTGGGCTGTAATGAATGATTGGAAGGAAAGATGGATGGATTAGAAGTCAATCCGGAGACTGGTATAGTTAAAAAAAAAACGAATTGTTGGCCCAGTCTTCCTAGGAAAACTGTATTAAACAAACCTACCAATATCAATCATCGCGTCGTAATACCTACGAATATTAGCGTTGCTACATAAAACTTGTTCACGAGGACTGCTTGTTTGAAAACGTTTAAAAACAAAGTCCTCGATAATTTTAAATAACTCACTTGTCATACTTCTTCTGTATATCAACATAATCATGCTGTATTTCCATGACCATACTGTTCAAGTGATTAAATTCCGTTTTCTGTTCGTCGTATAACTGGTTCGATTTCTCCACCTTGTCGCGCAGTATCTTCACAAGTGCCCTTTCGTTCTCTAACGCCTCCAATAATTGCCTATTTTCTTCTGTCAACGTTTCTATTTGTTGTTCTAGATCCATCGTTTTTTCCTGTAAGATTAATTTCTATGAAATAGATTAAAAACTGACGAAAATGTAAAAACCTGATGATCCAACTGGCGCTAATGTTTGTTTTATCTACTTATATAATATTATACATATATATAGGTTTTTGTAGAGCAGCATTTACTATTGATACATGCAAACTACACTATGAAATGTAAAGCAAATTATAAAGCTTTAACTAATTACAAACATTTTAGGTTTTTCTCGCAATAATAAAACACCCGTGCTAAGTTCACAACTTTAATATCTAGCAATAATCTAAGTAAGTATTAAACAGATATGTATAAATAATGTTCTTAAACACAACGTCAATATAGAAGCCAAAATTTTAGGACGTTTCAAGACAAGATAAGAAGATAAGATTTCCGAAGTTGTAGAGTTCTAAATTATAAAGTGTATATTCACACAGTAGATTTTGGCATCGTTGTATAAATGTGCATTGAGAGTTTCGTAGTGTTAATTTTACAATACATAAAGACAAGATGCTTATTAATACACACACCTCCACCCGTATTAGACAGAAAACATAAAAAAACTTAAATAAACATGCAAGTAATAAGCAAACTGGCGACATGCAAGGTGAAAAAAATAAAAAAAATAACATTCTAAAATAATTTATTGCACGTGTTTTAAATACATTAAATTAATAATCTTTTTTTTTTCCAAATAAAACATGTAATTAAAACAATATTTAAATTACAGAAAAAAATTAGAACCATTTAAATATAATCACAAAATTTATAAATTATTAAGAATTACCTTATGTTCAAATTTAAAGCGAAAACACAAGTTTTCATAACTGTTGCAATTTCATGTATTAAACGCTGTGCATAGGAATGTCAAATAATATTTGTTAACAATTAAAATAGAGTCATAAGATGCGAACTTATCATCTTTATAGTAGATTACATTGCGATAAGGGGAGACGTACCAAATTTTTATCGCATAAATACATGAAAGGTATACATACAAGCCAGTGAAAAGCAATAACGCCTGGTGCGATGACTCGAAAACAACCAATTACCCCAATAAGTACAATGCCTTTATTAAAAAAATTATTTAAGAAACAAGGATATAAATAGATCCCTTAGTTATATAATAACAAAATATAAGTAAATGATGCTAAACTATTGCTAAAAATAATCTTTGCAACGCAAAATGAAAAATAATTTCACGTTTTACTGCTGGGCACAGGCCACCTCTCAATTCTGAGAAAGTTGTAGGTCAAGAAAACGTTCGTCTTCACGTCTTCGAAATATTTTTTTCGGTCTTTACTACATTCATTTTTCATAATAATATAATTTAATTTGTAAAATCAAAATAATATGAACTCTCTTACCTTGGAATTATAAGGATGTAAGTGAGATATAAATCAGAGGTAACCATATTTTAAGATATTTAGTACATTAACAAAGCTGCCATATATTTTAATAAAAACCTAATTATATAAGTCTAATTAAATGTAACAAAAACGACTTCTAAAACTATAAAGGCTTAAATAAACAATTTCACAAAATATAATTTTTTCTACCATAAAAAAATACCATGGAATGTCTAAATTAATTTCTTAACATACAGTGACGTACATAATATAAGGAACTACGCCTTTCAACATATAAATGTCTCGGCTGAATTTCGAGCCTAGGGAGGTTGAAATCCCAGCCAAAACGCTCTGTGACCTTTCGCCGATTTATTTTCAACTTTAAAATACAGTATTTACCCGAAGCTGCATGCAATCGTAATTGGTGTGTACCTTAAGTACCCAAGATATAGATTGTATTTTTGTAGAATAACTTCTAATATATAATAATAACTTCGAATGGAATTCAAACTACTAATTTCAAAGGTCTATCTTTTTGAAATACAGGTAGACTTTAAAGTAATACCTTTAAGTAACCTAAATAACTTTCTTCTTCTTTTAAATTATGGCTTCTCTTGATAGAATTCTGCGAGTGTCAGTCAGTCATGGAAGTGACAAGTAAGCTAAATAAATAACCTGATTAAAAATATTGACATTGACTTCGAAAGAAATATAATGTATTTTTACGTGTTTATATTTTATTAACGTACATCACTATAGGTTTATACTACAACAATACAAAGTATAAACATCTAGATGGTTTCCGAAGAACTATGCGAAATGTGCGGAGCTAGTTTTTAAAAGCTTTTAACGCATAATTTATCTTCAACTCTAGTGATGCGAGATATATGCTATTATATTTTTATAGATATTAAATTCAAGTAATATTTAGAATTTGGAAAATTTAACGGAATTAATGTATGTTACTGATTAAATAAATAATTTCAGAGAAGTTTTTTGAAATAATATTCATAAACTTAAAATTTTTAATACGAAATCGTACATTTAGCCCATAGCTCATACGCAAAATACATCTAGATACGCCAATATCTCTGTGAAGCTAAGACAACATTAACTATCATATTTATAAATGTAGCCTAAATGCTGTAGAGACTCGAACTCACGGCCGTGTGGTCGGCGGCTGCACGAAGTGTTTTCACCTCCATGGCCAACGTGTGCACTTCGTTGTTCAGCCTAGTCACCTATTTATAGACAAATGTCAGTCTAAGCATAGCGCAACAACAGAGATTGTTAAATAAAATTATCCGTGCTCTCATCATATGTCTACATAGTCGATACGACAGCGGTACGGCGTACGGCGGGTATGTTAAACAAATAATGATTACTTCATTATTCGACGCAACGCGATTACAGTGCGACGCGTCGAGACATCTAATTCGAATGACCTTCTTAATGTGGTATTAAATATAAAAGTAATCGTTTTAAAAGTACAAAAATATTAGTATTTGTAATTTCTTTAGTTACCAGGTACCTCCTGTCACAATATGGATACGTATAGCCTTAAATCATGTTTGACTTTAATCACAAATAGGTATTGTATAGAATCACAACCTCGTCCACGCAAGACGCCGCTATCACGAGACATCGGTAAAATCTCGAAAAGACAGCCTTGTCATCACTGTCGCACCGACCAATTAGAAAAGGGCCTAAGCATAATTTATTTCTAGTATAACATGTACTTAATAGACCCGATTTTACCAAAGTAGAATAAGAACTATCTAGCGTAATTAGTAGTGATATCGGCATAGGTAGCGCCATTTTTGGTCAAT
The DNA here is from genome assembly GCA_963668995.1 of Parnassius mnemosyne. Lineage (NCBI taxonomy): Eukaryota > Metazoa > Arthropoda > Insecta > Lepidoptera > Papilionidae > Parnassius > Parnassius mnemosyne. Next base: position 35,487,198 of record CAVLGL010000148.1, on the reverse strand, counting down.
GAACTTGGAATGATAATGTTAATATGAACATGGGCCGGGGTTCCCGGGAATATTTTTCTGAATGTTGATGCATTAAATGAAGGTAAACAGTTTAAGATATGAGTACGCACTACGGCATATCAAAGTACTAATCTCCGGTATAAGCTGGTCCCGCGCGGAGCTGTTTATAGTTGTAGCTGTATTAACCAGTAACATCTTCTCGTTAGACATACCTCAAAACCTGAAAACGAAATTGTACAACCAGTGCGTGTTGCCAGTGATGACTTACGAATCTGAGACGTGGTCCTTCACTGCTGGCCGTATGAAGAAGCTCAAGGTCGCTCAGCGAGCTATGGCGAGGGCTATGCTCGGGGTTTCTCTGCGTGATAAACTTAGAAATGAGGATATTCGCAGTAGAACCAGAGTAACCGACATAGCTCAACGGATTAGTAAGCTGAAGTGGCAGTGGGCCGGCCATATATCTCGAAGAACCGACAACCGATGGGGAAGAAAGGTTCTCGAGTGGCAGCCTCGTACCGGTAGGCGAAGTGTAGGGCGAGCCCCCACTAGATGGAGTGACGACCTGGTAAGACATGCAGGAAGTCGGTGGATGCAGGTGGCTCAGGACCGTTCTTTGTCGCATTCCTTGGGGGAGGCCTATGTTCAGCAGTGGACTTATGAAAGGCTGGAATGATGATGATGATGATGATGAATGATGATATATTTGTTCATAGAAACAAAATCTAAAGTGAACTTGTACCACAGTTAACTAAAGTCTAGTTAACTTAGTTTGGTCCAAGATTTGATAATTCTAATATATGGAAAACCATAATAATCAAAGTTATTTCCATAGCATAATGCCTTATGGGATTTTGCTATGGGAAAATGCGGCTGATTCAGAAACTATTTTTGTTTTACAGAAGAGGGCCATTAGAGCTATTTACAACCTAAAACCGAGAGTCTGTTAGAGATAAATTTAAAGAATATATACTTTGGCCTCTCAGTATATTTACGAAAATTTAATGTATGTTCACAAAAACAAAGGTAGTTTTAGTAAAAAAAAAGTGATGTGCATTCTGTAAACACTAGGAACAAACACAAGCTAGTGATACCAGTTTCTCGACTCCACAGAGTGAGTAATTCATTCTTGGGGCAATGTACACGCTATTACAACAAGGTACCGGAAAGTGTACAGGCTCTCTCTATTAGCAAGTTTAAATGTTTTGTTAAGTTGAAACTGTATAAAAAGGGTTATTATAGTATAAATGAATACATGGTTGATAATAACCCCTGGGAATGAGGTGATCGCTTCCAAGCTGTTTCTAAAATAAATTTTGTACTTTATAGTTTGTACAACCATTATTGTAAAATTTGCTTTAAAAAAAGTCCCGCTGGGTTTCTTGCTGGTTCTTCCCAGGACAGAGGTTTTTTTTCGAACCAGTGGTAAAGTAAAAAATGACTTTCAATAAGAATTACACATGTGATCTATATTGAATAAAAAATTATTCTATTCTATTCTATTCTGTTAAGTTGCGCCGTTAACCCTAAAGTTAAAATGTTGATGCAAGTGGGCTTTAGAAAAATATACATATCATAAACCTCAATCTTAATCATTTTCTGCTTCACTATCATATTCATATGAAAGATCTACAGAATTAAAATAAATAACCATAATTTATTCTATATTCTCCGCTTTTGGTCTATTTCTTTTGATACTTAAAATCCACTTGTACCGAAAAAATGTTCTCCCGACGTCCACTAAAGTGAGTGGAGCGAATTTGTAGAGTAAAATGTCATCGATATCTTCTTCAGGTGATATTCTCTCACTATATAGTCTCTAAACATCTATCGTCTGGATACCTTGACATGACATTCTCTAATTTTTGTTTCACGGCTTAGGTTGAGCCCCAGTTATTTGCAGCCCTTATCTCATCTAATATTGCAAATGATTGCATAATCGATGAGTCCGAGTTCTGTAACTTTAGTATTGTAAACTCAATCGATCCACAATATTCGTCAAAGTATCTCAAATCATTTTCGATATTTGGTTTTTCACACATTTGTTTGACGACTCGTATTGGCAATTCTTCTGATACCCTCAAACGTGACAACTGTTTTTATTTCATTAAAATATTATGATATGAAACAGTATGCAAACAAGTTTCCCACTTTGTGATTACGGGTTCTGTGGGTAAAGGCATGTCAGGGTATCTCTGGAAGTATCTTAACTCTATTAGGAGCCTTTAAAAACCTTTTGTTACATTTGAAATTAGACAGTTGATGTCAGGGTATTCGGAACGAATTGTTTCTGAAACTATGTGAGCGAAATATATCACACGCTTTATATTTAGAATAAATCATTTTAACAATCATCCTGCCAAGATCATGTACGCTACACTGTCTGTGCATAATACTAACACGCTTCCAACATTAGTGCTACAAGATTTGCCTCAAATGTGTTTTAAACACTATTACAAAATTTGATATCGTCCTACAAATAAATTTCTCTTACATTTTACATGCAATTAAGCAAGGTTTTTTAATATTCACTGAAAATTGGGCCTTTACTAGAAAATTAACAACATGTCTGCCTAAGAAGTCAATGGTTTCATCAAGAGAGATCCAAAATTTTTCCTGAGAAATCATATTATATATAGTTTCTATGTTCTGTTCAAATAATTTATTTAAATACATTTTTCTTACAATTGTTTCGGACACAATTTAAATATATAAAAATAAATAAATAATATACTTCAAGGGATTCAGAAGGCATATACATATGAGTATAACGGTCACTAAATCCCGGGAATAGCACTACCTATGCCGATCACTAGTAATTGGGCACTTACTCCGAGAATAATAATTTTACTCTTCTATATATATATTATTTTATATTATATAATAAAATAATATGTATTTAATATATATATATATATATATATATATATATATATATATAATAAATACATATTAAGTAGATAATTCGAGGGATAACCCTCATTAGCACTTGCCAGAGTAAAGAACAGTAGTAGTTTAAGAAATGGCATGTATACAATAGTTTTATTGTCATTATCTAACCATGAGCAGCAGAAAAAGCAAAATCAACATATAATTAGGGTACTTACCACCTTTAAGTTCATACAAACGAACAGCGGTCTACGTTTAGTCTAAAAAACACCTTTAACCATCTTTAAGTTGATTTAAAGAAAGTGATACTACAAAATTTATTATTTGCTCCTTGCGCCACCAAGCCATGGGTTGACTGGTTGATTTCGCTCTTCATAACCTCTTTGGTAAAATAATTAAGTTTTTAAATAAATAAATAAACCAAACATTAAAACGAAAACACCACATTATCAAATTTATTAAATTGTTCATTGTTTTTTCTTGTTATTTAGAATTTTTCGTCAAATGGACATGGCAAACTAAACTTATCAGAAGAAATCAGAAATGCCTCAATACAACATCTAACATCATTTTTACTCGACATCTCACTTCATATGATAGATTATAAATAACCAATTGTAATGTATCTCGAGGAAGTATTAAGAAACGAAAAATTTTAACACAGAAAAATTATCATGTAATTAAAAGGGTTGCTTTTTTAAGTTTTCTCGTATTATAAGGGTTTTGGTAAAATCGAGCCTAAAAGACTGAAATACATGTTACATTATTATTTTACGAGATTCTCATAGATATGGTTTAAATTACTGCACCAAGAGACTAGAGAGGACTTAAATATACTATAGAATACGCAAAATAAATATATTTCTGTATAAGAAGAATTTAATACTACCTTAGCTTCACTATTAGCCAAGCTTTGTCTAGTCTTTTCAAGTTCAGCTGTCAAATCGGAAAGTTTCTCTTGTATTTCTTTCTTCTCCATTTCAACACGTCGTCTCTCCGCCCCTTCCTCTCCCGCTTGCCGCGATAAACGCGCCACCTAGCGATACAACTTCGTATGACAATAGAGATGGGCGTATGCTTTTACCAAAAAACGAAAAACAAAACTATATGAATAATAAAAACAGATACAGGGTATTGCAGCTAAAGTGACAATGTAGCAGACCGCACAATAGATATTTCTTTCAATTCGATGTATGAAGTACAAGGAGCAAACCTTAATTTTTCTTATCATATAAATAAAATATTACAAGATACGATAGCCAAGGAATGGTTTATTTTGCGAGATATGTACATATAGTTAACGTTTGTTAGTAAATATTAATCAATGAAAATAAAAGAACAAAGGTCACGGTTGCATGAAAAAAGAGAATTCGCATGCACTTATTCAACAAAATCAACACATGCACAAAACATACAAACTTCGACTAATAGTAATCAGATGATCACATATATTAATTTTAAACGACATACATTGGCCTTAAATGTAATAAGAAGACAAAAATGCTTTGACTAACACTGAAAAAATCTACAAAAATTTTGCCACGCGAATTTACTAGCTGGTAGGACTCCTTTATTGGCTCTTTCTCTTCTCTTTCCTATTTCAAGCGACAGTGCGTGCACAGATGTATTCCAATCTGAAGGATAGGAAGCGAAGGCATTACATCTTAGTTCTCAAAGGTGACAACGCACCTGTAGCCTTTTTATTTGAAGTTGGTATTATGTGACCATGGGCAGTAGTAACAACTTTATTTATTTTAACAGATAACAAATAATGCAATCCTCGTAAGCTCACTAAAAAAAATTGGCACGCTTAGCGTAATTTTTTTTAAAATAAAATATTAATTTTATCGTTACGCGCAGCAGCCTTGGAGCCGCGGGAGAGTCGTGCACACGCCACCACGATACGTACCTAATCATCAGCGACATATTAGATGCAGACATTCCAATAAATCTGTATTTAAAACTTTACCTAATAATAATTTCAAAAGATATATACATAGCGTTCATTTTCTTCTGACAAAGTTTACCTATAGCCTACTATTCCAAATATGAATAGTGTTGGGTACATGACGGGTAAAAAGGAACATATGCCATTTAGCTTGAGATTTTTATTTATTTTTTAAATTAACTTGTTTACTAGGTTGAAGTTGCGACACACACACACACACACACACACACACACACACACACACACACACACACACACACACACACACACGCACACACGCACACACGCACACACGCACACACGCACGCATGCACGCACGCACGCACGCACGCACGCACGCACGCACGCACGCACGCACGCACGCACGCACGCACGCACGCCCTTCCTCTCATTCTCATCACACTAATACCTAATATAAGGTATACAGTAATACACAATACAGTAAACAGTACTCATAATATCAATATACATTATACATATAGTACTTACAACCTCGACGCAGGTAAAGTTATCTTACGCTATACACTGTAAACTATTTGTTGACATTACTGAAGACAAAAAAAATTTTTTGCAAAAAAAAATGTAAATCTATAAAGGCTTCTATATAACATAAAATGTCGTCTCTCGTTTCTATATATTGGTATATGTATAAGCTGTAGATTTTGTTTCAATAAGGGACTACTGCTGTCCATGGACACCTGCTGGCTCGCTGTACCCTTAAAACCGGAACACAGCAGTGTAAGCACTATACTACTTGGCGGTAAAAGTAGGCAAGAGAATGGTACCTGCCCAGACAGATTTCTAGGCAGAAAAGGAGTTTTACCATCTAGTGAGTCGAGCTAAACCTAGTAAATTTGTTTTTTATCTTTTCCAATACGAAAGTGTACATGGCTTGACGTGAGACCTCACTGCTCACGTGACGTGAACTTCATTGCTCTTCAACTGGCTTCTAACCAAAGAATTGTACAATGTTGCTGTTATTAAATTCTGACAAGTTTCGACGAACAAATCCTATCCTAAGGATAGGCTTTGCTCAAACATATCAGTAATGTTCCCGCGAAACATCATAGAAGAAAAAATTACACCTAGATAATTGTTCGCTTAACTGGTTTCGATTCCTGCAACTATAATATATGCCCGTCTGACTAAACCTAAAAAACCAAAATCACCTGTGTCTCAAGCGACGCGATCTGTCCGCTCCAAGACGTCTTGACGTCTGCGAGCGCCATCTTGGCTTCCTGCAGTTGTCTTGTAAGCACCGCCCGCTCTCGACATACGCGGTCATAGTCATCGCAACCACTCTCTTTTAATTCACGTTTATCTACAAAAGTAATAATAAAGTAAGCAAACACACACTTTACACTGCAATTAAAGTTATTCTATTTCACGATAAAGGTTTCGCCTTGATTGTAGTAGTGGCGTCTACCGACAGGCGCGTTTGTGTGTGTAACTGCGATTCCTCGTGACTGAGCGCTCCCGAGGCCTACGCACACTAACACAATGTGTATGTGCACGGCTAACAACAACCAAAGTTAAACCTTCATCGTTAAATAGAATAACTATACTTAGAACGCTCGCCTAAGGGTAAAAACTATAATTAGTATTAGCATACTAGAAATAAGGATTTATACAAATGGTGGTAGTAATTTTACAAAGTATACACTTTTTTTCCAAAGTGTACACTTCAAATCGTCATTTTATATAATATTATCGAGATGTGCTAAAAATAACAAGTTAGGGTTAGCAATTGCAGGTTTTTTTATTATTCCGAGTTGTTGTAAGGAAGATGCTGCAGCCCATGTCCTGCTACATTTCCGTCTGTCGACTCTTACGACACCCACGGAATAATAAATCTAGTAGGACAGGAATTATCTTACGCGGCCTCTACTACCGCACCCACGACTACTGTTACTGACTAAGTTTTTTTATACTTATATAACAGAATTAATCTTACCGTGGTGTACTTAATTTATATATTTATTTATTTATATTTATAGGCTAGCAGAGCATACATTATTACATTTTTATTGAAAGTAGGCATAATCTAGGGACTGATGTGTGCCCCCCTTATAGGTGACACAGCATTACAAAATAATATAAAATTAAGACAGCACAGTTACAATAGGTAATAAAGAAATATGTCGCAAAAAAATACCTATAACTAACTAAGACAATAAAATCATGCATGTAACCAAGCAGCGGCTGTTAAGGGACATGGATATTATAGATTAGACATTTATAATAGCGATTTATTACATTTTTCCTATATTTAGGGAAAGTATCATGAAAAATATAAACAGAAGGCAATACATCACTGAGTTATAGGTGTCACACATTCGCGGTACCGGGGCGAATGACCATGTTAGTCCTGGATTGAGGAGTATGTAATTTTTGTTACTGGATTTTTTTATAACGGCATTAGCATCTTACTGACCATTGTCTTACAAACGTAGCATTGCAGCAACAACACTACACTTTACTTATCAGAAATAATTTTTTTTCACCTACCCACCTCCGCGCGATAACTTTAATTTACGTATTTCTTTTAAGCCTCTTTTTCCTTTTGTTTTCTCTTACTACAGCTAAACAAGAGTTGTCAAAAAACATCTTCGTTATTAAAAGATGACCGTTACGCGAAAGTATGAGTCGATATAATGAGTCAAATAGCGGTACGCTGAAGGTAGATCGAATCAAATCTAATTAATAGAATCAGGCGTTACTTTGCGGAAATACATTATATTATAGTTGGAAAAATACTAATAAGACTTAGCGGTCAGCCACCACAGAGTCTACTAAGCCTGAGGATGCCTCGCGTAGATGCGAAACACGTGTCGTATTATCGTCGATGGTGTGTATTTTCTAGTGTAGTGGTGGTGGGAGTAGCGGTGGTGGGAGTAGTGGTGCTGGGATATGTGGTAACGGGGATAGTGCACGCAATTGAGTGAGGGCTGCAGGTGCTCTTCAAACTAGATAAGACACATCATTTTATTTTATTGCGGATATAGGCAAAGTAAATTTTTCTAACTTTAATCGATTCAAATATGTCGTGTGAATGTGCCTTAGGGTCTAGTTTTTAATATATACCCACATCAAGTCGTAGTAGCTCAGGAGTTAAGCGCTCGCTGTTAGTTTCACAATTCGCAAGCAACCTGAGTTCAATCCCCGCCGGCTCCAATGAAATTGTTAATTGCAATTTTACATGCTGTTTGACGTCATATTACAGGCGCAATAACGCTTGAGCAACGCAACGACAATGTGCAGTGCCGGTAGTAACTTTACAGCGGCAGTAGCACTTGACTAACAGGTACAGGTAGCGTTGATTTTTCAACAGAAACAGAAACTTTTATATTCAAAATAGATTATGTAGTGTTTGCATATATATATAAGTCACTGTCTCGAGCGCACCGCCTCTCGAGGTATTCCGCCTGTGGCACCGCTCTCGAGCGGTCGTGTCCAGGTAGTCCGCACATCCGTCCCCGTACGGTAGTGCTCTCTCGCTCTCGCGCCTCCGCTGTCCTGCTCGCACTGTACAGTGCGACGCCTGGTGAGTCCTTTTACGCTAACTCCAGTTATTACCTCCCTGTCTCCGGGCGGGGCGGTTTGACTGTTGGTCTTGCTTTTTAATTGTCATTTCTGTTTTTGTGATTATTTTATTGTTATTAATTGTAACGTGTATAATGTTTCAAGGGAGTTACTTGCTCTTTTCAGAGCAAGGCCCTGTTCTTTTGAGAACTAGGGCACAACTCCTCGAATTTAGACCGTCCCGTTCTTTTCAGAACGGTGATCCCGCCCTTACTGTTTCTTAAGAATACGATCTGTTCTTCTCAGAACAGTGTCCCCCTGTCCCCCTAACTTATATAACTTACACTCAGTTCAAAATGTCCGCTCAGGACATGAGAAATTACGTACTTGAAGTCGTCAATAGGACGCAGGACCCGCAGAAACTCGCTGCACTTCTAGCCATGTTGACTTCTTACGTCAATAACGCAAACCAATCTCAGTCCGTTATAGCGCCCCACATTGAGTCCCAGAACTCATTCGCGCCTCTCGAAGTAGACATGGAGTGCTCCAACTCCGACTCAGAATCCACACTCCGGGGCTCTGGTCTACGGAGTCGTCTGACTCAGACGGATCCGAAGAATCAGAGTTCACGACAGTGTCTTCCAAGCGCCGTAAACGCGCCGCGAAAAATCTCACCGTTTCGGCGGCCTCTACCGCCCCCACAAACCCCGCAGCACCCGTAGCTGCCTCAGCCCCCGCAGCTCCCGCTGCAGTTTCCGTGACACCACTGCCCAAGCCAGCCTCCCGCTGTGCTTCTAACCCAACTAAGAAGCAAGTCCCGCCCCCTGTCTTCTTACGAGACAAGGCTCAGTTCACCCGCCTCTCCAAAGCCTTCTACGACGCAGGAATAAAATACGACCAAGCCACCAACCTCGGGGAGGCTATTAAAATCATCCCCCAATCTGTCGACGACTTTCGTCGTCTCACCAGGCTCTTCACAGCCGAACAAGTCTCTTATCACACGTACGCTCTTCCGGAAGAGCGCAAAATCAGGGCCGTCATCCGAGGCGTCCCTTTTGAAATTTCCAACGAGGAAATCCTTGAGGACCTTAAGTCCCAAGGATTCCCGGTTGAGGCTGTGCATAAAATGCACAGCAGAACGGGCTTGAGGTTCCCCCTCGCTCTCGTAATCCTCGCAAACGCTCCGGAGGCACAGACCATCTTCCGGCAGTTACGCACAGTGTGTGGGCTGTCGGGAGTTAGGGCTGAGCTCCCACATAGGCGCGGCTACCCGGCGCAGTGCCACCGCTGCCAGTTATATGGTCACGCGGCGGCCAACTGCTCCGCCCCACCCAGGTGCGTTAAGTGCCTCAACCCCCACAACACGAAAGAGTGTCCCCGGCCTAAAAATGCCGAATCCCCACCCGCGTGCGTCCTGTGTAAACAAACAGGCCACCCGGCTAACTACAGAGGCTGCCCTTGCGCACCTCACCCCCGCCCCATTAGGCACGCTCCACCGCCGGTTAATGCTAAGTCATTCCCGGCCCTCCCGTCAAGATTGCCACCTAAGAGCTATTTTCGACCATCTCAGGTGGACCCAAGGCCCTCCCGGGTCCCTCCCCCTCTTCTTCGCCCACCTCCGGGCTTCTCGCAACCATTGCAGCCTCCAGTCTTTCCCTGGGGCCCCAAAAAGGCTGACCCTCCGCGGTCGTCCCCCGCTGCACAGTAAACACAACCCTCAATGGTTGATGATCTAAATACGGTGTACGCCGCTATTAAGAACATCAACATTGGGGAGATCACCGTCTTAGCACGCAAATTGCGCGCTGCCAAGTCCCCTCAGGACCGACTCCTTGCTCTTACAGAGCATCATAATCTTTTAAGTACGTTATAAATTTATTTTAATCATTTCACCGTAAGGTCAATATACGTCGGGTTAAAATTGCCTTCGTAGGCACTCACTAATTAAAACTCTCTGAAACTTCTTCAAAGTCTCAGAGTTTCATTAAACATACTTATTCGTGAGGTAGCTAAGTGTGCAACCCCACTCCCTCTCGCTATCGCATCCGCAGGCCGAGGAACTCCCACTCGAACCCGCCTAATAAACTGTCAAACGACTTGAACTGCCTCCTGGTGGCTCAGTCAATTTCATAATTAAACTTTCATAAATAATTAAATTTTTACAATTATATTGCCTTCGTAGGCACTCCCTCAGCGGCTTGTAGCCGCCTGCGCCCTCTTTTCCCAAAAGAGGGTCGCTTCCGATACGGCATATGAAGCTTTAAACAGCTGGTTGCCAGTCCCCAAAGGCGGTTTTTAGGGGGTATCACATAGGCTCCCCGGTTAGGCGTGAGTCCCCCATAACCACGATGGATAGCCATCGTGGTATGCGTAATGCATTTTCCGCCTCCCTACGTAAAGGGTAGCCCTTTTCCAATTTGCTTCGGGCGCAAAAAAAAAAAAAAAAAGCGCACCGCGTCAGTTACACGAGAGCCTCGGGCGAGAGTGGACGTGTTTAGTTAAGTGCGTGCCGAGCCTGTGTTACACTACAGTGATTAGAGAAGATAGCAGACAATACAAGTGGCGACAAGAAAAAATGTAAATACCTGTTTAGTATAAAGATATCAACAAAAATAGGTTAGCAATGTGCAACTATTAGCATTGCAATTGCAAATTGTAAACTAAATCCTAGAGTACCCGCGGAAAAAAACTTTGGATTATGAATTATGATTTATTGTTTTTAACCCTGTTATGATCATTTTAATCATTTATATAAATTATATGTTCGCATATGAGACCACGCTTATGGTGTGCAAAATTTATTTTCTTTATGTAGCAATGATAAAATAATGATTTATTTTAACATATGTCTATTAGCACAACTTTTATTTAAAAAGATTTTTGATGGAAAAATAGTAGATGTAACCAATCACTCGATTCGAACCGAAATACAATGTCGTTAGCTAAATTTTAGTGGCATTTTACATGTAAGTGTGATATTTATCGCCTTTAATGAAAATACTATTTTACCGCTTTCATGGCATATATAAGTCTTACAAAAAATCGTGGACACTTCACGACTTCTGTAAATTGAATAGTAGGTAACTAGTAATACTGTAAATGCGCATTATAGGTATTGAATTCACCCAAAGCCTAAATGGCACAGCAATGGAAGTAGTCGGTATAACAAATAAACCGAAAGAGAAGGGCGAGTGTTATGGAACATATTACTATCATGAAATTGAGTTTGGGTACTAAGATACCATCATTAAATTGAGTTTGGGTACTAAGATACCACCATTAAATTGGAGTTTGGGTGCTAAGATACCACCATTAAATTGGACTTTGGGTACTAAGTTACTACCATTAAATTGGACTTTGGGTGTTAAGTACTACCATTAAATTGGACTTTGGGTACTAAGTTACTACCATTAAATTGGACTGTGGGTATTAAATACCAGCATTAAATTGGAAATAAATATATAAGAAACTGTTTTAGTTTGTCCCTAAAATAATAATAATAATAATAATACCGTTATCAACTTTAATGTGATAGCACATCTATGACTATAAGGTGTGAAAAATGGAAAAGTTCTCTACTAATCTATCTGGACGCAGCTGAATTTATATCAGCACTCAAGAAACGAGCTACGCTATTGCATTTTGGTGGCTCTGGGATACAAGAAATATTCTACAATTTACCGGGTGCCAATGTCGAATCATCAGAAACCGTTGATGTATTTAAAGTAGCCATAAAAAAACTCGACGAGTATTTTCAACCTAAACGGAGCAAAGTTTATGAGCGGCACGTTTTTCGATTGCTAAAACAGGAAAAAGGAGAAAAATTTGAGAAGTTTTTGATAAGATTGCGTCAACAGGCCGAAAAGTGTGCATTCGAAAAGCAAGATGATCATCTCATAGATCAAATTGCGGAAAAGTGTAATTCTAAATTGCGCAAGAACCTTATATCTTACAAAACGTGGGAAGAGTTAAAAAAGCAAAAAAGTATATGCTTTTAATCAAATGTAAAGACCAGACGAGACATTATTAGCATATGGTAGTAACTCTCCTTTGGCAATAGAGGGTTCATTTGAAACTATACTCGAAGTCGATGGACGAAAGGAACATACAACCATTTACGTGATTTCGGGGGGTACTAGAGACCTGTTGGGTAAGAACACAGCAGTCCGTCTGTGTCTTAAAACTTGGTATCGGGATAAATCAAGTGGAGAGTACCGATCCCCATTAAAGAGAAGGTTGCAATCAAAATTAAGGAATCACTAAACAGTGATATAATTGAAGAAGTGCAAGGCCCGTCTAAATGGGTTTCACCAATGTTCCAATCATGAAAGAAAATGGTGAATTACGTTTGTGTGTAGATATGAGATGTACGAACGCCGCTATATTGCGAGAAAACCACCCCCTGCCTACTATGGACCATTTTTGCCTAAAATGAAGAAAGCTAAATATTTTAACAAATTAGACATAAAAAAATGCCTTCCATCAAGTGGAAATTCACTCTAAATCCAGACACATAACGACTTTTATAACCCCCAAAAGATTATATAGATATAAAAGAATAATGCTTGGAATTACCTGCGCTTCCGAGATTTTTCAGAAGATCATTGAAAGGATGCTGATAAACTGTGAAGGGGTCGTCAATTTTATTGATGATATCCTGGTATTCGGGAACAGTGAAGAAGAACATGACGCATGACTAAAGAAAGTTCTACAGGTACTTAGTAAAAATAACGCCGTGCTGAATAGCAATAAATGCATATATAAAACGCAGGATGTGAATTTTCTGGGACACAGGCTTACACATGAAGGAGTAAACCCTTCAACAAGTACGTTGAGAGCATTATGAAATTTAGGGTCCCAAAGACCATAGAAGAACTCCAAAGTTTTTTAGGACTCTTAAACTACATAAACAAATGGATACCTAACTTGTCCGCCATGACAGAACTTCTGAAGCACCTGCTAAGACAGAAGATGAGCAAAAGGAAGAGCTTGGAAAAACAATGGTCTGGAGAACAAGATAAAGCATTCCAAAAACTCAAACGGATGCTCACGGAAATACAGATTTTAGGGTATTATTACGTCAGAGATGCAAGATCACCTGGATAGCAGATGCTAGCCCTGTCGGACTTGGGGCTGTCCTTGTACAAAATGATACAAATGGCCCTAGAATTATTGCCTATGGTAATCGAACTTTGACAGACTGCGAGCGCAGGTATAGCCAAACGGAAAAAGAGACACTAGCATTAGTTTGGGGGGTCGAACATTCAATATTTTTTTTTATTTGGAAAGCCTTTTGATTTAGTCACTGACCACAAGCCGCTAGAGATATTGTTCGGGTCTAAGTCAAAACCATGTGCGAGGATTGAACGATGGGTACTGAGGCTACAGTCTTATTCATTCAAGGTTGTATACAAGCCAGGAAAAACAAATATAGCTGATCCCTTGTCACGATTATTATGTAATTATCCTGATTACACACCAAAAGGAAAAGACCAGCATGTGTACCAAATAGTGGAAAATTCTAGACCAGTTGCTATACCAATGAGTGCCATTTTAGCATATTCAGAAAAAGACCAAGAGATTTACAAAGTGAAAAAAGGTGGCTATCAGAACGACTGGGACGATTCGATTAAGAGTTACAAATTTTTTGAAAACGAGTTGTTTCCATGATAGCATTCTACTTCGTGGAAATAAAATTGTAATACCACAGCAACTCTGCAAGAGTGTATTAGATGCTGCATACGAGAGTCATCCAGGTATCGTAGCGATGAAGGGACGCTTGCGATCAAAGGTATGGTGGCCCCGTATCGATAAAGACGTAGAACAATTAGTAAAGGCCTGTAAAGGTTGTACGTTAGTGGGTTTGCCAAACCCACCTGCACCAATGAAGAGACGAGAGTTGCCTGCAGCTCCATGGATAGATATCACAATGGATCTAATGGGACCATTGCCAAGTAACGAGTATCTGTTAGTAGTGGTCAACTACTATAGTCGATACAAAGAAGTAAAAATTACAAAAACATCACAAGCTTACAGATTATTAAAATGGTAAAAGAAATGTTCAGTAGACTTGGTTATCCTATTTCTATCATCACAGACAATGGCAAGCAGTTCGTTAGTGAAGAGTTTCGATCTTTCTTCAAATAATGTAACATTAAGTTATTTAGTACTGTACCATATTGGCCTCAAATGATCGGCGAAGTTGAAAGACAAAACAGAAATATTTTGAAACGTCTTCGTACCAGCCAGATCGAGAGGAAGGATTTAAAAGAATGTTTGTGGGAGTATCTTCTAATGTATAACAGCACCCCTCCTTACAGTTACCGGGAGGTTACCGTCTGAACTGTTTTTTCAACGAAAAAGTAGGGATAAAATTCCATCAATAGGTGAAATAAATTACAGACAATCATTTAGATTCAGATATCAGGGATAGAGACAAAATACAAAAAGAAAAAGGAAAAGAGTATGTAGATAGGAAACGCAGAGCAACTCACTCAGATATAATACAGGGAGATAAGGTTTACGTAAAAGCAGTGGAAAAATCGAATAATCTTACAACAAATTTTAAACCGACGCCACACGTCGTAGAGAGTGCACGAGACGGTGACTGCACAGTACGCAGTAGTGAAACGAACCAAAGGTTTAGGAGAAATGTGATACATTTGAAGAAAGTAGGAGGCGATTGGACGGCTATTCCACCCTATCAGAATGAAAAAGAACAAAATCTGGAACAGGATAAAGAAGACGAAAATATGTAATAATTAATACAGACAATACAAGCTGCTTTGTGATTGTTATGAGTTATAATAAAAAAAATAAAAAAATCTTGATAAGAAAGAGATGTAGTGTTTGCATATATATATAAGTCACTGTCTCGAGCGCACCGCGTCAGTTACACGAGAGCCTCGGGCGAGAGTGGACGTATTTAGTTAAGTGCGTGCCGAGCCTGTGTTACACTACAGTAATTAGAGAAGATAGCAGACAATACAGATTATAAATAATACATATTGAAAGTTACTCTTTTGTGTAATTTGCCACTGGTTTGGAAAAAACCTCTGTCCTGGGAAGAACAAGCAAGAAACCCAGCGAGGCTGTTCTTTTTAAATAAATAACAGTTTACAATCATATAAGTTACATAATTAACAATACAAAACAAATTATACGTATACATCGCCCCAAAAATGAATTATTGACTCGCTGGAGTCGAGTAAATAGTGTACTAACTGGTGTTGTGGCTTGTGTCAACTTTATTCATTGTTAGAAAAAAGCGGTATTGGCAGTGAGTTAACAATAGCAGCAGCACTACGTACCGTCGTCGTGCAGGTGGTGGCGCGGGTGGGCGGGCGGCAGCGCGGCGCGCAGCAGCTGCAGCTGGTCGGCGAGGTCGCGGGCGCGCGCGTCCGCCTCGCCCAGAGCGCTCGTTAGCTCGGCTCGCTCGCGGGCCCACGTGCGACGCGACCGCTCTATTTCTTCCTGGTTTATGTGCAAATCAAAATCCCACAATATAGATCATCGTAATATTTCAAACTAGCGACCTAAAATATTAATGTAGCCTTATTTACATTTAAGAAAAGTATCAACGACTATTTATTTTATCAATTTTTCCATTTTTCGAAAAAATACTCCAAGATCATTGGATTAAGTATATGTGGCGGCGCTGTCGTCGCGCCACAAGCGAAACACATCGAAGCCTAAATCGCACTAACAAAGTTCCGAAGTTAAAGCAGCATATATAGAATAGCTCCGAACTACCAATTGGAGCGTTGGCCGCTCCCTGGGCAGAACACCTTGCCCGGCGGGAGATCTCCCCTTTTCCTTCCACCGGCCACATATATCCTAGATGACGCCTCGCATTCCTTATTATCTGTTTGTCAAGTTTCATTACAATTGATTCAGCCATTTGGAAGATTACTCCGGACAGACGAACAGAGAGGCAAAAAATTTAAAAATGGTTATTATGTCTCAATAGCATACAATTAACCCCTTGGCTCAATAAAAGGCAGTTATTTCGATATCACAGGGAAACACTTTAATTTTATAAACTATAGGCGTATAAATGTAAGTAAGCGCACACGGTAGAGCAAAACACGATATCAGCATATGAAAACGTACATTTCAAGTGACTTTTTTTTTAACCGAAACCATACTCAACTTCTTGACCCGCATTCGCGCATACATCTTTCTTATATCATATATCATCCTTAAAACACCGTAAAAGTCCACTGCTGGATGCACACTTACGCACCAAAAACCAAGTTGTTGGTTGCAAATGCTTTTAGACGCGTACGTGTACGTGATCGAGTGCTCTTACATTAAGATGAGCATTGCTTGATTTAATTTTAACATTACTTGAAATGTACACAGCGCTCAATCTTTCTTTGTTGGTCTAAGGTGAAAACAAAGAAAATACTATCAAATAACTAAATTTCAAGAAAGAACTAATAATGTTTAATAAAAATAAAAGGAATAAAATAATTTTTACATAATTTAATAGCTTCTGAATCGACCTCAGAAACTATAAATTTATGTGGAAATAAAAGCATTCCTTTTATTTTAGACTGAGCTTAATTATGTTAAATTTTAATTGAAAGTATACAGGAAAAGCTATTTTTCAGATGTTTTGCAGGGCATTAGTTACTTTATGGTCTTTTAACAGTGGTGGCAGCTTTTGCTGTCGCACGGATGGGCCGGCTCGAACCGGGGTGGTACCACGACCTCACAGAAAACCAGCGTGAAGTAGAGGTTTACCTCTGCGTTTCGCTTGGTGAGTGCAGGTGGCCGGAGGCCCTCTTTACTAGAAATGAGGCATTCCATCTTAGTCCTCACGGGTGACAACGCATCTACATATTGATTTGTAATAGAGGATAGATATAGATGTCTATGGGCCACAGCAACCACTTACCATCAGGTGGACTGTGTGCTCGTTTGTCACCCTTATCCTATAAAAAAAAAACTTTAATGGTAAGTTGGGAATATTTTTTATCGCTATTTTTATTTAAGGGTATTTCGTAGAATATGTATAATACATACATACATACATATAATCACGCCTTTTTCCCGTGGGGGTAGGCAGAGACCAGTTCTTTCCACTTGCTACGATCCTTACATACTTGTTTTGCTTCGTCCACTTTCATTATTCCCTTCATACATGCTCTACGGTTTAGGGTACTCTTGACCTGGCCTTTTTTCAAGACGTCCCTGATTTGGTCTAGAAATGTCCGCCTAGGTCTACCCCTTCCAACACTTTCATTCACACTCGCCTTATACACTTTTTTCGTCAATCGTTCTTCATTCATTCTCTCGACATGGCCAAACCATCTCAGCATACCTTTCTCAATTTTTGTCACTACATCTTCTTTCAGACCACAACGTTTCCTTATCTCACTATTTCTTAGCCTGTCACTCAGTTTAACTCCTATCATACTTCTTAATGCTCTCATCTCAACTGCATTTATTCTGCTTTCATGTTTCTTCTGCCATACCCAAGTTTCACTTCCGTACATGAGTGTCGGAACTAACACCCCCTCATGCACAGTCAAACGAGCCTTGTTAGACACCTTCCGACTGCTCATAAAGGAGTGCAAAGCTCCATTCACCATGTTTCCTGCATTCACTCTTCTTTCGATATCACTCTCACACTTTCCATCTCTTGTAAACTTTGAACCCAGATACACAAACTCTTTCACCTGTTCAATTTGTTCATCTTCAATCACAATGTTGCAGTATGTCACTGCCTCATCTTTTTCAAACACCATCACTTTCGTCATTCCTTTTCTAACAAAAGCTCCACTCATAGCAGTTACCATCTCCTGCAACTCCTCGGCCGAAGACGCAAGTAATACTTGTTCATCAGCATAGAGAAAACATTTGACGAGTAACTCATTCATTCTCAACCCACTTTCATTCTCTTTTAAATCTGACAAACAATTGTCCATGAACAGATTAAACAGCCACGGTGACGCTACACATCCCTGTCTAACACCTTTTTCGATATTAAACCATTCAGTGTATGACCCGTTTATCCTTACACAAGCACTAGAATCCCTATAAAGAGATTGCATTGCTCGTATGAGGATACTGCTCACACCGTTCACGGACAGTGCTGACCACAATTCATTCCTCACCACTCTATCATAGGCCTTTTCTAGATCTACGAACGCGCAGTAGACTTTCTTGTTTTTAGCCAAATACTTTTCGGCTATGCACCGCAAGGAAAAGACCTGATCCGTACATCCCATTCCCTTTCTAAATCCCGCTTGTGCATCCCATACTTTCTTGTCTGTTTCATTCACAATCCTTTCAATCAACACTTTCGAATACAATTTACCGACGACGCTGAGAAGGCTTATACCGCAGTAATTTATGCAGTCCTGCCGTGAACCTTTTCCCTTATACAATGGCACGATTACGGCTTTGCACCAGTCTCCCGGTACTTGCCCATTTCGCCAGCACAGATTGAAAAGGCGGTACAGCTGACTAGCCACCAGGCCCTGTCCAGCCCTCAGCATCTCGACGGTAATCCTGTCATACCCTGCAGCCTTACCTAATCTCATACTTTTCAACGCTTTCACTATTTCATCCATGCTTATCTCATTTTCATCAACATTTATATTAGTTTCCGTGGAAGGTGGCAGATGCTGTACCTGCACTTCCTCTCTTTCAAACAAACTTTCAAAATACTTTTTCCATCTCTTTAACACACATTCTTCTCCTTTTATAATGCTCCCATCTTGACTCCTGAGTACATATATAAAATAAATATATTTATGGTCTTTTTAATCTTAAAAATGAGATGTTTATTGATGTTTGTCAACTCTGAAAACTAAGATAAAAAAACGTAGCACAGCAGTGGATGAACTGCTGTTTGACAGCAGATATGGAAATAAGGGTCCAAACAAGACTCATAGACAGAAAGAAGCCCCAAGACCTCGTGAAATGCCCTCAATGTTACTACAATATTTTATTTAATCTGTTGATCGAAGCGTTACTCACGTACCGTGAGTGCATCTAGTCTGTCCTGCGCAGTTTCCACGGCGACTAGTCGAGCCTTCAGTTCGTTGAGTTGTCTCACGGCTGCATCGCGTTCACCCTTAGCCTTCGCCGCTTCGGCTTGAGCTATGCGGGCTACGGCCTGTGCAGCTGCAGCTTCTGCTCCTGTGAATAAATATATGTGTAATAATACGTTTATTAGTTACAAGTAAATTTACAGTCTATACATGTTCAACTGCTTGGTACAGACCTGAAATAAATGACCACTGGTACACAGTTTGCCAGTGATGACCTATGGATCTGAGACGTGGTCCTTCACTGCTGGCCATATGAGGAAGCCCAAAGTCGCTCGGCGAGCTATGGAGATGGCTATGCTAGGGGTTTCTCAGCATGATAGACTTAAAAACGAGGATATCCGCAGTAGAGCCAGAGTAACCGACATAGCCCAACAGATTAGTAAGCTGAATTGGCAATGGGCCGGTCATATAGTTTGAAGAACCGACAACCGATGGGGAAGAAAGGCTCTCAAGTGGCAGCCTCGTATAGGCAGGCGAAGTGTAGGGCGTCCCCCCACTAGATTGAGTGACGACCTGGTAAGACATGCAGGAAGTCGATGGATGCAGGTGGCTCAGGACTGTACTTTGTGGCATTCCTTGGGGGAGACATATGTTCAGCAGTGAACTTGTGAAGGGCTGTAGTGATAGTGATACAACTTTGCCTTGTTGTGTAATGAAATAAAACGAACGACTTCAACCTATTAGTATCGTAGTATGCAACATAAACAACCGGACGATATGCGCATATAGAATAAAGGGTGACAAACGCCCACACAGTCCACCTGACAGTAAGTTGATGTTGTGCCCCACATCTATCCTGAATTATGAATCGAAATGCAGTACTAAGATGGAATGTCTCGTTTCCTGTAAAAAGGGTATCCTGTACTCTTCACTCTATACTCTATGAATCACAGTAGTATTGTGCTGCTATTTCACACTGATATTCTATGAGATCGTGATCCTTATTTGCTTGAGCCGACCGATCTAGAATATTTTAAATTGAAATTTTTGTGTAAGTAATGCATTTGATATTGTAAATATTTAATATCATCAATTTTGGAGTTACATTAACATGGTATGCTAATTAGCAACACTGATTATTACATTTTTTTAAATATTTATTGAACAATATATTAAGATAGCTGAATCAAAGTTTAAAGAGTAAGAGTAATTTCTTGTAATACGAATCACTTAATTATTATTTAAGTTTTAAAATCATTATAATAAAAATAGTTTAATAGACTAATATACATAGACTAATATACTATATACTGATACAATTTAACTTCTAATATTGTAGCGAAAGAGGTTGGACTTTACGGTCGACTGGACAAGGTCACGCTACCCGCTCTCATTAAATTCGGTATAATATTACTTTTCTATTATGCTTTTGATGAATGGAAAATGCGGTAAATTAACAAAGATAAATAGGTAGGTAAATAGTACCTACTTTCATCATAATAATTTACTTAAGTATTGAAATTCATACGATATAATCAGCAAGATAAGAACCAAACATGCATTAACGAAAAGTAAAGTCAGATTAAAGGACAAACTTTACAGTGAAAAAATAAAGTTTTCCCATAAATCGGTCGACATCACGGTTGATGTTACAATTGCAATTGTAAGTTTGTAATCACAAAAAAATTATGTTACATAATTGGAGATAGTTACGCAAAAAGGATCCAATGTAATTTGTATCAAAAATGTTCAGTTGAAAAATAATTTTTGTGGTCTATACTATTATGTGATGCAACAATTTTAGTAAGAACGTAACGTAACGAAAGTAAGACAAATAAGAAGACAAAATTAGAAACACACACACAAACCATACAGATCCATTCTTAAAATTTCATAACCTCAAATTAGCTTTCTTCTTTAGGGTTGGGTCCTTTTTGCATAACCACGTCCAATTATAACTACAAATTATATATTATCACATACGGCGCTCTGGTATGGTGGACCAAGACAAATGAAGCCACCACTATAAAGAAGCTTCAGCGCTACCAGAGACTGGCATGTATGGCTGCCACAGGCTGCATAAAGACTAAGCCAACAGCAGCCTTAGAAGCGATGCTAGAGCTAACCCCGCTTCATCTACATATACAACAAGAAGCGACTTTAGCTGCCATCAGACTCAAGACCCTAAATTTTTGGAGTAAGAATAGAGTCCCTCATACAGGCATAATTGATAGAATTCACTCAAAAATTCCTATCTTACAAGCCAAGTACGATAAGATTCCTAAACAATTTGTATTCGATAAAAAGTATAAGATACAATTAAATGAAACCAGCCAGCCGGAAAGATTAAGCCCAAAAGAGCTTAGAGTTTTCACCGATGGTTCTAAAACAAATGAAGTGTAGGTTCTGGAACTTTCTCTGAAGACTTCAATATCCACATATGCACACCGCTGGGTACCTATGACACAGTCTTTCAGGCGGAATAATAATAATAAATGTGTGTGTATGGGTATCATTCAAGCGGCCATAGCAATAGATGCTAGGAAGGTTAATGACTTCCCCATCAGAATACTGACCGACAGTAGGGCGGTACTACAAGCTCTGAATTGCAATGTGGTGAACTCGGGACTAATAACGATTAAATGAGGTATGTAAAAACAACAATGTAACTTTGCAATGGACAAAGGGACACAGTGGATCCAGAGGCAACGACGCAGCAGAGGAACTGGCCAGAAGAGGATCGGCTCTGGCCACTATAGGGCCGGAACCAATAATTTCAATCCCCTTTGGTAATGTTCGTTCACTGGTACGTAGACACTTCACTAATCTACACGCTCAGCTTTGGAAAAATCTAGTAGACTGTAGACAAGCTAGGGTGGCCCTGCCTGAAATAAACAGTCGTTTAACAAAAGTTCTAATGAGACTGAACAAGCCGCAGATCAGGATAGTAACAAGTGCTATCACAAGACACGGCAGCTTTAACAAGCATTTATTTACTATAGATGTTACAGATAGAACCCTGTGCAGGGCATGTATGGGGGAAGAAGAAACGGCGGCCTATGTGATATTGAAATGTCCGGAGGTCGCTACGTACAGGGCTAAACATCTCGGCATGCCGAGATCACTCCCCGAAGTTGCACGCAAGGACTGTTGAGCTTCTTCGGGGAGATCTCATGGCTCGAATAAGCATATTATTCCTGCCCACACGCAAAATACGCGCATGGACGTGGAGTTGCGGAAATCAGCCCGTCGTAAACTAAACTAACTAAACTAAAAACTACAAGTTATCCATTTTCGGATTTTTTCTTTTATTGTGATGTGGAACTTCTTGTCAAATTTCATGATTCTAAGTCAACGAGAAGTACCCTATTAAAATATAACAGGAATGGTCTTGATTTGATATTTCGTAAACCTTAGTTTCTTTTTTTTAATAAATTGATAACTCTACCTGTTCCTGAGAAAAAGGCTTCTAATAGACGGACAGATGCGCTTACGGACAAAAATAGTATCCTATTCATGTTCTGTTGCTTTTCCTCTTGAGGTATGGAACCCCAAAAATAAGGGAAAGTGTAGGTAGCAGCTTTTTTAACTGCTAAACAGATCAAGTATTGGAACTTTCGACCATACCCATAAAATTTGACGTCAATTTTATTAAAGCTTAATGTTACTCCCTCCCTTTTCACTAAAATACAATATGAAGAGACTGGTACAGAGAAAATTAATATTCAAGTAAGCGATGATAAACAGATATAAGTAAGACTATTTCTTTCTTCTTTTTTTTAAATATGTTACCCCCACACTAGGATTTTCTCCTGTATCGTGGAGGCAGTTTACAAACATAAATTGCACAAGGACAAACATTCAGACCCGGAACAATTATTTGTAGGCCATACAAATACTTGTTCCGTGCGGAATTCGAACCCGCAGCCCCAAGCGCTCGAACTCATTGCTAAGCCACTGCGCCACAAAGCCGTATTTATGTGCAAAAATCAAAATAAATCACACCTTGGACTGATGCAAGTGACTGCTTCAATTCCTCAACTTTCTGTTCCCAATACGCATCCCTTTCTTGTAGTTTTGCTTCCAGTTGTGATGCGTATTGCTGCTGCAGCGCCGCATTGTCTACTTGGCATCCGGTACGATCCGATAAATAGGTATGTAATTGGGGTGATATTGACTGAAAAACAATTATTTCTAATAACTGTTGTGATTATTTAGCAGTTAACTAGACATTGTACATTGCATAATGATTTATTAGATATAATATGTTATAAGACTTCCCATATTCCGGAGGAAGTATGTCCTAGATTTGTTTGTTATTTGCATAAAGTAATATCATAATGAACCAACATCTCATTTCCTTAGTATATAATATTTTTAGATAATTGGAGCACATAAAAGATATCTTTAAAATTAAATACATAGTAATTTAATTATACTATGTACTAGCTGTGCCCGCGGCGTAGCTCGCGATTATAGGCTTCTGTGTAAACGACGATAGAAGTAGACTTAGCTAGGGCGTACAGAAAAAGGTTACGGTGACTACTAACACGGGAAAAAGCAACATAGAGTTGGCCATGTGTAAAACAATCAGTACTGAAGTCCACTCCTGCAACGCGTAAAGTTTGACCTTGAGCTTTATTTACGATCGTCGCATAACACACGCTGAGTGGGAAACACACTTAAAATAGGGATGTTAAAAATTAAAACTTCGATGTTTTAACATCGATGTTGACATATGTCAAACATCGAAACATCGACGTCAATGAACCCATAATCGATAATTGGGAACTTGCAAACAATGCGAACTCGCGAAATCAATATCAACTAAATCTTGTATCTGCTCTGAAGATTAAAAATTTTGAATAATTCAGAATTTCTGAACGCATCGTTAACCTAAAAAAATGTAAGTATGGTGAGTCAAACTTAATTGTCAAGTGTCTCCTGTAATGTCACAATGGTCACTGCTTTCGCTTTATTTTGTAATGTCATTGTCGGTTGTCGCATAATAACTATTCTACGTAAATTGATATTCAAGTTAATTGTTACTTTTCCCTTGCTGTGTATACCCACATAATTTTGAAACAATGTATAAGTATCTACACATATACCAAAAACATCGATAATGGTCAACATCAATGTTTTGAGTAGCCTAAGCATCGCACACCGATGTTGAGCTATCGTTGCCAACATCTATGTTATTATCCCTATCTTAAAACTGAAGCCTGAGCCGTGGTAGCTCAGATGGTTAGCGCTCGCTGTAAGCTTCACAGTACTCGAGCAACCCGGGTTCGATCCCCGCCGGCACCAATGAAATTGTTAATTGCAATTTTAAGTGCTGATTTACCACGTACTCGGCGGTGAAGGGAAACATCGTGAGGAAACCTGCGTGTCTGAGAAATAAAAAAAAATATTTCGATGACATGTGAAGTTCGCCAACACGTATTGGGGCAGCGCGGTGGACATTTCCTTGCCCTAAAACCCTCTCAGAAATGAGAGGAGGCGTGTGCCCAGCAGTGGGACGTAAATAGGCTGCAACTTTACTTTACTTTACTTAAAACCAACTTAAAACTGAAAGGAAAGTTATTTGGTATTAGAGGGATTCTGCGTATAAAACAATATCACTATCACGACATTTATTGCAATTTTGCTACTTTTAGTCGAGTTTTGTTGAATAATTGAATATTTCAATATCTCTTTTTTCTGGTTTTTGTTTCTGATGATTTTTGTGATGTGTTGTTGTTAGCCTACATGGCTCTTACTTACAGGCAGGCATAGATTGCTGTATATATACCTTACGGGCTTGCAACTTTGTCAGACTCATGGACATAAATTGTCTCAGTGAGTCTCAATACGATTCACCTGCGAAAAATCTTAACACCGCAATTCAGAAAAGGTTGTAATTTGTACAACGCCATCTATTACGTTCTTTGTGAGAAAACATCCTTTTTTAATTTAAGGAAAACATACACTAAAACATATTTTTTACTGTGTTTTAAGTACTATAATAGAACGATACGAAATATATTATAATAGAACATTTTTTTTACACACGAATCTTTTTATTACTATTTCTGAGATTTTGTGGCGCCATTAAACAAATTCGAACCTACATTTCAAAATAATAATCATAACTTTCGATAGAATTAACCAATTTCAATAAAACAAAGATTAAATGAACTTGATAATACGCTTTATGATTTTCTTAAGGATTTGATTGAAAAAAAGATGTTTACTCAAAACGTCATGCGTCCATAAACAAACAGACAGACCGTCACATAGTAAAATTCTAAAAATTATAAAAATGTACTTATTTAATGATTTACAGTCCCCATAATGATTTTAGTCACAAATTAATATACTATACAATATTCAGAAACAGACACAACATGTTATTACCATTTACCAGCGCCAGCTCTCTTTTAATCTATACATATATAATACTATGTATAGATTTAAAGAGAGCTGGCGCTATTAACATCAATTCTAAAAATAAGAGATTAATTGACACGATTGATACAATAAAAAACATAAAAGAACTTATAAAACAGTGCTTGCATAGTAAGCAAAAAAGAAAGTTTGATCCTCGCCGAAAAATTTGTATCACATTTGTGCCACACCACCATCTATCGATGAAATTGGTTAACTACTTAATTTAGTTTAGATAATAAGGTTAATATATTTTGTATATATTTATTACGTTCTTTATGTAATACTTTTGTTTACTGCGTTTTAGATATAATTATATCATTATAGAACATTATTTTACATCATTTAATTATGATTTATAATATGATATTAATTTTAAAATGTACTTGATGACTCATCCAACGCCACTATTGAACAAATTCGTACCTATACTTAGTACCCATACTTCAGAATATTTGTCATAACTTTTGATGGAATTAACCAATTTTAATGAAATAAAGACTAAATGTAACCTGAATATACACTTAATAATTTCCTTAACTATTCTTATGATATAAATTAGTACTTTAAACGTGATACGTTAACAAACAAACAGACAGACAGACAGACAGACAGACAGACAGAAAAATCTAAAAATGGTAGAAATGTATTTAATTACTTATTTTTAGTACCTCTCAATCACTTTTATTACAAAAATATAAAATGTACAGACATCTGCTATTTACATTTTTATTATATGTATAGATTTAGATTTTAAAACAATAATGCGTATTATATCCTATATCTTAAAAATCAGTAACGTAATGACTGAAAGAAATTTTACTTATGTTATAGTATTTAATATACTTATTTTTATATATTCCTGATGTTTCACTGGGGCATGAGTAATACAATATTATGGTTGATTATTCATCACTGCTGAATATAGATTTACTCATAGTAGGAATACTTGCCATAGCTGCCACACTTTGCAGGTAGGTTAAGCACATGCAGTTTTTCTATTGTTATAACATATTCTATTCATATTCTATTGTCATACATAATATATGATGCAACTCTCAATCTCCTGTTTCAGTTTCCCTTAGTCGCCTCTTACCCGCGAATGATAATATGAGGCAGTAAATTCTCATAAACCACCACTACACAGAGAGCATTTAAAACTTGGTGGGTTGCAATAAAAAATTACTCACATCAGAAGTACCATCCCCATGACCACCAGAACTTGTTGGACTTGTAGTTGACTGAAAATAATATATGATAAATAAGATTCTAACAATTATGGAAATATATTTATTTATGGTTATATGAATTGTAGAAGTGACTTCAGTTTGGGGCAGAGTCTAATATGAAGATCAGGCTAAGTGATGTGCTTATATCTACTGTGGATTGCCACAGGTTAATAATGGATTCTTGCATTCTTCTAAGTTTAACTAATGCAAGCCAAACATGTGTATACAGTGGAAAAATAAAAAATAAAATCCTGTCTTGTCAACATGCAATGGAAAGAAGTATATTCAAGCTGAGAAAATGCAGAAAAAAGAAGAGAGATATTCGCAAGAAAAGAAAGATAACAGATATCCTTCAGTATAGTTTAATGGGCAGGTCATATAGCAACGTACAAGGATAAGAGATGGATTCATCAAACAACAAAATGGCTATACCCGACAGGCAAAACGTGAATGAGAAGACAGATGAAAACATAGGCAGATGAAATTATAGATATAGCAGGTAAAAACTGGATGAGCATTGTTACTAATAAAAACAAATTGAGGAAGATGGGGGAGGCTTTAGTCCAAATGTGGCTACACACCAAAAACAAATGAAATAATAAGTAACTCATTTAGTTAAAAAAAATATCTATGCATTTGTGTGGGCATTCCAAGCTATATTAATAACAAAAATAAAATAAAAGAAAGAATTTCCACATATTAGCTTTTGATGTCAGAACTTTAATTCTTTGATAGCTTCAGCTAAACCAGTTCAGTAAAACTAATAAAAAAAAAATGTGCTGAATAAAAAAATATAATGATTTTCTCTTGAGTGATTTTTGATCACTGGCCATTTTTGCATACATTTGAGAGTAATACTGAATTTGTTTAACTTAATCCACCCAACACAATATTCATGGGTTGCGGTTTAAATAAAATTTTAAGGATACAGGGACAATCACAATACACAATTTTCAAAGTTTATGCACAAATTATGATTAACTTATATTTTTATATATATATAAAAATTGTTCACTAAGAGCCCTGTCCTGTTATATTTATTGTAAGACTAGCTGTTCCTATCACTATGTATCATTAACCTATTATTCTAAGTCTAAATCGCAATTTATTTATAAAATCAGGTAAATATGGAAACTGTAACAAGATAAGACCTGTATTAAGGAAAGATAACACACCAAATCATGTTAGAAATAATTAATTAAGTAGTTGCAGACTTACGGAATCTTCTCGTAAAGAAATTCGTCCTAAAAATCCTCCAGTACGCCAACTGCTGGTTAATTTAGTGATATCACTTCCAGTTTCTTCTTTTATTTTACTTTTTAAACTAGCAAACATTGTAGATAGTTCAAAATAATACTAAAAAGGAAATTGGACATGTAAATAAAAAAACTTGGTTAAATATGCAAATTACACGAATAAGAAGTAGATAATTTACTAGTGTCTAGGTGATATCGAGTTCCAAAACTCCAAAAGTAAGAACGAAATACTAAACAATGTAAACCTTGTGTTCTTACAAAACGAAAACCATATGAAATTAATATCATATTTAGCTATAAACCAAACGCCAATTAAGCATGATATAAGATTAAGAAAAATAATAAGCTAAAGTTTGAAACTGAATTATGAAATCGCAATTTTTATAGTAAAAAACTAAAAAATGATAATAATGAATGCCCACACTACTGACAAATGAGTGACAGCAACGACCATAGCAGGGTTGCCAACTTTATTTTTTAGGAGATCGTATCATAAACTGGAAAAGATCGTATTTTGCTAAGAACTCAAAAAAAAGATAGTACGCATCAATATTTCAATAAAACAATGGTAAAAAAATACAAAAATAATATTAATTTATTAACAAAGCAAAATTTTACATTTAGGGTATAATCGTATAACATTTAAGAATCTGATACTAAACTTGCCGTTCTATATGTGTCCACTCTGCCGTCTATTACATAAATATGTAATATATGATATGATTATCTGCGTAATGTAATATTATTTGGGGTACGACTTTCCATTGACGTCAGTGGAGTTTGGTGTTGATACGTATTTTTACAGAAAGATTACACTATTATAAGCACACACACAAAGTCTCAATATACGGAAACGCGTAATTTTTGAGAAAAGAATAATTGAAAATCAATTATTCTTGCAATGTTTGTCTAATCTGCTAATAAACTGGCGCCATTTTGTAATGTCATTGTCGACGTCAATAGGGATATCGATTCATTCCGAAAAAGATCGATTTTTTAAATAGATTCGAATTGTAAGCTGATATATCGATTCCCAAAAAATCGATTTCTAAAATATCTATATTTTTTTCATGTTTGCATTTATAATGTAAATATAAATCCATCCTCGCCTCCGCAGCTTCGGCTTGTTGATCGCCTTCGGCGGCCAGCCTCAGCCGCTCCGGCTCGTCCGATGTCTACGATTTGTTACAGCAGGCGGAGGCTGCTCCCCCTACGCGCCTCCGGCTCTATAAAACCACTCTAGGGGTAGGACAGACTCGTACCAGGTGGAGTCGGGGTCAATCAATTCGGTTCTTTGACATAAGTTGAACCTAACCTATTTTATTTGTTATCTGCCCTAATAGGTACTGTTAAATAAAACAAATTTCAATAAGAGATCTTTTATCATGGTATCTTTCTTGTTTTTTATAAAATGGGTTTATATTTACATTATAAATAGAAACATTTAAAAAATATAGATATTTTAGAAATCGATTTTTTGTGAACCGATACATCAGCTTACGATTTGAATCGATTTAAAAATCGAACTTTTTGGGAAAGAATCGACATCCCTATTGACGTCGACAATGACATTACAAAATGGCGCCAGTTTATTAGCAGATTAGACATAAACATTGCAAGAATAATTGATTTTCAATTATTCTTTTCTCAAAAATTACGCGTTTCCGTATATCGAGACTTTGTGTGTGTGCTTATAATAGTGTAATCTTTCTGTAAAAATACGTATCAACACCAAACTCCACTGACGTCAATGGAAAGCTAAGCCTTATTTGGATTAGAACGAATAGAATGACGTAAAACAAAGGCGAAGAAAGGCGGTTAAACTGCGCGAGGAATAGATTTAAAAAATTATTGGATTGGATGCGTTCATAAAAAATACAAAGAAGTTTAGAGCTTATTCAATTTTGAAATTATTGATTTTACATATCGATAAAATGAACTTAATCAATTATCATTTTTATTTTGTTATAAAGATTATAAGATTTGAAAAGATCGTATATTTTGCGTACGATTTCGAATACATGATCGTACATCGTACTAGGGCCAAAAAGATCGTATGAATACGATTTAAATCGTACGGTTGGCAACACTGGACCATAGATTAAAGCTGTATATATATATTGAGTGACAGCAAGTGACAGTGAGTAGGCTTGGGCAAAAATATTTTTTAATAAAAATATTGATATATATCATCGATATTTTAAATCATGATATATCGATATTTATTTTAGAGTATCGAATTCGTATCAATTTCGATATATTTTAAAATGTTGTATTAATGATAAAACTTGTAACAACAAAAGGAGATACAAAACTATTCATGTGTGGTTGGTTGTCGTTTTTTTTTCGTCTACCAACCATCAGTAATATAAAATTTTGGAACTTATCTTTACATCACGCAAATGATGACGATATATCGATATTTATCATGCGATATAATATATCAATACTGTTTAAAAATATCGATTCAATGTATATAGATATATTTTTTTCCTTGTCCATCCCTAACAGTAAGTGAGTACTGAGTAGCGAATAGCGATGTGTCAACTCGGTTCAAATCGGTTTGACAATTGAACGAGTCCAATCGATTCAATGATTGTATACCGTTTTCATCGTGCCGTCGATGTGCGTCGTCGGATCGAAGTCTAACTAATCAGCACTCAGCACGCGAAT
This sequence comes from Parnassius mnemosyne, assembly GCA_963668995.1. Lineage (NCBI taxonomy): Eukaryota > Metazoa > Arthropoda > Insecta > Lepidoptera > Papilionidae > Parnassius > Parnassius mnemosyne. The sequence goes on along the minus strand of CAVLGL010000148.1, from coordinate 35,456,249 downwards.
GGGGAGTGAGATAGCAGTTGGGGCGCGATCTGAACGAATTGTAATTTGCAAATACAAAGTAATGAATAGAATAGAATATTTTTTATTCAATATAGATCACATGTCTAATTCTTATTGAAAGACATTTTTGACTTTACCACTGGTTCGAAAAAAAAAATAGATGCCATGTGCACTGTCAGATATATTTAATTTTAAAGTTTTTTAGGATCCAAGTGATGTCCTCTATTTGGTACCTAGATTTCAATGAACACGCCTAGATGTCCCGTTTTCAAAACGTACATGCATTTCATGGCACCAATCCACGCGAGTCTGTTTTTCGCTTTCGGAGAGCAAACGAGGGATCCATCGACAACAAAGCCTCCTCACTCCAAGATGTTCCTGTAGGGTGGTATGAATGTTCCCCGAACTAATGCCTACAATCTGTTTGATATCCGTATATGTGATAAGTGGGTCTTCTCGCACCAACATTTCTGCCGTTACTGCTGTTTGCGGGGCCCCGGTTCATCTTTAAGATTAATTTTACCCCTTTTGAATTCAGCAAACCACCTAAAAGTTGTTCCGCGTGATGGAGCTGAGACCCCTAATGCTGATTGTAACCGTTGTAAACTTAATTGTTTAGTTAAACCAAATATAAAATTATAATATATCATAGCGCGCATATGTTCACGGTTGAGATCCATCGTTTTAAATGAAAAGCACGTGAAGCGTTGCAGGAAAATTAATAGAACTTTGTATTTTTTAATATTGAGCAATGAGGGCCAATAATTTTCTGCTCACCAGATGTCGCTAGTTGACACTGAGGAAAGTTTTTTGTCACACAATGTCATTTAATTGAGAAGTTAGTTTTAAATAAAAGTTTATCAGTTTCTAGAGTATTATATTAATACACAAAACAATGGCCTGGTTTGGTCTTTAACTTTTTACACATTTAAAACTTTTTTTTTATTATTCTACTTTTATGAATATCTGTGATTTGGTTTATTTATTTTTAATCTTATTAATATAAAATATAGTTAATAGTACAGAAAAAAACATTAACCCTTACATTTTCCGAACAAATTAATTAACTTCCCCGCTATGAAATCTGTCAAATATTATACCTCACTTTTAAGTGGCGCCGCCCTGGTGGCAAAAAAAGTTGTGGACTCTCATTGGGTTATGGAGTTCTATTTTTAAATAAATTTGCTTTTTAGAAACATATAACACGGGTGCGTTTAATTTTTAAATTTCGAGCATCTCAAAACTTATTCAGTGACCTACATATTATATTGAAAAAGTTGCAAATGTTATGACGTGCAATAAATTCGAAGAGATTAAAAGATTAAAAGGAGTGACGACCTGGTAAGACATGCAGGAAGTCGATGGATGCAGGTGGCTCAGGACCGTGCTTTGTGGCATTCTTTGGGGGAGGCCTATGTTCAGCAGTGGACTTGTGAAGGGCTGTAATGATGATGATGATGAAAAGATTTCTGCATTTTTTCGACAAAATAAAAGGACTAAAACCAAATGAACCGCAGTTTGACCGGCTTCAGAAAACACGCCCACTTATGAAAATCCTACGCGAAAGACTGCTAAAAGTGCTGAAAGAGGAATTTTTGTCAATCGACGAACAGATGGTCCCTACTAAGGCTCGAACTTCAGGAATCACACAGTACAATGCGTAGAAACCACATAAGTGGGGTTATTTGAATTACGTACTAAGCGGACTTTGAATTATTTGGAGGAAAATAACCTGATCCGCCTGAAAACTGTCCCCATCTTGGAGTGCCAGGAAATGTGGTTCAAAGACTATTGGAGACTATTTCAGTCAATTTGAACCACAAGATTTTTGTCGATAACTGGTACACAAGTTTGCAGCTAATGGCAAACTTGTACAAAAGAGGTATTCTGCCATTAGGCACAATACAACTGAGAAGAGCTCCAAATATAACTAAAAAAGCTTTAGAAAAGAAAGAACGAGGTTATTGCTCCGAAAAAAAGTGTTGCTGTTGATGACGTTAAGCTATCAGTAACCAATTGGGTCGATAATAAAGCAGTCAGTTTGTGTTCATCCTACGTAGGCAAGGAGCCAATGGGAGATGTGAAAAGGTATTCCAAAAAAAAAAACATAAGTGGTAGAGATGATGTTCCTTGCACAACAACACAACAACAAGCAGTAACCATTTATAACAAATAGATGGGCGGTGTCGAATTACTAGATGCGATGTTAGGATTCTATAGGACCAAAATCCGCAGTAAAAAATGGTACCACCGCCTGTTCATCCATTTCATTTATCTGTGTTGCGTGATTAGTCGGCTATTATGGCGGAGAGTCATCAAACAGAAGGGTGAAGATGTTTACATTCCATTGCTTAATTTTAAATTAACTATAGCAGATGTATTGATGCTCAGGGACTCAAAAGTATATACTACGACTACACGCAATCGAGGACGACCACTGAATCAAGATGTTGAGGCAATTAAAAAGGGACAATCAAGGCAACGCATAGAACTGCCTCCAATGGAAGTAGCTAGAGATGGGTTCAACCACTGGCCGAATTGGAAAACTGATCGCCAAAGATTTAAAATGGTAGGTTGCACGCCGAAATCCCAAGTGATATGCTAAAAGTATGGGTGTTATCTTTGTTTCAACAAAGATCGCAACTGTTTTAAAAACTTTCACACATATTTTTTTAAATTAAATACTTATTGTTATATTAGCTTCATATTGTTTCTTTATTTTTATAAAATTCTATTGAAATAATACATAATTATTGAATAAAACTATCTTAACGAATTTTATCGCGTTTAATAAATTTATTTTTCTTATTTTTATTAATTCCCGACGTTTCGAGTGCTTTCCAGCACCTATGGTCACGGGGTGCTGAGTTGTTTGACGTCCCAATGTCAGACTTAACCCGGAGTACCTTCAGCTTTTTTAATTATTAATTTTGGTCCGCTCTACGCAGAATGAACTTACTTGTATCTTGAAGTCTTGCAGTGGTATGCTTGGGATTAGTTTAAATTTTATTAATTACAGAATCCCAAGCAGGTGGTAACCCAGCCTCCCTCTCTATTGAAATTAGGATGTTTTTTTTAATTTCAATAGCCTCACGTATCATCCTTGGCGGGAATAGATGTTCTTTCGCGAGAATTTGTGATTTATCAAATCTAATGTAATGGCGGGGGCCGTCTAGGATATGATCACAAACTACAGACTTCCCGGAACGTTGGTGCTTCACGTCAGCTATGTGTTCTTTTACGCGGGTTTTTATTGATCGTTTTGTTTGCCCTATATATGAGAGACCACATTCACAATCAAGCTTGTAAAGGAATATTGCACTTGACAGATGGTAAGAACTGACTAATCTTCTTCGGCGACTAGAAGATTGTTCTAATAGAAACACGCTTCAAGATGTAGCCAATCTTATCTGTGACACCTCTGACATATGGTAGTACAGCAGGCACACGCTCGACTGTGACCGGCTTCACTCGGTCACTGTGACGTAGCGCGGGACCCGAAGCTTGTTGTCGTGTAGAACCTGCTCGACGTGCTGAAGCTCGGCGGCCAGGTGTTTGCTGTCACAGATCCCTCGTGCTCTCTGTAACAAAGATTTGCCCACAGTAGCTAACTGTGAAGGCTGATGATGGGATTCACCGTTTAAATATCGGTTTTTATGGGTCTTTTTTCTATACACAGTGTGACCTATGGTGTTATTAGGATTTCGAATGACTAACACATCTAGGAAAGCTAAAGAATTATTTGCCTCTAACTCCATAGTAAATTGAATTTTAGAGTTTATGGAATTAAGATGTTCTAAAAATGCATTTACTTTGTCTGATGGTAAAATTGTGAAAGTATCGTCTACGTACCGCTTGTAGAACCTTGGAGTTACTGGTGCAGTAAGCAGAGCTTTCTCCTCAAAGTCCTCCATGAAAATATCGGCGACAATGGGAGATACCGGTGAGCCCATCGCCACACCATCTACTTGCTTGTAAAACTCTTCCTTCCACAATAGATAGCCAGATGTAAGGCAATGTCTGAGTAATACTGCATATTCTGCTGGCATGTTATTTTCCTCTAGTTTCCTAATTACAATCGAGATGCAGTCTTCAACAGGTAGGCATGTAAATAGAGACTGAACATCAAAACTGACCATAGTTTCATTGTCAGTAAGGCATAGGTCTTTCACGATTGAACTAAATATTCCCGTCCAAGTATTGCTTATAATAGATGTTTGATTGTAATCTCGCACACCTCTACACCTTCCGCATACTCGTACCGGACGTACTCTGTTCCTTACCGCTTTGCGTGACGGTCTTCTCGTTACTCTAGAATTCGCTAGTTCCCGTGTCAATGAAGACGATGAAAGTGCTGGTGGCGACCGTGGTGGTGATTGTATAACATTCGTACATGCTTTACCAACATAGCTGTATAGGAAACTCATGTACTTAAATAATAACATCAATGAAGTTCGATTAGTAAATTAGGGTTATTTGGGTAATGGTTAGACCACAAGGCTGTTTTACACTTGTCAACTTGTCTAGCTGACGAAAAATCCGACACATGCAAGCGTTGGAACCAGCTTATTAAGAGATATGTACAAGCTCCACCACCTGAAGTTATTAAAATGTACAAAGCCAACATGGATGACGTTGACTTGGCAGACAAATTGATAGGTAGCAGTTGCCCGATAAGGACGCGAACTCGTAAGTGGTCCATCAGGCTTATTTTTCACATGATTGATATTGCCGTACACAACGTAAACTTCATAATGTTCCATTGCATAAAATACTTCAGCTTCGTGAGTACAAATTAAAGTTGGACTATAAACTTATTGAAGAAAATACAGTATCGTCGAATTAAGAACCTTGTGATTAAAATTTACAACTGCCAAGCTAGCAAAAAAAGATACTGGTTACAGTAAATCCCTTACAGACTGCAAAAGAGAACAATCCAATGCTCGACATATACCAATATTTACAAAAACAGCAGAGATGTTGCAAGGAGGGCTGCAACTTTTTTGTACGTGGTAGAGCCATGCTGTAGCTATATTATGGTTGTAGCACGAATAGGTCGGCTCGACCGGGGAAGGACCACGCTCTCACACAATACCAGCGTAAAATAGCATCTCAATGCTGCTGTATTTCGTATGGTGAGTGTAGAGAACCGGTGACCCGTTTTACTGGAAACGAGGCATTCCATCTCAGTCCTCAGGGGTGGCGACGCATCTGCATTTTGATTCTTAATTCAGGATAAAAATAGATGTCTATGGGCCACAGCATCCACTTACGCTTGTTTACGCTTACGATTGTTACGCTAAATTCCATAGATATACCGCTGACGCTGAATTCAATTCAGACTAATTATTTTACTGATATCCATTTTGAAACATAGTGAGACTGATTAAAGTTAAGTAAAGATTAAAATTAAGGTTAATTATGAAAACTAAATATTACGTTTTTGAGAATTTTATGGTATTTTATATTTTTTTTTATTAGTTCATTTATCAAAAAGGCATTCTTAGGACTGTTAATCAAAGTAGCATTTGTTTCTTTTTTATAAGAGTTTAAATTAGGTAGCGATTAAGATACAAACAGTTAATTTTGAATAAATACGTATGATTGCATACGTAAATTGTTTCATTGATTAGAGAACGAATGTCTTAAATTTAGTACATCAGAAAATAAAATCTGCGTAGTATAAAACGGACGTCCTAATTCAATCATACTTCAAGAAAAACCAGTCTTCCACACATTTTTCTTTAAACCATCAGGATAATAATCGAAGAATCATACCCTCGGACTCAGGAGGTTAAATAGAGTGTGGGTAGGTACTTTAATGACGCGCACTGCACACAGACGCATCACGCAACTGAGTTCATTTATTTGTATGAAACAAACCCGCCAGAACGAATCTAATACACGTCTACTGCTGAACATAGACATGGATTATCATTGCAATTTTTTATTGTTTTCAGTTGCTATTATAAAAAGGCCGCTGCCCATCTCCTGATTCAATTTTCCTCTGTCGCCTCTTACCACACTCAAGGGATAATATGGGTATGGTATACCATGATCATCTAAGAACAGAGGGCCAATACACAGCTCAATTTATTTATTTAATTAATACTTTATTGTATTGACATTAGGGGCACATAGGCGTGGTGAAAAATTGATTTTGTATCCAAAGATTAATTTGCAAAATATCGCTGATATGGCCATGGTAGGAGCAGACACCAAAATTTACAGGCCTGGAGTTGGAGCATGCAGTCAACTATAGGTACCTACTCTGATCTGCAATAATACTGGTAATTTAATATTGGTGATATTACGAAAAGCCAATAATATAGAAGGAAGCTTCGAATAAAAGCGCTTCGCGAAACCAGATTCCTGTAGCTCACCTTGCCGATTGAGGGACGAGTCTCTGGCGACGCAACTGTTTGCGGAAAAAGCATTTCAAAAACACTTCAATTTTCACATATTGATATTAACTACTCCCAAGTCCCAAATACCAGTGCGAAGGTATCGGCCATGCCACGGAATAAATAATATCTATGCGCTCACTAACGCGACTTCTTAGCGCGGTGAGTAATGCGCAATTTTGAAAAGAAATCCATGCCATTTAACACATTTTTATGTCCAGCCGTGAACTTAAGTCTTGCAATATTCGAAATCAAAACCGTGTTTGTTGGGTTCATGATTAAAGGAAATAATATTATGTTGTGTTACCTTTCTTGTGTTACACATTTTACTTACATTACGTTTACCTTCTATACTACCTACTCACATACATGTTCAATAACGTCTGAACTCATGATGTCATTCTATATTACGGAATAAAACACATTTGCCCCTGTTCTAATAGGAAAGTAGGTCAAGGGCTTTGTTTCCCAATTAAAACGCCCCTCTATAGAAGTGGGAACAGAACATTATTTTCTTGCGGGCACGTCTCATAATTAACCAACCAAGGCAAATATGTTATTAGCATCTTATAGTTGCCAAAGATAATACGACTTTGCGAAGTATTTTTAAAACATTTCATTTATTTTTAACCGACTACCCAGATCCTGGAATACGCATAGTTTTCCAGGTGAGTTCATGTCTGTATCAATGATCAAGGAGTACGTTAGGTATTGTATAATTCTTACGGCTTGTCGTTTTTAAAGTGCTAGATGGCATTTCATAACTACATTTTAATACAAGTGTTAAATTGAAAATTTTGTACAAACGACTTCAATATGAATATTATTTATTGTTGTTTTTGTAAAATCCCTTTGACCGATTTCGATAAAATTTAAATGGATCCACCTGGGAAACATACCCTTTGAAACAAAAAAATAATATTCCAAATCGGTTCAGGCGTCTTTGAGTAATCAGTGAACATACATAAAAAAAGATTCCGACGAATTGAGAACCTCCTTCTTTTATGAACTCGTTTCAAAATGTGTTTTACCAATACAATGTTCAGAGCCGTGGTAGCTCAGATGGTTAGCGCTCGCTTTAAGCTTCACAGTACTCGAGCAACCCGGGTTCGATCCCCGCCGGCACCAATGAAATTGTTAATTGCAGTATTAAGTGCTGATTTACCACGTGCTCGACGGTGAAGGAAAACATCGTGAGGAAACCTGCATGTCTGAGAAATAAGAAAAAAAATATTTCGAAGACATGTGAAGTTCGCCAACACGCATTGGGGCAGCGTGGCGGACATTTCCTTGCCCTAAAACCCTAAAACCCTCCCAGAAAGTGCCCAGCGTAAATAGGCCGCAAGTTTACAATACAATGTTCGCAAAGCAATATGATACTTAAAAGGCATTTGGACAAAGGCGTCATTGCAGCTTTGTTTTTTTTTTCAAAAAGTGTACGCTGTTGGCCCTGCGGTCTTTATAGCTCATCGAAATAGACTCGTAACTGAAGACTTACGAGCTATTAAGTGCAACGATTCTGCCGGAGGCGACGCCCGGCCCCTGCTTTTGGAGTGACACTCCTCGAGCAAGGGGAGGGGGCTCGATGCGATTCAAGAGCCCCTCAGAAGGAGTTAAGAACCTCGGCTTGAACCACTATCGAAAGGAACGGAAACGGGTCGAAAAACTAAAAAGCCCCGCATCACGGGTATTGAATCTCGTGTACGGAGTATGTCTGTGACCTCGCATTCGCCAGCGAACGCGGTGTGTCCTGGTGTTCTGTACTAGTCCTATGTAGATTGCCTCTCCTGTGGAGGGGGAGGGTTGTAGCTTTGTTTTTAGAGTTATGCAAGAAACGGCCCGCTTTTATACCCCTACCCGCTTTTATACAAGAAAACCTTGTAATTTCGTTGTCCGTCTGGTCTGTACTAATGCAACTTCTGTAGCTTTAGACCAATTTCTATATTAAAGAACATTACGTTCTTCATAATTACGACACGTTAAATTATAAATCCGAAGTGTCTGTATAGAAACAGTTTTATTTTTGTAAAATATAATACACCGGTTACCTACTAACTAAAGACGACTTAAAATGAAACAATTCTAAGTTGTTGATCATAACTTGTTAAGCCTATATTTTATTCCATAAACGGTTTTTCGAGCACTTTTCACACTGCAGAACAGCTCGTAAGGAAAAAATCCAAGTATCATCCAAATTCAAATCCTCCTTACGATTGAAGACATCCCATGTCTGAACCATGGTTGGCCATTGGTTGAATGAACATGGGCCTCTTTATATCTTCTCTCCTCTCAAAATCGCTCGCCTTTTCAAAATCTTCTTTCCAAAACTAGTAATTACAATTTAATCGGTGCAATCGGGGAGAGAAGTGGGCGTAGGCCACCGTTTCATCAGTATAACAATGTAAGTCTTCCAAATTTGAAACGATATTTCCACAATTTTTTTTTCGGGGTCGATACCAGTTAGTTATATATAAAAATAGAGACTAGTCTTATAAAAAAAAAATCATAAAATCACAAAAATAAGCTCCAAACACACTTTTAACAATTAAATAGGTTTTCGAAATATCAAGGTTCAAAGTATAGTCTGCATTAGGATTTAGGATGACAGATTATACTTACAGAGAAACCATTTAATATTTTACTTTTGTAGGTAGGTATAATATAATTATGTAATATTTTGCATGAAAAGTTGTTTATCTAAGTCAAAGAGATTTAAATATATAGATATACTATAGAGCGGACATAGAGAACGTTTTCATACAAAAACTTTGAGCTCGCGCGTGTGTAACGCCCTCTAGCTAAACATAGCAAAATTACGCAGAATATTTATTAGGAAAACATTTCAGTTTTAGGAATGTTACTGTTTCGACATCAAAGTATCGATAATTTTGCTGAAGATTACTAAGTTTGTAATGTTTTACGATATAATAATAGATAATATGCAAGTTTATTTATTTACTATGACTCCCATCACACCAAAAAAATTCATTTAAACCTTTTAAGTTATGAATAAGGTCATGAATAAAATGAAATGTCATGAAATATAATATGTAATTTCCAATAACTAAGGATCAATACAAACAACAGTCACATTGGTAGCATCTTGGATGACGTTACTAGCTCTATTAGATGCTATAACAATAGCATATGATTGTTCGGTCGACGTCGAAGTCACATCGCGAAACGTCAATTCCAATAAGAGAGCGCCTGCATGTTTCTCAAATTCTTTTCTTAAAAATACACTTTAAATCTAACATATTTTAGGAAAGCATTGAACTTAAAGGTCAAAGGTTACCGTTAAAAAGAACACCTTAGTCGTATCTCCTCAATTTCAGAGCACTTCCCTTGTCGCCGTAGCCAATATCGGAATCTTCGACGTTGACATATCAAATGACCTGCAGTAGCAAGACGGCTCCGTGGCGCAGTGGCTTAGCAATGAGTTGCTGCGCTGGGGGGCGCGGGTTCGAACCCCGCACGGAACAAGTATTTGTATGGCCTACAAATAATTGTTCCGGGTCTGGATGTTTGTCCTTGTGAAATTTGTGTTTGTAAACTACCTCCACGATACAGGAGAAAATCCTAGTGTGGGGTAACGTTTTTAAAAAAAAAATAATAATAAAAATAATAAAGAATAATAAAAGCATGGTCACTTGGAAGAGAAAGCTAAATTGGCTTCTAAAAAGCTTGGCGTACTCAGTAGAGCAGGACACTACCGTGAAGAAAAAAGCGACCGTTTGCAACTTTACAAGCGCAGGTTCGGCCTCACATGGAATACTTTTCTCAGTTCTGGATCGGGGCTCCCCAATGCGAACTCCTTCTACTTGACTGCAGAGCAGAGCGGCTCGAATCGTCGACGACCGAGTTCTCTTTGATTGGCTCCTTTCTATCGTATTTATCACGAGCAGTGCTCTGAGGAATTGTTCGGATTAAATCCAGCCACCATAATTCACCAACACACATAGTGACCAAACTTACGTTACCATCTACATCATTTGGACGCTTGGTGGTCCACTACCGTGCGATTTATTAGGAGTTTTCTTAGGAATCGTTTACCAACAGCAATTGTTATGGATTGATACGACTTAGGAACCTTCAACAAACGAGCTTACTCCTTTTTAAAAGGCCGGCAACGCATCTGCAATTCTCCTGGTGTTGTAAAATTATATTAAAATTAAAAAAAAGGCCTGTACCTGCTGACATAGATGTTTCATGTTAAAACCAACGACTGTGTGCCCCGACACAGGCCCAGCCGATTTCTTTTTTGCTTCCGGTACAGTATCGTTTACTGTTTCAGCTCCTTAAATATTGTAGATGATCAAATCGGCATTCGGTAAAATATTTTGTATCGATAACAATAATCGATAAACGTTGTCAATCACCAACTCTTTGGTAAATAAATCATGACGTTACTGGATAACAGAGGACGCTTATTACAATAATGATAAACAATCTACCAGAAATAATAAAATTTAAAAATTATTGGGTAAATGTACAACGTTCTTGTGATAATAAACCAAAATCATATATTTTTTTTATAAGATAGGGTGACAAACGAGCACACAGTCCACCTGATGGTAAGTGTTTGCTGTGGCCCATAGACATCTATATCTGTCCTCGCTTGCGAATCAAAATGCAAATACGTTGTCACCCGTGAGGACTAAGATGGAATACCTCTTTTCCATTAAAAAGGGTCTCCAGTTCTCTACACTCACCATACGAAACACAGCACTTTTAAGCTGCTATTTTACGCTGGTATTCTGTGAGAGCGTGGTCCTTCCCCGGTCGAGCCGACCCATTCGTGCTACAACTATACTACTAATATAGCTGCAGCATGGCTCTACCACGTATAAACCATACCATTATTCAGTTTTTGATCCATATCTGGACTTACAATACTTTAATGCACAATCAAAATTAATAAAAAATTTGATATTTTCTATACAAAATATTTTTTAAACTTAGGAAAGGAATGCGTCTCTAGCTTTTGACGATGTCACTAAGACTAAATGATACAAATCCGAAATATATCATATAGGACATTAGTAAGAGGTGACAATTTTGTTGCTATTGTCCGGTCTATTACTACTACTTAAATGTCTTTGATCTAAGTAATATTTTTTTTATTTTGAGCTATCAATGTAGGTTTTTGCTTAATGCTCCTAAATAAGGACCCCTAAAAAGATAAGAAATTCAACAATTTAATTTGTTTGTACAAAAATATTGGTTTAGGCTGGAATTATAACCCAGGGCATGCGACTCAGGTACTTGTACCAATGAGTCTCAACTGCTTTAGCCGTAGGTATCAGTTTTTAATGGCGTAGTAGCTTATTAGTCTACGCAATAAAATATTCTTCGAATTATGGATGTATTTTTGGTCATAATACGATGGAGTGATAAGAGGCGGAGGCGGCAAAATATTGGTCTTCTCATATTTTGAATATTTATTACTAAAGCATGTCAGTCACACTGCATTGGACTTATTTAAACTTTAATAAGTCTTCTTTTACGTGGTAGAGCCATGCTGCACCTATAAGGTAACTGCGGGTAATAAGGCTAACGGAAAATCGGAAATAAAATCAGAAATATCTAATTTGGTCTACAGATTTTAATAAAAATCATTAGTTTAGTACAGTTTGTGTAAAGTATGACCGAATAATTGTAACATTTTCCATAAAGAAAAACAAAATTAAATACATATATTTCTAAAAACCTTGCTAGTAGGCCTTATTTTACTCTGGTAGGGTAATAAGGCCTACTGCTTTAACGAACTCAAATAATCAATTTATAAGTAATATATTTAATATTTCTGATCAATAATCATTTGAATGCAGCAATGAAAACTTAAAATTCTAAAAAAATATATAAATTGCCTCGCAACCTATAATTGCCTAACATTACTTAAAGTCATTAGTATAATGATAAACAAACTGACAAATAAACTTACTCCTCGTGATTATCATCAGTGCGTCGGTTGTGTCAAGAGTCGAGTTGAGTATTAGGTTGAGTTGAGAATTGGGTTATTGTTGGATCGAGTGTCCTCCCAACCAAATTTCTGTCACAGCGGCCAGTCTCAATGAAGACTACCCCATCAACACAGTACACAATTATAGTATCCGAATGTATGCGCAAGCACAGGTGCACTCTCTATTCCCTCACAAAGGTCCTAGAGAGATTATGCACAGGACCAATAATTTACACATAATTTAATAGCTTCTAATGCCTTAATTCTTCGACACACTTTGTCTTTTGACTGTTTGAACAGTTGAAACCAGGCCTTTTTCAGACTACGACATTAGTCTAATAATAAAAGCGTACGATTTATTTGCATTTATAACATTTTGAAAGTGATATAAAATTCATAATAAAACAAAAAAACTACACAAGAAACTACTACTACTGTACTCCTTGTACAATAAGGCCTATGCTGGAATTTAGTAGACCGTAATAACCACCGACCAAGTATTTAAGAAAAAAAAATTAAAAAAAATTGACTACGATACGTAACTCAAATCTTCAAGATCAGCAAAGCATTTATTCATAAAGATAAAGATTACGATTTTAGATAGCTAAGATGTAATTTTATAAAACATACCTACCATTTATTTGGAGTGATTTTTAATATTGGTGCACTGCGGTCGTATCTTATGATAGATAATGCAACTTTGGTGGCAGGACGCGGGGTAGCGCGTCTCTGCAAACTTGTAGAGATATTATCGTGCAATAGGAGTCTGTTATTATCTCCTTAAGCGAGTGCGGTTGTTATAAATACGATTTTTGTAATTTAATATAATAAGGCCTTATTAGCCGACAGGGCTAATAAGGCCTTATTACCCGCAGGCACCTTATTCGTAGTATAGTTGTAGCACGAATAGGTCGGCTCGACCGGGGAAGGACCACACTCTCACAGAATACCAACTTAAAATAGCAGCTTAACACTGTTGTGTTTCGTATGCTGAGTGTAGAACCCGAGACCCGTTTTACTGGAAACAAGGCATTCCATCTTAGTCCTTCCGTGTGACAACGCATTTGCCAGCATTTGCATTTTAATTCTTTATTGAGGATAGATGTGGATGTTTATGGGTCACAGCAACCACTTACCATCAGGTGGACTGTGTGCTCGTTTGTCACTAAAAAAAAGGTGTCTCGCCAGCAACGTAAAGTCAGAAATTTGCATTTGGAAAACCCAAAATTAGGCTTTTTCTAAAAGCAATTTTGATTCTATTCTTATTTTCAGAAAACCTGAATTTTGCATCTGCTTTGTTGTGAAAAACGACTTTATTTTCATTAGGGCCACCTTGTCATTGCCTATACTTGCAGCACCTAATTAGCACTTAATTCCTTGCTATTAATATTTATCGTATATCTAATAACTTCATTGCGTTGCTAGTGATACGTTTTGCTAGCAACGCAAATTTCAACAGTTCGTTACGGTGAAAATTTTAGAGCACCTAATTTTTAAACTGGGCGTCTAATTAGTACTTAAAAAGTCCCTAATTTTGGGTATTTCTAAATGCAAATAACTGACTTTGCGTTGCTGGCGATACACAACTTAATGTTAGTCCACATCTTTCCAAGCTTTCGATCAACAATACCAACAAAAGTTGGTATTGTTGATCGAAGGCCCAAGCGTTATATATTTACAAGCTTTGAAGCCCGTGTGTGCGTAAGCACTGGTGGCTTGTCATGTATAGAGAAACCCAAGTTGATGGTGTATGTTTATTTATCTATGGTGTACACTTCGTGCATCGTGTTTGTTTTTGTTTCACGTTATGATTTGATAAAAGCAAATGAGTAAAGAAATATAGCGTTACTTAATAATAGAAAAAAGTGTAAATATAGTTTACTGTGTAGTGTAACCCCCACGATAGTATATATTAATATTAAGGTAGAATAAGTTTAAGTAGTATAATTAAAGATCTAGTATCAACAACAGTAGTGTAGTTGTACCACTTCTAGACCACCTGAGTCAGACGTGGTTTAACGACGTTCGTCGACGCCCGATCCTAAAAAAAAAAAAAAAAAAAAAAAAAAAAAAAAAAAAAAAAAAAAAAAAAAAAAAAAAAGGTTTTGGCATGCTCTGATCACGAATCCGCGTGTGTCCATTTTTGTGTAGAATGCACGGTTCCGGAGATGTGTAGATCAATTAGCTAATATCTAATTGATATCCGGTAAGGGCCTCCACCGTCATTAGCGTCCCATTGTTCCTATTTCTATTGTTCTATTGTTCATTAATCACCCTCATTGCAGCGTGTGCGTCGACTATATCAGTGCTATTGTATTATAATTCTTTGTTTATACAACGCTAATCTGAATCATCAATAAAACACATTACATAATTTTGTTACAATTTTTATTTATAAAATACAAAATCTTATTAATTATTATCTATAAAATAGGAGCGAAACATCTCATCCACTAAAATATCGTTGTACAATGTGTTCCTTGTAAATATACTCGTAAAACTATGTATTGAACATCCTTGAAACTTATATAGTAAATACATTAAGCAATATTCGCCACAAACTGAAGTCCACTCATTCTGAATCCTATCAACATTCCAGTTCCATCTTTTACAATTCCTTTTTAAAAACTCTAGATGATATCGTACAGGTGATCGTCCATATGAATCAAAATATTGACCGACGTCATTCGTATCGATATATAAAGCTACCCCATGTGACCCTGGTTTATCATCTGTATCCAAATTACATATTATATACGTTGGTACGTGGGTATACATAGGCAGTCTATTAGCTGCATAAACATTATTTTCTAGACTGGGGTGAATCTTTTTCAGATGTTGTTGTACATCTAGTGTATCCATGATATTACTGCTATTAGTAGATTATTACAGTACCTAGCTACTCAATGAATAACATAGGAATGGTCAATTATAGTGATTTCTACATATTAAATTGCATTTTTGTGATATACAAATCGTACTTGAGTCATTGATCACCAAACAAAACACAATACGAAGAAATGTTGAGATAGGCAACGGAAATGTGAGATAAACTGATATGTTTCTAAATATTAAATTGCATTTTTGTGTTATACAAATCGTACTTGAGTCATTGATCACCAAACAAAACACAATACGAAGAAATGTTGAGATAGGCAACGGAAATGTGAGATAAACTGGTTGACGCATAAAGTAATTATCAACTCATTACGGAAATACTTTAGATTAGAATTTTTACGTACTGGTGGTATATAAGACCAACAAACGCAGTCATCGAGTTAGTGTACGGTCGTTTGGCTACAGTGGATCTATCAATAGTACATTTGTGTTACTTCAATACACCAAAGGCTATGGATGTAAGTGTTTATTCTATTGACTAAATTACTTTTTTTTCTGTTATTTTCATGTGTGTGTGTATTATTTTATTTAAATATTGTGTATGTATATGATTAAGCCGTGGTAACTCAGATGGTTAGCGCTAGCTGTAAATTTCACAGTACGCGACCCGGGTTCGATCCCCGCCAGCACCAATTAAATTGTTAATAGCAATTTTAAGTGCTTATTACCACGTGCTTGGTGGTGAAGGAAAACATCGTGAGGAAACCTGCATGTCTGAGAAAATTTCGAAGGCATGTGAAGTTCACCAACACACATTGAGGGAGCGCGGCGGACATTTCCTTGCTCTAAAACCCTCTCAGAAATGAGAGGAGGCCTATGTTCAGCAGTGGACTTTAATAGGCTGTAACTTTAACTTTTTTAACTTTTATGATTAAGTGTTAACAAATTGATATTAACATGATAACTGTGTTGTTGCAGAAATCATTGAGCTTCGATGAAGATACCTATAAACAGTATTACTACTCGCAACTCTCCCCTCAAGAAGAGAGTGATAACCTCGTCATTAATAATAACACATGCGATGGTGGAAAAAGAAAATCGCAATCGATTGATCATTTTTTTGAAGCTGAATCAAAAATAAAAAAGAGGAAGCTGTTATCATCAACCGTAGCACGAGCCGCTAGAGATGGTGTATCATACATTTCTACTAATTCTGACGACGGAGACCAAGCGACGCATCTCATCAAAATTGAAATGTACGATATGAAGAAGCTATCCAAGATTCCAACTACTGATCATTGGAAACATGCTTCCACGAGAATTAAATATTACGTAAAGACTAATAAGGATAGCATCTACGACAATACAAACGCCCTCGTATACAATATAACAAAGACAATAGCAGAAAGTGAAAAAGTTAAAAAATACTTTTTTAACAATGACAGTCATTAGCTGATCATTAGTGAATGTGATTCTGTTTACTTCAATTACAGGAAGACAAGAGCGGAAGGAAGAGATGAGTGTGGCATACGTGTACAAAACACATCATTGAATAACAAAACTACAACACTGAGTGGAGAAGAAAACGAGAAGAGTATGCAGTACTCAAGAGCTGAATATCCATTCTTCAGTTCAAAATCTAGCCGTTTGCTTAGTTTCGAAAACTGGCCTCTAGTTATGCGACAGAAACCTGAAGATCTTGCCGAAGCTGGTTTCTTTTATACTGGCCATGCAGACGGGACCAAGTGTTTCCATTGTGGTGGTGGTTTAAAAGATTGGGAAGATGATGATGATCCTTGGCAGCAGCATGTTCAGTGGTTTAGTCAGCGTGCTTATGTAAAATTTCAACTCGAACAGTGTTTTGTATTAGATTAAATAGAAGATTTATAAAGAAATAAAAAAAATATATTGCATACAATTTGTTTTATTTAATTTTATAACGTTTCACATAGTTACATACACACAAAATGCATTACACATAACACATAAAATCTAACACACAACACATATTATAACCTTAACTACTATAGTCTACAGTAACATTTCTGTTTTTATCTATCTCAATAATATTATCAAACTCAGCATAAACTATACAGTTAATTGTTTGTATTAATGAGGATTCAAATCGTACTTCTATTCTTACACTACCATGCTTTATGAGATTCCAATGAGTTGATGAGTTAGCTGATAAATCAGGAGTTAAGTCAAATGCTAATAGACAGTAACCTTTGCCATACTGTTCACAAGAGATTCCATTTCCTTCATTAAGAAAGTGAATACCAGTTCCCGAGAATAGAGTATGATATGCTGATGTAAATATGCTATTATTAAAAGATGGTTGCAAAGCTTTTGAAGGTATTTGTTGACCATCAATATATAAGCTGAAAGAATTAATACCATAGTTTTCAAAGTTAAATGGATTTTTAGTAAGGGAACCATTAAATGCATAATTGTTCACAAATCCAATTATACATCTTTTCGGTACCTGTCCTAAAAATATATTATCAAGAGTTTTTCCTTGAACACCCGAAGGAATTGTTAAAACTTTTACTTCAGCTCGAGTAATAGGATATTTAGCAGTGGTAGAAGCTAAAACTTTTTGATGTGCGAGTAATACACTTGGATTAATTCGTGCTCGTCACACAATAAGAGTTGCGTCCGTAATGCAAACTTTAAACTTTACATCGTTCGACCCAACAATTAAATTAAAACTCTCTCTTGATCGAACCAATTTAACACTCATTTCAACACCATTAATTAAAAATTTATCTTGGTTAAAAATGTCACCGTGAAGATGACCAATCATTTCTATTTCCTTACTTTCACTAATCAATTCCTGTCTTTTAACAAATCCTATGTTTTTACCATCTGTAGAATCCATTTTTCCTGCTGTATCCTCATACCAAAGGCTACAAGTAAGATGAGATTGTTTAGCAGCAGGGGCATAGTTTAAAAGGGTTTCCATGTATGCTCGATATGCATAGGTATTATTAGGTGGTGATACAAGTTTTTGGTTTAAATAAACATCAAGTTGACTAAAAAGTGAATGCAGCCAATTATTTACAGGTGCTACTATTGTAGTAGATACCAAGTTAGTTGAATCTTGATTTAATACTTTTGCCTTTATGTGGAGTAATGTATGAGACAAATCTATGTAGTCATCGCCGGTCCCAGGAACTTGAAACTCGATAGGTCCATCATCACCAAGAGATGAAATTGGTTTATAATGAATCCACAATCCATTTTCAATGCTAGTTTGTGTAGACGGTAGTGCAAACAAATCCAATTCTGACTTAACGCACTCGCAAGAATGATTATGAAGGAAAGACATATTTAGTTTGAAAATATATCTTTGATATTTTTTGGTTTTAGACTAAGTTTTTTCGCAGCTTTCACTTTAGCAGTTAATGGTGGAATGAACGATGTCAATCGTTTTCTTTTAGTTTTATACCCAGATCCAGTCATGTTAAATTGATCAATTTTCTCATCAGCCTTTCGTTTTAAATTCGTACTAACTTGCTTTAGACGATCTTTTATTGAGGCTTCCATAGGACGGGCTTGAACCATATCCGATAAAAGTCCTACTCCAGCGCTTAATGCCTCCTTACCAATCACTCGAGCACCACTTGAAAGTAAAGGTAAAACTGATCTGAATAACCCCCCTAAGAAGCTCCCAATACCATGACCGCGTTGATATGGTGAACCCTTATAAATTACTCCAACTCCTGATCCAGCTTGATGTGTATAATAATTTTCATATGGACATTTATGATGATCACGAAGAGAATTCATTATTATAATTTTCGGAAATGTAGTTTAATACACACGGTTCCAAACTGGAATGGTATTTTTTGTCCTGTACTCGATCTTATAACTATTTCCAACGTATCGAACTCTCTTCGCATAACAGGTAAGTAGTGAGGTTGAGAGAAAACGTGCATTTTATTTGCACCATAAATGTATTTTGTAGGATCTAATGAAATGACTCTTAATAAAGGAGTCATAACATCACCCACAATCTGAGGATCGATAATGTCGCAATATAGAAATAGTTGAGATGGTAACCCTAAGTGTAAATTAGCAGGACACTTTCCAAAATTTCTCTCTAGGAGATTTTTGTTTGGTTCATAACCTAGCTGTAAACTTAATTTGGGTGATAATGTTACGGATGTTATATTTTTATCCAATACCGAAATAGACACAAATTTTGTTATTTCATCATAGCGAAATTTCAAGTTCTCTCCGATACCATTTAACACTCTTAAAATATGCTCAACGTTATCATAGTTGGTAGCTGGAATATGTTTTTTGTAGTACACTGTGGATGGCTTATCTTCATTAGGCATTAACATAGATTTTGTAATGTATATAACATTTTCATGGTCTTGAACAGTAAACATGGTACATGGATATTGAAACTCGACAACTCCAACCGACCATTCACCTTCTAATTTTATAGCTTTTGGTAATTTCGTTGAAAAATTTGTGGTCTTGTTATCAGGAAAGTATTCCATTGAACTATTGCTGAGCAAAGTTAAATAGAAACTTTCTTTATTCATATTTCTTTTAAACTAGAAGCTAAAATCCAACTGTTAAATTTATCTGGATAACCTTTCCACTTCACTAATACTTCTTTTCTGTTACTTGAATAACGAGTGTCAATTATTTTATCTATTTTATGTTGTGAGGTGGGGTTGTAAGTGATTTTCTGTAATTCTCTTTCATAAAAAGTACCAATTATTGGTTCATTTTGTAAATCTGTTATTGTATAAACAACCCATGGAGATCTATCAATTATTGAAGATATAATAAATATTTCATCACTCCAATTTGATTCATATCCTTTTTGGAATACATGTTTATATTTAGTTATTCGAACATAATCACCCACATTGAAATTTGGTTTAGGATTTTCTAAAGAAAGTTTTTTTGACCGTCTATCATAAAGATTAGTCCAAACTGTCATAATATTGTTGGAATTTACATCACATGGGCACATCTTAATACTAGAGTGAAAGCTGTGATTATAAGAGTATATTAAATCTTGTAAAACATCTATATATCTATAAGTATTATTATGAGTGAAATAACGCCACATTTTCATTTTTAGTGTTCTTTGAAATCGTTCAACAATACTGGCCTTAATGTCAGGATTGTTAGTGGTATAGTAATTAATCTTTTTGGATTTAAAGTATTTTTGTACATCTTTTGAAACAAATTCTGTACCTTTATCGGATTGTATGTGAGTAGGTGTTAAATTACTTTCAGTAAATATACTTTCAAAACATTCTTTAGTTGTTTCTGAGTTTTTCTTTTTCATTGGTCTTGCAAAAGCATATTTACTAAATACATCAATAATACAAAGTATATACTTGAAACCATCATTATATTGAGAATAAGTTCGCATATCACTTAAATCAGCTTGCCACAGTTCATTAATATTTGATAGAATGTACCTATTACGCGGGAATTTTTTTCGAATGGGTTTATGTAATGTGTATGTTTCTTGTGATTTTAACCATTCCTTTACTTGCTTTTTATTCATTTTACCCTTCATGGCTTTTGATAATTTATCAATACTACCAAAACCAGCGGGATTAGATGGATCATAATAAATCCTGTTAATTTCTTCTAGTACGGAGTCCATTTTTCCCACTCAAGTCCTTTACGTATTTTAGTTGTAGACTTTTTATCTCTACTGCACGGTGTAGAAAACTCTTGAACTTCAATCTCAGAGGATTTGTTCAGATCTTTTGCTTGAAGTTGGTTAATAAACTCACATCTCCTTGGATTTCCAATATAAGTAAGTGGTACTTTAATATCTTTTAATGCTTCAGCAAATCTAACCCACCCTACCGGATCACTTCTTTTTAGGGGTCTTAGTGAATCATTTATTAAATCAACAATATTACTTCCAGGAATTTTTTCACTATCAATTATGACTGTACCTTCGTTATCCCAATGTATTTTACTTTTACTTGTTTCAACTAAGTTTAATAATAACTGCCCTTTTTTATGATAAGTTTTTGGTATTAAACTGAGTATTTGAGCTGGTGTGTAAAGTGGATTTTCATCATTTTCTTTACTTTTAATGGATCGATTCTCCTCCAGCAAAGATTCAATATCAACTAAAGTTTTTAGATCTCTATCTTTATTTTTGAAACCAATTTTTGACTCATTTGAATCTTCATTAGATGTATCAGAATAAATTGGTAATTTGAGTGGTTGACGATCCTCTTCGGTAAAATGAAGGTATCTTTGCAGTGTTTGTAAATATAATATCCATTTCTTTCGGTCTTCCGTCTTACTATTCATAATATTTTGCATTTCAATATCTAATCGAGATAAATTACTATTAACCTTATTTTCTTGTTTTAATTTTTCAATCAATCCAGGTTCGATAAGTATCATTTTCTTTGCATTTTCCATGTTAACTGGCTAGTCCACTCACTAATCCACTCAATATTGCACCTAATATTGTTGGTAAGAAAGCCCCTCCTTTTTGTATAATTATATTTTTTCTTAGTTTATGTTTACACTTACGTACTAGTTTACGGAGTATGTTTTTATGTTTATTCAATTTTTGTTTATCCTGATCTTTAAGAGGTACTTTTCCTTGTAAAACGTTATGAATACACTCACAAATACAGTTAATTTCTTCTTCATCACACGTTTTAAGTAATGCTCTTTGATATTTTGGTTTAAGCGTATGCAAAGCGGTTAGCAAATGTTTATACGTTGTGAGTCGACGATGCATCATTTAGCAATGATTTCAATTGTTTGATTCTTGGTGTATTTAAACTCTTTTGTGGGGACGTAGACTGTACAGAAACCATTAAATGGAAAGACATTTGTCTTGATACGACAAAAATCATTGGTATTCTGTTTTAAATCTACCATTAAATATCCATGCGCCTCTAGAGTTGCATCCCTGTAGGCATTTTCAATGAATTTTGGGTTATCTGGTGATACTTGTCTTGCTAAATATCTTATTTGAGTTTTATCTCGAGGGTTTTTAAAATATATTATATAACTTGAGTTTAAAGATATGTCTCTTTGTCCTTTACCCTGATGAAATAAATTTTGTGTTAGATAAAATACACTAAGATTCCTGTGATGACTACCTTTTGTAAATATATCCACAATTCTTCCATCGGACTCTCTCATTAGATCATCAATAATAACAAGATGTGGGTTTTCACCATCAAACATATTAAGATTTGGAATTCCTTGATGATAGTTAACATTTGGTAAATTATATAATGGTTGCATTTCATCAAAGCACCATGTGATCTGATTAAAATCACAATTACATATTTCTGTAACTGATTTTATGAAATTTGTTACAAAATTTGACTTCCCACACCCACTTGGTCCTGCCACAATAGCAGTGAACGGATGGATAAAGTAAAACATAACACACGTCTAAAGTTCAAAGGGGTGAAATAAAAAATGAAAGTGTTGGTGTAAACAATTAATATATATTCCAAAAATTATATAAAACAGAATTATCTGTATACTATTTCTAACACAATTAGTACATCATAATTTTACAATTAACTCAACCTCAAATAAATAGAAACAACAATTAGTACATCATAATTTTACAATTAACTCAACCTCAAATAAATAGAAACAACAATTAGTACATCATAATTTTACAATTAACTCAACCTCAAATAAATAGAAACAACAATTAACTTAAATTATTTACAATAAAACAATGTTTAAATATGTAATAAACTACGTCATATTATAGTATTATCATAATTTTACAATCAATATAAATTTTTCTTAAACGCAGACATAAAAGTAAAAACTATCAACACTTAACGCAGTTTATAATGACCCCAAGCTAATGTTTCAATATTATTATCTAAAATATGTCTCTTTGTGTCATTATATGATAAACCTATCTTATTTAATTTTTGTGTGAAAATTGTGTGTTTAATTGATTTAAATCTAAGCATGCTATAATATTGCACTTTTTTATTAAATAGAGAAGACTTATAACTATTCATTGTCATCTTTTTAGTGATACATTTATTTACCCCTTTTGCCTTGGCTATAGTCTTATTCTCTAAGTTAAAAGCGTACATTTTGGATCGTAAACCCACAAATTCTTTCATGATTTTACCATTATTTTCATCTTTAAAAAAACCTAATTTCTTTTTATTTAATTTTGGATATTCAAAAATATTATTTGTATCATAATCTGAGGTATCAAAGTATGATGAAAGGTCAGGTTTTATATCAGTGTAAAAATCATTTGTAAATATATGATATATTAAACTATCCGTATCTGTATACAATAATTTGATTTTACTAAACTTTTTAATCATATAGTTATAATGAAAATCATACATTAATGTTTTTGAAATATCTAAAATGCAAAACCCTAAATAAATTGGTTTGTTATATATTAACTTCGTTTTTCGCAACTGAACCGCAACTAGGTTTTCCGAAAATATTGAAAGGCTATGAAATTGTGGTTTAGCGATTAGATCTTGAGCACCTAAAGCTTTACCCTGGTTCTCCCAGTGCGTAACTAATTTTATGTTAACCCTTTTTTCAATATTCTCCATAGTCTTACCGAAGACTGAATTATTCATTAATTTATAAAAATCTTTTTCGAAATCTGATTTTGCTAAAGTTCTTAATTTTCTGTTTAGATCTATGTACATCTTCAACCAGGGAAACTGTTTAAATTTTAAAACTCTATGAATTTTAGTTAATTTAACCCCCATTTCTATGCACTGCTTTAAATTTCTGTAATGAATTACATATTTATCTTTATTATTTAAATTTGGGACTAGTTTATTCTCATTAATATTGCCTACACAAATGTTTTCTGGACATAAAGGAAAGTCCGAATGTAAATCATGAAGTTCATCTGGATATTCCAAATCAACTTCTAAAATAAAACCGAAGTCTGATGTCTTAGACACATTAAATTCTGTATTTGGATTTACCCATTCGAATCCACCAGTAGGAAGATATTGAGACATAGCCCAACCATATAAATTGTTGGCATCAAAATATGTGATATATGAATTTGGTTTCCCTGTATCATAATCCTCCATGTATTTGTTATTAGCTCTAGCATAACGATTACTACATTGAGATACACCACCTCTGATACCTGATCTAATAAATGCAATTTTCTCATAATCTGTTAAAAGTTCTAATTCTATTTTTGTATATTTTAACATTGCATCCCAACTTAAACCGGGTGCTGTGTAATAATGGGCAGGGTCTAAATCATATGTATTAATACATAACTTTCTAAAGTTTTCAAATACATCGGATAAAAGTAAAACGTCTGTTTTTAAATATAGGTTTGAATAATCTAGCATATTACAACACCCAAAATGTTCCCAAACATCTTTAGCATGATTGTAATCATCATTTGAAATATGTGAATCTGTGAGTGAACTATAAAAACATTTTTGTTCAGGGAGCGATGTTAGACTTAAACTATCATAATTAGTCATAATGTCATATGGATAAACACCTTTCCGTTTTAAACGAAAGAAATCTTCATCATTAGGGTAATTTCTACGTAATTCTTGAAATTCATCATTACTGAGATTTTTGGCCAATTCTTCTAATTTACACGATAAAAACTTAAATGAATCTAAGAATCTCAATATAATTTCGTGGTTATTCACTTTTAATTTTTTGGAAAAGGATATATATTTTTCTTTATTTTGAGGGATAACTTCGACTTCACCATCACAAAAGTTTAACGCGTGAACAATAAAATGAGCATCATAGTGACTAAGGTTGTGTAAAAATATTGGTATATAACTAGGTGTTCTGATCTTCGAACAACATGATTCATGAGCAACACCTATAAAACTACCAGTGTACCAATCAAATCATAAAAATGTTTTGCCAACTCAGTTTCACAAATATGACAAATGGTTGCATTTGAAATTTGGTTTTTGTCTTCATTTGTTAGCGGAAGTGGTGGATATTTTTGAAGTCTATTTATTTCTTTTAGATTGTTAGATAAACTTTCCATAAACACTTGTGCACAGTTGGGTCCGCAATATGTTACATATTTTGATAATTGATCATCATATGAACATTTTATATAATATCCAAAACTATGTACTTCATGTTTCTGAATATTATGAGTGAAAGGTTTGGAAGGATCGTTAGAACATGATTCTATTGGTTTTAAAAATGCTTCAAAATCAGCATAAACTACGAATGGTATCTTTAAAATTTTTTCATAACTATCAAATTTAATTTTATCATTTGAAATAGGTTGACCAAACCAATTCTTTTTTTTTAAAGTTTCACTGTTTGGTAATACTGTACAAATGTGAGCACAATCGTATTGTTCATGGTTATTTAACCTTTCCTGAGATGGAAAACGAAGTAGACATGCTTCACAAATGTACATGATGTGACCGTCTTTTGAAATTTGTTTACTAACTAACCGCGATAAATTTTTTATATAGCAATAATGATTTTTTGTATCCTTGGAAAAAAATAATAAATTGATATGTCTATCTTTACGACACTTTGTTAAAAATAATGGACCTACTATAGAATTACATCGTTTTTCTTTATTATATTCTAACCCAAAAACATTAATACTAATATCATTTAATTTCTCTACTTTTGCTATGTCAGAAATTTTAACCGGAAAGGAAATACCATCAAATTTAAGTTTATTTGCATGTTTAACGTACGATGATACCCGATCGGTGTGTTTGTTTACAGGATATAACGCCGAGAGTAACGCCCATTTAAAACAAAAATAATCCTTGTTTTTTACATTTATAACAGCCTTTTTTAATTTTATGTCACGAGGAAGATCTATGTATGAAGTACCGCGTAGGGGGTTAAATTTATTAACATTCATGTCTATAGATTTTATGTTTTTTAGACTCCATCCACTATCTTTTTTTTCGAAAGCACTAATTTTAGTAGTAATTGTATCATTTAAAGATGAAAGAAAAATATTTAAGTCATCTCCTTGACAAATAATATAGTTAAGCGTTTGAAAATCGAACGTATCATGAATATCTTTAGTTTGTTGAACAAAATCAGCATGCAATATGAAGTTTACCTTAAAAATTATGTGTTGATGAATACACTCTTGTAATAAAAATAAAATATCATCTTTAATAGAATTTAAAAATAGTTCAGGAGTTTCAAAATTTACCCATGTCGAACGATCTACTCTACTCTTGATTTTATAAGTTAAAATCCTATTTCCAAAAGCAGATTAAATAACACTAACGTTTGATAAAGAATTATGTGAATTTAAAAGATTATTTTTATGAACATTACTTTTAAAATGATTAGCTAAATACCGTTTCTTGATAAATATATGGCACGTTGGACATTCCACTTGATCATCGTTACTGATACTGTTCCCTGCAGAGGTATGCGCTTCTGCTTCCGTTGTTGGTTTTTTGATGATCTTGGATTCTTTGCTGCACGTTCGCTTCGTTCCTCTTCCAAGTTGTAGTGGTTGACTGCTAAAATGTTTAAATTTATTAAAAACTGTATAAGACAATATGTAAATTATGATCGAAATGAATGTTTATTTTACATACTTAAACTGTGTTTCAACCATCGCACAGTGATGATACAACTCATCATCGTATGACGAATCGAACAGTTGACCCCTCTCCATTTCTTCACAAACTTTAGACAACTCCTGATTTAATTCGCTATTGAATAGTTCCGTATTCTCTTCCATGATTGTGGAGAAAAAAACACTGGTGCACACTTCACTGAAGTTTTCCCTTCCTCTTTTTTATTTTTGATTCAGCTTCAAAAAAATGATCAATCGATTGCGATTTTCTTTTTCCACCATCGCATTTGTTATTATTAATGACGAGGTTATCACTCTCTTCTTGAGGGGAGAGTGGCGAGTAGTAATACTGTTTATAGGTATCTTCATCGAAGCTCAATGATTTCTGCAACAACACAGTTATCATGTTAATATCAATTTGTTAACACTTAATCATAAAAGTTAAAAAAGTTAAAGTTACAGCCTATTAAAGTCCACTGCTGAACATAGGCCTCCTCTCATTTCTGAGAGGGTTTTAGAGCAAGGAAATGTCCGCCGCGCTCCCTCAATGTGTGTTGGTGAACTTCACATGCCTTCGAAATTTTCTCAGACATGCAGGTTTCCTCACGATGTTTTCCTTCACCACCAAGCACGTGGTAATAAGCACTTAAAATTGCTATTAACAATTTAATTGGTGCTGGCGGGGATCGAACCCGGGTCGCGTACTGTGAAATTTACAGCTAGCGCTAACCATCTGAGTTACCACGGCTTAATCATATACATACACAATATTTAAATAAAATAATACACACACACATGAAAATAACAGAAAAAAAGTAATTTAGTCAATAGAATAAACACTTACATCCATAGCCTTTGGTGTATTGAAGTAACACAAATGTACTATTGATAGATCCACTGTAGCCAAACGACCGTACACTAACTCGATGACTGCGTTTGTTGGTCTTATATACCACCAGTACGTAAAAATTCTAATCTAAAGTATTTCCGTAATGAGTTGATAATTACTTTATGCGTCAACCAGTTTATCTCACATTTCCGTTGCCTATCTCAACATTTCTTCGTATTGTGTTTTGTTTGGTGATCAATGACTCAAGTACGATTTGTATAACACAAAAATGCAATTTAATATTTAGAAACATATCAGTTTATCTCACATTTCCGTTGCCTATCTCAACATTTCTTCGTATTGTGTTTTGTTTGGTGATCAATGACTCAACTACGATTTGTATATCACAAAAATGCAATTTAATATGTAGAAATCACTATAATTGACCATTCCTATGTTATTCATTGAGTAGCTAGGTACTGTAATAATCTACTAATAGCAGTAATATCATGGATACACTAGATGTACAACAACATCTGAAAAAGATTCACCCCAGTCTAGAAAATAATGTTTATGCAGCTAATAGACTGCCTATGTATACCCACGTACCAACGTATATAATATGTAATTTGGATACAGATGATAAACCAGGGTCACATTGGGTAGCTTTATATATCGATACGAATGACGTCGGTCAATATTTTGATTCATATGGACGATCACCTGTACGATATCATCTAGAGTTTTTAAAAAGGAATTGTAAAAGATGGAACTGGAATGTTGATAGGATTCAGAATGAGTGGACTTCAGTTTGTGGCGAATATTGCTTAATGTATTTACTATATAAGTTTCAAGGATGTTCAATACATAGTTTTACGAGTATATTTACAAGGAACACATTGTACAACGATATTTTAGTGGATGAGATGTTTCGCTCCTATTTTATAGATAATAATTAATAAGATTTTGTATTTTATAAATAAAAATTGTAACAAAATTATGTAATGTGTTTTATTGATGATTCAGATTAGCGTTGTATAAACAAAGAATTATAATACAATAGCACAGTCGACGCACACGCTGCAATGAGGGTGATTAATGAACAATAGAACAATAGAAATAGGAACAATGGGACGCTAATGACGGTGGAGGCCCTTACCGGATATCAATTAGATATTAGCTAATTGATCTACACATCTCCGGAACCGTGCATTCTACACAAAAATGGATGGGATTCGTGATCAGAGCATGCCAAAACCTTTTTTTTTTTTTTTTTTTTTAGGATCGGGCGTCGACGAACGTCGTTGAACCACGTCTGACTCAGGTGGTCTAGAAGTGGTACAACTACACTACTAACAACACGTCTCATTTAACACATTTACGACATTACAACTGTTCCGTGTGTATGAACAATAATAGAAAGTATTTATACAATTAATAATGATTATTAATAGTATATGCAATAACATTGTAATATGTTCAAAGCAAATAAAGTTAATAAAAATTTATCATTTTTTAATTATCCCAAAGGCAATTAGGTACCTGCGGGTAATAAGGAAAATCGAAAATAAAATCCGAAATATCTAATGTGGTCCAGAGATTTTAATAAAAACCATTAGTTTAGTTCAGTTTCTATAAAGTATATACGAAAAATTGTAACATTCGCTGTAAAAAATTAACAAAATTAAACATTTCTAAAAACCTTGTTAGTATTTCTTATTTTGCTATGGTAGAGTAATAACACCTACTGCTTTAAAGAACTCAAATAATCAATTTATACGTAATATATTTAATATTTGTGATCAATAATCACATAAATGCAGCAATTAAGACTTAAAATTATAAAAAAAATATATAAATTGCGTCGCTTTAAGTACCTACTCATGTAGGTACTTAAAGTCTTATACTTAAAATCTTAGTACAATGGTGAACAAACTGACAAACAAAACAAACTCACACCTTGTGATTATCGTCAGTGCGTCGGTTGTGTCTCGAGTTGAATAGTGTTGAGTTGAGAATTGGGTTTATTCTAGGGTTGAGTGTCCTCCCAACCAAATTTTTGTCACAGCGGCCAATCTAGCCCATCACCACAGTACAGAATTATAGTATCCGAATGTATGCGCAAGCACAGGTCCATTCTCTATTCCCTTACAATCATCAATCAATCAATCCGACACGGACCGAGAGAGGCGCAGGAAACATAATTTAATAGCTTCTATTGTACCTTAATTCTTCGACACACTTTGTCTTTGCACTGTTTGTACAGCTGAAACCAGGGCTTCTTCTGACTACGACATTAGTTTAATTATAAAAGCATACGATTTATATGCATTTATAACATTTTGAAAGTGATATAAAATTCATAATAAAACAAATAAATACACAAGAGAAAGGAGTATAATAAGGCCTAGGGTGAAATTTAGTAGGTCTTAATAACCTCCGACCGAGCATTTAAGAAAAACCAAATTAAAAAAAATTGACCACGATATTTTAATAAGTTACATCATCATCATTACAGCCCTTCACAAGTCCACTGCTGAACATAGGCCTCCCCCAAAGAATGCCACAAAGCACGGTCCTGAGCCACCTGCATCCATCGACTTCCTGCATGTCTTACCAGGTCGTCACTCCATCTCGTGGGGGGACGCCCTACACTTCGCCTACCGGTACGAGGCTGCCACTCGAGAACCTTTCTTCCCCATCGGTTGTCGGTTCTTCGAGCTATATGGCCGGCCCACTGCCACTTCAGCTTACTAATCCGTTGGGCTATGTCGGTTACTCTGGTTCTACTGCGGATATCCTCATTCCTAAGTTTATCACGCAGAGAAACTCCGAGCATAGCCCTCTCCATAGCTCGCTGAGCGACCTTGAGCTTCCTCATACGGCCAGCAGTGAAGGACCACGTCTCAGTTCCGTAAGTCATCACTGGCAACACGCATTGGTTGTACAATTTCGTTTTCAGGTTTTGAGGTATGTCTGACGAGAAGATGTGTCGTAGCTTCCCGAACGCTGCCCAGCCGAGTTGAATCCGTCGATTGACCTCTCGGTCGAAGTTGGACTTACCTAGTCGGACTATTTGTCCCAGGTAAACATACTCGTCAACAACTTCGAGCTTAGTGCTCCCAACAACTACCGGCATAGGTGTGACATGGACATTGAACATGATCTTTGTTTTGTCCATGTTCATCTTAAGACCTATCCGTTGGGAAACACTATCGAGGTCATTGAGCATAGTGCTTAGTTCCTCCAGCGATTCTGCCATAAGGACTATATCGTCGGCAAATCGAAGGTGAGTGATGTACTCGCCATTGATGTTGATACCGTATCCTTTCCAGTCCAGAAGCTTGAAAACGTCTTCCAATGCAGCGGTGAAGAGTTTCGGGGATATGACGTCACCCTGTCTTACACCTCTCTGCAATTGGATAGGTTTCGTACTCTGGTTCTGTACTCGGATAGCCATCGTAGCCCTACTGTACAAGCACTTCAACACTTCGATATACCGACAGTCAACTTGGCACCGCTGAAGGGACTGCAGCACCGCCCAAATTTCGACGGAATCAAAGGCTTTCTCATAGTCCACATACGCCAGACATAGTGGCAAATTGTACTCTTCGGACTTCTGTACAATTTGCCGAAGGGTATGTATGTGGTCTATGGTGCTAAAGCCCTTTCGGAAACCGGCTTGTTCGGGAGGCTGGAAGTCGTCAAGTCTGCGCGCGAGACGATTCGTAATGACTCTCGAAAACAGCACGTAGACGCGGCTCAGAAGGGAAATCGGTCTGTAGTTCTTCAAGAGAGCGTTGTCACCTTTCTTGAAGAACAAGACCACCGCACTTCTGCTCCACGCCTCCGGTGTAATGCCACCATGGAGGACGGAATTAAAGAGCTTCTGAAGGACTTCAAGTACCGGTTTTCCACCCGCTTTCAGAAGCTCCGCTGTAATTCCATCCTCGCCTGGGGCCTTACCGTTTTTAAGGTGCTGGAGAGCCATTCTAATCTCGCTCAGACTGACGTCCGGGATATCTTCGGAATAGTGTTGGATGAGACTCGCTCTTGGATCGTTACTCACACTTGCGTGTGGCTCCAACGATGACGTGTACAGCTGCCCATAGAACCTCTCAATCTCACTCAAAATTTCAGGTGTCCCGGAAACGATGCTGCCACATTCTGTCTTCAGCTTTGACAGGTGGCTCTTTCTGGCAGACAGATCTCTGGCAAAGACTTTGGAGCCTTGGTTCCGCTCGATCGCTTCTTCAATACGAGCTGTATTGAAGTTGCGTAAGTCCCGCCGCATGCATTTGGAGATCTGTCTGTTCAGATGCCTGTATGCTGTCAAGTCTGTTGAAGAATGTAGCTTCATCTCCCGTCTAACAGCCTTGAGATTAAGAGTGTGATCGGAGAGTTTTTGTGTTCTTCTGCGGCGGGTCTTGCAGAACTTAGCTCCGACCGCATGGACAGTTTCCACGAGCTTGTCATTCATATCGTCCACTTCATTGCAGTCTTCTAGGCACTGAAAACGGTTTTTTAACTCGAGCTGAAAGGTTTCGGGACTTTGGAACAGAGCACGAGGGGGACGGAGCGTTGACTTCATTAGACGAGACCTCTCCAACTTAACGTTTAGGTTCAGTGTGCCTCTAACCATTCGGTGATCGCTACCAGTTTTCACCCTCGCGATCACGGAGACATCACTGCACAGTTGTCGTCTGGTCGTCATAATGAAGTCAATCTCATTTTTTGTCGAACCGTCGGGGCTCGACCAAGTCCACTTCCTGTGGGGCCGCTTCTGGAAGAAAGAGTTCATCATAAAGAGTCCCTCTTTCTCCATGAACTCGGCCAGCTGCTGGCCCCTTGGGTTCCGTTGCCCTATTCCAAATTTTCCTACTTTCAGCTCACCGTTCTCTCTTGTGCCTAGTTTTGCATTGAAGTCTCCCATTAACACCGTATATTGGGTTTTGGAGGAATGCATGGCTCTAGAGATATCCTCATACATTTCCTCCACCTCCCCATCGGGGTGTGCCGAGGTTGGTGCGTAAACCTGTATGACCTTCAGCGAATACCGTTTGGTGATTCTGAGTATAAGGTACGCAACCCTCGTCGACACACTCCCGATCTTTACAACGTTGTTAACGAGAGACTTGTGGACGATAAATCCGACACCTCCTTGGGACAGATGGTCGCCCTCCCGGTGATAGAGCAAGTTGCCGGATTCGAGGATTACCGTGTCCTCCCCCTCTCTTCGGACTTCGGATAATCCTATAATTTGCCAGCGCAACTTGTCTTTCTCTTCTTCCAGCTCCACGATCTTCTCGTCAGTCCTCAGGGTGCGTGCGTTGTACGTTTCCAGGTCGAGTCGTCTAAGGTGGCAACCGAACCTCCACCGGAGATTCTTAGCACCCCCTGCCCCGCCGTTACCATGGTCGCCACCGTAGCCAGGAATAGCGGGGCCGCCGGGGACTGGGGGCCGTCTTTTTGTTACATTCATGGGGGGTATTTGCCATAGTTGCCACGCTTGGCAAGCGGGTTGGCAACCGCAGTTTTTTTATTGTAATTTTGGCTATTATCAGGAAGATGCTGCTGCCCATCTCCTGCCTGTTTCCCTTTGTCGCCTTTTACGACACCCACGGGAGGATATGGGGTAGTGGTATTCTTGACCGCCACTACACGGCAATATAAGTTACATAAAATATTTTAATTTACCGAAATCTTCAAGATCAACAAAGCATTTATTCATAAAGATAAAGATTACGATTTTAGATAGCTAAGTGTAATGTAATGGTGGCCACACACGGTCAGTTAGGGCGCAGGTTGAGCAAAATGTCGCGCTAGTCGTTATTTGTGCGGATTTTAGGAGCTTTACTTTTTATTTAAAAGATATATCAACAAATAAAAAACACATTATATTTCTACATAATCTTGATTTCATAAGAGCTATATCCAATTTTTTTTAAAGGAATAGATATTAATATAATCTCCTTACAACGAAACCACATAAATGTGAAATTATTATTGATAACATGCATCTCCTCGTAAAGTAAGTATTATTTTATTTTGCGATTTACACCAATGGGTAGGCAATTTATTAATGAACATTTCTATTATAATTTTTTTTCAAAAGACCAAAATTTGATTTTATTAAGAAATTATTTTAAAATCTTGGCGTATTCACTGCCCACGGGCTTGCTGGAGTCAGTGAGCGTTGAGCTCTTCAACGTGAAACCCGTGTCGTTAGAGCGTCGGCCAGCACACACGCTCACGTCATCTTATCAGTCGATAATATTATTACTTATTAGGATATTTATAGGTATTTGTTTGTTTTGGGTATAATTTTTCGTATTAGTTATACATATATTTGTCTTCGACGGGCAGCCGAGGGTTCGGGCCCAAATGGCCTTATGGACAATTGACATATCATACTACACAATAGGGATAGGGAGAAGGCTAGGTAAATAAATAGTACGTACCTTGATCCGATTCTAAGACCGCCCCAAGGCTCGGTCAGGAAGTAGGTAGAGTAGATGCATGTAAAGTAGTGTTTAGTGGTGTGTATGTGTGGGTGACCTGGTCCAGCTGAGGTGACCTGGCAGCGCGACGGTTTCCATGCTGCCCCACAATGCTGCATCACTGCAGCAGGCGTCCACCATGGACAGTTTCTTTCTTCATTGTCACTATTTCAGTCTATTAACTTTATTGTATATTTAACTAACTTCAACTCGCCTAATTACACATTCATCGTAGAATCGAACACGTGATACCCGACACAGTAACGGACAGCAGTTCAAAGTTCAACATTCAATGTCCCGGATTCATTTATCACCAAATTACAAATAGGGAACTAACGTGATCTCTTCATGAGTCACACGGTTCAGCGTTAAACACAACTTAGTTCCTTCGCTCGATACTAATCACCACACCGCAATAAGAATTCAAAATCAACCATTAATAAGAATAAACACTTACATCCATAGCCTTTGGTGTATTGAAGTAACACAAATGTACTATTGATAGATCCACTGTAGCCAAACGACCGTACACTAACTCGATGACTGCGTTTGTTGGTCTTATATACCACCAGTACGTAAAAATTCTAATCTAAAGTATTTCCGTAATGAGTTGATAATTACTTTATGCGTCAACCAGTTTATCTCACATTTCCGTTGCCTATCTCAACATTTCTTCGTATTGTGTTTTGTTTGGTGATCAATGACTCAAGTACGATTTGTATAACACAAAAATGCAATTTAATATTTAGAAACATATCAGTTTATCTCACATTTCCGTTGCCTATCTCAACATTTCTTCGTATTGTGTTTTGTTTGGTGATCAATGACTCAAGTACGATTTGTATATCACAAAAATGCAATTTAATATGTAGAAATCACTATAATTGACCATTCCTATGTTATTCATTGAGTAGCTAGGTACTGTAATAATCTACTAATAGCAGTAATATCATGGATACACTAGATGTACAACAACATCTGAAAAAGATTCACCCCAGTCTAGAAAATAATGTTTATGCAGCTAATAGACTGCCTATGTATACCCACGTACCAACCAGGGTCACATTGGGTAGCTTTATATATCGATACGAATGACGTCGGTCAATATTTTGATTCATATGGACGATCACCTGTACGATATCATCTAGAGTTTTTAAAAAGGAATTGTAAAAGATGGAACTGGAATGTTGATAGGATTCAGAATGAGTGGACTTCAGTTTGTGGCGAATATTGCTTAATGTATTTACTATATAAGTTTCAAGGATGTTCAATACATAGTTTTACGAGTATATTTACAAGGAACACATTGTACAACGATATTTTAGTGGATGAGATGTTTCGCTCCTATTTTATAGATAATAATTAATAAGATTTTGTATTTTATAAATAAAAATTGTAACAAAATTATGTAATGTGTTTTATTGATGATTCAGATTAGCGTTGTATAAACAAAGAATTATAATACAATAGCACAGTCGACGCACACGCTGCAATGAGGGTGATTAATGAACAATAGAACAATAGAAATAGGAACAATGGGACGCTAATGACGGTGGAGGCCCTTACCGGATATCAATTAGATATTAGCTAATTGATCTACACATCTCCGGAACCGTGCATTCTACACAAAAATGGATGGGATTCGTGATCAGAGCATGCCAAAACCTTTTTTTTTTTTTTTTTTAGGATCGGGCGTCGACGAACGTCGTTGAACCACGTCTGACTCAGGTGGTCTAGAAGTGGTACAACTACACTACTAACAACACGTCTCATTTAACACATTTACGACATTACAACTGTTCCGTGTGTATGAACAATAATAGAAAGTATTTATACAATTAATAATGATTATTAATAGTATATGCAATAACATTGTAATATGTTCAAAGCAAATAAAGTTAATAAAAATTTATCATTTTTTAATTATCCCAAAGGCAATTAGGTACCTGCGGGTAATAAGGAAAATCGAAAATAAAATCCGAAATATCTAATGTGGTCCAGAGATTTTAATAAAAACCATTAGTTTAGTTCAGTTTCTATAAAGTATATACGAAAAATTGTAACATTCGCTGTAAAAAAATAACAAAATTAAACATTTCTAAAAACCTTGTTAGTATTTCTTATTTTGCTATGGTAGAGTAATAACACCTACTGCTTTAAAGAACTCAAATAATCAATTTATTCGTAATATATTTAATATTTGTGATCAATAATCACATAAATGCAGCAATTAAGACTTAAAATTATAAAAAAAATATATAAATTGCGTCGCTTTAAGTACCTACTCATGTAGGTACTTAAAGTCTTATACTTAAAATCTTAGTACAATGGTGAACAAACTGACAAACAAAACAAACTCACACCTTGTGATTATCGTCAGTGCGTCGGTTGTGTCTCGAGTTGAATAGTGTTGAGTTGAGAATTGGGTTTATTCTAGGGTTGAGTGTCCTCCCAACCAAATTTTTGTCACAGCTGCCAATCTAGCCCATCACCACAGTACAGAATTATAGTATCCGAATGTATGCGCAAGCACAGGTCCATTCTCTATTCCCTTACAATCATCAATCAATCAATCCGACACGGACCGAGAGAGGCGCAGGAAACATAATTTAATAGCTTCTATTGTACCTTAATTCTTCGACACACTTTGTCTTTGCACTGTTTGTACAGCTGAAACCAGGGCTTCTTCTGACTACGACATTAGTTTAATTATAAAAGCATACGATTTATATGCATTTATAACATTTTGAAAGTGATATAAAATTCATAATAAAACAAATAAATACACAAGAGAAAGGAGTATAATAAGGCCTAGGGTGAAATTTAGTAGGTCTTAATAACCTCCGACCGAGCATTTAAGAAAAACCAAATTAAAAAAAATTGACCACGATATTTTAATAAGTTACATCATCATCATTACAGCCCTTCACAAGTCCACTGCTGAACATAGGCCTCCCCCAAAGAATGCCACAAAGCACGGTCCTGAGCCACCTGCATCCATCGACTTCCTGCATGTCTTACCAGGTCGTCACTCCATCTCGTGGGGGGACGCCCTACACTTCGCCTACCGGTACGAGGCTGCCACTCGAGAACCTTTCTTCCCCATCGGTTGTCGGTTCTTCGAGCTATATGGCCGGCCCACTGCCACTTCAGCTTACTAATCCGTTGGGCTATGTCGGTTACTCTGGTTCTACTGCGGATATCCTCATTCCTAAGTTTATCACGCAGAGAAACTCCGAGCATAGCCCTCTCCATAGCTCGCTGAGCGACCTTGAGCTTCCTCATACGGCCAGCAGTGAAGGACCACGTCTCAGTTCCGTAAGTCATCACTGGCAACACGCATTGGTTGTACAATTTCGTTTTCAGGTTTTGAGGTATGTCTGACGAGAAGATGTGTCGTAGCTTCCCGAACGCTGCCCAGCCGAGTTGAATCCGTCGATTGACCTCTCGGTCGAAGTTGGACTTACCTAGTCGGACTATTTGTCCCAGGTAAACATACTCGTCAACAACTTCGAGCTTAGTGCTCCCAACAACTACCGGCATAGGTGTGACATGGACATTGAACATGATCTTTGTTTTGTCCATGTTCATCTTAAGACCTATCCGTTGGGAAACACTATCGAGGTCATTGAGCATAGTGCTTAGTTCCTCCAGCGATTCTGCCATAAGGACTATATCGTCGGCAAATCGAAGGTGAGTGATGTACTCGCCATTGATGTTGATACCGTATCCTTTCCAGTCCAGAAGCTTGAAAACGTCTTCCAATGCAGCGGTGAAGAGTTTCGGGGATATGACGTCACCCTGTCTTACACCTCTCTGCAATTGGATAGGTTTCGTACTCTGGTTCTGTACTCGGATAGCCATCGTAGCCCTACTGTACAAGCACTTCAACACTTCGATATACCGACAGTCAACTTGGCACCGCTGAAGGGACTGCAGCACCGCCCAAATTTCGACGGAATCAAAGGCTTTCTCATAGTCCACATACGCCAGACATAGTGGCAAATTGTACTCTTCGGACTTCTGTACAATTTGCCGAAGGGTATGTATGTGGTCTATGGTGCTAAAGCCCTTTCGGAAACCGGCTTGTTCGGGAGGCTGGAAGTCGTCAAGTCTGCGCGCGAGACGATTCGTAATGACTCTCGAAAACAGCACGTAGACGCGGCTCAGAAGGGAAATCGGTCTGTAGTTCTTCAAGAGAGCGTTGTCACCTTTCTTGAATAACAAGACCACCGCACTTCTGCTCCACGCCTCCGGTGTAATGCCACCATGGAGGACGGAATTAAAGAGCTTCTGAAGGACTTCAAGTACCGGTTTTCCACCCGCTTTCAGAAGCTCCGCTGTAATTCCATCCTCGCCTGGGGCCTTACCGTTTTTAAGGTGCTGGAGAGCCATTCTAATCTCGCTCAGACTGACGTCCGGGATATCTTCGGAATAGTGTTGGATGAGACTCGCTCTTGGATCGTTACTCACACTTGCGTGTGGCTCCAACGATGACGTGTACAGCTGCCCATAGAACCTCTAAATCTCACTCAAAATTTCAGGTGTCCCGGAAACGATGCTGCCACATTCTGTCTTCAGCTTTGACAGGTGGCTCTTTCTGGCAGACAGATCTCTGGCAAAGACTTTGGAGCCTTGGTTCCGCTCGATCGCTTCTTCAATACGAGCTGTATTGAAGTTGCGTAAGTCCCGCCGCATGCATTTGGAGATCTGTCTGTTCAGATGCCTGTATGCTGTCAAGTCTGTTGAAGAATGTAGCTTCATCTCCCGTCTAACAGCCTTGAGATTAAGAGTGTGATCGGAGAGTTTTTGTGTTCTTCTGCGGCGGGTCTTGCAGAACTTAGCTCCGACCGCATGGACAGTTTCCACGAGCTTGTCATTCATATCGTCCACTTCATTGCAGTCTTCTAGGCACTGAAAACGGTTTTTTAACTCGAGCTGAAAGGTTTCGGGACTTTGGAACAGAGCACGAGGGGGACGGAGCGTTGACTTCATTAGACGAGACCTCTCCAACTTAACGTTTAGGTTCAGTGTGCCTCTAACCATTCGGTGATCGCTACCAGTTTTCACCCTCGCGATCACGGAGACATCACTGCACAGTTGTCGTCTGGTCGTCATAATGAAGTCAATCTCATTTTTTGTCGAACCGTCGGGGCTCGACCAAGTCCACTTCCTGTGGGGCCGCTTCTGGAAGAAAGAGTTCATCATAAAGAGTCCCTCTTTCTCCATGAACTCGGCCAGCTGCTGGCCCCTTGGGTTCCGTTGCCCTATTCCAAATTTTCCTACTTTCAGCTCACCGTTCTCTCTTGTGCCTAGTTTTGCATTGAAGTCTCCCATTAACACCGTATATTGGGTTTTGGAGGAATGCATGGCTCTAGAGATATCCTCATACATTTCCTCCACCTCCCCATCGGGGTGTGCCGAGGTTGGTGCGTAAACCTGTATGACCTTCAGCGAATACCGTTTGGTGATTCTGAGTATAAGGTACGCAACCCTCGTCGACACACTCCCGATCTTTACAACGTTGTTAACGAGAGACTTGTGGACGATAAATCCGACACCTCCTTGGGACAGATGGTCGCCCTCCCGGTGATAGAGCAAGTTGCCGGATTCGAGGATTACCGTGTCCTCCCCCTCTCTTCGGACTTCGGATAATCCTATAATTTGCCAGCGCAACTTGTCTTTCTCTTCTTCCAGCTCCACGATCTTCTCGTCAGTCCTCAGGGTGCGTGCGTTGTACGTTTCCAGGTCGAGTCGTCTAAGGTGGCAACCGAACCTCCACCGGAGATTCTTAGCACCCCCTGCCCCGCCGTTACCATGGTCGCCACCGTAGCCAGGAATAGCGGGGCCGCCGGGGACTGGGGGCCGTCTTTTTGTTACATTCATGGGGGGTATTTGCCATAGTTGCCACGCTTGGCGAGCGGGTTGGCAACCGCAGTTTTTTTATTGTAATTTTGGCTATTATCAGGAAGATGCTGCTGCCCATCTCCTGCCTGTTTCCCTTTGTCGCCTTTTACGACACCCACGGGAGGATATGGGGTAGTGGTATTCTTGACCGCCACTACACGGCAATATAAGTTACATAAAATATTTTAATTTACCGAAATCTTCAAGATCAACAAAGCATTTATTCATAAAGATAAAGATTACGATTTTAGATAGCTAAGTGTAATGTAATGGTGGCCACACACGGTCAGTTAGGGCGCAGGTTGAGCAAAATGTCGCGCTAGTCGTTATTTGTGCGGATTTTAGGAGCTTTACTTTTTATTTAAAAGATATATCAACAAATAAAAAACACATTATATTTCTACATAATCTTGATTTCATAAGAGCTATATCCAATTTTTTTTAAAGGAATAGATATTAATATAATCTCCTTACAACGAAACCACATAAATGTGAAATTATTATTGATAACATGCATCTCCTCGTAAAGTAAGTATTATTTTATTTTGCGATTTACACCAATGGGTAGGCAATTTATTAATGAACATTTCTATTATAATTTTTTTTTCAAAAGACCAAAATTTGATTTTATTAAGAAATTATTTTAAAATCTTGGCGTATTCACTGCCCACGGGCTTGCTGGAGTCAGTGAGCGTTGAGCTCTTCAACGTGAAACCCGTGTCGTTAGAGCGTCGGCCAGCACACACGCTCACGTCATCTTATCAGTCGATAATATTATTACTTATTAGGATATTTATAGGTATTTGTTTGTTTTGGGTATAATTTTTCGTATTAGTTATACATATATTTGTCTTCGACGGGCAGCCGAGGGTTCGGGCCCAAATGGCCTTATGGACAATTGACATATCATACTACACAATAGGGATAGGGAGAAGGCTAGGTAAATAAATAGTACGTACCTTGATCCGATTCTAAGACCGCCCCAAGGCTCGGTCAGGAAGTAGGTAGAGTAGATGCATGTAAAGTAGTGTTTAGTGGTGTGTATGTGTGGGTGACCTGGTCCAGCTGAGGTGACCTGGCAGCGCGACGGTTTCCATGCTGCCCCACAATGCTGCATCACTGCAGCAGGCGTCCACCATGGACAGTTTCTTTCTTCATTGTCACTATTTCAGTCTATTAACTTTATTGTATATTTAACTAACTTCAACTCGCCTAATTCCACATTCATCGTAGAATCGAACACGTGATACCCGACACAGTAACGGACAGCAGTTCAAAGTTCAACATTCAATGTCCCGGATTCATTTATCACCAAATTACAAATAGGGAACTAACGTGATCTCTTCATGAGTCACACGGTTCAGCGTTAAACACAACTTAGTTCCTTCGCTCGATACTAATCACCACACCGCAATAAGAATTCAAAATCAACCAAGCTGACACGTAAACTAGCTACCGAGTCAACACACAAAAGGCTCTTAACACGACGGTATAATTAAACGATGATTTCCAAACAATCAACCGGGAGACGCCTTTAATCACTCAAATACAATACAAGCCTCTTGTCACAAACTTAAAGCCTAGACAACCTAAACCGAGGCGGTTTTCACAAACCACAATTACGTACCGAAGTAACACGCACTAATTCTAAAAATCTAGACCATAAACCGGTCGCGCGAAACTTCGGCAGCGGCCACCGAGACACGCTAATTAACTGCACCGCTGCCAGCGAGCTACTGTCTCTCGCCCGTCAGCGCCAAAACGCGGAGAAGCTGAATTCCGCTGCCCCCTCCCCGCAACGCGCGTGACACCTGGCACCATCGGGCGATTAGCTAAGTCGAACGTGATTGAGTGGCGTCTCAAAATGACCATTTTTGACCTAAACATAGGTATTATTAAATATCATTTAATTTATCTATATATATGATATTTTATAGGAGTCACGCAAACCAAACGCCCACGGCCACGTCCCACGTTTGAACTAGGACTGTTGATAAAATATCTATATATCGAAAAATCTATTTTATTATTTAGAAATATCGATATTTATTTTTAATATTTTTGACGACATATATTGAAATATAACTTTGATATTGAAATATAGATATACGACAGTCAATATATTTTTTTAAATAATTAAATTTTTTATTTTTTCACGTAAATCTTTTAATCTACAACACCATCGTAAACTTAAATCCTAATTCTTGATGGACACAATCTACTATACTTTATTTACACTAAATTATGTTTTACATTTTGCCCCAGTTTATTTATTTGCTTATTATCTTAAAAAGAAATGTAATGTTGTAAAGTATATCTCTGTGATATTAAAATCACTATAATCTATGAAACTTAGTACTACTTTACTTACTGTGAGTTTTGGCCGGAGCTTGACCATTGACGGATGGTTGCTCCTGTTTTATCGTTTAAATAATCGTTTAAAGTGGATTTTTATCAAAATGATGCGATTATGTGTATTAAGTGTCTGCACATGTGAGCTATTAGAGAAAACGACGAAATAAGTGCTTCGATGTTGGTATAAGCCTCAAGTTATTTTAATCGCTTAGGCATCTTATGATTTACTTCCGTGCTATCAGAAATAGCTGTTAAATACTTGATTTCTCCACCTGCATCCAAAGCATCTGAACGAATTACTTCTACAATCAATCTTTTAGTGCCTAATAATTGGAGTATTAAAACAGCTGAACATATAAAACAACGAATATTTTTGAAAACTCCTACTGACAAATATTGGTAAACATAATTGTCTTATTTAAATTAAACAATAATTCAAGTTAAAGTTACAGCCTATATACGTCCCAATGCTGGGCAGGCCTCTCCTAACTTCTGAGAGGGTCTTAGGGCAACGTCCACCGCGCTGCCCTAATGCGTGTTGGCGAACTTCACGTTTTCTGAAATTTTTATTTTATTTCTCAGACATGCAGGTTTCCTCACGATGTTTTCCTTCATCGCCAAGCACGTGGTAAATCAGTACTTAAAATTGCAACTAACAATTTCATTGGTGCCGGCGGGAATCGAACTCTGGTTGCTCGCGTACTGTGAAATTTACAGCGAGCGCTAACCATCTGAGCTACCATGGCTCTTTAATAATTAGGTTATAGTTCTTAGTAAAATAATTACTAAGAACTATAACCTAACATTTTCATACATTTATAATTTAATTTGTTTAATAAATATACTAAACTATAAACTGTGTGAATCATTTTTAAGCAATAAGCATCAATATATCGCTTATGTTTCCGATATATAAAACTCCAATATTGATATATTTATAATTATCGATATATTGAAACTCCGATATTTTAAAAATATCAACAGCCCTAGTTTGAACTGATCAGTTGGAATGATCAGTTGAACTGACCGTGTGTGTCGAAATTTTTTTGGATTAAATCCGTTTGAAATGATCAGTTGAACTGATGATGGTCCCCACTCAAGGTCAGTTAAACTGACTGACCGTGAGTGGGGACCATCTTGTGATAAACTAGCTGTTCCCCGCGACTTCGCCCGCGTGTAATTTAGGGTTTTATGTTATTATGTTGCGCGGAACCCTAACTCTTTTTCTAAAATATAAGTAGCCTTAGTTGTCTGTCTGTCTGTCTCTCTGTTTGTTCCGGCTAATCTCCGAAACGGCTGGAACGATTTTGACGGGACTTTCATTGGCAGATATCTGATGTAATAAGGAGCAACTTAGACTACTTTTACTTTAAAA
Source organism: Parnassius mnemosyne (assembly GCA_963668995.1). Lineage (NCBI taxonomy): Eukaryota > Metazoa > Arthropoda > Insecta > Lepidoptera > Papilionidae > Parnassius > Parnassius mnemosyne. The sequence continues at coordinate 35,412,519 of CAVLGL010000148.1, read as the reverse complement.
AAATTATTAGGGTTCCACGCAAAAATAATAAAATCTTAAAGTAATAAATTGAACGCGGACGAAGTCGTGGGGAACAGCTAGTTATAAATACGATTTTTGTTACTTAGGCCTTATTAGCCGACAGGGCCTTTTATCCACAGGCGCCTTACTTGATTATTATTTTTACTAGCTGTGCCCGCTACTTCGTTCATAGTATAGTATTAGTAGTTCAAGTCGAACGAAGTCGCGGATTTGTAATTTATTATTATACTGGCTGTTTTCCGCGACACCGCTCGCGTGGAATTTGTTACGATTAGATTTCATGGGTTTAAATTTTTTTGCGCTGAACCCTAATTCTTTTAGTAAAATAAAAGTAGCTTACGTTACTCCTTATAACATCAGCTATCTGCCAGTGAAAATCCTGTCAAAATCGGTCTAGCCGTTTCGGAGATTAGCCGGAACAAACAGACAGACAAAAATTTTAAAAACTGTTTTTGTTATAGGTACCGTAAATACTTTGCATGTGCATTTGTAAAATGCGTTTACTAAAATGCTGTTATTTTAAGATTACAGACACTTCAATTTTATTTATTTGTATAGAAGATATAGATGGACTTGTATAGTAAATAGGTGTAGTCCTATCAAAACAGGTAAAAATTTTGCACGTTCCTTAGAAGCTTTGCCTCTGTTATACCGTGGGGTTACTTTTATAAAACTGAAGTGGCAAACTGCAACCCATGGACACCTGCAACCGACTTCAAACAAAGAAGCCCTCACATTCATTGTCACCCATGAGGTTTAAGATGAAATGACTAATTGACTGTAACTATGCTGGCTCACAGAACAGCAGGAACACAGAAGTGCAGGCTGCTCTTTGGCATCAGAAATAAGGGGAACCTGCTAACTAGTATATAATCAGATAAATAAAGAATCTCACCGAGGCTAAAGATTTATTCCTCCATGTACGTAAGTATGGATTGAATGAAAATCTCGACGAACTCTTACTGTACTATAAATAGGACTAGTTTCTTTACATACTCTACTCCTCCCTGCCCCCCCCCCCCCTTTAGCAATGCCCACGGTAACGTTATTGTTTAAGAGGCTTATAGGACCACTAGGTAGGCAGTAGGACTCCTTTTAGGCCTTGGAGTCCGTCTGGGCAGATATCACCCTCTTAGCTATTACTTCCGCCAAGTGGCAATGTCCGCAGTTCTTCTATATAGGGAGCAGGTATTATTACGGCTGTGAGGCACTCCATGTTAGTTCTCAGAAGTACAGCATATCTGTAGGCTTCTTTGTTTGAAGTTGGTTGTATAATCAGGTGGGCTATAAGTTCCTTTATCACTTCGTAAGAAATTGTTCAAATGTCATTCTCACTTTCACAAGTATCACTATGTTAATCAAGTGACTGAAAACTGTATAATGTCGGTATATTTATTAGTATAGGCCAAAGAGATTTAAATATATATTACTACTACTACTTAAATGTCTTTGGTATAGGCCGAAACCAAATTTACAGACCGGTGATGAAGAACTGCGCTTACCAATGAGAAGGTATCCGATATCCTTTTTGCGCTATCATCCTGCTAGTAGGTACCTAGCACAGTCAGTATAGTGAATTTGCGTTCGCTGGGTAGGTATGCAACATGACCTGAGCAACAAACCTATCAAACTTTCAAGGTGAGATCAACTGCACGCCCTATTTCAATTCAAATGAAAATTTTGTTCAAATTCATTAAATATATATTTTGCGTTGGGAACATTTTCCTCGAAATTTGTCAGCAGATAGATAGCATAGTATTTTTTTTATAGGAGAGGGGGCAAACGAGCATGCGGCTCACCTGATGGTAAGTGACTACCTTCGCCCATGAACAACTGCAACACCAGGGGAACCAGGGGAATTGCAGATGCATTGCCGGCCTTTTAAAAAGGAGTAAGCTCTTTTCTTGAAGGTCCCTAAGTCGTATCGGTCCCGAAAAATCGCTGGTGGTAATCGATTCCACAGGGAAGTTGTGCTAGGAAGTAAACATCTTCTAAATCACACAGTGGTGGACCACCAATCATCCAGATGATGTGGATGGTATCGGGAGTTCTGCCGCGATATGCGTTTGTGAAATTTGGCGGCTGGGATTAATCTGAACAATTCCTCAGAGCACTCCCCGTGGTAGAATTGATAGAAAATGCAAAGGGATGCAACATATCTTCGCAGCGCCAATGAATCGAGCCGATCGGAAAGGACTCGGTCGTCGACGCTTCGAGCCGCTCTGCGCTGGATGCGGTCAAGTGGAAGGAGCTGGCACTAAGGAGCCAGCCCAGAGATGAGAACAGTATTCCATGTGAGGCCGAACCTGCGCCTTGTAAAGTTGCAGGTGTTGTGCCTCTGTTGAGCACGCCAAGCTTTTTAGAGGCCAATTTGGCCTTTCCTTCCAAGTGACCACGAAACTGCACGTCACTCAATATGTCGGCGCCGCGGATTCCGATACTGGCTGAGGCAATAAGGGCCTCAGAACAAGTGCCTTGAAACTGAGGAAATACGACAAAGGGGTTCTTTTTAGCGGTGAACGCGCAAACTTGTGTCTTCTGAGGATTAAACTGGACTAGATTTCTGAGGATTATTCTGGATTTAATCGCCCCCAATCCGAGATTTTGTTCACCAAAGACTCGACTTCAGACACATAGTCCAGGAAATGAAGCATTTTGACTCGCAATTTATTCATCCACCATGGATTTACTTAAAATTTTCGCAGAAGGTAGGGAATAGCTCAAGGGTCATTGTCTATATCATGCCGCTGTACGATAGATCCTTGGGGGTGGTTGCCAACCCATCTCGGGAGTGGAAATTTTTTATTACATATTAACTATAGGAATCGGCGGACTTTTTCCGTAATTCGTAATTCTAAGAAAAAAATGTTATATACGTTTTTTTCGTAAAACTAATATTTTTTGAGTTATTCAAAGTTGACAGTTTTTTGACAAAAAAAATCGACTTTTTAAATGGTTTTTTGCGAATAACTCTAAAAATATGCATTTTATCAAAAAAAGTGTAGAGAGCCAAATTGTAGCTTTTAAAAAACAAAAACAATGTTTTTTTTATAATTTTTCTACGACAAATACGAACTGAGATACAGCAAATTAATGCTTAGCTTTTTTCGAAAAATGCATAAATTGGAAGATTTAAAGCGAAATAACGAGAAAAAATTGCATTATTCGAAGAAAGCTCATTGAATCTTTTTTAAAGTATTTAATTAGAGCTTTCAAACAAAAAAATGTCTCTAGCATGAAAATTGACTGATTTATGATCAAAATAAGAACGGTACCCGCTTTTTTCTACGAAAAAAATCTGTGAAAACAACCCCCAAAATACCCCCTAATTAAAATTGATCGCCACCCTTCTGTGATTCTCTTTATATATGTACTTACTATTAATACACCCTCGAAGTTTGACCAATTTAAAATGCCTCATTTTAGAAAAATTGGAGTTTAAAGAGAAAACGACTTTTTTCAATTTCGTGTTTTTAACCCTTTTCTTAAAAATATCTCCCAAAATACTAAAGATACGAAAAAACGATATAGTACTATATTGTTTTTAATAACAAAAATTTCCCTGTGTGCAGATTTTTTGTACACTGAATATTCGGCAAGATATAGCCGTTTAACACCTACATTTACGATCGAACATCACCTTATTCAAGCGCTTTAAACTCTCCCCATTTAAGAATTAAGGGATCTTAAGTAATTTAATTCACATAGTCTTATAGCTCCTGAAAAGCCCTATAAAATCGTTTCTGAAAAAAAAAATTCTATCACCTAAAATGAAGGAGCTATGCTTAAAAAACCAACGTGTGAACACTGTTTGCGGCTTGCGCCAAATTTCTTTGATTTGTGCACCGAAAACCGACACTATACATACGGCTTGTCGGCGAGTGTTGGCCGCAAACGCCAAATATATACAAAACGGCCAACGTGTACTGGAGCCATTATATGTTCCACTTTTTCGATTCTTATTGGAAAACAGAGAAGAAGAAACATTTGCTCACGTGTATGCATGTGTGAGTGTATATTTCGTTGATTTCTCACCAGTGTATTCTAAAGTTCGAAGAGAGTAGCATGTGCTCTGACAATTATTTTAGAATTATTAACTTGTGTTTGTTATAGTTCTGAAAATAATCAAATTGATTGGTACATAAAAAATTCAATTTTATATTTTTTATTTCAAACACCAGAGTTTTTTAATTCTTTTTATAATAAATTCATGATTGAAGAATTTAGTTGTACCTATTATTGTAGAGTTTTTCACACATCAACGCCGCACCTATTTCATTAAGACAAATATTATTCAATCTAATATCGGTGTTTCAGTTATGTTTTTATTACTTTTAAACTTGAATAATTTAATGCACCTGAAGCGGTTGGTTTTTACAATTTTTTAAAAAAATTAATCATTTTTTTAAACTAAGTTTTATAAAAATTTCATTGTTTTCAAGGGTAGTTTTTAACAAGGGTAGGAAAGATTATGAAATTTTATCCTAAAGCATGAAACAATCATTATTTAACTATTTTTACCCATATTAAGGTTTTAATGTTATTTTATAATTTTTGGCAATAAGGGGTAGTTTTCACCCTTAAAAAACAAAAAGCGTACAACGGCACAATATAGAAAATGAACTAGAGGGTGAAATAAGCCTAATCCCAAATTGTTGTTCAAATCGGTGCTGGACGAAAAAATTGCGAGGTTTTACCATTTTTTTAGCTTCATTTCCTGGACTAACAAGTTTGGTCCGGTACTTGACGACGTTTTCCCGAGAAATATTGGCACGGCCGGTGTATATATCATCACCAGCATCCGCATCCATGCATCCGCATAGCAATCAATGTTACCGGTTTGCAACATATCATTGACATGCAGAAGAAACAACGTTGGTGATAGTACGCAGCCTTGTGGAACATCAGCGTTAATAGATTTGTAGTCGGAGCATGCACCGTCTACAACGACCTTGATGCTCCGATCTGCAAGAAAGCTGGTGATCCAATTGAACAATTTCTCGGGAAGCTTTTAACAATGTCATTCGTACCGCCAGGGATCTTAGAGTTGCTCAAGTACTTTGAAATTTACGAGCGCCTACCCTGAGACACCAATGCTAAAAACCTAAAAAGCTATGGAATAATAAAAAAGATATTGCATAATATGTGTAGTTTGCCAGAAACTGCTGATAACATAGGTACAAGGCACTGACCTCTATATAAGGTAATTTTCGTAACTTACACTTTTATAAGGTGGCCTTTATAAGAATTGGATGTCACAGCAAAAGTAAAAAAAACCGGGATATAGCTGTCTCCATGGACACGGCTGTATGTTTTACGTGAATAAGTGTATGTTGTACGTAATGAAACGACCTCTAATTGCAGCGTACATAGCTACATATCTATCATCTACACCCGAAATTTAACTACCCTCCGCTGCGCGCGATGGGTAACAGTCCCCACTCAACGTAACAAATTCTTCAGCTATAGAGTGGTGTAGTTAAATTTCGGGTGTAGATGATAGATAGGTAGCTGCAACACAAACGTATATATATACGAAACGTATGTATATAACGTATCGACGATTGTGTTATTATCGGTTTTCTGAATTGGCTCCCATCCCACCATGGAAGCAAATTTATACGTATTTACATCAAAAGCGATAGCCAACAGAATCTGTAATAACTAACAGTGTACCATATACGTTGTAATGCTCATGTTAGGAGCAAGTTAAAAAAATTACAGTTTCAGCCTATATACGCGCCAAAGCGAGGCACATCCCCTCATATCTGAGAAGCTTATTAGGAGATTAGTTGGCCGCGCTTCTGCAGTGGCGGGTAAAAATATCCACTACCCTATATCTTCCCGTAGGTGGCGACATCTTCTCGTAAGAGGCGACAGAGGGAAACTGAGGCAGCTGTATCTTTCTGATAACGGCAAAACAACAATAAAAAACTGCAGTTGCCAACCCGCTCGCCAAGCATGGCATCTATGGCAATATACCCCCCATGAATAACGTTGATATTTCTGGCTACGGTGGCGATCATGGTAACGGCGGGGTAGGAGGTGCTAAGAATCTCCGGTGGAGGTTCGGTTGCCACCTAGACGACTCGACTGGAAACTTATAACACACGCACCCTGAGGACTAATGAGAAGACCCTGGAGCTGGAAGAAGAGATAGACAAGTTGCGTTGGAATATTATAGGATTATCTGAGGTCGGAAGAGAGGGGGAGGACATGGTAATCCTCGAATCCGGCAACTTGATTTATCACTGGGAGGGCGACCATCTGTCACAAGGATGTGTCGGATTTATCGTCCACAAGTCTCTCGTTAACAACCTTGTAAAGATTGAGTGTGCCAACGAGGGTTGCGTACCTTATACTCAGAACCACCAAACGGTATTCGCTGAAGGTCATACAGGTTAACGCGCCAAACTCGGCACATCCCGATGAGGAGGTGGATTAAATGTATGAGGATATATCTGAACTTCAGATATATCATCTCAAAACAATCATCCAACATGTACAATACTAAATACTAAATATCCTTAGATATCTAATTCATAATTGTTACTAAAGTACTTTTTAATTTAGTTTTAAAAGCTGAACGGGAGATAGAGAACATATCGATGTCGTTAAGCATTTTATTGTGGAGGACACACATTCTGTGTACTGGTGCTCTTTTACCAATATTGGTCCTGGTTTTTGGTATATGAAATAAATTTTTTGATCGTGTGTTTTTGGGTGGTATTCGAAACCTTACCTCGGATAATAACTGTGAACACTTAATCTCACAAACACAGATATTCCTAAAAGTAGTGGCGTCGATTAAAGTGCGTCGGTCTTTTAATGATAGCATTTGATATTTTGTTAAGAGATTTTCATAGGAAACGCGAGGTGTATGCATTCGATAGTTAACAATACGTAAGAATTTCTTTTGGACCTTTTCTATTTTATCTTCATAAACTGAGTAGAATGGATTCCAAACTGGGAACACATATTCTAGATGAGATCTAACCAATGACTGATAAAGGCAGGTAAGAGTATCTTTGTGTTTAAATGATTTTGTTATACGTGTAACGAAGCCTAGCATTCGGTAGGATTTATTCAATATTTCTTCGATGTGCCTATCTAGTGTGAGTTTGGTATCTAAATATACTCCAAGATCACGTATACTAAATTTTGATACAATTTTGTGACCACCTAAGTAAAAGTCCGCGTGTACTACATTTTTGTTCCTAGTATATGTTATGTGTTTGCATTTATTATAAGCCAAGAATAATTTATTAATTTTACAATAGTTTTCAAGTCTGTCCAAATCGTTTTGTATTAATTTTATGTCGTCAGGTTTAGTAATGGCAGAGTACAATTTTAAGTCATCAGGGTATAATAAGAATTTACAGTGGTCAAAGCAAGTTGAAATGTCATTAATAAATAGGATAAAGAGGAGTGGCCCCAGTATTGATCCCTGTGGTACGCCAGATGTTACTACAACGGGTAAGGAAATGTAGCCATTAAGCACTACCGACTGTTTGCGGTTTTGTAAGTAAGAGGCAAACCAACGTAGAAGATTACCCTTGATACCATTGTAGGAGATTTTTTTTAAAGTAACAAGTGATCAACTTTGTCGAATGCTTTTTTAAAATCGGTGTATACAGTTTCAATCTGAGATTTATAGTCCAAACTATTAAAAAGTAAAGTTAGTAAAAATAGAAGATTTGTAAGTGTAGACCTGCCATTAACAAAGCCGTGTTGTTCCTCTAATAATGTATTTTTCAAAATTGAATATATATGATCGTGAATAAGTTTCTCAAAAATTTTAGGAATAGCCGAAAGAATTGATATTGGACGGTAATTTTCTACGTTGTTCTTAGAACCTGATTTGTGAATAGGTGTAATGTATACTTGTTTCCATTGAGTTGGAAATGTTCCAGTTTCCAAACATTTGTTAAAAATTATATTGAGCGGCATGCAAATGGTATTAGAAGTGTGTTTGTGTGTGGTAGCTGAATTACACGATAGACTACCCCAGGACCCTCCTGGTACCCCTGGAGAATCCCTCGCTGAGCATCCACGACCATGTTATTCCAATCCTGAGCGTCGGTGCTCAGGCTGCCCGCGTATTCTTGGGGGGCGGAGGGGGGGGGGGCTAAATTCCGCTCAAAAACATAACTGCTCGGGGCAAATTGAGCGACCCCTGCCACGCTATTCGTCGTTCGTGCCTTGCTCTTTCTGACCGAGACACAGGTTTCCTCTCCGGCTGATATTTCGTATCTCGCCTACTCGGGGTACAAATTGGAGCACTCCTTTGTGCCTCGGGCTGGATTTTGCGTGTATGTCAAAGAGGACATCTGTTCTCGACGCCTCGGCAGTCTTGAAGGTTCGGACCTGTCCATCCTTTGGCTACGCGTAGACAGCGACGACCATCCGCGCGTCTACGGGTGCCTCTATAGGTCCCATAGCGGTAATGCCGAAACAGACCGACTCATCGACCACGTCCAATTGGCTACAGATTCCTTGCTACAACAGGTCCCATCCGCAGAGATCGTGATCCTTGGCGATTTAACGCCCAGCATACCGAATGGCTCGGTTCACGTTTAACCGATCATGCGGGGAGATCTGTTTATGACTTTGCCTTGGCATATGGTCTGACACAAATGGTTACTTCGCCTACGCGGATTACAGATGTGGAGGATCATACACCTTCCCTGTTGGACCTTCTGCTGACCTCTCATCCGGACGGATATCAGGTTTCCGTCGATGCCCCTCTCGGCTCTTCGGACCATTGTCTGATCCGGAGTGTGGTGCTACTCACGCTCCCCTCGCGGTTGCGTTCTGCAGGTTGCCGCCGTGTTTGGCATTACAGGTCGGTGGATTGGGACGGAATGTGGTCTTTCTTTGCATCCTACCCTTGGGGGCGGGTTTGCTTCTCGCCGGATGATCCCAGCGCTGTTGCTGACTCTGTCACTGATGTGGTCCTCCAGAGAATGGAACTATTTATTCCCTCATCTGTGATACCCATCGGAGGCAGCCTTGGTTTGGTCGCTCCTGTAAGACTGCATTACGCAATAAGCAGGAGTGTTATCAAGCCTGGGCTGCGGCTTCGGCGACTGGGGATGTAAACACCAGCACACTTAAAAAGAAGTATGACTTCGCCTCCAGGTCCTTCAAAAGAGTTATTGCCAAGGCAAAGTCAGAGCACATAGGCAGAATTGGCGAGAAACTAGTTCGCCTTCCTACGGGAACCCGTGCATTCTGATCTCTCGCCAAGGCTGTAAGCCATCACAACAGGGAGGACGACTCACTGGCCCAAGCCGCAAAAGATAAAGCCGACCTTTTAGGCTCCCTTTTTGCGTCCAACTCGACTCTTGATGACGGGGGGAAAACACCGCCGACCATCCCACGGTGTGAGTGCTCCATATCGGATTTGCTGTTCTCACAGCGGTCGGTTCGCAAAGCACTTCACTCCCTGGACATCCAGAAGTCGAGTGGGCCTGACGGAATCCCCCCAATTGTGCAGAGGACGTGTGCTCCGGAGTTGGCACCGGTCCTTACGCGTCTTTTCCGGTACTTCTACTCCCAAAGCGTAGTCCCGAATTCATGAAAGACAGCTTTTGTCCACCCGATCCCTAAAAAAGGCGACCGCTCAAACCCGTCCAACTATAGGCCTATCGCGATCACCTCCTTGTTCTTGTTTACCTGGTGATCTTCTGGTTTACCTGACCCATAGATGGGCGGAGGCAGTAGAGTCCAAGGGGGAGGCGTTGGCCGTTAGTCTGGACATTGCGAAGGCCTTCGATCGGGTTTGGCACAAAGCGCTTCTTTCGAAGCTCCCTTCCTATGGGCTTCCCGAGAAATTGTGCAATTGGATCACCAGCTTCCTTGCAGATCGGAGCATCAAGGTTGTTGTAGACGGTGCATGCTCGGACTACAAGCCTATTAACGCTGGTGTTCCACAAGGCTGTGTGCTATCACCAACGCTGTTTCTTCTGCATATCAATGATATGTTGCCAACTGGTAACATTCATTGCAATGCGGATGACAGCACTGGTGATGCTCTATACACCGGCCGTGCCAATATTTCTCGGAAAAACGTCGCCGAGTACCGGAACAAACTTGTGTCTGAAGTCGAGTCTTTGCTGAACAAAGCCTCGGATTGGGGGCGACTAAATCTAGTCCAGTTTAATCCTCAGAAGACACAAGTTTGCGCGTTTACTGCTAAAAAGAACCCCTTTGTCGTATCTCCTCAGTTTCAAGGCACTCCCCTTCTTGCCTCAGCCAGTATCGAAATCCTCGGAGTCGACATATCGAGTGACGTGCAGTTTCGTGGTCACTTGGAAGAGAAGGCCAAATTGGCCTCTAAAAAGCTTGGCGAGCTCAGCAGAATGGGACAGTATTTCATGCCGGCACACCGCCTGCAACTTTACAAGGCGCAGGTTCGGCCTCACATGGAATACTGTTCCCATCTCTGGGCAGGGGCTCCCCAGTGCCAGCTCCTTCCACTTGACCGCATCCAGCGCAGTGCGGCTCGAATCGTCGACGACCGAGCCCTTTTCGATCGGCTCGATTAATTGGTACTGCGAAGAGATGTTGCACCCCTTTGCATTTTCTTTCGCATCTACCATGGGGAGTGCTCTGAGGAATTGTTCGGATTAATCCCAGCCGCCAAATTTCACGAACGCACATCGCGGCAGAACTCCTGATACCATCCACACCATCTGGATGATTGGCGGTCCACCACTGTGCGATTTAGAAGATGTTTTCTTCCTCGCACGACTTCCTTGTGGAATCGATTACCATCAGACCGGACCGATACGATTTATCCTTCAAGAAAAGAGCGTACTCCTTTTTAAAAGGCCGGCAACGCATCTGCAATTCCCTCCCTGGTGTTGCAGTTGTTCATGGGCGGTGGTAGTCACTTACCATCAGGTGAGCCGCATGCTCGTTTGCCCACTCTTCTATAAAAAAAATTTGAAAGATACGTCAGCAGGGTTAGCAAAGTTAACTTTCTACAATCGTTAACGTTAATAGAAAACATTAAAAATACTATTATTTTTAAGGCATGTAACTTATCGTAGATTCTATAATCTACGATAATTCACATGCCTCAAAAATTTAAAAATAATATTCTATATTCGACATCAAGTCATGGGACGCTACGCTTATATTCTAGTAGAAAATGTATATTTCTTACTTCGGCAAAGTAAAAGCTGACTTATGGTTTGCACATATATGTATTGCCCTAGCCCAGTGGTCGGCAAAGTGCGGCTCCAGAGCCGCATGTGGCTCTTTGGCTCCTTAAGTGTGGCTCTGGCACAAATATCCACGGAAGGCGCAATAATATTTTCATTTAAAAAAACTTGGTAAGAAATTAACATGGCTACCAAAAAAAGCAAAGACAAACGGAAGATGAAAACCGCGAATTTATAGTTGAGTGGACCGAGAATTTGCGTTTATTCAAAACTTGAATGGATTTCCGACGTCTTATTTGTAAGGAGAAATTCGCTCATAACAAGAAGTCAAATTTAGAGAGACACTACAATAAAGCATGCGTCATTTAGCACCAAATATCCTACCGGTGATGCAAGGAAGAAAGCAGTTGAGGAACTTCAGACGAGTCAAGAGTCGTCAACTTCTATGTTTAATAACTGGATGCAAACTTCCATTAATATTAATATGGCAAGTTTTGTTTTTAGCCAAGAGATTGTTAAGAGAGGGAAACAGTACATAGACGGCGAATGCATAAAAAAATGTTTTATAAATGCATCCGAAGAGATATTTCGGGATTTTAAGAACAAAGCAGATATTCTGAAAAGAATTAAAGAGCTACCATTGTCTGCCAAAATCATTAATAATAGAAAAATTAAAATGTGTTCGCCACCCAGCATATCGAAAATCTGAAATTGGTTTCAGCTTTATCAATAGCAGTTGACAAGTCTTGTTACATAAATTATACAGCGCAAGTTTAACTTTTCTGCCGACTTCCAAAAAGGAGACGGTACTCAATTCGTCTGTATATTTTTTTGTGTGTTACTTCATAACTTTTAACTGGGTGAACCGATTTTGATGATTCTTTTTTATTTGAAAGCTGGTACTTTTCGTGTGGTCCCATATGAATTTGATCAAGGTGAGACCAATAGTTTTTGAGTTATTCTTAATAATTTATATTGAAGTCGGCAGTACAAAATTTTTAATTTTAATTTATTGTAAGATTTATGTCTCATTCAGGCTCTAAAGAAGATCTTTTAAGATTATTGCCACTAAAAGGAGAGACGCGTGGAGAAGATATCGCAAATGCTGTAATTGAGTGTATGGATAAATATCATATTCCCCTTGATAATATTGGGTCGATTTCAACAGATGGGGCCAAAAGTATGGCCGGCGTAAGCAAAGGGTTTGTTGCTATTTTGAAAAAAAAAATAATTACAAGCTACTTGTTTGCCATTGTATCATTCACCAAGAAGCGCTTTGTGCACAAAACATTTTCGGATGAAATTTGAAAAGTTATGCAATTTTTAGCATTTCTCTTTGAGAAGGGCGTTCACTATCCAGAACTAACAGACAAAAATCCAAAACTTCTATTTCATGGTAGACGTTACGTCTCATCTAAACCTGGTTAATCGTTAACTAAATTTTTCCATGGACGTCAGCTTAATCGTAAAAAATCGTAAAGAATCGTCGACGTTAGAAGAAGTAAATAAAATTCGAAAAAAAATTATCTATTTTGCTCAAGATTTTGTTAGTGAAACATTGTTTCACTTTCCGAGCCTGCTGTAGCAAACACCATTTTAAAACAATAATTTTAAATATGAGGAAAGCATTACTCAGGAGGTTTCAGGAATTTAAAAACAGCAGAGCAACTTTAGCATTTGTCAAAAATCTTAATGGTACGATAACAGAGTTGAAATTTTCTCCTTTTGAAATTGACGTTGGTAGCTTTGAAATACAATTTTGATGCATTTAAAAAACAAGGAGATATGGTGCTCTAAATTCGAACGTATAATGTGAACGTGAAAATGTGTTGAATTAGAAATATTAGAGAAAAAACTATGTGATCTTAGTTCACAAGTTGTCTGCTTTGAATGACCTGGAGAAGGAAGAAATGATCATTTTCAACGCTTGGAATAGTATTCCTGACTTTTACGATCACCTGAAAAAGCTCGTGTTTGCTGTTCTTTCCCTTTTCGATTCTACATATATATGCGAACAATCTTTTACAAGCATGAACATTATCAAGAGTAAACTGAGAAGTCGTCTTATTGATGAGAACTTGGAATCATGCCTAAAATTAAAACAACATACAAACTTGATTTATTCAAAGTTTCACACACACAACAAGCACATTGTTCGCATTAATATTTATTAAATATGATATTTAGTTTTATTTTGTGTACTACTTATTTAGTGTATAAAAGTTTACTAAACAAGCAGATTTGGCTTCCAATTTTTTTTAAATTGTTGTAATGTTCAAATTTGGCTCTTTGGCTAATAAGTTTGCCGACCACTGCCCTAGCCATTCAGGTTATCTATATATTACATACGTATCATTCAATGTGTACCTATGTTCTAAATTCGTTACAGAACTTAGTCAATCGAGTAAAAACCGGTGAATTAGGTTACTATTTGCAATTAGGGTTTATCAGACTTTTTTATATATCTGTTGTCTGCTTACGAAATATAATGCTCCAATCTGTAAGAACTACAACATCACTCACTCATGTTAGTTGTAAAGGAAAATATTAAATGCGGTACATAGATTGTTTAAATATTTTATTGTTTAGTAATGTTTTATTGGGTATTATGCAATATAAGTAGGTACACATATTTAGAGCTATGCATCTGTATCACCATACAAGTGGTTCTATTTACTTAATATTACTATAACATGTATTTCTCTCGCAAAAGTAAAATTCTATAAGGATTTCTTTCTTATTGGTTTTGAAATAAAATAAACAAATCACATATTCAGTTGTTTATTATCTATACTGTACTCAAAATTGATCCGAAGATCACATCACATAGTAATTTCATAAATAATATTACAATGTCATGTACTTTCTGTGATTGCTCATGAATAAAAAAATGTTCACAATATTATCAATACTTTGTTCACTGGACCGGTTCACCTTTAGTAGATTGCACCTACTACATTAATAAGATACATTACTTAGGTACTCAAAGAACTTACAGTGTACTTGATGAGAGATATATAATAACCAATTATTGTGTTGCAGTTCATTTTTTTTTGTTTATATATTTACAGTTTTACATTTTTTTTTTGTGATTTACAAATAAATTCTTGAATATTTAATTAGGTCATCATTATTCCTTTTGGATTTATAATAACAGTACTTTATAGTTAAAAATATCACAAAAATGAAATATACTATGTGTAAGACACACGCAACATTAAAAATACAACAAAAAGAAAAATATAAAATCCACTAGAAACCTTGGGCCTGAAGAGTCCCTTCTAAACAGGAAGGATACTTTCGATGTTTAAATCTTTCATAACGGCAATTTAATACCATAATTATAATTATCACACTAATTAATTATAAAATTAATCGATTGTCTTACAATAAATGCGTCAGATCATAAAATTTTGATTAAAAAATTAAAGTCAACAAATAATTCAGGAAACGATAAATTTCAACAAAAATAAAATGACAAGTTATTTATTTAGGACTCAAGTGCCGTATTGATAAAAGCGAACTGTTCCCCGGGCTCCGCACGCAGCTCGGCCCGACAACAACCAACACAAACTAACGCGACCGCTTCCTAACGAGTTTGACTCCGCCCTTCCGCTATTCTTCTTTTATCGATATGGCATTCCACTTATGATACGACAATAAATATAACGCGCTTACACATTAATCACTTCTTTAATTCCGACGCTAGGAATTATTTAATAATATATACCTAAAAATATAATCACGGCACAAGTATCCCTCCGACTAAATTACTAACGTAGTGTCACTTTATCAGGATTTAGAATCAAATATGTATTATGTATCTTAAATATTTCATTATTAATATATCATTATCAAAATATCCACTAAATGGGAGGAATAAATCAAATTATTAATATTTTATTCTAACATTAATCGCATGACTGATCAACAAAAAGGATATGGACTAGGAATTCTATTAGGCATCGGGCTTCCATGCCTCGAGGCGCCTGCGTCTCGTGGCGTCCGGACACGGGGACGACACGGGGACGACGCGGGCGCCTGCCTCTCTCTATCCGCATATCACCTCTACATACATACGACGAGTTAAATTTGATCAAAATTTTAATACTGTTTATGTCAAAAACAATATACGTAGCTGTTACATGTTCCGAGCCCATCGAGAGGTAAGTCGGACTCGATCGTCGGTCTTTATTTTGTGCTTCTATAGACGGGAATCGATCAAAAAGAATGAGAATCTAGCAAAATCTATCTGGAATAAAAGCCGATCTTGTTTCTATTCTATTAAAAAGTTAAATAGCTTGGAAGTATGCTTTCATCGTTTTAATATTGTCCGATAACTTTCATTGGATTTCGAATGTCTGCCCACTATCACTCTACGAGTGTCGTGATCTACGCTAATGTGAGAAATGGACGACGCGACGCAACGCGGCGCAACGACCGTGCCAGCGGTTTCGCGCAGCCGTTTGTTCGCGTTCTGTCACATTCTCTTTTGGCTGTTGCCTCTGCAGCACAGATTAACACCCTTCCAACAGACACATACCAAAAATTTAGTAATAGAAAAAGATTTATCCCTACATAATCTATTTATCGTAACTTCTTTCCGCCTTTACTGTAACCTGGCCATTGGTGCACCCATCCAAAAGACAATAAGATGAATCGCGATCAATTCCACGCGACACTGACTGCAGGATGCGCCGCTCGACGAAACGTGCATTGTGCTCCGGCGTCAAAAGTTTTAGTGCCGAAGGAGAAAAGCGGCTACTCTATTGGTGTTTCATTACTGATTCACTTAATCTAACCTAGTGTAAAACTTGTCATCTATAAACATAATTCCATAACGTACATAAAAAGTAACATAACTCTCACAAAAATGCTCATATTAGGAGTGGGGTGACGCAACTTTTGACACGAGCGACCGACACCACCCGCTAGAGTATTTATAGCCTATATACAACAAATTAGCGCGGGCCAAATGGCATACGCACCGATCTTTACAGGAACTTATATCGTTTCTTAAAAAAAATAATATACATTAGTAATAAAACATTTTAAACCTCACTAACTACTATTCGACGATCTCGATAAAATTATTCAAACGGCTCCGGATCTCGAAATCTACTCATATCACAATCGCATGACCGTGCCTGAGAATCATATCCCGCTACTTATGTACACACTCTTTCCCGAGGACTTGCTCGCAATCCCGGCGGGAATAAGCCGCGGGCAATGGCGACGCGGCTCGTTCCCGCCGCTCTAAACTAACCAACACAAAGCTATAACCTATCACCACCTCCTTGAGGGAGCGGCATTGCCTTCCGGCCGAAGTTGCCTTTCCCGAGTGTGTCAGAGGCGCGATCGATATGGATAACGCGGGGCGTGGGCGACCTTTGGAGCGGGGCTGGAGAGAGGGTCGGGGGACGGGCCGCGACGAGGTATGGAGGATGCAAAATGAAGGGGGGTGGGGTGGTGGTTGTGGTAGTGAGGGGTGAGGGGTGAGGGTGCGGTGAATGGGATTCAGAGATTAGGTTAAGGAGGGCGTAGAGCTGGCGGCAGTTGTACGGGGATGTGGTAGTAGCGGCAGGCAGCGCGGCGGCACGTGCCGGCGGCGGCGTCGCGGCACACCACCACGCGGCACCCCACCACCTGCAGCCCGCACCCTGCCAACCGACACACGGCTCACTTATACCTATACCTGCAATCTTATATAAGACAATTTTTATAACGAGACATCCCTCATAAGAAGCACATTTTTGATATGTTTAACAGACAGTTGTTGTTAAAACAATTTATACAGGCATGCAAGATAGCCACATCTTGATCCATTTATTTCCCTCGGTCGCCTTTTACATAGGACGATGTGGGGCTGTGAATGTTCTTACACCAATACTACAAATTCAAGATAATTTAATTTATGACGGTAGTGTAAATGTGTAAATCTGTTTAATGCCGTGTTATAAAAATATAAACCGATTTCAGATATCGGATCTGTTTAAATTTATTTAAGAGCAGTGTGACCATACTCTATTATTAAATAAAAACATTAAAAATATTTTGTAATAGACAAAAAAAGTGTAATTGATAACTGCCTTCTTGTTCAAGTTCATAAGCTGCTATAAGGCTTAGTGCTCGCCGTAAAAACCCGGCAACCTGTGTTCGAGCTCCGCTAGCGCCAAACAATGAAATTGTTCATTGAAATTTTAATTGCTACCACCATGTGTCCGGCGGTAAAGGAAAACATCGTGAGCAAGTCAGCATATCTATACAAATAAATAAAATTGAAGTTCTGTTTGTAATGTCAAAATTACAGTTTTTTACTAAATGCATATGAAAGTAAATACGATACCTATAACTAAAATACAATGTTTAAAATTTTTGTCTGTCTGTCTGTCTGTTTGTTCCGGGTAATCTCCGAAACGGCTGGACCGATTTTGACGGGACTTTCACTGGCAGATAGCTGATTTCATAAGGAGTAACTTAGGCTACTTTTATTTTAGAAAAAGAATCAGGGTTCCGCGCAGAAACATAAAAACCCTAACACGCGAACGAAGTCGCGGGGAACAGCTAGTCTGAGATATAAATAAATATTCCGAAGATATGTGAAGTTCGCCTACATTCGTTGAGGAAATGAGAAGAATCCTGTGCCATGTAGTGGGACTGTTTGAAAAAGCGATTTCTGTTTATTATTATTACTAAATTATTTTTGTTGAAACTATGAACATCCCTCCGGTTATCCGTTTCTTTAAACAATGTTTTAATTAATATGAAGAAGTGTTTTTTTTTAATTGCTCTTGTATTTATTTTCATTGCATTTAGATGCTAAGAAATGTTAAGAAATATCAATGTTTATCGGTAGTCGGACATAGGTAATCGGGCAGTAGCACATTGTTTATAACCACTCAGTGATAAAAAAACTACGATTGCCAACCCGCCTACCAAGCTCCGTAACTATGGCAAATATCCCCCCCTCCCCCATGAAGCAATTGGCGTTCAGCAGTGGACTTTCGGTAGGCTGTAATGAATGAATGAATGAGTAAAAACATTCTTTTTGACAATTGACAGTAGGTTAATGCATATGATAGCATGTTTTCGAAGCAAAAGCATGCTAAATTAATATATTAATGATGAACTATATATAATAACTTTTAGTATTGTCAACTATCGCGGACGTTGACTCCAGATATGTATAATAATAAGTGACCAATACAGTGTAGTTCAATGTGAATTGATACTGATAAGTGTGTGTTGTCTTAGTGAAAGTAGTTCTTTTTTATATTTTTTGCCAATGCTACATATTTAAATATGTTTGGAATTACAGATGCCTCGTTATAATAATTGACTTATATAGTACAGATATTTACACGTAAAAGAACAATACATTTCTACAGCTACTTTTAATCTAAATCTATAGTTTAGGAGTAACAACACCATTATTTTAAACTAAAAAGAGAAAACAATGATAAAAAAATAGGTTTACTATTTCTAAATATTATGATCTACAAAAATGTATATAACCACTAAGAATAATTGGTTCTACATAAGTATAAAACGTGTAATCATGCATAAATAAGAGGACAGGGGAATAATTTTTGTAACCGAGTAATATTGCATTATATTTCCTTTAATTATATAAACAACGTTTTGACATGCGTGTCTTTTCGAATCAGATTATATATATTAGATAAAATAGTCAGTATCATACCTTCACGAATATGAACGAATCTGCAGGTAGGTCTGGTACATCCTTGTCGATTAAAATCTTGGCACACCGGGAGGGTGTCCAGTAACTGAAAAATATAACAACAAAATTAGTTTTCATTGTTCAAAAAGTTATTACTTCATACAGCCATACAGTTACCACCATAACAATTCCAATTAGTACCTTGTTTATAACCTTCGTAAGTTTGCCTTAATTTATAAGTCAGCTGGTTAAAAGTTAATTTGATAACATTATGTCATTTCAAATATTGAACCATATTCTGTAATTCATTCAGTTTCATTGTAACCACGAAATATATAGTTTCGCTTTAGCAATCAATCCGCTCGGTTATAAATATTGCGACGTAGCTATTGCACATTTTTGTTATGGTATCACTGCATGACTGTCGAAATAATTTAAATCTATTTCATAAACAGTCGAGTCATTGTTTTTACGAATAATGAAGTTACTAGTAATATATAAATGAACAAAAAGTGTCCTGTATGTGGATTCTGACGGTTTATGAATTGTTAAATGTTAATAGTGTTAATGCTAACTCTATGTCATCACTTTGTGGACATTCATACGTCTGACACTCAAAAGTATCTTCATTGCACAGCCTTCTGAAAAAATTGCTGAGATAGTTTTTGTAATATCAAAGAGCTTAGTTTAAATAAAGTGCCGCACATATCATATAACTATTAGAAACCTTATCTATTACTTGCCCGGGTATGTCAATATTATTTATCCAATAATTAGCAAATGCGTGTGTAGTTTCTCAATCGCTACAAACTGTTACAAAACAAAATATGAAACACGGAAGGCGATACTGCTCGAAATCAAATCTTGTTGCTGCTTCAATATTACAAGAACTTTACAAGATTCGTTGCACAATATGATTGTACCTTCCAAGCATTCTTTCAATATCGTGTGCGCTGGTAGAGGCGTGTCACTTTTATATTGTAACATCTGTCGGTGTAAAACAACTATACACACCATTCACACATTGCGAGGCCGGGCTTGTCTGTTATGTTTTTAACGAGTTCCGTAACCGTAGGAGAGTGTTAAATTACGCTGTATTATGCACATAGTAGGAATGAATATATAATATCTAAATGGCATGCAGAACGCTTGAAATATAATCATTATTGCGCAGCCAATCTTATTTAAGCGTGACTATATTTTACAAAAAAGCTTAAGCATGATGCTAGACAAGTTTTACCAGGGCGAGGGCGGTCTATAGGTCGGTAGCGTCCAAAGTGTACCCATAAATACCAACTGTTGCTAAGCTAAGAGGCTGTGTGGGGAGGTTAACGACAAGTGTCTGCGTCGGCTGTGATGATGCTAGTTCTTCGAACGTTCTCAGTAGAGGAACGAGGGCAGTCATGCTCGTCGGTAGGTAGGCATGGTAACAATGTAAAAAGACAAATTAAAATTATACCTTTAGCTTACATGACAGTTCTGGACGTGACATGTTAGTGGTAGTACAAACTGCAACATAATGACCATTAGAGAGTGCGGTTACTGTACGAAAAAACAAAAGAAAACCAAGTATATTAATTACGACTACAGTGAGTACTTTCAAGAAAGCATCAGAGAGGCCTCGACAAGTCGTAAGCAGGAACGGAAGCCGCATAGCGAAGCACTTAAGCATTGTCGCAAAGAAAAGTCGAAGTGGATAATTGGTCGAAATACAAAGAGAACACTGTGACTTCATTGAAGTGCCAATTATGTTGGTTTTGTTACAAAGACCATCACCTCGAGTTTTCTTACTTCACCACCGTTTCAACTACCAACGCATGTAAAAATATTAAGGTAAGCTTTGTGAATTAAAATTAACAAAAAAAGACCCCCTTGTTGGTGGTTGATAGTTGACACAAGCGGAAGGTGAATTTTGAAATTCTGTTAAAAAGCTAATTACATACAAAAATGGTCAACTTTAAATAATTAATATCAAAATTCCAAAAATTATTTACAAAATTTAAAATATTTTAATTCACTTTTTAACAGAATAATAACGGCTTCGTTAATAGTTTTTTTTTTAAATATTGTCTTTACTGAAACACGCAGATTTTGGGCGTAAAACAATTAGGATGTCTAAAAATTTCATATTGAATGGTTCACTTGAGCCATGCATTCAGTAAGCGGTGTTTCAGTATAGGCTTTTAACAATAGGAAATCACTTATACTGAGGATATTTATAGTAAGCTGATTATATCTTACCGGGTGTAAGCAAGGCAATACTGTAGAGTGACTTCTTCCACATTTTTGAAAGCAAGTATGTCTCGCTATACAAAACTAAAATAGACAAGTAAGTTGTAGCATCAACTGTTCGGTATATTAAAATTTTATACAGTTACAACAGCACAATGACTGAAATGATTGATGTGAATGATGACGCTGGTAAATAATATGAATTGCTTTAAGCAATGCTTTTGGTTCCGTATTTTCCGCCAAGTCAAATTCACAGCGTGTCCGAATAGTGTGTCGCATTACGCAATACTGGCTGGATGTCGAAAATGAAATTATTTGTAGTAAATAAATAAAAAATACTTCAACATATTGTCAGTTATTTTTTACAAAAAAAATTTTGATTCGATATTTTTTTTCTTTTTGATATTCCGTATAGTACTTTTTTGCGAGACTAGTTGGCTGGTTAGTTCATTCCACCAAGCGTACCTGGTACCTGATACGCGTACCCTTAATGCAGATTAAAAAGTAGTAACGCGCATATTTAAAGCTCGCAAATAAGCGCAAAAAATAAGTCTTTTGAGGCGAACCAAACAACTCCATTAAAGCGTCGAAGCAAGCTCCATAATTATAATAGGTTTATTATGGTATAATGCAGAGAAGTGAAGCCTGTGTACTTTACTCTAGTATTTAAATGATGTACAGACGTAAGAAAATTTACTATGCATCAAAAAATTAAACTTTGGTGTTGGTTCTTTTGCAAGAAATGAATATAGTTATATTACAGAATTAATTAAGTTTTAGTCATATATAGAGGTACGTATATAGGTGGATAAAGGTGAAATATAGCAGGTGGATATGCGGATAATCTACTGCTAGCGCTCTCGAGCCCGTGAACGAAGAAGTGGTTAAAAGCAGCTTCTCTACGGAGGAGGTCGCTTTCAACATATTATTTTATTTAGCGTTAATAAGCGTCGGGCGGAATCGGTCTGCGGAGTTGGAATGTAAGCGGTTGTAGTTTGTGGCACAAGCGTGCGGTTTGCGTTTGTGGCTTGCGGCACTGCGCGGTGCTTTCACGGCACACGTTACCTGTCCGCGATCGTCGGTGTACACCACATAGGGGGCGTTTGGCGGCGCACAGCCTTTCCGTTCCAATACAAAAAGCGACAAAAGATTTGCAATGCGGACGACAGCCGAAGCGGTCATTCGGAAGGCATGTAACAGAAAGCGTTAAAATAAATAAAAAGATAGTGCGACCGAAAGAAAATGTGCGATCGACGCTCGTCGATTGCCGCGGCACTACTGATGAAAAAATTCGGCACACATAGCACAAACAGGGAGCCACTAGAATAATGAGTATAATACCTGATGAGCCAAACGTACAGGGGTGGTGGATTCTATTCCATGCGAAAATTAGAAGGCGGCGGTGTTAGGTGCTGGCCTGCTGCGGCAAGCCGGTAACCACTAGGTACTCGATCGACACAATGGCCAAAGCGCACCCGTGCGGAGCTCCTCGAGAATAAGCGTGTACGTAGCGGGAAACGGGATCGACGGACCAAGCGCTCAACTCTCAGTACGACGATACTCACGATTAACGGCGATCGACAAGAGGTAATAAAAAAACGTACAGTCATGCAGTTCAAGCGTTATTATTACCGGGATCGTTGATACGAGAAATATACACGCATAAGATAATATAACGGTAAGTGAGTAGATAGATACACAATCGAATAGTTATAGCGTAAAACTACCGAGACATCCGCGAGTGTAGATTCGCTCGCTTCGTCCTTACAGTAATAGGTACAATACAAATGTGACAACACGCCTAGCGCTAACCGCCCCGACAGGCCGGGGCGAACACTCAGCCGCACACGTATGAGTCTCTAGGGGGAGACCCCGCGCCCCCCGCCCCCCCGACCGCGCCCCCCGACCGAAGCGTGCCCGCGCCCGCGCCCGCTTATGTCGTCTTCATCTTTTTGTAGGGGTTGACCGCGGCGGCGGCGGCTGCGGCAGCGGCGGCGGCTGCCGGTGGCGTGGGCGGCGGCATCGCGTACATGTACTGCGGCGGGTAGTAGCCGGGCATGGGCAGCGGCGGCCAGCCGCTCGGCCGCATCATCATGGGCGCGCGCATGAGCCCGGGCATGCCGGCGCGCGCCTTCAGCTGCTGGCTGTAGGCGGCGGCCGCGTGAGCCATCGCCGAGTGCTGCGCGGCGAGCGCCAGCGCCGCGGCGTAGTTCTTGTGCGCGACCTCCTTGGCGACGGCGGCGGCGTCGGGCGCGGCGGGCTCGGGCGGCGCGGGCGGGCTGGCGGGCTGCGGCGCGGGCGCGGGCGGCGCGGCCTGCGCGTGCTGCGCGAGCTGCGGCGCGGGCGGCCCGGCCGCCGGCGCGGGCCCGGCGCCGCCCGCGGACACGGACGCGGTCGGCGGGGCGGACGTCGCCGGCGCGGGGTACTCACATGACACGGGCACGAACGGCTGCTGCAGTTGCATCAGCTGCTGGTACGTGGTCGCCGGCTGGTACACCGGCATGCCGGCCTTGTCGGCGGCGGGCCGCTTGTACGGCACCACGCCGGGGAACGCCTGCAAGCGAACACTTTCAGATTAGTCACATGCTCCACATGTTAGACCACCAATAGAAAATAACTAATATATATATGTAATACAAGTAAGTAATATAAGTTAAGCGTAAATTAATGTATATTATGTATTGTGATGTAGGTACATGAAATGTAAGTTAAGTGTAAATTAATATCTACACTTCACTTACAATATGTATTTTGATTTTGACGAACATCTGTTTAGAGTGCGACCATATTAAGCGTAGTTTGCGACTGAAGGTTTGTTCAAATAAGTGTCCAACACAATTTTCAACAGAGTGGTCCAACACGCCTGCCGTACGCAGTTGGCGGCGAATCTCTTTACGTGACCATTCCTTTCTTTGACAGTAAATAACATTAAGAGCTAATTCAGTAAAACGGCCACTAACTACACGCCAAATAGAATCGCACATTTACATTTTGTCTGTATAGATACTTACGAAATTATCGTAATAGAAGGATCCGACGCTTTTCATGTCCATCTGAAACGAGAAACAGACGGTTGAATGGACGTTCTTGGGCGAGAGGGTTAGAGCGCGAGCGGACGGCGGCGGGCGGCGCGCGGGCGGGGGCGGCCGTCGCCGCGCGCCGCGTCCGCCGGCGGGGGAGGGGCGCGCGGGGGAGCGGGAGGAGCGTGCGGACGGGAGCGGGAGCGGGAGCGGAGGTGAAGCGTGCAAAGCTGGCGGTTATACCGGTGGCGGCTCGAGATCGGCGGGTGCCGGCCGCTTCTTGCCGGGCTCCGAGGTCGCGCTCGCCGCCGGCTGCTGGGCTGCGGCGGCCGTCTACGTGAAGCGAAGCGTCGCAGGACGGGACAGAAACAATAACGATGTAATAGATGCACAGAATACACCTAAAGCTCGGCGTAAGGTGATATTATGCGAAAGATAAAAAAAAATTAAAAGTGAAGCGTGAGTGCGACGGAAGCGTGGCGCGTGTCGACGCCGCGGCAAACTAAACAGATCAAGCTCTGCGAACATAAGCGGCGTCGCGGCGAGCGAGAACCAAGCAGAAGAAGAGATGCGAGCGCGAGCGAGCGAGGCGAGAGCGTGCAGCCAGGTGGCGTACCGCGCCGCGCGCCTGCGCCTTAAGGTGCGCCTGCAGGTGCAGGGGAGGGTGGAAATAGCGGCAGGGGTCTCGGACGCAGCGGCCCTTGACGGCGTCCATGCACACCGTGACACAGCCGTCGTCGTGCGCCACCACGGGCGGCGGCGGGTGCGCGAAGCGACACTCGGCCTCGGCGCGCTTGCACGCGCCGCGCTGGAACTCCCGGCACACCTGCACCACCACACACCTCACACCGTGCCTCGCCGCCGGGAGGACCACTGCCAGCCCATCGCCCTCCCCTAACCGACTACTCCCCTTTTCGCTCTATTTTGTTTTATTTGTTATTACTCGCCTTTAGAACGCGCCTACTGGATACTGTACATTATTTGAAATTGGCTATGTCAAGTGAGACTAACTTGTTAATTGATCTCGGTAAATGAGGATGGGGTTTTTGAATCTCCTTACGAAAGTATATTTTACAGTCAACGACAACAATCGACCTCAACCGGACGCCGCTTGAAATTGAGTTTAAAACTTAAGTATTGATTCAATTTATTTACGCATCCGTCGCATATTTATAGTTATATTTTTTTGGAAAAATTTTGTCTTAGATCGTTTTATGTTTAGGATATCTGGTTATCGGATATTAAGCGTTTGACACCACATTGCAAGCACAAATCGACAACTTAAATTTTCTTTTTAATTATTTTTTTAATTTTAAAAGCGCTTTTTGAAGGTTAATTTTTAAAGTAAAAATAAGTAAACTTAGGTAGGTAGTTTAATAATTGAAATCTAATATAATTGAGATAAAACATGAGTGTATAGAATTTGTCGAGATTGTACCAACAGTGTAAGGTGTGCATATTTCATTGGGAGAATAAGCGAGTGCTGCTCGCGAAGCGCGCGCGGAGACGGGTTGAGCCAGTGCGCCCACGCACCACAACACACGGGAACAGATCAAGGCTTTTAGCCGAACTTCGTAAAGGAGACCGACAATATTTAATGGATCAAAATAATACCATTCTTGTAATCCCTTACAGACTACATAAACATATTGTTGTAACAGACATAATTTAATACGTTCACAAATTTGTCGGTCCCCCACACACGTGGCAACATCAGAAAGCGCTACTCGGATAGGGGGAGAGAATAGTGTAATATGAAAGTGGAGCGGTTGTTACCTCAAGGCGGTCGGTGCGCGGCAGTTTTTGCTGCAGTACGGGCTGCTGCATGACGCCGAGTGGCGACGCGGCCGCAGCGGCCGGGTCATGACCCAGCATAGTCGGCACCAGTTGCGGTGCATAGTACTGTGCGTACGTCGACCCCACGCCCGGCACACCAGACAGATATGGCGATGTTGCCTGCACAGCATTATCCAACCACATGAGTACAATCCGTCCAAACTCAAGTATTACATCTCTAATAACATGAATTTATTCTTCCAAAAGCCTTTAGTAATCCATGGGCAAGCACAAATGTTAATAAAACAACAATACAGAAGCATTTGTTATACCAGTGACTTGCGATACAATACAGTGTTAATATTTCGAAAATAAACTTTAGCCAATATAAGCTTTTGCATGCATTAATAGACAATTTAAAATCATTAGATCGGTTAATAAAGCATACAGCTCTGTCCGTCTAGCTACCCACCGGCCACCACAGAGATATTTGGATAAAGGATTGGACAATAGGGGTACCCTATAGGTGAATTGAAATCATACTTTAGTGAATGTAACGTACAGAGTGGTATACGGGAAGGTGGCGCGAGGTAGCCGGCGGCGGTGCGAGGCGCTCGGCGGCTGTTACCTGCGGGGCGAGCAAGGCGAGACTGATGGGGTCCAGCGCGGTGAGGTGGCTCGCGGCCGCGCCCGCTCCGCTCACGCCGCCCACCTCGACACAAAACCACACAAACACGCTACTCATCGTGCGACGTTCGCCGGACGGTCCGTGCCCGAGTCCCTTCGACCTCGTCGTCGCTCCACGCACGAACACCGCGTGGTTTTATCTTTTATTGCTTGATATGCCTTTGTTTTTCAATCAAAGAGTTGTACGGGTCGTGCGAGTAGCGACACCGGGGTGAGTCGGGCCGCGACAGTAGCGAAAGTGAGAACAGTGAGGAGTACGATGTATCAGTGATTTAAATTTGCTTTACCACTTATACCCAGTTCATACAAATGTGAGTAAACATGCCACTTAAGGAACAAATTATAAAAACATGCTCAAGCAGTGAGGAGCGATCGGCCATCGATGGTGATGTTAAGTTGTGCCTGCTATTTAATCAACTATATTTATAAGTCACGTTTACAGAAACAAGTAGATTACCTACTTCTTATCTTATTTAGTACTGCCACCACTAGAAGCAAAACTTTAAATTGAAGCGGCAGAACTCTACTGAAGAGCAGTTGTACCACTTCGAAGAAAGTAAATTACCATTAACTCTCAACGTGTACATGACTAAGTTTCTAAGAAAAGTTCTCTATGTAATTGAGTTAATTTACTTACTAAAGTAAACCTTGCCGAGACATGTAACTACATATTTCAAATGCACTAGAGCAAATACTTGAAAACATGGTAAGGCACAACTTAAACGCGATGCTTTTATATCTCTACGTGTTTTATTAAATGAAACGCTCAAAAGATACAGGATAGCGAGTACACCGAAAGCTGCGTGTTGCGTGCACAGAGTACGTACCTAGCTATAGAGGACCGATCGCTCGAAGCCTTTTAGTGTAAATGGGCAATGGTACGGTACTCACCACGGCAGGGACCTGGCCAGGCAGCACCTGGCCGGGTGTCAGGCCCATTTGCTGCATTAAAGCGTTCTTCAGTGCTAGGTGATTTCGACCGTTGATAAGCAGCTGATCCTTGAGATGCTGCGGCGGGTGGAAATACTTGCAGGGCGGCTTTTCGCGGTTACACCGACCCTGGAAAAGTAAGATAGATCATATTTAATAAATGTCGACTTAATTACACGCAAGATCATTTTATGAATAAACTTCTTCATACGTTGTTACGTTGTCTAAACGCAATACTTTAATCAATATGGTCAATTATTCTGTCATATACCTATGAGGTTCCATATTATAAATGTGCGAAAATCTTTCTATACACCACAATTGCCATCGATTACTATTACACGGGTTAATTGTACTAAGATAGGCAAATCGAACAATTTTTCCTATAACCACATTTTCGGCGATGCGATGTCAAAATAATGTGTTCAGCACCACAGCTCTGGCTCGACTACGCTCGTTCATTTTCGGCGTCAATGAGGCGAGAGATAATTGCCTCTGAATCGAAGGCCTGCGCCGCACCCGTCTATGATGATTTATTTACATCCGCGTAATTAACTGTCGCACTACGTGATGGGAAGGGCTTCGCGGACTTTTTATCGCCGCACGCCGGAGCCTCCACGCCATATTTTATTCAGTGAAGAAAAAAGTGCTTATCGCAGTTTGTAAGAAAATACTTATTTACACAAACAAAATTCTTGCTGAATACTCGGCGCTCCAGTTGGGGACTCGTCTGCTGATAATGTCGGCGTAACACTCTAAGCAGTAGAGTGATTTATTGAATAACTCGGGTACCAGCGGGATTCGGTGTTAATAATAAAGAAGTAAAGTAAAATATTAAAAAGAAAACAAAAAAATAAGACCTGACTTATATAAGTTTATAGATATATCTATGATATTATAGCAAGTATAATATATACATAAAAGTATTAAAAAAAAATTCTGTTTGTACGACCGAATAATACTTGACATGTCATAGATGATTTCTGCAATGAAGCATAGATTATATTGAGTAAATTTGGGAACAACTTACGCTATTCATTCGTTACAGTTCTGGATTGACATGAAATTTAAAGTCCATAAAAACAAAGCTTATTTTTATTATCGTCTTCACTACTATTAGAATAGTAATTGAAAAACAATTGTTCGGTAATGTAAAGGCATAACTGATGCTTCTGCAACCGTTTAAAAGCGTTATTAATTTTCTCAACGTTTTCATTTCACGCGTGACGGACTTTCAATCACTTTGATGTGAAGACATATTATACGAATGACAGATTAAAACGTTTCAATAAAACATAAGTAAACAGTGTATTGTAGATGTTCAGCCTCTGGAATCATATGCAGCCCACTCCAAATTTTCCCAGTTATTAAACTTTGCCGATGCGTGCTACAACTAGCGAATGGAAGCAGTCGGCTACATTTAGATTAACTTGTTACTGGCAGGCATAATGTTAGTTGGACGGTCCTCTCTCAGTTAAGCTCGGGATAAAGTTATTATTTCCTGTTACTCCGCGACGTCTACTTCAACCGAGTTTCGATTCCTAGTTCCGTTTCTGAAACTTGAATGGCTGATCACGTTCGAATCATAACTATGATAACTCGGTTCGGTCTATCAAACTAATATTAGTCAGCGCTGGCGTTCGCCAATTAATAAGTTTGCGGTCGACTGGGCTCAATCAAGAGCACAGTCACAAACGTGAATTCTAGTTTTGTCACCAAAAGATATGCTATTAATTACGTTACTGGCCGTGGGTCAGTTCGTACCACGTACCGACACCCACTCGTGTATTATCTATATTTTCCACGTATTGCTCATGTCTCTGATGTCACGGCTCTCCTTATAAATAAATAAAAGTATATAGAAATGATACAGATGCTCTGGACGTTCCAATGACTTGCGGCATTTGATACCAGAGTCTTCAATGACCATATAGAGTAGATATTATCATATAGTAAAGTTAGTAGTAGTAAAGTTGCAGCCTATTTACGTCCCACTGCTGGGCACAGGCCTCCTCTCATTTCTGAGAGGGTTTTAGGGCAAGGAAATGTCCGCCGCGCTGCCCCAATGCGTGTTGGCGAACTTCACATGTCTTCGAAATAATTTTTTTCTTATTTCTCAGACATGCAGGTTTCCTCACGATGTTTTCCTTCACCGCCGAGCACGTGGTAAATCAGCACTTAAAATTGCAATTAACAATTTCATTGGTGCCGGCGGGGATTGCACCCGGGTTGCTCGAGTACTGTGAGAAGCTTACAGCGAGCGCTAACCATCTGAGCTACCACGGCTCTTATTATCATATACCTATATATTATTATAATACTGTTCAGTTTAATGCATTAATAAATGTATGCGATACGATACGAGGCATATAATTAGTTTAAAAATAATATACTAATTAATATTAGGGAAATTTGCACATTACTAATATGAAATGGATAATTTATTTAGCGACCGACTGCCGCATCAGTGTCGCTAGAGCGGTAAACAGCCGTGGAGATTTAAAAGGCACGTCCGTTTCTGACGACGGGCACATTATTAAAAGCACGAAACACGTAACATAACACTTTGTCCCGGTAACGGATATCGGGCGTATGCAGGTAAACAGCGATTAGCGTGACGGATGCCCACGCGGATACAAATGGCTGCGTCGCTTGAGACGGATGGCCGGCCGGACCGCCCTCGCCGCCCGCCCTCCGCGCGCTTTATCGCGTTAATTACTATCCGATCACTTCTGTCTGTTCCCGTGTGTATGTATGTGAACCTGCTTCTACCTTCTTTAGCATCCTAACTGAATTGACTGATACAGGAGTTCGTGATACGTTTAATAGCATCGTAGCATTTTTATACGGAGAGGTTGTTTAGCAAGAAGCAAGATTACGTAGCACAAATAATAAAAAGAAATTCAAAAATTAATTTGTAGTTACATCATGTAATTTTTTACGCGTTTTTTTGCGGTAAATAACTTCAATTTCCGGATGTAGCTTATAGAATCGGCCGTGAAGTATAGAACGGATATGGAAGAACACTTTTTCAACTGTAAAGTTTTTCCTTCATTTCGACTTGCTCGGTTCTTATCTCATCTATACCTCGTGGGATTAAGTTTGTCACCATCAGACCATCAGAGTGCAAATCCTACTCGCACTTGTCCCGCTTTTTTATATCTATTGTTTAAATCAGTCGAAGCAATTCTAATAATATACATATAAAATACATAGTTACCTTCGATATAAATAATTTGGCGTTCAAACACGATGGTACGTATGTTTAAAAGTAAATATTTTTCATTATGTAACTATTTTTAATATTTACGTTAAGGTACCTAATATACAAGATGCAAAAAAAATGTTATTATATTGACTAAATAAAATTGGGATGAATTTGCAAATAATCGGGGAGTACAGAGGGTTGAGTGGTCGCGGGTGGGCAATAACCGGCCAAAACTAATATCATTTTTGTGATAGTGTGGAGCAAGCCGAGCGCGCTTCTCTCGCCATGTACTTTATGACTCAACAACCCTCATTTGCTAAACGAAAGGAGGCTCGGTGAGTCAGTATCTCGCTAGCGCCTATTTACTTTTAAGGGAGCGATTAAGAATATACAAGTAGAAGTAGTTACTAGATAGCAGTCAGTGAAAGGAACACCAGTGAATGCTGGCACAAAATGACAGCAGTGAACGTCTCGTTGAGATAAGTAAGGTAGAGGGTGCACTCGGCAATTGTAACGCGTATAACGAACGGCTCTCGAGTGCAGTGGCTTCCGCCGGCAGAACGCACCTTCATTACTACAAGCTGTCATAGCGTTGTGACAGAGACGACAACCTGCACAATATCTAATTTTACATACTGATAAAATGCACACATAAAATCCATGTTATGACCTCTCATAGCGTTAACATTTGAAATGAGAATGAATAACTAATCCGTTTGTCTTTATTTAACCATATCAACATGGATGTTATCAACCATATGCAGTTATATTGGCATGCAATATCGTATATTGGAAGCGTGTAAATCAAATAGGGTATCAAGAATACGTGCCGAGCGAGACATGCCGGTCGCTAATCGATCTATCGATCACATCTGATGTATTGGCGACACGCCGCCGACAGAGCGTGGTCAGTCAAACACGCATGCTATGCCGTACTCAACTATTTTACTATTGGCCGACCCCGCACGCGCTGCGACAAATCGACACACGGGGAAAACAATGAGAGAATCATTCGATGAATGACACGTTCACGCCGCACTTCGGAGCCACTTGTACACATGCAAGTGGGTGCCAAAATTGTTCATGATGTCAAACAGCGGCAGAAATAGAAACGACCAGTGAGACGTGCCAACTCTTCTACCTGTTATAAATAAATATAGACCTTTCATATAGAATGTGGAGCTATCTGTGGCACGTGGCCACGCTTTTTACTATTAGTCATTTAAATAAATCTTAGACTTTTTGATCACACATCTGTTTATGACGGTCGTCTGCTTATATCACTATGATTTTTAGCAAACTATATTTAATAGATATAGATATGTAGATTATTAGATATAAAGTAAACCAATTCCTATTTGGGCTGAGTAAATGTCTGTTTCACTGGATGTTGATAATAAGTTAATGAATTTGAGCATAACTAAGGTAGACAGTGCCGGTGCGTTTAAAAAAATAGTTCGATATGGATTTGCAATTTTTTTTTGATTTTGATTATATATTTGATACTAACAGGTTAGTTACATGATCCACAGGCATGAATCCGATTCCAGATGACACAAATAATTTTTCTGACAAGCTAGAACGAGGGAAATGTGAAATCTAATTTGTTAAATTTTGCGGCTGGAATGGAGAATTGGGTAAGTAAAGTCAATTCTGAAAGTAAGTAGAATTTGAATTTAAAATGATTTATAGAGGCGCAAGGGAGTGGCTAATGAGCCGTCACGCGAGAGGGGCTCGTGTTTACGCCTTGTGCTCGTCGCCACTTTTTATTTCAGCCTCTGGGCGGCGCCGTACGTCTCGGCCTTCCTAATGTTCACGTACCGCCGATTTAAACACGCCTACGCTCTTCGCTTGCTTACTTGTGTTATTAAATTTTGAATGTTTATTTCTTACAGTACAAAGAGTCAGTCAGTTAAAAAATATACTTTTAAAGAAGCTTTAAACTTAGAATTATTCACTGTCTTGAAGTTACCAACAAGTTTGCTTCGCGCTGCCGTAGCTTAACGTTAAATATGCATTCGTGCGCGGCGCTATCTCGGCCACTTTTCCTGTTGCCGCCGCCGGGCGGTCAGCCGTTGTTTATCCCGGCTTTAATATTAGTTGCCCACTTTTAAACGCTAATGTCGAGACATAAACAATCTGCTTCCATCATACACGTCCGCTCTGAAATTTTTCATAATGAAATTGAAAATTTCAAGTGTGCACTTTTTAATACGAAAGTGTGGGATAGGAAATAGATTGGGATCATAAAAAGTAGATTTAAGGAGTGAAATACAGTAAAATTTGGATTGACGAAGGGTCAGCCTCTCGAGGTGGTAATAAAGCGGCGACGAGAAGCCCGCGGCAGCGAGATTAATGCAACGGAAGCAGCTACGACCACTCCAGGTGTTTCATTAAATTGCACGCGGCGCCTCGGCCGGCTCGTACGGCCATTATGAAAGCTGCAAGCTCGAGGGCCATTCGCTTTAAGAACGCCCGTGCCACTTTGTAACGGCCTTAATGAATCTTGTTACTTATAGGCTCGCGTAAATTGCCTGTTTTACTAACGTGCTGACTTGGACCAAAAATAATAATTGGTTCTATGAACTGCAAAATATTTTTGCAACCGGGATAGACGCCACTTCATATAGATGTCAATGGGTCAATTCACATTTTGAAAAATCTAGTTTTACGGATTTTATCACGTTTAATTTTACTTGTTTTTAAATCTCGACGTTTCGGGTACTTTGCAGCAATGCAATGGTCGGTGGTGTTTGCTTTAATTATTTCGCCTTTCAGTAAATATAAGAAATCATTATGTCAAACATATTACATATAAGCTATTTGGTGTATGGTATGTAAGTTATATTTTATTGTCGTCAGTACGCTAAGTTTACCTATTAACAAAACCCCTCATCTGTTCTAATTCTGGGGGTGATGTGACAGTCGAAAGGAAATGCTAGAAAATTAAAGTGACTTTCGACATAATTTACACAGACATACTATAAGAGGCTGAAGGGCATGCAGATCGTGAAGATAAGGCACAATGTACAAATTTGCCAAATTGAGAATAAATGTAGAAAACTATGTGCCACAACATCCACTTACCATCAGGTGAACTGCGTGCTTGTTTGTCACGTTCACTTGTATAAATAAGTGGCAAATTTAAAAAAAAATTTTACAGCCGACTCCAATATAAATCATTAAAGTTAATTCAAAAACTACTGATCAGACCTTTATCAAATTTATATGGGATCACATGAGAAGCATCAGCTTTCAAATAAAAATTCATCAAAATCGGTTCACGTAAAAAAAAAGGAGGTAAAACACCTAAAAATACAGTCGAATTGAGTGCCTCCTCCTTTTTGAAATCGGTTGAAAAAGGAAAATACCACTAGTAAACACTATTTTGTGATATTCATTATAGTTACCCAGAACAAAATGAAAATGTACTTCTGACCGTTATATCCGTGCAGTCACCCGCCTCACCTTCCAGTAATCCCTATTTAATAGTTACTTTTATATCATAAGCTCGGAACAGATAACGGTTTAAATCATACTGCAGTTATGTAGGTAGTATCATGGTGTAGCACAAATCGACTGGGGAATGACCACGTTTTCACAGAATACCAGCGTAAAATAGCAGCTTAATGTTGCTATGTTATGTATTGTGAGTTCTCTACAACTGGAGACCCTCTTAACTAGAAACGAGGCATTTTATCTTAGTCCTCAAGGGTGACTACGCATCTTTATTTTGATTCTTCATCGAGGATAGATTAAAAGTACGGATTCCAAAGCTTCTACGCTTACCTCTATAAAAAGACGTTGAAAATAAACAGTATCGAATATTATTAGATTTCAAGAATGAATTGCGAAATTGCCTCACAGCCCCAATCAAGAGTGACTTCCTTACTGAATTAGTGTAAACGGCATCAAATTGCTCTTTAAATCAATTTACTTAAATCTTTAAGAGGTCATATGCACGACTCGCGAAATAAGCATCGTTAGTGCAAAGCGTTCTGGAGAGACGTCACCGGGCCACGTCGGCTAACCGGTTTAGCCAGGCTGATGCAGTAATTAGAGTAAGCAGTTCGTCGGAGTACCGTGACGCCTCGTTCCGCTTCAAACGCTCCTACTTGCTCAATTCACTTACTCAAGTGACACGCTGCCTTCGTTATACAACGAGATTAATTTTAAATTTCGACACCGGTTATATGTTATAGTTACAAACAACAATGGTTGTCTCTCGACAAAGGTTTCTAGGACGTCCCCGTAACGGTACGTTTGCGCTTTTGGAGTTGAAGTTAAGAGAAAGCACTTCAATAGATATCGAGTTCTGTTCAATGAAGTGACCGAAATGAATACACCATTAAGTTTCTGACTAACTCATAGAATTGAAACGCAAACCTATATTACGTGCTAATGGCTGTGCTAAAAATAAAAATAAAATAAATTTCTGAGGACTGTCGAATTAGTTATTTGACATCTGCCCTCGAATCTAATAACTAGACAACCGAAATAATAGGCGATAATGACGAAAACAAAGTTAACTACAAAATAAAGAGCTTTTAGTCTGTACGATAAGAGAAGTTTAAGGGGAGTTTTCGGGTGCGGGTCGGACCGATAAATTGGGCGGCACTTAATTATGATCTCGGGCGGCATCTTGCAGCCGGCTAATGTCCCGGACTCGTTTAATGCGCGAACTTGGAGTCTCAGCTCCGGCGGGCGTGATAAATTTCTATCTACGCCCCGAGTCGACCCTCAGGTGCCGTCAGCACTGCTAGCAACTCACATACACCCGTCGCGTATACACCACGCGCCTTTACGCTGAACTGTGACAGCTATTAAAATAACATTTGTCACCGACGTTATTCAATTTTACTAAGGTAATTTTTCAACGTAGAAAATTAATTTAAATTTATAAAAAGTTTATTTTAACGCGTTATCACTAATCAGTGATAATTTTAAAACTTATCATGAAAACGATTCGATTTAGCTATATTACGTGCCAGTAATGTATACTTTGGCCCATACTGCAATTCTTTTATGAACAGCTCGCCCACTCACAAAATCTCGAAAACTTAGTAAACATGTTCACATTAATCAATTTTCTTAACACAGCCAAGTTATTAAATACAGTGATTTACGGCGAAGACAAAAGTTCATTTGCTTTGTGCTAGTCCCTGGTTGCCAAACTTTAATTTTAAACGTAAGTATGCTGTAGATAAATTAGATATCATATTATATACATTATCATTTATTATATCAATGAGTTTTACTGTTATCAAAAACTTAAAGATTTTTTTTTATAAAATTATTTATTCAAAGAAAAAAGATTGAAGATCCAATATGACTTATTGAAATTCACCACGAACAATTTGATGTCTTATGATCTTCTCAATTCAAGAGCATTTTTTAAGTGCACTGCTAGAGCTAAATATATATAGGCAATTTATTTTGCCCTTTTATTTAAGTTTTAAATTCTTCACTTGCATCTGAACAAAGATTACACATTGTTTTTATCGTGTAGCTTTTTGCAGGTAAGTCTAAGTCACTACAAAAGGCCAAACGAAGGTCAGCGGTAGAATGAGCGCAGTTTCTTAAATATTCCTGTTCATAAGAGTACAAAATGCAAGGGGCAGTTTTATTTGCGAAGATACATTAGGTGTCGCAATATTATTGCATTGTGTTAACGCAGAGGAAGCGGCATTCCGGTGGGTTGCGGGGCCGTGGCACCGATAGGTATAATTAAAGCGGGTAAGATGCTGGCGAGACGTTACGCCGTCCTAACGACTTTTATGGCATATGTAACATTGCCGGCACATAAAATAAATGTGCCGCCCCTAGCACCTCGATATAGCGCAGTATTTCCAGATTAATCGAGCCAAATGTTTGCTCTTACGTTAGCTGATTGTTCCTTATTCATAGCGCACATAACAAGTGAAGTAATATCGATAACTTGTGACTACTGCTAGGACTTTCATACATGAAATAATTGGTCACCCGCATGGATAAAGTAAATGATGCTGGAAGGATTTATAAAACACACACAATGTGATTTGCTACGGGGAACCAGGGGAATTGCAGATGCGTTGTCGGACTTTTAAAAAGGAGTAGGCTATTTTCTTGAAGGTCCCTAAGTCGTATCGGTCCGGACGCTGATGGTAATCGATTCCATAAGGAAGTTGTACGAGGAAGAAAACATCTTCTAAATCGCACAGTGGTGGACCGCCAATCATTCAGATGGTGTGGATGGTATCGGGAGTTCTGCCGCGATGTGCGTTCGTGAAATTTGGCGGCTGGGATTAATCCGAACAATTCCTCAGAGCACTCCCCGTGGTAAATGCGAAAGAAAATGCAAAGGGATGCCACATCTCTTCGCAGTGCCAATGAATCGAGCCGATCGGAAAGGACTCGGTCGTCGACGATTCGAGCCCTAAAATAAAAAAAATACTTTTTCCATTATTTGAAATATTGTGTTTCAGCATGTCATACTACAACTAAAAAAGAGGCAAATTTATTTAGCGCTATTTATTAAAAGGTATATAGTAAAATTTCCACGCTCTTACAGAACACCAGCGTAAAATAGCAGCTTAGTGCTGCTGTGTTTCGTATGGTGAATGTAGAGAATCGGAGACCCTTTTATTGTAAACGAGGAATTCCATCTTAGTCCTCAGAGGTGACAATGCATCTGGATTTGGATTCTTAATCGAGGATAGATGTAAATTTATATGGGCTCCAGCATCCAATTACCATCAGCAGGTCTAGCATGGGCAGGAGACAATTTTATCCCCGGAAAATGAAGAAAATGTTTATTCCCCTGCTTAGTTTTATCCACCCTTCGAGCATGGGCACACCAGTGGATATAATATCCACTGTAGATAAAATGGGAGATAGACTTAGACTTAGATAGATTTTTGTATGAATTTTATATTAAACCCACGTCCAGTGAACTAGGATAAAAACTGACCCTTTGAAATGTCAAAAAAGCATAATTTTTTTATCTATCATTTGGCTCCATGATACGGACGGGGCATATATGTCTCCTCGTTATGTCAAACGGGGATATACTTCTCCCCGTTGCGGTGCTTTGGCATAAGGACTAGATAATTTTATCTCTTGTCAGTAGATATAATCGGGGGATAAATTTTTTGTCCCCAGCCCATACTAACCGTGCAGGTGGACTGTGTGCTTGTTTGTCAGCCTTATTCTATTAAAAAAAAATCCATATTTTTTTCTTCGCAACCCCTAAACAACTGTCAACTGTTAAACTTGAATCTTTCCTATAGCAATCATTTAATTTTGACGTAAACGACATGTTCGGCAGGCGGTATCGATGACCCTGCTTCCCGTTGCCGTTGTGGTCTGGGTATCCGCATCAGAAGCAGGGTAACTGACATAGCCCGACGGATCAGTAAGCTGAAGTAGCAGTAGGCCAGTCGAAGAACCGGTGACATGTTATGGAGTGATAGCGTACTCGTAGTACCAATAAGCGCAGTGTAGGGCGGCCCGTTACTAGATGGAGTGCCGACCTGGGAAGACAAGCAGGAAGTCGATGGATGCAAGTGGTTCAGGGCGTTGTCTTGTGTGGACTTGTGAAGGAATGTAATGATGATATTGAAGATAATCGCGATAGCTATACCCCCAACTTTCGGGTGAGATCTTTGAGATATGATCACAATAATAACAATTCATATAGAGTTAATCGTAACGACCCTTTTTTGAACATGGGGAACAACGTAATAGTTTTAAAATTAAGTACGAGTAAATGAATTAGCCTTATAAATGGAAATAAAAATATAAAAGCTTTGGGACCGTTAGCGAGAACGGGCGCGTCGCGCACTGACCACCCTGAGCCGCTCCGATCCGTCATTTAAATCTTTATACGTCCATAATATTAGCTTTATAGGCAGCGGGGAGGTTTCTCCGACTGTAGCGGCGCCAGAGTGCACTTTTATTGAGGATGAAATAACGTAAATGCCACTCGGCGCCAACCCGTGACTGATAAGTTTTGTATGTGTTACCTGTCGCTCTTTCAAGTGTGTCCATAAATCAAATTCATTTTTTTTTCGTGTTTAATAGTATCTGCATGTTTTTTTTTCCAAAAGGACATTATGTAAGCCTCGAGGACCTCAATATTGGAGCAGGGTTAAGAAAGATGTAGGTATAGCTAACATGCGAACTAAAGGCAAGGTCCGCTCATAAAAGACAATATTCAAAACAATAACAGCTTTTCGTATCGCAATCCCCAAACAACGGTAATCTTGACAAATGACGGTCTTTCAAGTGTAGTCGACACTGCGGGCCGCATTGACAAAGACCCAAATAAACTGACGCGGGCACATAAATAGGCATATTCGATGTTTCATTGAGTGAAGGAAATGCGAAGGAAATAGTTTCCCGCATCATTACGCGAAGCATCAATCAAACGGCGTCCACTGGTAGGGCAGATTTGAAAAATGTTATGCGTGGAATGGGTCGATTCGTACGGAGCGGTGCGCTTCCGGTTACTGCATTTTAATTATCACGATCGCGCCATTTAATCGTCATCACGTGTTCGACTCCGATGCACACGTGCAGCTTACATTAGTGCATGTAAGTTTAGTAAAGTATGCATGTAAAGTAAGTTTCGTTCTGAAACATTTTTCGGTTGGTGAAATTTATATATATATCTATATATTACAATTCACTAATTAAACAGAAAAAAGAAGGGGGTTTTCTCGAACTTGAATATATTTATAATTCAATGTATTCAATAATCGTTTATATGAGTGAAAAATAAAAAAAATTAGGCTACTGATCTGACTAAATGTATAAATTCCTAAGAAATTATACATTTAGTCAGATCAATATTATATAATAACAATATAATAGGATTAATGAATAACATTAATAATATTATACATTAATTCAGATTTAAATTTTCTATTAAAAGTTTAAAAGCAGACTTCAAGTCGAGTTACAAATCAGCACAGCTCAGTAAAGACTGGGTAAATTATGGAATTTAGTAGAAAACGTAGTTCGGAGAAAGAGGGCCGCGGTAGCGAATGCACGATATCTGCATTGTGGCACGGCGGCGCGGCGCCGGCGGGTCTGGCGTCGCGGCGGCGGCGCATACATCAGGCACGCGACCACCCCGCGCCCCGCACCCCCGCTGCCCTCTCCCGCACCCTTCACTCGCCTGTATACCCCCTCATCTTTTTAGCAATTATCATCATTGAACGACTGCTTTGATATAGAATGGAGAGTTTGTTTTATGGTTATTTTCTTTTGTATCGGGCTATTCATATTAATGTGAAAGCAAACTTGTATCTAGCATCGAGCAAAACCTCAAACTACGCAATGCGTTGTACATAATTGCCTTGATGTGTGTAATATTTAACAAAAAAACCGCCCAAGTGCGAGTCGGACTCGCGCACCGAGGGTTCCGAACAAATCCGTAGGTATATAAGTTTAAAATTATTAATAATATTTTTATTATATAATGTATCTAAAAATTTTTGCTTTTCGCAATTTTTCCTTTATCTGTACTATGAAACGTTGCTTTGTACCAAATTTCAAGATTCTGAGTTCACGGGAAGTACCCTGTAGGTTTTGATTCCCTTGCGAATTTCGAAAATTTGCGGCAT
The DNA here is from genome assembly GCA_963668995.1 of Parnassius mnemosyne. NCBI lineage: Eukaryota > Metazoa > Arthropoda > Insecta > Lepidoptera > Papilionidae > Parnassius > Parnassius mnemosyne. Next base: position 35,372,185 of record CAVLGL010000148.1, on the reverse strand, counting down.
AAACGGCTGTATCTTTTGATTAAGTTGGCTTAGAAGTTTGATTTTTTCACAGCTCCAAGGGACAGTAGATTATGACTATGAGTATTTGATATGAATATCAGCTTGATACCTCCACGCTTTCCTGAGAAAAAGGGTCTTGACAGACAGACAGACAGACGAACGGACAACAAAGTGATCCTATAATAAATCGTTTGAATCATAAGTAAAACTTAAACAAAATTTTTAATTTATTTTAAAAGCGTGACTAAAAGAGTTAGTAAAAATTGAAGCCCTCATGTTTTAATATAATGATTTTTCGAAAATATAAATATAAATATGTAATGCCTACCATAGAGTAAACTGGAATAAATAATTCACAATAAGAATGGTCCTTCTTTTTCTAAAATATATAAAATAAAATAAAAGTAGCCTAAGTTACTCCTTACAACATCAGCTTTCTGCCAGTGAAAGTCCCGTCTAAATCGGTCCAGCCATTTTGGAGATTAGCCGGTACAAACAGACAGACAGACTCAAATTTTAAAAGTTGTGTTTTGTTGTAAGTACCGTAGATATATACTTTTATATGCATTTAGTACAAAGCTGTTATATTGGAATTCCAAGCAGATACTTCAATTTTATTTATTTGTATAGATACGTAAGTGTGATTACGTGTAATGCTTTTTTTTTAGTGTTATAACTGTTGATAACAATATCATTAAAATAAATAAATAACACAAACACCTCCCTTTCATCAAAGTGACCTCTCGTGTAAATTGATAACGATTTTCAAGACGGTTGTTACCAGCCTAAGAACTGGCACAAACGCGATAATCTAGAGACAAGATCCCCTATAGCCTATAATAAATATGAAGCCGATAGGACGATAGAGATCGTTATTTTGTTTGTAAGTAGAAAAATGGGTAATAAACTATTTGTATTAACTTATATAAGTATTTAGTTGTACATATATAATATTATTACATATTTTAACATTAGCATTTATAAATAAAGAAATAAGTCAACGGAGTTAAGAATCAAATGTTTCCGTATTTGCGCGTCAGTGGAAACACGCGGCTGCATTATCATGAAAATTATGTCTAGTCCGAGTCATTTGCATTTATGCATATTACAAGATGCACTAGATTACGAACTCGCTTTTCTATTATTATACGTTCATTGTGAAACAATTCATGTTTTTGTTAATTAGCACGCATTGTCCGCGGTTTTGCTCGCGCGGATTTAAGGATGCTTATTTTGTCGGAGGATCATAAAACATGTGGCTCGTATACTGCTAGAGATTAAAAGAATAATGTCGCGATATTTAGCGTCATAATGATAGCGGTTACAAGGGATAGAAAACATGTCGCACTCCTAAATTCCACTCTAACAGATTTTTTAAAGTAAATGGTACATAAATTGCTTTTAAATGAGTTATATAGTCTAGTTAAAATGTATAGGTACGTGGTACAAGCACGCTGCAGCAACATTGTGGTTGCAGCATGAATAGGTCGGCTTCACCGCGCTCTCACAGAATACCAGAGTAAAACAGAAACTTAATGCTGCTTCCTGTTTTTGAAAAAAAAAAAAGGCATTTCAGCTTAGTCTTCAGCGGTGACAACACATTTCCATTTTGTTTTTAGGAGGATATGTCTATGGGCCACAGCATCCACTTACTATCAGGTAGACTGCGTGCACGTTTGTCACCCTAATTTTATAAAAATATTCAGTAACCGATCTGAATTAGGCTTCAAAAAATCCACTCTTTAGTATTTTAGGTATATCATTATAAATTTATTTGAAAACAACATGAAATAATATTTCCTTACTTTGTTTTCAAGTCTCGAAATGAACAAGAATGGCTCGTATTATATAAGAAACGACGTATATCCTATGGGACAAGAAAATCTCTGTTGTTTTAGAATATCTCGCTGACTTTTACGTGACACGGGATGTACCTCTTGAATAATATATTCTGTATTTCTTTGTAAAAAATGTGTCACAAATTGATTTTTGTGAAAGCAGTTCCTATTCGATTCTGTTAATTAGATAACTATGGACGGATCAACTAACGCGTGTCTTGTTGCTAATGCGACATCTGATGTGCCTGCCTTTGACCATCCGCTGTTAAGCATAACAGCACATCGAGTATGTATCGGATGTACGACTATCTTGTTAGATTTACATAGCGAGCTCGGCAATGTAGGTCAAGTGGCTCATCCCGATGAGGCAGCGCCGCGTTCCGGCTGCTTCCAGACACGCGTGCTCGGTTCCGCGTGGCCGCTTCACATCGCCGCTCGTACTGTGTGCCCCTATTATCCTATGCAAATCCGGATTTCCCAAACATCGTGTTGTGCCCGCGGGCTACCTGCTATCGCGGCTATTAATAACGCGTCGCATCGCTACAAATACGGCCCGCCTAACTGAGCCATTTAGATTGTCGGCAAAATATACTTCCCATGAGCTAGGCCGACGTTCGTAATATTGGGACGTTTGTTTTAGTTGATTTGATTTGTTAATGTTGATTTGTTAATAAATTTGAAACTAAAACATTGTAAAATATCTATTTAAAATTTAGATATAATTTAATGAATGTATTTTAATTGTATAAATATGCCAAATTATTTTGAGTAATGTGTTATTTCTGTTTTTTGTTATTTATTACAGCCCATTAAAAATCCACTGCTAAACATAGGCCACCCTCATAGATAGCCTTATATTGGTGTATGCTATTGTTGCCACTTTTAGCAGGAGAGTACAACCGCAGTTTTTTAATTATATGGTAATTTCGGTTTCCCTCTATCACCTTCCACAACACCCACGGGATAATACTGAGTAGTGAATTATTTCATCACCAACACTACACGGCGATATTAATAACTAATCTATTTAATTATTCGTAATACCAACAATAACAGGTTTACTGTATGGTTATAACTTGACTTATCCAAAATAAAACAAATTGAAGACGGACACAACGTACTATTATTTACAATTTTCACACGATCGCATCTATGATGTATTTATTATAAAGCAATTGCATGTACGATAATACAATGATGATTAAATGAACAGAAGTAGCGTACGTGGCAGTGTTTAAAAACGGTTTACAAGCGAATATTCAAACAAGTCGCAGAGACTACGATATAGGGCACTGTTTATCGCATTTAATCTTGACGAACAGGTTAATAGAATGAAAGGAATAGATCAAACCGAGGTCAGAGGTGTGGGTCAGGTTGAACCGGGTCAGCCGCTGAAAATAATCCGTGACTCGAGGGGTGCAAGAATGCCATGGCACCCCGTTCGTATGGGATATTACAGCTAAACGAAGCAACGCAATTATCGTTAAAGGATATCGTTATTTCCTTGGTTATGGTAGGTAGGGTGCACACTCACAAAAGCGAGTCGGCAAGTGGGCGGACCCGGTACGGAGAATTGAGGAACTAAACTTTTCCTTAATTCCTTGTGTTTAGTTATTTATTGTACAATTAATAACAACAATATCGTAAAATAATTCATTTTAGAGTTTTTTGCAATGCATAACTCTTTTCATTGGTTTATTAATTAACGAGGAAATTATACAGTCTCGTAGAGATGAAACTAACGACTTTAATAATGACATAAAATAATACAAGGCTTTGAACAGCCTTAATGTTTGTCGAAGCCAGGTCTGTTCGTAATTGAATTAGGTGACGTTGCAAGAACGACGAAAAGACGAATCGACGCCGACCAGTTTTACATCAGAATACAGTAATATAAGAAAAACTTTAAGAAAAGAAAAGTTGTTAAATGTTTACAAGAAAAAAAAAAGATTGCTAATGCTGACTGGTTATGTAGTGAACGGTACGATTGCCGCTCACCGTCGGAAAAATGTTAATTGAAACTAATTAAGTAAATAATTTTTAGTTGCACCAGTTAGGCGATAAACTTTAACAACTATAAAAATAGATCACTTACCAAAATTTAAAAAAAATGTAGTAAATTTTAAATTGCAATAAAAAAATACTATCACATTTTTAAGTCCACCGTTCAGGCACGCAGTTGACTGGGGAATGGCCTGCAGCGACGTTCACCCACTACTTCAATTTAATTAAATATGGCTTCGGATTAACTCCGTAAGGCTTCACAAACTATCCTGTTTCATATTTTTACTTCGATATACATACGACAGTAGACATGTGGTCAACAATCAATGTGATAGTACTTCCTTCTTTCTACCTAAGCTAGAGAAGATGCTCTGGTAACCAAACCACGTTGCCACGTAAATATTACCTGAAACAAAACAAGGTAAGATCAGTCAAGCTGTAGGATTTGTTACCGCGAAGTCAATTAACTTAAACAATATCTCTAATTGAAATTAGGGTTGCCAAGACTATACTGTATTGTTTAGTATCCTACCATAATTGGGGTCCGAATAACATACTTATAAAAATATATAGGTGAAACTAATGTAATATACTACTTTATACTATACTGGATTAAACACTTGGTGACTATGGCGTGAGGCTGGTGTTAAAAACTCAAAGCAACAAACATATTATTTTTAAAAATAAAATATTAATTTGAAAGTTTCGTTTTTTGAAGTGAAAACTTCTTTAGAATTGTTGTGATTTGAAACTTGATGAAACGAAAACGCGACGCTAAAAAGAGACAAACATATACATCTTTAGGATTAAGCCTGCGGGAGAATGAGATATAACACAGTACACAGTGTTTCCTATTGTATATGATTATCTATGAACCGTAAGGACTAAATTTGTTGATAAGAATATTTAAGTACTTGAGATTATGTAATTTAAATCTTGGAGGAGTCTGTTTAATATAAAATGTAAAATTATTTTTAAACTTGGTAACAATATTGTAGGTACCTAAATAATTAAATATTGTACACAAATATAAACCCTACAATTATTCTGCTCCTGATACTCTCTCTCGCATTCGTCTTATTCTCTCGAATTTTGTAAAGGTTTCACTTCTATAATGTGGCAAATGTACACTTTTTTATCGATTTATGATAGAAATCTCGAAAATAGTAAGTATAATATTTAATATAAAAAAGTTGGCAGCCCTAATAAAGTACTGTCAGTTGAACTGACGAATCAAAGTTACTTCGGTGCGGTGTAAAGTCTTGACTTTGATGATAATGGGTTTGGCGGCGGCGTGCGGGATCTGGAGGGTTGCGATTGTTTCAGATGATAAACACCGGCCGCCCGTCGCGCTATCCCAAATCCGACGCTAATTAAACAATAACGGAGAAAATTAATTATATTGTTTAAAAACTGCCGCTCTTGTTTTGAGACTACGTACCAGTTATCTTGGGAAAACATTTGATTGTCGCTTCTCAAATCCTTTCGCAGAAAATCTTACTACGTCACATTTATTTTTTCCGGTAAAAAAGTGTATTGTTACAAGAACGGGCGTTTACGATGACAAGCAGAAATAGACTGAGCGGTGAGCTCAAGCAGAGTAATGTTTGACATCTCGACGGAAAGCTTCTAAGTGTAGGGACGTCGACATCCATTAGAGATATTTTTCAAATATTTTAATAATTTGCCTATGAACAACGAAACGGTTATCAATAAATTAAGCGATACACACCCATCCTTTCATTAGACTATAAAAGTTTACTGCTGAACATAGGCCTCGCTCATAGCCTTATGGGAGGATTTTGCCCTAGTTGCCACGCGTGGCGGGCGGGTTAGCAACCGCAGTTTTTATTAATTTTCCCTATGTCGTCTTTTACGACTCCCTCGGCGTCTATCTTCTAATCTGTATTCTAATATGTATCGTCTGCAAATACCAACTATCAGTATGAGATTCGGATGTTGACACGGTAGGTGAATAGAAAGGTCGTTAGACTGATTGTTTATATGGTTTGTAGAAAGAGGTTTCGTACACGAGAAATGTGTGGTACGCGACTGCGGGCGTGTATCGTTGCGGTGCCGTGCGTCCCGGAAGTGGCTCGGGTGCCGCAGTGTCGCCTTACAACGCACACCACAGCCTAAAGCTACTCATCCACCGCTTGTCATCTTTAATGACACCAAGTAATTAATTACCCGAGGCTCAGATATTCTATTTCTTGCAGACACATTGTTAATGTGGCATCTAATGGTAAATACGTTTTGTACGTGGTAGACCCATGCTGCAGCTATATTTCTGGTATAGTTGTGACACGAATGGGTCGACTCGACCGGAGAAGGACCACGCTCTCACAGAATACCAGCGTAAAATAGCAGCGTAATGCTGCTGTGTTTCGTATGGTGAGTGTAGAGAACCGGAGACCTTTTTTATTGGAAACGAGGCATTCCATCTTAGTCCTCACGGGTGACAACGCATCTGCATTTTGATTCGTAATCGAGGATAAATGTAGATGTCTATGGGCCACAGCAACCACTTACCATAAGGTGAACTTTGTGCTCGTTTGTCACCCTTATCCTATAAAAAAAACGCGTTGATCGTGTTTAATATCTTAATAGAGTGTATACACATAAACTTGCTACGCCCTGACGACAGTCGTAAATGAATAATTAATATTTTACAGTTTCAGGAACGTGAGGTAGAGGCCTCAAGCGGCAATTAAACAAAGTATTTGTAAAACGTCCCTTTAAATAAACGGGTTGATAAATTGAATTCGGAAAATTAACCGTGAGTAGGCATGGTAAAAACTTTAATGTGCTCGGGAAGCTGCCTGTGCGAATATGTGAAATTACATGCGGTATCCGAATCGGCAAACTCGTTGGTATCCGAATCGGCAAACTCGTTCTGAGAGAGGGAATTTATTTACGCGGAGTGAAACTGGTGTGGGAATTCCGGTCAGATTGAAGACCAAGTTTTTGTTTATTGCCTAGCTAATACAAAAAAGTAATTGAATGATACAACTATGCATCGTTATTAAAATACCTATATATATATATATCATACTTCGTAATTTAAATACGTAGGTATATTTATTTTGCAATATAACGTGTTCATTTATTTCAAAGCGTTTGATCGATCAGCGTTTGCCAATAAGGCAACCAATCGGCTCGAATCAAATTTGTAAAAATCAACTCGATTTTTATAAATATACTAGTTTCATTCTGGATTTTCATTACAATAAAACAGCCTAATGTCACTCGGAAAACCATGTGTTAAAGAATTTTCAGGACTACATATATCAGCAGTACTACAGATTACTCTCCTACAAGCAAACATACATACAAATAAGTTTACCTCCTTATAATATCAGCGTAAATACGAAACAATATTTTACTTCAGTTATTAAAATCTGAAATTTATTCATTTTGATTAAAAGATTCTACTGGGTTAGTGGCGGCGTAATCTACTACATATATTCTCCCCTGGGTATCGTAAGAGGTGACAGACGAAAATGAAACAAAGAATGGGCAGCAGCATCGTCCTCAGAATAATAAAAACTGCGGTTGACAACTCAAATGTTGAGCGTAGCAACTATGACAATTTGTCCTCAATGGCAATCTATGGGGAAGGCCTACATTCAGCAGTGGACTTCACAGTCTGTAAGGATGATGATAATGACGATGAAAGATCTCACTAACAGTCAGACTGCCTTCCCCATATTGGAACACCAGTGTGCATCACTAGGTAACGTTGCTTACATATATAATGATTTCATAATAATATATTAACGTTTAATGTTAAAGGCTCAAAGGTAAAAACTAACAAAACATCGACAACCTTATTTGCAAAAAAGATTAAAGTGAAATTTGACCAGGATTAATTAGTCTTGATTAAAATTTCGTATAGACTTTTAAAACGCACCTACTTTATTTCGAGACTAAAGTCTACTACTTGATACAGTATTAAATGTTTTATTGTTTTTTTTTTTATAGGATAGTCTGTTTTTGTCACCCTATCCTATAAAAAAATATTTAGATAGTGTTTTACTTTCTTAATTTATCTAGGTAGATTTCATTCCTGAGATAATGATTATCTTCTAACACCGAAAGCTCGGTCTGCCAGTAATAAACGCCCTATTTGACACAGGGAACAGTCATTTAGTTTGTCAAACATGCAATTTTCCTGACTATGTTTTCTTTCACCGACAACGTAGTAAATTAGTGTAATAATAATAATAATAATAATAAATGTTTTCAAATCGAATGATTTGGTTCTAAACGCCTTATTACAAAAATCGAGATAAGCTCTTCTTTAATCTACGACTATGAAGTGTTGGGTTTATTTTTAGACCATGTTTAAACTTCACCTCATTAGATAGTGACAAATTAAATGAAGGCTACATATTATAACCGTTCTTTCAGTTCTTGCCTAATACCTGCTCACAGATAACACACTGAAGTCTTATTTACAACAAAATATAATTCGCGTATTTCTTTACAATTTTTTTCAGTGATTTCTTTACGTAAAAAATATTTATATCAAGGGTTTATGTAAATTGCCGTTTTATATTTAAACTCCTTTTTAATAAACGTTATTTTAGTAAAAGGCTTTTATTCTAAGAAAATATATTTATTTAATCAGTGTTTACATACATTATCTTTACATTTCTACCATCCCAAGGAAAGATCAATCATGCTTTGCAGTGTTAATTCTGGCGTGTAAGGAGAATGAAGTATGGTTTTTAATTGTAGGTTTGGTATATTTAAACGGTTTGTCAAGCAATAATGGCGAATCGGGGTTGTTTCTCTAAGATTTTTGCTATCAAAGTTCGCCGTTCTTAACGACAGACATCTGCTGTTATCGATACACCGTATCTTAAAAAGCTATAGTTAATGACACATGAAGCGACCATCAAACAGTTAGTATGACTTATCTACTATTGAGCTTCGCTTTTGGGCATAATTTCGGTAATTTTCTTAGGTCCAGTTAGTTTTTCCTTACGATTAATTTAGAGAATCCATTTCTATCATACGTTAAAATTCTGTCCGAAATCCCGTCATTTCTTACTTGCACATCAAATCAAGACAAGCTTCAATGCGTGATTTCCTATGGACATCAGTTAATTTATAAGGCACCAATTTCTCGTGTGTTTTCGATATTGTAAGTAAGTAAACGAAATTAATTCCTTAGTCGTTTCATAAGGTTAACTTTAATTAATCGTTATTTACCTAAGTATCTGATCTACCTTGTGGTTGATTTCCCAAATAATAGTTTCAACTACGCAAGCGATTAAACCAAAAACGCACCGTGTTTTATTAGTTAGTATCCTCTCCAATCATAGCATTGATATTGCGAGGTGTCTCTGTTGCGTTAGAGCCAAATGAAAAACTCGTATTCGAAGATTACTCTAATTTTAGGTCTACATATTTAAATTAATTGCTGAATTAAAAAAAATGAAAATCAAACAAAAGAATGTCATAATTTTTATAATTTTAGAATTTTATAGTTTTTGTGTAAAAAAAGTTTTAATCACGAATCTTGAACCATGCAGGTAAAATTTTAATTCAAATTGGCCATACCATTAAAACGACAACTTCAGACTAACCTTGTATTATTATATCGACTAAAATAATATACCTACTATATAATGAAAGCATTTAAAGTAACTTATTTGCCTTGGGTTCTATGTGCAAAATTGACTCTTTTATTTTGCTAATATTAAGTTCATGATATACTTTATTTTTACTATCAATGTTATCGAGTAAAAGAATTTGTGCGCTAATTCGAAACCGTGACTCCATTTTTATCGTTTGAAAGTATTTCAAACTTTTTATATATTATACTTTTTCAAAAAGTATGACCATTAATTTAAAATGAAAACCAATTTAAGTGAACTGAAATGTAAGAACAAATGAAACAAAGGAGTCTACTTGAGAATTGGAAAGAAAAAGAAAGTATGAAGAATTGAAAATAATAAATTAATACTAATATGCCATCAATTTATAATTTTGGATTTTACACTAAATTAATCATATAATATGTTTTTATTTTTATTTTGTATGAAACATTAAATAATACAATAGTAAAACTGAGATGATATAATAAAATAAAGTACGCCGAAAGATTTAAATTTAATAATGTAGGTAAGCTAAGCTACGACTAAAAGCTAAACCTACACATAAGTTAAAAAAATATTCTTAAACACAGTTATGAATATATCAATAAACTACGTTTTGTAATATGACTGAATAAATTTAAAGACTTCGCCAGACTTTGATCTCGTAAACATTCGGATCTTCAACGTAAATTTGATTGCCTTGGCAGTTTGGAATGTTTTGTTGAGGTTAATTGTTTTAATTTTAATTAAAATATATCTGAATTAGGAATGCGCGATACCCAAACGTTGTATCGGGGGAGGAAATTGAACATAATAGAGGGGGGAGGGGGTTGGAAAGCTCATTAAAGGATGTGCGGTTCGTATCATTGGGGTCGAACAAAAACGGCCCGCTGTCCGTTACGGTTTGGGCTGCAATTAAACAACTGCAAAGAACTAGCGGGCGTACATTGGAAAAGCGCCGAATAAGTGTACAGTGCTATACAGCTATCTAATTACTTTGTACCTTCATCGAGCCGCTTGTCCCGGTGATTGAAGTTTACGTGACGATACATTCGCATATATGTACTGAACAAATACTATGACTAACCAATGGCATTATGCTTAATATACAGGCTGTAACTATACTTTACTAAATAGATAAGAGAAGCCAAACTCCGCTCCGACAAAGATTCCTTTACATTTTAATGAGGTTTTCTTACAGAATTACAGAAAATTTTTCGGTCATTAGGCGGTGGAGTTTAATACAATCGGAATCAAATTAAGTTCATTCAGTTGCGGAGAAGGCAGTCGGGATAAGTTGATTCAGCAGGAAGGCAGACACGTGCAGCGCTCGCCCTAGCCTCGCTCGCAATAAGAATAAGAAATGAACCGATAAATTCTATACAAGACTCATAATGTTGAGAATTTTATACGGAGAAATAAAGTAGGATACCTTGACTTGTAGCCTCTTGGAAATTCAGCGAAAGCGAAATATGAAGAGAGTGCTAAAGTAAAACAACAATTTTATTTTATAACCCAAATAGTATAATGATGGCAGCCGCTTACACGGTGTTTACAAAGAACATAATACTATGTAGGACGTTAACAGTTAACACAGTACTTTTCCGAGATCTCATGTAATAGGGAATGTCTATTAAACGGCGCTAGACTTCACTGCGACAAATGAACTCGAACATTTGACGATTATTCCTCTCTATGTGTACTTGAAACGTATTGCAAGCCCGGCGACAAGGTCCCACCTAATAAAACAACTCATTACTATGCAAAACAAAACTCTCCGTATAAATTGGGTTTCCATGTGTTGAAAATACTGCGGATAAAACTTTTGGAGACGTTAATTTGATGCATTAAGTGAAATATAAATATATTTTTTTTTTATAGGATCGGGTGACAAACGAGCACACAGTCCATCGGTTGGTAAGTGGTTGCTGTTGCCCATAGACATCTACATTTATCCTCATTCACGAATCAAAATGCAGATGCGTTGTCACCCGTGAGGACTAAGATGGAATGCCTTTTTTCCAGTAAAAAGGGTCTCCGGTTCTCTACACTCACCATACGAAACACAGCAGTGTTAAACTGCTATTTTACGCTGGTATTCTGTGATATATATCCGTTTTGTGCACCAATTTTTAAGTGATTTGCGAATAATATCAAATGAAGACAGAGTTGAAACGACTATCAGTGTTCTCTGACATTCGGTGTACGTGTTTCGGCAGCAATTTCGGGGGATATGACATATGTGTAGACGACGTATGACGACACGAAGTTTACGTCAGGAATGGATGTTCGAATTAATTGAAATATAGCGTCGCACCGGTGCGCGGTCGAGCGATTTGGGGATCAAAATTTCAGTAGGTAGCTCGGCGCGAGAGCAGGTGCGGCTTGGTGTGGTGGGTGGGGGCGGCTGCACTGCGGCACTATCGGCTTCCTAAACACGCAGTCGAAGCGGTGAAAAATTGCGGCGAACGTCTTGGAGCCGCCCCCTGCATCGTCGCGGAGCTGAGCTACATACAAATAAGCTGCCGTTGACGCTACCGCTTCGTCTTCGCAGTTCGTACAACCTGCTAGTCCTAACGATCATAAGTTAAAAATCGTACATATCAGGCATGAAAACTGAAAATCTTTCTTATTATTTTTTGAATTTTTATCTATATAAATCAGAAACTGTTTTATGAAGAATAAACATTTTAAATAAAATTGCCCAATAAATGAAAATCTTTGTTACAAACAGCAGTAAAAACAATTAAAATCATGGATTTCAAGCCAAAATACAAAACTTGAATTCGAACATTTAAGAAAGGAAATAAATATGAGTGCAAGTAAGCGCAACTTTGTCATGAGTTCGCGATCTCGAGACGTTGCAAGTCTTGCGAGGCTTCTGCAACAGCTCTACGAAATATCGAAATAGGATTGTTTCGTAATCGCTCTTTTGGATGTTCGGAAAATAAAATAACATATATTATTTTCCGAACGGTACAAAGTTTTAACGACACGAGATTTTAATAATATAGCAATAACAATAAAATAATCGAGTTCAAATCTATGAGGGTAACTATACTAAAGGTGTAAAAGCGCCACGGATTGACGTGGCCGACCTTCATAAAACAAACTTTATGTCAAACAATAATATTTATTACATAGTTACGTATTAATGCGTACTCCATTTACAGCTGGGCGGGCGTCGCGACGGCGGCGACGCGCCCCTGTGTTTGTTGTCCGTGCCGCAAACATCTTTCGAGGTAAATTGCTTACCCCAACGGAAAGGGCCTCTCTTGCTTATGAATCGTTATCCTAAGCTAGTGCGCCGTTATTACACTCCGTCTTCATAAATGTCGAAACGATTTGAAACAGTTACGTGATGTACGGGAGTTGAAAGAAATCACACGTAATTTCACGTGTGTTTAAAGAAAATAATATAAATTGCAATTTTGTGATATGCGTTTGTCTGTTTTATAGGCGAAATAAAATCAGTGAATATGTAATAAAATGCAAAACGTAGTGTAGCTCGAAAGTGGACAGTAACGGCCATTTAGATTGTCCCTGTTTTGAGTGGAATAAAATTTTATATATGCAAATTATATAAATCACCAAAGATGCGAATAGCAAAACTACTTGCCTTCAAGAAATTATACAATTTTTAAAATTACTTCAAAATATATAAGTAAATTGTCGATAGATATGAGGTTCATATTGCAACACAATTTATTAGATATAAAATGGATTGCAGTAGACATTCTTCATCTCTATTCATAATGTTTTAGTAACTTCTCTAACAAGCACTGTGTTTAGAACGACTTAGAAATGTCACTAAATGTAATTAAATAAGCCATTAGATTCGACCGTTTGATAAGAATTAAATGTGTCATACATTCAGTTGAAGCCGGCCGGGGTTTGCATTAAGCCATTTGAGAACATGTGTCAACTGAATTGCAAGCAAAGGCCGTTTTTGGTATTCGCAGAAGGGAAAATATCATAAAAACAATATACTATGACGGACGGATAACACAATATACTATAGTTAAATGTGTCTGTCAATAAAATATAAATTGTAACGTACTCACGTTAATAGAATAGAACTTTTATTCAAAATTGATTAGGTACATGTAATTTTTATTTTTAACTTTTTTTAACTTTTACTACTGGTTCAAAAAATAGCTCTGTACTGGGAATAACCAAGAAGAAATTCAGCGGGACTTTTTTTAAAGCATAACTTACCATGTCATATTCATACAATTAAGTAATTTTATTATCCTATTTGATATTTTTTTACAAATTGGTAAGGATTCACAATGCATTTTTATGGGCATAGGAGAAACGTAAATGAGTGAGCTTTGTGGCCCTCGGTCCTTAACGACGATCGCCCTTGAGGGTGTAGTTTGCGCGCGCGCCAGGCCGCCCGACGCCAATTTTACGTTCACCACTCAAGTTGACGTGCCTTGTTAAATCGCAAGACCTTCGAATTTATTTTCCTCGTCGCCTATTGAACGTACTCACTTTCGAAAATACGTTCTATATACTGTAACGACACGAACGGTTGCGTAACACGAATCAAGTTTCATTACTTAGTTATATGGACACGAAATGTACAAGTCATTGGCTGTTACTTTCATTTTACCACAGATTAAAACAAATAGTACTAATTTATTTTAACGATAAAAGCATATTGCGTGATCATTTAGATTCGACGATCGCTTCTGAATGCAAACATGTAAATTAATCGATATTTAACCTAGACGACTTACTAGATGCGTAGGCAGAATGGTTTTATTCGGAGACGATAACCCATAACAGTATCCGACTGCGAGTTTAAGTGCTTGCTATGGTATTTATGTATATGCGGTCACCAGCATTCGACAAAGCTCGTTTGCGTATCTAAGTGAGCCCGTAGAGGCCATTAGCCGACAATCGAAGACGTCATTACTAGTAGTGGCCCGCGCCCCGCGATAAGGAGCCGCCGCGACAAGGGACATTGCGTCCTTAACGACGATCGCGGCGGAAGTGGACAGCTATAGGTGCTTCTACCCTTCGAGCGAGAATCAAATCAAATGCTCTTGTCTTGTAGTCCGAATAGTTCAGTGTTTCCTATTGTGTAAATTTTCAGCAAACGATGGAGAAAGGACATTATAATTTGAATGTTTACTCACATAATTGTAAGACGTTAATTAGTCAAACTTGTCACGTTCAAGTTGTACGGGAAGTCAACTTAATAGCATGACTTACATAAATTTGCAGAAGTTTGGTTTCATAATTAATGTACTAATAACACTTAAAAGACATAATTTGGATAAAAGGGAAGTAAGCACTGCATTGTGTCTCTTTTATATATTGTTACTGTTTATTTTACCATTTTGTAAACAAACTATCTAATGTCAAGATGCCAAGTCTCAGGGACACGCTTAAAACTGCAAATACCAGCCAGACGACGATGTGTGACCACCTTTAATGACTAAATGTAAAGCCTCAAATGGGGTATTTGTATTACTCTTACTGTTGCCCTTAAAACCGAAAAATATCAGTGAATGCAAAACAAATTCATAAATATTGCTTAATAGATGTTAGTTACTTCGATTGGTTTGTTTGTTCAGAGCATAAATCCGCAAATGTTACACGATGGTCAATACAATATATAGCTATCATTATATCATAAAAATCAAAAACAAAATTCTAAGTACGATTGTAGTAGTAAGTACATACTGCTTCAGAATTATGCGCACTCGGAGAACTAATCGGAGCGTACGATTTTATAGATGCTTCAGGAGAATCGTTGCGAACTCTCCTCGTAGGTTTTAACGTTATTGCCGGCAGTGGCCGGTGCCTAGTACAGGGCTCAACGAAAACAACCCAAAACAAATTTACAACTTATTAAAGAGGATCTCTCTAATCTGATATTATGCTTGAAGAAATATTCTGTTTTGCCGGCCCTTAAAAAACTTTGCTTCGAGTTTTAATAATGTAAATACGTTACATTAGATTTCATTCAGATACAACAAAGACATTTAAAAGCAAATAACAATAATTTAATTATAATAATTTATTGAGGTTACAGTCTTTTGTATACGTTTTGGAACAAAACTGACAGATTAATATCGCGAAATGAGCTCCAGATATGAGAAACGTTGACAGTCAGCCATTTGGGTCGAACTTATTTAGAATACCCAGAGTTGTTTTCGGTCAGATCACATCTGCTTACCACTTAATTACATATGTTGGAAAACCAACTAACCAGAATTTCGTCTTAATTCACAGCTTATTTTTACAAATTGGCGCCTTAACCTCCTGACTTTATAACTCGCAAACATTTTCTTTAGCAACACAAAAAATTTACAAAATTTTAAGGGAATTTGCAACTCTATAACCTTATAATAAAAGATTACACAATTTGCAATATTCCACTGATCTCGACCACAGAGCCATCGTGACAATGATTAGACAAGTTTGTGCGGACTTTTAATTGGACATCCCGCGAATGCATGTGCTGACTTGTGTATGTGTGAGGTGTTGAAATTTTTCTTGTGTCCCCGAACACCGGCATGCATAGCATTGGCAATTTGATATAGTATTGACTGTCCCAATACGGGGGCAGCCGGTGACTCGCTCAACTGCATGTATTATTCAGCGCGGCGAAGCATCAGCGCCGGCCGAAGCCTGCTCATTACAATACAAGCGCCGACGCCGGCGCGGCGGCCAACTTCTGTGAAGCTAGACAACACGACCGATTAAAATTTCATTTCTCTTTGTTCAGAAACGGAGATAACGGATCGATGTGCGACGATGATGCACCGGCACGGTTGCCGCCAATCTAAATTAAATTCATCGATGCATACGAAAATTTGAATATTTGAAGCAAGTGACCTTATCATGTTAAAATAATGAAAAGCACGTCTTCCTACTTTTTGCCGTTTAGAAACTGGTTGTTCGCCTTTAATTTTAAGTACTGCTGAACTAAAATTTAAAGCAAACTACGAATAATTCTAAAGTTTTAAGTGGAAATCTACAGATATGTAGATTTACAGAGTAGAGTTTGCGTGATTGTAGACCGATGTATGGAAGAACATTTTTTCCACTTTGAATTGTTTTTGTTATTCAATCCGAATTACCTTTTCTTTAAAGCAATGTTCTGTTATTTATCAAAGAAATAATATGTCCTGATGATGTTTAATTCATAACTAATAATAACTACTATTTATAAATTTCTTTCAATTCTTTATTCGAAGTACTATAAAGATTTATTAGTCCAAATGTATAAAATATTGATTCTGTCGGTATGTTAGTGAATGTAAAACATTATAAATCCCCTAAAAGCAAAATTTTGTTATGAAAATTGTTATCTTCTTAACTATTTAAGTGCATGGATAAGAACAGGCTAAGCTGTATATCCGCCTGGGGCCATCCAAATGCCATACAAACTGAAATATCATAACTCAAATATCTAAAAGAAAAGGACGACAAAGAAGGCCATTTGTTTTGGTATTACGGTATAAACGCAGCGACGGCGATGTAAGACATTGGTGTAACGTCGTGGAATTCAGTTCGATATTTTTAGTAGACGCCCTTTAGCGATTCTACACAAATTAAAAAAAAAGCGGGCAATTTACACCGATTATTCTTTTCGGAGTTTGCGGTAATATCATCGCTTAGGCCTATTTCCGCGTCTACAGCTGACGACGGTTGGAGTACAAAATACAAATTAACACCTCTATGTCCGTCTTTCCTTCTGCGCTGTACAATGATGCGGTTAATTTGGTGAAATAAATCATGCTCGCTTTATATTCCCGTCACAGCCGACAGCGGAGCCTCGGTAGCTATTACAGTAGCCGTAATGAGATTTAGAGCGCTCATATAAAGTTATTTATGTGCAGAACGCGACTCCTGCGAGATGGTAACGCAGAAGCAGTGTTGCCGGGAGTTCTACAAACTAATCTATACGATCGTCTTGAATGGAAAGTAGGAAATTTTTTAAAGATTTTGCGAGATTTAATAATTCGTAACAGATAAAATATATTATAATGTACTTCATAGCAGTTTTTTCTTACAATTAAGATTTTATGCAAATCCAGATTATAATTATGATGAATTTTGTTATCATAACATGTAAAGATTTGCGTGTTGCCAGTGATGACTTACGGAATTGAAATATTATTATGAAACGTTTCACTGCTAGCCGTAAGAGGGAGCTAGTAAAGCAAGTAAAACAAGAGCAATTGACATAGCCCAGCGGATTACCAGGTTAAGGTGGCCGGCCAAAATATAGTTCGGAGAACCAAAAATCGGTGGGGTAAAAGGTTTTTGAGTGGCAGCCTTGCAATGACAACCTGATTTAATATGCGGGAAGGTAGGTAGTCGATGGATGAAGGTGGCTCCGGACCGAGTCTTGTGAACAACTCAGCGGTGGACTTGTGATGGGCTATAATGATATTAAAGTGTGACTGTTGTATGTTTAAATATAGAATTAGTCACTAAATTTAGCCGAGGTAGCGCAGAACTCAGAAGATATGTGATTTTAAAATTGTATAAACTTATAGCGTAAAGAGAAACCGAGCCCGATCTCTACAATGTAGAGACCGGACAATTAACAAAATGTAGAGTCTACATGAACCGATGAATATGTTAATTGCTACTTTAAGTATTGATTTACCATGCGATCGTCAGTGAAGCAAACATCCTGGGGAAGACCTTCATGACTGAGTGACTATAAAGATTTCGTGGACATGTGCAGTTCCCTAACACGCATCGGAGCAGCGCGGCGGACTTATCGGTCTTAAATTGTCTTAATTTTTACACACTTTATATTGACCCGTATGTACCTATGTATTCATCCATCTATCACAGCCTATAAAACCTCCCCTAAAGTGGCCTCATAGGGGAACGTGCCACAGTTGCCACGTTCGATAGGCGGATTGGCAACCGCAGATTTCTATTATGTAGAGTTTTTGTTATCAGGAAGATGCTGTCGCCAAGACATATACTTACACCGCCATTACACGTTTAAACGGTGTACACATGTGTGAATGAATGCAATGGAATTTCATTTTGTAGTTCTGTTTTCACCCACTTTTAGACGTCTATGTAAACAAAACAGATGTGTTGATTTAATTACAATATTAACAACATTAATTAACAACAATATTAAAAAATTCATTGATGCCGGCGGGGATCGAACCCGGGTTGCTCGCGTACTCTAAATTAACAGCGACCGCTTGGCCCCTGAGCTACCACGGCTCTCATGGATTATTTCGAAGGCATGTGAAGTCCGCCAACACGCATTGGGGCAGCGCGGCGGACATTACTTTGACCTAAAACCTTCTCAGAAATGAGAGGAGGCATGGGCCCAACAGTGGGACATATAGGTCGTAATCTTAACTTTTTTACAATATTATATGGCATATGGTATACAAAGAATTGCTGATACTATTGCCGTGACAATTATTTTTACACTAGTTTTGGCGCCAGATTACTTTTTATTTTTATTCCAGGATGTGGATGATCGATTGCGTGGAGGGTCGGCAGAATCAGACTCCTTTGTTCGGTGCGTGATTAATCACACGCGTCTACATATGACGGCAGTTGAGTGGAGATATTCATTAGTGGCAATGGCTTGGTAAACTCCGTATAGCTATGCCAATTATTAAATTAAAGTCAACACAAGACATGACCAACAAGGTTTATATTTTAACTAAGAGTTAAAAATGAAATATGTATGGCTTTAAAAAAACTATATCCAAGGGTTCATTCAAATAGATACGAAACGGAAAGAATAGATTTAATTTATTTGAAATATATATTACAAACATACCAAAGTCTGCAGCTTTTGAAATCCCATAATGTGAAGGTTGCGTAGTCGGTTCACGTACAAAGTACAATTTATTCGGGCTGCTTAAAGAATAAAATACATTTCACAGTTTTACCGTTTCACGTGGGAAGCGGAAGAGCAGGCACAGGATGTTCTAGCTAGCGCCGTATGACACGAAGCTGACTTGGCGTTTATCCGATACCGCACGCGCCTACCTGTCTACATTGTTGACGTTGATTTTTATACAACTACGACTGAGGCTTATTTATTTAAATGATACACATTATAATTTATGATACATAATGAATATAGCAAAGTATGTTTACATAAGAGGGCGACACTGAAAGTTTTTTGAAACTGGCCACTTGTAAACGATATAATAAAAAAATAAGTTCAAATTTTGAAAATGGAACTCTTTGGCAATATTATTGTGTATGTATTTTATTAGTTTGTTTACGATTTGGCGGCAAATTGAAAATTGTCTGTGTCACGTCAGTATGAATTTAACGTAAGACAATTTTCGTACATACAATGATTTTTTATGAAATTCGATATCATTTAAGTCAACAAGAAAGTTATGATAGACTTCGATTGGCCTTTCACGATGAAGCCCCATCTCGTGCCACTGTTTACAACTGGATTAATGAATTGAAACGTGGTCGCACTAATCTCACCGATGATCTGCGTGAGGGACGGACTTCTACAGCGACGACTGAAGATAATATCAGTGTTGTGCGGCGTATGATAGAGACTGACAGAAGAGTGACTTATCAGCAGATTCGGACAAGCTGAGACATCGGTATGAGTGAGGTGCACAAAATCCTCCATGAGCATTTAGCGGTCAGGAAGCTTTGTGCCCGGTGGATACCTCATAATTTGACAGAGACCCAAAAACTTCGTCGTTTTGATTGGTGTCTTGAAATGGTTCAAAGATTTAACAACGGAGGTGGATCAAATGCTTTGTTCGACATACTTACGGCCGACGAAACGAACTTCGAGGAAAATGTTTTATGGACGCCGAGGAAGCAGTGGCTGCGTTTCAAAACGTCGAAGAGACCCCTAACGATGAGTGAGCAAAATGGTTTTCTCAGTGGTTCCATCAGATGCAGCGATGTATTTATGTAAATGGACACTATTTTGAAAAGATATAATAAAACTAAGAACTTGCTAGTTTGTTCAGTTTTTCATTTTCTAAGAACTTTCAGTGTCACCCTCGTATGGTACAGTTTTATTAACTCGCTTTCTTGTCTGTTCGTTACAAATTTTGCAATTGATTTAAACTAAATTTTCGATAAGTTAGAGATTTGATGCATTAAATATAGCTCAGTAGTAGAAACGTGGTAAAAATGGTTGGCGTTTTGAATTATAGTTAGTTAACTGTAAGTGCGTTAGTTTAATGTAATAATTTTTGGATAATTTAACCCTTTAGGTACGTCACTAAGACCGACGATAACGGCGACAGTGTGGCGCGGCAGCGAGCACGGTAACGCGATAGCGCAAACAAACGCTCGGACACCGCGCCTCGCGATGTCAATTAAGCTAATTAAACACACAACGGGGGAGAGTGGTCGCTACACCCGCACACACCCTCGCTGTCCCTTAACTGACGCATCATTTTAACAACAAAAACCATTCCTCTTGCTAACGGACAATAATGACCAAACTACGAGTTGATATACAAATGAAAATAGGCGGATATTTGCGCGCAACAAAACGGCAGTGTACATAATAGCAGTGAACAATAAAGAGAAAAATTTGAAACATTGTGTGTTGTTGTCTAATAATTAATATTTAATCAAACTAACGATAGCCAATATTTACTTGACTTTTTCTTACAGCAAACTTAAAAAGACAAACGGCGACAAAATATTATGCAAAAACAATGAGAAATGCCGCAGTTTAGTGGTAAGTAATTACTCGCCGATGAAATTATGGAAATGAGCGGTGAAAAGACAAATAATAGAATGAGTGCTAACAAGAGATAAGACACGGCTTAATTAATAAAGTTCGCGCGACCGTCTTGAGACGATGCGCGAGGACGACGCAACACCCCCATTCTGGATTCGAATCGGATAATCGCATTCTGTTAATTGAGCGTCAGATTGACGCTATCACAGGCAAGGAGTCAGCGAGTGAAGGAGCACTAGAGCTCGTGATGTTTGATATTCCACTCACTAATGCGACTAAATCAAAGGATCTTACCGCAAAAAGTAACACGCCGATAAGTTTGAAGTATAAAAGCAAACCGACGATCTTTAAGAAACTGTGCAACGGGTGTCGAAGCACAATAACGCAAAGGGTTGCAGGTGTGCGTTAAATTTGTGAGTTTTAACGCGAGGGTGAGAGAGCGTCAAAGCGCAGGGGCGCACGTCACGCGAGTTTCCATCGACGTGCTCACAACTGTGAACGGTAGAGCGACCACCAGACCGCCATTGTTGGCACATTTAATGTGATACGACTAAACAAATATTGATGAAGCATATTTGGTAATATAAAGCTAGACAGTAGGACCGATTTCATATAATTTATTTTAAAATAAATGTTCTTCATATTTCATACATACATGAAAATTAGACTATATTTTCTCTTACCTATTTTTGCCGCCAAACAATGGTACATTCGGTGGCAGAGTCTAAAGCGTATTGAGAGTAACTATAGGTGTCAGAGATGGCAACGCAATTGTAGCCTTCTTTTTCTTTGAAGTTAGTTGTAGGTATCCATAGGTTGTAGCTAGTTAACCATTTACTATGAGGTAACTGTAAGATTCACGGTCACTTTTATGTGATTTTTACTTTACGCACGTTCTATGTTTATGGTGGCGGTATAAGAGAATCTATTTCCGCATTTCGCAACGTGAGTAAGGTAAGCGACGCCTATGGGAAAGGCTAGACAGACCTTATAATCTGCGAAGCTAAGTATCGCCGGTACGACTTATGATGCCTCCGAGGGCATGCGTGTACATTGTGCACACAAACGATTCCTAGGCGTTTGTGACTTTAAGTAAAATCGCTTGTGTTTAAGCACATAACACAGATAAAGGTCATCATTATTTGTCTTGTTCTCTGTAACTAGTTTTTGTTCAGTAAATTTTTTTTGGACAAATTTTTACGCACGCGCTATTTATGTAATACGTTGAAGTATTTATTATTTGCCGTTGTGGTGACACGTGTTTCATACGTCTCCAATTATTGTAACTAAGAAACTGAACCGCCGCCCCGCTGCCCGCTCCAAAAGTGGGCCCTTAATTTTCATATAAGGGCCTGGGAAAAGAGCGTACGGTAAGGTGTGCAGAGTAGGCCTGTATTCGGCATATAAATTTTGGGACAAAGGACAATGTAAAACAAAAGCGAGTATTTGTCATAATACGTCGAACGCCCAACCGCATGCTCGTCTCTGAATTTGTAAACTTATTGAGGAGTTTAGCTGACCTGATCTCCCTTTTTAACAATTCCACGATTATTCAATAATTTTTTCTGTTTTAGTCCCGTTTAAAATTTAGGGCTTAATCCTCTTCATAACAAGGAAATTCAAATTGAGAATGATATTTATGATGTCGATTACTTAAAGAGGAAGTTCTTATTAAAAGAAGACCTGGTTTAAGGAGCGACAGAGTGACTGAGTATATTATAAAAAGTGTATTTACACTCGACCTCACGCGGCGGACTGAGAAACTTTCGTTTCGTTTTATGGGTGGAAAAATTGAGAAAAGTTGAAACGTTACGGCCGGTGGCGGCGCGGAATAGAGGCCCGGGCGACGTCGAGTTTAATATAAAATGTAAATCGAACGGCAGCACCGCGACCTCACGCTTTTCATCGGCGAACTCATATCGCCGCCTGGACGTATTACATGGGGAGTCGTAAATTATTGTGCAAAAGGCAAGGCAGCAGGTTTTACGTCGGCTCGTTGCGGGTCAGCCTGCACGAGCAGAGGACGAGCGAGCAAGGGTTACGAGCCTATGAATGCAAATGAGCGTCGCCGCGCGCCCGGAGGTCGGTTTATCGGCTGCAATTTACATAAAACCCTAGAAAGCGGACCGGAGAATACACTTACAGCGGCTTTCGACCATCATATGTTTTGATATTAGTGTTATTACTTGATAGGATATTGATGAATTAGGTATCAGTATATTCGATTCAAGTGTAAGAAAGCTGTCGACGAACATATTAGACGCATGCTTATAAAATGCAAATTGGAATCGATAAGATAAAAGCGTTCTCATAATCGAGCGGAGCACGTGACGTCGGCAGACAGAAGATTCGGGGTAAACTTAATTTAACGGCGATCGAACGGCCGATCCGATATTAAGGCGTGTGGCCTTTGTCCGTCATGACTGCAGCTGGAGCTGAGTGCGTGACGCGCTTCACTAAGCCCATTTCTTTGTTCTGTCGCAACGTATAGTTGAAATTTTAGCTGATATGTTCCAGTTTTGATTAATTAAAAACAAACACCCATAACATTGTAACTGAATTGTAATCGCAATTTCAATATTTTACCGACACGCGATTATAGGTAAGTGTGATTTATCTTTAGAGCTTCTTGTCTAAATACCAAACTAACTACAAGAGGTGAACCATGTCCACTAGTGGCTCCGGAGGACTTTAAATTGTAAATCCCAATGATAGGGTGCAGTGTTACTACTACAAAGACCGGTTTTGAGGTTATCCACCCGACGGGCTCAACATAATAAGCGTGGGCAAATCTTTTAAGGGATGCATGACGACTACTATTAGAGCAGTATCATATTTAATAAACGTCGCTAAGACAATCAAATTAATTTTTTGTTATAGAATTAAGAGTGACAAATGAACACACAGTCCAACTTATTATAGGTGGATGCAGTGGACCATTAGACATCAACATCTACCCTTGATTAAGAATCAAAATGCAGACAAACCAAACACAGCAGCATAATGCAATTGATGATATAAATACGAGTATAGTAGAGAATGTTTATTTTTGTGCGAAAACTTCTGCATGACATATATAACAATAAATTAACGAACAAGTTATAAAAATATTTGCAAAATATATTTTTCAACGGGCGTATTATTGAAATGACAATGGCGCAGACAAGGAACGAAAACTGACGTTTTATAGTTTTGAACAGAGAAGCAGGAGGAGTGTTTGGGGATTTAATCGCAGATGACTTTACGCGCTGTTTATTCCCTGCATCCCGGCGCTATCTCGCTCGGGATCGGCTCGTAAACCGGCGGCTTCGGCCATTGTTTTACTATCGAGCTCCGCTTCTGTAATCCTGCACAATGACGCCCCACAATCTGTCGCCATTCATTAACAACTGCTCACCACTAATTTGAATGTGCTTTGTTATAGCTTCTGGCCGTTCCAGAAATTTAAAGAGAAAAATTAGATATTAGATACGTAGACGAAATTAGTCATCACCATTGCATTCGATTCAACACTACAACGACAGACATTATATGAAAGTTCACTGTACAATTACAAACATTATTGTAATTGTACAGTGAACAATAATACTTGTAATTGTACAATACTTCATAAGGTCGCGAGTTCGTAACTTACGTATATTATGTTGCCAAGTTGAATATTTTCTTGAACTAGGCATGCATACGAGGAAATGTTATTGCTATAATGTTTTAACCCTTAGTTTTTTTGAACTCATAAAGTTTGTATGTTGCTTTGTTTTAAGTAAGACAAAAAGATGCTAGATCTGGTAGAGACATGCTCCAGCAATATTAGTAGTATAGTTGTAGCATGAAAGGGTCGGCTCGACCGGGGAAGGGCCACGCTCTCACAAAATACCAGCGTGAAATAGCAGCTTAACACTGCTGTGTTTTGTATGGTGAGTGTAGAGAACCGGAGACCATTTTTACTGGAAAAGAGACATTCCATCTTAGTCCTCACGGGTGACAATGCATCTGCATTTTGATTCACAAACGAGGATAAATGTAGATGTCTATGGGGGACAGCTCACAACAACCACTTACCATCAGGTGGACTGTGTGCTCGTTTGTCACCCTATCCTATAAAAAAAAATGTTAAGTGCAAAATATTGTAAGCTAAAGGCCCACTCTCAATAATTTTTTTCTTTCTTTCTATACTTTACAATAAATAAATTCTAGGTTTAGGTACAATAAATAATACTAGGTTTTTTCTGAATATGAAAAAGGTTCATCATCATCATCATCATCATTACAGCCCTTCACAAGTCCACTGCTGAACATAGGCCAAAAGGTTCAATATATACTATATATATATATATATATATATATATATATATATATATATATATATATATATTTATATATATATATATATATATATATGTATATATATAAATTTCTACATGAAAAATCTCACCGAATTTACATAATGATGTTAGCTATCCGTAGGTAACACCGGATAACAGCTGTTTTATCGAAGTCGATCTATCTTGGAAAACTTGACTCGTACAATAGTCGAGCTGAAGATAACGTTGGGATTTACAAAAGCGAGTTGCATAATGAACACGACACGCTGCAAACGTGAACACTTCAGTTAGGTTTATAAAAACTTGTCTAGAAATACGACGCGCATGTTAATGGACGACTTATATATCTCAGCTTTATATCAAGCGGACAAACTACCCGGATGTCTCCGTCACGTGTAATTGTCGCAAAGTTTACCTCGTGTCAAATATACGCAGGCAAGTCCCGACCCAAAACTTTCCAAGCGTGATGTTTTACGACTACACAAAAACAACAATACATCAAAAGTGAGTTATAAGTTAACTGGCGGTGTCCGTCGCGGCCGCCGGCGATATTTCGGTTTAAGCTGATGCGGGTATGGACCTCTCTTATTCACATCTATGACAATTTATAAATGGACGCCATAATAACGCTTATCCGTATTCGTTTCTACAGAACGTTAAATTAAGACACAAATGTTACCATGGGCAGCGTCGATTCAAATAGACGCGTCTGAACACTAATGTTGAGTCGCGAATCATACGCACCGTAATTCATTATATTGAGATGGGTATTCAAAAGTAGGGCAAAGAAATAATCAAAGGGAGGAGCATGAAGAGGACCAAGGGCGGAGCTGTCTGAAAAACCAGTAGCCTTTATATAACACGCGTAACGGTCGTTTTTTTTTCTTGTTGCTAGGGCGTGACATAAAGAACATTCTTTACATAAACTCGACATTCGGGAAACTTTAATGTTCGTGCCACGTTTATTCTATAAAAAAACTTAGGGAAGTTAAAAGTCTACTCACAGCCATTTGCTCGGAATAGTAGATGTTTAAATTTCACGCAGATAGACGATCCACGAGAAGACAATAAAGAACCTAAAGCGCACAGTTTAAAACTTTAGACAAAACGAAGCACTCCGAGGCGACGCCTAGGAAGTTGGAAGACAGAGCCGGCGGCGGCAGCGGTGTAGCGGCGTAAGCGATCCGCCCGTCAAAGTAAGAATTATTACTCCTACAGAAGACGGCCTGTCCACTCAGCTCGCAACAACTGCTTACTCTCAGCAAAAGCATGAATTATTATTTCGAAGGTGAGCTCGAGTTCAAAAAGATAGTTTCTTTTACTATATGAAAGTTAGGGGGTGGGGGGGGGGGAGGCGGGGCGGTGGGCACTAGAAACAAGGCATTCCCTCTTAGTCCTCAGGGGTGGCAACGCATCTGCATTTTGATTCTTAATCGAGGATAGATGTAGATGTCTATGTGGACTGTGTGCTCGTTTGTCACCCATATACTATAAAAAAGCCTCTACCACAAATCCGACAGCTTAACATTTTACGAATGATGAAAAGTCATCATCGGATGACAATTTTATTAATAAAGAGGTGCGAGAAGTGCAAGTGAGGTGAAAGCAAGTACAACTGTATTTGCGCACTTTAATTAAAAAAATAGGTTAGTTTACCATTTTTTCAATTAATTTATTCATAGCAAAAAAACTACTAGCTAGATAGATTTTTTTTACACGTGGTAGAGCCATGCTGCAGCTATATTAATAGTATATGCACGAATGGGTCGACTCCACTCTCGACCGGGGAAGGACCACGCTCTCACAGAATACCAGCGTAAAATAGCAGCTTAATGCTGTTGTGTTTCGTATGGTGAGTTTAGAGAGCCGGATACACTTTTTATCTTAGTCCTCACGGCTGACAACGTATCTGCATTTTAATTTGCAAACAAAGATGGATATGATGTCTATGGGCCACAGCAACCGCTTACCATCAAGTGGAATGTGTGGTCGTTTATCACCACCCTTATTCTATAAAAAAACTTTATAAGGTTTTAATTACATAATTGTCCATCAAATGAAACGAGCCCGATGTCATTATTTATTCTCGTGATACTTATATGTTGAAATTTGGACTGAAAAATCGGATCCATTGCAATAACTTCCTACAGGGAAGTTAATAAAGAAAATCGCGGACAGCGTTGTCCATTTATAATGGACTCGATGTATAGAAACTACTTCACAAATACTGAGGCTTTGCGACGCTTCACCGAACTATAGATTGTTTATCGTAAATGCATTTTCCCGATGTTGCCTATCAAAATAAAATGGGGTGTAATTTAAGAGCTCGAGCGCTTTAAATCAACACACTAAGCCGGTGATCGCATCCCGCACGGGGCCCCCCGCCCTCTCCGCCGCTCACTAATCCTATTTCCGCGACAAATTAATATGCTCATCGGCAGCCGCGTCACTAGATTACGACGCGTTCATAGCGCGATTGTATTTTAAGTGTATTATCCAATTTGGTGGATATTGTGTGTGTGGTAATCAGCGGTCATGGAGCACATCTAGCCGTTCGCTCGCAAGCTGCGGCAAAAGCTACAATGTCCGCATTATCGTACGCCACCGTGGAGCGAGCTGGCGCACTTAATAGATTTCGTTAGTGTAGCGTCCAACGCGGTCAGCCTATTGCAAACTAACGGGATTACCGTTCGAATTTGCCTCTCGTATATGATGCTGGAACGAGCGCACACATTGTTCGCGAGAGCAATTTCCTCGATACTCATAACGATGCATATCGTCGTTGTACTTGGCGCAAGTAATCATATATTCGATGAACAATCAATGGGCTAAGCTAGTATCAAGTTTAGAATACTTATCTACGTTATATTAGTAACCTTACTATCCACTGTTGATGCCTTTAGGTTGGTAAATAAATAATAGTTCAGAAAATTGCGTAAATCGCAATTAATGTTTAAATCGAAGTTTCAATATTTTATACTAATTCTATACAAATATACGAGTAGTAAGTAGTATTTTCGTAGTAGGCGGTTGTAAATCCAAATAAAAATTAGGTTGCGGAATGGAGCGGCACCTCGCTCGCGCAAAAACGTACTCGAAAATAAAATCGAGAGAATAATTAAAATCGGCGCAAACCATTAAAAGAGCAGTTTATAATAGGAGAGTGCACAGTGAAGTGTCCTTCATGTAGGCAGTTAAAGAGTTGGAAGAGAGCACTCGAGCACGAGTACTGTAGCGGCGCCACCTCGCACCGACTAACGAACCTGCCGACAAAAAGTCTACTCGGCGCGGCTGCACGCGGCTTCGCGATAGTAATCGCGCTACATACTCTATGTACCAGAGTTGGGGGTTTTAATAATTAACGCTCGGGCCGTGCTAGTTTTCCAACGGCTCATTACATATCCAAACGATTTTGCACAAACGCGTCTACGATCAAAGTAAGTCAGGAAATCAAGTGTTTTAGTTCCACAGTTACGACATTGTTCGAAACTAAAGCGGAAAAAGTGGAAACAGCTATTCATTTTATGTACTTACTGAAGAATCGTAAAATATAAATGATCAATGGTAGACTCGAATTCCGGGATCCAAATTTTCATGTCGGAGGAACGACAGCAAAGGCACTTAACTAGACCCGTTCCACAGCCCGTTCGATATTACATGAGCAATTAAGATTATCGTTGTTACTTACAGTAAATTTTATCTCTTAACTAGATTTTTATCTATAATTGAATAGTTAATATACTCAAATAGGAATCAATAACAATTTCAACAAATTTTATACCTATTTGTCAAAATTGTGAGACTCACAAACTTCTTACTTTTTAGTTGCAAAATATTTCTGCATGTTCAATATGAAGAAAGAAATGCATGGCTAACGAGCCAAGTATAAATCAACGACTTTCTGCTTTATTTCTCTGCGTTTACGTGATGTCATCTTATATTAAATAGGCAAAGTATTAAAATATAATACTAAAACGATATGGACATATAATAATTTAAAAAATATTTTTCCATTTAAAGTACTCTAAATTTAAAAGTTAGCCACTCATACTTTTATACTTGTTATAATATATCATTACTAATATTATTGATGCAATTCACTGGTAACGAACTAATCATTTATGCATTTGATTAGTAATTCTGCAAGATAACAGATTATTTCATTATATTAAATTAATTAATTAAATTATTTAATTATGCGTTTGACTCCGGACAGGTTTTACGTTTAATAAATATCTCTTAGGTACCAATATTTAACTAATCGTATACTACTGAAGTTAGCGAACCTGTGCACTGCAAAATTACACAAAAATAAATAACCAAAATCTTATGTTGTGTAATTATCTTTGAAGTCGGCTTTTACTTTTTATTAAAAGCATTTTTTTTACATTATTGAGACTTCAATCGGTGTGACTCAGTGTCAATCCGGTCGATGCTCGCTTGTGCTGAGACACGAGTCCGCGCTTGAAAGTCAGCCCGGTCGGGTATGAGCTGGCGCCGGCGATCTTCTACAAGACGCTCCATACACGGTACACCACGACAAACAAACCTGTTTAGG
Organism: Parnassius mnemosyne; assembly: GCA_963668995.1. Lineage (NCBI taxonomy): Eukaryota > Metazoa > Arthropoda > Insecta > Lepidoptera > Papilionidae > Parnassius > Parnassius mnemosyne. The sequence goes on along the minus strand of CAVLGL010000148.1, from coordinate 35,342,153 downwards.
TCTTCAGCATATCATTACATCCATATGTGAACATCGAAAATTAAGGTACATTTTTTTAGCATTTATTATAAAAGGAGAGGATTGAAACTTTTGAGGATTGGAACTGGGCTAATATTGTGCACAAAAAAGAAAATCATGTGCATATGTTGACGTTAAGGCACACAAAAGAATTTTACCAATTAAATTAAAGCATTTTGATTATGTGCATGACTGTTTGATGTAAATTCTCTTTGACTTCTCTGCACGGAAATGTTGTACAAAAAAAAATTACGCATACAGATAATTAGCGTTCACATAATGATTTCTTATACTTACACAATACGTTATACAATAGCGTTATTTGCACATGCACTAGCAGAAATAAATTCGCATCATAGCGTGTCTATATTATGGAATTCGTATTTGTTAATTATTAAATATTTTTAATTATTATTAAACGACTCTATATGAGTATATACGAGTGTATTTCATTATCTTTCGTATTTTTAGCAGTCTTTCTTCAAGAATGCGTCAAATAACATCCTAAACTTGGAATATTAGTCCAAGCCTAACCTCGCGGAGTAAGTTGAGAGCAGTACCAATACCCTCACACTGTTAGTGCTTCACCAGCCTCTAGGATTAGGCTTCAGTATTTTTGAGTAGATGTCCAATAATATGTGTTTTTGGTCACTTAAGCTGTTCACGTTTGTTAATTTGGATGAACCTTGAGCAGTTGACCTTTGCATTTGGAGAATAGATTACGAGGGCGACACTGAACGTTTTTAGATCTGGCCACTTGTAAAAGATATAATAAAAAAATAAGTTCAAGTTTTGGAAATGGAACTCTATGCCAATATTATTGTGTATGTATTTTATTAATTTGTCATTTGTTTACGATTTGGCGGCAAATTGAAAGTTGTCTGTGTCACGTCAGCATGAATTTAACGCGAGAATATTTTGAAAATTCTGATGAAAAGTTATGATAGACTTCGACTGGCCTTTCACGATGAAGCCCCATCTCGTGCCACTGTTTACAACTGGTTTAATGAGTTTAAACGTGGTCGCACTAACCTCATCGATGATCTGCGTGAGGGACGGTCTTCTACGGCGACGACTGCAGCTAACATCAGTGTTGTGCGGCGTATGATACTGACTAAAGAGAGACTTATCAGCCGATTCGGACAAGCTTAGAGGCATCGGAATGAGTCAAGTGCACAAAATCCTTCCATGAACATTTAGCGGTCAGGAAGCTTTGTGCCCGGTGGATACCTCATAATTTGACAGAGGTCCAAAAACTCCGTCGTGTTTGATTGATTGGTGTCGTGAAATGGTTTAAAGGTTTAACGTAGGTGACTCAAATGCTGTGTTCGACATACTTACGGGTGACGAAAGCTGGATTTATTGTTATGATCCTGAAACTAAGAGATAATCCGCTGTCTGGTTGTTTCCTTCCGAGGAGTTGCCAACTAAAGTGAAGAGAGGTTGAAGCGTGGGTAAAAAGATGGTGGCCTAGTTCTTCGGAAGGACAGGTCATTACGCAACAATTGTTTTAGAGGATCGAAAAGCAGTTACTGCAGAGTGATACACTAACAATTTTTTGCCACTTGTCTTGGAAAAGTTCGGAATAAACGACCTCGCAGTAGGATCCTCCTTCACCACGACAACGCCTTGTCGCACACCGCCAAGCAAACAATCGACTACTTGGCGACATCATACGTGGAATTACTGGGTCACCCGCCCTATAGCCCCGACCTTGATATTTTTGTTTATTTCCGAAAATAAAAGAAAAACTGCGAGGGAAATGTTTTTTGGACGCCGCGGAAGCAATGGCTGCGTTTCATAATGCCGTCGAAGAGACCCCTAAGGAGGAGTGGGCAAAGTGATTTTCTCAGTGGTTCCATCGGATGCAGCGATGTATTGATGTAAATGGACACTATTTTGAAAAGATATAATAAAACTAATAACTTGCTAGTTTGTTCAGTTTTTGACTTTCTAAGAACTTTAGTGTCACCCTCGTCCTTAAGCCTTTTGATTTAATTTTTAAAAGAAAGTATATTAATGCGTTTGAGTACGTTTATTTATAGAAAATGTGCGGCCATAATTGCGGGATATTTTGTGTGAAGTGTGATCGGACGGCGATGCATCGCGTCGGCTCACAAGATTTATGGGCGTTGTTGTATATCAGTTGTTGTTTTATGCATGCATGACAATCGTTCAGAACGTCAACACGCGCTCATTAGGTTGCAAATTATATTAACATGTTCATAGTGTGACCTGAAAGAAATTGAAATGACCTACTGATTATTGTAATTTTTTGCACATGCTAATAATAGTTTTTCTTTTTCCAATTGGAAATTGTAAATTTATTATGCGCTTTGTGAAATAATCGTCAAGGTAAGTTCAATGGCAAATAGATATTCATATAAAGGATTTATAAGAAGTTATCGAAACTAGTGATATGATTTCTCACATTAAATTGGTTATAAAAATAAATATAAAAATATGAACGTGCGATAGGGACGGGGAAAGGTTGTGTCTCTACCGTCAAGTAGACAAAGCGCGCGATGCGCAAGGAAACAGGTTAAACCAGTTTATTTTGCACGCATTCCAGTCGAGCAGCCGGGAGCGGGTGAGCCATTCCCGGACGGATCAGGAACTCGATTTCTACACGACACAACTGCCCTTGAATTCCTAACGCTTTACGCAGACCTAAAGCTGAATTATTATGGAATTCTCTTCAGTAGATGTGAATGAAATCGTCAAGTAGCGCTTTCATTATCACACACTCAGAGGCAAATTTAATCAATTACTGCATAAAATGATATTACATTTTATTTTGTATTGAGTTATAAAATACCGTTCTATTTACGATTCGAAAATAAAACAAGAATCAGACTTATTCCAGAATAATGTGACGAATATGTGGTGTTACTATTTTAGCAATTCGGTGAAAAAAAAATTAACCTAAAAATACGTATTTGAAACCGTTTCAAGATTGTTCATTTATAAATCCTATTTTGCTATTAACAGGTCTTAAAAATAAGGGATTTTAACAAAAATGCATGAAATTAATTGACTTTCATTTCATCTCCACAAGACGCCATAAATGTCTTACTGGTTAAAAATGATAAAATTCAAGTTCACGGATATAACTAATACGATTATATTTTTTGATATCTTAATTTTCGTGATTTCTTGTTCGATTGATTTATAATGCCCCTGGGTTGAAAGTTGTTATGTTACGCGAGACTGTCTTCCTAAAGATTGGATTTACTTTAATTATCAAACAGTTTTACGAGGTTACTACGTCAAATAATACAAAGTCATTTAATTTACGTTTATGCTACGGTACATACTTTTTTTTACAGTTATTTTAATTAATCCTTTTTCTTTTACTCACAGTGTATTTAATCGAATTCATAATCAAATGATCGTAAAATACGCGAAAAAATATGTTTGAGTTTAATGATTTCTTATATATTTACGCGAAGACTTACACATTAAATGAAAGTACCATGGTCACGGGGGGGACCGCCGTGACCATGGTAGGGTGATGTAAAGCACCCGTAACGTCGGGAATTAAAAAATTAAATTAAATGCTGCGACAAAATCCGTAAGAAGTAGTTTCATTTAAATTTTTGAGTTTGCTTATTGTGAACAATAACATGATATAGGTAGTATGTTATTATTTTTAATGCTTGAACTCTTCAACCCATTCTATGACGTCTTCAAATATTACTAGTGTTAAAAAAACAATAATTATTATGTAATTTATATATATATATATATATATATATATATATATATATATATATATATATATATATAAATCAATTGCTTAACGGACAGCAATTGATTGCCACAACTGGTTCGACTGATTCTGATGAAAATTTTTGTGTTTGAATGGGTGCCTGGAAGGTTTCGATTCACAATTGTGACCAGGTAGGTGGCGCTGTGGTAGTGATTTAGAAATACCCGTGCGAAGCGGGGCGGATCGCTAGTAATAAATATACAATAAATGTGAACATGTAAAATATAAGCCTCCACGACGCAGCGTTTTGCATTAGTATATTATGAAGAGTACTTTTCAATTTCAGGTTAATTTTTGTAAGGTATTTTGATTTTCTATAACAGTTACCAGCCAGAGGGAATGCTCATATTTGCCGGATATTGGATTTGGTAGAACATCAGTAATTTTAAAAGAAGCTAATAAATTAAAGACATTAACAAACTTTGAATTCAACAACTGATTCCAAGAAAATTTGAATGTAGGACATTTTTTGTACATAATTATATATGTAAAAGTGACAAAGGAGCACATAGTCCAACAAATAATAATTAGACACTGTGGCATACAGACAGTTATGTAGAAGCGGAGTTATCCCCGAGGAGTAAGATGGAATACCTCGTTACCAGTAAAAAAATTCTGTTTCTAGGGTTCCATAGCCAAATGGCAAAAAACGGAACCCTTATGGATTCGTCATGTCTGTCTCCCGGGGTATCTATGGATAGGTCTTCAAAAATAATATTGAGGTTTCTTATATAATTTTTTTCTAAACTGAATAGTTTGCGCCAAAGACACTTCCGAAGTGGTAAAATGTGTCCCCCCACCTGTAACTTCTAAAATAAGAGAATGATAACAAAAAAAAATATATGATGTACATTACCATCCACCGAAAATTGGTTTGGACGAGATCTAGTAAGTAGTTCTTTTTTAATACGTCATAAATCGTAAATTATGTTCCGTAGCAGCAAGTGGCTGCTACGGAACCCTTCATGGGCGAGTCCGTCTCGCACTTGGCCGCTTTTTTTATACTCACCACAAGAAATACAGCAGTATTATGTGGCTATTTTACGTTGGTATTTCAATCAGTGCGTGGCACTTCCCCGGTCGTGCAGCTGTAGCGGTATCTTTACCACGTAAATTGACATTTTAGTGTTAATTTTGTATCACTTAAAATGTGATCATCAATGCAAAATAATATCCAATTTTTACCATTTATCAAGTGACATTCCGGTGACAAAAATGTTTAGCTTGCATGTTGTGCTAATTTACATTTGTAAGGAAATTTCTAAACAGGATCTCTTAGCTACGATATTCTACCAGTTTCGTGTCACGTCCACGATGAGAATTTACTTTAATTGGCAAATAATACGTAGGGCAATTAGGGATGCTAAGTTGGATCGAGGCGCGCGTGACGCGACTAGAGAATGTTGATATTCAATTATGCAAACACAGTCGCGAAAGAAAAGCCAAACTCCCCGCCTTACTTGTAGTTATTGACCCTTTACTGCGCTGATAAGGAATTTTATTTTGCAAAAATTGCTGAATAAGGCGTTACATGTGTTATTCTAAACTAAAAAAAATTGGAATAAGGGTAACGAACGGAGCACATGGTTAACCTAAAGATAAGTGGAAGCTGGTGCCCACCTGCATCTATACTCGATTAAGAATCAAAATGTATTGGAACCCCTGAGAACTAAGATAAAATGCCTTATTACCAGTAAAAAGGATTTCATGTTCTCTACACACGAAGGTTCAGGTTCGACAGCACAGCATGAGAGCGTGGTCGTTCCACGGTCAAGCCGACCAATTCGTGCTGTAACCCTAATGCAGCGTGGCTCTACAACGTTAAATTCCACCAACATATCTCATATGCTAAATATATATTTCACACCTTTCACTAAGCTAAATATCAGTTTGAAATTTCTGATGTTGCTTCTTACACATTTGTATGACTTTCACTGCGTTTTATCAAAAACGGTTTGGATTTGGTAATGCGAATTAGAAACGTTAAATTTGTAATCATAAAAATAAGCTAAAGAAAAGTTACCTATACTATTACTTTTAAAACTTTTCGCTAATAATTCACTAAATCCTTGTATATAATATATTTGCTTTTCTATTCGGTTTTTCCTGTGTAATACGAAGCAGATCTTCGAGATCGCGTTAAAGTAGAGCAATAGAATATAGCGATAGCCGCCCCAGGGACGCAGCAATTGTCATGTAAAGCGTCGGAGGGGCAAAAGTGCGGCACATCGGCGTGCTGAGTTTCGCCTCGGGCTAAAAGTGCACTTTTTCGAAACGAGTGCCTGACAATCTGAGTTATTCAGGCAGTCGGCAACTATCGACCTGAGCGCAGATAGCGATCGTGAAGAATGTCACACGCTCACGGCCGGCTGATGATAAGATCGCGTCGAGAGCACAGACTACCGTACACGGCTCGTACACCTTATTGTCCTGATGTCAGCGTCAACTTTTTGGAACCTTATGCCAGGGGTCAATGATTCAATGACTACATTAAAATGTAAGCGCCCAAGTATGATGCAGCATTATGTCGAAATAACAAGAAGTTCTGATCATGATTCTCGTTTTGCATAACGAGTGTGTGAACGTACGGTCGTCGTGCCGAACGTCTTTGACACATGTTGTTTTCGTATAGTATTATTTTTCTTAATGGAACACATGGTTTGTTAAGTCTTATTCGATGTTTTCTTATTTAAATTATATTGATCTTTAATATTTTTCTTAATAAAATTTTTTCCTGTATTAAATTTACGGACCTCCTCCTAATTTTAGAGCAAAAAGGAGTCAGTCTTGCCCAATGCATGTTGACTTTAAATATCCTCGTTTTTTTTGTAACTATTTGGACATGCATGTTTTGCCCTGACGATGATACGCCGAGTAAATCAGTACTTAAGTTTGCAGAAAAAAATGACATTCGCACTGGCATAGATCAAACGTTTTGTTATGTACACTTACACGTCGATACATTCATTCTAGGCGTAGGTAATACCACTCTTACAGTATTTCAAAACGTATCTATGTATTGGAGTTCAATATCTGTGATTTTATTGTATTTGCTTTGCTTAGATTTATAGATATATATATTGTAATATCTAAGTATTGGTTAATATTTATGATACTCTGAAACGAGTATGTCCTCCAAATAATAGTCGGAGTAGGTTTATCTGTTTTACTCAAATATAAATAATCAGTCTCGTATTCTTTCGCGCCTTTATATGGTTCGCTAGCACTACTCTTTTGCGGAAGTTTTTCTTATTTACAGTCTTTTCCGAATTTGTATTTTTTTTATTTATTTTCAGAAGCATTGTTGTGAAAATAAAGAATAAAATTTCAAAAAGATAGACTAGGGACAAACGTATTGCCAAGTGCGTAGTGCGTGATGCGAGGTGCCAAGGTCACGGCTGATACACTTCGTATGTAAATGAGCACAGATAAAGTGGCGCTCATTAAACCCACACCCCGTGCCGTGGAATTGCTGACGCTATTAGGGGCTCTGTTCAAAAGCCTTTATTTTATTATGGATGTTGAGAAAGGAGGTTAACGTTGTTAAATTACACGCATTGTTTCACCTAACGCTTTCACAGAAATATCTTCACTGCTCCTCACTTTCACATGAATATAGTAGAGCAGATAAGAAATGTTATTCCCTTGCCAGTATATGGCGCTAAACCTATTGGATCCAAATGAAACTTAGTAGGTACACAGTGAGGACAAATAGAGGCTTTTGTATTTCAGTCAACTTCTCGAGGGAGACATTAAGCGAGCCTGCGGAACTCGGGGCAGAAAACTACGAAATACGAAGAAAATATAAAATTATTAACTTTTTTTTTAATTTCTTATATATAGGTTAATAAAGTCGAATCGAATATAGATATTAAAAGTAATAACATAGGGAATAAGTGGTCTAGTTTTATGGAGAAGCTTTGACCATATTTACGTGATTTTCTGCTGGTAGAGACGTGTCTCTCGGGCTTCACCGTTTAATTAAAGGACGATAGGGTGAGGTCCGTGGGGTGGAGGGCGGAGGGGGCGAGGAACAGGGCATAATGGCGGCGCAATATCGGATGGAAATGCGCGGCATGTAGGAATGCGCCGCACGCCGCCCCTGCTCATCGCGAACCATTCGTGGTATTTTTTATTGACGACTCTAGAAACGTTAACCATGGTGGTAATAGGCGGCGAATTTCCTATGTTGTTCGATATGGTAACGGAAGAAACTAATTAAGAAATTTAATTAATATTTTTTGTTAGTTCGCCATAACGTTACATGTAACTTAAATCTTAGAATGAATATGTGAAACCTAGCGACCGATAACTAAAAATAAAACGAAATAAAATTAAAGCTACCTAAAAATACACTTCGCCTAATGGACACGGCACGACAGTATTCTTCATCTGCGCTCAGCGCTGTGGAAAGATTAAATTTAGAGACTGACGTTTTTAGAAAGCTCAATTTGAGCGAGCGCGTCAGCATTTCATATGAAAAACATTTTATGGCATTATAATTTATTTTGTGCCGCAAGTGAGTGTCTAGTAATAGACGATGGCCAGATAAGTTTTACTAATAGCTGATAAGTGGTAAAATAATTTAAAGGTTTAACGTTTTTTTACGTGGCAATAGTTGCATGCCGATTAAGTGCAGGGAGTGCACGACGCCAATCGCACTGCAATTTGAGCGGCGAGTGGCGAAATCGGAGAGCGAACGGAACGTGACACCCCACTTATCACGCGATGTGAAAGTTGGACATCTTATTAAATTCTGTTATTTATAACTGCGCAACGTCTCGGGATACGGGTTGTGTGCAAACCGCGAGATTCTCTACGGATAGCTTTTCCAACATTTATTGGCAAAGTGTGTTGTGTGGTAAGGTTTGCACATTTAAAGCACTTTATAAAGAATAAAAATTGTATATATATATATATTAGTAATTTCATAAAAGCATGCGAGCATATACATAATAATACGCGATTATAAGCAAAACTGCACAAAACCGCTCCTAGCACAATATACATCGGGAACGACAATTTATGCAGCAATTATTCGATGCAGACTGGCGTTCAATCCAGGTCAGATTAAGTGATTTTTGAAATTAATGCAGGCTTGATCGCCCACGGAGCTGCACAAACTTAATGGTTGCTAACGAAACAGCGTTTTTGATTAGAATTATCAGCCAATTACTTGCAACTTGCAAATATATTCCTATTAAGCAAATAACGTTCAGAACGGTACATTTTAACAGTTTTAGATACGGTATAGATTATAAGGTAGATGCTGTGAAGTTCGTATCAAGTAACACAACCGCGGCGTGTTATTAAAACGGGTCCCAACGCCGTCTCGGTTGCGTCTATTACTTACCTACCTGCGGTACGTATCCGTTTACTTGACAATCACGAGCAGCCTGCGTGCGGTGGCCTTCATAGATTTAGTTGTATCCTTGTATATTACTAAAGGAAAAAAAAAAGTCCTGCCCAAATAAAATGCTATGAGGACCAAAGTACAGATAAATCAAGAGCCACTGTAGCTCAAGGGCTGCACTCAACTTATAGTTTGACAAGAAAAAACAGTGTGAAAAAGAGATCCCCGCCGGTATCAATGTATGTAGTTGTAAATGGCAATTTCAAGTGCTGACGTACTCAGCCGGAGGAATATTACTTTCGCACGATCATCCATATATAAGAATTTCGAGAACATGTGAAGTCTGTCTGATGTCACCCAAATTCTTAACACACTGAGATAGCGCAGCGGACTCTTTCCTGCCCTACAACCCTCTCAGAAAAGAAAGTAGGCGTGTACCCAGTAGCGAAAGCGGAACGAATGTAGGATGATTTTTTTAGGTCAATCATGCCAAAAAACACCACCTATTCAAAGGATGCTCCAAGAGATTAACTTTAAACAACACACGTCCGTGTCATCCGATAAATAAACAATGCGAGAAAGAGGTATCTATCAAGTCGTGAGAGCAGGCCCGCGCTCGACCGCAAAGTTCGCAACCTGTGAAACAACTAACATGGTGAACAAAACGAGCAATTCGAGATCACTGGCAGCTTTCAAACGCTCTAAATATCTGGCACTAAACGCTCGGCGGCCTAAATAAAGCCTCTTAAATTGATTTATTTCTTTTTTGGGATAGTTTTGAGATAGTAGTCAGTTGCAGGCGAGTTAGATCATAATTTTATAGAATGAAGCTCGCTTGCCAAGAGTATACAAAGTCCTGGTGGTAAGGGGATGCTGTTTCTGCATCTATCATCGATTAAAAATCAAAATACAGACGCGTCGTCACTCCTGAGGTATCTCTACTCTCACCATTCGAAACGCGCCAGCATTATTCTGCTGTTTCACGATGTATTCTGTGAGAGCGTGGTCCTACACCGAGCCGATCGAACAGGTCGAACCGACCCATTCGTGCCTTTGATTTCGAGTGACGCGCTCCGAGCAAGTATTTTGCAATTTATCGACCGTGATAAAATAATGAAACCTATTTGTAGATTTAAACGTTTTATAAAAGGATAATATGAATTCAGTTTGTTCAAAACGTTGCCGAGTAACAGGAAAATATTGCGGTAATGTGCGAGTTCGTTGTGCACCATGGGAGCAGTTTGAAACGATTTATTCTTTCCGAGAAGCAAGGAGGTTGGGGGCTTCGCTAATTTTGGGCCGCGCTCGTTATATAACAACTTAGTATTCACCCACCGAAGGCTACTTGAACTTAAAATAAGCAGAATATATCTGTGATATTCATTTATAGCGCGGTGTATTCATTTAAAAATATTTAGTATTTCTGCTAATCTAAATCTTAGCTTGAAAAAGTATCACCTAATTGTTTTAATGGATATAATATAACGCTAGTTATGAACGATTTCCGTGTAGTGGCGACGTAACTAAAGCCAATACCCTATATCTACACATGGATGTCGTAGACGGCGATAGAGCGTAACTAAAAATAAAAATGGCAACTGTGTTATATGTACAAGGGGATCCCTATGTGACAATCTACGGGAAATACCTTGGTTCCTTGAAGGGCTGTTATGAATGATGAAAATAATTCCGAATGCGAGACGAGTAACGGCTGCTGATATAATTTACATGGTATTTCACATATAAACATTATTTTATGTTCACATATTTCATTCGCATTGTTGTAAGTATTGTTATAAATATTTCATCGCAAAAACGTAAACACCTACGCAGTCTCACGTCATTCTTTTGAATTCACCTAACAAGTCTTCTAAAACTGAAAGAAAGTACTTATACATATTTTACTACAGAAATAGTCACACACTGATATAACCCAAAACAACTCTGTATTCTAATTTTATTATTCAATTCATTACGATTACAACTAACTTAACGGCGCGGCGGCGTGAGCCTAATGTTACAAATATTTGAGCGTCGTATTTCCTGTTTGAATATTGCCATTTATTAAACATTATAAAGTAGTACTTCGGGAATATGAAGCCATGATAAGGTGTTTATCATTTCATATTTTATTTATTTTGCTTTCCAAGGACTGGGTACATAATTTCATTCTTCCTGTCGAAGTAGATTTCTGTTTAACACACCGTTTAATCACTTTTTCTGTTGAATCGATATTAAAAATACTTTAAGCTAGAAAAATATTTCGCAGAATATAAATTAATCCACCAAAATTATTAAACTAGTTTTCGCTGCACTGCTACTGGATCAGTAATGTTAATTTCAATTATGAACAATGAATGCGTCATTGGTTCAGTGTCGTAAGCCTGACTACTGATCAGGAGGTCGTTCACAATCGGTTATTGGGCTTTTCTGTCAAAAAATTCTCAGTTGCCGCCCGAAGTCAGGAAGACGACGGTGTATCCTGTACCGAGTCTCGGACAGTACTTAAAGCCGTTGACCCTGTGCCTGATCTATCTCTGTTCGTGTTGACGTGTTCGGAATCCGGACGGATCGGATGGATCCTATTATGAGAGTGAGGGAACAAATAGTGCACCTTTGTTTGCGCACACACTAGTTCAATATAATCCTAGCCTGCGCTAGATGGCTAGTCTCCTTCGAGACTGGCCGCCGCAATCAAAATTGCTTCTGGAGGATATTTAATATTAATATTATAAACAGTACAGTTGAAATAATTACACCCCATGAAGTTTTCAAAATGGACACTCATGCGTCGTTACTATCTTTGTAGAATTATGTCGGAAACTAGAAAACTGTTGTATTACGGTGTAATTTACAAAGAAGATAATATTATTGTATTACAACTATATGGTAACGCAGTAGCACTGTTTTTATTAGTATTTTAAATATTAATTTCAGACAAATTAATGCTCGATATAAGCACGAGGTCAATGACAAACAGTATCAGAAACATGGAAAAAACATACATAACAGTGGGACTGATGCCATCTAGGCCTTCATCACCGCTTACTACCAGGTGGAATTGTAGTAAAGGATATACAAGTAAAGAAAAAAACATTCAGAAAACAAACATTTTTGTTTTCGGACAATTGTTATTAAAAATAAGTTCCAGCTGGTACTTGTCCTCAAGAACTCAGAGTCCATGACTCGGTAATTATTTTTACTGACCACACACTGTAACACTCAGTCATTTTTAGGAAATTTTTAAAGCGCAATCAAAATGGACTTTTTTCAGCATTAAGTAAAACGAAATCTGGTAGTATGAACTGTAAACATAAGAAGTTTTATTAGTGTTTATTGTGAGAAAATAAAATTAAAATAGTACTGCCTGGTTGTTGCAAACAAGTTACAGATTTAAAAAAATTACTTCGTAAAACAAGGAAATTAAATATGATTAAACTAGACTGTTTCACAAGATTTATGATATTTTAGATTAAAAAAATGTATTATATGCAAGGAAAAGTAAGATCGCGCGCGTTTAGTATTTCGTAATAATAAAATGGTGTATGTAATTTCGTAAAATAATACAAGATGTATGGTCACATGATATTTGTTTAACTGTTTTTTTTTCTTTTTTTCGGATTCGTTCGTTCGGTCGGGACTTGGAACAATTTATTTGCTTTTTATATATGTTTGTTGGAGTAGCCACTAATTTAGTTTTTAGTAGTTATTTAATAGTCTATAATGTAATGTAATTTAAGGGAATATTGTTGTTTGTTTATTTCAAAATTCCGGATAATTTCGATCACTATTATAAATATTTTTTTACCTTGTATTATCTCTTTTGTTTTTTTGACAACCATGATGACAACCATTAAAGCGTCCCCGTATTGTGCACCCTTTCGAGAGACACACAAGTCACATAAACACATTCATATAATAATTACTGAATGTCTTCTGGAAAGGATGCGCAATGCCAACAATAAGTGTCCTCGTAAGACCAACGTCTTGACATGCTCCTTGCGAGCATGTCATGACAAATGCTGAGCGGAAGCCTGTTTGGCACAGTATTAATATATATATATAATATATATATATAATTTACTGTAAAACATTTGTAAATGTGCATGCACTGCTGTGTCAATAGTTTATTTTCTTTCTTTCTTTATTTCTTTCTTTCAAACCGAAAACGAAATTAGCTACGGACGCTATGATTCTCGGTTCATCAATATTAGTAAGTTTTTAAACATTAAAAAAACATAACATTAGGTTATAAATAATTGTGTTATCACAAGTGTTACAGGAAAAGACCACGTCGTATTAACGCACACACGCACATATGCTGCAGTTGACCGGAATGATGTCACCGTCTAGCTGATTTAACAAGGAGTTACGCCGACACCGCAGCGAATTCTCTTGAAACACGTTTTTTTTTTATCAAATTGTAATTTATTTGTACAATGTTATTTGTTCCGATTTGTCATTCGAGTTGTTGCAACGAGTGGTTTATTTTAATAGATTTAAATATAATATAAAACGAATAAAGTTTATTTTGAAAACGGAATTCCGTGTTGCCAGTGATAACTAAGGGAACTTCACAGATGGCTGAGGAAGAACAAAGTAACTCGGATATATAAGAATTGCACTCGGGTTTTTTCCTGAGTGATAAAATCCGTAAGGTGGATATCCGCAGTAGAATAACGTAAACACAGCCCAACTGATCTGCTTAAAGCTTTTGAGAGGCAGTGACCCGCTGCAGCTTTGCAAAATGAGCCCCCTACTAGGTGGAGTGCGGAACTGATGAAAGATAAAGGGTGTCGATAGATGCAATTAGATCAGTATTGTGGTTTTCTATAGGGACCTATATTAGATAGTGGACTTGTAAAAGGCTAGGGACAATTTTATGATAGATATATACATACGCTATAAAAAATGTGTTTCTTTTAAATTTGATCTATGTAATGTAATTTCCTACTTATATAGATTTTGAAAAGAAATTTGCCAGGAAAATACTTAAAATCCATCACAGGAATATCTGCCGTGATAGAGACACGGTAATTAGGGAAGGATCACGCTCTCACAGAATAGGAGCGCAATACTGCTCTTTCGCATGCTGAACTTCGAGGACTGGACACCGTCTTTAATGGTAACGTGGCATTTCAACTTGTTCATCAGTGCATCCGAATTTTGCTTCTGATGGAGAATATATGTAGCTGTCTATTTATTTATTTAAACTTTGGCGCACAAAAATTTATAAATGCGAACTTAACGCCTTAAGACGTTCTCTACCTACATAATAATGTCTAGATATGGGTCACAGCATCCACTTACTACCATCAGGTGGACTGCGTGTTCGTTTGTCACTCTTACTTAAATAAAAATACTTCTTTATTATAATTTGCACGACTTAAGATAACCCTGTGCACCTCTATTTCAAGCCGTAGATAAGCGATAATAAAAAAAAATGTCAGCACGTTGGTTGTTACAAGAAATTTAATGTACTATGTCGTGTTAATAAGAGTGGGCGTCTATAATACCCTATCCGAACATGTAGTCTCCGTAATCGTCGCAGCGTGCGCGGTTAGTGATTCACGGCCATTTTAATGTCGACTTACGAAATTGATAGTCGCCTTTTAGGCGAGAAGACATTCAGGAATCCGGTTTGCCGGTAAAGGTGTATCGTATGAGTGAGACGTGACGCGCGTGGGCGAACAAAGTGAATAAGTTCGGTTTAATCAACACAACACGGCGCCTAATCAAATATGACCCCCCTCGTCATATCACGTAATTGAAGGCTTAATCATGGGAGACATATTTGCGGGGCGCGGCATGCGGGCGAGCCCTTGTTTGAACACTCCTCGATACTAATACGCTTCGGCGACAAGTTTCGCGAAGATTGCTCCTGGGAACTAACGCTTTATATGGGTTTTCATTTTCACAAAGCGCTTTATACAAAACGACACCTCGAAAAGGTTAGCGCGGCAGTTTAATTAATTTAAATACTTCGATGACGTTCCCATAACGACGTTCGTGAAGATTTATAAGTGGTAGAGCCACGTTGCATTTATATTATGGTTGTAACACGAAAGGGTCGGCTCGACCGGGGTAAGATCAAGCCCTCACAGAATACCAGCGTAAGATAGCAGCTTAAAGTTGCTGTGTTTCGTATGGTGAGTGTAGAGAAACGGAGGTTCCTTTTTAATGGAAACGAGGCATTCCATCTTAATCCTCAGGGGTATACAGCGTATGCAGATACGTGTGATTCTTAATCGAGGATAAATGTAAATGTCTATGGGCCACAACATCCACTTACCATCAGGTGGACTGCATACTACGTTTTATTGGTTAGTTTAGTTCCTTACTGATTAAGATTATTTGTTATATTGAATATAATATCTTACTAGGTCTTCAGCCATAATGCTGGACAAAGGGAAAAGACAAACTGTCTCAATTGCGATTAAAACGGTTTTCATTGCATGTCCCATGACATAACTGATTTTTTACGTCAGCAAGATATAGCGATATTATTTTCGAGATTTTTTTTTAACTTTGATAAATTGATTGATTATTATTATTGATTACATTAACATTGTTTTTTATACACAAAATAATCTCAAAACATCTACCATGGTTCAAAGGTCGAGTTGTTGTGTCAAGACATATTATATGCAAAAAATACATTATGTAGGTGCTTTCTTATGTTACACAATAAATTCGAAATTGATTAGTAATTTATAAGAACGCGGTATAAGAGCTGAATATATTATGTCAACGAGGAATACAATAATGTACGGAGCTGCAATAACGATAACAATTTTGCTTTGCGATTAGACGACCAATTTAATATACGCGGACACAACAAAGCAATAGTGGTGAAGTAGATGCGCCGGGTAAAATACTTGTTTATTTTCCCTCCCCGTTAGATATCTGGACGCTACGTTTCCGACCGACATTGAGACTCGATGTAGTTACTTTAGTATCGTTCACTTTAATTTATTGGTTTATTGTGCAAACACTAAAACCAACTTAAATAGAAACATTGCAGTTAATTTAATACCTTAAATTATTGAACAGAAATACAACAGTAATCAAAATAAATTTTGTATGAAAACAATTTATCGTTTTCACAAATACTAACTTCATTAAAATTGGAACCCAAGGCTCAAAACACTCCTCAAACTGTTGTAATCAAAGTAATAGAATACACGATAAAAGGAAAGACAGGAAAATTAAATTTAAAACAAGTAAAAAAACAGGACAGGTACGTTTGCACACGGGACTATATGTTTACCCTTTTGAGTGGTTTTGGGAACATCACAAGTTCAAGATAACAACTAGAATGTTGTCTAAATTATTACATTAAAATAGTCATTCTACACTTTTCAACCGTTAGTGATTGAATTTAAAATACGAATAATTTTCTCATCTCTGAGAGTTATCGGTGGGAAAGGTCAGCCACGTTATGTTGCAGTGCGATTCGTTCGACGAGGTTGCTGATGTTGTGTACTTGACGGAAGAGTATTTTAGTGGATGCTGTAGCGCATAGACATTTATATACATCTAACTTCGATTAAAAATCAAAATACAGTTGTCATTCCAGTAAAAAGGGAAACAAGCAAGCACACAGTCCACCTGATGGTAAATGGTTCGTGTTGTTCATAAACATTTACATCTATCCTCGGTTACGAATCAAAATGCAGATGCGCTGTCAGCCGTGAGGGCTTATATCGAATGCCACTTTTTCAGTAAAAAGGGTCTCCGGTTCTCTACACTCACCATACGAAACACAGTAGCATTAAGCTGCTATTTTGAGCTGGTATTATGTGAGAGCGTAATCCTTGCCCGGTTGAGTCGACCTATTCGTGCTACAATGCTGATTTGGTGACAGACAAAATAGCTAACTAGCTGTCACCAAGTCAATCAATACAATTAAAGGCTATGAGGCATACCAACAAAACATGCTTCCTCGTAAATGAACAGCCTCTACTCAAATAAGCAAACTAAATTTGAATGCACGCAAACAATAATTGTGATAACTCGCTAAATTTAATTAAATAACTTGTTCCGAAGTTGTTACAGTAGCGTTTGAGAACTGCACATTAAAGCCGAGACGTGTACCAAATTAACACACTCGACTCAAGTTCGCACATTAACAGGCGATAAGGGGGCGCAGTGCATACTGTCTTTCAATTCCAAGACCAAATAAGCAACACGAGTGAGGAGATGGCTCTCAAAGCAGTAGATAAGATCATGGCAGGGCGGTCGCGGCGATGGCGGCCTCATTGTGCGATACTCCGATACTCCGGTGCACAAAGCCCGCACAATGCACGCCTTCCCATTGTTTAACGTCTCGGACTATACATGATGCCCGGTTTTAAGCGAATTACCGCAACGAACTTCAACACATGTCTGAGTTTCGCTGATAGTATATATAGTTCGCACAAAACCCTGCAAAATATCCTAACTCTCTCAAATTTCTTAGTAGAATAATGATGGATTTCGTTTACGGATAGTAGAAAGTGATATAATATGTATATCAAACATAATATGCTAAGTTCCCACAAGTTTAACTGATTAGTTCAAGCATTGAACTAGTGAGACCTTTCTGTTCTCAGTAGTTCTTCTTTTTCAGTTGTTATTAGAAAAACGTTGCTGCTGAAGATGGGCAGTTTGTTTCCCTCTGTCGACTTATACGATACCCACGGGATATGGGGTAGCCGATATTCTTCCACCGTCACTACACGTCAAATTAGAGACACAAAAATGATAAAAGTACTTTTAGAACCCTACCTAATTCAATAATGAAGCTATCGCAAATATATTCTTTATTTTAAAATAGATCCATTGGAAGTCGATTTACAAAACCATAAGCTCATTTATAGCAATTGAAACATGTCACAAATCATAATATACTATAAAATTTTGCATTTATATTACAATATTGCGTTTCGAGCACATCTTTTTAGGAAAATTCTTCGAAGTGCAGCGTAATGTTCAGAGCGGAGCGATATGTCATCTACCGGCCTCAGCACACACAGTACTGCAGCAGTCAGCAGCGTTAGCGGAGGTAACAAGAACACATTGCAAATAGGGATTGCCGCAAACAGGAGTCGTCCCGAATTTACCTCGTCTAAAGCGTTCGCTGAGCGAACAAGCTTGGTCCCGGATCCCGGTGTGTTTTATCTCTTGATCGCGTTATTCAACCGAGCATCAAAGGAAAATGATACGGAAAAATATTGAAAGGCGACAATACAATTCAATTTCTTTGTTAAGTGAACGATACAATGTTATGAATATTAACACTGTTCCTGCAAATATACTTCAGGGAGCTGTGAAATAAGTAATAATAACGCGAAACAATTTGAATGACCCGAATTTACCGTGTAGTGGCGGTGTTAGTATATCCACTATCCTATATCATCCCGTAGATGTTGCAAGAGGCGACAGAGGAAAACTTAGTCAAGAGATGGGCAGTACCATCTTCGTGATAATAGCTGAATAAAAAAAACATGGCGACTTTGGCAAATATCGCACCTATGAGGCAGTAATTTAAATGACGCCATTTGTTTTAAAACGAATAAACGGTGCACTTATAAACAAAATTTACTATATTTTTTCGATAGCCGACCGACTGAATGCCTTATCAGTTTCAGCTTCGGGCGATGTAACAGCAGAGGTGCGTTTACATGTTGAATTTAATTTTTATCATGCTGTGTATGCCCGAAATACATACACAAAATCACGTCATTCCGCGACCTGATAACGCCGTATCGTATAAAATACTAGCCGGTAAATTATTATTGTACTAATCTTTATCGAAATTCTTAAAATTGAAAATAGCGACTAAGTTTGTGATGTCAATGAAATCACACACGAGGAAGAAAATCCTTGTTCTTTCAATTTGAAAAGAAGTCTAACAAGTGACTAATGGCTTTTAAATGAATCCGTCTCGTTTTGCTTCATATGAAGGCGTCGTCGTGTCATCATCCGTCTCATTATTTTACTGCGATGCCAATTCCCATACAATGTTAAACGGCGGTGGTTACGGTAGGGCGGTTGACGTCATTATGTGCTAGCCTTGGTATGGAGGTCGGCGCACGAAATGGCGGCGTCGGAAATGTTGCGTTTAGGGTTGTAATTGAGTTGTAAAATCATAAACCTATTTTTAAACGGTTGGAATAATTAAGTAAAGATTAAATTACAAGTGACACTTACCTTGATGCTATCGTAGCAAGCGGTGACTCTTCCGTTCTGCACCTCGACGGTTGCCGGGGGATGTGCGAACTTGCACTCGGTGTCGGGTCGCGAACACTTATTCCGCTGGAACTCGCGGCACACTTCCAGTTGCAGCCAACGTGAGTCTTTGCCATTGAGGAGGTTATTCATGTTCACCATGGTTGCCATCGTTATCACTGGATTCTAGGGGGAGGGGGGAGTCGCGCACGCAGTTACGCTGAGCGGGTGCGGTGCATAAGCCGCGGGGCGAGCGCGCCCAAGCGCTTTGAGCATGCACTGCCAACACTCGCTGCGCTAATGGGGCCACTTAGTAGCGCCTGCAACCCTTCACTAGCACACACTACAGCACTCGCGTAGAGACACGATTTAAAACGATGATTAACTTATTAAATATTAATCTTACAGTTAAGTTAGAATGAAAGACACCGATGTTGCAAGCTTTTTAGGCAAGTATTAAATTATTATTATCACACGCGTTGGTATCGATGTCGACGGTCGAGTTTAGTAGAGGGCGAGCGGTGCTTGTTGCGCGGGCATGGCGGCGGCGGCGGCCGGTGTGCAGGTCTGGGCGGGCGACGTGGGGCGCGAAAAAAGCGAGATTAGCGGCTCGGCGGTCAGCGAGCAAGCCGGTGCGGTGCGGGGCTCAACTCTGCGAACAACAAAACACACTGGTTACTCTCCGGGCGGTCGGCCCCGGAGCCAAGCTCAAGCGGCTACCGG
Organism: Parnassius mnemosyne; assembly: GCA_963668995.1. Classification (NCBI taxonomy): domain Eukaryota; kingdom Metazoa; phylum Arthropoda; class Insecta; order Lepidoptera; family Papilionidae; genus Parnassius; species Parnassius mnemosyne. Next base: position 35,322,075 of record CAVLGL010000148.1, on the reverse strand, counting down.
GTTAGCAAGCGCGCCGCGGCCGCACACAGGCCCGCGCTGCCTGTGAAGTAGCACTGTCTTCTTGTGCCTTCGCACGAACACAGCGTTACCTCAAGTTTGTTATTTGCGAGCAATAGCTTATTGTGAACTGTAAGTAACTTAACATAGAGCTAGTTCGTGATAATTCTATAATGAAGAACTATTAGAATATAAATAGAGAAAGGGGATTAACATATATAACATTTATATCTTTTTAAATGATGTTATAAAAAATATTGTACATTTACTTTAAATGCAAGTCGATTCGCCTATTTATTACGCTTTTATTATTATGAACTATAAAGATTCATTTTTAAATTAACATTCTGAAATTCATAAAGGGTTTTCTCGTGTTTTAAATATAAGACCGTGACAGGTGAGTTATATGTGGTGCCCACTCCGGACAGGTACAGGTGCTGTACCAATGTAACAGTAACATCCGCTAAGCTCATGTTCAATGCTTCAACTAGCGACATACCATTATAACACGAAGAAGACATGTATCTTCCATATATTATGCTTGTCACTTTTGTCATTACAGTTATTAAATATATAAATTGCGTAGGTGTGGTCCATAAGAAGTAATATCAGTGAGTGGCTGAGGAATAATCTCGCAGAAAAATTCTTTGTGTGGGCGCCGTCGGTCGAAACGTGACGGTCTGGGGGCCGGGAACAGGGAAAAACTCGTGAAACCAAATCCTATCGTAATGCGCTATTTAAAGCATAACCCAGTTGAAAATAGCCCGGTGCGCGGCAACGCAACGTCGCTCTCTTCACCGTGCATAAATCTTCAAATTTTATTTTCGATATGGATGCAACAAGAATTTTATCCCTGGCGGACGCCCGTCCGTTTGGAGGGCATTTATATCACTAAATACAAAGTTGCTTATCTTCGTGTGCGTGTGTATTCGCTTAAAACTACTTATGAATTGAGGAAGGTTTTCGTAAATAATACTAAATATTTTATGTAAGCAAGGATAGTAGAAAAATTAAATTTTATGATAGAGTCAAAAAAAAGACCAGCTAACACTAGTGAGACGCGCTCATACGAAGTCGGATATAATTGCTAGTAGAAAATGAAACGTAAACAAGCCGCTTTGTTGTAACCTCTGACAGATATTCACTTTTGATCTTGGGTTTGGGTTTCAATATATTTAAATTTAAACGTTTAAATAAAACTGACTTTAAAGAAACTGCTTCTTATGTGAAGATAAAGCGTCAGGTACCAAAACAGATACTCTTTTGAGTCTGCTGAATTTAAAAACGACAGATTTATTTTTATCACGTTTTTATTAGCTACACCTGTTGTGTAAATATAATGGAATTTTAAAATTCAATTTTCACCCACTTCCGAACGTCACAATAATCAGAATTTTTGCAAACGTATCAAAAACCGACAACAATACGAATTACTTAAGTTTTTTTTTTAATCCTATTTAGTTTCTCAAATTTTCTGCACAAAATATAAAATATCCACAAATTATGAGGAAATCTGGACAGACAGTTCACGTTCCTATGTTTTGATTTTTCATAAACTGAATATTTATAAAAATAGGAACCTTCTCTTGCCTAGTTTTACCGCCATTATCAGACATCTATACAAATAAATAAAATTGAAGTGTCTGTTTGTAATGTCGAAATTACAGTGTTTTACTAATTGTATATGAAAGTATATACGGTACTTATAACAAAAACACAATTTATAAAATTTTTGTCTGTCTGTCTGTTTGTTCCGGCTAATATCCGAAACGGCTCGACCTATTTTGACGGGACTTTCACTAACAGGTTTTTATTTAAAAAAAAAAAAGAATTAGGGTTCCGCGCAAAAACATAAAACCCCTAACACGCGAGCGAAGTCGCGGGGAACAGCTAGTCTATCGTATAAGTTTTACATTAAAAAAATGAAAAACATACTGACAACCACAACAATTCTTATATTGTTCTTAAAATAATTAAGAATTGGCCAGTTTTGGAGAAGGTAACAGGGAAATACCAAATAATGGTTTTTCATTCTTTCATAGGTGTAATTAGCTCGAGCTGCAGTTGTCTCTCAGTTGTCCAGCTCGATTGTTCGGCCGCAGCGCGACAGCAATAGATCTGTTAATAAGCAAACTGGTACAGGTATACTGGTGTGTATATAGGGTTATTTTTCAGAGTAGCCAAATTTTAAAATTTACTTAAAATGTATTCACAATGATATACCGTTGTTGCAGTTTTTGAAATTACGAGTAAATAAGGCTTATATTTTATTTGAAATTATCCCAAATTTAATGTAATTTATGGGTAACAACGTTATTGCCCACCGATCGACCCTTACGAATGTGTGCGTGCGCAGTAAAATCTTACAAGAAAAAATGAACGAAATTTAAAATCTTAAAAGAATTTAAAAGATAAAAATGACACAATTATTCAGATTTTTTTAATTAACTGTTCTTCACCATTTCTTTTGAACCTTTTCTGCAAATTTGGCCGGTTATTGCAAACTAACACTGTATATACAGGCTAGCGTGACAACCGTATAGATTACTAATATACATCGACTAGGCTAGAGATCCTTTCAGTCGGCGTCCAAAAGTTGTCAACTGTGTAGGATTTGTTGGTTCTTTATTATAATAATTAGTATGTTCGCAATAAGTACTTTTGCTATAATATAAGGTCAGGACTAATGACTTACGCCTCAATACTCAAACGATTTTCAATTTTAAGATGCCGTTAAGTCCTCGTACAATTTCTATCATTTAAAGTCAAAGTACCGTGACACCACGACACTTAACGACTTCCTAAAATCGAGTAGCGTTTAACTATTTAGCCATTCATTGATTTCTTTACACCCCACTAAACCACGTAGTCATCAATATGCAGCCAAGAACAGAGATATGTGGCTGCGAAGTCGCAGCGAGCTTCCGCCATTTGTGCACACGCACCGAGAAAACATTCAATAACCCAGCGAAAAGATTACCAAGAGCAATCAGACGGAAGCGAATCTAAATAAGAATCTCTTGAGAGCGGTCAGACTAAAGGGTGGGGAAGGGAGAGAGAAAAAACACTTGGGTCGGGCTTTTGTGATCGGCGATTCGATCAAGTTGCCATCGACGAATTTATTGTGCACAGTTTAATAGATATATCACGAACAGTACGGTCGAGTGCTTAGCGATCAATTAGTAATTACGCTCACGACACGATCGGGCCACTCGCCTCGCATCCGTGGTCTTGACCGGGACTCGAACCTGGGTCTCCCACCGCCTCGGAGGGCGCTCTTACCGCTAAGCTATCAAGACAATTAGAATGCGAGGAGCTTGCCTGAAATGTCATTAGAAGATGAAAAACCGTGCAATGAATTGTGTGTTATTGTATATTACCACTGATATATAGATTAATAAACTAGCGTTGTTCTTTATGAACATTAATAAGACATAATACTTGAAGCGTTAAAAATTACATATTCACTTAGTTAAAAATAAACTATTGATAGCAAAAATATAATTTAATGTTACATTTTAAACTCCCGAGGTTTCGAGTGTATATCAGTGCACTTACGGTCAGTACTGAGGTGTTCGCATCGCATCTCATATTTATCCCTGCCACCTTTAAGAATTAAAAGCTAAGGGAGCTTAGGTTAACTATGACATGAGGTTGGCAAGTACTCGCACCTCAGTCCCTTGTGTCTAATTGTAAATTGGTGCCGTAAAGCTAATGAGAAACGCGATAGCAAAATATGTTGTAATATATTGCTAGGAAAGAAGTGATGAAATATTATTTGCTTCTATTTAATATAATTACGTTAGAACGATACAAGAATGCACAATGTGTTGCCACACTCGACCGCACCTTTCGAACGTCTGTGTGTTCCAATAGACTGAACTTTAAATGACATTTGCATCAAAATGTTTTGTTTTTACTAATAAAGGTAAGGCCTGAGTGGAGAGCGTTTAGCAGAGCGTGTGGCGTTGTGACGCATTTCCGATATAATTCGAGCGGCCGCCACACAGGAGACACTGTAATACTATACTGCAGTGTGATGGTCACGACTCAATACCTATTTACTTTCTACTGAGGCCCTACCCAATCTTGTTGTTGTCGCTGTAACTCAGCTCCTAATAACAAAAAATAGCATATCTTTATATCTATATATGATGCATCTATAGATCTCTAGTGATCTCGTTACTTTGAACGATTTGACCAATTGAGGTCATATTCACACAATGGATTTGTTTTAACGAGAAAATGGTTCATACATAGGCTAGACTCCGATAGGTTAAGTTGTAAACAAATTATTTATGAACCAAAATGACTTATATTTACAAAATATGTTGGTTTACAAACAAGAGAATTACATTCTGTGGTCGAGATATTAATAAATTTTCTATTTATAATGTAAAATATCCGTAGCGAATTTAGCGTCACCTATCGGAAAAGGTAGGATAACGTCTGTTGGGTCAGCTAGTTGATTATAAAAATGAAAAAAAAAAAACCAATCACGACCTTGTAAACGTCAATATTCATGTATTTTATGTAAATGAACTTTGAGCTTTTTGCCTTAGCGTGCGGCTTGGCGGTGCAAGAAACCGACAATTATAGCAGCCGCTCAGTAATCATAACACAACAGCGTGTATTGGTCATGGACGTCGAACGCCCTGCCCTGCTGCACGCTTGAACCGAACGGTCACTAAGCACATTCTGTTAGAAAATATATTTCGTGATGCTATGTTAAATATACGCTGAAATAAATGTGAGAGAAGCTTTGATTATTTAAAAAATTACAAGTACGTTGAAATTTAAACGGTGTAGTGCCTTTGGCCTCATATTATAACATCTACTCATTCGTTTGATGATCCTAATTAACGAATAAAATGATATAATAAAAAAATGTACTAAAAGATGCAATTTAAATTGTTGTTAGAAATGTAGGATTGTAATATTTGAACTGTATATAATAGGTATTAACTTAATTCGTATCATCTTCATTAATAAGAAACAAATATTGTAAGTACATAATGTATTTTAAGGAAATTATATCAAAACGCAATCAATATGCAAATAAATAACTAATTATGATTTTATATTACATTTAAAACGTTAAAAAAATAAAACCTTAATATAAATTTTTAAGAAAAGAATTTATTGTTTCAATAACAACAGAGTCGACAAGTCCACTCTTGAACATGGATCAGACCAAACCCCTGCAGATTGCCACTAAATATGGCAATATCGCTTTATATCTCATCAGGTCTTCACTCCATCTAATTAAGGAGTTTCTCTATACTACGCATGTCATTACGGGACCCTCTCAAGAACCTTTTTTTAAGATTCTGGAATCCTAAGCACAGCCTTCTCCATAGCTCGCTGAGGGATTTTGAGTTTGATTATAATATTATATAACGAATAATAGTTAGCGACCAAGTTTTGGGTCCGCAAATCAATACTGGAGACACGTACTGGTAGTACAATTTTCTATTTGAATGGTCGCAATTTTTGGAACACGGACTATCTGATGTTTTTTTCATAAAAAGTAACAGACAACACACCCCACCTGATGGTAAACGTCATGCTGTTTTTCAGACATGGTACTACCAGCCTACAATAAGAAAATGCGTTGAGGACTGAGATGGTTTCAACTCCGAAGCAGTAGCAGTAGCGAAGTATGTAGTGTTCCCAACAGCTACCGGTACAGGTGTGATATGGACGTCAGATATGATAGTCTTGTTGGTTTACCTTAAGATGCACCATTGAGGTCATTCAAAGACACTATTGAGGACACTGAGCATAGTGATAAGGTATTCCAACGACACTGTAACAGTGAAAATCGATGTGAATGATGTATTTGCCAAAGATCAGATTACGTTACGCACGAATGGGTCGGTTCCACCGGGGTAGGACCACGCTCTCAAAGAATACAAACGTAAAATAGCAGCTTAATGCTTAATGCTGTTTCGTATGGTGAGTGTAGAGAACCGGAGACCCTTTTTATTGGAAACGAGTCATTCCATCTCAGTCTTCAGGAGTTCAGGGAGCAATGCATCTACATTTTGATTCTTAATTGAGGATAAATGTAGATCTCTATGGGCCACAGCATCTACTTACTAAGGTGGACTGTGTGCTCATCCAAGTTCGAAAATGTATTGGAACGAAGTTCTTTATCGGGCGGTACTGATTTGGCGGATGGGGGCTAGGCAAGAAAAAGCGAAGATTTTTCCGTCACGACCTTTTCTGACGTAGTGTAGACGGCCTTGGCGGCTATAAGGAAGCGAGATGAAGTAATATCCAACTCCCTCGCATTATTTCTTATCTTGCCATAAAAAATAGATAGATAGATAGAAAATTCTTTATTGCACTCAAACAAACAAACATTTGGTACAAAGGCGAACTTAATGCCAAAAAGGTATTCTCTGCCAGCTAACCTTTGGTAGTGTGGTGAGAGTTATGGGTAGAGCCGCAACAGAGGGAAAAAAAACTAACTTACTTTAAAAACTAACTTCACATATTATTCAATAATATAATATTATTAAAATATTATATTATTAATATAAAAATCATTTTATTTTAAATGATGCTTCATTTTAATAGACGCTAGTAATCATTTATTTGCATTTGTTAATCAATAATATAATACGTTTATCAATAATAATATACTACGAAAGGAACTTCGTTCCAACCGAGTGTTCCACGACACACGCATGTTTATTTTTTACTATTATTTTGGCAAAAAAAACTAAACTAACTGAAAGAAGCTTATGACAAAAACTTCTTAGAGGAAATTCAATAAAGATTAAAAAGAAAATAAATAAATTAATTGGACACTTATCACGTATGATTTGGAAACTAAATTTCTCATTGTGATAGTAAGTTATATAATTACGTTTTACAAAATGTCTATTAAGTAATACGACATTGACAAAGGCAATCTCTTATAGTTTTACTTTTGCTTGCCTCGTCTCTAGTCTCTAGGCGTGTTACGTAAAAACACTCAATTATTTTTTGCCCACTCTAAAAAGAATGGTGATCGAAGAAAATTCCCTATTGTTATCTTCGAACAGGTTTATCATCGCAGCAATCAAATAGGGCGGGTAGCAACGCAATGCGATAAAAACTTAACGGCAAGGCCGGCACGTAATGGAAAGACAGACGGAAAGCGGAGCAGACATGATCGGAAGGTGACCTTGGTCGATGTCGCGCTCGGCTGCAGACGGCGACGGAGCAAAAACAGTCACCATGCTTCATCGGCGCCACGACGCTTTAGACGAAGAGCGCATTTGGTTCAATTGCCCATTTGCATACATTCGATACGATTACCATATAATATCACTTGTCGCGGACTGCGTCACTCTTTAAGGGTGCCAACTAGCCGCTCTGCATGTTAATGAAAAGGGGTTTAAAACATTCCATGAAAATGAGCAAGTCTACGGACGAATATGTCCATTAAATTTAGCCACGTGTTCAAAATATTCGTTAATGAGACAAACGTTGTTATTAAAAAATTTTACTATACCTGTTGTTTTAACTGGTATTTCTTGTATCTGAGTAATTTTAAGACTAAAATAAATTGATAACGTTGTACTCAAGCACGGACTTTACTATCGCGCTGTGCGTCTTTGTACGAATGGATTCCATATATTTTCTTACAAAGAGTTAGTTTCTGTCAGGGTATTTTACAGTGTTTGCATGTTTCACATTCTTTGGTAATTATTATTTCTTAACCTATAGATATATATGAGTTCTATCGAACAAAAGATAGAAATCTGTTAAAATTTTGAGCATAATTTGATCCTTTCCTGTAAATGCATGAGGTAATTAAATTTTTTCGTCTGATATATCTATCAATTCTCCTAAAGTGTTATAATGTTCAGGGACACTGTTTAAACACGTTAAGTAAAATGAGTTATAATAGTTTGATACGATGGTTCAAAATCGTATAACTTTGTCAGATGTTCAATTCGTATGAGTCGCAAGTGATGTCACCAATTTACCATTCGTTATTCTGCGCACGATACCACATTTGTTGATCGAGTGTGGTGGGTGATTCAGAGCGTTGGGGTACATATTAGAAAATAGTAATTAGTAACATTGAAAATATTAGCTTTACAAAAATAAAGAGATACATTTATAACTAGGTTTTCTTGTTTGGGTTTAACTTAATCATTTCCTAATACGTTACTTTTTTTTAAATATTAAAATATTTTCAATTGTATTTTCAAAAATATCAGTTCCAAATTTAAAAATTTTTGTTAACGTAACAACAAAATCGAAATTCCAGATCAACATACCTAATACATTATGGCTATTTCTCTAAAACTTTGAAATAAAAGGTTTCAATTTAAAATCACATTAGTCTATAATGGAACGAATAAACCAATAATGCGGCCCATGGCATGTAATTAAAAAAATCTGACAAAAGGCCAATCGAGTAACAACATACGGAATGTTCGAAATTAACCGAATGATTAGCCGAACACGTAGGTCAGTTCCGGTAGTCAAAACAAAAGCCATTGTTAGCGCGCACAGCACATCGTAACTAGTGTTGCTCTCGTATTCGGGACGTGCACGAAGAACATTTAGCAGACTCCGGGGACGGCGGCGGACTGGTAATTAGCACGGTAGAGGCGAAAAATTTGCGACGGCTTAAAATTTACGAGGCGCAAATTACTCGATTCCGGCGCTATCGTAGCAGCGCACCCGTTAATGTACACGCCTTATCGAGCATGCTGCGACGAGAGCAGGGGGCCCGACATTCAACTGATCGTATCGCTATCGACAAAACATAAAAATACAACTCTAAGCGTCGGTAATATGCAACGCATAGGTCGCTTTGTATATACCTAAATGCGATAATACTGCTGACGCACACCAAGAAACGCCTATCAGATGTGTAATAAAAATGATAAGTTCAAGGCAAAACAAAATTAATATAAAAATTTAAGTATTTAGTACGCAGTACCCAAAAAATACTTCGTGAGAGACCATAGAAATTTTAAGTCGCAATTATCTTATCAATGATTAATTTGGTAACGTAATCTAGTGCAGCTTCGGCTATGTCACATCCGTTTGTACACACTGATAAGATATAAATTATTACTAGGAAACATTTAACGATATTTTATTGTCGCTGCAAATTTGTTCACCAACAAAAAGGTAGTTAAAGTGAAATAGAATTTGGCTAAAACTTAGCATATGAGATTCCACAGCAAATTTAAAATTTAAAACACAGTATTGTCTTAGTTTTATAAGCATTATTTTTGTTTTATAGTGAATATAAAATGAACAAAAGAGTTCAATAATAATACCACGGGCCGAGCTCCTATTGACAAGTTTTATTCGGGTGCAGGTAGCGGGGACCAGCTGTTGCCTTCGTAGATGGAACGTTGCAAACGGACCATTGTAGACCTTAACTGAACCAATAGACCCAACGTTTTAAAAATTAACACGCGAGCAAACTGGCATTTTGTAATTTTTACTCGTTCACTCTGCACACTAAAAGCTATCAAATAGTTGTTACACACTGATTTGATTTACATTTTAGCGCTTCAATAATTTTATTTTTTCATTTAAATAATGTTTACTATGCAGTATAAATAATATAATAATTTTACGCGTTGCGTGTGCTATTATTTATGTATGTATTTGACTCAATAATGTTTCTGAATTATAATTATAAATTCATATTATAAGTTATTTTTCACAATTTTTTATTCGTAATATTAATGTTAATGTTACATTTTGTAATTGTATCACTTTATTTACTATTGTTGAGCACTGAACGAATATGGCAGAAACAAGCTAAGAGTTCGTGATTCATGATTATGCTGAAATACATATTTTTAAGTTGAATGTTGTTTTGTTCAAAATAAGTTTAACATCAATTTAGTAAAATTGGAAATAATCTCTGTTTAAATATTTTCTTCTTGTCTTTAGTATGTGTACTAATTCCTGTGTAAAAATGTGAAATACTTCGTCTGCGATTTTAACTAAGTTCAAAAAACGGCAGGTTCTCATTGATATACTATTAAAATCTTCCCCCTTTTAATAATATATCAATGCAGGTTCTACATTAGAAACGTTCGATGTTCGAAACTTTATATGTATGTATGTTCACCGATTTTTTGTAATTTCCTTAATCCATTAGAAAGATTTTTCTTATTTAATAGGTTTATAATTGAAGGGTTTTGGTCCTTTAATTTTAAGAAAAAAATCTTCTTTAAGGGTAAAAATAGGGGTGAAGGTTTAAATGTTAACACGACATTCTAGTTGTTACCTTGAAATTGTGATTTTATTTAGTCCACTTAAAAGGGTATAAAAATAAAACCATATAAAAGTAAAATTGACTTTTAAAAGAAACTTACTGTATTTTATGCTTTGTCGCAGTGCTTTGCTTTTACATAATATTATAGAAGGTTCCAACAAATTTAATTTCTAAAAATTAAGTTTTAAAAAAATGTGAAAACCGACTTCAAAAACTAAAAACACTAAAATAATTTATACTTAATAGTTAACGAATTCGCAGATTTATTCTTCGATACACTATCTATTAGCACCAACTTCAGAAGCTACTTATACTAGGTACCTACTTATGTGGAAATTATTTTAGTCTTTTCAGTTTTTGAATTCGGTTTTCACTTTTTTTAAAGTATAAATTTTAGTTTAATTTTATTTGGAACCTTTTGTAATAATAAGTTAAAATGAAGCGCTATTACGACAAAATACGATGTTTCTATTTTACGGAAGATAAAATAATTTAAAATGGAGTAAGTCATGGATGCAGGTGGCCCAGGACCGTGTTTTGTGGCAGCAGTGGACTTGTGATGGGCTGTAACGATAATTATGATGATGAAGTCCATCAGATATCCCTATTTTACACAAATTATGTTTAAACATTGTTCTAAAAATACAATATTTAAAATATTTTTGCGTTGATATAAAGTGAATCGTTAAAAGACTTATCGCTAGATAAGATACAATTTTGAGGCGATACATAATATATTGTGGTGTAAAGATGTTTTGGAATGTTAAATGATTTTCGCTTGATATTACGTTTGCTACGTACGTGATATTAAGCTTGATTTTTGTTGGGGAAAATAATAAACAAATTGTTAAAACTGAAAACTATTATCGTGATGTTTGTGCTGTTAGCCTATGCGGCTCTTACAGCTTCATCTGACACAAAGCAGGGCAGGTGTTAAAAATGAGTAAATATTAAGAATATAGTTAAACTTTCAATAAAATGTACAAGCCGACTTCAAGAACTAACAACTATTTTTTCACCCTTAATTTGAAATTATTCTTTAGATTTTTATGGGACCCCCGAAGTACAATTTCTATAATAAAAATTATAATTTAAGTCAGTCCATAATATAAATATAAACTAAAAAATTACATGCCGACTATAGAATTTCCTCATTTTTTGAACTTGATAAAAATATAAATAATATAATACGTAAAATTTTATGTGTGTCATATGAGAATTTTTACTTACATTTTTATATTTTATACTTAACACTTAAGTTCGTTATGTATTTAATAAACCGACCCATGAACCACTCCAGGAGGAAGAAAGTTATGTCAGGAAATAAGGGAGTAAGAAATTCTACTGAAAAACTATTACGTTACAAGCAATATTGATAAAAGCTTTAGGATTGGGACCCCGTGCGATAAACGCGCTGCACCCGGTGGTTTAACCGAGGCGAAAGCTCTCATGCGGGACCAACGACGGAGCGAACGTCATTCAGGCAGGCCAGCACCACTGGATTACGCCGTCGCTCCGGAATTTCTATTAACTTTCTTCGTCGAAATTCGGAATTCGCCAACAAAACGTCTCCGTTCACTAGTGATGAGCACCTGAGAGATGAGATTATTAAAACAGCACGGGCCGATACACATTAGCGAAAAAATTCACTAGTTTTATTTCACAAAACTTTCACGGCGCACACTTTGAACGCGAGTTCCGAATTCGACAATATCGGGACGCATCTGCTAGAATGAGCGGATCACTTACATGATGAGCGGGTAAACAAGCCGGGTAAGGGAGCGTAAGTAAACGTTCGAAAGTTCAAATCACAGCAAGTCACTCGAAAGTCGGGTGAAACGTTTCGCCGGTAGCACAGAGGTCGCGGTTCGCGGCCACAGCGGAGCGGCACGCGTCGTGTTCGGGGCACGAGTGCGGTGCACAGAGCGGCGCGAGTCACACAAGCACAAGCAGAGTCGGCGGGCGACTGACAAGAGGCGAGCGGCGTGGCGCGGGGAGCTGGGGCACTGGTGCGCGCGCACTCGCCCCCTCGCACCGCTACTCGCCCCTCGCAACCCGCAGGCCTTATCACGCCGCGGCGCGCCGCTTCCTTTCTCCTCGTGCAGTTGCGAGCTTTTCGCCACTGCCACACTTCCGCCCGCCCCGTCGATTTTGTAGTTTTAGCCGGTCAATGTATTGCATCGTTCGCTTGTTCATAGAAAGTGTATAATAATGGTAACTAAGCCTGATTTTAAAAGATTCAACTGTGCTTTAAAATTTCCTTAAAAAGTAGCATTCAGCTAGGAAACATTCGGGGCTTCGGACTCGAAATCTGATCTACTCGATGCGATTGAAACTCAAAGGATTTTAATATAACCGGATATTTACTTGTTTGTAGAAGGGAACCGACCGATCAACATTTTTGGTTAGCTAGCAAAACTGTATCGTAAATCGTAGTCTTCCTTTGTTCTTGGTATCATAAGGAACTTAGGATTTTACAAGCAGATGCGGAATAGCAAGTGGCGCTACCATCAGCGAGCAGTAGGTGGGAGGGTGGGGTGTAGGCGGCGCGAGCGCAGGCGAGGCGCGGTGAAAGTGCGTCTCGAACTCGCGAAACAAGTTTGCGTTCGCGTGACCTGTCCGAGGACACGCTACACGGGCCACCCCACCACCAAATACACCATTTTAACGGGAACACTTATTATGTAGTCTTATTGAGTATGTAATATTTAATATTGTCTTTATTAGAATTATAGTTATCCATTAAATCGTACAAGCTTAATCATTGGTTTACATATATATACATAATATATTATTACAAAGCAACCGTATGCAATTATAACGCATATTTAATTTATTAACAAAAATATAAATAGATTACTCAAACCGAATACTAAATATAATTTATTTGTTACATATTGCTAAAAGTATTCAAACAAAATAAAACCTACAAGTAATATAAAATGGCATGTTAGGTAATAGGTAATAATCAACCAAATAGTTCACAATTTGTCGGCAGTTAAAATCAAAATTGCCTCTCATCTCACACGTAATACTTGGTAAGCGTATTGGTTAACACAGTATCACCATATTTGTGGTGTGTAGACATTATAAAGTTGGCGTATTTAGATGGTTATTTTAGCTGCCTTGTCTGTCGCACCCCATGCGATTTTACTTAATACATCCCTTAGTCATATTTTACGATACGACGGAACGGGATGGATTTTTTACACTTTTGCCTTTATACTATACCTAATTCAATTTGGTAAAATGACATACATATTTATTTTAGGGTAATACTATAAATACAAATGCGGATCCAAAGAAGTTTATCAAGGAATTGAATTATTGCTTTGTTGTTTAGAAACATTTTTTTCTTATATTTAGGGTATAGGGAAATATAAACAGCTTTTGAAATTAAAGCTATACCTACACGCGGTGTATTCTGCTAATCAACGAATCCCTAATAGCCTGATGGCCTGATAGCCATCATCATTGGCTATCAGGCCATCAGGCTATTGAAATTAAAAAACATCCTAATTTCAAAAAAGAAGACGGATGGGTGCCGCCATCTGCTTGGGATACTATGATTAATAAAATTAAATCCAAACCCAAGCATACCACTGCAAGACTTCAAAATACTGTAAGCTCATTCTGCGTAGATAGGACCAAAAATTAATATTCAAAAACTGAAGGTAGCCGGGATAATTATCACATCTTTAAACACCTCAGTCGCCCCCGTGACCATGGATGCTGTAAAGCATCCAAAACGTCGGGAATTAAAAAGTTAAATTAAACGCGAGAAAATCCGTAAAAATTAGTTTCAATAAACATTATTCTGCATTAATTTCTTGAAAATTCTTCTTATGTTTTAGCTTTTATAGATGAAAGTCTCGACAAAGTATTCCGGTTTGAGAACAGTTTGTTTTATCTCCAAGTAATGTGTTATACTCCTTAAAGACTGTCTACACCTCAAGATCTGGGGGCACGGTAGTGCCCCCGCCAAGTCGAGCAAAAAAGCGGTATTATTATTATGTGCTTAAAATAAAAACAACAATACTCTAAACACTTAAAAAGAAAAAATTCAACGTAAATTTCAGTGTATCATAGATATGAAATTTGTTGAAAATAATGACCCTGTAACTAAAATTGATCGCAGTGTCGGCGTGTATTCACGTGGGACTTAAAATTGTAGCGATAGCACTTGGCCCATGCTCATATCACAATATTTGGCTGTGTCAAGGTGTGGTTTGACGTCAGGCTATTCCTAATTATGATAGCCGTCGTATGAAATGTATTTTTGCCATATAATATATACTATATTAATTAAATAATTAATATTTTTTGTAACCTTAGGATTGGATTGAGACGTTAGAAGTCACAGGGTTGTTTTCGGTGGCGGCACAACTGTCTTCATTTATCGTGGGTTCAATAGTGATGCCATATGTTAGTTTTAATTAATTTATAAAGCAAATTACATGACAGCGCAATATTATATACCTGCCGACAGGCTGTGATCATCATCCAATGCTGAACATAGGCCTACCCTAAGTAACACCTTACTTAAATAACGGTCCCGAGTAACCCACTGGGTCCATCGACTTCCTGCATCTCTTACCATGTGGTCACTGTATCTAGTAGAAGCCACCTTACACTTCGTTTATCGGTACACGGCTGCCACTCCAGAACCTTTTTCCCATCGGTTGTCGTTTCTTGTAGCTAGCCGGCCCATTTTTTTAATAGAATAAGGATGACAATCGAGCAGAAATCCCACCTAATGGAAGGGGATGCTGTGGTTCATAGCCATATACATCTATTCTCGATTAAAAATAAAAATGCAGGTGTGTTGACTAACTTGGAATGCCTCGTTTCCAGCAAAAATGTTCTCCGGTTCTCTATACACACCATAAGAAACACGGCAGCATTAATTTGCTATTTTACGCTGGTATTCTGTGAGAGCGTGGTCATTCCCCGGTCGAGGCGACCCATTCGTGCTACAACTATATAGCTGCAGCATGGCTCTACCACTTATAATTTTGCCATTATTAGCTTACATTTTATACGTGGTAGAGCCATGCTGCAGCTATATTAGTGGTATAGTTGTAGCACGAATGGGTCGGCTCGACCGGGGAAGGACCACGCTTTCACAGAAAACCAGCGTAAAATAGCAGCTTAACGCTGCTGTGTTTCGTATGGTGAGTGTAGAGAACCGGAGACCCTTTTTACTGGCAAAGAGGCATTCCGTCTTAGTCCTCACGGGCGACAACGTATCTGCATCTTGAGTCTTTAATGAGGATAGATGTAGATGTCTATGGGTCGCAGTGGCCACTTACCATCAGGTGGACTGTGTGCTCATTTGTCACCCTATCCTATAAAAAAAAAAAACACACGAGCGCTCTTTTGGCGACACGTGTTTTTCAAATGCTGTAAACTATGACGATATTCATCTTTAAATTCTTGAGAGATATGACATATTTTTCAGATTGTATGCTAAACTCTATTGAATTATTGCAATTTTTAGGTTATTACTTATTAAAAGTCGGATTAGGTCTTACAAATTCTTCATTATATGATTCGAATTATCTGATAGTAGATTATCTTCTAAGGATTATACAAAGCAAAATGTATCATAAATTATTAGTGTTGTTAGATCATTTGCGAGGTAAGAGTAGAACCATGTAGGTACATAAAGATTAACTGACACAAAAGCTTTTCAATTTTTATTGTGTGTCAATCTTTAATAGTATTTGTAAGAAGGCGACCCCAGATTCAAGGATCAGCGATTTTGAATTCCGAGTCAAGGGCGCTTCTAATATATTTGAGATTGGTGTTCGCGTAACACACATTGCTATTGTTTCATGTGTTTGTGTTTGAACGAAAAACATGGATCGATCAGTGCTCTTACCAAGTCTCACGTAACAATTGCAATTTATCCGGGAACACATTTTTTTTATTCTACTTTAACTTACATCACAAGTTTTTTTCTATTTTTTTTCAATTATGGGACTTCCGTTATTTTTAACTTGTCAGTTCTATCTCCTGTTCTACCTTATAACTAAATAAACCAAAACAATGTATTGAATTACTTATACACCACTTGAGAGCACTTGACAATGGTTCAGAGTAAATGCTTTGATATTCACCTATGTTAGTTTTATTGACCAACAGTTTCTTATCGCAATGGTTCCTGAAACATTTCGCGAGTAAATGTATTTGTATATCTTCTGTTGTGTTGCACGTTTCGCAATTTGGAGATTGTTTCTTTTTCATTATGAAAGCAAACTTGTTGCACGGAATGTGTCTGGATCGAAGTCGCATTGCTAATAAAGCAGATATTCTATTCAATAAACCAATTCAATAAAGCAGATATTCCATTCAATAACCAATTCACTTTTGGAGGCTCTGGACAACTGTGGATAGTTTTGTACCATATCCCTTTTTCTTGTGAACTTTTATCAAAATATTATTTCCAAGTGAATAATTTATCTCTTTATATTCTCTTCATTGCCCTGTAAAACTAAAATAAACAGCCAAGTGCAAAACTAAATTACGGATTTTTTCCATTAAAATTCAAATATTTCACTCAGTATAGACATACAGAGTCATGGAGCCATCAGATGGTTAATAATGGAAAATTTACAACGAGCGCCACTCGCTGTAAATTTCACAATACGCGAGCAACCCGGGTTTGATACCCGCCAGCACCAATGAGATTGTTAATTGCAATTTTAAGTGCTGATTTACCACGTGCTCGGCGAAGAAGGAAACCATCGTGAGGAAACCGGCATGTCTGAGATATAAAAAACTAAAAAAACGTATTTCGAAAACATGTGAAGTTCGCCAACACGCATTGGGGCAGCGCGACGCAGACTGCCTTGCCCTAAAACCCTTTCAGAAATGAGTGGAGGTCTGTGCCCAGTATTGGGACGTATATAAGATGTAACTTTACTTTTTTTAATTTAGACAGAGTATGCTATCGATACACCTCTAAGGCCAGAGGCGTAATTTTATCTATCCTTAGGCTATAATATTAATGTGTGTTGTGTATTAATTTAGCGTTTTCAATGTATGATATATATATATGAATATATATATTTATTTATACTTTACTTTACTTACTTATCTTCACGCACAATCCCTGACGGGGTAGCCAGAGAGAACAGATCGCCAAGTGTCACGATCCTTACATATCTCTTTCGCTTCTTTCAGATTCATTATCTTCTTCATACATGCACGTCTAGGTATCCGAGTACTCTTGACCCTACCCTCTTCGAGCAATTTGCTCACATGGTCTTCGAAAGTTAGTCTCGGTCTACCTCGACACCTTTTAATATTAACTTTCGCGCTATATATTTTCTTCACCATTCGGTCTTCACTCATTCGCTCAACGTGCCCAAACCACCGAAGCACGCCCTTATCAATTTTTGTGATAAGGTCATCTTTCAAACCTGCCATATTGCGAATCTCTTCGTTTCGCTTTCGGTCGGCCATAGTAACGCCGCACATTTTACGAAGAGATCGCATCTCCACTGCATTCAACTTACTTTTATGCTTCTTCTGGCATACCCAGGTTTCGCTGCCATATAACAAAGTCGGTACCAACACTGCGTTATGTATTGCAAGGCGTGCACTCTTCGCTACGCCTTGCCTTTTGACTAACGCAGTCAGGGCACCATTGACTTTGTTCCCGGCAGCGACACGCCTGTCCACATCTAAATCACATCTTCCATCCCGGCTAAAAGCACTCCCCAAGTATACAATTTCATTTACCTGTTCTAGACATTCCTGATTTACCCATATTTCACACTTCGTTCTCTCTTCGTCCCTTTCAAATACCAGAACCTTAGTTTTATTAGCATTCAAACGGAGACCTTTAATTTCACATTCCTCTTTCATACACGTGACTAATGCCTGCAGTTCTGCCTCTGATGGTGCAATAAGCACTGCATCATCAGCATACAGCAGACAATTTACTTTTATGTCACCCAATTTCACACCCAAACAGCTATCTTTCAGCTTTTGTAAACAGCTGTCGAAATACAGTATGAACAGCCAGGAAGACATGACACAACCCTGTTTTACGCCCGTTTGGACGCTAAACATGGGTGACAGCTCATGCCCTACCCGCACACAGGCTTTACAGTCACAGTAAAGAGACTGCACAGCCCTTAGCAATCGACCATCCGCACCATACCCCGGCAACAGTTCCCACATTTTCTTCCTTACAACCTTATCAAATGCTTTCTCAAGATCCACAAAAGCACAGAAAATCTTCTGGTTAGCAGCCAGAAGCTTTTCCGTGATCATGCGGAGAGAAAACATTTGATCCGTGCATCCTCTTCCAGGTCTAAATCCGCATTGTGCCTCCCATAGAAATCTTTCCGATTTCTCTTGCATCCTACGTGTCAAAACCTTCGAGTAAACTTTACTTGCTAAACTGGTCAAGCTGATCGCCCGATAGCACCCGCAGTCAAAATGTGAACCTTTACCTTTATATAAAGGCACAATGACTGCGGATCGCCAATCATCCGGGACATCCCCCGTCCGCCAGCACAAATTGCACAGCAGATGAAAGCTGTCCCAGACGCGAGGCCCACCATACTTGACCATTTCGGCAGTAACTCTGTCTAGTCCCGCAGCCTTACCACATTTCAAACTTCGAATCGCACGTTCAATCTCTTTCATACTGATGACCTCAGTGTCATCGAGGTCCGGGTCTGGCGTGCCAGTCACGGCGTCATCCCCGGATCCCTCACTAAGATCATCACACGCATACATTTCTTTATAAAATTCGCTCCATCGCTGCATGACGTCCGATTTTTCTGAGAGGACGTCATTAGTTCTCGAAAGCACTTTGTTCATTCTTAAGGCCGTCGCACCACTTCGGGTCCTTCCAACCTCTTTCCAGAAGAGTTTGGAGTTCTCCTTAAAGTTGTGCGACAACCTTTCATCCGCTTCCATTCTACACCTTTCACGCACTTCCTCAATCAATGCTTTCGTGTGAACTTTCTGCAGCTTATATCTTTCTTTCATCTTCTCTCTCATATCCTTATCATTACTAGAGGCCAAGTAGTCTAACCATGCTTTCTTCTTCTTCTTTACAGCTTCTTTCACTTCATCATTCCACCATGCATCTCTTCTTTTACTACTGCCTCTTTTTATTGTTCCACACACTTCTTCCGCTGCACTTACCATTCCATCCCTAAGGTTCTGCCATGTTCTTTCTACACATTCGTTTCTGCCATCGATGGTGTCAAGCTTTTCGGCTACCCTCGCATGATATTTGTCCCTAGTATCCGCTTCCTGAAGCTTCCAGCTTCGGATGCGACAGACCGACTGTGGTTCTGTCACTGTCGTCCGGTAGCGCCAACCCGCGAACAGACCCCTAAATCTAGTAATCACTAGATAGTGATCCGTTCCCAGGTCAGCACCCCTGAACACTCGCGTATCCATAACCTGTTTTCGCAGTCGGTCATCCACCAGGAACAAATCGATCATACTTCTCTCATTCTTTCTTTCTCTAGTATACATATGGATTTTCTTGTGATTAAACATAGTGTTTGTCACAAGAAGACCCTTTTCCTTGCATACCGCCAGTATAAGCTTGCCAGCATCATTAACCCTTTTATCGCCAAACTTTCCAAGTACCGACTCGTACCCTGGTCGAGCGGTACCAACCCATCCATTCAAATCACCACATACAACAATCCTTTCGTTTCCCCTAGCCAAATCTAGAACTTCTCTTACATTCTCCCAAAACTCCTCCAGCTCAGCCCTGGACGACGAAGCCACCGGCGCATAAACAGCCAAAAGGAATAACTTCGTCAGTCCCAATTTAAAGCGAACCCAGAGAAGTCTTGAGTTCACAAACTTATATTCAGTCATAACATCGACCAACCGAGAAGACAGCAGCACCCCCACTCCCTGGCAGGCGTTCTCGCTCTCCGGGACTCCGGACCATAGAGCAAACGCCCCGCCAGGGAGCTCTTCAGTACCACTGCCCTTCCGTTTGGTCTCCGACATACACACGACATCTAATTATTTATTTATAATAATAATAATCAAACTAAAATAAATGTGTGCAACCGTTGCATATATATAAGGCTGAATTTTTGTATTTAAAGGTATTTTTGGTTTGGAAGAGGTTAGTCAGCTAGTTTTGGGTGTAGGCGTTTGGTGCAATGTAGCTAACTCGGGAAGTCACGATGCAACGACGGACGTGGCTGTTTTTGCGGCGAGTGCACCGGGCGTGATGTATAAAATCTCATTTAAACATTTCGTATACCTTTTCCTACCTGAAACTCTAACAATAAAAAACTACGAGTATAATAAGCTTCCATCACAACCCCATTCATTCAAGCATTCCAAAACACAACCTTGTATTTATTCCGACACAAAGAAAAAGCCAGTGGTCTACGCGTTGCGAAACAAAATACCTATTAGCTCGTACGTCCCTTATTTATCATACTGTTCTGATCAAGAAAATAAAAGGGTTTGTTCTGTTAAATAGTGACGTTAGATATAGGCTTACATACACTTACCTTTACTATATATCCTTAACGTCTGAAGATGAACACAAAGATAGAATGCCTCGTTACCTATAAGAGGTCTGGAAGAACTAAATGAGGGGCTAACCACGCATCACCATTTAAATACCTAATCGAGCATAGGAGTAGCTCACCAATACTTCTTTAAAAAAAATAATAATGGTAAAATTCTTCGATACATATTATATAAAGGATTTGCCGATTCTCGTCACTGCACTGACTATACGAATTATTGATATTCAGTAGTCTTTCCTTGACGGAGCAAGTCAAATCATTTTGCAAAATGCAGCAGCAGAGGGACTTCACTTTGTATACATAATTATATGTAGGTCTGTGTTAATTCTCTGTTTTAGATTACCTGTGAGCCAATGTGCAAATAAATTAGCAGTTAGGCGCAATGTGACAGTTATAATGGTAGCTTATATTGCATTTGAACAAAAACATCGCTTTGAATTTATATCAGACATTAACTTCGTCTAGAGCTAGCCGATAGAAACTTATTACGCCTAATGAAGTAATTACAGATCCGTCACACATTCTTACCGTTCAATAATTAATCTAAAGTGTTAGGACACTTTTTATCTTTCTAAGACGTTGAGAGTAATTGATATCGCTTTATTATCCACGTATTGACATGGAATATAACTATGTTTTTTTACTTAATGACATTCTTTAAACATAGCAATTAAAGTAAGCAGTGATGGTCTTTCTGAATAAACTTTGCTAAAAGCGCAAAAATATTTTTTTTAATCGAAGGCAATTTACTGTTGATAATGCAACGCGGTAAAAATAATGGAAGATGCGCTCCGCTGGCGAATTTGGTGTCCTCGAGACGAGCAATTGGGTTCAACGACCCGCCGTTCGTCTTGTACGCGCAAAAAATGCACTGCTCCATCCCACGCCGAACGCAGTCCTCTCACACAGATACAATAATTATATCTTTTATGAACACATACCGAGTACGCGATTACCAATCACTGCACGCGTAATCGTATAGCGTACCTTTCGCGATGTTCAAGCAGTTCGAGCTCCAGACAACAATTAGAGACGCGTGATTATTGTTTGCACGACTTCATCTACTGTACCGTACATTCCTCAATTTTATAATAAAGTAATAATTATTAAACTGCATGTTGATTATAAACGCCTAACGCTGGCGACATTAGATTGATTTGCTCAAGCTGTCGTCATACACGAAGGAGCACATGAACAGAAAACCTTTATGTGAAATAAAACTATTTTTACGGATATTGTGTTTAATTAAAAGGGATAAAATACGTAAAAATTGCTTAGTTAGAAGTCATAACATTTATATGGGTTTAAATGGAGCTTTCAAGGTAGCATTATCTTCTTTATTTCTTTGTTATATTACTCAGAAAGTCTATGTCTAATCTTAATAAATTTTCTACACTTCTACATCTACATCTACATCTACACTAATCTACACTAATATTATAAAGAGGAAAGATTTGTTTGTTTGTTTGAATTGAATAGAACCCGAAACTACTGGACCGATTTGAAAAATTCTTTCACCATTAGAATCCTACATTATCCCTGATAAACATAGGCTATATAATATTTTCAAAAAAGTTAGGGATCCGTATGAAAACTTAGTTAATGTAACCCAAGGTGTGAAAAAAATACGAAAAAGAATCCTTATATCACGTACGCTGCGGAAGCTATTGATAATAGAGCAAAGTAATGTACTACAGTTTTATAGAGGATATTAATATCTACAAAAAAGTATGCGATACATATGTTTAACTATTACAGTTATGTCACAATAACTACTTTTTCATGTTAAAATATGAAATAGTAACGCCGGTACAAACTAGGCCACATTATTCGTATAACCTATACCATGCATAACCACCAATTACGTTAATCATGTAATTTTAGTAACATATTTCACTTTTTAAATCTTTGTTAATTCAGCAACCGTCCGTCGTGATGTCTCTCTTGAAGTTCGCATGTCGCAAGGCGTAGACACGTGATATACGCGGGTGAAACCGCGGGGCACAGTTAGTATTTAATAAACCTAGAACTTTCAGAATATTACGTGATACTGCTGGGCACTAAGATCCCCTTATTTCTAAGAGGGTTCTGAAGCAATTTGTTAGAGCGCTGCTCCAGGGTGTGTTGGCGGACTTCACATGTCTTCGAATTATTTAAATAAAATAGAAAAATGTAAATGGAGCTAAGCGTTCGCACCTATGAAAGTTTTCGGCGGTGAAGGATAACATCGTGAGGAAATCTGCATGGCTGGGAAATAAAACTATGTCCCTATATTCAACTATAAATATACGATACTAGTAATTTAGTCAAAACAAATAAGGTGGACATTGGTAAAGTGAAAGTCACGTTTAACATCTATTGGTCACAAGCCAGCAGCCGGTAGGAATATTACGCTCGGACTGTTGATGAATAAGCAAGCAGTATTTTGATGAGGCTTCCGCGACAGATTGACATCTCTTTTAAAT
Source organism: Parnassius mnemosyne (assembly GCA_963668995.1). Lineage (NCBI taxonomy): Eukaryota > Metazoa > Arthropoda > Insecta > Lepidoptera > Papilionidae > Parnassius > Parnassius mnemosyne. The sequence continues at coordinate 35,298,817 of CAVLGL010000148.1, read as the reverse complement.
CGGCATACTTCAATATATAAAAAAAATACAATCAGTCCATGATGCAGTGATAGTTTACGAAACCGTGACGTGGTCTTTTAGAGCAGATCGTTTGAGGGAGTTCAGAGTCGGCTGACGAAGTGGGTATGTTTTTGTGCATGATAAAGTCTGTAACGTGTATATCCGGAGTAGAATAAGAGTTACCGATTTAACTGAACGGACCAGTAAGCTGAAGGAGCAATGGATTGTATCTTTCAACCTTTAAAGACATCCAGGAAGTCGTAAGATGAAGCTTTCTACAACCATGCTTAGTATCTGTGGCAAACTATGGCAGATTCCATCAACAGTAGACTCGATAGACTGAAAGAAGATGTTCGCTATCTTAGCGGTTAGCCACCATAGAGTCTATATCACCTGAGGATGCCTCGTGTAGAGGCGAAACACGTGTCGTATTGTCGTCAGTGGTGTGTCTTTCCTAGTGTAGTGGTGTTGGGAGTAGTGGTGCTGGGATCAGTGGTGACGGGGATAGGGCACGCAATTGAGGGAGGGCGGGAGGTGCTCTTCAAACTAGGCAAGACACATCATTTATTTTATCGACCGGATGTACGCAAAGTAATTTTTTGTCAACTTTAATATAATGGACTTCCGCAAAGTAACGCCTGATTCTATTAATTATCTGAAAGAAGATGTCATTCGAGACGTAGTCATACTTAACAATTTCTGCTTTTTTTATCATGATGTTATCCTCATAAATCGTTTCGAATCACTATTTTACATTTTCTAGAAATTGTAAAGAACAAAGTCGTCATAATTATGTGCTATTAACTCCCTCGGCCAATCAGTTTACTGTTTGACTCTGTTTTATTTTTAAATGCTGATTTACCACGTGCTCGGCAGTGAAGGAAAACATGGTGAGCAAACCTGCATGTCTGAGAAATAAGAAAAACGTCAACGAGTATTGGGGCAGTGCAGCGGACATTTCCTTACCCTAAACCCTCTCAGAAATGATAGGAGGCCCATGCCCAGCAGTGGGCTGTAGGTAACTATAATCCATCGGTTTTATATGCACGATTACATTGTTAATACTACTACTTAAGGCATAACTCGTTCCGACTTTGCACGTGATGCAACGCTTATTCGGGAAAACCTTGTTTAGTCAAGTTACACCTAGACTAGGAGCCGACTCCAAGATGCGCGAACAAGACGTCACGTGGTTAAGCTATATTCATTAATTCGTTACAGCCTATCAAATACGTCGTTGACGCCGCAAAGGGGCGAACCTCAATTTTTCAATAAATTACAGGAGCGCAAGAAAACATTTATTATTCTCCGATTACTACCTTTTTTTCATCAGATAATTAATCTAATTTGTAGTTTTCCATTAAGTCAAGTAATAATCGGGTTGTTAAATGTTTTATTGCTCTCTTGTAATCTTTTGACAAATAGAAGTTCGCCCCTTTTGCGGTTTCAACGACGAATAGTCTACTGCTGATAATTGCGTCGAAGGATATAGTTGCCACGCTTGGCAGGCCCAGAATGCAATCGCAGTTTTTACTATTTTTAGTTGTTTTCAGGAAACCGCTGCTGCCCATCTCCTATTTCAATTTCTTTATGTCGCCTTTTAAGACACCCACGGGACAACATAGTGTAGTGGATTCTTTTACATCGCTATTACACGGTGATGTTTTATATATTAATTAATAATTCATAAATTATTGCATATCTATATAGCCTTTCCATTTAAAGAGGTAAGAATTTAAAAGCTAAATATGAAAAATGTACAATTTACACAGTGGAGATACAGTTTTAAACGCGATTTAGCTAACAAAGAGGTTCAAATTCTCGGTCGAGTGCATGCCGCCGAGTATCCACATACCAATTAAGCTAAATTAAATATACGAAGAATTTAGAAACTGCTTAGCTTCCTTGAAGCGCAACGCCGTAATTGGCTTACCCGCTCTAGGAACATTCGTGATTTATTTACTGTTTTTCTTATAGAGTAGGCCAAAGACTTACAGTCTCCGAGCAGTTACATTTTTCCTTAGCGAAAATTATTTATAGCAATTCCTATACGGACAGAAATTATTTTAGCAAAAAATGTTTCGTATAATTCTGAAAGGAACAAGAAATGTAATGCTATATGGTGTATTAATTTAAAATGTAAATTGAAAGTTAAATTATCTATTAATCTTCCATCTTTGTAAACAGCAAAACCACACAATTACAACGCTCGATAACGACTTTCGCAAATGATTCATGAATAAAAAAAAATCATCCATATCTTAGAAACGATGTCAGAGTCGAGACGAAAAAAGTCGAAAATATCTACTTAAAAACGATACATTTAAAAATTCATTACGGCCTATAAGAAAATGGAACGAGTGGATTGCAGATGAGTCCTCCACGTGGCGGTTCTAGTATTTAATTAAAAGCGGTGAAGCGAAGTCGCGCTCTTGGGCCTAAAGCGAAGGTGCGCCGTCGTGCTCGCGCCCGTTTGATGACTCCGCATGAACGTTAATTAACTCGCTTCATCTGACTAGCTCCCGCGTTTCCCACTCACACTTGACTGGCAAAAACATTATTACCAAAACTTTACGCCACACGTGTTGTTTAGCAAAGCATCGGAACCCCGCCACAGGTCCGATTTCCGAAACACGAAATAGATGTGTGAAACGTATCTTTTCGTTTCGTACGATCAATGTTCTGAATTTGATTCTAAGCCCGTGATGTGGGCACGGAAATGAAAAACTTCGGTCACCGTCCATAGATTGACATCAATTGTTACTAAAAAGACAGAAAATGGATTGTACCAATAATGCTATAAAATAAATAATACGTATAATATTTCTGTAATGTGTTGATTTTATTGTATAAACCCGCTACTTATACGATGAAAAACAACTAGGACAAAATGACATACTCGTATAATGGATGCACACTAGATTACATTTATCGTGGGTGCCGTAACAGGCGTCTATAGGAAATATACGAAATGTTGAATAGATCTCATGAACTCCTGACCGGTAGATGACGCTATAACTATATACGTATCTCGTATATACTAAGTGTACGTGTCAGAAATCAGATATTATTAAGAGCAAATATCCTGCCAAGCGTGATGGTCATGGAAAATACTATCTACTATAACAAAGGCCCATGTACAGCGGCAGACAGTAATGAGCTAATAAAGAAAACAAAAACAAACCTGTTATACCTAAGATTTTAAACAAAATTTGTATTTTATCAATGCTATACTTATGAATACGCGAATAGTATTTATTATAAGTGATTTTATTGACGTTCAACTAATAATAAAGAATAAAGGAAAATTTACTTTACGTACCCTAACAAGCAACATTAAAATAAAATATTGACCATAGAAAAATCATTTGCATTTTCAACACAACATTAGGTATGTTAAAGTAAATACACGAATGAGTGTCCAATACATGTTTTTATTGTTGTTATTGTTTTAATTTTATGGGTAAAAGAATGTAGAACTAAAAACAAAAATGTAGTAACATAAAAGTAAACATAAAAGTAGTTCAGTAAGAAATTGTGGGACTAAAGAAAAAAAGACCTTGAAAGGAACAGGTGCTACCCACAAGACAAATTTCCAGTAGGAAGTGATATAAAATAGGAAACCTGAAATATGAAAAAGGAAAATAGGAATATCGATGAGATTTCATCTTAACAAAATGTCTCTGATCATATCCAGAACCTGCATGACTGATTAGTAATCAATCAATCAATATATTCTTTATTGTACACCAATACACAATAAAACAAAAACAAAATAAAATATCTAGAGAAGGTACAATAGGCGGTCTTATCGCTCTAGAAGCGATTTATATACTTCATTAACCTGTGCATTCCAAGTTAGATATGGGTCAATACAAATTCCTAGATTCTTAATTTTATCACAAAAAGGGATGCAAATGTCATTAAGAAGAATAGTTTCTATGTAAGGCAAGTAATAATACAGATTATATAATATAATTTTTTTTAAAGAATAAGTTTGAAAAGCGAGCACACATCCCACCTAATGCCGTAAGTGGATGCTGTGGCAAACAGGCATGTACACCTAACCTCGATTAAGAATCAAAATGCAGATGCATTGTCACCCTTCAGAACTCAGATGGAATGCCTCGTAAACAGTCAAAACATTCTCCGGTTCTATAGGCTTACCATACGACACACAGCAGCATTGAACTGCTATTTTACGTTAGTATTCTGTGAGGGCGTGGTTATTTTCCAGTCGAGCCGATCCATTCGTACTTCAGCTATAATATAGCTGCGGCAGGGCTCTATCACGTGTGCTCGCTTTAAATTTTAATGCGCAAGTTCGATCCCCGTTAAATTGTTAATTGCAATTTTAATGTCTGAATTGCCACGTGTTCGGCGGTGATAGAAAATATCGCGGGAAAACCTGAATGCCTAAGAAAATATAAAAATATTTCGAGACCACTTAAAGTCCGCCGACATGCAAAGGGGCAGCACGGTGGATTCTTCCATGCTCTAAAACCCTCACAGAAATGAGAGCTTTGTGCGATCGAGATGCAGAAATGGATCACACGCAAACTAAAACATGATGTGCCGTTAATAAGGATGGATAAGTTCAAAAATCCTTAAAATAAACGTTGAGGCATTACTGGAGTATTAGTAATTACCTCAGCTAAACTAGCCACTCTTTTATCATGTAAAATCTACTAAAATGTTATGTGTTAAAATTTTAAGGAGTAAATAATAGGAAAGCTATGCTAATGAAAACAAAAGATTTTTTAATAATAAGTTAGGGATGAGAAATAACATACACTCCAAAGGGAGATCGGAAAGTATTGCCTCTCCAACATCTGCATCACTTACAGGCACTTCTTTTTATCTTGGGGATATCTGATTCATTATCAATGTCATTTGTTAATCCTATAACGTTGTCCTTTATATCATGTAAATGCCCATTTAAAACAGTATTATCAGACTAGTTACAGTCTTCACGTGTCCTCTATATCTAGTGAAAGAGCGAAGAATAATGGACGAGGAATAGGTGATATCAAAACTGCGGTGAACAATGTAAAGAGTATATTTGGTAGTGGTAATTTGCCGTGATTTTAGTATAGTCTATTTAATTAGAAAACTGAAGGGGGTCATTCAACATTTTATAATAAAATTTGTTCATAAACTATTCAGATTGCAAAATTGTGTTACTTTAAACTAAAGTTACTTTACTTAAGTAGGTCTTGTAACTGTGTAGTGGCGGTGTAAGAATATCCACTATCACATATCGTCCCGAGGGTGTCGTAAGAGACGACAGAGGGAAAATGAAACAGCAGCAGCATCTTCCTGATGACAACTCAAAATGATAAAAACTGCGGTTGCCAACTCGCTTGCCAAACGTGGCTAATATGGTAAAATTCCCCCATGTCGCAATCTTTGAGGGAGGCCTATGTTCTGCAGTGGACTTTAATAGGCTGTAATGGAAGTGTGTATGGATGAATGAGACAAAAAAAAAGTGATAAAATAAAACGAATTTTATACTCTTTCTTAAAAAAAATACTTTCCATCCATTCCATTTGTTTGGCTATGTCTATCACCACGGCCAATAACCGAGGTCATAAGAACAGTTTTTATTTTATTTTATAAAACTGAAGTGATAAACGAACTTACAATCAATCTGATGTTAAGTGGCTACTGCAGTCCATGGACACCTGAATGAAGGCTATAGATGCGTTGCCACATCTGGGGACTAAGATGGAATGCTTCGCAGCGTGTAATTATACATGCTCACTACACTGTTCAGACCGGAATACAACAGCGTTAATTTCATTTTAACTTTAATCTTACAGAAACGTAGGTAATACTGTGAAAACTTCATTAAAACAAAACAATATTACATTTATACAAGAGAGCGAATTGACGTATAATGAAGTCTTTCCTCGCCGACTGACGTCAGCTACATTGCGAGAGTCGACCGCAAACTTCTGCACCAGCAAATGGTTACCCTGTCATTTCGCTTAGATTATTTAAAAAAAAGGTACTTTCAAGTACAGATGTGTTTCTAATGATCGCCATCGCATTAGGCTCTTCCTGTTTCTTCATAGCGATATTAACCATGTTTATCAATCTACGTATAAAGTTTAATTTTTCATTTTCTAAATAGTATTCTTCAATTTAAAAATTATATACAGTCTGACATACAGTCATCACTGCACTGTAACCCATCCTTAGTCTTCTGCTGAGCTTAGTACCAAAAAATGTCCAATAACTTACAGTCTATAATAAGAATTCGATAACACTTTGGTTATAGCAGTAAAATATCTAAATAGAAATGCTTCAAGCTTACAATTATCTTACTTATACTAAGCTGTTCCCCGCAACTTCATTCGCGTGTTAGGGTTTTTATTTTTTTGCGCGGAACCCTGATTCTTTTTCTAAAATAAAAGTAGCCTAAGTTACTCCTTATGACATCAGATATCTGGCAGTGAAAGTCCCGTCGAAATCGGTCCAGCCGTTTCAGAGATTAGCCGGAACAAACAGATAGAGAGACATACAAAAATTTACAAAATTGTATTTTGGTTATAAGTACCGTATTTACTTTCATATGCACTTAGTAAAAAGCTGTAATTTTAACATTAAAAACAGACACTTCAATTTTATTTATTTGTATAGATTAAGATGAAATGCTTGAAGTTTACAATTATATTACTTATATATTAAGATAAAATGCTTCAAGCTTACAATTACATTAGTTATAATATTACCCTTCAAACCAGAACAAAGTAGTGAAGCAGCAGCAGTTGTTTGGCAGCACAATTTGGTCAGTAGGTGGGAGCAAACCAGTTGGACTGCTAGACAGATATGGAGCCCTGCCATCTTTAAGCACAAACGTGTTTTAATATGGCATAACCCAGGTTCAAGAATCACAATCAAAAAATTTCTGACAACCATGCGTGGTTTATAATAAATTATTCATCGCTCTCGTTAATAATCCTGCAGTTATTTCGTTTACACAATAACGCATTTAAATAATACAGGAAGTTACATTGCAATAAAAGTTTGCACGTAAATTTGTTTACTTTGTGAATTATCTTCATCTCGGACTAATAAAATCTTTATATTAGCCTCGTTTTCACATTCGTTGTTCACGTCATGTGTTATCGTTTAATTGACGTTTTGACCACTTTTAATTAACATGCACACTCTTATTTGTGTATGTATAGTGGGGCACGCATAAGATACATACAAGCACTATACTTAAACTTTATAACAGTCGTGTAGTGCCGGTGTAAGAATATCCACTACCACATATTTTCTCGTAGGTGTCTTAAAAGGCGATAGAGGGAAACAAACCAGCGGATGGGCAGAACATTCCTAATAACTACTCAAAAATAAAGAACCTTAGTTGTCAACCCGCCTACAAAGCGTGGCAACTATGGCAAATATAAAAAAAATATGCCCTATATGAGGCAATACAGTGGACTTTGATAGGCTGTAGTTAATGAATGATTAAAAAAACTTTAAAAGTGTAGTGAAATTAACAACGACGCTATATTTCACGAATATCTCCATAAAACCATTGGTCCTGCGCTATCTCTTTCCGGTTGAGTCAAATTGCCGTCCCACCGCACAGTGAGAATAGACAGTGCACCTGAGCTTAAGCTCTCGCTTGTGCACTATAACCCTGTCCAACGCAGATGGCTAGTTTCCATTGAGACCGTAACCGAAATTCGATCTGAACTTTATTAATATATTTTATAGATTTAGTCGATTATTTTAATCACCATAACGCATATCCATACTAGTTTTAGGTTTACTTCTTAAGTTAGTCAATGACGTCACACATGGCAGTGTTATTACCCGAATTATTAGCTAAGTAATAAGAACGCAGCGAGCGGCACGCCGAGAGCGCACTGTATGCTAAGTGGCTTTTAAGGTCGCTTACCTCATCACGCCGCCTCTGGACCAACTATCTCGCTGTTTATGCACGAATTTAGTACGACGGTTGCTTTGTTTATTTAATCCATTTCTGTTATAACACCGTCGAATATCTATACGATTTCGTATTTTTTATTTCGACACAAATGTTTGGGTTTCGAGTTTGATTGTTTGCAAATTGAATTTGCCAATGATGTTTTTAATGTAGCCTGGTAAAACAATTTTGAGTGTTTAACAAAAAAAAAATAGTGAGCCATATAAAGATCATACCTAGGCGCTATGATGTCTAGTTACCCACGTAAGTAAAACCATCAATTATTGCCCCTCTCTAAAAACCTAAACACTGTAAATTATAGCAAGTAATCAAATCAAATTTATAATAAGGTATACCACCTTCTTATGTAAAAAAAAAACAACAACAACAAAAAGTTCAAATAATTTTTAAATTGTGAATTTTTATTATTTTTTTTCGCTTGAATAAAGGATGCGATCATCATATAATCAGAATAAATAAATACCTGAGTTTTATAACAAAAGAGGATTTCATGCATCACGTGTTGACTTCACGTGCTCCAGAAATATTTTATTTCTGAGTCATGCAAGTTGCCTTTGGATGTTTTCATTCAATGCAGAACACGTGGTAAATCAGCTCTTAAAATTGCAATTAACTATTTTAGCAGTGACGATGGGGACTCGGGTTGCTTCCAAGCTACTCGACAGCTACCACGACACGACCCAATCGAATGTTTACGTTTATACATTTACTTTTAATATATATAGTAGAATCGAATGACACTTGCAAAGGACCACGCTTTCACAGATCTTACAAATTCAAAATCACATGTTAGTAAAACTACATTTTTGTTAATAATATTTAAATGATTGATATTTTTCATTACTTCTCAACAATTCACCTTTTCTTGCGAGCGTTGTGAAACGTATTATCTATGCAGACTTTACAATATATCATTTGAATTTATAATATTAAATTATATTTTTAAATCCTCAGAAAACTTATGGTGATATTTCCTTATACTACAAAACGCTAGTCTTGTGAAGACTACTAGTATTTTTAGGAAGATATATATTTAAATAATTAAAAGTGTATATATATATATGTAGCTCTATCAATATATATATATATATATATATATATATATATATATATATATATATATTGATAGAGCGAACCACTCTCATTCTTATCTCAGTTCGTTATTGGTAGAGTTCATCTATACTCGTACTACATGATATTGCAAGGTTTCCCATATGAGAACACTCGTACTAGAATCATCTATGGGCCCAATTATGGATTATTAAACCACTTTAAAAATGTTTAAAAGATAGTTCGTTTCGTTAAGAAAGATTACGTTAGAGTTGACGCTGATAAAATGGTGAAAAATATATGTGCAAAATTTACAATACTTTCGTCTGAGTACTTTTGAAAATTTGTTCGCGCGTTACTTATGAAGTGCTCCTCTTAGATTTATTGGCGTGTGTTTTCATTATCGCACATACTAGTAATGGAAAAGTGTTTCCTTTTTATGCAATAAATGGGGCAAATGAGTACAATCCACATGATAAGAAGTTGGCATTGTGTGCTATACACGCCACGCCTACATCTGCAATTCAGCAATTGCGTACGTTAATCTCGCTGAACATAGTGATGAAATGCTATATCAAATAGTATTATCGCCGATAGCCTTTTTGCAGTTAGTAGCGATTTAAAAAATACATATATTTTTATTTCAGGTGTATTAATTTAATAATGGTCGTAATTAAAATGGAACGGAGAGCTCGGGGGCTTCAAGCAGGATCGCAACAAATTTAGGTTCGCGGTGTTCCCACCGGTGTTGCCGCTCGACTCGGTCGCCGCAGATCGTAAATAAGGGCGTCTCATTGCGGGCCATTATTAATGAATCTGCTACCGGCCCGCGCTCCCCGTTCGCGCCCGAAAGCTAAATAACAGGTGCGTGTAACCCCGTTCGCACAATCTATTTTCGATGTCTTATAACCGTGAAGAGAAGCGTTCGCGTTGCGTTTCTCTCGCTCTAAATATTCATACCATATGCTAGATATTGAGATTTGTTTGGGCGTCATCTGTTCGACATCGCTGTCTCTAAATATGCGCGGTATCGTGTTAGCTTTGCAAAGTTTCATTAGCCGTCTGGGAATATTTACTTCGACTTACCAAAAGTTAAGTTCATCGAGATTATATGAGTAATTAGTCCTAGATAGAGATATATTGTTCAAATTGTAAATGAAATCTCCTCCTTGCGATGCAGATGCCTATGAGCCAAGATTTACATCTGGGAGAAAATAGTATCGGTGTTTTATTATCAAGCGAACTTAGCAAAAAAATCCTTATTGTTTTATATTTCCCATCATTTAATTTTTTTTCATACGTTTGCCGTTGTGTTCAATTTTTATTTCTTAACCTTAATATGAATAATGCGTTTTAAAATATTATTGAAACAGTTGCACAAACTGGTAAATAATACCAGTTTCAAAAACGATACAAGGTGACAAAAGACGTTATATTTGTTATCGGTAGTAATACAAAAGACATGCACATGTTAGACTCATCCCATTGTTTGCTGAGAAAATGAATTTACCTAAAAATTAGTGCAACCTTTTCTCTGTGAGCGTGTTACGTTAATATCATATTGCGAAGGAAATACATTAAATTGTCAGTGTGTCATGTTAGTTCCTATTAGTTCTATAAAATGAGGGTCCGAGCAAGATTACGCGAAGCTTATCGAATACATACATACATACATATAATCACACCTCTTTCCCGTAGGGGTAGGCAGAGACCACTTCTTTCTTATCGAATATAACTTTATTATTTGCCACTCGGAAAACTGCTTTTGATTTTCGAAAAACGAGACACACAAAGATAGTGCCTCCGTTACCTGCATTAATGCGACAATGGTAATATTATTGCGACAGCGCATTTGTCGTAGAATTACCACCGTACTGTAATCAGCATTGCAGTTGCCACTCTGCTGAAATGTGTATTTTTCAAGTTTCTAAATAACTCATTCGTTTGAAGAATGAGAGACAAATTATGACGCACATGTGAATGTAATGTTTGACATCGATCCTCGTCTTTAAACAATTCTCGAATAGATTTTTGTTTGTAAATACATTAAACAATAGGTAGTTCACGCAGTTAGCGTGTCCATTTTAAAGTTACAAGGACGCGTCGATGCGAGGCCGTAGGCCGAAACGAGCGAGGTCAAAGTTGAGTCCGAATGCCCAAGTTGGGGCTAATGTCGGCAGACTGATGAATCACGAGCCTAGTGACGTAACAAGGAAGTCTAGTTGTGCGGACGCAGCCCATGCAACGTTTGTAATCAGCCCTGAAATCAGTAGTTACGTGTATTCAATAACTTGTATAATTTTTAATTTATATATTATATGTTAGTAGTAAAACGGTGGAATGACACAATTTGCATGTAACTAACCCATGTAAAATAAAGGATAAAAGACACGTTATATTACTAATTATTCATAGCAAAGTTAAGTAATATAAGAAAACATACGTGTTTCGAAAACGGATGACGGCAGTTCGATCCGTGCTCAAAGTAACTAGTCGAAATCTAAGTAAAATGGGTAATACCCAACCATCTTGTTTACGCAAAATGTAAAATACACAAACTGGCGATGGTCAGTAGCGTCAAAGATGCGAGACGTCTCGAGAAAATCCTTCCTATAACATGAGAATCCTGTCCAGCAGCGGGCACTTACGAGCTGCTTTTATACTTGACATGTATTTCACAATTTTGCACACAGTTTCTTTATCCAATCATACAGTGAATAATCGAAACAAGTATTGCAATCAATAATCTCAAGCTTTCAGGGTGACGTAGTAAAGAAAACTTCGCTCTATATCAATGTGCACGCCCAATGAATTATTATTAAAGTACAACTTCATAATTTCGTGCCGTTGCGGCGTATATCGGTGCGCTGCGCGATGTTATGATCGAAGTCCGTGTTAATTAGCGTGATGCTGGTGTCGGTGACGTCACGCATCTAATTTGATTACACCGGGACAAGGCCGCTGCGGTTAGTGTGGAACGTGCCGCGCTCGTGCGTCGCCGGACGCGGGCCCAGAATGCACGCTCTAACGAATAATTCCTCTCATAATATACGACCGACACGTGGTTACATAGCTAATCAATCCGAGAGTCTGTCCAATAAAGCTAATGTCTGGGCACTTCAAAGGGAAAGGGGAGCTTAAACTTTCATAAAAGCTATACGTATTTTACAAAATCTAGCATGTTACCTCGACGCTGCACAACTGTCTCCTGGCTTTATTATTAGCCCTCTCAACATTGTAAATCTAAACAAAGAGGAGACAAAAGGCTGTTATTCGCAACGTTAACCTTTATTAATCTCTTCCTACACTAAACGCATGTGCAACAGTGCATAGAAAATGTTGAAATCTGCATAATTTTCACTTATTTCTTACTTGACTTTTGTAAACAAAGACAGTAGATAAGATGGTAAATAGCTGTTGAAATACCGTTACAATTTCTCACATTTCCTCGAATTCACTCCGTGTTCTCGCGGATCATTTGAATTATAAAGTAAGGCGTGAGTGCATACAGAGTGCATAAGATACCTAGCCTATGTAAATGAGACATGTGGAAGCTGCGAAAGAAGTAAGGGTGAGTTTACAACTGCCAGGTCAAAGCTTTTAGGGGTTTATAAAGACTTATGGAAATAAACTAAATATAGTTTAGAAAATCCAAAAATGCACGCCCCATGAGCGTTTAATTTAGTTTGATGAAAAAAATAAATTATCAAATTAAATCCATTACACAAAGTATAAAATCGATATATGCTGTATGGTACATTTGTCCTTTTTCTATCAAGGGTTAAAGAAAGAAATGAAAGCGCCTTAAAATTTTTAATAGCAATAAAACTTATAAAACTTAATAATCATTTTATTAACAAACGACTAGGCTATTGATATGAAATAGGGAACCAGTTGATGTAATTATGAAGCTAATAAAAACCCGGTAATCGATACCTCAATTTTTTCGGGAATTATCGTGACCACATACAAAATGAACCGAAATGAATGAATGAATCCGGACGTCCACTAAAATTTTTATCAACCGTTTATATCAAAGTAGCAATATAAAATGATTTTTTACAAAATATAATATGGATTAATTAGAGCGTTTTCTTGATATACGGCTACTCGTATTATAGTATATATTATATGGTTATATGATCAACAATATGGTTATGATAGAGGCATTTTAAGATCACAAAATTGCTTGACCTTGACGTGTCGAGAGTAATGCCCTACATAATAAGTAATAACACTTCGCGATATGAGGCGTGCAATATAACTCTCTAGAGAAACATTTCTGTTTTAATAAGTATAACTAATGACAAATATCAAATTATTATTTAACCTAATAGTTTTATTGAAAGTGTGTACTGTTTACTATTTCAAATTGATATTGCAGACGATAAATGTCAAAAAATAATTCTATGACGGCTACTGAGGCTGAATAATTAATCAAACTCCAATAAACTTAACAGTTGTAGCAGACAATAAAGTGCGTTTCACTCTTACAATGACCCCGCGACCGTTACACAAACTTCAAGCGGCTTTGTTCCCAAAACACGAAACTAATTTATTCGTATCTCAGCGTGCCATTCCACCGAACTAAATAATAATCGAATAGTAAATTATATATGCGTATTAACGGTCAAGTCATAGTTCAAAGATGAGGGCAACGGGCAACCCTTTACTACGATCGTTCGAGGTGAAGAAGTTTCAAATTAAATCGGATCACCCCGCGGGTTCTCTGCACGTTTAAACCATTTAATATTTTAATAAAATCGTCTTCGACCTTTTGTATGATCGGGTTGCGCCCGTGTCCGTTGGTAAACGAACGAGTGAGTTTCGTAAATCTTTCTTTTTTAATTGAAAAACAATTAATATCGATGATAATGAATGGAAAACTTAAACAAATTGCACTTTGGCAAGGGACCAAAGTTTGTTGTGACCGGTCGATTAGTTTCCAGGCCAGTCGCTTGGTCGGTTACGGTGCAAACTTATCGCGTATCGCGACAGAGTGTCGGTAATCGTCACATGCGGGCGGCGGCGGGCGGCGGCGGGCGGCGACGGGCTGCGACGGGCGGCAACGGGCCGGCGGCGGCGCGTCGCGGCCGTCCAACGTCGCGTGTGGCGCCGCTAATGGATATTGATGGCTATGGCGCAACTAATTAGACGCTGCTACCCTACAAAAATTTCAGCCTGGATTCCCTGAAGCGTTTTTCAGGTGCCAATTCGACCCACCGATCGTAGCGAACAGTTCGTCGAAAATTGCCGTTGAGTTTTTATAACATGTATAGATTATAAATTACATAATTTTATTTGTGTTATCTTCATTTATGTTGGTATTTTACGAAGCAAAAACTGCTGAAAAAAATAAGAACACAATTTTTTACCAAATAGCACCGGGACAGTCCCGTGATCGACGGTGGCAGAATAAATGGCAGCCGTTGTGTTCTTTTTAAATCCCACAACAACGGAGGAAGAATTACGGCGCAGATTTCCGTTTAACGATGCCAGCGAGCGCCGAGCGCGCAAACAATCTCACAATCGAGTTATTAGTCTGCGTGGGGCGGGCGGTATCAATCACCGTGGGCGGGCCGCGCGACATTGGACTTCAATTAGGCGGGTGGCGCGTGTGATTGCTCACTCCTCTAGACGCCAAAGGGTTACTTGACCCACTTATTAGGCTCATCGCATGCGTCCTCGTTAGGAAGCTCGGAAATGAAGAAGTGATTCAATATTTATTGCCACTATAAGTTTGCTATTAATTTAATGTCAAATATTAGGTATGCTTTGAAAAATGATCAGGTATCCGAAAAAGTGTACATTAATTGTATAAGACGCAAAATTTAAATAGCTTTATCTTTGTTTTAAAACATTTTAAGAATATTACATTATTTAAAATAACGAATGTTATTATATCGAAGTAAAATATAGTCGAATAAGGTTTATTGAATGTAACTTAGGAATATATCCGATGTTATAAATATCGGCGTAATACTGAGTCGGAAATATTAAATGTAGTGCTCT
Source organism: Parnassius mnemosyne (assembly GCA_963668995.1). NCBI lineage: Eukaryota > Metazoa > Arthropoda > Insecta > Lepidoptera > Papilionidae > Parnassius > Parnassius mnemosyne. The sequence continues at coordinate 35,283,789 of CAVLGL010000148.1, read as the reverse complement.
AATTAGAACTATACATAACATGCTAACACTATGAAATTATATCGTATGAAACAGCGCTCAAGAGCCGTAACGGAAAAATCGATTAAAATAATGATCGTTAATTACAATTGATAATTAAGTAGCGAGTTAAGTAACTCAGCGAGATAACAGACTACATTGTAATAATGAGGTTATAGTTTTAATTATTACACAGTGTGAAGAAACAAATATCCTAATTAATACAATTATAATCTTTAGTATTATTATAATTGCATATATTATGAGAATAAGTGATTTATTTTTGTTTAACATAATGTGTTGGTATGTGTTCGCAGGGGGTATGCATATTTTAATCTTAAAGCCACAGCACATACAACATTAAAATGATAACTTATTCAATTTACCTACCTATTAAGAAGTCGAATATCAATTTATTAGAATAAAACGATGTCTATAGCCGCCAATTCGTATTTCTGTATTAAATCGCAATGCTGAAATAAATAGAACACAGAGGTCAATCTACAGATCCAACTTGACTGGGAAGCTTTCGGGGGATTACGACACATTTTTTCGTCATGTATACCACAAAACTTGAAAACAAGTGTACCACCATTGCGTGTTTCTATGATATAGGGACCTGAGACGTGGTTTTTTACTTCTGGCTAACTTACTGCTAGCCGATTGAGGAAACTCAAGATCGTTCAGTGAGCTAATGAGAGGACTATGTTCGGATTTACTCTGTCTGATAGATTTAGAAAGGATCATATCCTTAGTAAAAAGTAAAAACAGAGTGACTAACATAGCCCAATGCATCATTAAGCTTAAGTGCTAATGGGCCGCTCAAAGAAAGGACAACCGATAGGGAAAAAGTCAAGAGCGGCAGCCTCATTCCACTAAGTGAAGTGCAGGCGGTCCCCTACTAACTGACGGCTGGTTAGAGTTTGAGGAAGACGATGCAAGTGGCTCAAGACTGCGTGCTTTGTGACATTTCTTGGAGGAGGCACATTCAGCAGTGGACAGCAGCATGACATCTAGATAAACATAGAAAATAAAACATTATCTAAATACGAAATTTTCACAAAAACCGTTTTGGCCGTTTCCGAGAAATCAATTACATATGTACATATACACAAGAATTTTTCAATTAATAGCACTTAAATAAATATACCGAAAGTACTAGCCGAGTATCAATAGACTGGTGAGGTAGTCGGTAAAGCTTCCAGCAGCAAATCCACGCGCTTGACCGCAAATAGGTCGAGGATTGAATAACGCTGCACCGACCTGCGCAGGTTTCTAAATATGTACAAAGCGATATTATTGTAACCGCAGTTGATATTTCGCAACCAGTGTGTAAAGCACAGACTTCGCGACATGTGCTAATGTGCAATATAGACTTGTTTTTTTTACAAGAGAGCGCGTGTGAAATTGCAACAAGGCAAGTAGTAAATATTTAACAAACTTGGTTTGCTAAATATGACCCACATTCATAGAAATCTTAAAGGTAAGGAGATTATTTGTTTAAAATTACTAAAAAATCAGTCAAGTACTGGCGGCGTAAGAGTATCCACTACCCTATATCATCCCGTGGGGGTAGTAAGAGGAGATAGAGACAAAATGAACTTATAAAATAACTGGGACAGTATATTTGTTTGCATTTTATATTTGGCTGGACACATTATAACGAAATTTAGCTTAGAAGTCGATTGCATAGTTAGAAATAAATTTAGTTTAAGGCGTCCAGGGGTTGCAATAGCCACTTTCTATCAGGTAGACTGCGTAGTGGAATGCGTTAACTTACTGATTCTCATGTTTGACTAAATGTGAAAGTTGCGACTTCTTTTTAATAAGTTTATAATCAAGGCCAACAAGTAAAAATAGCTTAAATGAATAAATCGCAATAGGTGACCACTGACAATGTAATGTAGTAGACAGAACGAAATAGTCTACGCACAACACAAGTCGCAAACTATTGTAATGACATGGTATTATTACAAATGCACAAGTCTAGCCATTGAACAAGAGCCAAGTCCTTTTGTGACTACCGTATTTATATTTTCGACAATACGAGTATGTACTTAATGTAAGATGAAGATAACTTTGATATAATTAATGACTAAACTGTTCTAGTTTCATTGTAGTGTAATGACTGATGTCTATTACGTTGAAGTGGAAATATTAAGAATTAAGGACGTGGCGTTTATACACGTAGTCGTCGAATAATCATGTTGTCGATCATAAAGCACGTTATCATGAGTAGAAACGACAGTAGCCTTATGGTTAGGCTGCGGATTGCAAGCTCGGATAATCGTGGGTTCGAATCCACCGTTCTACTATTAGCGTGAATCACTTCTAACGCAAGCATGTTTAGTTCACAGCTCAGTCACTCAAATTACAGATTCAGCCACTCTAGGCTAACAGGAGTATTAACTCCTGTTAGCCTAGAGTGGCTGAATCTGTAATGTTAATATCGTACCTAGAATTCATTATAAGAAAAGAATGATGCAGAATAATTGAGGAGACAAGCGATGGGTAGCAGCGTCAAAGGTATGAGACATTTGGCACTGTGATCGCCAATCCGTCTGTCAAAAGTAAACGGCAAATCTACCCATCTATAGGGGAGACTCATGTTCTGCAATGTACTTTTCAAACGTTAATTTTAATAAAAGACAGCAACAATGACACTGCTGATTGCAACTTTTAGTGCTTATTTATGAATACCACTTGTACATATCTGAGAAATTATAGATAATTCAGAAATGAGTCCGCCAGTATGTATGAGTACGAACTTCACGATGAGTGACATTTTCTGTTTTAAAAACTTCCCAGAAATGTGAGGAGGACAAAATTCTAGAATTTTATCACCTACGACCAAGAAACAAACCCTAATAAAGAAAAGTACAGCCTAGGTTCACCACAGACGGGTAGTTAATGTCTCTAGGCGCTCCAGTGCATGTTGTTGGACTTCATACTCGTATGTTTTCTTAAACTGTAGTGACAAATGAACTGACAGTTCATCTGTTAGTGTATGGTTACTTAATTCATACTGCAGCCAGCTTTGAATGATCACATATGCTTTGCTTATCCTACAAATATTTTATTTCTCTGACATTTGAGTTTCCTCACGGCGGTACAATCAAATGAATATTTTAAATTTCTCGGCGCTTGACATTTTGGACCTAAAGTAAATCTAATTATGGCAAATGAGCCATCAAAATAACGATAAGAGCGCGCGACTGCCTCATCGTGCCATTCACGTCCTAAACGCTATAAAACGTATGATACTGTGTCGCCGTAATTGGATGTCCAGTGCAAATATTCACCTTCATTTATGCTGTGAGTTTATGACTTGGTATTTAATTCCTACTATTACTTTCGAATGTCCGTATTACGTCTACTTAAGCTAAAGCGTGTAATGCACTCGCAATGGTAGTGGTGAACTATTCACAATATTCCGAAATATAAATGAGTATACAGTCTCTGGTAATATTTTGCGATGATTAAGTAAAAGGATGATGCATAAACATGAAATCATTAAGGAAAACATACACACCAAACATTAATTTTTATTATTAAACTTGTACTTACAGGTTATCAAAAAGTTAAAACATATTTGTCGCCAAATTTTTGCAAAATGTTTTCTGTTTATACGTGAACTGTACGTACTTCATTGAAACATAGTTTCATAAAATGACAAACGAATATACAGTACATCAGATGGTAAGTGTCTACTGTAGTCCATGAGCACCCGAAGCCAACTTCGAACAAAGAACTACAGATGCATTGTCACCTATAGGTAAGGGTTAAGGTAGATTGCCTGACCTGCTTGTAATTATACAGACTCTCTATACATTTCTGACCTGAACACAAATATGCAGGTAATGGTATTTGGCAGCAGACATAGTTAAGCAGTACGAGACAGAAAAGGAGTCCTACCGCATATTTATAACGTATCATCATACTCATCATCATCACCACAGCCCATACAAGAAAGGCTGTAAAACATGGCCCTTAGCCACATCCACCGACTTCCTACATATCTTATGAGGTCGTCACTCCTCCAGTAAAGTTGCCTCTCGGAAAATTTTGTTGTCGCCCCTTGTCGGTTGTTTGAGTTAATATGGCCAGTCCATTGCCACTTATGTTTACTAATTCGTTAAGGTATTTCGAATATTCTGGTTCTACTGCGAATGTATTTGTTAAATATTCTATTACCCAGAGAAACTCCAAACAGAGCTTCTCTCCAAAACTCGCTGATTGATTTTAACCTTACTCGTACGGCCAACTGTGAAGGAACGTACTGGTTGGAAACAACGCAGTAACTTACTATTAAAGTACGGCGCTGCGGGACCGAAGGTTTTAATCCATGGGACAAGTATTTGTATGGTCTACTTGTAATTGTTCCCGTTTGAATCTTTTTCCATGTGCAGTTTATGTAGAAAAATATCTTAATGATATGAGATGAAATCATAGTGTGGCCGTGATCCAAGTTCTTGTAATACCATCGATTTTAACGTGATTTTCTGTCTTAGGTTCTATTTTAAGGTAAAAATGGAAGTGTGAGCAATATCAATGACATCACGTTTCGTTTATAAACATTTTTGATAAATAATTCGAAATGAATATATAGATGCCACAGCACTGTTAGTTTCATAACTACGAAGGCAATTTTACCAGTCTACATTTTCTTCACAGACGTTTCTAATTTGATATTAATTGACATTCACCTGGAAACCGATAGAGTTTGCGGGTTAATTGATAGATCTTGACGGCGTAACACGAGTCAGATACTCTCTACGAAACTACCATGTTCGACATCTCTATATTCGCGCTGATAATTGCTGATGAATGCTCAGTCAAAGTCTATTTAAGTCTCATGTTATTAAAAGGTATAACGATTCTCTATTGGCTTCCTAATTAACATTGTGTTTATTAATTATACTGGAGTACTTGTATTATGTTTCTTGAATAATAACGTTAAATTTTAAAATTTATTTAAACTGTGAGTCTCAGTGGTTAGCGATTACGATAAATGTTTCGGAAGTATCAGCTTCGAATTTAAATCAAAGCCAGTATTTTTTCATAGAAACGTAAAGTGGAAGTCTGGTTTGAGATCTGGAACTCAAATTTGACTATTTTCGTGTTTCTTACATTACATAAATTCCACTTCCAACTTTATAGCTAGTGTTATGTGATAACGGTTTAATTATTGACAACAATGTTAAAAGAATCTCTTGAAAGTGAATTTGATTAAAACTGAATATACTTCGCAAAGATTGAAGCAATTTTAATCAGTTGAGAACACGACTTCATTTTACGACTTTTGCGTCTTAACAGTTCTTTTTTAATTGCCTCTCGACGGGTCCGGGCCGTGTAATGCGCAATTTAATGATCCTTCAAAATGTAAAATGCATTACTGCACCACCTTTATTTTATTGCTCGCCAAGATGAGATCGCGTTCAATCAAGGTGGCGTGCTCCGCATCACAATATCCATAAGTGAACAATTTAATAGAGCTCCCTTTTTTCGTCAACGGTGTATGCTCAGGATGCGATTTGCAATATTTTAAACACAATGCTATAAGAAGGAAGGTTGCTACGGGGTGCAAAGGGGAATATGCTTGTGTACTGGTAGCACCATTACCAGTACAAAGGCTCTGCGCTCAGCAAGCAGGCTGCCGAGCATGGTGTGTATAGACAAATCTTCCAAGTAATACACGCCAGATGGCGCATTCTTGGAAGGGACTTTTTCCAACAATGGACTTAAAAAGGTTGTTGTGTCGTGTTAGTATAATATTTAGACTTTTAATAAAAAGCACAAGCTAAGAATTGAAGTCCCGACTTCAGAAGTTATAATGTGGAATTTTTTTAATGTTTTGAAGCTGGTTGAACTTCTTAGTAAAAGTTTAATTATTTTAGTATCTTGAGTAGTCTTAGGATTATTACAAGGTAACAACTAGAATGTCGTCAAAATTTTTACATTTCAAATATTCATTCATTCCTCATTTTTTTAATCTTTAGAGATGATTTTTTTTCTTCAGATTTATATAGGCGTATAGCCTATTTAATAATAAATAACTTAATAAGAAAGAATTATTAAATCGGTTCAGCCATTTCCGTTAAATCGATGAATAAACATAGAAAAGCATATGCTTCGAATAATCGATCGAACCTTCCCTTTTTTTTGAAGTCCGTTAAATCATTTCAGTGAAATTTAGTTTTGGTTTTGAGATGTCTTTTTATTCGATGCGTTAAATCGATGAATACAAATAAAAACATGTGACTTCGTTATTTATTTATTTATTTAAACTTTTATGCACAATAGAAAAATCGTACATCTGGCGGACTTAATGCCTTAAGGCATTTTCTCCCAGTCAACCATTAGTATATATATATATATATATATATATATATATATATATATATATATAAGATATTCTATAGTTATATCATAAAATGTAAATACATTAATACAGACGTAGACATACATAAATCTACTTAAATACATTAAATATATACATGTATATACCTTCCCTTTTCCGAACTCGGTTAAAAAGTGATATTATCTTAGTCACCTATAAATACTTCTTTACTCAACCACTTCCGACCTACATATATCCATTTTTTCCTTCTTAACAAATTTTCAAATGTAAAGATGCCTGTACATAAAACTGGGCTAAAAGTTAACCCATCCAAAAGTCAGGCATTAATAGTAGGACCCTGGCTTGCCCTCCGATCGTTATTAACAATATCATTTTGAAACTGATTTGTACCGTGAAAGATCTTGGCGTTAGCAAAAACTAACATTTGCCACTAGGGTTTCAAGTCAGAGTGGAATCAATGTGGTTAACATTGATTTTACTCTGACTTGAAACCCTAGTGGCAAATGTTAGTCTTTCTGACCAACATTTCTATATATCGAGATATTAGTCACAGGTATTTTGCGAGTTCTCTACCCCCCGAAAAACTTTATCTCGTCTAGAACCAAAGCGACGATTCTACAAGACCTTTTTGTTGTTATTTTGACCTAAATACAGAACTCCTGAACAAATAGAACCGACTATTTCAAAATCAACGAGCACACAGTCCTTCTGATGGTAAGTAGATGCTCTGGCTCATAGTCATCTATATCTATCTTTGATTAAGAATCAAACTGCAGATGCATTGGTACCCCTGAAGATTAAAATAGAATGCCTCATTTCCAGTCAAAATGTTCTCCTGTTTTGATAACACAGCATTCAGCTATGATTTTACGCTGGTATTCTGCGAGAGGGCTGTCCTTTCCCGGTCGAGCCGACCCATTCATGCTACAACCATAATATAGCTGCTGGCACTACTTCGTACTGTACTGAAAGAGGCCTCCGTGGCCAACGGTGGTACGAGTATAATATGAATTATTACTTAACTTTTATTTCTATTGTTTTGTACGTTTATTTTATTTATTATTAATTATAAGCTTTATAAACATAAACATTACATTTCTAACATTATGCATAACATGTATAACGCGAGGAATTTATATTCCTTAAGCTAATCGCACTCAACTAGAAAAGAAGAATAACTGATTTTAATCAGTAAACGTAATATTTCACTGCGTTTAATCTAACCTGTTAGCTGTTTTGCCGTATATCTTACTACTAAATTAATTCACTTTCCCATTCAAAATACTGTTAGAAATGCGTTGTCCATCAAATAAGTATATATTTAGTTAAAACGAGTTATTTTATGCCCGATCCGGATTTGCGGCGAATGACATTTTGTTTTACAACAAATTAAAATTAAATTTTTGTCGCCTACACCGAGACCGTACGTAAGTTTGGTCTATTAAAATAATGTAATAAGGTTCCATGCAAAGAAAAACACTTTCGAATTACGCATGCACCCCGACGGGGCGCTGTCGTTGGCACCTAATTAGAATATAAATATCTACCGGCGACGTTTAACAACTGACCCGCTCTTTGTAATCTTAATAACCCACCGCACCGTAATGAAAGATGTGATGTGAATTTGCTAAAATGCGCTCGTATGCATACATTACATGTTTTTGAGCTCGCATACGAGCGCAGCGATATAAGCTTGAATTGCAAAAACGTTCAGAGATAATGGCTTGAAAATATGTTGACGAGATATCCGTCTTCATTTGGCATTGACAAGTGACATTTTTGTATACTTATTGCTTTCCGTAAAGATTACGCAAAAGCCGAGCGAACTAACCGGTTACGCAGGCCGCAATCGGTTAGCAAAGTGTAATTTAGAAAAAAATGAGTACATATGGCACGGCGGTGTAAACAAGGCGCCACCGTCTAGCCATGCGGAGGGTGACGTGTCAGCCATATGGACGGATACATGCAACAATGAGCTCATACAACCGGTTACGGGACCGTTACAGATGAACCGCCGCGGGTCGTACTGTGAATATGCATAGCTCTCGACTTGACCTCGTGTTATTAGACTTCGGGCGCGGAACGTGGGACCCGCACCAGATATACCTTATTGACATTTGACATTAATTGTGCTCAGCTTGGTGACATTCAGTTGAATGTATAATTCGCATAATAATGAAGAAACTAAGCAAGCAAAGGAAGCAAACGTTTTTTTTTTTATTATTTATAAAGAGCATGTAGAATTTGAGGTGTAGACGTAGGAAATCAAGTCAGGTTGAGCGCGGGAGCCATCAATCAGTAAGAGGCCGCGGGTCAGGACCTCCACAATACCCCTACCCCTCGCCCCGACCACCTGTCGCGCCCGCCAGCTCACAGCAATTGCTAATCAGTCACTAAGTAACGCCGAATCTCTGCCTGACAGGGGAACGCGCAGCGAGTAAATGGTGTTTTGACAAACAAGGGTATTAGACGTCGCGACATTTTTTATTTATAATAATTAAAAATTTTAAATAAAGTAAAACTGTGGTGAAACCTACTTCAAAAACAAAAAAATAATAAAATCATTTCCATATAATAGCTTCTTAAGTCGGTACTAAGACATCCCTAGTGTATAAAATGCAGAAGTACTATTATATGGAATTTTTTATTTCTTATTATATGGAATTTTTTATTTTTTGAAGTAGGCTTAACTTTTTTTCTAACTTTTAATTATATTGATTGCCCTTTTGTTTTGTGGACCCAGGAACATTACTAGCTAAAGGTAACAACTAGAATATCGTCTAACTAGTTACATTAAAAACTTCATCCCCATTTTTCACCCTCAACGGTGAATTTTTTTTTTAAATGTATATGGACCGCCCATGAAGAATATAATATATTTAATAAATGAAGAATTATTAAAATCGTTTCATACGTTTCCGAGAAATCGGTAAACACACATAAAAAACATAGATACGCGTTGAATATAGAACTTTCTAATTTAAGACAGTAAGAATACACTACATTGCAGATGCAGTGTATTTGAAATGTACTGAAAACTTGTATAAAAAAAATTCAATTGTACAATGAAATTTTAAAAGAATAAAATTGCAAAGTATGTGTCCTTAGAGGGATTCAATAAAATTAATACTGATGTACTTACCTAAGTACTAAGTACCTAGGAATTATTACTTTCTAGCGTTCAGAATTCTAGCGTAAAATGGCAGACATTTATTAAATAGCGGTAGATTGTCATTAGAAGAGTAGATATCGGAGAGTAGAACCGGCGCGCGGCGGGCCGCAGCGTACGCTGTAAATTGCAATAGTGAATATACCACGCAATTCTAAAAATAAACTCGCCGACCACAACTAGCGTAGCCAAGCTTTATGTACTCTGATAACTGCTCCGGAGTGCTCGGCGCAACCGATCCGGCGCCACTCGCCGCTGTCACATGCGAACATGCGTCCACACCCGACACAAATACAAAACACTTTAATTAGACAAGCTAATTTTAACATACGGTATCAATTCTGAGTGGGTGCTAAGAATTGTTTCATTAACGATTGACTCGATAATTTGTCACTGTGCTATGCGTATTTAAATGCCACGCATTGCTCCACGTATTGTTATAAGAAATTATGTACTAAGTAGGTTTATAGTCTATAACAATTGCAATTAGTAATTTTTAAAATTATTGAAGCTTACAATTTAACATCGCACAAAGTTTTAATAGCTTTCAGTTTTTTTGCGGTATCTAATAATTTATGGTATTGCGGGGCCGTTTGAAATCAGACACGCAGTAAAACAATTCTAAGCTTAAAAAAGTTTTCGACCGAAGCAGGTGCTCACACCATTTTACGACAGTTTATCATGAAAATTTAAAAAATGGTTTATACCAAAGTACGTTTCTAAAATTTCTCAAGAATTTGAAACATAACTTTTCCTTTAGAATTATGTGTTTCGTATTTGACTAGAAATCGTTACTCATTCGCAAAAGTGATATTGTAAGCGAAGTTACCGTGAGATATAGTTTGAAAAAATGTAATGGGTTTACATCTTATTTATCATGGAAACAAATTGAATTTTTTTCGCATCATGCGAATACAATCGTTCAAATTATTATAATACGTAAAGGAGCAAAGGTATGACAAGCGAAATCAAACTAGATTGAAGCGAGGAACAGAGCTATAACGTCGGAGGACATCATCTCGGCCAGATCACGTTCGTGGAACAAAAGGACTACGCAGCGAGCCGGCTTTGGAAAAATGAGTTAAAGAAACTCACGTTCAAATGGAGGTTTTCATACTTAACAAGCTCTGCAATGTAAAGCGCTTGTAAAGTAAGCCACTGCTGTCATTACTAAATAGCTATTAATAATAGTATAGTGAAGTCTTGATATGTAAATAGTAATGGACTTTACACAATGATAAAAACGCAGGCTAGACTTGAATATGCAATGTGACAACTCCATGCAATATTAAAAAATGTCAGGACTGTGGCATAGAAAACGGCATCTTATCTAACAATTTATCATGGATCAGATATCAGAACCAAACTAACATAAGTGTTGCCCGTGAAGTACGATAGACAGTTGCTTGCAAATATTTGTTTTACTTGATATTTGCAAACTAAATTATAAGTATAAAATTATTCATAGAAAAAAATATAATAAAAAATAAATACAAACATCACTATCACTTTTAGCTAGCAGCACGTAATAACACTTCTCGAAATCACCGCATGAACTTTTCATCGCACGTCTCTACGAGCTTTCAAAAAGCTTTCAGCGGTTGATCGCGCTCGCAATGACTGCGTTACAGAGTGCGCCGCTTGTAGTTAAAAAGATAAAACAAAAAATAATTGCCCAACAATCTGTATGAAATTAATATAAAATAGCATTATAGTTAAATGATTTATTTCGCATAAAGAGCGGTCCGTCTGTATGCGGTGTGATAATGAGGCGCACAAAGTGCGGTTGCCAAGCGCCCGCAGCGGAAAATTTGGCGGAAACTGATCGACACCGCAGCCGAAAACTATGCATTTTAAGTCACATCAATCGATAAGCGGTTGGACGCACGCGTGTGCAAGTTGTTTATGTACCGCAACAGCCACGAAGTTTTGCACGACTGCCAAATGTAGAACCTTACTCCATATAAAGTGGCTTTTAGGAGTTCCCATGGGAGGTGTTGGGTTAGCTTAGCGGACGTAAGGGGCTCAACTCGGCTGGTATCATTATCGTTAAGAGTTCAGGCAGTCGGCGCCAATTTGACCGAGCGTGTAACGAGTTATGCGACCGTCGAGCTCTCTAAACTCCATTAATTGAGCTCATGACTCATGATTTCGTTATGGCGAATCTTAGAAGTTGACTGCGAGGTCGTTACTTACTTTAAACTAAGATTTATGGTTTAATACTAAAGCAAAATAACAGTTCTTGTCAAATTTATTTAAAAAAATAATTAACTTTAATGTGTATTCAATAAAAAATGACGTCATCCAGGTCTATATTAGGACTATATGTCCGATTAGTATTTTATCACCTCAGCAGGGGTTCAAGCCCCAGCTGAAGTAATAAAATAATCGCTCGTTATTACGTATGGTTTTGTTGTGAATACACAGGTGATTTAGACCGTGCTTTGTGGCATTCCTTGGTGGTCGCCTATGTTTTGCAGTGGACTTCTGAGGGGTTGTAATTATGATGACAATCAAAGTCAATATACAAATAATGATATACAACCAATGTTACTTGGGGAAATTAAGAACCAAGATATAAGGGGGAACCAAATACATTCTAACTTCGCTCGCGGTGCGGTTTTTTTACGTGGTAGAGCCATGCTGCAGTTATATTAATAGTATAGTTGTAGCACGAATGGGTCGGCTCGACCGGGGAAGGACCACGCTCTCACAGAATACCAGCGTAAAATGGCAGCTTAGTGCTGCTGTGTTTCGTATGGTGAGTGTAGAGAACCGGAGACCCATTTTACTGGAAAAGAGGCATTCTATCTTAGTCCTCAAGGCTGACAACGCATCTGCATCTTAATTCACAAACGAGGATAGATGCAGATGTCTATGGGCCACAGCAACCACTTACCATCAGGTGGACTGTGTGCTCGTTTGTCACCCTAATTCTATAAAAAAAAAGAAGCCTGCTCTGGCGACTACCGGTGAGGCTCCGGCGACCGACACATAGTGGAGAAATCATTCAATAACGCCTAACCTAAGTTTCATACTCTGGTGGTCGGGAGCATCATTACCAGTATGAAGGCATCGGTTTTGGACTTGTTAACCCATCCATCGTAGTGAGTATGATAAATCATTTATTGTAATACTTAACAGCTACCACCTATGCCAAATAATAGACTTATAATGGTGATATAGTTAATAACGGCAGTTGTCTGTATAAAAAACTGAATGAATTTATAACATAAAGTAAAAAGTATCAATTTACATATGACCCACACATCTAGTCACGTGTCTTCCCTCATTTCTGAGAGGATTTTGGAGCAGGGTTTGCTACTGCCGTCAAAGTGGATTGTCCGAAGTAACTTCCCCCCGAAATAAATTTAAATTCTCAGGCAAGCAGGTTTTGTTACGGCGTTTTTAACATCAGTAGTCATATAATGATGAATACCAAATTGGCGAAAATAAATGATAAATGATAATCAATGTATGGTCGTAATGTATTTACAGGCTGCTCAAGACCATGCTTTGTGGCATTCCTTGAGGGAAGCCTATGTTCAGCAGTGGACTTGTGACACAAAGCCTTTAATGTATGAATTAATGAATGGTAGTAATATTTAAAAAAAAAGTGAGTTATTAATGCAAAAGCTTTTATTAAAAATATATCGATCAACAACATCGTTGATTTTATAGGCATCAAACCCATGATACCAATAAAACTTAATTAATGTCTTTATCACGTGATCACTGATCGGATTATCGTGTCCCTAGCAGACGGATGGGTATTGCATTGACATTTCATTAGAAAGTGCGTCTGCAAAAACGAAGTCGTAGCATAGAGATCATTCTAATTCCCGCGCGTCGGAAAGGAGTGAAATACGGTCAACAATTTAATGGTAGCGAGGCGTTCTTCCTCCGCGTAAGTGATGAAAGCGAACATGAAGTGTACATGGTACCGGCGAAGGGGACGTGGTAAGGTCGCGTTACGCCGTTTGAAAGTGAGATGCGAGGCGCCAAGAGAGCAACAAATTAAGTCCCCGCGGGGAACGGTCCCGCCCACGCCCGTTCCGCGCCGGCGTTGAGAGGGCACCCGCGATAACGTCTCGCCGAAGGGAAAACTCGAATATTTCCAAGGAATTACATGACCAAATTCGTCGAATAAAACTTCACGTACAACCGGTGAAGTATTTTTGAAGTTCACAACTAAACTTTAATTAAGATTTTAGTTCGGTTTAATCGCCAAATATGTTGATAAATTTTGCACTTGATTTGGCTATACCATGTTTAGCTTATGTTCCGTTTTGATTGTAACTGCCGCAACTTTATTGAACTTTTGTAATGTTTAAGAGGCCAATTTCGATTTACACACATTTTATATTCGCGATAAAATAAAAAGACGAGCATTTCACGCGCGACATAAAACTTACCGCAACATAAATTTTATCACTTAAAGTCATAAATATATTTGTATCAATACTACACTTCGCTGATCGAAGAGAACGTCTGCTTTTAAACTCAATATAGGAATGTTAATACAAATAAACGAAATTTCATAGATACGCTGCTGTTATAGGTTTGAATATACCTACTTAATAGTATAGTGCAATATGAGAAACAATGAAAGAATTTACTCTATGAAAATAAAGGTCACAACTGATGCAACTAAAATTAAAGATTTTACCTTGCTGCTTTTTTAAAAAGGCATAAAATAATAAACGATACAGTTAATGACGGACCTATAAAAAGAAGGAAGAAATCTGCCAATAACAGCGCTTAAGCGAGGGGTATAAAATTAAATGGATAGAAGGCGTTTTTACAAGTTTATCGAGCGTTCCACATCGGGCAGACGCCTAATGGGCTAGCAGGCGCCGTGTGCGTTGCCTGTCTGTCTCGGCGACCAGTGACGTGTTCTACCGTCATACAGCACTACCACACTCCTATTGATCCTTTCCTACAAATTAACTTACGATAACTACGTACATAGTGGTTAATTAATTATGGAATAAACATATTTGAAAAATATAGGGTAACAAGAGTTTGGACAGAGCAGGCGAGCGGGAACAAAGAACGCTCGGCATACTTACATTGAGCCGTGGTTGACTGGCCTCGGCAACGCTTTTATGCGGATTTATCGACTCAAATTAATCGTGTAAGTATAGAGCCGACGGAGGAAACTAGCGTGAAACGCGATAAAAGAACTATTGGTTCAAAAGACCGCTCATTGTGATTTAACAAGATCGGCTTTTCTAAGGTAAACTTTGGAGTGAACTTGTTTGTTACACAGAAGACTGGTAGATTTAAGTGACGACTGTTTGCCCTTTCTCCTGAAGAAAATGAACAGAAAGTATCAATAAACTATATACTGAATTTAGTTACTATTTACTACTAAGCTAAAATAAAGTATTACTTTTGCATCATATTAAGCTAAAGCAAATTTCGCATTTTTTCTATGAAGTATAGACGCGTGGGATAGAGCCATAAAAGAAACTATTACCTCATCCCATCCCTTGGGTGTCGTAAAGACGACTTCGGGATAGATCTTCTAGGCCTTTAATAGATGGAAGTATATCCATCTTGTATTCACACAAAATATAAAATCGTCAAATCGACGACGGGAAACAGCCTCAAAGGAGAGAAACGTCTGTAGTACTGCTCCAGCCCACTTCTTGCTACATGCCATCGAGTAGCTCAAGTTAATTTTGCTCGCAATCACGAAAATTGGAATGACGAAGCTTAAAGTCAAGTTCTATTCATAGATGGGGAAACAATAATTTAAAATTAAAAATTTTGTACAGCCGACTACAATATAAGTTATTAAGAATAACAATTGGTCTTTAATTATTAAGAATAACAAAAACTATTGGTCTCACCTTGATCAAATTCATATGGGACCACACGAGAAGTACCAGCATTCAAATAAAAAAGGATCATCGAAATCGGTTCACCCAGTAAAAAGTTATGAGGTAACACACATAAAAAAACATACAGTCGAATTGAGTACCGTCTCCTTTTTGGAAGTCGGCAGAAAATACGCTTTTATTATTCTTATTTTCTTTCATTATAAGCTTATAGTACATCCATCCATCCATTTCAGCCTAATAAAGTTCACTGCTGCACATAGGCCTTTCCCATGGACTGCATCATAATTCATAATTGTCACTCTTGGCAGGCAGATTGGCAACTGCATTTTTTTATTATTTTGACTTGTTATCATCAAAAAGATGCTGCTGCCCATCTTGTGTTTTAATTTCCCTCTGTCGCCTCTTACGACACCCACGGGACGAAATGGTGTAGTGGATATTCTTACACCGCCACTAAACGGTTTCCATACTTACTGTACTAGACTGTAAAACTATGATTTTAAATTAATGCATATGTAATTGCACTCAAACCCCATAAGTTTCTGTAAGTGCGTTAGAATAGAGGTAACGTTCCTTTTCCATTTTTTACTTGGAATTCTATAGACTTTTTTTTATAGGATAGGATGACAAACGAGCACACAGTCCACCTGATGGTAAGTGGTTGCTGTGGCCCATAGACATCTACATTTATCCTTGTTTGCGAATCAAAATGCAGATGCGTTGTCACCCGTGAGGACTAAGATAGAATGCCTCTTTTCCAGTACAAAAGGGTCTCCGGTTCTCTACAGTCACCATACGAAACACAGCAGCATGAAGCTGCTATTTGACGCTGGTATTCTGTGAGAGCATGGTCCTTCCTCGGTCAAGCCGACCCATTCGTGCTACAACTATACTACTAATATAGCTGCAGCGTGGCTCTACCACGCTTCAAAACTTAATGTGCCAAACTTAGAAATTTTATCATTAAAATAATTGGGCATATAGGATCAAAAAAGTTTAGTCCAAAAAAAAAACAAATAAAAGGATTGTATTGAATGAGTTAACTATGCGTCTTCTGTAATCTCCGCATAAAACAAAGTTTTAACGGCTTTTAAGTATTGAGCTCTTCTAACTAATCGTCAACTCTTTTATTAAACCTTATCGTAATAATGTTTAGCTTACTACGGCCAATCGTAAAAGCAATTTAAATTATTTTAAGTAAGATGTTTAAGCAATAAAACAAAATTATTATAGATTGATAAGTTGAAATTATTAGAATTAAGGTCAAACAATAAGTAAAATAGTTTAAGTGATCGTTATTCGCAGAACATGATAGTTAAACAATCGAAATTGATTAATTTTCAATAATGGCCATTTATCGAAAAACCGCTTTTAGCACATTTTGTCACTCTAGTGTCATTAATAAATTTATCGGTAATGTTATTTATTTATTTTCCTTTTCCGCATAATATAACAATACAGCAGGTTTCTAATTCTTTATTCATTTCATTCGTTCATTCATTTCCCCCTGTCGCCTCTTATGACACATATATACGGGATATTGAGTAGTGGATTCGCTTTCGCTTACGCCGCCACAACACGCACGACAACCTTTGCGTATATTAATAAAAATTTTATCTTCAACTGCACGTTTAATAACGAAAAATATTAATTATCCTGTGGATAACTTTCCATAGAGTAACAATCAGCCGAACAAGATTAGTGCCAAAGGACTAATACTAACATTTACATAATGCACGTGGGGTTAGAGCAATTTGCAACTTGTTAGCAACTAGCAAACCGATAGTTGAACATATAACGTAGGCATTTAAGAATTTTGAGGACTTGTTCTCTAACTAGTTTCGCTAGCGATTAAGTTTTCAACATTTAAACTTCATGCAAAATTTAATTTTTCTTTTGGCTTTATACCTCTATATATATTTAAAACCAATACAGTGACTTGTCAATAATTGAAAAAGATTACCTAGTAAAATAAGGTTTCTTAAATATACGGAGTATGTTTAATTGAAAGAAAATTTAAATAATGTAAAGTTGTTTTAATTAACAAGTGGTAAAATTAAAAATTTTGTACAACCGACTTCAATATGGATAAAATGAGAACTTCATCAATATAGGCAAAGTCAATTAAATACGCATTAAGCCGAGTATTGATTACGCGCTCCTGGCGCGCGCGCCATGAATGACCGCTCCGACCAGTACGCTCCGCGGAACGCGCTCCAAATGTTCCAAGTGTATCAACTAAGCGCTCCTAACGGGCGCAGCAGCCGCTCCAGTGTTTGACCGTTCAACATGGATGTTGGTCGTGTACGAGCAGCTGCCGCTTTCATAGTTCTATGCATCTTCTCTTAGCGTTTTATTATGATAAAAACGACTTTTGCTATTCCACTGCAGATATTTTAAACTATATAACTGTATTAATTTACGGCAACTTTGGTTATCCATAGTTCGGAACGCAACGAACACACAAATAATGAAAACAAACGTCCCAACTAGCGCGCGCGCTAAATCTTAAACTACTTTGATGCGCGATAAAAAACCGACAGCAGATGGAGCGGCCCGTTCTACTTTTGAGCGCTCCAACGAACAATTTGGCGCACACCAAGGCGGTATCCATTTCGCGCGGCTGGAGCGCGCGCCAATGTACGACCTCTTGGAGCACGTAATCGATACGCGGCTTTATTAAGGATAACTCAAAAACTTCTGGTCAGATCTTGAACAAATTTATATGGGACCACACGAGAAGCAATAGCTTTCAAATAAAAGAAAGAGTCATCAAAATCGTTTCACCAAGATAAAAGTTCGGAGATAACACACATTAAAAATACAGTCGAATTGAGTACCTCCTCCTTTTTTTGAAGTCGGTTATATTTCAAACTGGTATTTACAGACCACAATTAAGGGATTTTCAATAATTCACGTAAGCTGGTAAGTATGCAAACGGCCGCAAACTAACACATGTGATCTCATCTCTCTTGCCACGATTTTAAATGTTTGACAGTAAATATAAAGTTTAATGTTGATTATTTTATGGTTCTTATCGTACACGACAGAAATTGTATAAGACAATGATTGTGTGTGCATTTTAACACATAATTATAGTAGGGTAATTGATGGAAACACTCAGACTATGTAAGTCCAACGTCGTCATAGAGGCTAATCGATGGATCCAATTCGACTGGGTAGAGTTTGAGAGATTACGACACATCTTCACTTGTTGTGTACTTCAAAACCTATAGAGAAGATTGCACAAGTACAACCATTGCATGTTGCCAGTATGGATCTTAGAGCTGGACAACACTGGCCGTATGAGGAAGCTAAACGTCACTCAGAACGCTGTGGAAGATTATATTTTAGTAGTTTCACTGCATGCTAGAATCCGTAACAATTATATCTGAAGTACTTCCAGAGTAACTAACAGAAATCAATGAATCCGTAAGCTGAAGCGATAATGGGCCGACTCGATCATAACTCGAAGGACCAACAACCGATTGAGAAGAAAGAACGATAAACGGAGTGTAGGACGGCACTCCACTAAATGACGTGTGACTGATACAGGTGGCTCGGGAGCTTGCTTTGTGGGGCATTACTTGGGGAAGGAATATGTTCAGCAGGGGATTTGTGAAGAGCTGTAATAATGATGACGATAATGATGTAAAATGCGCTACGATGTAAGTAAAGATTAAAAAGAAGAAAAAAAGAGGAGTGTCAGTTTCAGACGATACGAGGGTGGATTGAAAAGTACTCGGCCTAACCATGAAAATAAACAAATACTAAATCAGTTATATTTTTATTTTTCTACATAATCACCATCAAGTTCAATACACTTTTGCCACCTCCCCTTCCAAGCATTTAGACCGTTGAAAAAAAATGATTCTTCCTTAGAGTCAAAATATGCGTCTACAGCTGCTTTGACCTCGTCGTTTGTCGAAAATCTTTGACCTCCCAAGTGCTTTTTTAGGTTAGGGAACAGAAAGAAGTCTGATGGTGCCAGATCAGGTGAATACGGCGGATGCGGTAACAGTTCAAAGCCACAGTTGTGAATTTCAGCCATTGACTGTACTGACGTGTGAACACGGGCGTTATCTTGATGAAACAGGACTTTTCTTCTGAGCATTCCTCGACGTTTTTCTTTTATTTCCTCTCGTAAACGACGTAGTAAGGTGCAGTAGTAATCAGAGTTTATATTCTGACCCCTTTCAAGATAATCAATCATAATCACACCTTTCGAGTCCCAGAATACTGAAGCCATCACCTTATTTGCCGACAAAATCGACTTAGCCTTTTTAGGGGGTGGTGAACCAGGTCTTCTCCACTGTTTTGATTGTTGTTTTGTTTCCGGTGTACAGTAATGAACCCATGTTTCGTCCATAGTAACAAAACGATTCAAAAAATCATCTGCATCGGCTTCAAATAACTCCAAACAGTCGCGTGAAATAGTCAATCGCGTCCTTTTTTGTTCAACTGAAAGCAGTCGCGGAACCCACCTCGCAGACACCTTGTGGAAACCCAACTCGTTGACAATGATGTTTTGAGTTCGTTCATAAGAGATGCCTATAATCTCGGCTATCTCTCTAATTTTTAATCTGCGGTCTCCCATTATTAAATCAAGTACTTTTTTAATATTTTCGTCAGTAGTTGACGTCGAAGGCCTTCCAGAGCGGGGTTCATCTTTCACACTCTCTCTACCACGCTTAAATTCTGCTATCCATTTTTTGACGGATGAATATGACAGCTTTTGATGATAGCCCCTTCTTATGGAGGTACTTAATGACGGCACGCTGCTCGATTTGCTCCATTCGCGGAAATTATGTCCGATTACTTTGTTAATAAATTTATAAAATCACAACTAATTATCGCACACGTTTCGTACTTCACACAATGAACTAGTCTGAACTGAACTAAATAATGTGGGTAGATTTGATTTTTAGAATTGAATGGATCTGTGTTAGGCCGAGTACTTTTCAATCCACCTAGTATGTAGGATATCAAATAGACCACAGTCTAAACGACAGAAATATAGTATATGTATCCACTAATTTTCGCAATCATTACATAGCCATTAAATCGTGAATAATTTACAGAAGGCAATCCAACGATATGGCCTTCTTAAACTTTCGGAATAGTACATTTTCAAGAAACGCTTCTGTTGTTTAGCGCACAGGGAGTGATTCGGGGACGCTTACTTACACGGCCACCCGCTCCGTTACTGCATAATACATTGCAACGAATGCGCCGCAGTTTGATCCCTTTCTAGACAAGGTAAGTACGACTGGAAAGTTCTCTTGATGGTACATCCACTTTTGTAACAAGTGCGGACATATACCAGTAAGGGGCTTTATAGTTTCAAAGTAAATCGACAAAGTTTCCGTAACGTCATCCTTTTGTCTTCTTACGTCGGAATATCGATTGCGTTCAATTATTTATGGCTAATCGTTTCAGAAACTTCGAGTATAAAACGAAGTTTGGCAAACCTGCGCCAATGTTATATTCCAGTTTAATGACGTTAAAATACTTTTGAAAAAAACTGACGTGGAAGAGCCATGACGTATTCTACCTACAGCACAAATCGATCACCTTGACCTAGCAAAGGACACCGGTCGCACAGAACCCAGCGTCAAATAGGAACATAATGATGCTGTGTTTTCTGTGGTATGATGAGAACCGGAGACGCTTTATACTAGTAAAGAGGTATTTGATTTTAGTCCTCAGTTGTGACAATGCATCTGCATTTTCTGCCGACTTCCAAAAAGGAGACGGTACTCAATTCGACTGTATGTTTTTTTTATGTGTGTTACCTCATAACTGTACTGGGTGAACCGATTTCGATGACTCTGTTTTTATATGAAAGCTGATAGTTCTCGTGTGGTCCCATATGAATTTTATCAAGGTCAGACCAATGGTTATTGAGTTATTCTTAAATAACTTATATTGAAGTCGACTGTACAAAATTTTTAATTTTAAATTATAATTCTTAAACTAGACATCTTATGATTTACTCAGAGTTAACAACAATCTTATGTTTATTGTAAATATACATGAACCATAGAATCCATTTAATGCTTTATAATGTATGCATTAAAGGTGTGTGGTTATTCCGTATCTTCCTTTTCAGGTACGGAATCCTAAAAAATAACCTTTTGATAGGAAGGTCTTGCATATTGTTTGGGACTCTGCTGTAAAAATGTATAATTTGCCCCCATAAAGGAAATGAGTCGAGTAATTTGTATAACTAGCTTTAGTAACTTTGTTAATACTTATAGCATGTACATAACTAATAATTGTGATTTTACGTATTCTGTTTTTAAATTTTCATAAATATTCTGGCAGACCAATGATAATAATATTTAACTCTTTAAATATTTACCTAAGAGACTCCTTCGGATATAAGTTATTAAGTAATTAGTGATCTTGTAGTGGCGGTGAAAGACTATTTACTACACCCCATCGTCCCGTGGGTTTCATTAGAGGCAACGGAGGAAAAAAATCCAGAAGAAGGGCAGTAGCCTCTTGCTAAAAAATAATCGCACCGCACCGCAGTGTGTGGATAGCAATCGCAGTTTTTATTCTTGTTATTGCGCTAATATCAGGAAAATGCAGTTTGTCTATACCTTACCTACTTTAGTTTCATTCTGTGTCCTCTTGCAGCACTCTCGGGATGATATGGAATAGTAAATTCTGTTATGCCGCCACTAATACACGGCAATCAAACAAAGAATACAATACTTTATCATCCTCGGCTGCATCACCACTTACCATCAGGTGGGATAGAACGATAGAAGTTAAGCACTGGCTAATACAATAATGTATAGTCATCCAGTCTCAACGGCAACTAGCCATCTGCGCAGGACAGGATTATAGTGCTCGAATATGTGCGCAACTGCACCCTCTATTCCCTCACTCTCATAGTCCGATGGGGCGGTAATCTGACATGATCGGAGATATAAATCAAGCACAGGACCAACGGCTTTACGTGCTTTCCGAGGTACGTGGGTGAAATACCGCCAACTTCCTGACTCCGGGCTGTTACTGAGAATTTTTGACAGAAAATCCATACAATTGATTTTGGCCCGACCCAGGATCCGAACCCGGGACCTCATGACCAACAATCGCGTTTAAGACCCACTAGACCAATGAGAAAGTCAATGTGGTTTATATTATAAACACAACACAGCACACATCAAATCCTGTCTGGGCATATTTCACGTTTATTAGCATAACATTAAAAATGCTGGCTATTTAAGCATCAATTTGTTCCTGGCACATTTCGTTTCCGCATTCTTATTGCTTAAATAAATTAAAAAAAGACTGACAGAGGCGGTAAAATTGAATTACTTCATTACGATGAATTTAATTCCCTGTCTATCTTAAAGATAAATTGTTTTAAACGAAATTGAAAGAGAAACGAATTTCTGAACGAGTCTGTCAATTGATTTTATACCGGTTGTTTTTTTTTATACTATGAAAGGCCAATAGCCAACGAGGTGTTGGGAGCAATACGCAACCTGGAAGCGTACATGCCGCTGATGACAGTTGCACCACGCTATCGGGACACTTTGAGGTAACTGAGCGATACTCTGAGAAAATTAGGGTAATGATCGCAACACAAGACGGATTTTAACAAATCATAGTGAGAAGTAAACTGTCTTACATTACGTTACGTTGTATTTATTTAACGTTGGTTTAAAAGATGCAGTTGAAATACCAGATCCCGGTGAGCAACCAAACTGTGACGAGACGATAGCACGATTACCTACATGCGCATAGACCACACACGTTGTACATGGTAGAGTCACAATTTAACTGCTACGAAATACCGTGATGTGGTGCTCGAACCTGTTGTCGAACCACACTGATTGTTACGTATATCAATTAAAATAAATCTTTATAGACATCTACTGTAATAGGCATTATATAACAAAAAAAAAATATTCAAATAATAAAAACTAGTATAAATGTATTTTAATCAAGCGATAGCCGCAATTTTAATTTACATACTCCGTTTCCGGATATTAAAATGAAGAGCTGGACAGAAAAAGCGCAACAGAACTAGATTGGCATTTACGGTTGAGTTTATAGTATTGTTTAAGATTTCTTTTTGAATTTTACCAATATTTTCAAGTTTTATTATATAGACATATCTAAGTAATATAAAGTAAGCAAAATTCTCATAATAATCTATGTTTCATCATTATAGCCCTTCACGACTCCACTGCTGAACATAGGCCTCCCCCAAGGAATGCCACAAAGCACGGTCCTGAGCTACCTGCATCCATAGACTTCCTGCATGTCTTACCAGGTCGTCACTCCATCTAATGGGTGGACGCCCTACACTTCGTGTGCCGGTACGAGGCCGCCACTCGAGAACCTTTTTTCCCTATCGGTTGTCGGTTCTTCGAGCTATATGGCCGGCCCATTGCCACTTCAGCTTACTGATCCGTTGGGCTATGTCGTTCACTCTGGTTCTACTGCGGATATCCTCATTTCTAAGTCTGTCACGCAGATAAACTCCGAGCATCTCTGCATAGCTTGCTGAGCGACCTTGAGCTTCCTCATACGGCCAGAGTAAAGACCACGTCTCAGTTCCATTGGTCATCACTGGCAATACGCACTGGTTGTACCGCCTTGTTTTCTAGTTTTGAGGTATACCTGACGAGAAGATATACCGTAATTTCCCGAACGCTGCCCAGCCGAGTTGAATCCGTCGATTGACCTCTCGGTCGAAGTTGAACTTACCTAGTCGGACTATTTGTCCCAGGTAAACATACTCGTCAACAACTTCTAGCTTGGTGCTCCCAACAACTACCGGCATAGGTGTGACATGGACGTTATACATGATCTTTGTTTTGTCCATGTTGGTCTTAAGAACTATCCATTGAGAGACACTATTGAGGTCATTGAGCATAGTGCTTGGGTCCTCCAGCGATTCTGCCATACGGACTATATCGTCGGCAAATCGAAGGCGAGTGATGTACTTGTGGCGGCGCTGTCGTCGCGCCACAAGCGAAACACATCGAAGCCTAAATCGCACTCACAAAGTTCCGAAGTTAAAGCAGTATATATAGAATAGCTCCGAACTACCACTCGGAGCGTTGGTCGCTCCCCGGGCAGAACACCTTGCCCGGCGGGAGATCTCCCCTTTTCCTTCCATCGGCTAAATACTCGCCATGGATGTTAATACCGTATCCTTTCCCGTCCAGTAGCTTGAAAACGTCTTCCAATGCAGCTGTGAAGAGTTTCGAAGATATTACGTCACCTTGTCTTACACCTCTCTGCAGTTGGATAGGTTTCGTACTCTGGTTCTGTACTCGGATAGCCATCGCAGCCTTACTGTACAAACACTTCAGCACTTCCATATACCGACAGTCAACTTGGCACCGCTGAAGGGACTGCAGCACCGCCCAAATTTCGACGGAATCAAAGGCTTTCTCATAGTCCACATAGACCACATACATACCATTGGCAAATTGTGCAGAAGTCCGAGGAGTACAATTTGCCACTATGCCAAGTGTATGGTGCTAAAGCCTTTTCGGAAACCAGCTTGTTCGGGAGGCTGGAATTCGTCGAGTCTGCATGCGAGACAATTCGTAATGACTCTCGAAAAGAAAACGCTTCAGAGAGCTTCGCTGAAAGAGCTTCTGAAGGGCTTCAAGTACCGGTTTTCTACCCGCTTTCAGAAGCTCCGCTGTAATTCCATCCTCGCCTGGGGCCTTGCCGTTTTTAAGGTGCTGGAGAGTCATTCTAATCTCGCTCAGACTGACGTCCGGAATATCATCGGAATAGTATCGGATAAGATTTGCTCTTGGATCGTTACTCACTCTTGCGTGTGGCTCCAACGATGATATGTACAGCTGCCCATACAATCTCTCAATCTTACTCAGAATCTCAGGTGTCCCGGAAACGACGCTGCCATACACGGTCTTCAGATTTTATAGTTGGCTCTTTCTGGCAAACAGATCTCTAGCAAAGACTTTAGAGCCCTGGTTCCGCTCAATTGCTTCTTCAATACGAGCAGTATTAAAGTTGCGTAAGTCTCGCCGCATGCATTTGGAAATCTGTCTGTTCAGTTGCCTGTATGCTGACAAATCTACTGAAGACTGCAGTTTTATTTCCCGTCTAACAGGCATGAGATTAAGAGTGTGATCGGAGAATTTTTGTTTTCTTCTGCGGCGGCTCTTGCAAAACTTAGCTCCGACCGCATGGATAGTTTCCACGAGCTTGTCATTCATATCGTACACTGCATTGCAATCTTCTAGGCACTGAAAATAGTCTTGTAGCTCGAGCTGAAAGGTTTCGGGACTTTCAATTAGAACACGAGAGGGACGGAGCATTGACTTCATTAGACGTGACCTCTCCAACTTAACGTTTAGGTTCAGTGTGCCTCTCACCATTCGGTTATCGCTGCCGGTTTTTACCCTCGCGATCATTGAGACATCACTGAACAGTTGCCGTCTGGTCGTCATAATGAAGTCAATCTCATTTTTTGTTGAATCGGCGGGGCTCGACCAGGTCCACATCCTGTGAGAAAGAGTTCATCATAAAGAGTCCCTGTTTCTCCTTGAAGTCGGCCAGCTGCTGGCCCCTTGGGTTCCATTCCCCTATTCCAAATTTCCCTACCTTCAGCTCACCATTCTCTCTTGTGACTAGTTTTGTGTCGGGATGTACTGAGGTTGGTGCATAAACCTGTATGACCTTCAAAGAATACCGTTTGGTGATTCTAAGTATAAGGTACGCAACCCTCGACTACACACTCTTAATCTTTACAACTTTGTTAACGAGAGACTTGTGGACGATAAATCCGACAACTCCTTGGGACAGATGGTCGCCCTCCCGGTGATAGAACAAGTCGCCGGATTCGAAGAATACCGTGTTCTCCCCCTCTCTTCGGACCTCGGATAATCCTATAACATTCCAGCGCAACTTGTCTATCTCTTCTTCCAGCTCTAGGATCTTCTCATCAGTCCTCAGGGAGCGTGCGTTATATGTTGCCAGGTCGAGTTGTCTTAGGTGCAACGGAACCTCCACCGGAGATTCTTAGCACCCCTGCCCCGCCGTTACCATGGTTGCCACCGTAGCCAGGAATAGCGGGGCCGCCGGGGACTGGGGGCCGTCTCTTCGTAACTTTAATCATGAGGAGTATATTGTCATAGTTGCCACGCTTGGCGAGCGGGTTGGCAACAGCGGTTTTTTATTGTTGTTTTGCTGTTATCAGAAAGATGTTGCTGCCCATCTTCTGCCTCAGTTTTCTTCTGTCGCCTCTTACGACACCCACGGGAAGATATGGGGTAGTGGGTATAAGAATACTAAAATAAACATATATTAGTGTAGTGACGGGTTCAGAACCCGAAAACCAAAATAAAAAATGAGTTAAACAGGACTCACCTGATGGTAATTCACATCCAGTGAGTTGTGAATTACCATCAGGTGAGTCCTGTGAGACTGTTCATGCAATCTATAGACACAGTTTTTTATAAAAGTAGAACGATGACAAACGAGCACACAGTTAACCAAATGGTAAATAAATGCTGTGTGTGGTATATTAATAGGCAGAAAAAATCAGTTAGAATATTTAGTCATCAAAATATTTAAGTTACTTAAAATATGTCACTTAAATGAGCGTATCTTGAATGCGTTGACTTAGACGCTTGAATTTTTTACAATTCCCAAGAGGCCGAGGACATTTAGTATCTATTTAATACCATTTTTATCTTGATAACTTTAACCGGTCCTGAGAAAAAAGGTCTTGGTAGGCGGACAGACAGAAGGACGGCCGACAAAGTGAATTTCATTTTGAGGCACGGCGTCCTAAAATATAGAAAAAGACTTGAAAATAAAAAGTAAAACTTAAAGAAATATTTCATCGCGTGGGAATCATTTTTGACAATAGACCGAACCACGCGAATTTAAAGTATTTAAAGTAATAGTGCAGTAATCAATAACTTACGAAGTTTCGAATGAAACAATAATCCCGAGCCAATATCCAAAATAAGCTTTTCATGTTGTTGGTGAACGGTAGTTAAACGGAGATAATTGAAAACAATAGTAGCACAGGTAAGTGAAGCTTTCACGTTGAAGCAATCTGGCATTTATTAATGCGGATTGGTCGGGTAGTCCGGGACAATGGCCCATGTTTCTTCACGGCCGGAGTCTATAAACCGCGGTGCACAAACATTAGGCAAATGACGGGCTGCATTAGCAATTCCGACGATACGGATAAACAAAACATCTACTTTCATTTTCATGTCTGGGCAAGAACAATGTTAGTTGAAAATCGAGCCCATTGCATTGAAAATTTCATTCGATATCTGAATGTAAAGACGTAATGCGAAAACGAAAAGAACAAATAACAGTAATGCTTTTGAAACCGAGTTGTGCAAGCTTAGTCTAACGTTTTCTATTCACATTTGTACAAATAATGTATTTTTTCTAATACTATTAATCGAATTGGTTATTATCAACTATAAGTATATATAAATGCAAACAGTTACTTTACAATGTTACTTAGATTACAAAAATTTACTAAAACATAAGTAGATATTGTGATTGTGTAACAGTCGAATATTTTTATAATATCGAACAAGCATTTTTATAATAATTGTACTAAGCGATCGCAATAGAAAACCAGCAATAGAGAACATTTGAAACGCTGCCGAGAAGATTGTTTCGAAATATTAGTATGAGAAATTTTGCCAGGAAAATAATCATAAAATAAGTTTTTTTTTCTTATGACAATAATATAAATTTTGCTCCAGACACTGTCGTCAGAGTTAACTGCCTTAGTTGTTTGCATTATATTATTTATATTAACAAAATACTAATAACACCATTAAAATTAAGCAAGTAAGCTTAAAATTCTCATGTTGGGAGTGGTTTGAAAACAGTATTCGAATGACGGATTCGAACCAACGACAGAATTTCCGCTTCCATAACCATTAGGCTACAGTCGCTTCATTTCATTATCTTACTTGTAAATAAATGCTTCAATATTTTGGCCCTCATAGATACTGTACTTACGTTGTATATAATATATCTGGTGATATTGTAGATGAGAATTCGAAATTATAGAATTATCACGTATTACATAGTATAATTTTATTAATTAATAATTTTGTTCACAATTTTGCTAGTTAATTTTTAATTTACTTACTTTTAGAAGAGCTCCTTTGAAATGATATTATGACTCCAAGCCAATATCTGAAAATAAAGAAAGTTTAAGGTTAAATAGTGACGCAAAATCAATAGAAATTCACACAAGTTTCTACTTAAAAAGCAAATTTTATTTCCTCTTAATGTGTTATACGATCATCCAAAATTTTGGTCATAATTTCGAAGTGACATAATTTAAGTTTGTTCGACACACATTGCCGCGCGAATATAAAACTAAACCAATTACAAGTTTTCCAATATGCCCGGCAAATTATACCAATGTTAAGCTCGCAATGGCCCTCAGCGCGGTTCCTTATAGAGTTCCCGTTCGTTAGACTGAAGTTTGGAGCGCGGGTATGATTTACACTCGCACACGCATGCACGCACATTATAAACTTGTGCCCAGCTAGCACTAACATTTTTCATTGTAAGACTTCGAATAAATTACAAAGTTTTTGTAATTTCTGCTACTGTTATTGCTTTTATACTTTTAGTTTTGTGTCAATGTTTTCGATATTTAACGTTTTTTTGAAAGTTTTGTTCTTCCTATTAATTTTAACAACTCAAATAAATATTGTGTTTTAAGAATATCGTATTAAAGCAAAACATTTTAGATATCCTAGCCTGGACTCTGAGAGGAATGCAAGAAGGCAAATCACTGGCATTTGATTTGATAGAAATGAAAAATGTTCATTTTGGTAAAAATTATGTTTGTAAAACTAAAAAAAAAGTAATATAAAGTTACAACATATAAATGTCCCACTTCTGGGTAGAAGTCTACTTTTTAACTTCCCATTCTGAAAATCAATGCTTTAAAAAATCGGGAAGTTATTGGTTTCACCCTAGTTTTTGAAAATCGAGGTTCATCAGATATCGACGTTTTGAGGTCCTAGGAAACTATTCTGACTATTCCTACAAGAGTGTCACTATGTCTGTATGTGTGTGTATGAGAGAGAGAGAGAGAGAGAGAGAGTGCATGCGTGCGTGCGTGCGTGCGTGCGTGCGTGCGTGCGTGTGTGCGTGTGAGTGTGTGTGTGTGTGTGTGTGTGTGTGTGTGTGTGTGTGTGTGTGTGTGTGTGTGTGTGTGTGTGTGTGTGTGTGTGTGTGTGTGTGTGGATGTATCTTAACTCAACTTTTGAATGGCTTGACCGATTAACCGATTCAGACCGGTAGATTTTGAGAAATCACAAAAATAAAATTTTCATAAAAATATTTTTTTTAAATAAATTTTAAACAGATGTATCGATCGATGTAGACGATCATTTTAAATATAATCAGCTCATAAACTTTGAAAACGTCGTCGATTGCTGCAAACTGCATCAAAATCGGTTGATGCGTTGAAGAGAAATCGTTAACGAAAATTTTGAAAAAAGTATTTTTTTCAAATTACTTTGAAAATTATTTTCGAACTATTTTTGATTTCATAATAGGTGAAATTTATAGCGCTTTACATTTGAAATTAGCGGGAAGTTCCAGAGATGGTCTGTAGGGTCAATCGAATTTTTTTTAATATATCTTAAAAGACTTTGGAAATACACCGCGCTGCTCCGATTCGCGTGGGCGTACTACTCATGTTCTCCAAATATATCTTTAATTTCTTAACCTTGCCGGATTTTCCTCAGTATGTTATAATTCACCACCGAGCTGAATGTAAAAGATGCGTTTAATTGGCGCTGGAGGGAACCGAATAAGATTGTACAAGGGAACCGAAAACACTGCGTGTTGCCAGTGATGACAGGGATCTGAGACGTGGTTCTTCTTTGCTGGCTTAAAACTGTAGGCGAGCACTTTTTCCCTGAGCTACTTAACGAGTTAGGAATACCGAAATTTAAATTGAACGGCAATCATTACAAAAACTGTGATAGTTTTTTCATAAATACATTATCGTTAAATCAACAGCAAGTACCAAGATTCGTTTTAACTTTTTCAATGAAAAATGAATTGGCTCCGTAGGTAGCACTAGTCATCAGTACAGCGTCAGAGGTGAGAAATAATAACCACACCCTAACAAGATATTACATATATTAATTTGGGGAAACTCGAAGCCAGCGTCATTTATTATCTAAACAATATGCACGTAATTTCGGCGATGCCTTAGCGTATTATTTATTTATGCTGCAAATTGCCAAGTCGGGATAATAAATCCTCAGTAATTCACAGTCTGTTGTGCAATCGTCTCGCAATTTTAGTTACATAATCAACCTTTGCAGTGCGAACTGAAAAAGCTTTTAAAAAGTTAATTACAAAGCGGCATTATTGCTGTCGTGGTACAATACACCTTACCTTAAGTGACATAATGAGAGAATCGCAGCTAGTTAAGAAATAAAAGCAGTGATTATAATTTGCTATGAGTGTACCGCGGACCCGCGTAAAACGTAAACCACTGTTTGCATTACATATCCCGGTCTTTGCTTAGGATTTGTGTCATTCGCTTAGGCGTTAACTTAAACGAAAGCTTTGACTTGAGGTCGTCTCTAATTATTACATACAAGTGTCGTTCTTAATTTGAACGTTACAAATTCCTTTTTTTTAAGAATGTGAAGTGAATGTCAAGTTTTTGAAAACAAGGATTTTCAAATAAAAAGCAAATTGGTTTCTAACTCTATATAATATAACGGAGTTTTATATAATTTTATTTACACCTATATAAGTAACAAAATAATCTTTCTGAGAGCTTTCACAAAAATTTCGCGAATGAAAAAAAATTCGATGTCAGTGATCAAACTTTTGTATTTTCATTAAAACTCAAAAGTAAGTATTAATAAGGTTACATAAATGCGCGCTTTGAAAACTCGATAGCGGTGCGAGGCACGTCTTACGTTAAACTCAATGAAAGTATGACAAAAGCACGTGCGCACCCGAACCTTGCAAACTTCCCGAAGGACACGGCGACGTTATTTTTAGGGGCGTTTCTGAAAGGCAAGGTGTGTCGCTTGAACCCCAAGGGAATTCGCTACGCTTTAAAGCTGGTAATTTGATGTGAGTTTTTCGAGATTTTTCCATCTTCCTGGGATCGTTCGGGGAGCAGGCGGATTAGGCCACGCACGGCCTGGGCGAGGGCGGCGACGCGCCAGATTAATGTCGCGAGCTTTGCGCCACATTTAAAATGTCACGTTCCATTTTTCCAGCCAAGACTGTTCGCGACCGAGCTCAAGCGTTAATATTTCCGACTTTCAATAACTGTTAAATATGCTTTGTTTCGAACAAAGTACGGAAAATCTCTTGTATGTGAGCATATTTCCTTTAATAAACAATTTTTACATTATTAAGAGTTACAACATTACTATCATTTTTATTAATCTGTAAAAATATTGCAGTTTATAGGCTATATACAACTACGCAAGATAATGCCGCTATTATCACAATGCACAGCACTTAAAACTGTCATCGATCTAAACGTTTTAGTTCTGCTAATTATTGTGGCATAGTTAAGTTATACTATATTTAATTACTGTAGAGACAAAACCAGGTATAAATAGCTTGATAATTTCTAGTAGCTACGATAAAACGAGTATTAGGAATAACGTGTGAAAAATTACAAAGTTAGATTTTTCTATAAAATAAAAACGAACACGCATTGTCTAAACGGTGGCTAACATGGAAACAAGGTTCGAAAAACGGCAAAGTCATAAAACTGGCGCCCACCAATCACCAAATAAGGCCGGCGCGGCACCGACGAGCCGAGCAGCACTGTCCTTGACTCTCAGCCAAATTACATAAGTTGGCCCATGGGTGCGGAATCTTGACAAATCGATAAACAAGACGAAATGAATGAAGAACCCGGGTCATCGATAAACCCCACCCACGCCGGCCTATTATCTAATTATTTACTTTGAACGCACATCCATAACATCGAAACAACCTACGTCACGCTTCACATGACAAACAATATAAGATATAATTTTTTTCTTTTTTTTTCAAAACGTTACCTCTACACTAGGATTTTCCCCTGTATCGCAGGGGCAGTTTACATTCATAGATTTCACAAGGACAGACATCCAGACCCAGAACATTTATTTGTAGCCCATACAAATACTTATTCTGTGCGAGATTCGAACCTGTAATTTAAAACTATTGGGTGTTTTTTTAGCTGTATGAGAATTTTCGATAGTTGTTGTCGTTTTTTTAACTGCATTAGAAGTTTCGATGGTAGTAAGTCTATGGTTTGACAGTTGAGAATGTCAAACTGTGTCAACATTTCTGTTCAGTAAGGTTTAGCAATTCATCATGAATCGTTTAAAGCCTGAACAACTCTTCCAAATTGTGGAAGTTTACTTTGAAAATAAAAAAATTTATCTGTTCGTGAAGTTCATAGAGCACTTCGTCCATTTTACGGTCAACATAATTTAGCAAGTATATAACATAGGCCCAGTTAGCAAGCAATTCGTGCAGTTATTGATCGTTTTCGCACTAATTTTACTCTACTCGGGTCAAAGCCATGCCAAATGTTAATTACAAGACAAAGAAATGTGCGTACCGAAGAGAATATTGCTGCTGTAGCACGAAGTGTTGAAGAAGACGCCGAAATGTCGATTCGTGGCCGTTCCCAACTTGTAAGCCTTTGTCCTTCGACTACGTGGAAAATTTTACGTAAGGATTTTGACTTACGTGCCTATAAAATACAGCTCGTGCAAGAATTAAAGCCAAATGACCATCGTTTACGTCGTATTTTTGCTCATTGGGCTAATTTGAAACTGGCCGAAGATGAGCATTTTTATCGAATAATTGTGTTTAGTAATGAAGCTCATTTCTGGGTAAATGGCTTCGTGAATAAGCAAAATAGCCGTATATGGAGCGGAGAAAATCCTCATGCCACTAACGAATAACCATTACGTCCATTAAAATTGACTGTTTGGTGCGGTTTATACGCTGGCGCCATCATCGGTCTTTATTTCTTTTGAAATGAGGAAGGAGCGCTATCGTGCCATGCTGACTGACTGTTTGTTTCCAAGAATTAATCAGCTAAACATCGACGGCATTTGTTCCAATGAGACGGCGCAGCTTGCCATACAGCGCGCTTAACCATCAATTTATTGCAAAATCAATTTGGTGACAACTTTATTTTCAAAAGTGGTCCTGTTAACTGGCACCCTCGTTCGTGCAACTTAACGCCTCTCGGTTACTTTTTATGGGACTATGTTAAGTAATTGGTTTATGCCGAAAAACCAGCAACTCTGGAAGGATCGTATTCAAGCCACCATTGACGTCATACGGCTAGATTTATTGGAAAAAGTAGTGAAAAATTGGACTAATCGAATGGACTATGTAACTCGTAGCCGCGGCGTACATATCCCATATACTAGATAAATCATATATTACATTTTAATAATAAAAAATTCATTCTAAAAATATTTCTGTCTTGTATTATTATTTAAAGTTCTCAAGCTATTAAAAACAGCCTTTATAAAAGTGGTATATACTTAAACGACTTTTATAATTATAATAATATACTTATTTTAATGTTTCTTTAAGGATGGTACAAGTTTTAAGATATAAATAAATAAACGCAGGTTTTCATTGCATTATTACTCTCAGTAAGTTGCACAAAGAATCTTTATTGTTACCATAAATTATAACACATATGTACCTGCTAACACATAAAACTAAATAGACGCATATTGGTAAGTGAATTTCAATTGCAGGGCGAAAAATCTATGTTAAACCGAATAAAACACAGTGAGTGAAGCAAATAATATAAACTTTGCAATAGATAGCGACTTGTCGGTTTAATTGAAGTTTTTGTTTCATACTATATTTCATGGCATAGGTCATATAGCTCATAAAATAGACCCTCTCCAACGTTTAAGTTTCTGTATTCATGACGCAGAGTAATCGCTTGACTAATGTTAATTACAGGATACGAGATAATTATGTATTTAGTCTGTAGCAATTACTTACAATATTAATGTAACAAACATAAAAATGCTAAACCGATTTTAGTGATTTTTTTAAATTAATTAGGTTATACTTGGTTGGAAAGATATGGGATGAAGATTTTAATGTAACTATTTAGACAACATTTTGATTGTTACCTTGAACATGTGATATTATAAACCATTCAAAATGATAACATAATTAAGTTTTAATAAAAAGCAAAATGCAGCTATTATGTGGAAATAAAATATGTTTATATAAAACTTTTGAAGTTGAGGCTTTATTCATA
Source organism: Parnassius mnemosyne (assembly GCA_963668995.1). Lineage (NCBI taxonomy): Eukaryota > Metazoa > Arthropoda > Insecta > Lepidoptera > Papilionidae > Parnassius > Parnassius mnemosyne. The sequence continues at coordinate 35,249,107 of CAVLGL010000148.1, read as the reverse complement.
ATTCTTCGATATATTCACTATGTGTTATCACCAAAGAACACTAGCTATGTGGAAATAAATTGATTTTCATTTATGTTTTTTGTAGTCGGTTTAACTTTTTATTAATAGTTTAACACCAGATTCGACAAAATATCGTATTTTAGATACAATTTTAATACTCGAGTATTGATAATACTTGAAATTAGGTATATGTTCGGCAAAAAATATGTGCATACATAAAATTTTCATTTAAATTCTTGACCAAATAGTTTTATAAAATACTTTGAGATAAAAAAAAAATATAGCTTAATCGCCAGCTTTAATCTTGATCAATCAACTTTGACGTTTGAGTTCTCTTTTTCTAAGTGATACCATATTATATTTTTCGATAATATGAAAGGCATGTTATTAAATTAGATTTTTCATCGCCTATATCTTTATTTAGATCCTTTATTTCCTGATAAAAATCAAAAACGATTCAAATAAGATAGTAAGTAAGCACCACTACTCCCATCAAGGATTAGTGGTGACCGGGATAGTGCGCGCAATTGAGGGAGGGCGGGAGGTGCTCTTCAAACTAGGTAAGACACATCATTTTATTTTATCTAACGGATGTACGCAAAGTAATTTTTTGTCAAATTTAATATAATGGACTTCCGCAAAGTAACGCCTGATTCTATTAATGATGTTGTTGTAAGTTAAAAATAATCTATATTCTACATAATTATTTCAATACGTGACAAAATGAGACATAAAATGTCGTAAACCGAATACAATGAGTAGATATGAATGTGTGTTAACAAACTTCAGCTATTACTAACTTTGTCTTATTTACGATTGTATATTACGAGGTGAGTACGATGAAAAATATAACTTCATGATGTGTGTATTAAATATGACGGATATTATGCTTTTTTTTCTTAAATATCTTTCTATTTACGAATATTTTAAATAAGTTTTAAACAAATATTATTTTACAAATTAGGAAAGAATACATAAAATCTACTCAACTAAGCCGAAAATGTTTGTGCTAGGAACAGCATAATGGCGGATTCGAATGTACGACTGTTTAGTATAATTAAACTACTATCGCTTTAAATACTTTATATATTATTTGACTTAAGATTTGTATTCGAAACAGTTTTTGAAGCTACAGTTCTTCATGCTGCGGCCCTCACACATTGCGAAAACATTGTTCGTGCGAGAAAACTTTGATTTCGGCCTTCAGGAAATGCACAATTCATATATTTTTATCTTCGGAGTTGCATCGTCGCAATTTTCTATCGTAACTACTGATAACATACGCTAAAAAACCAAATGGACGACACGGTCAGCCTGTATTTTATGGTGTCTAATAATTAATTAATAAAATTTTTTTTTAATTAATTAATAAATAATTAATTAAAAAAAAAAAAAATTCACTGTCAAAAGCTACGTATATTTATATTATTTTATTTTGTTATTTGGAGGCCAATTCTGGCTTACAAATTTCAACAAAAAGATCAGAAAATATATAAGAGAGTTGTTATAATAATAATTTTTTGATTTCAGACATAATACTAATTAATAAAGAAAAATATTTCTGCTGCGCCGTTGACAACTGTCAAAGCGTAACAACTATACATACAATGTTTATCAATATGGAATAAATCCAGGGAAGTAATGTAATAATATTTCATTTATAGAGTAAAGTGCTTTTATTTAGGCCGTAAATGATTGTTCCAGGGAAAGATGCGGGGTACAGCACATTTCAAGTTAATATGAATATGTAATATAAAGACTTTTGAGTGTTGTAGAGATCTGTTTAGATTTTTTAATGAATATCTCTGCTCCTCTACATTCACAGCCGGATTTCCTACAGTGTCAAAATTGTGCTGACGGTAGGCTGTTTAAAGGTAAAAGGGGATTAAATATACATATTAAACGATGCCATAGTAAAAGTATTTCGGCTTCACAGCCTGCCGTAGAAATTCATAACTTTATTAGCAATTCCTCTAATGACACAAATGTTTCCCTTTTTTCGGAGCAAATTTACAATTATTATCGTAATGTACCAGTGGTTAAAAGAATTCCTAGAGGTGCGAGGATGCAGCTTGCTAAAGCATTGTCATGCACTATTCAAAATTGTTTCGCTAATAGTGAAAATAGTTGGCAAAAATTATTTACTTTCGCGTATTCTCATTTTCATTTTGATAAAACAATAAATAAATCAATTACGTCTCAACTAAAAGAGACATCTTTTCAAAATTTAGATTACTCAATTAATACTCATTTATCTCGACCACGTCCTAAATTTGATTTAAAAAAAGTAGTTGAGTCGAAAGTAATGGATGGCGACTTAAAAAATGCATCCCGTATTTTATTCTCAGACGACATCCTGGCTCCTCGTAATGTCGAAACTCTTGAAAGCCTTCGTCAAAAGCATCCTTCGGTCAAACCGTCTCAGGGTTTACCGCTGCCTCCCAAGACATCTATGCAACCTTTACAAATTTCGGAAAAAGACACTTTAGACGCAATTATGTCATTTTCGAATGGCTCTGCTGGCGGCATTGACGGAATTACGCCTCAACATCTTAAAGATCTTGTAAGCGCTTCTGCCGGTGACGCCGGCGGAGTACTTCTTAAAGACATTACAAAATTATGTAACTTTATGCTTTCTGGTAATGTTAATCCAAATTTCATTCCATTCTTATATGGGGCAAGATTATGTGCCTTCAAAAAAAAGGATAACGGTATCCGTCCTATTGCCGTTGGTTCCACATTTCGACGCTTAACTTCAAAATTAGCTTGCAGGTACATAATCTCTAACCTTAAGACCAAATTTCAGCCTACTCAACTAGGCTTTGGCACTAGAGGTGGCTGTGAGGCGGCGGTACATTCAGTGCGTACATTTTTAACAAACTCTGATGCAGATGTTCTTGTGAAGGTTGACCTAAGGAATACTTTTAACTCTATCGATAGGGTAACCTTGCTGAAAGAAGTGGCTAACAATACCCCCGAAATTTATCATTACGTTTGGCAATGTTATAGTCAAAATACTAACTTGTTTTACGAAAACCATGTTATCGATTCTGCTGTTGGTGTTCAGCAGGGTGACCCTCTGGGTCCAGCACTTTTCAGTTTGGGAATTCAACCCATTATTTCAAATTTGAAATCCAAGCTGAATGTCTGGTACCTAGACGACGGTACACTGGGAGGTAGAGCAGATGACGTCCTCAGCGATCTTACTCATATTTTTCGAAATTTTAAAAATATTGGCCTTGAACCAAATAGCAATAAATGTGAAATATTTTTTTCCAATAATTTATCTACTTCTCATAGAGACACTTTAATTCAAAATTTTAATCATATTTGTCCAGGAATAAAAACTGTCAATACGGAATCACTATACCTGCTAGGTGCCCCGTTGTTTTTCGATAGTATTAAACCTGTTTTAAAAACAAAATTTGATCAGTTTTTAAACCACGTTGATAAATTGTATAAATTAAACCCCCACATAGCTCTTACTATTTTAAAATATTGTCTTCTTGTACCTAGATTTACATACTTACTCCGCTCGAGTCCAGTCTGGAAATGTTCGGATATTTTACAAGATATTGATAATAATCTTAAAATTGCTATAGAAAAAATTCTAAATTTAACTTTAAATACAACAGCCTGGACTCAAGCTACTTTACCTATAAAATTTGGTGGCATTGGTGTGAGAAATCTTTCTAGCGCTGCATTGCCTGCTTTCCTTGCTTCCGTGCATAGTGTCAGTGACTTATGTAACATAATTTTAAATAATAAAGTAGACCTATGCTTTGCTACGGAGGCAGGGCAGACATGGCAAACGCTCTGTCCTGGTGAAAATATTCCACTGGAAGTTAACCAACAAAAACAGTGGGATATTCCGTTGGTACAGGGCGTGCAGAAGGATTTGTTTCATAATTTCCATAGTGACCAAGATAAGGCACGCCTTCTAGCTGTTTCGACTAAGGAATCTAGTCACTGGTTACACGCTTTACCATCAAGTAATCTCGGCACATTACTTGATAGGGAAAGCTTGCGTATTGCCGTAGGAATCCGACTAGGAGCAGCGATTTGTCAACCCCATCAATGCCCCTGTGGTAACAGCGTCGACAAGTTTGGGCTCCACGGACTTTCATGTAAGAAAAGCGCTGGTAGGTTTTCACGACACAGTTCTTTGAACGATGTCATCCGAAGGGCTCTTGCCTCTATAAATGTTCTCTCGGTTTTAGAGCCTTGTGGAATATTTAGAGACGATGGCAGGAGACCCGACGGTATGACATTGGTCCCTTGGGAGAGAGGTAAAGCCCTAGTGTGGGACGCTACTTGCGTAGACACTCTGGCGGCCTCTCATCTCAGGGGTACCTCGTTTAAAGCTGGGGCGGCATCAGAGGCAGCTGAACTGAGTAAGTGGCGCAAATATGAGTCTCTGAGAGATGACTACATATTTGTGCCATTTGCTGTAGAGACTATCGGTCCGTGGGGTCCACGTGCGGTGAAGTTCCTAAAGGAACTCCATCCGCGGCTGGTCGTTGCTGCTGGTGATAAGAGGGCTGGTTCTTTCCTCGCTCAAAGGCTAAGTATAGCCATTCAGCGGGGAAACGCAGCCAGCGTTCTTGGCACGATACCGCGGGGAGTAGGACTATATGATAATTAAGTTTCTAGTTTTAGTTTTTCTTTTTTATTATCGTAGTTTTTAATATTGTAGATAAAATTTAATTAAAAATTAAAAACTTATAATTATTTGCTCCGTTAACTTTGTTTTTTTTTGCAAGGTTTTTTAGGTTCTGTAATACCTCGTAGTTTAATTCTAATTACTTTACGTTACTACAAACCATATTTGAACTCACCAAATAAACTTAATTTACGCCGACATGTGCGCTAACATGTCTGTGTGCCGATTGAAATCTACTGGAGTTTACCGACAGTGGCGCAACTTCGCCCGAAGTGCCAAAATCTATAAGATTTGGCTAATATATCGTCCATTACGAGTAGTGGCGGTGTACGAATATCCACTGCCCCATATCGTCCCGTAGGTCTCGTAAGAGGTGACCGAGGGGAATTGAATCAGCATATAGTCAGCAACATCTGTATGATAATAGCTCAAAATAATAAAAACTGCGGTTGCCAACCCGCCTGCCAGGCCTGGAAACTATGGCAGAATCCATGAGCCCTTATATGTGGAACGCCTATGCTCAGTAGTGTAGTTTCACAGACTGTAGTTGAAGGAATGGAATGGATTACGATAACGCGTTAATTTTTGTGTTATCGTAATGAGTGCAGCCTAGGCAAGCTTTAGCGGCATTGAGGGTAAAATTTTGACGTGCAAAAAGTTATAAATAAAGATTTCTTATATTTACGCGATGTAATTACAACATAAAAAATAGGTTTTGTAGTGTACACATTGGATTGGATAAACAATTTTTACGAATTTTAAACGAAACTTCGGGAATTAAAAATAAGTAAATTAAACGCGATAAAATCCGTAAGAATAGTTTTATTCGATGTGCAAAAAGTTACGCGCGTATAACGTATAATATATTAAAAGGCCGCCAACGCACCTGTAATTCCCCTAATGTTGTATTTGTTCATGGGCGGCGGTAGTCACTTATCATCAAGTGAGCCGTATGCACGTTTGCCCCCCCCCCCCCCCCCCTTGGTTATTAAAAATATGGGAATACGGAAGCATGAAGTTGGCCATCAAAGAGAATTGAATATTTCACTCATCACAACTTTTAACGTGTATTTTAACTAGGTATAATATGTCACCTTTTATTCCATGTCAAATAAGTTTTACAATATAATTAGCATTTTATAAAACGAAATTGAAAATATTAATTTATTTTAATTTATTTATATATTTTTTTATTTAATTATAATTGTTGAATGAATTTGATTGAGTTAATTAATGTCATAATTCTTAGTATTACGATCATTTTTATAATATTTAGTTAAGTTTAAATAAACATAAATTTATATTAGGTATTATTTTTCCAATGTAAGTAATTGATTCATAAACTTTAAGCGACTATTTTTAAATTGATTTTGTAACATAATGAATAGGATAAAATAAGATTTAAATTAGTTGCATATTGACAAAATATTTTAATTTATAATTTATTAAAGATCTATTTATTCACTAGTGTTTGTTTGCTTTTGATGGATCGTCCTTAGGTGAAAGCCTCCTCCAAAGATTTCCATTTGTCTCTGTTTTTCTACCGACCTCAAAAAGGAAGAGGGAAACGAAATGAGTATTCGACTGTTTTTTTTTTATGTGTATTACCTCATAATTTTTTCTGGGTGAACCGATTTCGAAGATTCTTTTTTATTTGAAAGCTGATGCTTCTCATGTCGTCCCATATAACAAGTGATCAATGTCTGACCAGTAGTTTTTGAGTTATTCTTAATAATTCAAATTGTAGTCGGTTGTACAAACTTTTTAATTTTAAATTATTGTTATTTGTATCCAATGTGGCCCCGCGATTTTTTTGCCTATTTTAACTAGTATATTTAGCCTATAATCTAACATAACTTTTAGTAGATTACCGACGGCTATATCTAGCTTTAACAATGAATAAATCGAATACCGTCCAGATTCTGCACAAGTTCAACTAATAATTTCCGAATTAAAATGCAGGTGCGTTGTCACCCGTGAGGACTAAGATGGAATGCCTCTTTTCCAGTAAAAAGGGTCTCTGGTTCTCTACACTCACCCCACGAAACACAGCAGCATTAAGCTGCTATTTCACGCTGGTTTTCTGTGAGAGTGTGGTCCTTCCCCGGGCGAGCCGACCCATTCGTGCTACAAATATACTATTAATATAGCTGCAGCATGGCTCTACCACGTATAAATTAGTTTTCTAGATTTAGTTTTCTTTTAAATATATCTTCATAAAAATAAATAACACGACAAAAATCTATGCGGGCATGGAAATGTTATATAGATAAGGCATATTGACTCACGAACATCTACAAGATTCGATATATTGACAAGCCGTTGGTATCCGGCCTCACTGAAATTTATTTAACGTTTACAGAAAAAAGTCACATTGTGAAGAAATAGAATTTTTCTAATATATGAATATGTGTGTGAATCTGCGAGATATGTGTTAAGATCATTCAGGATTTGTTAAAATCTTAACTACAGCGCCACCTATAGAATCCTAACATAAAATGAACCATCGTCTCGATAAAAAAAATATTTGTGTGAATATGACCTGGATCGGTCATGTAATTCAGAAGCTACATGATCACTAACAGACGAATCATCATTAAACAATATTATGTAAAGAAAACCCTGTATCGTGTGATATGATTTTGTATAGAATGAAGAAAAAAAAATACGCCGGAAAAATTTAATTATAAAATTGAATTAAATCGGGAAATTTTCATTCAACATATCTAGAGGTCACTACATTGATCTTTGTTGACAACACGCTTCACTTATCAGCTTAACGCTCGTTCGTTAGGAACAAAGATTTTTACAAAACGCACCTCGTAAACACTGCGCGCCGCTGCATAATTGCGGTTAATTCTTACCTTCGTATCTGGACACATTAACATATTAAAATGCTAATACAATCACAAATATCAATACAGCAACGGACACGACTTTTCTGGATCCATCTGTGCGCGAAAACGAAACCGACAAGGTTAAGAGTGCGCGCGTTGCTACTATTGTCGAACCTTTGAAGATGCTGACACTAGATCTGCCTACCGCCACACGTTCGAAGTACTATCGCCGACGTCGTTGTTGCCAGATTAAAAAAATGCTGAATTTAAAACGAAGTGTTGGCAATTTAGGTATTTTAACTAACAATAACATTTTTAAATTCAATAATAATATGTATTATTTTTTTGGCAATGTCATTGTGGCACCCAACTGCCTGTTTCGGATCGGACAGGATTAATTTTTTCATATTATATGAAATTCAATTCAAAATAATATATTTAATAAAAATTTCAAATCAAAGTCCAATTTTTATGCAATTCAGGCTTGTTTAAAACTCCTGTAACCGTCAAAACCTCGCAAAAACAACACCTTCTCAGAGAATAACCGGCAATAGACTTTTTAAAAAAAAGTTTTGTTACACTTTTATTTACAATAATAAAATGTTAAAGGTCCATAAATATAAAAAAAAAAAAATTAACAAAAATATCATTAGCCGAGGACTTGCATTATAAGATCCACACGTCATTGTCATCAACATTGATATATTTTTAGCAGACTGTTTTCAACAAAATTTCTTTTGTATTTGATTGTTGCACTATGTTATTAGGATTATTTTTGTAAATTTTATAGATTTACTTCAAAACTTTCTAGTTTTAGCTAATCTAAATTTAGGAACTTCTAGCGCACCAAAAGAGACCCGTTCTGTTACTAACACATGACTCCTACATTCTGTTAGAGTAAAAATATTAGACTCCTTTAAAGGTCCTCGCGTGGCCCCAAGTAATATATTTTTGCAAAATGCATATTGATTCCAATCTAGCTGTCGATTTCCACAATAATACACCGTAGGATATAATTAAGCAAAGTAGACTAATTTAGCTGTAGCCTCATTAATTCAGCTTTCCAATTCTTCTAAGAGCTAGGATTTTTTCCTGTATCGTGGGGCAGTTTACACACATAAATTTCACAAGGACAAACATCCAGATCCAGAACAAATATTTGCAGGCCATACAGATACTTGTTCCGTGTGGTATTCAGTCCAACTTTCGAAATTTAAATAATTATCTTTTAAATTAATTAACAACGTTCTGCAACGAATAAAAGATGTAATCTGCAAACCTTTTTTTTACATTTTTGCAGCACCTCCAGGTCACGTGGGGAATTAAAAATAAGTAGAATTAAACGCGATAAAATCCGTAGAAGTAGTCAACCAAAAGAACTATCTCAGTTTTTTTTTGTATATAAGCGAGATCATTTATGTAGACCAAAAACAAAAAAGTACCCAATGCCTAAGTAACCCTGAGGGCACCCCAATTATTATCACTGGACCCAATGACATTACACAGTTAATTGCTCTCGTTTTGAGAGATATGACGATAAGAGATCAAGTGCGGTGTCACAAATAAAAAAATTATGATTTACAAAATTAAATGCCTTTGAAAGATCACAGAAGACATCGTCGTGGATCGTTCTTTTGTAAAGACGAATTGCTTGTCCTTTTAAATGTTATTTTTATTATAATGAACAAGCCCTCGCAAGCATCTGTTCTAAAAATATTTTGCTTAAGGCTGGCAAACCAAATTTGTAGTTTTCTCGACTCCCTGATTTAAATACAGGGACAATCTTACTGTGTCTCATCAATTTACATCGCTAACATAATATATCTTCTAGTCCAAAGTCCCACGTTGGTATAGGACCCATGTTTATGTGGGACTTTTAACAAAAAAGAATGTACCAAAAGTGTGGCTTGCCTAGCTTGTTGTAAAAGGCGAATAAAGGAACGTTAATGAAGACTTTAAAATATATCAACAGCATGCTGTAGATGTTAATGCATTTGACATTTTCAATATTGTCGATATAAATATTTGGCGAACCTTATTCCTGAAGGCATGAAACTGGGCATTATACGTGTGTACACACTCTTCCTCAGCTTTTGTACTTGTACTTTCCCCTCATATATGTCAGTTATATTTAAAAAAAAAACAACACTTATTATGAGCCAGTGCTTGACCACAATCAAATGGTGGTAAGTGGTAATGAAGCCTTAGATGGTAAATCGCACTGTCGTAGCGTAACAGTAGCCTATTCACTCTAACTTGAAGACGCCCAGATAGCATTCGGACGGAACGACAGTCGCCTGCAAATTGTTCCACTCCTTTCCATTACAAAAAAACAAAGCAAACCATTCGGTTCTAATGCGTGCAATATTGACAACATAGGGATTGCTCCGCCGACCGCCTGGTTGACCGATGATGGAAAGAGGAGGGAAGAGTTAAAGTATGTAGTTCCTGCGCACACTTTCAGAAATGCATCCTATAGAATACCTCGAGGCTGACACGATTTGTTTCAACCAAATCAAGGTTGGGCTTGGCGAGTCCACTTTGGATGTGATTTGGTGGAATGAGGCGAGAAGGGTGTCCTCTACCCCTACCGCCGCAGCTGAAGTGGCGTCACGAGGAAGAGGAGTGCTGGTACAGCGATGCGCCACCGCCCTATCCTACGCAACTCTGGCGGGGCCGCATCGGTGATGCGGTGGTGGTGGGGCTGCGAGGGGAGAGGAGTGACGGTATTGCGAGGTGCCGCTCCCTCTACCCTCAGCAGCTGAAACTTGGTTGGCGGCGGAGCCATCTACCAGATCCGCCTCTGGGGTCACGAAAACGGGTGCTTCCGAGTGATAGTTTTTTCCTGGCTCCATGGCCTCCACGTATCGGGCTCGGGGGTGCGTTGCGCAGGTGTAGTTGAGGCTGCGGAGGAAGGCGCGCTTTGTGATCCTGGTCTGAGAAGGAAAATGGGGAGGAGAAATCCTTCCCGAGGGGCTGCCGGTGCCAGTGGAACCGTTCGCAGTGTATGCGAAAACGTTCCCGTGGCCCTGTCAATATGCGGTGTGGGTGGAACACCATGAGGTTTTAGTCGGTGCTAGTCCGACATAACCCGTCCTTGCCCCCGCGAGGCTGTTATGCGTAGACATTTTTCCCCATGTAAAAAAACAATTTTTATTTTATCATCAAACTAAATCAGTATACATTTTTGATCAAAAAATTGATTTTATCAATGTTAATCAAACGACTATTTATTAGAATAATAACTATGTATAATACGCAAACAATTCTTAACAAATTATATTAATTTAACGAGATATGTGGTATGTATCAAATCGCAGAAACGCGTAACCTTCTCCGTGTGTCATAGATATAATTAAAATTGTTTAAAATGTGAACAAATCTGTGGAAACTAACAATATACTCCCGCCGGTGGGGGTATACCTTCCGGCCGAAAACCAAAAAAAACCTACGACATGTATATTTGTGTCTAAAACAATAAAATAATATTTATTATTATTTTTATACATAATGTCTATGCTATGGTTAGTCAATTTCAAAGATAATAAGAAGTGGTGCAAATTCTCTTTGCATATGCACGCCCTGAGTGTCTCGATCCACTTTCGAGGCCAAACTCAATCAATGATTTGAAGATCGATGAGCGAACAAAGCGCATTAGTGAAGCGATCGCTAAACGTCCACTTCGCCGGTGAGCAAACACGAAGGCGTAATCCGTTGGGCGGCACTTAGTGTGCGCCACAAGCTCCGCACTCTAATTGCACATCAACTAATCTGTTTGGAAACGCATCACATTACTGATTTAGGCGTCGGGCGGCAGTAACTTGCGAATGCATGTCCATCTCAAGATAGAGTTTGAAACATGTTTCATAATTGCAGTAAATGGCAATTTAGTCCGATAGTGGATATGTATATGGATATTAGGCTGCGAAAGTAGATGATATAATCAGCTGTTTAACTGAACGGCTAGATACTTCGTTGGACAACGTGTAGACATTCGGTTAATGTAAATTATTACAGTTCAAAATTATTATGAGTATAACTTCATTTAATTATTAGAAAGCCATTCCTTGATTTCTGTTATTAAAATCATTACAAAGTAGCATGTGGATCTTATATTTATATCAGCCGATGACACATTTTTCTGAAACTACTGTTAGTGTCGCAGTGACAAAAAACCGGCAAAGTGCGAGTCGGACTCGCGCACCGAGGGCTCCGAACAAATCCGTAGGTATATAAGTTTAAAATTATTAAAAACTAAAAATGTATGCTTTTCGCAATTTTTCCTTTATCTGTGCTATAATACGTTGCTTCGTACAAAATTTTAAGATTCTGAGTTCACGGGAAGTACCCTGTAGGTTTTGATTCCCTTGCGAATGTCGAAAATTTGCGGCATAAACGGCTGTATCTTTGATTGCCATGGCTTAGAAGTTTGATTTTTTCACAGCTCCAAGGGACAGTAGACTTGAGTATTTGTTATAAATTTCAGCTTGATACCTTCACGCGTTCCTGAGAAAAAGGGTCTTGACAGACAGACAGACAGACAGACAGACGGACAACAAAGTGATCCTATAAGGGTTCCGTAAAAACATTTTGAGGTACGGAACCCTAAAAAGGAACTAAGTGTAAACGTTGATCCAGCCGTATTAAACGGGCTGACGACTTTTGGTCAACACAAACGTTAAAATATATGTTATTTAGGTCATTGTAAGTAGACTAAAGACCTTAAGGGCCATACGTAAATGCTGGGGTTGATTTAAGCTGGTCCAGTGTATATTCTACCTACGATACCTAATAAGGAGCCAAAATTCAAGTATTAATCGCTTTCATGTTTTTGCAGAATCCGCAATATGGGCTTAAGGCGAATTTACAAAAGTTAAAATAAACGTGCCAAAACATCTCAAGAACTGCCAATTAATGTTTTCATAAAATATACAAATAGTTACAACTTTACAAATTGCCTTTTGTTGTGAGGTACTTGTTTAAAAGTTTTATCTTTTGACTTTGACATACATAGATTTCTCAGCATATTTTACTTAAAAAGGATGTTAAGTAACTTGACTGTTTATATAATGACTTTTTAATATTTACGCGAATACTATACATAAATTAAAACTAGTTTTGACTTTCTGGGACGAATGCAGTCTACGAAGATATTCAGGGTCGCCCCTGCCATTATAACAGATTTGATAGACCACAAATACTCGTTAAAGAATACCGGTTCGTATCTAGCATGTTTTGTTCGTGGCTATTTAAATTATAAAAAAAAAATACATCCACAAATTCATTTGAAAAAATGATTAGGTGTTACCAATGGCTGGTAGTCCAGTGATCTATAAAATTTAAAGTCAAGAATACCACGGGTAAGCTTTTAATTTATAAATAAAAGATGAGACTCCCGTTGCTGTCCTACTGCGGGTGCTGCATAACCGTCAAAACATCGGGGAATTAAAACTATGTTAAAATAAAATTAAACGCGATAAAATTCATAAAATTTAGTTTAATTGAGGAAGTGAAATTGAACAATACTTTTTTTTTCTAAAGAATAATATTTTTTTATAGAATAAGGGTGACAAACGAGCACACAGTCCACTTGATGGTAAGCGGATGTTGTGGCCTATAGATATGTACATCTATCCTCGATTAAGAATCAAAATGCAGTTGCGTCGTCACTCCTGAGGAGTAAGATGGAATGCCTCGTTTCTAGTAAATCTATCTCTAGTAAATAGTGTCTCCGGTTCTCTACACTCACCAAACGAAACACAGCAGCGTTCCGCTGCTATTTTATGTTGGTAATCTGTGAGAGCGTGGTCCTATGCTGGTCGAGCCAACCCATTCATGCTGTGCTGTAACCAAAATATAGCTGCAGCATGGCCCTACCACGTAAAAATGGGGAGGAGTTGAGTCTTGTGGATACCACTGTTTTTCTCGGTATTACTATTGACGCGAAACTTCAATGGGGCCCCCATATATCTAAATTAGCAAGCAGACTTAGTTCTGCAGCATATGCTGTAAGAAAGATTAGAAGTCTCACAGATGTTGAGACAGCTAGGTTAGTGTATTTTAGTTACTTTCATAGCGTAATGTCTTATGGAATTTTGCTATGGGGTAATGCGACTGATATTGAAGCTATATTTGTTTTGCAAAAGAGAGCCGTACGGGCGATTTATAATCTAAATTGTAAAGAGTCCCTTAGAGAAAAATTTAAAGAAATAAACATATTAACTTTGGCATCGCAATATATTTATGAAAATGTAATGTATGTACATAAAAACATAAATAGCTTTAATAAGAATAAGGATGTTCATACCTTAAACACTAGGAACAAACATAAGCTCTCACAGAAAACCAGCGTAAAATAGCAGCTTATCGCTGCTGTGTTTCGTATGGTGAGTGTAGAGAACCGGAGACCCTTTTTACTGGCAAAGAGGCATTCCATCTTAGTCCTCACGGGTGACAACGCATCTGCATCTTGAGTCTTTATTGAGGATAGATGTAGATGTCTATGGGTCACAGTAACCACTTACCATCAGGTGGACTGTGTGCTCGTTTGTCACCCGATCCTATAAAAAAAAAAAAAAAAAAAAAAAAGCTTGTAATGCCACTTACAAGACTCCACAGAATTAGTAATTCATTTATGGGGCAATGTATACGCTTTTACAACAGAATCCCAGAACATGTTTAAAGTTTGTCAATAAACAAGTTTAAAAGTTTTATTAAAGAAAAACTGTACAAAAAGGGTTATTATAATATCAAGGAATACATGAATGAAAATAACCCCTGGGAATAAGGTGATCGCCACCATGCTGGTTCTATGAAAATTCATTTAAAATTGTATAAACAAAATTATTGTTAAATGAAATTATGTTTAAAAAAAAAGTCCCGCTGGGTTTCTTGCTGGTTCTTCCCAGGACAGAGGTATTTTCCGAACCAGTGGTAAATAAAATAATGACTTTCAATAAGTATTATGTAATAATCCATATTGAATAAAAATCATTCTATTCTATTCTATTCTAAATAATTATTTATACACACATATAAATATAAATAAAATTGAAATGTCTGTATGTAATATCGACATAACTGTTATTTCTATGCGACTAAGACATGAATAACCATTTTTGAAATGTTTGTCTGTCTGCCTGGCTAATCTTTAGAATGGCTGATTGTGATGACATTCACAAAGCAATAAAGAAGGTACAGAGCAATGCCGGTTAAATTTTATCCAAAAAACACGCAGGATTTAGAAAAGTGAAATCGAAAAACCAATAAAATTTTGAGGATTTTTTTTTCTATATCATAATATCCTTATATTGTATGATAAGGTTGTGATACAAAATCGATTTTTAACATTTTTTACTTTAACCAGATTTTACAACAAAATTATGAGTGTTAAAGGACAAGATGATACGACGTTATTTAACTCATATGTGCAATATAATATCAAAAAACGGAGTTTAAAAGAGTTTTCCAAATGAAATTGATTGATTTATTTTATTTAATTAATATTCTTTATTGCACACCATACACAATATACAGTAATTATTTATACAAAACAAGTATGGTGGTCTTACTGCTGACAGCAATTTCTCCCAGACAATTTAATTACTTGCCCAAAGACCAACATTCAAGATCTGCAAGTGTTTTGTTGAAGCTTTACGTAGATAGAGACACGGGAAAAAGCTAGTCTTAACATATAACTGAAGATGATTCGGTAACGCTTTGAAACTTACGTTCGCCGGTATTTCCTTAACAAAAAATATACACTAACGCCAGCCTAATATTAAAAAAAAAACTAAGAGGTAGTAAAAAATAAATTACATGAACATTTTTAGATCGGTGATGAGTAATTTTGCCTTCGATATTTTAACAACGCTTTGTGTGCAATGATCCGTAGCGTCTGACAATGTTACTGTATAGATTTATTTCTCAAGCTGTTATGGCCCTCGCTGCTTGCTAGTAAAATTACCGACTGAGTAATCAGATGAGTCGGTTATTCGTCGCATTCAATGAATTCCTTGTTATTTTGTTTCCATATATTTAAGTATGAATCATATACCCTTAATTCTTTGTATACAAAGTGTAATTTTATTTTGTTTTAATTTTACAGAACACAAATCTTATGTTTTTCTACCACCTTCAGAAAAGTGTTTTTGGAAGAATTTTCTATTATCGCCATGCTTGACAAGGCAAGTGACGGATACAAGATACTAAGCTCTTTTATGTCGCCCCTTAATATTCTTATAGATGTGAAGAGTACACGAAAAGATTGGCACAATATACGTCCGAATATATCGACAGGGATTATGTTGTGTGAAATCTATACCAAATAACTAATATACAATACGTTGGTAAAAGTCAAATCTAGTACGAATGAGAAGCTATTTGGCCATGAGAATTTCTCACTGCACGAAGTCTCCAAATAGATACATGCCGATTTTGTAAAAACGCCTCCAAAACACAAGCGTGTCTCTTCGCTGCAAATGGAGCCAGCTTGCATTGGCTTCTTCTTTTCGAGAGTTATCATTGAAATACACTAACCGACTTCGGTCATTGGGCCTTCGAAGCTGAACTTTGGGCCTTTCATTGATTCCAGGGATAAAGCAGCTGCAAAGCAAGCTAGGTATCCTTGCAAAGGTACAGTGCTACTTCACGCCGGGGCAGATGCTTACCCTTTATAAGTCCGGTCGTGCTGATGCTGTAAAATGCTACCTTCATGTTTTGGACTCAATGGAAAGGTAAAAAAAGACCTTAGTCAGGCTAAGACCAATCTTAACAACCTCGAGCTGAAGTGCAAAAAATCACCTTTTCGATGGTTTGCAGGATACCTTAATTTCTTAAAGTATGCAAGAACTACATTAAATAATTTTTAGTGTTTTATTTTTTGGATTAATGACAGTATAAGAAACCTTGGACTATAAATAAACTATGTTTTGAAATAAGCACAAATAGAATCAATATTATAAAATATTCAGCGGCTGTTTATTAAAGGCAGCATCTGACAACTTTAACGTAAACACATTGAAAATTCTCGTACAAAAGGAATATAACAAAGAATTATTTTCCCGCGTAACGTAAATTAAGCGGCTAGTAACAATAGACTTGAAAGTAAATCTATCCGGTACAGTAAATAGCCTTTCTGATTTTATCGAATGTAACTTCGTTGATAGTTCTCCATTGTTAACATACTCTGTTGTATTATTTGTTAACACGTTTAAAAACACTCTTTTACTTATTTTATTACATTACTAAATATGAACGTATCACCGCATCATAAATAATCCTCCTGGTTTTATCGAATTTAGCTTCGCTGTTATTGCTTTGTTAATATAGCCTGTTGTACATTTTGTAAGGACGTTTAAAAAAAAACTTTTTAAATTTATTTTATCGCATGAATTACTCACAGTTACATACAATAATAATAATGACAGCATTTCAGATATTTGTTAATTCAATTTGCTTATTAGCCTTTGTTGCAACTTGCAAGAAATTAATTTTTTTTTATAGGATAGGGTGACAAACGAGCACACACACAGTCCACCTGATGGTAAGTGAGAAGAGAAGGTTGCTGAGCCCATAGACATCTACATCTATCCTCAATAAAGACTCAAGATGCAGATGCGTTGTCACTCGTGAGGACTAAGATGGAATGCCTCTTTGCCAGTAAAAAGGGTCTCCGGTTCTCTACACTCACCATACGAAACACAGCAGCGTTAAGCTGCTATTTTACGCTGGTATTCAATTCTTAATGAAAAAATAGACATTTTTTATGAAAAACCCAAGTTCCAACTTGGAAGTGGAGGACGAAAAGTACATTGCATGTAACTGTGAGTAGGCGGACTACCACCACGACTCGCATGCAAATAGCTCTATTGAACCGAAGTGCCGCGGTGTTATATAAGCGAAGATTTTAGATGAAGCATTTGGTAATTTTACGACATAAATTTATAGACTCGGCCCTCTACAACGTTCTGTACTATCACGTTTCGGCACATGACAAAAATATTCTTTGTATAATTAGTACCTATGCAATAACACCCACTAGAGCGTTCTGTCATCGACCAACAACGTATCATGTCATGACCTGACCGACACCTACAACATTCTACACTAGAACTGTAACCATAGCGGCAGATACAAACAAAATTTTCTTCGTTACTAGACCGACCATCACCGACCAACACCGTACCCGGATATGACCGAACCAACAACGCCTGCTAAATTGCTCCGTCACCGAACAACGCCGTAGCGTGCCATTACCGGAACGACACCGACAACGTTCTCATAATATTCTTTGCTACTAGACCGATCGTCACCGTACCCGGCCATGACCGTACTGACATTTATAAGATTCTATTCCATGAACTTAATCATAGCTGCATAGCACGTATAAGAAATCTTTTATAACTAAATTAATATACTATCCCATAGACCGTTCCGTAACGGACTAACATCGGTAGGCTGTCCTGACCGGAACGTTACATATAACGATCCATATCATGACCGTAACCGTAGCGGTGCATACAAACATATTTATTGTGTAAACTAACTTTTGCCCGCGACTTTGTCCGCGTAGATTGATAATAATGGCTTACACATAAAAGATAGATATATAGATTTTTTTTTGAACCATTTAGGATAAACAATTTAAGCATAAATTATATTTCTGTAATTCTTACAACCGCACGCTAAAATATATCCATACATCCATACATTCTCACAAATTTTCACGTTTATAAGTAATAGTAGTAGGATTAATATGTTACCTACCAACACCACAGCGTACCATGACTGGACTGTCAGCAAATTCACGACAAGAATATTTGGAATGTAGCGATACTCTTCGTGCATGGCACTTGACGTTACCAAACCGCTCTGGGCATGTACAGAGGACCAAAATAATAGCAATAGTTACTAGTTCTATAGATACATTTCTAATAGCCACCGTATAGGTATTTTAATAAAAATAACAACACCCTAACCTCCTCCAGACGCGTTCTTCTAAATAAAATGAGCTACAACTTATAGAACGGGCACCATAATTGAATACATATTGAAAGGGGATGATGATACGGTGGTAACTAAATGCATTTTATACGCATATGATACGTTGTTAATACGTTTGAACGGGCGTAGTAGTGATTGCTGTTTTTTTTCAAGCTTGTTACGTTCATGGCACGTTCATAGTAAGTAGTTTTAGTGGAGTAAGACTTTTATCATCAAGTCTTCATTATTGACACAAAAATAGTTCAGTTCACTTAAATAATAAAGAATATCTACTACTCCATATCACCCCGTGGGTGTCGTAAGAGGCGACAGAAGGAAACAAATTAGGAGATGGGCAGCAGCGTCTTCCTAAAAACGACTAAAAATGAAAAACCTGCGATTGCCAACCTGCTTGCCATGCGTGGCAACTATGACAAATATCGCCCAATGATTCAATCTATGGGTAGGCCTATGTTCAGCAGTGGACTTTAATAGGCTGTGACGTTAACAGTCCGGGTACTCGCCGACACACTGATTGCAGTTAGGCGAGAGAATAGTAAAAATAATGTACCTATCTTTGTATGAATAAATAAATTTAAAAAAGTAAATAATAAATAATTAGTTCATCAGAAGCCCGAAATGTGACCGGGTGCAATACCCTACGTAAGTATTCGGTACACTATATACCTATCTTTATGAAAAATTTATTCATAAACGTGCTACTTACCTATATATATACATATATATATTTTGCAATATGTAAGATTTTCGTAAGGTAAGATTTGTAGAAATTCGATGAAAAAGCAATCCAAAACTTTCCTTTAGAGAAATTAAAACTTTTTTTGCGTTCCTCTAAATTTGTCAATGAGTGAATAATAAACACTTTTTTGCCTTGACTTAAACTCACTTAAAATAATACTAATTTCACAGTTTATTACAATCCGTCAATAATTATTTGTTGGCAAAACTTTAAGATTCTTTAGCAACATCTCTACTCTATGCGACTGCTTGACCACAGGCTATTAAGCGTTTGATAATGGCTTTAGAGTAATAACATAGATATTCTTGTACTCACTCAAAACTTGAAGATTTAAAAAAAAACTAAAAAATAGCTCCACATTAATAGACCTACACGAAGCCGAGTCAAATCGCTATTTCTGAATAAAATTACTGTTTTCTTAATTATTTAAATTTATTTATTTAATCTGATTATTTTATTTATTACAGCTTATCAAAAGCCATATCCATAGCTGAACATAGCCCTCCTCCATAGATTCCCATTGTTTGATCCATACATCATGAATATTTAAGTCACATTAGTAGTTTGCCACTCTGTGATTTATGGTGAAGTGTACACTGATTACGACCTATTATGCTCTGGTTACGATCTCATTTATAACACAAAGATGACAGTATTATTATTATTATTATGCTAAACGGAAGAATTTAAGAATTAGCAAACAAAGGAATTGCATGGTAGCAATAAAACTAGAACGTTCAGTAATCACCGCGCCCACGCGGCAGACTTCAGGCGCCTCCTATATATTGCACGGCTTACATACATGTTAAATAATATGTTATCAAAGAAGTTTAGTTTTGTTAGAATAAAACTCAATTTTGATATTTTAATATTAAAATGGAAATTGGACTGACATTGTATATTAGGTACTCATTATATTACCTACATGTTCAAGATTTGGCCTTTATTTCTTTTTTTTTATAGGATAAGGGTGACAAACGAGCACACAGTCCACCTGATGGTAAGTGGTTGCTGTGAGCCATAGGCATCTACATCTATCCTCGATTACGAATCAAAATGCAAATGCGTTGTCACCCGTGAGGACTAAGATGGAATGCCTCCTTTCCAGTAAAAAGGGCCTCCGGTTCTCTACACTCACCATACGAAAACCAGCAGCGTTATGCTATTTTACGCTGGTATTTTGTGAGAACGTGGTCCTTCCCCGGTCGAGCCGACCCAATCATGCTACAACTATACTACTAATATAGCTGCAGCATGGCTCTACCACGTATGCATTCTTGCTGATCATATCAGAATATTCAAATCATTTAGCGAGCTATCACGAGGGTTTTCCTAGTGGTTTCTTCTCGTATGCACAGCAACTTCGGACTGTGCTTTGTGGTGGAATGCTTCTCTAATCTCTATCGACTATGGGCTGTTATGATTATGATTTACAAGAAGCTAGCACGTTTACATTTGAAAATTGGGATTTTAATATAAGTCAATTTAATATTGGTGATTACAAGTTTTTAAGATTTTAAAAAGATTTAGAAAAGTCAAGTAAATCTAGTCTTCCAAACCTAAGTGTGTTTCACAGATAAACTTTTATAAGCTGTTAACCTTTATGTATCCGTATTTTAAAAACTTAGTTACAACAAGGATTATTAAAGATGTTTTCAAAATTCAACACGTCAAGCACTGCAACAAAGGGATCTAACGTGACGTGCAATATAACAGCATAACGAATTCCTTTAAGTCTGAAATACCATGTAAGTGACTTATATTAATTAAGTGTCTTATGACTCAACGTTTCATTATATTGAAGCATAACTTGTGCCTGAACTGGAAAGTAGAACGCCGGTAGTGCACTTTCTCTCGTCAGACAACCGGCGGCGTCTTAAACGTACAAACCATTCAAAATAATAATAAAATACATTTTCGTATTGATTGATAGAAGTTATGTTATAAATAAATGTATATGTATGATAGTACTAGAACGCAAGTTTTACTATATTTGATTGTACGTGATGGGTTGTAGTTACGACAAGTGTAACTACTGCGGGAAATTATGCTGAATGTACATAAGTCTAAAGAAAATTACTTTGATGTACATGTTAGATGTACTTACTGCTAGTATCAGGTATAATACTCAAAGCGACGGGAATGGTTCAAACCGGTTTGCAAAATATCCCCGTTTCAATATTCACTCGAAACCGCTATAAAGCAGCAATGCTGCCATATTATAGGATCGCACACTGACATAAATTTTATTATAGATAAATGAAAATACATTATTACTCATTTACATACTATACTCCTCCGCATAAAGGTTAGATACTGATATTTTCTATATTAAAAGTAATATGACGTAACTTTAATGCCATTCGTGACTACTAGCAACACTTAACGATTGCATGTTGTTGACCTGAAGATTGCGTTGTAGATTGTAAAAAGCATATCTATAGAAAATTGACTGGTGACGTCATTTAGACTACATTTTGTAGATTATAAAATGTAAAAGAACAAGTTTGAAACATGGCTTTTTCATAGTATACAATACAATAAGCGTTCCCACTACAATAGTCGGATTCACAAACTCCGAATCGGCCTGACTCCGCGCATTGTCTCGTAACAGAACCAGTTTCGTGCATGAGATGTGGTTCACAACCGGCTTATTGCTCTATTTGTTATAATATGATGCTGTTGTTTTACGGTGCACGGAATGGGTTTTCAGCTCGACATTATACATTTCCATTCTAAGCCAATTTCGAAAAAGGAAGAGATACTTAGTTAGACTGTATGTCGAATGTGAAGCGAATTTCATGATCTTTTTTTACATTAAATAGATATCAGGCAATAAAATGCAAGGGGTGGTAAATTGGTTTTTTTGTCGTATATGAACTATGTAGACGACATTTTTAGCTTGTTTCCTTAGTCCTCGAGAAAAAGTAAAACCTAAAAAATCACATAATAATTGCTTCATCGTCATAGAACAGGCTTTCACTTTTTATTAAGTCTAAGTTTCATAAATTTATATATTATTTCATATAAGAAATGAAACTTAGGAAGATATAGCTTGGCATAGCTTTTTGATCTTATTTCAGTTTTATCTTTGCAATACATAGATAAAGTATTTAAACATGTTAATACGTGTATAGTAAATAAACTTGTTATATTATTACATTGTAACATTTTCGATCGACCTGAATCCAAAAAATTAAACAAAGCTGTCAGTTACATTCAAACCGGATTTGCACGAATAATACCTAGGTACTTTCGAAGGCGTCATTGGTGGATAGAACATTTATAATATCACTGAATTGCCTTGCGTAGGCCAAGGTATCTTATAAAGTGAATGTACAAGACCTACCTAAATGTCTGATTGCTATCTCTATTTATCTGAATGTGCCGGTGTAATGTGTGGGAGGTGTGAGGAAATGAGACATTTTTCCAAATTAAGGACCAGCGATGATGTCACTATTTTGATATATAATTTTTGCAGTTGGCAAGCGTATTAAAAAAGAACTACTAATTATGAAACTTATTATTACATATCGTTGTTTACCATTCACATTTTATGAAATGTAAAGTATATATACACTTGTTAATTAACGTTGCAACTTTACTCGGATGACTTTATTATTTTTAAAACATTAGCTCCAGGACTCGGAAGCCTAAGCTCCGAAGCCGAAGGCATAGCTATTGTGCTCGTGCAGTCATAGTATAGTAAAGAACTAGTGGTTGTACAGTGGTCGAAATTCGACCGTAGTTTATGAAATTTTTATGTTTGTATAAGAAGAGAGCTGTGTTTTACTTTCAACTCTCAGTATATAAATGTATTATATACGCTTTCAACTGCAAATTAATATATAAAACACAGATATTTAATCAATAAAATTTAAAATAATCTCTTTTTTTGCCTTGACATACACTCCACAGACCATTGAAAAATTCTGTCAATCTGTCAGTATTTATTTAGTTTGCAACATTTTAAAATTCTTTAGCTACAATCTCCACTCTGTGCGACTGTTTGATCGTAGACTATTAAATGTTTGACAATTGACATCGGCAGTATGAAAGTAAACAATGAATAATTTATTTAATTTAAGGTGTTTGTAACACATATATAAATTTAAGCTTTCTGCACTCCTTCCACATATAAAATGTAACTATGCAAAATCTCACACATCCGTGCAATATTCTTAAAAAAGGTTATAAATAAAAAAAAATCTTCATGTATTTTTCATTATTTTTTATTTGGTGGTTTATGGTTATCTTTTAGAGTTTAAAAAAAATGAAAATGTGAAGAAAAAAAAAGAGTAGTCAAATTTTAAACTTAAGTTCAAATATATAAATAATGATATAGCGTTATTGCAGTAATTATTTTGTAGTAAATAAGGCCTTTGTTTTTATTTGAAATTATCCCAAATTGAATGTGATTTATAGGAATCAACGTTTTTGCCTACCGATCGACCCTTACGAATTAAGTGCAAAACCTCACGTAATTTAAAAGATAAAAATGACAGAATGTTTGAGTTCTTTTTATTAATTTTTCTTTACCATTAGATAAGATAGCGCTCCGTCTGTACATTTGTGTCGTTTTTAAATTTGACCTTTACTTACTTTGGTTACTTTTAAAAACCAATTTGTATTTTTAAACGCGGATTTGAGAGCAAACAAATTGAATCATTTCTAAAAGTCAGTTTTTAGATGTATATTTAAACTACTAGTAGCTTCTACCCGATACTACGTCTGCGTAGAAGTAAAACAAAAAATCCTAATGATTTTTGGATACATTGCCTTGATCTCTAACGGTTCGTAATTTTTATCACAATTTTCAAACAAAAAAAATTTACAAAAAAGGTTTCTCATGTATTAATAGCATTCAAATAAATTAGGCTTAGGGGGCTAGCTTAATAGAAGGAAATTATTTCGAAATTACAGACAGAAGGTCAATTTTATTTATATGTTTAGGTGTATAATTGCACCTACGTGACAAGGTATAAGAAAGGAATGCTTGGGTCGGAATGAGGAAAGAGTGACAAAGCAAATTTATGCAAAAGTGAGTGGCTGAATCGGCAAAGAACATCGTAGACGTATGTTTATATATTGGCAATATATTAAATATGTGCCAAGCTAAGAGTACCCTTTACCAACGATGTGTGGATGTGAACGAAGCGAGAGAGGTACCAGAATCGTGCCAAATGGAATGTCTCTGCTTACCCTACTGGGTGACAGGTGTGAGAGTTTGTGTTACGTTATTTATACATTGTAACAAAACAAGTATAATCTTTTTTAAAGTTTTTAAAGCATAATCTATCTGAATTATCTATTTTTAAATGTCACATTTGCAGAAACTAGTCATGCATAGTTTTATGATGTTCTTATTTAAATTGTAAAGTGATAGCATCATGATCTTCTATTGAAAAGATTTTTAACATGAATTTAAAATAGTGGGCTCATTGCAAAGATAGGAAATTGAACACACCGCGGTATGATATCGCGAAAAAATTAACCCTTGACGGATATGAGTCATACCCTACCACCAGGAAATGGTATTAAATTTTCACGATGGCGTTTTTACGTTACCCACGCTGCTGGTTTCGCTACTTTATGCATATTTATCAAAATAACAGTGCCGATTGAAAGGCTGCATAAAAACATGCACTGAATTGCAAAACGGAGGAAGAGACCACGGATTTAAGTGTTTATGTTATGGATTGGAGGGTGTAGTTTCGCGCGTGACTTCGGTTGCATTTCGGACGTCGGCTCGGTCGTAGTCCGCCGGTCATTAGTGAACGCACCCCCACTGGAGGGTTGCGAGTTCCGCGAACCGCGCCGCCCGACTGTGACTCAGAGCCTGCTGGCAACGGGAAAACACCGATTGTCCACTCGATAACCATTTACGAATCGATGTGTTTGCGCTGATTCTATCCAGAGGTTAATATTCCGTCTATGACTTGGACGATACAAACAAGTATGGTAAAGTCAGTCTTTGACTTCATAAGTCGTAATTTATCTTCATTTTAAGATCACTTCTGAAAAGGGCTAACATTAAAAAAACATTATTTAAAGATACGTTTACATCTACACAAATCAACACGTAGCAAGTCCAGCACGTAAGTTTTCAGATCTCATCAACCCGGTGTTGTATGTAATAACCCCTGGAAAGTTCAGCACACTAGTCTGCGGCTCAACTGATGGCAAAAATTCGAAGACCCTTTTTACTGTAAACGAGGCATTCCATCTTAGTCCTCACGGGTGACAACGCATGTGCATTTTGATTCTTAATCGAAGATAGATGTAGATGTCTATGGGCCACAGCAACCACTTACCATCAGGTGAACTGTGTGCTCGTTTGTCACCCTTATCCTATAAAAAAAGCTAGACATGGTAGTAATTATTTAGGAGATTTGTGTGGAATCTGTTTGTGTGTGAGAAGAGCAAC
The DNA here is from genome assembly GCA_963668995.1 of Parnassius mnemosyne. Lineage (NCBI taxonomy): Eukaryota > Metazoa > Arthropoda > Insecta > Lepidoptera > Papilionidae > Parnassius > Parnassius mnemosyne. The sequence continues at coordinate 35,223,437 of CAVLGL010000148.1, read as the reverse complement.
AAAGAAAATTATTTCCTCTGATCCATGAACGTAAAAACAAGAACGTAGAAACTTTCTACACGTTATATAAGAAACCTGTAGACTATGAGGATTATTTTACAAAAAACTGAAGGGACAAATAAACTTACAGTCCACTTGATTAGTGAATGCTGTTGTCCATAGACGACTACATCTATCCTCGGTTAAGAATCAAAATACAGATTATATTCACTCCTGAGGACTAAGATGAAATTAATGATGTGTGCATTGAATTAACTTTTATTTTTATTGTTTTATTTACTATTTTTAAATTTTAGAAAATATAAAATAGAAATTATAAAAAACTCTTGGAACATAAAACGTTTTTTGCCGAAATAAGTCAAATGTATGTATATAGAATAATGCACCTACATATATTTCAAGAGAGACTAGCAGCTTAAACCACTACAAAAATCAATTGCAAATAGCTTTTAATTGCCTCCATTTTACTCGCCACGTTTTTTCGAATAGTATTTTTAGTGTGCGGTTTGTTTTCGTTTGCCAATTCAAAGGAGATTTAAATTTATTATCATGATAAACAAAACTCTTTTATCAAAAAACTTTCTCCTCGCTTTTTTACAACAAATCTAATCACGATCTCTTAATTACTTTTCTTGCTATCTTGATAGTCTATACAGTTCAGGTTAGTGATCATTGACTTTATGAACTTCTAAAATTAAAAAAAAAGCACATATGAGCAATATAAGAAATGTGATACTATATTATATACTTGTTTTAATCATTTTGTGTTAAAGGTAAAAAAGTAAGCCTACAAACGTCTCTCTACAGAGTACACTTAATTTTTGTTTTTTAATTTATTTTGAGTTTAACACGTCTTACAGAATGTACTTAAGGTAATCTGTAGATTATTATTATATTATATACTAGAGAGTGAAAGCGTTACAATACGAAGCGAAATTTCAGATTGATAGTTTTAATTTCATTTCTTCTTTTTATAACGTAAAAATTTTAATATGAATAATAGCAGATTATAGCCCGGAATGACCCAAAACAGGGATGGGTGGAGAGAGTACGAGTGGAGAGGAGAGAGGAGAGGAGTGGAGAAACTTATCAGCTAGGGTGTATCCAATGAAGTTGAGCGACGACGTGTGCTGTCTAGAGCGGAACCGAGCTGTATGCGGTGAATGTGGAGATGGGAGATTCCTCTCGTCTCGGTTGCGTGCCGCAGCCTGCTTGCGAGACTCGGCTTACATCTCTGATTTGATCGCTCTATGCAAATATTAGAAATCTCCTCTTCTCTCCGTTTGAACCGTATCCACTGACGCAAAGCGGAGATATCAAAGAACTATTAAAAGACCAAAGACATACATTTTGTCCCCAATTTTTAATAATAGTTTAATAAATTTTCTTAAATACTGCATAGCTGAAGTGGACAATGGACTGGTCATATTCCAAAAATAATTAAAAAATAAATTTTACTGTTGTAAGCATGCCTAAACAGATTAATATTTGTGTATCACCAATAATCATATTGCGTATTAAGTATTTCATTCCGTTTTATTACAGTACTTACATTATTTATTTCTGCCAAAAACAAAGTTTTCTCATCCAATTTGTCGCACCTCATCTTTTTATTCGACGGAGTATATATACCTCAACCTTATTACTCTGCAATATAGACCGAAAAGTAAGTAAATTGCTTGATCCGTAGCATTGTAAAAGTCTCCCGTTCTCATAAAACTCCCACACATTTCACGACAAATAAACTTCTCATCCTATAAAATTTTCTTCTCTGGAAGCAGTTGACTGCAGGTAATATTTCAAAACATGTGTCATTCATAACTTTTGCCTTCGCAATGTCTGTCGATGGAGCCCGGGCGAAAAGGTCTCAATAATAAATTTTTCGTGAGCCCGCTCCGTTATCCCCGCGAGCGGTCCCAGGTACGTTTTACGGCCGCGCAAGGGAAAATAAACGAAAAATAAAATAAAAGTCAAAATGGCACACGTAAAACTATTTGGCGGAATATACCGCTCGCGACAAAATTTACAATGCCAAGGATATGCGGATATTATTTGTGCGTGATTGTAGAAAATAAGGCACCAAGTCGAATATCATTTTAGGATGCTACACAATAATTAACGATGGAGTGTAATCCAACAATCCCGTAACTGAATTAAAACGTCTTTTTACTTTAATACTGACTATACATTCCGGTGATTTAAGATATTTTAGTTATGCACTAATAATGTATATTGAGTTAAGTATTGTCAAAACATTAGACAGTTTATGATTTGCACAGACAATACCGTATCAGCAATGAACACAATCTCATAAAATACTAAACATCTCCGTTTGTAACTCAGCTAGCGTCGTATGAATTTCAATCACTCAACCATAATGTTCCAAATATTATTACTTTCTTATTATAAGCTACAATAACTATGTTGTATTTTATTTTTGTGTGTTCTCCTTTTCAATAAGCACATAACTCACTTTAATACAATTAATATTATAATGGATTTTTATATTATGTAAAGTAATTATAGTTACGTGATATCCTGGTATACAGTACAAAGTGTAAATCGTAATACAATGTAAGCACAAATTACTTTAATTTTTTTTGCTACCATTCTCTTATTTATTTATTCTCTTAGTGACTCTATACGGCACCCATGGGATGCGATGGGGTGATCTACTACAAAAATAAAAGCTGTGTAGTGGCGACGAAGTCCATGTTATTAAGGCAGTCGGTAAATGAATAAAATAGTGCGAAGCCCTCATGTACTCTCATTTGCTATGTGTACTATTTTTATTAAAATTATCCTTTTAATACTATTACAATTTAAAGGATAATTTTAATACATTTGGGACTTAATTTCTAAAAAACTGTTTTCTTATTTGCTCTTATTTTCTAATAGCTATGTCATTTTGAAATAAATTAACCATTGTAATAAATTAGTAACAACAATTAATTTCAGATTCAATAATTGATTGAATGATGACCTAATTTAATTTACAGCCAATGAATAGAAATAGATAGCACTGCTAGTCTGTTTTCATTGACCCCTTAATGATTAGAAATAACCTGGGAAAATGTCGGCCACCTCTGAATTTATTTATTATATAATTTAGGTATGCAAAAGTTTATAATAATTAAAAGATATAACGATATACATACATATTATTATAAGCTTTGTGCAAAATTTTCTTCAAAATTTGAACATTATTGAAAATTTCGTGTTAGAGTTGCGTGATGAGGCACATTAAGGTGCGGCGAAAGTCACCGGCGTGCTCCGCCGATCGACCTGCTTCCCAAGTGATAAACTACCCTACACAACTAGGTAGTTTTCCAGATATAATCGTCATCTAGCACATAGTCAGAAAAAGTAAATGGCGCTAGAAAACATTTGTTAGAGGATAACTGGCAGTATACATGACATTATCAGAGTTTACGCACATTTTGAAATAAGGAAAAGTGTCCATGTTATTACAACAATATTGAAAATTAGTAGAATAATAAACCGTGGCAGTTCAGTGGCTGAACGCTCCCGTCAATATTAGAGTACGCGAGCTATCCGAGTTCGATCTCCGCTAAACCAATGAATTTTCTTAAACGCAATCTTAAGGTTTGCACTGGAGCAGCGCGATAGACTGTTTGCTCCATAACAGGAGTCCTGTGCCCAGCGGTGCGACGAATATATGCTGTAACCGTACTTATTTTTAGCACCTTCAAGAAAGGAGGATTTATTCAATTCGAAAGATTTTTTCCCCTTTTTAACGTATATTATGGCAGAATGATTCTTTTTTTTTAATAAGGATAAACTTCATCGTGGTTCCATATAAATTTGGAGAAAAAAAAATCCTTCCTTAAGATCCAAGTATGGAAAAAGAGGGGATTAAATTTTTAATGTTAACTATTTAGACGATATTCTAGTTGTAACCTTAGCTTATGATATTCCTAATTCCGTATATTAGGGACAAAAAAAATTAAACGTTTAATAAAAGGTAAAAGCCGACTTTAAAGGACTCTCACATATTAGCTTCTGAAATAGGAGCTTTAATTTTTCCATATACGATGGCTTAGCGCCGACATCAAAAGTTGTATTATGTGGAAATGATTTTATTCTTTTAGTTATTTGAAGTCGGATTTTCCTTTATATTTAAGGCCTTAACAGTGGTTGAAATGCCTAAATCTAGGATATTTAAGTAAAAAAATCTCAATAACTGTTCATTTAATCCACAAAGAAAAAATACAGGGTAACAGAAGAAGATTTGGTAAATGTTTTTAATTTAACAAAATTGTATTTTTGTCAACCCCTTATTAGAAAAAAAATCCCCAAAGAGTACCTATCTTTGTCATATTTTGCAAAATTTCTCCAAAACGGCACAAGCTTTTTAAATAGTTCTTACACTAAAAAAAAGGTCTTAAAAATATTAGAATGGAATGGAATGGAATGGAATGATTTTTATTCAATATGGATTATTACATAATACTTATTGAAAGTCATTATTTTATTTACCACTGGTTCGGAAAATACCTCTGTCCTGGGAAGAACCAGCAAGAAACCCAGCGGGACTTTTTTTTTTTAAACATAATTTCACTTAACAATAATTTTGATTATACAATTTTAAATGAATTTTCATAGAACCAGCATGGTGGCGATCACCTTATTCCCAGGGGTTATTTTCACTCATGTATTCCTTGATATTATAATAACCCTTTTTGTACAGTTTTTCTTTAATAAAACTTTTAAACTTGTTTATTGACAAACTTTGAACATGTTCTGGGATTCTGTTGTAAAAGCGTATACATTGCCCCATAAATGAATTACTAATTCTGTGGAGTCTTGTAAGTGGCATTACAAGCTTATGTTTGTTCCTAGTGTTTAAGGTATGAACATCCTTATTCTTATTAAAGCTATTTATGTTTTTATGTACATACATTACATTTTCATAAATATATTGCGATGCCAAAGTTAATATGTTTATTTCTTTAAATTTTTCTCTAAGGGACTCTTTACAATTTAGATTATAAATCGCCCGTACGGCTCTCCTATATTAATATTTTTAATTGAGACTTTTATTTTTATTACCCGTTTTATAAGAGAATATATCATTTTTCCCTGAAATTGAATATATTTACGCGAGCGCGCATGCTCTGTCGCCATGTAAGCTTTGTCACAGTCCGTTTTCGGACATCGTCGAGGGTGCGGTCCGCACGTCGGAGTTGGAGCGACTTCGTTCAAATATATATTAGTTTTTTAAAAGTTTATACTCAATTATAATTATTTTTATGACTAGAAATACTTAATTTAGTTAATATCTGTACACTGGTAACTGTAAATATTATTTTCTAAATAAATGAATTTTTAAAGTGCCCAAAGAAGAAGAAATTTTTGCGTCGACATTGATTAGTGAAATTGAAAAATGCATTTTTATATAATTTAGATGTGGAACGACGAACATGCTCTCGTTACTTAGATTTCGATCGTTTTTAATACCTATGTAATTTTATTGTTGCATATTTTTATTAATTAGTTGATAATGAATTTTATAATTATGTATTACAATAAAACGCTGTTTTTATGAGTATGACTTTATAAAATATTATTGGGGAGGGAAATAAAGATACAGATACTTACATTTCGGTACACTGTTATCAAATTAAATTAAACAATTTAAATAAATAAAAGAATGGTGCTTACCTAAGTATAAATAACTATATAAAGTCATTCTTGGGTTTATGGTTCTTTTTATGTTAGACAAACTATCATCGAAAAAATGTAAAAATTTTAAATTGGAGAGGGGTTTCTCTACGTGATAAAGTTAGTAATGAAGATATTTGCATTAGAACCAGAGTAACTGACATAGCCCAACGGAATATTACAGTGAAATGGCAATGGGCTAGCTATATAACTTGGAAAACAGACAAAAATAGGAAGAAAGGTCCTCGAGTGGCAACCTCGTACAGGTAAGCGAATTTGTACTCAACCTTTATTCCTCTTCACGTATTCTCATACGCTTTTCTTCACACATACACACACACACACACACACACACACACACACACAAATAGGTCGCAAATAATACTTACCTAGTACTATTAGGCAAGAGTGAATAGGTTTTTCTTAAGTCAGTGCAATTCACCATCTTAGACTACATAACCACTAACCGATGGGATTGTAGTTGATTTACTACTTGCTGGGTAAAAATAGTAAAAAAAAAATTTACCCTGTGAAAGTTTGCATTTAGATATAATTTTTCTAACCTACCATAAAAATATGATGAGAATATGTATATAAGTATAAAGGTTGCCTCACACGGGACAGTAATAATATAATATTATATCTTCCATTATCTACGCATGAAAACTATGAAAATCTCTATATCTAAATCTCCGAGGTATGTTCATATTAAGAGGCTGAATAGAGCCACATTGAAATGCATGGGGAACGTTTTGTAATTTCACGTCATTATCAAAAAAAAAATTGTACGTATTTCAGGTGGCGGTTTGCAAAACACGATTCAACAAAAATTAACTCAATAGAAAATAATTGCAAAGTTGCTTCTAAAATAATTTAAAATTAAAAATTTTGTACAGCCGACTTCAATATAAGTTATTTAAGAATAACTTAAAAACTATTGGTCTGACCTTGATCAAATTCATATGGGACCACACGAGAAGTACCAGCTTTCAAATAAAAAAAGAATCATCGAAATCAGTTCACCCAGAAAAAAGTTCTGAGGTAACACACATAAAAAAAAAAAAACGAAAAAAAAAAAAAAAACATACAGTCGAATTGAGTACCGGCTCCTTTTTGGAAGTCGGCAGAAAAATACTTAAATTGCCATGCTGCAGCTATATTAGTAGTAGGTATAGTTGTAGCACGAATGGGTCGGCTCGACCGGGGAAGGGCCACGCTCTCACGGAATAACATGTAAAATAGCAGTTTAACCCTGCTATTTTACATGGTGTTTCGTATGGTGAGTGTAGAGAACCGGAGAACCTTTTTACTGGAAACGAGGCATTACATCTTAGTCCTCACGGGTGACAACGCATCTACATTTTGATACGTAATTGAGAATAGATGTAGATGTATATGGGCCGTAGCAACCACTTACCATCAGGTGGACTGTGTGCTCGTTTGTCACCCTTATTCTATTAAAAAAACTTTCTGAGATTTCAGTAAAATAATGTTAAGTATTGTAAGCACTCGTACAATTATGTCTCATGTTAATAAAGCTATTGGGCTATTTTGATTTGTAATAAAGTGATTTTACTTTATAGGTTAAATAATTTATTTACCTTTCTATATCAAGAACCGTTTTTCTGTCACTCCTATTGAATTTGACAGTGCTTGCTGAAATTTAGCATCTTTAGATGGATCAGAATCGCCTGCTGATCCGGCTGTTAGATATTGCAAAAATAATCGAAATTATTTATTTTTACTTTCATTCCGAAGACTACCTTGTTTTATTTTATTACGGTCAAATAATATTTATTAGGTTACAAAGCAAGTGTTTTTGTAAATGTTTTGTTTTGGGGTCGATCAGCTGGTGATCTTCTGGTCTACTTAACTCATAGATGGGCGTTGGCAGTAGAGTCCAAGGGGGAGGCATTGGCCGTTAGTTTGGACATTGCGAAGGCCTTCGATCGGGTTTGGCACAAAGCGCTTCTTTCGAAGCTCCCTTCCAATGGGCTTCCCGAGAAATTATGCAATTGGATCACCAGCTTTCTTGCAGGTCAGAGCATCAAGGTCGTTGTAGACGGTGCATGCTCCGACTACAAGCCTATTAACGCTGGTGTTCCACAAGGCTGCGTGCTATCACCAACGCTGTTTCTTCTGCATATCAATGATATGTTGCAAGCCGGTAGCATTCATTGCTATGCGGATGACAGCACTGGTGATGCTCTCTACACTGCCATTATTTCTCGGGAAAACGTCACCGAGTACCGGAACAAACTTGTGTCTGAAGTCGAGTCTTTGCTGGACAAAGTCTCGGATTGGGGGCGACTAAATCTAGTCCAGTTTAATCCTCAGAAGACACAAGTTTGCGCGTTTACCGCTAAAAAGAACCCCTTTGTCGTATCTCCTCAGTTTCAAGGTACTCCCCTTGTTGCCTCAGCCAGTATCGGAATCCTTGGCGTCGACATATCGAGTAGCGTGCAGTTTCGTGGTCACTTGGAAGAAAAGGCCAAATTGGCCTCTAAAAAGCTTGGCGTGCTCAGCAGAGCGTGACAGTATTTCATGCCGGCTCAACGCCTGCAACTTTACAAGGCGCAGGTTCGGCCTCACATGGAATACTATTCCCATCTCTGGGCTGGGGCTCCCCAGTGCCAGCTTCTTCCACTTGACCGCATCCAGCGCAGAGCGGCTCGAATCGTCGACGACCGAGTCATTTCCGATCGGCTCGACTCATTGGCACTGCGAAGAGATGTTGCATCTCTTAGCATTTTCTTTCGCATTTACCATGGGGAGTGCTCTGAGGAATTGTTCGGATTAATCCCAGCCGCCAAATTTCACGAACGCACATCGTGGCAGAACTCCCGATACCATCCACACCATCTGGATGATTGGCGGTCCACCACTGTGCGATTTAGATGTTTTCTTCCTCGCACAACTTCCTTGTGGAATAGTTTACCACCAGCGATTTTTCCGGACCGATACGACTTAGGGACCTTCAAGAAAAGAGCCTACTCCTTTTTAAAAGGCCGGCAACGCATCTGCAATTCCCCTGGTGTTGCGGTTGTTCATGGGCGGCGGTAGTCACTTACCATCAGGTGAGCCGCATGCTCGTTTGCCCACTCTCCTATAAAAAAAAAAGAAAAAAAAAATGTTTTGTATGTAAATGTAAATGTTTTCATTATTTTGTTATTCTATTGTTTACAGTTATTATCACGTCTTAGCTTTACACCAAGAATTACATTAGAAATTCTTGATGGGATGCGATGTAACGCGCATACATTATTTTCATCAAGAACTATAATATATAAAGAGCCAATGTTATTATTTTCATTTTGATTAATTTAATTCAAGACTAAAATAAATGTGAAAGGGCTTTTATCTGCAATAATAATTTTCATCAAAAATAACATAGACTTATAAAAGTCATATACACGGTCAATCATACTGAAGATTATCAATTGTACTACAAAATATTTAAAAGACTATTTCCAGTATAATGACCCGAATATCATCATTAATGTTTGACTGGCACACTTAAAAGTTTATCACATGGCTAAATGATTGACTATTATATTATGATAAGGTCATGCTTTTCTATAAAAAGTTACAAGAAATTTTAAATCACGGCCCTATTGGTTTGTTTAACTTTTTACTTAATTAGTGAAAAACAAAATGGACTGATCTAAAAGTTTACTTTCTTGTGTAAAAAGTGCTATTTAGAATTTTATGCAAATGATAATTAAAGTTTCTATGTAATAAGTGTAACATAGCGGGTATTATATTCAATGGTAGCGGCCATCCATATTTGCAAAGCCTGCATCATTTTCTGTGCAGAAACCGGCAATGTGTTGCTCAAGGCACTATAAACAAAGCAGCTGATAAAATGTTACACTCATAACTGTTAACAAAAACTGTTTCCGTAAATGGTCTTATAGATAATAATAACTATTCCGCCGTGTTAGGTGCAGGAGCTATTATTAGAAGGAGAAGAGGTAAAATTTTGTTTTGGAAATGCGCAATCAATATTGTTTGGTCTGCAATTGAGCATAAAATAAAAAATAACTTCAGTCAAAGAGCATAACTGGCATTATACTCAGGCCCATCAATTGGTATGGAAAAAAATAATTTTACCAGGTTTCAAAAAATCAATCAAAATTCAAAAAAACAAATATTAAAATCAAAAAATGTATATATGTATGTCTATACATACATATAATGATTTATGGCCGCTTACTAACTGACGGTGACTCACTATAACATCCTACAGTCATGCCGAAACTAAAAGGAGAGAATCACTGTAGAAAAGGTAATAATTTATTGCGGAAATTTTGTGATAAAATTAAAAAAATTATAAACTTATCCAAGTTAATCTAACTTAGTCTAACTTATCCTTATGCGTTACAAATAAAATAAATAATAAAATAATGAGATGGCGTCAGTTTTTAAGAAGATATAACAAAAATAAACAAAAAAATAAATTTTAAAAAAGTTCAGTATTTAATTGATTATATACCGCTGACACTTAATCACGCTTTTCGAAACCACGCCAGTTGTAAACAATACTTGTGTGAAAAGACAAAATCTTATTTTCAAATTTCCGCCGAGTTGTAAGTAGAAGGTCAAATAGGTTACGTGTCAATTTTAATTAAATATATTTTATATGAAGTGATCTTGACTACGTTTCATCAATTAACCATTGGTAAAAATTAGAAAAGGAATTTTACGATTGTGTTTGCAAAAAACATTATTAGTTGAACCTTGCAGCTTGTTCATTATTTTTATTATAAATACCTATAAATGTATATATTATTAGTAAATATTTCCCGTAATATATTGGATTATTTTTTATTTTGCCCTATCTGCAATGTTCTACGCTCTATAGAAAATGTGGCGTATGACATGACTGACAATCTTTCGAACATTTTATCTAGGTACAAAGATGTTTTATGTTTTTATCGCCTCCACATGATATTTTTGTCAGCATAAAGTACCCTTCTATATCTGAAACGAATATAAATATTGCTACAAAGTAAACTAATAGGCTCTACAAGTCCCTCTACTGGGCACAGGACTCTTTTTTTATTTCTGAGAGGGTTTTAGGGCAAGGAAATGCCCGCCGTGCTTCCCCAATGCGTGTTGACGAAAATTTCAATTACATATTTCATTCGTGCTGTCGGGGATCAAACTCGGGAAAATTTACAGCGAACTCTTTGACGACATATTTTTAATACGACACAAATAAATACGATTTAACATATATAATAAAAATTCTTACGTACTTGAAACTTGAACACTTGATAGCTCGTGATGCCTACCGGACAAAGCTACAGCACCACACCGTGCAATGTAATTGAAGATGCGTAACCGCGACATAATTCTCAGTGATGCGCAAGCATAACAGGCAGTATGTCACTTATATAATTGTCATCTCTGCAGTCTATTAATCTTTGCACTTTTATAAGTAATACAGAACGTAGTTGCTAGACGGTGTTGACATCGGCTAAAATCTCTGCGATCGCCGTTTCGTCAAGGTCATTCATGCTAGTTAAAGCCTTAAGAGATGAATGAAAAAAAAAGAAATATTATTGTACATGCAATAAAAAGTTAAAGTTATAAATATATACGTCCCACTGCTGGGCACAGGCCTCCTCTCATTTCTGAGTAGGTTTTAAGACAAGGAAATGTCCGCCGCACTGCCCCAATGCGTGTTGGCGAACTTCACATGTCTTCGAAATATTTTTTTTCTTATTTCTCAGACATGCAGATTACCTCACGATGTTTTCCTTCACCGCCGAGCACGTGGTAAATCAGCACTTATAATTGCAATTAATAATTTCATTGGTGCCGGCGGGTATCAAACCTGGGTTGCTCGCGTACTGTAAAACTTACAGCGCTAACCATCTGAGCTACCACGGCTCTTATGAAAATCAATCATTTATTCATTGCATACCGCATTGCATGTATACCTCAAAATCTGAAAACAAGATTGTACAACCAGTGCGTGTTGCGAGCTTGCGAGTGCTGACTTATGGATCTGAGACGTGTTCCTTTACTGTTGGCCATATGAGAAAGCTCCCTTGAGCTTCTTCATACGATAGCAACTTTTCGTCTAGTGAGCTATGGAGAGGGCTATATGATAAAATTAGACTAAATCCGTGGAAGGAGTAACGGATATAGCCCAAATAACCGACAACTTATGGGGAAGAAAGGTTCTCGAACTGGTAGGCAAAGCGTAGGGCGTCCACCCACCACACAGATAAGAGTGATGACCTGGTAAGAAATGCAGGAAGTCAATGGATGCAGGTGGCTTAGGACCAGGACATTCCTTGGGGGAGGCATATATTCTGCAGTGGAGTTGTGAAATACTGTAATTAATGAAAAAAATATTTTGGGATAAGGGTGACAAACGAGCACACGGTCCACCTGATGGTAAGTAGGAGTTGATGTGGACATAAGGAATTGATGCCAAAGATGAACAATTATTGAATATGTTTTGTTCATCTAATTAATTGCCTTTTAATTTTAACTATTCATAATTAATAGAATCAGGCGTTACTTAGCGGAAATCCATTATATAAAAGCTTTTAGAAAAATTTACTTCGCAAATATCCATATATTGGATATTTGCGAAGTAAATTTTTCTAAAAGCTTTTAACTATTCATTTACTCAGTCCTGCCTTGTATAAAAGCTAAACTATTGCCTAAAATATTAAGGCCAAACTTCATTGTCCTGAACATAATTAATCATTTTTTCTTTCTTTAAATAACGTTACTCCCACACTAGGACTTTCTCCTGTATCGTGGGGGCAGTTTACAAATTGCACAAGGACAAAAATCTAGACCCGGATCAATTATTTGTAGGCCATACAAATACTTGTTCCGTGCGGAATTTAAACCCGCGGCCCCCAGCGTTGCAACTCATTGGTGAGCCACTGCGCCACAGAGCCGTCTATTAATTTATAATTAATTAATCAATTTGTTTCACAGAGCGTCTTAAGAGTGCAACAAACATGCAACGTGCTTTACGATATGTTATTGGATACCTCAAATTTATGCTTTATAAATTTGTTTGACACTCAAGTACTAATAAAAATAGTTAAAAGATGTAATAAAAGATGCCACTCATTTGACTTTTCATAAACTTGGATGCCATAACTTTACAAACAAGCTTTAGGGATTGTTAAGAATGAAAACGTTAAACTTTTACATGAACTTATTTTAATTTATATTATATTATAAAACTAGCTGTTCTCCGCGACTTCAACCGCGTGTAATTTAGGGTTTTAATTTTTTTTGCGAGGAACCCTAATTATTTTTCTACAATAAAAGTAGCCTAAGTTACTCCTTATGACATTAGCTATCTGCCAGTGAAAGCCCCGTCAAAATCGGTCCAGCCGTTTCGGAGATTACCGGGAACAAACAGACAGACAAACAGACAGACAAAAATTTTAAAAAGTGTATTTTTGTTATAAGTATCGTTTATACTTTCATATGCATTTAGTTAAATGCTGTAATTTTAACATTACAAACAGACACTCCAATTTTATTTATTTGTATAGATGTATAGATTCACGATGAAAAGCAGCTCTTCATTTTCATTAAAGACATGGGCCACAATAGAGAGGTTTTGCAATATGTACGAACGCAATATGTAATGTATAGCAAATATGAAGCTGCTCTGGTCACCGGTCTGGACCTATTTACACCGAGTTTCCTCATCTGTTGCAAGTCATAAGATTTTGCGGCAATAGGGGTTGTATTTTCTTACGATAAGCCAACGCGGAAAAGTGGGGTCGTTAAATCTGCGCTTTCAAGTAGCCATCATCAAATCAAAAGTCACAAGCACTGTTTATACAATTTCGTCTTTAGATTCTGAGGAATATTAGACAAGAAGATTTGTCGCAATTTTCCGAACGCAGCCCAGCCGAATTAGATTCGTCGGTTGACCTCTTGGTCGAAGTTGAACTTACCTAATCGGACATTGCGGCCCGGGTACACATACATCGTCAACAACTGCGAGCATAGAGTTACTATATAGGTGTAACACAATAATATGGCATATATACTCAGTCAGGTCATCAAAAACTTTTTATAAAATTAATGATACACTTTTTGATAATTATATAGAAATTATATATGAAATCAAAGGTAATTTAATTTAGAATACAATTTTATTTATATAAATCGACGCGGTCAGTCATCAATCGCAGCACGCACCACACTCGATATCTATTTCTGCCGCTGCTTTAGCCAGAGATGCTCGGAGAGATTCCAAATTCTGATGAGGTTTAGCGCAGACCTTCTCCTCCAAATGTTACCATATCTTGTAATCCAGCGGGTTTAAATCTGAACTAGAAGAGGGCCAGTCTTTATGCTTCGTGCCCTATGAGCTGGTGCAGAGTCCTGTTGCAATATCCAATGTCTGTTTTTGAACATTGTTTGAGAAAGAGGTTCCACTACGTTTGTTAGGACGGTATTTTGGTACACCTCGGCACTGGTTTTTACACCATTTTCACAGAAAAACAAGCCTGAATATGAGACTCCAAGCCAAACCATGAACGACGAAGGATAATGTCCTCGTTGAACCCTTACACCTTATCACTTTTTTATTATAACTTTCTTCGATGTTAAAATTTTTTTCATCCGAAAACAAAATTTTGCGGCATTTATTTCCCGCGTACCGCCTAACCAAAGCGCGGGATCTATCCAGCCTAATTTTTTTCAAACGCTCGTTCATAAAATGTCCGGTCTTCTTACGATAAGCTCGTAGTCCTAGGTCTTCATTGATCACTCTTTTGACCGTGGTTCTGCTTAGGCCCATCTGAAGAGCTAAGATTCTTTGTTTATGAACAGGATTTCTTTGGATTCGCGCCTTCACTGCTTTGATGATCGTGGATGTCCTAACTGTACGAGGTCGGCTAGTCCTCTTACGATCTTTGAAGCTTGCATCTTCAGTGAATCGTTTAATAGTGCGATAAACAAAACGTAGGGTTATTTTCAATCTTTGTAGAATATTGATTTTTTTTTGGCGCGTAACCCCAGCGGTGCAACGCGATAAACGCTACTCTATCTTCTTTCTTCGACTACTCAATATTTGAAAATGATGTCTTTTTTATTTTCGGCAAGCGCAAACGTTATATTTTATTTTATTTTTATTAGCCAGTTATTCAAAAATTTTAAATAATAAAGTTTTGACAGAACTTATGATCCGACTAAGTAATATCATTATATATATTAGAAGTATAAAATGTATAGCCTAAAATCCATAAAAGCTCGGGACTAAATGGATTAATTTCGACTTTTTCTCTTGTTTTGGAAAAGCTAATAAAAAAGAATGTCGAAATAAAACCACGAGCGAACCCGTATGTAATCTAACAATACGTTATAAAAGTCAGTCACGTTCATACAATTATGGACTTACTTGTGGTTGCTACCGTGATGTTAAATACATATTAAAATTGTAAAATACGGAAACATACATTTTTTCGTATTTAAAAAGCATCTCGCAGAATACTGTGAAGGAAATCATTTCATTTTAGTGATTTTCGTATTGATAACAAGAACAAAAATAGTCTATATTACATTTTGCTAATTATTATGTACCCAAAAGTACATAATAATTAGCAAACATTACATTTATAACAAGAAACTTTTTGGTAATTAAATCTTATTGCAGTACCGTATTGCAATAGTAAACTAGATTTTATGACGTGAAATACGAGTAGTGCCGGTGTCGGGAGGGCAGGTCGGAAGCTCTCGGCGTTTTGCTGAAGGCAGGCAGACGTCAGCGGGCCGTGAGTGACACGTCCTTCCGCCACACAGTATTCTCCGCCATATATTCATTGCAACTAGCCGGTTACGCCATACTCTGCCGATTTTTAACCCTTTATTGGTGTTCTAAAGCAATATAATGTTGCTCAACTCATTCCGAACACTTTCTGCTAATTCAATCAAAAAAAGGGTAAATATTCATACATCAGTGTATAAAACACACATGTATGATGTTTTTATCCGTATAAAATGAAAGTCGTGTCGCCAGTTCCACTCGTACGCTCTAATAAATGAGGACCTTGTATTACAACCCTAAACGGGAAGCAAGCGGCAACAAAGCAAACAGGCGCGGTATTAAATTACAGAATAAACAAACACATTACAGGGGTCGTGTAAATGATGCCCAATGATTATCTATTGGCTAAGCAAAAATTGTCGTTTGCATAAAATGATACAATCTCCGTTGTTATTTATTTCAGGAGCCCCGGGCAGCAGCTGGACAGCAAGGGATACGACGATGCACCTTTTGTCGTAATGGTTGGCAGGCGTTGACCTAGTTCAGGCTAGGGTTAGGCACCAACCATGTCAAAATCATCTTCGGTCGAATAATTTGCAAAGCTTTCGAAAGTCATTTATCGCATATTAATATCAAGCGCCTATTTTATTTAATCAAATTACATACTTCCAACCATTAAAATAAATATAACAAAGGTATTTGTTAGGGTTTTACGATTATTAAGGTTATACCAACTATTTTCACAAATTGCTAACTTTAGAACGACTAGGACATAATTGTCCTAACTAAAACGACTATACCTATCTTGGTACATGAGACTCGGGTAGAATAAAAATAGAAATTCTTTCTGTTTAATTTTTCATTTCAGAACCCAGAGGTTTCTTCCGCAGCTAGCAATTTATTCTTATTAGGAACAGTTACACGATGAAATACGAATAACCAGTTTCTTTTACGCTGCCATAGAAAATGGTACAGAGATTAATTTAGTTATGAAGAGATACAATCGCTAATCGATCTTCAAATAAAGCACCAATATGCCAACGCTTTCAAATTGACGTAATTTGAGTTCAGAAAAATCAACATGTGAAAAATAAGAAATTTATTAACCTGTGGTATATCTTCTCTATTAGATCGTAACAATCCACAGGACAAAGGACTTTTAGGTTGTCGGAAGGATTTGGCAGGGTAGTTGGCGAACTCACTAATATCACATGAGTAAAGAAACTGTACTAGAGCTGTCAAAACTTTTTCAAATTTCGGTAGGATTGGCACAGGAGGATAAAACTAAATAAACAAAACGTTTATCAGCATTTTAATATCTACTTAAGATATCATATTTTTTTATAAACTACGTATTATGTACGTAATGTTTTACTTATATAATTATTGTTATTCAACAATTAGTTGTGGCTTTTAATTAAATGGTAAATTCAAAATTATTTTTTTTAATAATCTATTGGAAAGCACTCGCATTTCATAACAAATGTAAAATCTTGCACACGTTTTAATATTTCACTACCAATATTTACAATGTTTCTTTC
The DNA here is from genome assembly GCA_963668995.1 of Parnassius mnemosyne. Taxonomy (NCBI): domain Eukaryota; kingdom Metazoa; phylum Arthropoda; class Insecta; order Lepidoptera; family Papilionidae; genus Parnassius; species Parnassius mnemosyne. The sequence continues at coordinate 35,206,442 of CAVLGL010000148.1, read as the reverse complement.
GCCGTCAAAATATTCGCGAAATTTTTGCTCAAGCAATTAAAAAAAACCCGATTGAACACTATCTTTATTGAAATCCTTGTAATGCATGGCTCTACCACGTATAAAATTTTACGTGATAGAGCCATGAATTACAAGGATTTGTGAGTGTAGAGAACCGGAGACCCAGTTTACTGGAAATGAGGCATTCCATCTTAGACCTCACGGCTGACGACGCATCTGCATTGGATTCTTTATTGAGGATAAATGTAGATGTCTATGGGTCACAGCAACCACTTACCATCAGGTGGACTGTGTGCTTGTTTGTCACCCTATCCTATAAAAAAAATGGATGAAAAAAAAATCTTTTTCCCGTATTTATAGGTTGTTCAGATCTATTAACGTACAACTTTATTTTCTCACATTTGTGGTTTTCGATACATTTTCTATGCAAATATCCCGACACATAGACTATTGATTTATAGGTATGTCTTGTATAACTCAATGGACTAAACCATTTTTTTTCCTGGCTGGTAAATCATAGATAATCATTTGTTCCTACTATTAACAGGGCAGTAACATTGTTGCGGTGATGGTGTATTAAAATACGACAATCGTCTGGTTTCATAAGTATCATATCGAAATCGTATTCATAATTAGTATTTTGATATTTCCCTAAGATATTGGTTATAAAAAACTTATTGAAGGCAATACTAACTAAACGATATGTTGGTTCCTGGCAGTTACCACGTGCCTGTCTGACTTTTCCAAAGAAATATTTAAGAAACAATCTTGATTGAGACGTCTCATAAATATAAATGAATTTAATTTCTTCCGATTTTAATTCTTCATGAAGTTAAATTAAAGATTTTATAGACACTTGAAATCCGTGAATGAAATTCAGCCTATTTGTAACGTCTTTCTGCTTAACACTTCTTATTGATTTTAAGTTCCTAAAAATGTTAGCATTTCTTCTAAAAGCTGAATTTGATAACTACTGCATCGAAAACCTCTTTTATATTTATTAGGAGATCGCAGAGTACTTGACTTTAGGGAATCAAATATTTTTTTTTTACAAAATCAGCGGTATCTCATGCGGCAACCTCGATAAGATTTACATAAACCTATGTAAATCATATTTACACTTTTTTATATTTCATTTGATTCGAATTATTGTATAAAAACAAAATTTGACACTATTTATTTTTTACACAACCCTGAGTTCGAGCACTGGCGGAGCCGGTTTAAAGCAGTTTCTCTCTGTACGTGACGAGCAGCCAGTGCTCACACACACATGCGCCTCAAGCTTGTAATAGTGTACCTACCTATCACAGCGCGATTGTATGAAGCTTTGCCTCTGTACAGTACGATTTCTTTATACTACGAGACTATAGAAAATCGCAAATTTGACACTGCTCTCCATCGGCAGTCTGTCTCAGTCTGGGTGTATGTATCCTATATGGCATATACAAGATATTAAACCGCCATCTATTTCTGTAGATGAAGATACAGGTCTCAGTCTCAGTCGCCTCTTACAACGCCTTAAGGAACGAAAAGGGGGGATGGATTCTCATACGCCGCAACCAATCCACACCAATTATTGATAATTAATTTAAAAAAAAAATTTGTTATTAGTTGCCATGTATTTGATGTAATGTTAAAACTTCGCAACTCACATTTTCATATAAAGCGTTTTCATTAAAATTACAAAAATTTCTGCTAGTATACTATAGAGAATTCTGTTAAGCACTAATTTACAAGAAGCATGATTATAAAGGCAACTTGGTGCAAGGCCGATCGCCAGAGCGATAACTCGGGGTCAAAAATAGCGGGGCAAGGCCCGTGCCTGGTGCCACCCCGCGCCGCTCAATGTCAACTTTCAATCACGAGGGGCGGAAGGTAGAGGCAACGGGCTCGTGCGCCACTGTGGAGGCACTAACGGTGTGCTTCGGCCGTGCCACCGCAATTATGGCATTGCCCTTTTTATGAACCCGTGTCTTTCTATTCTCCTGGCCCGTTTATATTATGACAAGTTAAACCTATCCGTATCAACTGCGACCCAACAAAGTATCAATAATATCAACACTACGTATTGACCAACGTCAGAGTTGACATCGATTCTTTGTAAACAAACAAATCATCGATAAAATCAATTTTTGCCTCCCCTGTTTTTTAAGCACAAACCTTTTGGAAGTATACCTAACATTAAATGAGTTAGAGAAGTTTATAAATATACTAAAGTAGCGATTCACGTACTTTATAAAAATATACATAAACAAAACTTTTATTACTTTTTATTCCAACCTTTTTGCCCTCTTTGTTTACATAGCTGCGAGCAAAGCCTCTCCGTGCCAACAGTCGCTTTGTCAAGCGTCGAGTGACATTAGCTCGACCTACAGTCAGATAATTTTGAAACCAAATAATTCTCAACTGTATTAATTTTTAAAATAGCTTATATAAATTGATTTTAAAATAAATACAATATAATACAATTGCATAATGTGTCATACCTATCCCTATTAAAATAAATAATTTATTGTATCATTATTTTTAGAATGTTTATAAATAAAACCGTTTCGTAATGAGAATAAGCACAATAGTCGTAAATTAAATAACGCGACAGTTATTTAACGTTAACCGTTAAATAAAGCTCAAATACTGGATCGCTTTTAGTGAAAGTTTCACCGTCACGAACATCTTCATCAATATGTCAATTAGGGTTCATAATTATCGGACCAACACAGGTGTCTCTTGCCCGAGCCGTTTGCCAGACCATTAAGCAAATAACGAGTCCGCAGGATAAACTTGGAGGCAGTAAAGTTTATTAATGGCTCGATTACAAGCTCGACCCGAGGTGCAAAGAAGTGCTATCAATCAGTCAGGTGCGCGACGGGAACGGTTCCTACTCCCTCTGTAACGCTAATAACAAAATTCCGACGCCCCTGTTTGTTTCTCCAGAAAGGGGTGAAGATGAATATCCTAAGGCATTGCCATCGGTTACTTGTTTTAGGCCCGAAAATAATTAAATCTTTTCTCAAAGAAAATCTGAAAATAGCGAGAATATCTTCAATCCTTAAGGTTCATTAAGTTTAATGAAATCTAAACTTGGTTAAATAATACAATATTAAAAGTGATAGTGAATTAAAAACTTATTAAAACTATGGAAATTGTAGTCAGAGTTGTAGAAGTAATAAAGAAATCTCATTTTGATTAAGAACCCATTATCAGATCAAAGCTCTCAGAAGTCGTGACTTTAATGGGTTGTGGAAAGCGAGTAAATCTGGGCTGACAATCGGATATTATCATAACAGATAAAGAGACAAAGAGCGGAGGTAAGAGAGGAAAACTGTAGAGGCAACAGAGCGCGGCTTGCCGCTGTCCGAATGGCTCAATTACAGTTAATTCGCAGCGCGCACACATTCGGAGCGAGCTGCATGCATGTGCGGCGTCCACATTAATGTATGTAAATGCATGCGACCGGCCGCGGCCTCCCGCCGACGTTCACAATATTGCGACATTAAACGGAATATGGCTGACGAGACGGACATATTCGACAAAAGTCGACATTTGCAAATATTCAGCTACCAGTATACCCTTCAGAGCGTATTCGAATAAACATTAGACAGAACTACAATAATATATCACAGAAATCGTGTGTGTAACGATTTCTGTGATATATCGTATATATCGTATTTATATCGTAAACATGTTATGAAATTTTCCATCCGTTGACAAATCGAAATGACACACGAAAACAAGACCTCAAGAGTGAATCTTCGGAGGATTGTTTATGCGATTCCCTATGATTTCGGATGTAAAAATTCAAAGTTTTATTTAATATCAACAATAATGTCCTCCAAACCGAATTCCGGTCACGACGGCCAGTCTCGACGGAGAGCGCAGGATTGGATTAGAAGTTCACGAGTGTGTGCGCAAGCACGGGTGCACTCTCATAGTTCGATGGGGCGGCAATCCGACGCTACCAGAAAAAGGCGCACTTAGGGACTAACAGCTTTGCAAGCTTTCAGAGGCACGGGGATTAAACACCGTCAACTTTCTGACTCCGGGCCGCTATTTCTTGATAGGAAAACCGAATAACCGCGAACTCAAAAGGTCGTGGTTTCGAATCCGCCATTCGACTAATGTCGTGAACCCCTCCTAACACAAGCATTTTAAGCTTACCAGGGAGTGGTTAAAGGGAATATTAGTAATGTATTAACATTTTTTTTCAACTTTGCTAGTATTTTTTTCAAATACAAGTTAGTCACTTTAATAAAAGTGCGAATACATAATTCTTAGCTAATAGAATCAGGCGTTATTTTGCGGAAATCCATTATATTAAAGTTGTCAGTCTGTTAGTTGTTAAACATTAATTTGCTAAGAGATTCGCCAAATAAAATATAATGATGTGTCTTACCTAGTTTGAAGAGCACCTGCAGCCCTCACTCAATTGCATGCACTATTCCAACACCACTAAACTAGGAGACACACCACCGCCTATAATCATCGCATCCTCAGGTAAAGTAGATTCTGCGGTTGCTGACCGCTAAGTTGACAATGCATGACATGCAATTGATGGAGGGCGGGAGGTGCTCTTCAAACTAGGTACGACACATCATTTTATTTTATTACGTGGATCTCAACAAATTAATTTTTTTTTTATATAGGAGAGGGGGCAAACGAGCATGCGGCTCACCTGATCGTAAGTGACTACCGCCGCCCATGAACAACTGCAACACCAGGGAGGGAATTGCAGATGCGTTGCCGGCCTTTTAAAAAGGAGTACGCTATTTTCTTGAAGATCCCTAAGTCGTATCGGTCCGGAAAAATCGCTGATGGTAATCGATTCCACAAGGAAGTCGTGCGAGGAAGAAAACATCTTCTAAATCGCACAGTGGTGGACCGCCAATCATCCAGATGGTATGGATGGTATCGGGAGTTCTGCCGCGATGTGCGTTCGTGAAATTTGGCGGCTGGGATTAATCCGAACAATTCCTCAGAGCACTCCCCATGGTAGATGCGAAAGAAAATGCAAAGGGATGCAACATCTCTTCGCAGTGCCAATGAATCGAGCCGATCGGAAAGGGCTCGGTCGTCGACGATTCGAGCCGCTCTGCGCTGGATGCGGTCAAGTGGAAGGGGCTGGCACTGGGGAGCCCCTGCCCAGAGATGGGAACAGTATTCCATGTGAGGCCGAACCTGCGCCTTGTAAAGTTGCAGGCGGTGTGCCGGCATAAAATACTGTCCCGCTCTGCTGAGCACGCCAAGCTTTTTAGAGGCCAATTTGGCCTTCTTAATTTTTAAGAACTTTAATCTGAGGGTGCAAGGTCAGGACTATATGGTGGATACATTAACACTTCCCAACCAAGAACTCTCAATTTTTTGCTGATAGGTCAAAGTAGTGTGTAGTCTGGCGTTATCATGATGAAATAATACTCCTTTTCTGTAGATCAATGCCGGTAGTTTTTTCTCAATTTCTTGCTTGAGTCTGAATCGATGATTTTGACAGCGGTAAAAGCTCAAAAAAAAAAACGATGCCCTTCCAATCCCACATCATCACCTTATTGCGTGTTAATACAGTTTCGCTACAGTCTGTGGAGCTTAACTCCCTTTGAGCATGATAATATTCGCACGTCCTTGTCGTAGATGATCCACGTTACATCACCAGCGATCAATCTTTTCAAAGACGTTTCAATAGAGAATCGCACATGAGTACACGATTTATTAGGTTTCTTTCAGTGAACTCGTGTGGTACCCAAACCCAGTCTGGCTGTACAAAAAAGTTTTATCTATAGCTAGACTTTTTCTGTCTTTTTTCCTGCGCTGATAAGAGAATTCAACCACACGGCACGATTTTTTTTTAAATACACATATATGTCATTTATATGCAAACTCTCCGATCATGTCAGACATATTTAGAAGGAAATATACGTGCACTTTTCAGTTATATTTTATACAAGTATTTATTGGTAACAAACGGGCACAAAGTACACATGATGGTAAATTAATGCTATGGCTTATTTAAGCTTATGGCTATTCTTATGACTTGTGTAGATCTAACACCTATTCTCGATTGAGAAAAAATGTAGATGAGTTTTAATGTCTTAGGACTAATATGGAATGCCTCTTTAACAGTGACAAGGGTCTATGATTCTTGAGCCTGACTTGGACGGTCACAATCAAAAACCCATCATTATTATGGTAGTACGAGGGCGGCACTGAAAATTTCGGTAATCAAGGAAGTGACACAACATTACTATTTAAAAATGTATTTATTGCTTTTCGAAGTATTCTCCGCCAATCCAATCATTGAAGCAACATATATAATAGATAAAACATTACTTTTTGTATAATTTTAAGGAAACATTTATGTTATGTATCCAGAAAAAATATAAATAATTGATTTGAACCGTGTACATAATATTTTTTTTTAAATATTTCAACAAACAAAATCTTCCGAACCATGAGTACAGGCCTTATAGCAATAGTATTGTTTCCTTTCGGTTTTATTCGAACAACTAACGCCCCCTATGGGAATTTAAGGTAAAACCTTTGTTTTATCAACCAGGCATTGTCATGGTGATTCATTTCATGTCAACATCTACTTTATTATTGCAAGCATATTATATGTGAAACTTTTGAATCTAACATGGAACACAAATCTTTCCAGATTTCTTGTATTATCCTTGACAAATTCGATTTAGAAGTATTAGGCAAATAATGCTTTCTTTCAACCTCTCATGTGTTTATAGCTTTATAGTCAAGTATTCTACATGGTAAGAAAGCATTTCAGAACATAATGACAATTGTGCCTAATGAATGTAAGGTATGTAAGTCATTGAATTTATTTTTATTATTACGATAGTAATCACTAAGAGGCTGAAATAGAGCATCGTACGTGACATCGGAGAGGTTATGTTTCACGACAAACAAAAATACTAAGGCGTTTACCTTGTTTCATCTGAAGTTTAGTTGACAGGATCACTATTATTTCGCACAAATACTTTCACAAGTATCTAACATATATATGTATTACTTAAAAAATTAGTTTGCATTACAGAAATAACAAAATAAAACGGAAAACATCGAAAGCGGGCAAGAAGCGCGACACGAAACAGCAAGCTAAGCAGCAGCTGACTACAGCGCACGCTCGCTGTGTCTTTGTATCAGCGGCATTTAATACGTCATAATATTCGCTGTCTGGTAATAGCAGTTAAGGTATTTATTGAATTTCATTTCATCATGCGTCTAAAATAATTTCGTGCTATTACTTATAGATAAAATTTAAATATTTACGGTACGCCTGTTACTAATAGATAGAGTAATAATAATATTTATAGTTGCAAACTAATAAATATTATTTAAAATCATAAGCATTAAAAATTATTTAGTTTTGTTGTTTATTATGCCATTTAAGACTTAAAAATTCAGTTTCAAAAATGTGATAAACTTGTATGGAATACATTTATCAGTATTGGCACGTTGTTACAAAGTTATTCGTTTAGATGCGCAACGTGGAGGAGTGGTGTGGGCGCGCACCGGCGTCGCCGCCGTTGCCCTCTAGCGGGCATATTGTGAATTATCGATTCTCCGCGTGCCGCCTCCCGCTATTGGCTCGGCTCAGTCAGTAATTGGTTTATGTAGCTCGTTCGTAACATGAATTCAAATTTAGCGCGCGCTGGGGCTCTCGAATGAACAGAGCCGAGTGTTTGTACAGGGGAAATTACCCGTTTCAGATAATAAAATCTAGTAAAATACTACTATTCAAACTTTGTTTTACTTTGAGTGCGATGTTTCAAATGAATAAATTTACTTGGAATATTATTTTGAAATAAAAGATCGTATTGGTAGTACCTAACTACTATTATTTAATTCTGTGGTAATATTAGGCGCTAATACTTAAGTAATATTCAAGTAGGTATAGTATAGTATATAGATAATTATACCTTTCAAAAATGTATTTAACTTTTAATTACTTACTATAAGCACGGTCTGTTTCAAAAACAATAACCACTTGCACTGTCAGCTTGGCCTTGGCATTAATGATTTCTTATATTTACGCAAATTTTAATTTTGCAAATTTTATGGATTTTATCGCGTTAATTTTACTTGTTTGTAATTCTTGCTGTTTCAGGTGCTTTTTTGATGTGAATAAAAAAGAACTATTATAACTAGTTAGGTATATGAAAGTGGTTCATAACTGTCTTGCTAGGAATATAACTATGATACGAGCACGGTAATAAATATAATCTTATTTGAGGGGAAATAAATAGAAGTATAATATGTTACAGTCAAAACTTATAAACGGTCAAAACCACTTGACTGCAAAAATCAGGCAAAAGTACCTAGTTTTGACTAAGGACGTTGGTCAATACCACTTTTAGAATATTTTCAATTTAAAATTTCAATTCTTTCAATATTATATTTTATATCATTATAATGTGCGCGCATTATAAAAGTACCTAACATGAACAACAACACAACAGGAACTGAAGACCCAATGTCAATGTCGCGAAATTTGTTGGAGATCCATTTTTAATTTTTTTTAGTATCTTTTTATGTTTTCTACAGATTTATCTTTTATTTTTTTTGCTGCATTAATTGCACAACAGTTGCGATTCGTAACCTTCATCACATGACGATATTTCACAAATAACATGAACGTTTCATCTACATGAGTAACATAAGTGTTCTCCTGTATTTTAAACTGAGCATAGTGTAAAATTATAATTATTTTACTACATTAGTGTAGTAAGATAATTATAATATTCATGGATACAGGAACCGCTGTCATATAACTATATTAGCCATATCTCTAGGGATATAATATGAGCGACAGATACACTAACCCAAGTCCAACATTCAAGCATTGAATGTTGGACTTGGGTTAGTGCCGCCTTTAAACGTTTAACGCCCCTCCCCACCCACCCCTCCTACACACACACACACACACACACACACACACACACACACACACACACACACACACACACACACACACACACGCACACACGCACACACGCGTGAGCGCGCGCGCACGCACCCGCACACGCACGCGCACGCTCACGCAGTTTAAATTACACAAGGACATACACCCAGACATGGCACAATTATTTGTGGGCTTATAAATACCTGTTCCGTGCGGGATTCGAACCGCTGCTATATCAATACCTTATTTGTGTCTACTTGATATTATAGAGCGACTCTACATTTAGTGAAGTTAATCAATATTTAGATCAAGAAACATAAAAGCAAGAAAATGCAGTAGCAATATAATTTATAATTTTCTTATTTAGTATAAGTTTTCACAAAGAAGCAAAATTAGAGTAATATAAAAAGAATAACATGATTTGCTTGTAGAGCTACCTTCTAAACGGTACCTAAATTGTTCGGGTGGCGTGGCAGCGGGTACTGATATTTATGCACGTTAATAAGGAGCCGAGGTGCAGACGAAGCCTACCTAAGCACTACACGTTTATACGTTGTACAAAATTTACTAACTTTAACGTCTTTTGTAGTAAAACTATTTTTCAAATATTATGTCGTGTTGGAATTGTATGCCAAAGCAGAAAAAGAGATTAATACGAAATTTCAAATTTATAAGCTGCGTTTATTATTTTTCTGTTATTCATCATCATCATCATTAACAGCCCTTCACAAGTCCACTGTTGAACATAGGCCTTCCCAAAGGAATGCCATAAACGTTTTAATTAAAAATGTTTATTTTGATGGATTGGTAGCGCAGAATGCAGATGTTAAGCGTTTCAAATCCCATACGGTTGATCTGTGATAAGTAAATAAAAATATTGATTGCAAAATTCCCGGACATACATACAAAAAAGTTAAATAAACTTTTAATATACTATAATATATATAAATAACGACTTTTAATGACAAGTTGCTGAAGAACGTTAGCAAAATATGTAATTTTATTAATATTATTAATATAGTTTAAAATCACTTGCAAAACCTTACAACGTTTTCAAGTTGCCATTGCATACTCCTATAAGCTGTTACACTAACGCCCAGTTTCTGTAGAGGACACGTGTGGATTTGTACATTCATGAATAATGTGATTCTTAATCGGTCCGTCGTACGTAGTAGAGCCACGCTGCATGCAGTTATATTATGATTGTAGGACGAATGGGTCGGCTCGACCGGGGTAGAACCACGCTCTCACAAAATACCAGCTTAATGAGCCTGTGTTTCGTATGGTGAGTGTAGAGAACCGGGGACCATTTGTATTGGAAATGAGGCATTTCATCTTAGTAATCGGGATGACAACGCATATGCATTTGATTCTTAATCGAAGATAAATATATGTCTATGGGCCACTTCACCTACTTACCATAAAGAAGATCTTTCTTTGCCTTGCATATTATATCATCTCTTATTCCAGTAGCGTTCCACCACAGAGTACATTATATACAACTGTTGCGCTTTGTAAGAATTATGTAATACTTTTAGGCACCTAGCGCTTAAGTTTTCTTAATATGCGTTCTTGCGGAATGATTTATTATGAGACAAAAGAAAGTTATGGCACGATATAATATTAACAATAAACACCCAGTGATTTTTGGGAAACCATTATGTTTTAAGAGTATATTCTAATTGAAAATAATTGTAGTCAGGGGCCAACACGTCCAAAACTAGCTGTTCCCCGCGACTTCGCCCGGGTGTATTTTAGGGTTCTAATTATGTTGCGCGGAACCCTAATTCTTTTTCTTTTTCTAAAATATAAGTAGCCTAAGTTACTCCTTATAACATCAGCTATCTGACAGTGAAAGTCCCGTCGAAATCGGTCCCGCCGTTTCGGAGATTAGCCGGAACAAACAGATAGACATACAGACAAAAATTAAAAAATAGTGTTTTTGTTATAAGTACCGTATATACTTTCATATGCATTTAGTAAAAATCTGTTATTTTGACATTACAAACAAACACTTCAATTTCATTTATTTGTATAGATTTCTTAGTAAGAGAACCCGTGTTAGAAGAAACTTAGGATTCGTTATATTCTATAGCTATACGCTATATATATAACCCAACCCGGGTTCGATTTCCGTCGAGACCATAGACCTTGTTACTTATTATTTTAGGGGTTAATTTAGGAAACCACGTGGTAAACATCTTGGTGAAATCTGCATGTCCAAGATATACTAGATATACATCTAGGCGGAATATTCTATTTATTTTCAGGTATACAAAAATATTGTTGAAAATACATTATTATTATTAATTAATCCTATACTGTAAGCGAGCAGTTCCTGTATATATGTAACTGGTTACTTGTAAACGGTTCTAACGATCAGGGATAACGTTTTATTATCAATGTTTATCTACGAGTAGATAGGCGTCATCTATCTCTGATAAAAAAATTCTAACACCGTGCAAAGCTTGTTCGCCCAAGTCCTACTCATTGTTTTTAACAAGTAATACATTTTACTGAAAACTTCGAAGAAACACTTTCAACACTTACCATAGCACTATGACCAATGTTTAATCAGTTGTTTAATGTTTCGTTTACATTACACTTACATTATACGTGGTAGAGCCATGCTGCAGCTGTATTAGTAGGATAGTTGTAGCACGAATGGGTCGGCTTGACCGGGGAAGGACCACGCTCTCACAGAATACTAGCGTTAAATAGCAGCTTAACACTGCTGTACAAGTGTTTCGTATGGTGAGTGTAGAGAACCGGAGACGCTTTTTACTGGAAAAGAGGCATTCCATCTTAGTCCTCACGGGTGACAACGCATCTACATTTTGATTCGTAATTACGAATCAAAATGTAGATATCTATGGGCCACAGCAACCACTTACCATCAGGTGCTCGATTGTCACCCTATTCTATAAAAAAAAAAACATAACATCGTCTTTAACATTACGTTGATCGATGAATATTAGATAATCTTGGCTAATATGCTTTTGATAATCTCAAAGTGGTATGGTGGTATTCATTAACTAGTGATTTGACATTGGTAACGAAAAGTAAATAAGATATCAATTCGATTAAATAGGGATTTGACAGCCCGTTAGGTTAATATTTTCTTGGTCGTCCTTTCAGAAATCGTTTATAGGAGGAAGTAGTCGAATCTTCTTACTTTACAATCCGGGTACAAGATATCACAAAGTACCAGATACAACTGTCGAGGAAAGGAAGTCAGGTAAAAATAAATACCTTAAACGAAGCAACAATTTTCAGGTCTCCGATCCTCGAAAGAAAATAGCGGAACCCTTATGGGATATCTTTGTTGTCCCTCTATCGTTTGAATTTTTTTTTAATACAATACGGGTTACAAACGATGCGCACAGCCCACTTGATGGTTAATGAATGGTGCCCATAGACATTTAGCTACATCTATCCTCGTTTAAGAATTAAAATACACATACTTTGTTTGACTCGTTTCTTGTAAAAAGGGTATACACTCACCGTACGAAACACAGCAGCATTAAGCTGCTATTACGCGCTGGTCTTTGTAAGATTGTGGTCCTACCCCGGTCGAGCCGACCCATTCGTGCTGCAACCATAATATACCTGCAGCATGGCTCTACCATGTAAAGTTATTGCTCTGTTTGTGATACATTTCACAGAAGACACAAGAGAGCCTAGTATTTAGGTATATTTTCCCGCCATAGTCGTATGTTTAAACAACGTTCTATAGCGTTTTAATTTACATGCAAATATATTTTTCTTTACTTATGACGTCATCTGCGTGCGTCAACCTACTCCGACACTGTTCACACTTGTTCGCACTGTGTGTTCAATCTTAGCCAAAGTTATTTTGTGTTTACACCAACTACAACGGGCTCTGACCGAAAGATAGGTTACAACCATGACACCCAACAATCATTATTTGTAGTAACGTGACATTTATATTGGCTTTCAGTATTAGGAGTGAAAACTTAATGAGTTTAACGGGCGTCCTATTAAGGGGAATGCTAAGCTTAATATCAATCTTTTTGATACTATATAAGCCATTTCAAGATGTGCCACTTCTAGATGCATTCGAAACTACAATAACCATATTTATAGTCACATGACCCTCACCGGTTCGATTATATTTTGTGATATTTGAAAGAAGACAATTGTTTTTGGGCCCACTAGAAACTTTAACGTAACTTAATTTTATTACACATAAAAAAGATACCAATTTATTATAGTAAACGGCCTAAAGATTTTATGAAAATGTAACCAAAATCATGAAATCTGAAAAAAAGAAGACTTGTTTTGATATTCGTGATCTGGCTAATGTTATGTGAAAAAAAAATGCGTGTAAAGAAGAACGAACTACTAAAAGGATTTTACATCAACCTTAAAGTACGAGTACCTATAAATGCTGAATGTAAGTACTACTTTGTATTATATTAATAATTATTGACCAGTGCACTACTTCAACTTATAATACGGTGAAAACTACTAGACAATCGCTTTTAGTTTGTGTTTAGGTTAGTGTGATATTAATATTTTAATTGTTAATTTCTCAGTATTCCCGTTAGATACGGTAAAACTAATAATACTATTGTAATCTATAGGTTATAAGGAATAAATCGACTTGAGTTTCATTAAGTTACGCCACAATTTGTGGTTCGCCCATTCTCCATACAAAAAGAAATTGCCTCCTTTTTCTATAATTTGAACCGAGTAAATAGGTGAAAATTAAAGAATATTTTATTGTAGTTTTAAACTACCCAAGAAAACGTTGTAAAACGATTTTATTGTGAAAACTTAATAAAATACTTAGAGGAATAACAAGTACCTAAACCGTGAAAATTAAATTGTTTTAACAAAATCATTAGGACTAACGAAATGATCTTCAATTGAAGTTAATTTTAAGGCATTAGAAATTATGTCTGGAGTAGTGTACTATAATATTAGGGGTTTAACAACACGCTTGAGAGACACTTAACAGTTCGCTTTGATCATGAGCTGTGATGACCATAGTTAGAATACTACATACGAGTAGATCATAGTCATAAAATAATTGTATTGTTTTCTCATAGATTCTTAATACGTCTGCAATTTTTTTCATTGTTAATAGAAGTAGGTAAAAACTGAATTATAAAAATCCATTACATTCATACATATTCCATACAAAAAAACCTCTACCGTCATAGGTCAAACTAATAAAAAAAAAACGGCCATAAAGATAAGCGTAATATACCAGTATGTTTAAAAATTCCCGTGCGACAGATGTTCGAGTAATTCAATACAACGTAACATATAATTTTTAATTTAAACGTGAAATTAAACGTGCTAAATTAATTATAAAATTATTGGCGTAGCGCAAGAAACGCAGTTTATTAAAGCGGTAGAATGCGCCGGGCTGTGACTGCGCTCTGAATTACATTTTAAGCCCTTAAATTAAATTTACTTTGTTTTGATATTTCATTTATGACATTCTAGTAGGAATTTTATCCAACTCACAGTAGAGTATTATGTTAGTACTTTATTTATAAAATAAGGGATACAAATGAGCACACAACATCCACTTACCATCAGGTGGATGGTGGACACCTGATGGTAATTGGATTCTGTGGCCCATAGACATTTACATTTATTCTCGATTAAGAATCAAAACGCAGATGCGTTGTCACCCGTGAGGACTAAGATGGAATGCCCCTTTTCCAGTAAAAAGGGTCTCCGGGTCTCTACACGCACCATTTATGCAATACGGGTGACAAAAGGGCGCACAGTCCACCTGATGGTTAGTGAATTTTGCTCATAGACATTTAACTACATCGTTCATTTCCAGTAAAAACAGTATACACTCACCATACGATCACAGCAGCCTTAAGCTGCTATTTTACGCTGGTATTCTGTGAGAGCGTGGTCCTTTCCCGGTCGAGCCGACCTATTCCTGCTACAACTATACTACTAATATAGCTGCGGCATGGCTCTACCACGTGTAAAGTGTAAGTTATTACTCTTAGGTTAAAATGTTGCCATCAAAAATGATTAGCGACAGATTTATTTAATGAGCTGTGATTTTTTTTGTGATTACAAATGTACGTTATTTAATTGTGTGGAACGTATGTCAAGACAAAAAATTGTTCTTTATATTTTTGATATTAGATACTTGTGGGTTTTATTTATTAAATAAGGGTAACAAACGAGCACAAAGTCCACCTGATGGTTAGTGGATACTGTGGCCCTTAGCCACCTACATTTATCATCGATTAAGAATCAAAATGCAGATGAGTTATCACCCCTGAGGACGAAGATGGAACAACTCGTTTCCAGCAAAAAGGGTCTGCGGTTTTCTACCACACTGACCATACAAATATTCTTATACTGATATTCTTTGAGAGCGTGGTACTTCCCCGGTCGAGCCGACCCATTCGTGCTACAACCATAATGCAGCTGCAACGTAGTTCTACCACGTAAATATAAATGTTTAATATATATATATATATATATATATATATATATATATATATGTGCCGTTGAAAATGAATTAATATATGTACAAAGTTAAAAAGGTAATGAATTACATTGAGCTATTGAGAACATGATTTCTTTGATTAAATCACTAAAAATATTGCCCGGACGTTTGTTGTTTAAGCGTGAAAACACGAACAAAGCGAATTTTCTCAGAAATTAAACCTAGTTAGATCTATTTTTTGCCTCCGTAAATGTTGTAAACTTTATCCAAATTGTTTTGTTCACTATCAAGAAAGCGATTACTAACAAACAAACAAATATATAAATATTAGTCATATAAAAGGATAGAATAGAGGAACCAGGTAATGAAAGCCTCACTTGTCTACGGCTTATTTGCCGAACTTTTGGAGCAAAGATGAAACTTTGCGCGCTAAAAGTTAGGATTGAACTCATCCAAAATGGCCAGGATTTAGTTATAAGATGGAATTTCGTTATGAGATCCTGTGAATATAACGTGTGCATAAGAATTTAAACGTGAAAATGTTACTTAACAAAATTACTTTTAAAACTTATGTTTAATAATTTATATGGTATTATCCTATAATATAAGGAAGTAATTCGTGTATATATGTTAAATATATGTAATTGGTTTCCAGGAAAAGGCTCTAACGTTTTGGATGAAATTTTGTATTAAGATAATCTTTTACTTTCAAAGTTTATCTAGATAGGTTTCATCTCAGTGATATTTATTTTTCTAACGCCGAGTAGACCTCGGTCGCCCAGGTACTGTACAAATTGTATAGTTATAGTCTATATGTCCTATTGAAGGGTACAGGTATGCTTTGATATTTGAGAGACTTGCATAGCAGTTAATCCGCCGCCCTGCTCCAGTACGTGCATATAATCAACATCACAGACAGTTGGCCGGGAGGTGACGGCGCAAGAGTATCCATCTCCCCATATCTTTCATAGGCTGTTGTAAGAGGCGACTGTGAGAAATGCCAGAAAAATTATATAGCTTACGATTGATGGCTAAGCCATCCCGTTTACACGTGCAGGTGCGTTAAAGGTGCTTGACATCTGGTACTGAGATCGTGAATCCTAACGTCAATCGTGACAACTAAGGCAAATCCTAAGGATGGAAGAAGTTCATATCATGCGGTGGACTTTTACGAATCGATAAAGAAAATGAAGAATCGAAAATGAGTATAGTATATTGTCTGCCAATTACTTTATATATTGGTAAATATAAATTAGGTCTTATGACAGATGAGCGAACATTTTTGAATAGAAGGGAATCATTGTTGCCACATTCATCAAATGTTATTATGATATAAATCACAGTACTTCTAATCAATAAAGTACTCCACAAAATACGCAATAATGTAATGTAATATCACTCTTCGTGGAAATATTTTTGGATGATAGAATGTATCATTATTTTATGATCTTGTATAAAAATGTTTTGTGATGAAAACATCTACCTGTTAGTTTTGGCGTTAGTAACTTAAGAGCAAAGGAGACGCAGCTAGTAAATTTCCGAATGGTAGTTGTGAATTTTACACGGGTGATACATTATTCGGCGCACGTAACGCGCTGTCTGCACGTGGAGCCGGTGCGGGCGCGGCGCGGGTACGCGACGGGAGCGGCGTCGACGCGGGGCGATATTTTCCCCGCTGTGGTTAGCGCTTGCGTGCTTCTCTATCATCGATACATCATTTATTATTTAAGAGCTGCTGTAGCGAAATGTACTTACCCCCACACTTGAAGTTGATTTGTCTCAAGTATTTCTGTACATGACAAATCGACTCCTTCGAGACTGCAATTGGAATTTACTGTTGGAAACTGGTGAAATTCATTTGAAGTTTCTTTCGCTTTTACTGAAAATATTTAATCCGGAAAAGCAATCTCCAAAGAGGTAATAGGAAAAGGATTCCAGGCATATTTATTACCGGTGTCTAAACCGTTTCTCGGGTAATTCGGTACAAGCAAAGCGACATTATTTTTGTAGTAATTTCTGCGAATGTCCTTTAAAATATTCAGAGTGCTATAGCTAAACACATTAACGTGCCCGGGCGCAATTCGGAGCGGGAACTAGTCCGCAAATGGCGGAGATATCATTAACTTGACCCCTGCAACTATCCGTCGTCCCGCAAGTTTTTACCAATATTACACCGGAGAGGTGTACAAACAAATGTTCGCTTGTAATCCGTTCTTACTTCACCAGGATAGTTTGTATAAATGTAAATTTATATATAAATTTTAATTATTTGAGATATATGATAACATGAATAACTTCCATAGTAACTTATGTATTAAAAAATTATAGAAATAAATATATGTATAAAATATTAAGTTTATATATTACCGATTAAGTTTTTATATTACCGATGAGTACTCCTGAGTAATCCTATTCGTACTTGTACCGTTAGGAGAAGTGTAGGGCGACCCCCCACTAGATGGAGTGACGACCTGGTAAGACATGCAGGAAGTCAATGAATGCAGGTGGCTCAGGACCGTGCTTTCTGGCATTCCCTGGGGAGGCCTATGTTTAGCAGTGGACTTGTGAAGTTCTGTAATGATGATGATGAGAAATGTGTAATAACTGAATGTGAATAAGTCCATTACGAGAAATGCAAAGATCTTGTGGTTTTAGAGAGCTGACATTACACCAATCTCGTTATGCCAAAGAGTTCGAAAGCGCAAGGACGTACTTTTGACACTGAAGAATACTGCCATGCCAATTTACCTGCAAAGCGTAGTGATTCTGAATAATACGATAGTAGATTTGATGTTATAAGAGCTTTAAAAATTTTAATAAAAGTTGTGACATGTTACCCTAATTTTTTTATAAAAAGTAATTATTTAAATCGGTTCACAATTGATGGATATGTCATGTAACATACAAAAAAAGATCATACAATCGAATTGTGTACCTCCTACTTCTTGTAAAATAAAGCTATTAAGTGCCATCTATAGAATTCAAACGCAGCAAAGTTCTCGAGTGATACCCAAAGTACAAAATGACACCACTTTCTGGATAATTAACACACGTGACCTATAACGACAGTAGACTTTAACTGAGCAGTAATAAATTAACATAAGACATTGAAATAAATTGTAATGTCACTAAATATTGAAGAAATAATAATAATCTGAATTTAAAAAAAATTTATTATTCATAAATAATTAAATGAAACTAATTTTTACGGATTTTATTGCGTTTAATTTAACTTTTTAATTCCCGACGTTTCGGGTGATTTACAGCACCCATGGTCACGGGGAGGACCAAAAATTAATATTCAAAAACTGAAGGTACACCGGATTAATCAATATAACATCGGGACGTCAAACATCTCAGTCCCTGAAACATCTGGTATTAAAAAGTTAAACACGATAAAATCCGTTAAATAAATTTGTTTCATTTAATGTGTAGTCTTCGCGTAAATTTATGAAATAATTACATGAATAATTTATTAAACATTAAGAGGCAACGGCCCAATTAAGAGTACGTTTAACCGACGAGCATGTATACGTAGGTATATGGATGTAAATGAGGTGAGAGAGGTGTGTCAAGATCGTGCCAAATGGAAGTCCGTAGTCTTTGCCTACCCCTCTGTTTAACAGACAGGCTTGAATGTTTATGTAATGTAATTAAAGTTAAACGATTAAGACTTACATTGTAAATAACATAATTTTTGTAATAAGAAAAAGAAAATCGCCTCTACCTCCGCCTACACGAAATATACGAGTATGGCGCGATTTTAAGATTGGTGTACGGAATTTCTAACTAAAGTTGTACGAGAGGATTTCTCAGCTAAAGAAATAACGGTGAAAACTCACTAGCTCTGAACAAACGCATACCAGAGTGGCGCGGTTCTTTCAGATATGCAGAGAAAATTATAAGGCGCTTCGTGAGGCACAGCGCAAATTTGAATTTATGAACTTTTACACGAAGATGAGTTTACATACTTTGGACTGTTAGGGCGTAAGCACAGGCAAAAGATGTGATTATTCGCTTTTTATAATTTTATTTTAGGTACGAGTACAAGGTTTCCTTGTAAGTTTTTCAAGTTTCAGGTCCAGATATTGATTGGTTTGTTAGACATTGTTTTAATCACAGTTTATACTAAATCTATGGTTTTAATCAGGAATGATGTTTAATTAATATGTGACATAATGATATTCGTGTTTTCCGAAATTTTATATTCCATTACACCCTATAAAAGTCCTCTGGTATAGGTGTCCCCCACGGATTGCCTCGTAGCGTGGATTTTGTCATAGTTGCCATGCCTTGCGCTCAGGCGGGTTGGCAACGGCAGTTTTTTTAACATTTTGACTTGTTATCAGGAAGATGGTGCTGCCCATATCCTGTTTCAGGTTCCCTGTATCATCTCTTACGACACCCATGGGATAATATACATAGGTCTTGGTTATACTACACCGCCGCTGCACGGTTAAATTATGGTCGAAATTCTATATACTAAAATGATTTTATATTCTAGCATTAGTTGTTTAGCGATTGCAACATATCAGACTCACATAGTGCACTGTGAGTTAAAAATGTAATCCTGAACTGCCCCCACGGTTCGTCTCGCCCCTTGCCTCCTTCTTAAGAAATTGTGTTTGCCGGCAGGGGCTCGCAGTCTTAATTTGAAAATATTGCATACTATAGGACTGACTGGCCTGTTGGTCTAGTGGTTAGTGACCCTGACTGCTATGCCGGAGGTCGTGGGTTCGATTCCCACCCAGGACAAATGTTTGTGTGATGAGCACGATCATTTGTTCTGTGTCTGGGTGTAATTTATCTATAATATTTATGTATTTAGAAATATATAAGTATGTTTATCAGTTGTCTAGTACCCATAACACAAGCTCTGCTTAGCTTGGGACTAGATGGCGTTGTGTGGTAGTTGTGGAATATTATTATTATTATTATTTATAGGAAGAGTCTACACTTAATTTCCATCGGTAAGTTAGTTAAGAAAGTGATACCTAGATGCTATTTTCTTAATTGCTAATTGCAATTTACATAAAATATAACATTTTAATCTTATTATTTATCATTTTACAATAAAAATATAAAATCTACAGAAGTCAGATTTTCTTAGATATTATTTTTACAGCTGTATATAGTATGTTGTGTATAGTTTAATATTCGTAAATAAATTTATAAAGGCAAAAAACCTAAACACCTAAACCCATACCGAGTTGCCTAGATACTTGTTACGTTATAGCTTTCATAAATAATGTAGATATACGAATCAATTTTGTTAATATATCTGTGCAAAAAAAATCTTTTTTTAAAAGAAGTGTGGGACGAAATTTAAATTACAAACTTCTCTACTTAATTTTGAATGCTCCACTAGTAGATAAAAACGTATTTTAAGTAACATTTCGTTGAAATTGTAAATCAAATCTGGTTCAAGTCATATACAATGAAATCGACGGGGCGGGTTATAAACTCCTACTCTAATGTCAAGAGCGTTATATATTAGTTTCAGTAATTTAAAGTTACTTGTGGGCTTGCAAATAAGCGAGGGCTGTCGGACCGCAACCGGATCCACCCATGCCAAATTACAGGCTGTCAAGTTGACTCAAGTAACCTGTTGCCTCAGCTTTGTATTTAAAGTGTACGTAAACTTAATATTACTTTAAAAAATCAAAACATAGAAATATATTATTTACTCCAAAAACTATTACCGTTACAGCCTATTAAAATCCACTGCTGAACATAGGCCTCTCCTTTAGATTGCCTCATATGTGGGATATTTGCAATAGTTGGCAAGCGGGTTATTTTTAGTTATTTTAGTCGTTGTTACGAAACCGCTGCTTCCCATCTCCTGATTTGTTTCCCTCTGTCGCCTCTTACGACACAGACGGTTTGATATGGGGTATATTCTTACACCGCCACTACACGGTTTAAGAAGCATTATTTAGCTTTTTTTATTTAACACTTTGACTGTCCAGTTTGCAGATACAATAGTAAGACAATAGCAATGAATTACATGCAATGCACGGGACAGGCAAAGGGTTAATAATATTATTTGTTAATTTTAAAATGTATATCATTAGTGCGTTATCCTATCGTACTTAAAGTAATTAATAATTATTAATTAACGAAAAAGTAATTATACATATTCTTGTGCAATTTAGCTTAAATCAAACCAATGACAACATTCAACTTATTATTTGCATTATTTTTTTGCTCTTTCGTTTTTTATTAATAAAAGTTCTTTATAATTTATACTAAAAATGTCTTTTTCTATTTGAAAATCTAAGCCGCCATTCATAGATATAATTTGGTATGTGATAGTTTGCATTCTGAGCCCGTTTCTGCTACTGAGAGGATCTAGCACTGTTGCCATGCAGCTTTAGTTTGAAAATTCTTTCTTTTCGAACATATATCTCGACTTCGATCGGGAATCTACTTTACATTTCTCATCCTAATGGCCATTGGGAGAAAATTGGAAAAAGAAGTTTTGTATTCGCTTTTCCGTGTCTTGGAACCAGTTTTAGTAATAATATTTATTTGTGTATGGTTAATAATATACTTTTTTTACGAATTATACTGTTCCTAATCTGTATATATAATCAATTATTACTAATAGTACCTATGAGATGTTTTTGATTTTCCATATAATAGAAATACAAAAATGACATAAGTTGTTTAAAATTTCGCATCATAAAATATGTTGTTATTAAAATATGCTTTATACAAACGAAATATTAAGTTGAGTCAGGCATGCACATTAAAGTTAAAAAGTTAAAGTTACTACCTGTATATATGTTCCACTCCTGGTTACAGGCCTCCTCTCAATTCCGAGAGGGTTTTAGGGCAAGGAAACGACCGCCCCACTGCCCCAATGCGTGTTGGCGAACTTCATATGTCTTCGAAATATTTTTTTTATTTCTCAAACATGCAGTGTTCCTCACGATGTTTTCCTTCACCGCCAAGCACGTGGTAAATCAGCACTTAAAATTGCAATTAACAATTTCATTGGTGCCGGCGGGGATCGAACCCGGGTTGCTCGCGAACGGTAAAATTTACAGCGAGCGCCTATCCCCTGAGCTACCACGGCTCTGCATGTAATAAAAGTATCAACCTGAGAATTTTTCGAAAGTCACTTAGGCCAAATAGCTTTGCATAATTAAATTTATATAAAGTAAATCAATAATTTACTTTTAGAAAACCTATTTGCAGACATTAACCACATTCCCAGGTGAAGTAAAGAATGGCTACGCAATGTTGTCCTAGAATACAGAAGGGGTGAGGAAGGGAGAACACAATGCGAGGCAGACGCCCTTATTGGGGGTTCTACCTCATGGATGATACCTATGGTGCCGATGACCTCTATCGATTTGTCCATTTCTATGAACTTACTTGACTTAATTGCGAATTGATTTCATAAATACACTATAATTGAAAAATAATTTTATTTACTAAGAGTTATTTCTATGCATTTTCAATATGTTTTATTTTATTGTTCGTGCATGATCATGGAAATCAAGTATGTTAGGTATTAGTGAATACTTATAGTTATAGTTATACGTGATAAAGCCATGCTGCAGCTATATTAGTAGTATAGTTGTAGCACGAATGGGTCGACTCGACCGGGGAAGGACCACGCTCTCACAGAATACCGGTGTAAAATAGCAGCTTAACGCAGCTATGTTTCGTGTGGTGAGTGTAGAGAACCGGAGTCCCTTTTTACTGGAAATGAGGCATTCTATCTTAGTCCTCACGGGCGACAACGCATCTGCATTTTGATTTATAATAGAGGATAGATGTAGATGTCTATGGGCCGCAGCAACCACTTACCTTCAGGTGGACTTATCCTATAAAAAAACGTTTTTTTTGTAAACGATGTGAATCAAAATAACAAGAAACTGCGGTTGCCAACTCGCTTGCCATAGAGTGGCAACGAATGGAAATGGATTCAGCAGTGACGTCAAAGGTTGTAATGGTGGTGGTATTTTGCAAAGATTTATCTAGTTCAACTAAATGCCAGACTTGCAGCGAATCAGTTATCTATATTGCCTTTGTGTTTCGCCTCTTGCGAAATTCTCTGATCGTTGTAAATGTTTCCAAGTCGCGGTCGGCTCGTCCCTCGTCTTAATTTACAGTGGCGCTAACCACGCAGCCCGCAGTTTGTATTCATTACCCACCTGGATACCCGCTGCTAGAGATTTAATGCCTTTCAGAATCTGTGCTCTCATTTGCCACAATTTAAATATTTATTTAATTAATAAATGGTGGCTGTGTTGCGTGCAACTCACAGACAAATAAATATATTCATGCTGCATAATGATACTTTACAATAAATGTACTCGTAGGTAAAGTAAATAACGGGTAAGAAACACGTAAAGTCTATAGTTGCAAGTAGCTCAGGAATATCCTTTGTTGTAGCCTGCGGGCGACTTGTGTTGTAACAGTAGACTTATAATGGGTTGCAATGAAAATAACATCTGTAAAATTGGAGTATAACAAGTAAAACACAAAGAGCCGGCCGCTTATCTCAAAGAACCAACACCAAAAGGGGAAGAAATTTTTTCAAGTGGCAGCCTCG
The DNA here is from genome assembly GCA_963668995.1 of Parnassius mnemosyne. Taxonomy (NCBI): domain Eukaryota; kingdom Metazoa; phylum Arthropoda; class Insecta; order Lepidoptera; family Papilionidae; genus Parnassius; species Parnassius mnemosyne. Next base: position 35,182,511 of record CAVLGL010000148.1, on the reverse strand, counting down.
TTCTGGCAAGCGGAGTGTAGTCCGGCCTCCCATTAGTTGGAGGAATGACCTGGTGAGACCTTCAGGAAGTCAAAGGATGTGGCTGACGATGATGCGGTGATGTGGTGGCTCATGATAGTGTTTTGCGCAATTCCTGAGGGGCTACACTGATAATTATGATAACGGAAAATGCGAAAATTTTACGAAGCATCATTCCTATCTGTATGCAATGATTGAAGAACGAGAATCTGACGGAAAAATGATCCAAATACTACAACCGAACACAAATAATTTTGACCAGCTTTTTATATCAAAAAGCTTTTACATAAAAAGGTAAAGAATATAATGTAATAGCAATTGGTAATTAATAATAAATAGAATAATTTTCTATTTTATATCTAATAAATATCGTCTATTAGCACTTTTTTATTAAATAAGTAGAAAATACACTGCTTACTGAACACTTTATATAAATTCACAATTTCTTTTAAACTTGCAGTAGTGTTATTAAAACGTTAAGATTCTTCAGAAGAGATATTAAATTAATTAAAAAACGCAGACATCTTTTGATATACAAAGGGTTAAAATTCAGTAAAAAGGTTTACATTAATTTAAAATAAGTATTGTGTACAATATAATGTGTTTTGTCTACGTACATAATTTAATGAATTGAAATGAAAACAATTATAATAATGAGTAATCTAATAAATAAAAATTAATATTTGTTTGTTCGTATTTTATGCGCTGCCATAACTTGCTTGCATTTGCGCGAAGGTTATAGGCATATTACAATTAATTTACAGTAGGTGGCGCGCGTATCGTACCGACAAATTTATTTGAAACTTGTATATCATTCAACTTCAATTAATATATTATCTATTCCAATTAAACAATATAACTCTTCCAAATTTAAAACGATATTTCCACAATTCTGTCTTCCGTTGCTGCAACGCGCCTTGTGCAAGCTAGTGTATAATAAGTTCAACTTGCTTTGTAGTCGTTCTCATATTTCTTGTCAAATCACTTATTTTATCACAACGTCATAAAATTTTAGATGTTATTCAAGGGGTCCGATCTTTGGTAGCCCAATTCCAATATATTTTTACTTTTTGAGGTTCCTAGAGTCCTTGTCAGTAGACTTTTAAAAGCATATATGGGTATGTATTTGTATATGTGCATTATGCATAAATGTGTATTCGCGTGTATGTGTACGTATTTGTACGTTCTATTTTATTTTAACATAATGCAATTTTTTGTGTCGCATATGTCGAGAACAAAATGATGACACATGGAAAGTTGATAGTATAAGCAGACCGAACAACGTCGTCACAACTGCATATTTTAATTGCATACTTATATTTTACATTAACCTGATTTAAGAAATTTTAATAACGAGTTATATGTATATGAGTGTATTTTGTATGCTAATGACCCAATAATATTATATACATAATATTATCATTGTAATGTCCCGTTTAATACAAGTTAAATAAACCTAGCAAGCTAACAGCATAGCAAAGTGGCGAAGCATTCAGCTTTGTAGCGGTTTCTAACGGTTGCCGTTGAGCAATCAGTTTCAAAATAGGAGGCTCAGATGCCTGGGTGATCAGTAATCGATTGCTGAAAACAGAATTTGAAAATTCTAAACCGTTCTCGAGATAATCGTGGGACAGACGAACAGACGGACAGACGGACAGACATCGTGAAATCAATAAGTGACTTCGCAAGCTTCTCCACTTAATAAGTAATTTATTGTATTTTGACTACAAAATTCTACGTGTAATAAAATATATGCTGTATATATTGCTTATTATCACAAAAACAAAAAAGGTTTAAATAGTTTGTATTGTTGATCTCGGGCATATATAATGAAGCAATTATCCTTGGACAGTGTAGTCGAGGAGGTTGGGACTGGAGCCGCCTTCTGCCTGCGTATTTACGAGAGCTTCTTGAACGCGGCATTTGTTTGGCGCTGTGTTAATATAACTATGTCTAAATTGCTTATTGTTATTTTACCTTTATATATATATATATATATATATATATATATATATATATATATATATATATATATATATATATATATATACTTTAATTAAAAATAGTGCCTACTAAGATCTTCCGTTGAGTTTTCTATTTATCACGTTTATTTTAAACTGAAGGACTTTCTACTTAAGACTTTCTACGATACGTGAACTTAAGTTAACTTAGCTTTAAGTTATTGTAAACCGAAATTGATGAGTATACAAAAATGTAACATTTAATGAAAAATAAAAGCCGTCCTAAAATAAAAAGAAGGATAAAATAATTTCACATTCTAAAGTCGGTACTAAGATAAGAATATATATCTAAGAACTAAAGCCTTGTACATACTATACTTTAGATTTAACTCTACTCGTTATTCTGTATTTTCAAGTACATTGTACAGTAAAGAATAAATAAATAAATAAATAACAAAACTAAAGCCTCGAATTTATAATTCTAAAATATTTTATTCTTTGTAAATATTTGAAGTCTCCTTTTACTTTCTATTAAAGTTTATTTTTATACTTATTGAGTGGACTTAGGAATATCGCAATCTCAAAGACCTTTAAATAGTTATTTTAAACCTTATTTTGCGACCCTATTTAATAAAAAACGAATAATAAAAATTGAATCAAAAATGACGAGGATATCGTGTAAAAATTATGTAGGTACATCTCCGTTTTTTTAAAGTCAATTTTAATGAATATATTGTAACTGAAATATTAAATTTATTGTAAGTTTGCAAATCCTTTAATAAAAATTAAGCTTACAATTTTCCATGCTAACTGAAACTAATTTGCAATATAACATTGTGTCGCTCGATAAATTTTATAAGACTACCAAAAAACCTAAATAAAATGGAAAGTATTCGGATTAGCCTTTTTGTAAATAATGGTTCTGTACCCATACAAACAAGGTAAGTACATATAAATAGCAAATTGTGAATTAAAGTTCAAGAGGTTGGTAAAGTAATTTTCTTTTGAATTTATCTTTATGGTGAACTAGCTCTGCCCCGCGGTTTCATCCATAACTTTCAATTAATGCCAGTGCATGATGAGTACATGATCAAGGTTTTACTGCTCCGTTTATATAGCCTGTAAACTTCCTCAAAATATGGGCTAGCTAACGCAAAAATAATTTTGAAATCGGACTAGTAGCATAAAATAAATAATAGGGGTAGCTCGTGAGATCAGTGCGGTAACACATACAAACTTCAGATAACAGGACCTTTTTAGAATTAAAATTTATATCTCGTATATTTTTAACAATAGCGATAATATTTGAATTTATTATTCAATCATGTTGTGAAATTATATAAACAGTTTTCATAAATCATCAAGCACTCATACAAAATCGCTTGCACTTTTGCTAAAGTCAAATGTTATGAAATTATCTTTCATATTTTTTTAAAAACTTATTCACATTATGTTGATGCACCACATTGCAAAATTTTAGGGAGGTTATGTCAGCAGCTTAAACCAGCAGACAGTCGATGACGACAGTACGAGTATCTCAAGGCGCCTAAATAGACAAAACAACGTGAGGTTCACAACACCCTCGGAGCACTTTTTCCATCGGTTCCACTAATGTTCATATTCGCAAGTATATTAAATATCTCAAATCAAACGTCACCAAATCGCATCACTTTTACGTATCAAAATCCACTTTAAGCGATTATTTAAACAATGATACAGGAGCAGCAATCCGTCACCGGTCAAGTTTCGCTAAAACTTCGTGTAATATTTTTATTCTAACACATTATCATCATCGTCATTACAGCTCTTCACAAGTCCACTGCTGGACATAGGCCCCCCAACGAATGTCACAAATCACGATCCCGAGCCACCTGTATTCATTGACTTCCTGCATGTCTTACCAGGTCATCACTCCATCTAGTGGGGGACCGCCTGCACTTCGCCTACCGGTACGATTAGGTAAGTTGCCACTCGAGAACCTTTCTTCCCCATCGGTTGTCGATTCTTCGAGCTATAGCTCGACGGCCGGCCCATTGCCACTTCAGCATATTAATTCTTTGGGTTATGTCGTTTACTCTGGTTCTACTACGGATATCCTCGTTGTTAAGTCTATATAACGCAGAGAAACGCTCAGTATAGCCATTTACATAGCTCGCTGAGCGACTTTGAGCTTCCTCACACGGCCAGCAGTGAAGGACCACGTCTCAGTTCTATAAGTCATCACTGGCAGGACGCACTGGTTGTACAATCTAGTCTTGAGGTTTTGAGGTATGTCTGACGAGAAGATGTGTCGTAATCTCCCAAACGCTGCCCAGCCGAATTGAATCCGTCGATTGACCTCTAGGTTGGACTCGAAGTTGGACTTATTTAGTCGGACTATTTGTCCCAGGTAAACATATTCATCAACTACTTCGAAGCTTAGTGCCCCCAACAAATACCGGCATAGGTGTGACATGGACGTTAAAGATGATTTTTGTTTTGTCCATATTAATAGACGTAATAGACATGACATATCCGTTGGGAGACACTATTGAGGTCATTGAGCATAGTGCTTCATTGAGCATAGTGGCAGACTTCATGGAGAAAGAGGGACTCCTTATAATGAACTCTTTCTTCTAGAAGCGGCCCTACAGGAAGTGGACCTGGTTGAGCCCGACGATTCGACAAAAAATTAGATTGACTTCATTATGACGACTAGACGGCAACTGTTCAGTGATGTCTCAGTGATCGCGAGAGTGAAAACTGGTAGCGCTCACTAAATGATTAGAAGCACACCGAACCTCAGCGTTAAGTTGGAGAGGTGTCGTCTAATGAAGTTAACGCTCCGTCCCCCTCGTGCTCTAATCCAAAGTCCCGAAACCGTCCACCTCGAGTTACAAATCGTTTTCGGTGCCTAGAAGATTGCAATGCCGTGGACGATATAAATGACAAGCTCTTGGTCGGAGCTAAGTTCTGCAAGACCCGCCGAAGAAGAACACAAAAACTCTTCGATCACCCTTTCGACGGCTCTTAGACGGGAAATGAAGCTGCAGTCTTCAGTAGATTTGATAGCATACTGGCAACTGAACAGACAGATCTCCAAATGCATGCGACGGCGACGGGACTTACACAACTTTAATACTGCTCGTATTGAAGAAGCGATCGAGCGGAACCAGAGCTCCAAAGTCTTTGCCAGAGATCTGTTTGCCAGAAAGAGCCAACTGTCAAAGCTGAAGGTCGAATGTGGCAGCATCGTTTCCGAGACACCTGTGATTTTGAGTAAGGTAGGGCCTCAGGCGAGGATGGAATTACAGCGGAGCTTCTGAAAGCGGGAGGAAAACCGGTACTTGAAGTCCTGCAAAAGCTCTTTAATTCCATCCTCCATGGCGGCACTGTGGCGTACAGGCGTGGAGTAGAAGTGCGGTGGTCTTGTTCTTCAAGAAAGGCGACAACGCTCTCTTGAAGAACTACAGACCGATTTCCCTTCTGAGCCACGTGTGTGATGACTCGTAATGACTCTCGAAAACCTATGGCAATATAGTCCTTATGGCAGAATCGCTGGAGGACCTGCTGGCCCCCTGGGTTCCGTTTTCATTCCGAATTTCCCTACTTTCAGCTCACCGTTCACTCTTGTGCCTAGTTTTGCGTTGAAACCTCTCATTAACACCGTATTTTGGGTTTTGGAGGAATGCATTGCTCTAGAAATATCCTCATATATTTTCTCCACCTGCTCATCGGGATGTGCCGAGGTTGGTGCGTATTCTGAGTATCAGGTACGCCACCCTCGTCGACACTTCCAATCTTTACAACGTTAACATACTCGTAACGCATCTTGTAATTATTACAAAATTATTAAAAAGTATGGGCGTATTTAAAATATAATAGTACTATATTGTTTCGTTATTTGGTTCTCTTACTTTAGGATGAGAGAGCAGGAATTTTACGTCAAGAATTGTTACACAAGTTTATTATTGTTGTGAAACTTTAACTCATATCCCTTCACATTCTACTCTGTATTCATGCAGTTCTGATTAAATATGTGATTCTTGGGATTGCTTTTGTTTCGTGACGAAGCATTCTTTATGATGAAAGGTTATCAGTGACTGCTGTGGTAGAAAAATTATTAATTGAATATAAAAAAAAATAAACTAGAATCCGCCCCGGCCACCTACCAGGTTCAATTGTACATCTAAATCCTTCTCGAATCAACTTAATCACACACTAAAAATTTCATCTAAATCGGTCCAGCCGTTTAGGCGGAAGTCAGTCACATACGGACAGAAGAATCGTATATACAAAGAAGATAGACAAATTCAATAGTTTACTTAACATTTTTATTAACAGCTAGTTGCAATGCGGTTAGTAACATTTCTTATATTTACTTTCACCACTCCAAGTAAGTCAAAATAGCTTCTGCATTATTAAAAAAAATAGTTAATAATTAGTCTTAGATTAAGGATAAAATCGATTTCATGAAAGAAGTCTCGTGTATACACGATCATAAAGCTATTCATAATTAAACTATTAATAAAAAGTAGAACCGACTTTTAAAATAAAAAAAAACTCAAAGTATTATTTTACCTTTTTGATCAGTGTAAGGAATATCACATGTGCAAGGGAACAACTAGAACGTCGTTAAAATATTTAAATTACAATGTCCATTTCCTATTTGACACCCTTAAGGAATTAATCTTTTCTTTGAATTTATATGGGACCACCCCTGGAAGAATCTATTTAATAAAAAAGTAATGAATTGAGCTAAAATACTTAAAATACTAAAATACTTAAAAACATATACATTACAATATGATACATATTTTTTTCCTTTCTTTTTTGTTGCACTCGGTCTATAACTTAAAGCAGTTCGATAGTCTAAATGTAAAAATTTCTTGATGTATTAAATTCGCTGGTAGAGTTTCGCCCTAGAGCAAATTAGGTGGTACGGAGTAAACGAGTTATAGCGAAGTTGTGCCGGGGTCCGCGCTGGGACTCGAATTTTAATGTTCGCGGTGGCCCACCAGTTTGTACAGACGACCGTTCTTGCTGCTTATTAAAAACTATTTCGCTTTACGTACACACTTTAAAGGTTAAGTGCGTGGTGTCGATACCCAATTTGATGATGCGGATATGAAATATAACAGTAAGAACATAATTTAAAATAAATAGTTTGAAGGGTGATTATGTAATCAATTTGAATCCTCCGTGGCGCAGTGACTTAGCACCGAGTTGTTGCGCTGGGGGCCGCGGGTTCGAATCCCGCACGGAACAAGTATTTGTATGGCCTACAAATAATTGTTCCGGGTCTGGATGTTTGTCCCGTGCAATTTATGTTTGTAAACTGCCTTCACGATACAGGAGAAAATCCTGGTGTGCGGGTAACGTTTTTAATAGAAGAAAAAAAAGAATAGTCACTTATTAAAGTTGGTAAAAATTATTACCTTCCGTAGGTACGTGCGTACGTGCGTAAGGTAATTTTTACCAACTTTAATATAATGGACTTCCGCAAAGTAACGCCTGATTCTATTAATTGTCACTTAATTGTTTTCAATTATTTAATATTAATAAAATTATTTATTACGCATTTAACATCAAAAAGCCCTTGGTTACATAGCTCGAAGTCATCTTGACTAAGTGGTGGAAGCTTATTTCTCTAGTAATCCGTCTAAGAATGCTATCTGCGAGCTTTAAACTGTACGTATTAGCTTGTAGTAGGTAAGTTTATAAGTTGGACACCACATAGTTTCTTGCCCAGGGAATGCTTGCTAGTTGGTTATTTTCGTAACAATTTTCTTAATATTATTTACCGGTAGGCTTATTTATATAAATGAAAAAAAAATTGCTTTGAGAAAGCAACCTTTCAAATTAGATGCTCTGAGAAAGAGTAGGTAAAGCTCTAGTGTCGATTGGTATGAATTCCCGTATACCATCGGTATGAGTCTCAACCTATTTCTTAGTACTAAGATGCGACTCGAATATTATTTTTGGCTCTTACAGCTTAAGCAGAGTGCTCATGTAGACATATAAACGATTTATAATTTTGATTTTGTCATCCTGTCATGGGAGCCGTGGTAGCTCAGATGGTTAGCGCTCGCTGTAAGCTTCACAGTACGCGAGCAACCCGGGTTCGATCCCCGCCAGCATCAATTAAATTGTTAATTGCAATTTTAAGTGCTGATTTACCACGTGCTCGGCGGTGAAGGAAAACATCGCGAGGAAACCTGCATGTCTGAGAAATAAGAAAAAAAATATTTCAAAGACATGTGAAGTCCGCCAACACGCACTGGGGCAGCGCGGCGGACATTTCCTTGCCCTAAAAGCGTCTCAGAAATGAGAGGAGGCCAGTGCCCAGCAGTGGGACATAAATAGGCTGCAACCTTACTTTTTACTTTTATCCTGTCATAAGCGTTTCTACCAACATTCTAACACCTCGTATTAGCGACAGTCACACTTCTTAATTGAACGTAGAAGACACCTTTAAACTGTTCTAATATTTTCTTATAATGTCCTATAGACCAAATTGTGCAAGCACGGATTTACATCCAGTTCCCTCGCTCTCATAGTCCAGTGGGACGGCAAGCCGGAGAGAGATCAGGCGCAGGACGGGGGAGAAACCCCGTCAATTTCCTGACTCTGGGCTGCTACTGAGCCTTTCTTGAAGAAAAACCCAATAACTAATTTTGGCTCGACCTGGGATTCGAACCTCAAGATAGGCAATCGTGTTTATGACTATAAGAAAATATTGAAGGAGGCAGTCACTATTTTCTTAAAGTCCACTTATGGCAGATATACTCATAATGGTAACTTATACACGTCAATCTTAATGGTCTTTCAATCGAGCAACATATTATGTCCTACTAACGCGCCTTCAATAATACTTAGTTGTTACCGTCTGAGCAGAATAAAACAATTAAAACTTCTGGGACATAGACATAGAGTAACTGGTAAACTTAAGAATCATCTTGACATTGAAATGGAATGGGCAGTGCGAGATAACATGTTGGTCGGCGCAGATGGATGCTTTATTTATTTTATTAACATACTTATACATTATATAAAATTATGACCAATGGAATATTTTCTAAAATATATGAATAATAGTAATAAATAGAAATGATGTTCAGTTTTTCCAAATATTTATTCCTTTCGTTCTGTATAATTCACTGGCTCTGATTCATAAACAAACATATCATATTTTTGACGCGGGCCAAACATTGCGAGATCCGCCCTGTGGCATGCCGCTAACGCTCCTTATAAATATTGGTAAGCCATGGCTTTTGTGGGGCTAATCTTTCGCGTGAAGATCGCCATTATACCGCTATTTATTATTTTCACTCGTATTTTTCTTTTCTAAAGACAAGACGGAACGTGCTTTCCATCTCTGAGATTTTTTTATTCCTTTCTCAGAAAGTCCATCGACTTTAGTAAAAGAGAATTGAAGTTGACTCCTTTAGAATGCTTCGCTAAATGAAGTACGAGTATTTCTTGTAACTTACAATTTTAATAGGATTATGCTCAAAACTATGCTTTTGAAGATGTTGTTCTAAATCACGTGAATTATTATTATTTATTTACCTTATTTTTCAATTAATTATTTATAAAGAATATTTTCGTTATAATCTTCGTTATTATGGCAACCCATCAGAACTGCATAATATGCTTCTCCCGCAAGGCACGCCTGAACCACCTGTAGAATCTCACCATTTACCATCCACTCACTGATTTCATCAGGCTCGGGCAATATGAATAATGTCAAATCGTACTATGTAATTAATACTGATTTAAACTTTATTATTTATCACGTGGTCTGGTCATTATGATATTGCTACGTAATTTTTGGGCAATTTGATATAACCTAACCAAACCAAACCTTACCTAACCCTTTTTTTCGTGAGGAAATCGTCATGGATACCTTCCGCTGCAGGGGCAACCAAAAACTTATGCCGGACTCCTACCGGCTAAGACCCCACGCGTAGAGCGTTTTCATCCCCGGAGGCCCCGTTTCTGCTAAGGGAACACCGTTTTCAAGAGGAGGGCCGTGACGAATGCCTTGGTGACGTCGTCTCCGCGCGTGATCCGCCCTCTCCCGATCCCGCTCAAAAGCCTCCTTCTGAATCATAACAGATTCACAAAAGGTGGCTACGGCCCTCCTCCACGCCGAATTCTCGCTTAGCATCACCGACACGATTGCTGGCAGGGAGAGGTTCCGTCCGATGCGGTTCACCAGGATCGTCCGCTCCCGTTCCCATGTTGGGCATACTGCGAGCTTATGGGAAACAAAGTCCAGGTTACATCCACCACAGTGGAAGCAGTTCGCCGTCGTCTTGCATCCGATCTTACATAGATAATCACCGAGGCACCCATGCACGGTAATTATCTGTGTAAGTCTGTAGATGAGTCTTCGTGCACGTCGCTGCATCTAGGCTTTGAAGACCGGCAAGATTGCTCCAATGATGCGTTTGCGTTCATAGCGCTCCTCTAGTCGAGTGTGCCATGTCGCCACAGCGTTTTGTCGTTCCTGCCGCTTAACTGATTCGAACGCCTCTTCTGGCTCACTACCACCGCTCTGGCGGAGGGCACGGATTCGGACGTACACCCTCCCGTCCATTTCCGTCAGTATATCTAGTGGTAGAAAGCGAGCCAGAATTATCGCCGCCTCAAAGGATATAGTGCGGTATCCTCGTACGATCCGTATGGCCATCCTCCGCTGTACACAGTAGATTTTAGTTCTACAGCGTCGCAAGGCCAGCCTTTTTGCACATACAGGCGCTCCATACAGAGCTACGGACCGTATAACTCCCGCATAGAGATGACCTAGTTCCTCTGACGGTCTTCCTAGATTGGGCAGCAGTATGCATAGCATCCGCTACCCTTTCGATCCGGGGGACTAGGCGATCGAAATGTTCTTCGTAGCCCCAGCGACTGTCCAGGACTTCGAACCCATCCACGCGGACGTGAGTCGGGTGGTTCCCTACCCCGTGGTAATTTATGAAACCATAGGACCTCGGTCTTGTGTGACACAATTTCTAAACCCAACTGGTACCTGTTGACTTGTTTTACCTTAAAGGGCGCGCCGACACCCGCGCGCGCCTCCGTCTCGGTTCCATCGAATAGGGCTGGCGGGGGCTTCCCCAAGTCCCTCGCCCCTGGACCCATTCATGGGGGCCGGAAAAGGGCGTTGTCCACCCTTCTCCTGCGCCCGGTGCGCCTTCTGCGGCCGGGGAAGGGAGTCAAGATCTCCCTCTCCCGTTCCGCAGTTCCCTTCTGGGACATCAAGTCCTCGCAGAAGTACACCACAGCGTCCCACGACTCTGCGCTACCGACCATCCTCCGCACTAAGGCCGGCAGCAACAGATCGCCTCCTACTTCATTTGTGAGGACACGGCGCTGCTCCTCCCAAGCTACACACTCGGCGAGCGTGTGTTGCACAGTGTCCTCCCCGCAATGGACGCAGTGGTGGCACCGAGCGTTCGGCTCCCTGTCTATCCGGCACTGGTACTTGCCGAAGCAGCCGTGCCCCGACAACACCTGCGTCACCCTAAACTACAGGGAGCCGTACCTTCTCCCGAGCCAGTCGTCGAGTACTGGCCGGATCGCCTCGATGGTAGCGAGGCCGGCGGTAGGGCGCAGAAGTCTTTGCCGCCATTCCGCCACCAAGACCTAACGGAGCTCCTCTTGGCGCAGCGCGATCTGCCGCTGCACCGGCCTCGAGCCCCGTGCCCGCTCTTCCTCGCGCCTTCGATATAATGACGCGAGTACTTTCGCCTCTAGGTCCCAGGGCGGGTATCCGGCCAGGACGCAAGCCGCCTTGTAGGAAATCGTGCGATACCCGCGGACGCGTCTGACGGCCATCGCCTTCTGCGGTTTGCGCAGAATGGCGAGAGTGCTGGCCGTCATGTCCATCGCCCACACAGGGGCCCCATACAGGGCCATGGACCGCACGATTCCCACGTACAACCGCTTACAGGCGGTGCTTGGGCCCCTTAAGTTGGGAAGCAACGTTGAAAGCGCGCCCGCTGCACCTATTAGCTTTGGCGCCAGCCGCCGGAAGTGGGGTCCAAATTCCCATCGGCTGTCGAGCACCAATCCCAGATACTTCATGGTGGACTCGACAGCTATCCGGGCCCCGCTGACCACGATGTTTGATCCCGGAGGCGGCGCGCGTCGATGGCCATGGAACACCATGGCTTCCGACTTGTTTAGGGCCACCTCCAGGCCCAGGCGCCGGATGCGGTTCACCAGTTGTGACACCGCAGCCGTGGCAACCAACGCTGCTTGCCTGTGCGAGCTCCCCCGGGCAGTGACAAGCGTGTCGTCCGCATAACACGTCAAGTTGGCGTCCAACGGGAGTTCACCTCTCAGCACCCAGTCGTAGTCGATGTTCCACAGGAGCGGTCCCAAGACCGATCCCTGTGGAACACCGCACGACATGACGCGCCGACCAGCGCCGTCACGTCCCCAATACGTGAGCCCCTATTGTGCGGCGGAGGTAGGGAGGCACGCGATGGTAATTCAGCGCATCCCGAATACAACTCCAGGGTAGGGTGTTGAAGGCGTTGGAGATGTCTAAAGACACCGCCAGCACCACCCCACCCCGGGATACTGTCTCCTCCGCCAGGGCCCTCACGCACGTAATAACGTCTATGGAGTCTATGGAGTCTAGTGGAGCGTCTGCGATGAAAACCAAATTGGTTCTCGTCCAGATCCGGCCTCTCTCTGCACAAGTGGCTGACGAGGCGATCTGCGATGATACGCTCAAAAAGTTTGGCCGCCTCGTCGAGCAGCACTATCGGCCAGTACGCGGACGGTGAGTCCGGGGGACGCCCCTCCTTCCTGAGCAGGACCAGCCTCCCCTCCTTCCACACACTGGGAAACTGACCCTGCTCGAGACATGCCGTGAAGAGCCCCCTCAGCTGGGGCTCTAGCTCCTTCAGAGCCAGGACGAGAGCTCGACCAGGAACTCCGTCAGATCCGGCCGGTGTGTTCTTAGCCGGGAGTCGCGACACGGCCGCTCTCGTCTCTGCTTGTGTCACCTCGGGGACATCGGTGCTCTCCTCTTCTGGAGAGTCTGTGGCTGAGGGCGAAGCCATCGTCGGGGGAACGTGTCCCACTCGCTCAGGGAAGAGAGCCGATACCACCGCCTTTGGGCCTAACCTAACCTAAATTAACCTAAACTTTTCATGTTAATCTCTTTTAAGACAATAAGTTAATAATGTACCAAATCTGAAATTAACATGTGTAATAAATGTGAAAGAAGCGAAATACCACTTTGCAGTATCAAAAATAAGCTTTGGGGTATACTATTCTTTGAGTTACAAAACATACGTTTGATGATAAATTTTATTCCCATTATGCCTAAGTGTTAAATATGTGACATCAAAAAAAAACCTTACTTAACCTTGCCTAATCTTTTTATTACTCGGCACAGTAAGTAACGGGTTTTATTCATAGTGCCCGGTCAATCTAATAATTTCGTACGCTGCTGTGTTCTGGTTTGAAGGGTATACAGAGGATCTGAAGGGATTACAGACTGTAAGTAATTCCATTTTAGTCCTCAGAGGACACAACGCATCTGTAGCCTTATTAGGCTCAGAAGGGCTAGAACCCAGAGCCGTAAAGCCAGTTTAAAAAAAATATGTAGCCTTATTTATTTGAAGTTGGTTGCAAGTATCCAAGGACTACAGTAGCCACTTGCACCACATCAGGTGGACTTTTGATATTGCTTGTCACTTCGGTTTTTATAAAAAAAATATACGTTATTTCACACGCCTTTAACACTATCGCAATTTTCATCACAGCGAAAGGATAAGGGCAACTCATTAACATTTTTCAACGTGAGTGTGCTTTGATTAGGTTTCGTAAACAAAGGCTACATCGAATGAGGCAGGCTATAAGTCCGTAACGGAATAAGTTATGACAAAGTGCGGCAGTCGAGGGGCGCCGGGTTGCGCCGCTCCTACCGCCTGCTACGGAACCCAACTCTTAAATTAGCGCTAACTTAGACCACTTGGCTTCGTCAAGTTTTGTTTGTACATATTAATGTATATATAAGTATTCAATGTACCGAACATGTTACAATGCGCTCGCAGGGCGTTTTGTGCTCGTATGTAATTGCTTTTGCGAAGATCTCTATTCCGTAGATTTTAATATTCACTACATTTGAATGATAATATCACATCAAATAAAGAATTAATTTAAGTTTATAGTTTCAGTTTCATTATGGTAATACATGCACCGTGTAAAAAGAATATCCACTACCCAATATCGTCCCGTGAGTTTTGTAAGAGGCGACGAGAAAATGAAACGGGAAGTGGCTGCAGCATCTTCCTTATAACAACTCAAAATATCATCACGCCGGCAAAGCGTTACAACTTTGGCAAATCCCCTCTATGAGACAATGAATGGAGGAGGCCTATGTCCAGCAGTGAACTTTTATAGGCTTCTTTAAGCAAATTTGTATAGCATTAAATTATGACCTAAAAAAACGGCCGGGAAAGATCTTTCAGTCATTAGTTAAACATCTCTGGTTTTATGAGTCTATTTCGACTGCAGATTTATGTTAATAAAATACGTAACCTAATTAAATTTGGCCAAATATAATATAACGACAAAGGAAAGATTCATCTTCTATATCTTAGAAAGACAGTTCATTAAATAAAGTAAGCAGTGTCAATTATATATGATTTAGTTCCTGAATACTGTATGAGAGCAACCAATCGGAACGGCAATACAAGTGCGTAGACATATTGAATGGTGGCGGACGAGCCAATAATTCGATTTCGCGGTTATTTTAGCTCATACAGGCTGCGTGGGTCACAGGTGCCTGCTTAAATTGTAATGATCAAACTGAACAATACAATACAACGTAAACACATGCATATTGTAAAATTACCTCAGTTAGGAAGCAATTTGAAGTTCGATTATATATTTTCAATATTGTACAAACAATGCAATGTATCTCTATATGAAAAGTGGGTAAACGGTGTTTGAGTAAACAATAAGGTGTGTTGACGCAAAAAATCTAATTCACAAAGTTCAAATTGTAATGCAAATAACTGCTTATGCATTCCTATTTTAAAATTGGTTTTCTTTTGTCCGAAAATGGAAATTGTCTTACTTTAACAGGGCACGAACTAAGTTTGAATAGAGTTACTTGAGTGATTCACTTTTAACGGGGTTTTCACTTCATTGTTGCTATAACTATTTTATAATTCCCGCCAAAGTAGTTCAGAACAGTTCACCTGATGGTAAGTGGCTACTGCAGTGTCCATGGACAACTGCCGCCAAATTAAAACAAAGAAGGCTGCAAATACCTTGTCTTCCCTGGGGACCAAGATGAAATGCTTTACAGCTTGTAATTATACTAGTTTTCTATATGTTTGAGACAAGAACACAGAAGTGCAGGTACTGCTAATTTGCGGCAGCAATATTTAAGAGGGTGTTACCAACTCAGATCGACTCCGAGCCAAAATAATTAGTCAGTTAAAATAATTTGGTCAGACCTTGATCAGACCACATGAGAAGTACCAACTTTCAAATAAAAAAAAGAATCATCGAAATCGGTTCACCCATAGAAAAGTTATAAGTTAAAACACATAAAAAAACATACCGTTGAATTGAGTACCTCCTCCTTTTTGAAGACGGTAGAAACGAGTCCCACTCGTGAATTAAACATTTCAAGGTTCGCGCATAAACTATCAGTAGAAATTGTAAAACAAGAGTTAATTTACCCAAATGAAGAACAAGTAAATTTAATAATCTAATTCGACTTACTAAATTGAATTAAACCTGTACACACAAAATAAATTGTTCAAATAAATCTGTACAACTTTCTTATATTATGTCAGTGCGGTTGCCAACATTTTATATATCTACTCGTACATGCAAAGGCCAATTAACATGCTTTGTAGGTGGGTAAGACGCGGTTTGTGCGCTTGCAAGAGATATTCAATCTCGTTAGTAATGATCGTAACTGCTGTGTTCAATGAAGTACTGTAATTGTGTCGAGTTAATTTACGACTATATTCATCCTTATTTAATCACATTTCATTTAGTTAAAACAAAATAATAGTTTCCGATTACAATATTTATGGTGAAAATACTGGGAAACTAAAATAAAAGACTGGTAAGTAGCATTTATACGTGGTAGAGCCATGCTGCAGCTATATTAATCGTATAGTTGTAGCATGAATGGGTCGGCTCGACCGGGGAAGGACCACGCTTTCACAGAATACCAGCGCAAAATAGCAGCTTAATACTGCTGTGTTTCGTATGGTGAGTGTAGAGAATCGGATACCTTTTTTACTGAAAAACAGGCATTCCATCTTTCATCGCAAACTAGGATAGATGTAGATGTCTATGGGCCACAGCAACCACTTGCCATCAGGTGAACTGTGTGCTCGCTTGTCACCCTTATCTTATTAAAAAAATCTTCCTGGTAACAACTCAAAATAATTAAAAACTGCGATTGCCAACCGGCCTGCCAAGCGTGGTAACTGGCTGTTTATGATTACAATGTTTGTAGTCCGTCACTGCACTGCTTTCCACCCATCCATCCATTCCTGCCTATAAAAGTCCACTGCTGAACATAGGCCTCTCTCATAGATTGGCCTCATGGGGAGATTTGCCATAATTGCCACGCATGGAAAGCGGATTGGCAACCGCAGTTTTTTATTATTTAGAGTTGTCATCAGGATGCTGCTGCCCATGTTCTGTATCATTTTCCCTCGCGACTATATGTGTTAGTGGATATACATACTTACGTCGCTACTATATGGTTTCGCACGGCTTTGTCATCAGATAATTTTTGATGAGATTAATTGTTAGATACGCTGTGTCGTGGCGAAGTAAAGGAATCCACTACTCCATATCATCACGTGGGTCTCGTAAAAGTCGATAACAATTTCTAATAACAACTCAAAGTAATGGGCAAGAACTATGGCAAACATCTCCTCTATGAGGCAGACTATGGGGTGGATTCAGTCACCATGTTGCCTGTACCACTTCAACTTAACTTATCTGCCGGACTATGTCTTTACGGACTTCATTCCGCAGAAAAGTCCTGCCTAGCCTTTTTCATCGCACGTTGAATGAGTCTGAGCATCCTCATACAGCCAGCAGTAAAGAACCACGCTTCAGTTCCGCAAGTTATCACTGGCAACAAGCACTGGATGAACACTTTCATCTTAAGATTTTGAGGAATATCAGACAAGAAGATTTATTTCGAAGTTGGGACTTACCTAATCGGACATTTCGTCCCAGGTACACATCCTTGTCTACAACTTTGAGCGTACTGTTCTACCATAGTGACTGTATCATCGGCAAACCAAAGGCGAGTGATATATTCGCCATTGATGTTAACACCGTATAATATCTATTCCAGATCAGTTGTTTGAAAACGTCTTCCAATGCAACTAGAAGAGTTTCAGGGACATAACGTCACCTTGTCTTACACTCCTCTGCAATTGGATATGTTTCGTGCTCTTATTCTGTACTCGGATAATCATCGTTGCGTTACTATATAATCAATTCAGTGCCGACTGTTATACCGACTCAACTTGATACCGTTGAAGGGACTGTAGCCCAAATTTTGACTGAATCGAAGGCTTTCTCATAGTCCACATATGCCAGAAATGGCAGCAGATTATACTTTTCAGTCTTCTGTATAACCTGAAGAAGGGTATGTATGTGGTCTACGGTATTAAAGCCTTGTTTAAACCGGCTTGTTCGCAAGGCTAGAAATCGATAGCAAACAGTGCTGTTTGCTGTCGATTTCTAGCCAGCAGTACGGCTCAGAGGGTCTCGGTCTTAAATATTAAAAAACGAAGTTATTTTACGTCCACAATGAGTAATCGCGAACAATTTTGATACTAGACTACTTATTTAGTCGATTCTGCTATTTTCGCTTTCGTCAGCACTCAGCATCAGTAGTCTCGAGCATATTTCAGTCAACGGTACAGGTGCACTGTTCGCTGCAACTTCGATTAATTCCCATAACGAGGCAGGTCCATCACGAGAGCGCTCGTTTGTCTCCGAACCAGCTATAAATACATCAGTGCACTTGCAATTTAATCCGTTATATTCCGTTTCAGGAAAAGCTGTTTCGCTCTCGCCCTCCCGCCCTGACGTCCGACGCGGTTTAGCGAAAGTTCCCATTGCCAATATCTTACTTTGGACGTTCAAGACGATTGTCTACATTACACAATATAAGCTTTATAATATATAGAAGTATATAAATAGAAACAAAGTACAAAGTTTCTATGCGAGTTTTGCAAGGTTTATTTTTTTATTCTATTTACGTACACGTTCAACCTTTTAATATCGAAGGTATAGAAAAGTTTGTAGGGAATTTAAGAATTTGCTTACAAAGCGCAAAGTACTGGCATTTGTATGCAAATATCATTGCACGACTATCAAAGAATCACACTGAACTCGTAATGCATACAAGTATGTAATAAGTAGAGTTTTCAATAAGACGTTTTGCACGAGAAATTTTTGAAGTGATTTACATCAACCCTTTGTTATAACGACTGACTACATGTACTCTTAATAGTAATAGGCATGATAAGCTTATTGTTGTTGGAAATAATCTACGAGTAATCGGTCTATTAGGTAATAAATCAATCGAAATGCAGAGTTAGCAATTCATAGGTAAATCGGCTGGAAGCGTGTTAACATGGTTCGAGGTTATTGCGGTGTACCAATCCATACGTCAGTTCATATTATAATGTATAAACCATCATATATATCTGTCCTTACGTATATAGCTATCTATATACTTATTATCGTAGCTCTAGACACGCTGTTGAATATTTATAAGCAATGCTTGTATTATTTTATCTCTAAACTATAACTAATAAAATAAAAGAAAAATTTACCGATTTCATGTGTTCGTCGATTTTCATGAAACGGCCAATCCGATTTAAACGATTCTTTTTTTTTATTAAATCAAGCCTCAAGGGTGGTCTAACTTAAATTTGAATAAAAAAAAATTCGTCTAAGAGAAGGGAAATAAAGGGTGAAAATTTTTATTGTAATTATTTTAGACAATATTTGGTTTATTATTCTTATCTTGAGCTTGTGATGTTCCTTATCATGCTGATAATACCCCTCTAGTGTTCATTAAAAGTGATTGAGTTAAAAACTCATTTGACAATATCTCAAGTATTACACTGGTTTACAACAAAGAATTAGCTTTCGAGTGCCAACAAAACGAAATGCCTTAAATTTTCTACACTAAATGTAAGGCGGGTTTGCTACTTATATCGTGTTGAATGATAAAATACTTGAATTAGTTGATTCCACAGTCATCCTTGGTGTCACTATTGACTCTCGCCTACAATGATGGATACCTTCAGCCATATCTAAACAAAGAAGATTACAGACATTTTTAAATCCATAATATAGAATGACCCCTAAACGACGAGCGTGTATGCTTAGATATATGGATGTAAGGGAGGCGAGAGAGAGGTGTCTCAGGATTTACAATGGGATAGACATAATATGTTAACAAAAGTGGATACAGCAAGATTAATTAATTAATTTTATTTTTTTATTATTTATAATCTTATTTCATCTATGTCAACCGTGTTATATCCTATGTATTATTATTGTGTGAATCAGCAACTGATATCGAAAATATATTTTTATTACAGAAAAGAACTATACGTGCTATTTGCAATATTAGTTCCAGGGACACACAGGGACTCATTCATATTTTTAAAGAAATGCATCTCTTAACTGTTGCAGCGCAATTAATTTTGAACAATATTATTTATGTGAGGAACTAATTTAATACGTTTGCCTTTGTCAAAATATGTTATGCCACATTCTTGCCCTGAAAGACTTCCGGAGAGGAGGCTTGTGCCCAGCAGTGGGACATATACGTTGTAACTAATAATGTGTATAATATGTAATTGATTTTTCGGAAACTGTTTGGATGAAATGTTTTACTTTCCACGTTTATCTACGTAGGTTTCATTAAACTTTAAATGAAAATTTTAACATTTTAACATTTAAGTTTATTACCGAATGCATTACTGAAATACTTTCGCTGTTAGAAGTGATGATGTCGCAGGTCGCCAGCGGTATGCGGTTTGTAAATGCTGCAACTGACGCCTCTCAATCATGGCACGCATCTAAAATTATCATACGATCTAAACTCTGTGGGTTATAGATATAAAATTCAAAATAGCATATACACAAATAAACCTGAACGTTCTGCGTTATGCGTGCACTGTTTTTCTTTACAATTCATTCACTTCATTCATACAGATTGTCCCGAGGCATCAACGGGAAACAATTACCCTATTACAAAAGGCCTAAGGATTCTAATTGTGAATGGGATCCTTTTATCCTTGAAACCTAATCGGATACGATCCCCGTCCATTATCGCGCGCTATAAACATTTCTGGATTTCATATCCGTGGCACGGTCGGTACCGTTTCACTTATTATCGTCACGCGGAAAAATAACATCGTTATTGTACTTTTGACGCGTATTCCGGATGCCTACGTTCATATTGTGCGCCGTTAATATTCTGCGCGAAGCATCCGACCTTTTTTTATTTGTATCTAAAATTGAACATTTTGTCGCGACAACGAGCGCGCGCGGCGCTCCCCTCCGTTGAAGAAGCGATAAAAATACGGAGGCAACGCGATTCAACGTCGATCGCTTGCACTAACGACTTCGTGGCTATCTTATTCATGTACACCTGCACTATAGTATCATTCGTATCGCTTTTATCTCTAATAATAGAAGTTCATTAGATTTGCCTTTATTATTTTTAAAGTGATGATGTTTTCCTAATCAACTTCTAATATATATATATATATATATATATATATCACATAATATACATAATATAAAATAAACGCATTTTGCCTTGCTTAACTCTCTACAGACTATTAATAACCGGCGAAATGCGAGCCGAACTCGTGCATGAAGGATTCCATACCATCGTAATACACATTTCTTGTAGGGGAGAAATACACATTTTGTGAAAATTTCAACTGTCTACCTATTATGGATCATGTGATATAGCCCGCTGACAGACAGACGGACGGACGGACGCACGGATGGACAGCGGAGGCCTAAGCCTACTAAGTAATAGGGCCCCGTTGGATACCCTTTGTGTACGAAACCCTAAAAAGGGCACACTTAAAGTAAAAAATATAAAATATTTGTTGGCAACAATTTAATATCCTTTGGCAACAATGTCTACTCTGTGCAACTGTTTCACCACAGATTGACACAGGCAGTATGAACGTCAACAATAAAAAAAAATATCTTATTAGATGTATTTCTAACACATAAATAAATTTTAACACTCCATTTATGCACTTCTTCTCTTTATAAACCTCAACTCAAATCTCTTCTGTGAGCTAAATATGAGTATAAAGTTTTCCCTTCACGTATTTATATAAACAGTGCTACAAGTGCACACGCAAATACAGATACTTGTAACACACACTGACTTGTTTCTTCCTACCCTTAATAAATTGTTTTTTTGGAAAAGGGGTGACAAACGAGAACACAATCCAACCTGATGGTAAGGAGATGGTGGGGGCCATAGATATCTACGTCTACCCTCGATTAAGAATCAAAATGATCTGCATTTTCATTCCTAATCGAGGATAGTAGAGAGTAGCGTAGTCGAAATGGTCCCAGAGACCAATCTATACACTCACCATACGGATTACAGCTGCATTAAGCTGCTATTTTACGCTGGTATTCCGTGAGAGCATGTACCTTGCGCGGTCGAGCCGAACGATTCGTGCTGCAATCATAATAAAGCTGCAGCATGGCTCTATTACGTTTTTAAATAGCGTATATAAACACCTATATCTAATTGTAGGCATTCGAAACAAGATTAGTATATCTTATAATTATTTATCGATTGGAATAATTAATGGACCAATTGGCCACTTTAAAAAATAATATCGGATTTATGCACAGATAAATGTGTGTAATTATTAATATTAGTTAATTTCAAATACTAATATATATGAATACTAGTACTATTCATTTTCTTTTTTTTTAATTTACTCAAATATAGCTTTATATGTGTATTTATGTAATAAAACAATAATTAGTATTTTGTAAAAATGAGAAAAATAAAAAGGGGCTCTGTAAAAAACTCCAACAAACAACAGGCGCCGGTCGAGCGTTGTAAAAGTGAAGTTAACAAAACAAACAACAAGCGTCGGTCGGTAGCGTTTTGCGACCACCTTTGCAATTTACGACTCTGTCATTACTCAAACTTTAGAAAAATTCTCATCTGTCGTTATAAGCACTGAAAATCTCTCTTTAAATATGATCTTGCGAATCTGCTGAAGTCGCTTGTTTTATGCTGAAGTAGCAAACTCGCTAAGATAAGGGGAGGAGCGGACAAATTGTAATAATTGCGAGACGAGATAAGAAGTGACTCCAGAAAACAAATGAAGGCAGGCGACATTGGAAGCGACGAGGGCGGGCGGAGCGCCGCGTGACGTCATCGCGCCTTGAGCTGGTAACCGCTTTAGCCTATCAGCAGTATCTATGACTTGAGTCAGAACCGTAAAAATAAAACAAATAAACTCTTACGTGTTTGTCTGCATGAAATAAATAATTACATCTTTCAAGGATCGTTTTAATCTCAAGGATTCTTAGAATAGCACGTAAATAAGTTTAGCGGAATAACTTAGACTAGTA
Organism: Parnassius mnemosyne; assembly: GCA_963668995.1. Taxonomy (NCBI): domain Eukaryota; kingdom Metazoa; phylum Arthropoda; class Insecta; order Lepidoptera; family Papilionidae; genus Parnassius; species Parnassius mnemosyne. The sequence goes on along the minus strand of CAVLGL010000148.1, from coordinate 35,159,865 downwards.
AGTGTCCAATTTGTTGTGACGTAGTTATTACTTACACTACTGGTTGTTACTGGTAGTCTTGAAATTAGTCCTCAATTGATCGTTATCTTAAATAGTTACACGTAAAAATTAAATTGTATAATCTACAAGGATAGTGATTCGATATTACGATTTGATTATAATACAGGGTCGCAAGGAATACCTCGGGGTATCCGGAGAACACGTTGTCCCGTCCGTGCCGTTGTCCCGTCCGTGCCGTTGTCCCGTCCGTGCCGTTCACCAAATTAAAATGATAAATCAAAATCCGTCAGCTAGTCGCATTGTGCAATGTTGTGTAAATTCTACATAGCTTTTTTAAATAGATACTTTCACTCCCAACTTTGAAAAAAATTTGCATCTGTGAAGAAATGAAAACCAAATTAAGCTTAAATATCATATATTTAAATTTAAAAATTTCAACTTTTTGACTTTTAATTATTTTTACAGTCATTGCTATTTAAAGCTGAAAATATCCAAAATTCAAAAACTGACTAACAACGATTTTCGTAGTTGAAATTTTGATGCGAAATGAGCCACGGTGTAGATCCTCCGACCGATAACGAAATTAATTAATAAATAATGGTTATGTACTGGAATCGGATGTATCTCAAATCACTACGGAACGCTTGACTCTTACATTAACCTCGCCCAATAGTGATGGTGAATGTTTCGTGATTTCGTGATCCCGTGCCGATTTTATTCATAGTTTCTATTTTAGTATTCACAGTTTTTTCAAATATGATACATTTACATGTGATGCTTATAGTTATTTACTATAAGCATCATATGTTAATGTATCATTATGTATAATTACGACAAAAGATGGCGAAATTGCCGGAAATAGCATTATTATATTAGCATATTCATCAACGCTTGTTACCAGTAGATATAATGCCCAACAAACCATTTTTTAGAAAACTGAAGATATAAACCAACTTATAGTCCACCTGATGGTGGCTACTGCAGTCAATGGACACCTGCAGCTACCTTCATATAAATAAGGTTACAAACTCGTTGCCACCTTTGAGAACTAAGATGGAATGACTCACAGCCTGTTATTATACTGGCTCTCTATACCATTCAGACCGGTATATAGGTACCAATAAAGGCACTGCTATTTGGCAGCAGTAATTAGTAAAGGGGTGATACCTACCTGACCGTACTCGTCCGGACCCGATCGGACCGGACCGGACCCAACCGGACCTGACCGGACGAACCCAGATGGACGGATAGATGGACTCCTAGGCAGTCAAGGAGTCCTACAACCTAGTAAACCATATCAGTCATACATAAGTAGGTACTAGACTATTTGTTTAGAGATTACAATAAATTTTAGCAATTAAAATTTTTAGGTTCCGGTATCCGGACGAATAAGTAGACTCCTAGACGGACAAGGAGTCCTACCACCTAGTAAATCATATCAGTAATACAAAAGTATCAGACCATTTTTCCGTGATTTGCACAAATTTTTGCAATTTTTACGTTCCGGGAAGCGGTAGAAAATATCTTTAATTTTTTGTTGCTAATTTAAATAACCTTCCTACAAGATAGCAGAAAATCTGATATGCATAAAAATTGTTTTCAATTTTCCATACTAAACAGCAATTTGAAAATTAAACCTGTGGCTAAAATTAATTACTAGAAAATACAAATCGGTTATAACTTCACCTCTATGCCCGCCTCAATATTTAATGTTCATTTAGGAAAGTTATCTCTACAAATAAATAAAATTGAAGTGTCTATTTGTAATGTTGTCAAAATAACAGCTTTTTACTAAATGCATATGAAGCTATATACGGTACTTATAACAAAATAACAATATTTAAAAAATTTTCTGTCTGTCTGTTTGTTCCGGCTAATCTCCGAAATGGCTGGTTCGATTTTGATGGGATTCTTATTCCTTTTTTGGCACTTTCACTGGCAGGTAGCAGATATTATAAGGCTGATATAATACTTTTATTTTAGAAAAAGAATTGGGTTCTGCACAAAAAAATTAAAACCCATAAAATCCAGTCAATAATCATAAAATTCAGTCAATAAATTTCGCACGAAGTCGCGGGAAACAGCTAGTTTTTAATAAAATAGATTTTTTAAAAGAAAAAACAAATTATGTCCTTTTCGGTTGGGGTTGAGGTATAATATTTTTACTTTAAAATGCACACCATCTTGTCGAAATTACCCTATTATTTATAAGCGTCTCTTAAATTTTTCGACTTTTCACAGAAGCTAAGGGAACAACAGAAACATTAAGCTAAAAAAATTGGAGCGATTTAATCATTTTATTCACAGACCTGGCGGAAAAGATAATGTAGAAATTATACCGAAACAATTGCTTAGAATAATAATGAATACCTAAAGCTATCATTGTATAGTAAGCAGCTGCTTATTTTGGAAGAAAAATTAAAGGCTCCCCAAACGAGATCATTTTAAAATATCGTAATATGCGACCTTTTCCTTTCTCTATTAAGCTATTCTGTTCACGATGAAAACAATGTTAGGCTATTTTTACTTTATATATTATTACGTTAGTCATTATCCTTTTTGTATTTTATTTTATTATTATTAATTTACTATCAAGACTCTCGTAACTTTTTTTATAGGAGTGACGATCGCCCCTATGAACCTATTAACAACTGCAAAACCACGCGAATTACATGTGCGTTGTCCTTTTAAAAAGGAAAACGACGGACTGAAGAATACTTTTATTGAGAGTCCCTAAGTAATGTTGGTCCGGAATCATCATCATCATCATTACAGATCCTCACAAGTTTGCTACTAAACACTACTGGCTTCCTGCAAAGAATGCCACAAAATAAGGTCTTTACCTATCTAGTTGGGGGAACACCACACTACGCCTATCGGTATTTTTGTTCCGGAATAATCGCTGGTAATAGAGTAGATTCCACAAAGTAGTCATGTGGTGACGACGTAAGAGAATCCATCACCTCATTTCATTTCGAGGTTGTCGCAAGAGGCGACTATGGGAAATGCGACAAAAATCTTACGGTTTTCGACAGTAGGCGATATGACCATCTCGTTTGCGTAAGATATAAAATACTCAGACGGCGAAGGCCAGCAGTGTCAAAGAGGAAAGACGTCTGACACTGCGATCAGACTGATCGAGAATACGGAATCATCGTAGCTCCATACAGGCATCTCGTGACGCATGCGTCACAAGCGGGGGGAAAAACGCGATATTTGGTACTGCCGATGCGGGCATCAAGTTTCTGGTTTTCGATAATTGGGAGTATGACCATCTCGCTTGCGCCATACGTAAATATTCATATCGGCGACAAGCAGCAGCGTTAAAGGTCCATCCGTCTGTCAAACGTGACAATTGTCCAGCAGTGGACTCTTATGAGATATGGATGAAGTTGTGCGAGGAAGAACATTTCTGGATAATCGCACAGCGATGGACCGTCAAGCATCCAGATACTGTAAATGGTATCGTATATTGGTGATATAAGAATATCCACTACCTCATATCATCCCGTGGGTGTTGTAAGAGACGACAGAGGGAAACATGAGATTTGTAGCAGCATTTTGCTAGCAAGCTCTATGAACCCATCTATGGCTGATGGTAGAGACACGCTGCAACTCTTTTATGGTTGCAGTTCAAATCTGTCGGATGGACCGCGGAAAGACCACGCTCTCACAGAATGTCTGCGTAAAATAGTAGCTTCACGCTGCTGTGTTTCGTATGGTGAGTGTAGAGAACCGAAGACTCTTTTCACTAGTAACGAAGTATTCTACCTTAGGCAACACTTATACATTTTAATACTAAATCGTGTCTAGATGTGGGTATCTATGGGTCACAGCATCGACTTACCATCAGGTGGACTGCGTGCTCGTTTGTAACCCTTAATCTATAAAAAAAGAATTATGCCACTATGAACGATGGTAAAACTTGACGGATGAAATAATTCCGAACAATTACACGGATCACTTTCTGTGGTAAATTCGCCAGTGAATGAAGTCGATCAGTAAACTAAACCATTAAATTTTCATTTTGAAAGTGTTGCTAAGGTCAATAAAAAGCCGGGTCCACTTTTGATTATACTGGTGTATCGTATAACCGTTACGTAGCGCAGATGTGTATCAGGAGGAAACTAGCGAGTTTTGATGCAATTTTTTGGTGTGGAAATGTGTGCATATCATGTAGAATGTAACACCTTCAACTTTTAGTATCATGATATCTTAGGAATGGTGATTGTTAGGGAAAAAGTATTACAACTTATAGATAATTTTATGATATACAATTTTTGTTAAGGCTATATTTTTGATAAAACTTACCGTTTCCGAGAAAAATCCAAAAAACCGAAAATTTTGACCTTTGAAATTGAATAACTTTTTTAGCATACATGGGATCGATGGGGACTTTTGGCACTTTATTGCTATTGGTGTACCCAAGGGCTCTACCGAAATTCAGCTCTGTAGGAGTTTTTGTTATTTGATCACTATTTTTATGTCTAATTTGACCGGACTAAAGACCGCGTGGGTCTTGAAAACTTTGAACGTGGAAGAGCTACGAGAATCAGGGTAAAAATGTGTCGTGTCCACATATAAACAACGTTATGCCGATACGCTGACATGATATGGACGCGATTTTTAACATGACACATGACACGGCTATTTATATGATATGTTCGAAATGGGTGGATACTAAAGTTACAGTTACCCGATACGCAAAGATTGATGCAATGTGGACCCGGTCTCTGTAGGATATACTAGTAAGTGTAGTAGCAAGCGTAGAGACAATAACTTTGGCAGTTTTTCATTACATGTTCGGCTTCAAACATTAATAACTTTTATAATACTAATTTCAGGAAAAAATATTAAAAGCAAATTGTAGATAATTTAATTATTAAACATTGGTTTCTTTAAAAATATTAATAAAGTTAATAGTTTTTAAGATAAATAAATTAATAATAATGAATCCGGACGCAAGGCCGATGCAGTGCATGGGTCAGAGAGAGACAGCGATACTTTAAGTTAAAGGAGGAATACTAGTGAGCGTGCTTTGTATATGTACCTACATGGTAGAGCCATGCTGCAGCTATATTAGAAGTATAGTTGCAGCACGAATGGGTCGACTCGACCAGGGAAGGCCCACACTCTCAGAATGCCAGCGTGAAATAGCAGCATAACACTGCTGTTTCGTATAGTGAACCGGAGACCCTTTTTACTGGAAAAAAGGCATTCCATCGTAGTCCCCACGAATGACAACGCATCTGCATTTTGATTCTTTATTGAGGATAGATGTAGATGTCTATTGCTTACCATCGGTAGTATGTGGGTGTAGGGTGACAAACGAGCACACAGTCCACCACTTAGCATCAGATGGACTGTGTGCTCGTTCGTCACACTACCTTATTAAAAAAATTAAAAAATAGGTATAAAATAATTTTTTAATTTTCAAAAATGAAGCTTTAGAATCAATCGTGCATTGTATTTTGTGTGTACAGTACAATTGCTATAATTCAACCATATAACAATTATTAACAGATTACAGAATAAATACCTACTGCATGTACAATGTGGTAGCCAAACATGCTAAAACAATTGTGTGGTTAATTGGAATGATTTGCAATTTGTCAACCGTTTAGAGTTCAGTATTGCACAAATCGAATTAACAGACTCTTCATTTTGTTCTACACAATTTGAACTATAATATCGAATTTAAAATCGACTACCTGAGACATACCTGAAGTTCTCGTAAACGTACAGTAACAAATAGGTTCCTTTTAAAATGATCGATATCGATTTCAAAATAATCGTGTCTTGTAAGTACTGAGTTTATCGAAAACCGTTCGTAGACACCCATAATGTTTTATTAAATGTCATCCGCAATATAATGAGGTGCGAGGGATCTAACATTTGCGAGAGAGGCGTTACAGAAATATGTGCGAAGTATTATGGAGTGCCGTTGTAAGTCAATGAAGCGGCAAATAGGGTGTTCTCGCCGCTCCGATGAGGGTACACTCTAATAAATAAAATTATGCCTCAGAAATTACAAGAATACGCGAGCCACCAGCGATCCCCGCGAGATTGGATGCTGGAGATTTTCATCGATATCCTCCAATAATGAATCTAATATGTAGTAAGCTGTGAAGTTGCTATGACTGTATTGTGGCAAGAAATGATATTGCTTTCTTGGCGTAATAGGTACGATGACAGCAGAAATAAGATTGGACTAAATAATATTATATTGGTAGTCATTTTTGAGAATACTTTGTTCCATCACTCACAGATTCTAGAAAATGCTCATTAATGACAAATCTTCCAAGTATACATGCCTGTTGACGCATTCTTGTAAAGGCATATAATTAGCAGATGACTTAAAAAAAGTGGTCTATGATGATGAATGATAGTGAATAACAATATACTAAATAATCATTTTCGAAACATTATTTAAAATTATTCGGGTTTCTGTTACCATTACTTACTTTCGTCGTGGTTGTTTCATAAAAGTTTTCTTGTTGGACATATTTTAGCAGTGTAATTTGTCTTATCCATTGTGTTGTTTTGACGCGGGTCCGATGCTACGAATTCTCTAATGATCTGTTTTCAAATCCCTTTTCGAAATTGTGTCACTTTAACGTTAATCTAAAATTTTGTGAAGTAGCCATTTCTAAATCCAACTTTTCCTACCAGATTTGCGAGTCCAGGGCTTAGTAAACGTTGTATGTGACGACAATGATGTCGTTCGTACTGGTTTCCACTCCGAAAAAACTTCTGAATACAGTTAGAAACTATCATTTGCTTCTTACCTATAATCTGCACTTAACACTGTAACGTCACTCGTACGTCCTAACATATCTAAGCTTGATTTGACGCGTGCGTCCTAAAGACAAGAGGTAAGTAATTATAATGCGATGTGTACACGGAGACTTTCAGAATACGAGACATGAAAACAAACAATTTCCAATTTTGTCCAAAAATTTTGTTCGCCTGAGGTTCGTTGTCACAACCTGAACTGGCGCGGTTACATTAATGGAAAAGTAAATAGATAAGTAAATATACTTTAATGCCTTTTCAGCTGAAATTAGAAATAAAAATATTTTCTTTCCTTTCTTGAGAAAATAAATTAATATGCATAAAATTATCCAGAAGCCGGGTTTGAATCCAAGAACCACGGCAGTAATTTAAATTTCCTTGCGAATCATAAAATATATCGCAAAGAAATTCATAAAATTTATCAATATTATCAGTTGTTACGAATCATAGAAAAATATTTTGTAGCACAGTGGTGGTTCAAATGCAAAATTTTTGTGCAAAGGTCTTGCATAATTTTTGGTGCCGTTATTGATTGCTTTTATACAGATCAGTCTGGGTTTTATTACATTCAAGCTTAGGTCGTAACCGGTGCCTGTGTCATGCACGTTGTATCACGGGGGATTGTTTCGAATGCGATGTAATAAATAATATTATAAAGGAGAAATTATTGTGTGGAAGCAACCCTTATATCAGGCGGTATGTACGCCTCGCCTTCCCATCCCCCGCAATGTATAAAGTGATATTACTTATACGCTTACCATTAAGGCTATACGTTTCAAGTAAATTAAGACCAATTTGCAGAGGTTTTGCCACGAAATATGGGAATTTAATTTATGAACGGTGTGACGAAAATAATTTGAGTGAATGCGTAATGAATGATTCTAATTTAATTGAATGTGAAACGAATCGAATTTAGATAATCCAAATGTATACACACATAATATATCATTTTGCTGTGCAATAATTAGCAAGATTTTATTTTTTATTTTACAGTATTAGTGTTTCGTCATTCTGATCTGATGTAATATTTTTATAGCTTCTTCCGTATAAGGCAACGAAGAGATATTTCTTTTGTGGGTTCTAGTGTGGGATGGACTTGTTTACTCTATTGTTAGGTATAGATATATTTGCATATTTAAATGAATCGATTTTTTAAATAAGTTATGCTGTTAATTCCTGACTCGGTGTCCAATTAATAATCTATTGTTAATTTTTAAGAGCTTAAAGTTTTTCAAAGTCATTACGGTCACTCTGCGGTCGTGTCAGATTGCTGCTGTTTTCGATAGATGCTTACATCTACCCTCAATTAAAAAAATATTAACAATTACAAAATATAGATGCGTGCTAAGGAGTAAGATGTAATTCATCGTTACCAATACAAACGGACACCGGTTCTCCTCACTTAGCATACAAAACACAGTAGAATTATGCTGCTATTTCACGCTGGTGATCTGTATGAGTCTATCTCTACTAAGACATAAAGACAAAAAGACATTTATTCCAACACTTATATGTACACACATGACAAATTACAATTAAATAAAAAATGACTTATTAATAAATTAACAAAAAAAGGAAATAGAAAAAAGCAGTGCGTCCATTATGTGTATGCAAACACATATTAAAATAAAAATCGTGTGCAATGAAGAAGTGGTGAAAGGGATCGTCTATTTTCAGACAGCGAGATTGCAGCTCTGATTTTCAGACGGCACTGAACAAGTTCGGACGGTCAACTGTATGCGAGTTTTGAGAGATTTTTTTAAAATCTGTAGTCCATACCATTTAAGAAGTGCTGTAAATGGTAATATGCAAAGAGTGTCTACGTTTTAAGAAAATATTTATGATATATATTTTAAAGATGAAAAAGATATAGATACATATTAGGTGTCCCTCGAAATAGTTTCTCGGCCTTCAGAGGTAGTTACAAATATACACCCATCTACTGCTGGAATAATATACCTCCAACACTAATATACTACGTATTATAGAGGCGATTAGAAATATAATTCTAAATAAGTAGGTAATTTGAAATAAAGTTATACATGTTCAATTATTTATACGTCCCTTCTGTTCGTTTAATAAACATTTCTTTAAATGTATTTTGAAATTCCCTAATGTCTTTAGTTTACGCAGTGAATTAGTGTAGGAGGTATTTTATTCCAGCAGTAGGTGGTTGTATATTTGTAACTACCTCTGAAGGCCGAGGAACTATATCGAGGGACACTTAACATGCGAAAAAAAAACACGCGTGAGATACTTATTGTGTACCCGAACCCAGTCTGGTTTACAGTATAGATACTTTGGATTATTGGTATTCAAAACAGTGGCCATCTTAAGGATATTATTATCATTAAAGACTGGGCTTACATGACCTCTCGGTGGCACATCAAAACAGAACCTTGCACAAGCATTTTGAACCCGTTGAATAAAGCGTGCGTTGCGCGCCAACAGACATGACCCGTAGCACAGAATATATAAAAGTACTACGTACCCGTAGACAGTGTAATCTACTAGGCGTAGTCTTTCTCTAGTCAAGCCGACTTATGTATGCTGCACCCATATTACGCTGCAGCGTGAGTCTACCATATATATTATACCACACTAGACACATTTTGTAATCGTGCTAGACGATGGAAATTTTTTTTCTCTTTTGCCATACGCATTACGAAAAAAAAACGAAGCCAACCGTCTCGCTGTGCCCTGGTGTCCAATGGTGGAAAGGGAAGTGAGTGATTAAAAATCGTCATCAGTTATTACTGGCTGCGAGCCCTGAAATACACCTCACCTTAGACCATAGAGCGAGTGCTATGAGTTGATAACACACATGAAGCTTTGTCTAGAATTGCCTACAGGAGTCCAAAGGCAAATTTATAAAATATTAACAAAAGTAAAAACAATAGTTTGTGATTCTAGATTAAAATAAAGGAGCTGATAGAACAATTGGCAGTCTTAGCCGCGGAGCGATGATCTCGAGCCCGCACCTATTCCCGCATCACTCACGATAATGGCTGGGTCCGTGTCGCAACGCTAAATGTAAATCGCTCTAATTTATATGCGCGATAACGTCGCCGTACTGCTGTTAACTGTAATTATATTACCAAGCGAGGACGTGTTGATCAAAATGTCTGATTAAAAGCCCTCGATGCGAACTGAGAAAAATTTTACAAGCACATTATGAGCCAGTTAAAATCAGATTCCATTTACTGAGTTTGTTTGTTGGCAACCACCATATTTCATGATAAATGTAGGTAATAAAATTGACTAAATAGTCATTTTATGACGTCCGAAGTGAAATTGCGTTAGTTTTCCCGATTGTTTTAATCGAATTACTTCGTCGAACTACGTTTTATTCCAACCGAAATAGACAATTTGAAATTATTTTTCTATTTTTGAGGGATAATATTTGTTTTATTAGAGGATATACGAGTAGGAGATGTTCCCATAATATTGTCGGAACATACGGAGACAATGCCCCAATGGGCAATCTATTTGAGTAATTATACGCTAAGGGCTATTGTCGGCCATCTTGTGTGTAAAATAAGCCTTGTTCCCTCAATGCTGGTTTGCTGTGTACACGGTTTGCTTGAATACAGAAACACTGCATCCGAATTGCTCGGACAACTGAATGCTTCCTATCTATATAAATCTATAACTATTTACATAATAACGTAAGTATTCAAATATATTTGTTGGTGAATATCTTAGCAGGCCCTAATAATTGATGCTTAACGACGCAAAATTGAACATGAAAGGCTGATTAATTATAACACTTGATAAGTTAACAATCCAAAGAGCAAGTCTGACTGCGGCTTATCTGGCGCCAAATGTTTCAAAGGAACTTTTAACGAGTTTAAAGTTGGGCCAAGTGTAGTGCACCCGCAGCGCGAGTGTGGCGCCCGACGCTTCCGTAGCTTAAGATTAATTAAACAATTGCACGATGGCTCCTTGAAAACACTCCGACATGTCTCGGCCTGTCGTCTCCAACCTTGCCAAATTAAAATCATAAATCAAAATCCAACAACCGGAAACGAAGAAATGTAATAACGAAGAAATAAGCAGTGTAAAAGAGCGTCTACGCTACTTGGCTGAGTTTCAATTTCGATTGATTATTTAAATTGACCTTTAGTACTAAATAGTGAATATGATTAGTGAAACAAGCACAAATATCACTATATTCAATAAATGGCTTGTGGATAACTGTATAACATAATCGTTTCATAACTTCTCATAAGTTGGCAATGGTCAGTAATATTCACTATCATGTTTTTCAAATCTATAAAGAGAAAATATTCACTAGTATGATGGATTGAATTTGATTATTTACCAAGCACTCCGCGCGCAAGTGGAGCTAGAATTTACAACAGGGAAGGAAGGTAAGTTTGTAACATCGGTTTCGTTTGGGGCAGCTCGTAATTCAGCCTCGATTTATGTGCGTGCGCCTGTGACGTGTTAAAAGATTAGTCGCTACCGACGAGCAAAGTAAATGTATCAAGCGGCATGCTTTTTACTATCGTCGGCAAAAATAGTATAAAATTACAAGTTTGTAACTAAGGAACATATTTTTTGTATTTCGGTACGGTAATGCAGTGGCTAAGCGTTTGGCTCCAAGGCTGCGGAACGCGGGTTCGATTTTCACACGATACCTGTATTTGTATAACTTAATAATAACACTGTTTGATCCAGCAACCTCTCGAAAAATAGAAAAGGCCTATATTTAGCATTGAAACGTTACCAAAGGCAGTTACCTTACGTCATTACGTTGCGTACTTTATTCATGACATATCGATACAGGAGCAAATCTCAACCCTTTAATAACAAGTAAAGAAAAAAATATGTTTAAAATAAGCTATTTTAATTATGTCTATATGTAGTAGAAATCGATCTTTTTGTCGTTTCAATCGCTGATAGCTCTTAATTTTTCACTCACACCCATGTTAACAGGAATCTTTGCATTCCTTTACAGAATAAGGGTACGAGCACACAGCCCACCCGATGGTAAGTGGATGCTGTGGCCTATAAGTGGATGATGTAGTTCGTAATGTATTCTTGCACTAATGTGAAGAACCGTTCTTGTCATGTGATATTCAGGTCCTTTGGTGACGGAGTTATGCCAACGCCGTTGGATAGTTTTGTCGTAAATTATTAAGTTGAAAAGAATAGCTGACGTTAATTAGTAACGCCTTATAGTGTCTTAAGAGATGGCCTAAAAATGAACGCTAGGGAACAAACGTCGTGGCAAAGGTTAAACAAAGTTTACGTCCCGCTATATAGTGAACGTGGAAGTAGCGTAGTACAATTTGTTTCTAACTGGTTGCATAGTTCACGAGTGGCGGAATACGATATCAACCTGACGGGTTGAAATAGAAACAAAATGTCGACAAAGTGTTAATATTTTTAGAATCACTGCAGCCATAGTCAGTGACAGTGGTAGTAAAAATTCGTCTGTGTTACACCGAGACAAGGCATGGAGTTTGATTTTTCATTATCAACATGAAAACAATCTAGTGGTAAAAATGGATGAATTAGCCATTATTGTTACGTTTGATGGACGATTTGATTTTTTTACCAATCATATACAGGTAGGACCTTAAGTAGGTTCTCAGTTTGTTTCGTTTCAGTCTTGTGTAAAAGTATTGATGATTGCAATCATATTTTTTTAAGTGACAGAACAAATGATCGACAGAACATTTGAAACCTGTGACCTATGATTCACTCTATTGCGCGTATTGTGAATGTGAATGTGTACGCAAATAGGCTTTTATTTCCTTATTATCTATACATAAAATAAATCTGTAGAAATGTGTAGAAAGGTCGTATTTGTAATTCTAATATACTCTTGAAAAAAAAAAAAACAAGTCCAAGGGACTAAATAAAGGGTACTGAAACCAAATTAGTAGTTTTTAGAATTTTTGTCTGTCTGTCTGTGTATTGTTGATTCACGCAAAAACTACTGGACCAATTTCCATTGAATTTTATATGTAGGTAGTTAGTAACCCGGGGCAACATATAGGCTACTTTTTCTCCGATTACGGACCTTAAAAAAGAAGGTTAAATAGTTTTCTTCTTTTATTAGATTAGATTAGATTATGTTAGTTAATAGGCGGGATGACAGGTGATTTTTCAAATAAATATCATATTTTAAAATAAAGTATAAAGTTAGTTACAAACTTTACATAAAATTTGAAACTCGACTGACGATATACGTTTTAATTATCAAAACAGCGCCATCTATCATCAAATTAAAAAAAAACCTATATTTTGCCTTTAGTAACTAACAAATTAAATAATATAAATAACTTACATTTATAAAAGTGTAATAATTAAAATTTAAAATATAATAGTGACATATCTCAAACATACGAATTTAATAAAACATATCAATTTTCGTACTTTTGTTAATATATCTGTATGTAAACTGATTAAAACTGGTCTGCCTGCAAATATTGCAAAATTCTCATTAAATCATTATTTCGTGAAATGGTGTCATTTCATGATATTTATCACTGTTTGTTGACCATGTCATGATATAGCTTAGCCAAATCAATGAATCGATCTCTATTCATTGATTTGGCTAAGCTATACGATAGCTTAACGATGTTAATAACTAAACATAACATTGCTATTACGTGATAATATGGTCATATCGTCAAATAGTTTTTCACCGCTAGCGACGCTGATAGCGTATTTTTTTTTTACAGAAACAGATTTTTAACAGAATCAACATCAATTTATGCCTTTTTTATATAATAAATAAATGTTCGCGGTTTTGGGATGGTTCTTGAGCCAATCGCACCCCAACCTTCTATAGCTGATATTACTAGATAGTATAGTTTTGACATTCATAGTATTAATGTAAAATAGCGCCATCTACTTTCTGCTAAATAAACTAATGATAAGTAACATAAAATTTTAGAATGCTATTGATTACTTATTCGTGCAGCATCAAAAGTTGTCACACTTACAAATATCTAAACGGGTGGCCATTATCGGGATGACTTACCACAATTACCACGTTTGGCAAAATGGCTAACAACACTGATATACACGTGCGTTTTGTGTGCACAGTATCCATCATTGTGTACACAAAACCGAGATTAAGAGAGAAGCTCTTTAGTTGAATATATTGGGTTTCTGTCGGCATAGGTTTCATTTTACCAAATTTATATGTTATAACGTTTTCTGATGTAAATAATTGAAAATTAAGTGCACTGTAAGATTTTATCTGTATTTGATGGAATAGTTCGTGGCACCGTTGGGTTTTTAATTACTAGGTAGGTATGGTCAACAATCGTTCGAAAGCTTTGTTTCAGTTTTTATGAATTTTATTTAAACAAATACAAGACCTGTGTAGCTCGCCGTGAGATTTCATAACGGGAAGAGAACAAAACGTGTACGAGTCCTTTGAGGACAAATGAATCTATTATGGGAAATTTTACGTGCTGACCGATCCGGTGAAGTTGTGAGGAATAACTTCGTGGCAAACCTAAATGTCTGAGTAGTTAAAAAATTCGTGGAAATAATAAAACCGTTAATACACATTGAAGGATTGCGGCATATACTTTTCTGCCCATAAAACATTATGGGTAATGAGGAGCCCTGTGCACAGTAGTGAGACGTACATATGTAAGCTGCTACTTTAGTATTTATACCTTTAATAAGACTTATAAATCAGTTTGTCATTTAAGATTTTTGTATTTTTGAGTTTTCATATCATTAGATAAATCAAGATATTTGTAGACAATAAATTCCAATATAAACGGTAAAATGATGATGATGATGTTGTTTGTTTGTGTTCGATCGAAACGGAACGATCTGAGTTCGCGAGTTGCAACCAACCAGTATAGTATAGTAGAGTAGTAGAGTAGAGTATAGCAATGACCGAAGGCAGACAGAACCGAGCGGTCTCGCAGATCCATCATCACCATACATCCATCTGAATGTTCGATCCGAAAGGCGAATGAATACTTGAACGATCGGGTCACAAGAAATTAATGATTGACACATATATCATATACTTGCGGTCGTGTGAATGCGTGGAAGTATAGTGATGCACGTTGGACGATATTGGGTTGTTAGACGTTAGTGTGAGTTAGTGAAATTTTTAATCACCTTGAAGCCATTCAATTTGCTAGATTGCAAGACTAAAAAGATGTACCTTGTTCACTTTGGTTTACTAGATATTAGTGAAGCACAAAAGCAATGTATATACGTAAATAGACTAACGTATCTTCTTATATATATATAAATATTATATACATATAACTAAGATATGTAAGAATAATTAAAATCAAAATCGGACCGAAATCTATAACTTCCTATATATATACTATCTAAAACTTTTGAAAATTATTAATTTTCAAAGCGGGAAGTTAAAAAGTAAAAAACATTTTCCTGCTATTTTTTTTTGTCTTTTCTGTCCACCATAATTAGTGAAACTAACGAAGAAATTCGATACATTCTAAAGTTTTATTACAAAAAAGGAAACATGTGACTTAAGTCGCCAAAATAAAATGTGTGACGTTTATGAACCTAATGCAGTGTCAGTAAGAGCAGCACAAAGTTGGTTCAAGCGTTTTCAGTTTGGGAATTTTCATATCAAAGATGCAGCTCGCTCTGGTCGCGCTCATACTGATAAAGTCGATGCCATTTTTAAAAAAGTGGAGCAAGATCGGCATACTAGTAGTTACGACATAGTCGAGGCATTGAGGATTGACCACAAAACAGTTTTGACTCATTTGAAAAAAAGCTCGATATTTGGGTACCACACGAGCTCACTGTAAGAAACCTGATGAATCGTGTACTCATTTGCGATCCTCTCTTGAAACGTAATGAAACCGAACCATGTTTGAAAAGATTGATTACTGGTAATTAAAAGTAGATCACCTACGACAAGAACGAGCGAAAAAGATCATGGTCAAAGGTTAGTCAAGCTCCAGAAACTCTACCAAAACCCGGATTAATACGCAATAACGTGATGCTGTGTGTATGGTGGGATTGGAAGGGGATCGTTTAATATGAGCTTTTATCCCCGGGCAAAACCATTGATTCGGTACTCTATTGCCCATAACTACTGAGATTCAAGCAAGAAATTGAGGAAAACCGGCCGGAACTAATCAACAGAAAAGGAGTGGTCTTTCATCATGATAACGCCTGACCACACACATTTTTGGCCTCTCAGCAAAAATTTAGAGTGCTTTGTTGGAAAGTTTTAATGCATCCACCATATATTCCTGACATTGCACCCTCAGATTTTGACTTATTTCAATTAAAGGATTTCTTATATTTACGCGAATATTACACAATGAATAAAATTATGTTTACGGATGTTATCACACTTAATTTACTATATTAATTCCCGACGTTTCGGCTGCTTTACAGCAAACGATGGTCACGGGGGGGGGGGGGGGGCTGACATGTTTGACGTCCTGATGTCGTAGTTAGCTCGCCTTATTATTGAGTTATCGACGCTCTGGTAAGTGTGCAGTCTGTGAACATGTTCAAGATTGTCACCGCCGTTACATGAGATTTGATAGACCACAAATCCTTGCAAAAGAACACCGATTCCTACCAAGGATGATACGCGAGGATATTGAAATTAAAATACTTCCTAATTTCAATAGCGGACATGGATGAGTACTGCCATCTGCTTGGGATCCTATAATTAACAAAATTAAATCCAAATCCAAGTATACCACTGCAAGACTTCATGATACAGTAAGTTGCGTAGATTGAACCAAAACTTAATATTAAAAAATTGAAGGTAGCCGGGCTAACCATGGGTTGCTGTAAAGCACCCGAAACATCGGGAATTAAAATAGTGAATTAAACGCGATAAAATCCGTAAACATAAATTTATTCAAGTGTTTCGATCTCTTCAGAATTTTGGTTAGTGTTAGGTTAACATCATATCATCATCATCAATAGAGGACTGTCAAAACTACTTCGCATTTTTGATCAAAAATCCCACGATTTCTACAGCAATGGAATTATGTCACTACAAGATCACAAATAGTTATCGAATAAATGGTATACATTATAGTTAAATGTAATTAAACTTTGATAAACTTAAATTAAGATATCCGCAGTAGAACTAGTCTGACCGACAAAGCCCAACGGATTAGTAAGTTGAAGTGGCAATGGGCCGGCCATATAGCTCGAAGAATCGACAACCGATATGGAAAAAAGGTTCTCGAATCTCATAGATAATACTATATAGGACAGGCAGACTCTTACCGGTAGGCGAAGTGTAGGATGATCCACCACTAGATAGAATGACGTCCTGATAAGACATGCAGGAAGTCGATGGATGCAGGTGGCTCAGGACCGTGCTTTGTGGCATACCTTGGAGGAGGCCTGTGTTCAGCGTGATGAATTAAACTTTGAAAAAAAGTCTTGAACTTGTATATAAAATACGAAGAAACTTTTTCGCCAACCTTATATTTTTCGAGAAATTTGATATAGTTTAAGCGTCTTAGATAAAATTTGTAATTCATGCTGCGAATAAATTTTTCCGGGGCCATTCCTAAACTATCAATATATTTTGATATACGGGCTTCCAGATCAGTAATGCGTATTCCAATTGCGATCGTATAAGATATTTATTTATATAAATAAATTAAGGTGTAGATACATATTTTTAAATTCCTTATAAGATCTTATGATAAATCTAAAAGTTTTATACGCCTTATAATAATGTTATGTACTAATATGTTTATCGAAGTTTAATTTGTTATCTAATGTACTCTTAACCCTCTTGTTTATGTAGTGAGCTTTGTCAACACGAGCACCGCATAATGTATATGAGTTTTGACTAGATACCTACCTTTTATTTGACAAGAGTTATAGTTAAGACTCAAGTTATGTTTCTTTTCTGTACAGAATTTTAAAAATAAATGTCGTCACTTTTCATTTTGCGTTCAATGATGAGGCTAACTGCCACTTTATATGTCATGTTAATAAACACAATTTTCGGTTTTGTGTCCAACGTAAGCACCTTCTTAGTTCGATTGTTAAAGGTCCCACAGCGGTTACGCTGACACAGACTACAGATCTTGCTACAACAGATCCTATTCGTAGAGATCTGTTGACGATCGTGTGGGGAGATTCTTTTTCTGACTTATGATCTGACACAATCTGACTATGGTCTGACACAACTGGTTACTTCGCCTACGCGGATTCCAGAAGTGGAGGATCATACACCTTCCCTGTTGGACCTTCTCCAGACCTCTCATCCGGATGGATATCAGGTTTCCGTTGATGCCCCTGTGGGCTCTTTGGACTTTGTCTGATCCGGTGTCGTGCCACGCACGTTCTGCAGGCTGCCGCCGTGTTTGGCATTACAGGTCGGCGGATTAGGACGGAATGCGGTCTTTCATTGCATCCAACCCATGGGGCGGGTTTTCTTTTTGCCAGATGATCAAAGCGCTGTTGCTGACTCAGTCACTGATGTGGTGCTATAAGGAAATGAACTATTTATTCCATCATCTGTGGTACCCATCGGAGGCAGATCGCAGCCTTGGTTTGGTCGCTCCTGTAAGACTGCATTACGCAGTAAGCAGGAGTGTTATCAGGCCTGGGCTGAGGTTTCGGCGGCTCGGGCTGTAAACACCAGCGTGTTTAGAAAGAAGTATAACTTCGCCTCCAGGTCCTTCAAAAGAATTATTACCAAGGAAAACTATGAGTACATTGGCAGAATTGGCGAGATATCAGTTCGCCTTCTTTCGGGAACCCGTGCATTCTGGTCTCTTGCCAAGGTTGTTCAAGGGAATTTTTGTAAGTCATCACTACCATCTCTGCACAGGGAAGATGACTTACTTCCTCACTCTTCAAAAGAGATAGCCGACCTTTTAGGCTCCCTTTTTGCTTTCAATTCGACTCTCGATGACGGGGGGAACATACCGCCGACCATCTCGCAGTGTGAGTGCTCCATGCCTGATGTGCTATTCACACAGTGCTCATTACGCAAAGCACTTCTCTCCCCACACATACACAAGTCAAGTGGACCTGACGGAATCCCGCCAATTATGCTGAGGACGTGCGCTCCAGAGTTGGCACCGGTTCTAACACTTTTTTTCCAGTATTCCTAATCCCTAGGCGTTGTCCCGAATTCATGGAAGACAGCTTTCGTGCACCCGATCCCTAAAAAAGGTAACCGTTCTGATCCGTTCAAGTACAGGCCTATCGCCATCACCTCCTTGGTCTCGAAAGTAATGGAATCCGTTATTAACTGCCAGCTCATGCGGTACCTTGAAGAGCACCAGCTGATTAGTGACCGCCAGTACGGTTCCCGTCGGGGTCACTCAGCTGGTGATCTTGTTTACCTAACACATAGATGGACCTAGGCGATCGAGTCCAAGGGAGGGTCATTTAGTTTATTCCATTAGTTTGGACATAGCGAAGGCCTTCGACCGAGTCTGGCCCAAAAAATTGTGCAATTGGATCACCAGTTTTCTGGCTGATCGGAGCATTAAGGTCGTATTAGACGGTGCATGCTCCGATTATAAGCCTATTAATGCTGGTATTCCCCAAAGCTGCGTACTATCACCAACGGCATATCAATGATAAGTTGCAAACCGGTAATATTCATTGCTATGCGGATGACAGCACTGGTGATGCTCTATACACCGGCCATGCCAATATTTCTCGAGAAAACGTCGTCGAGTATCGGAACAAAGTTGTGTCTGAAGCTGATTAAAGTCTCGGATTGGGGACGACTAAATCCAATCCATTTTAACCTCAAAAGACACAAGTTTGTGCGTTTACCGTTAAAAACAACCCCTTTGTCATATCTCCTCAGTTTCAAGGCACTCTCCTTGTTGCCTCAGCCAGTATCGGAATCGTCGTCGGCGTCGACATATCGAGTGACACGCAGTTTCGTGGTCACTTGGAAGAGAAGGTCAAATTGGCCTCTAAAAAGTTTGGCGTGCTCAGCAGAGTGGGACCAACAAGTGGGTTTCATGCCGACGCACCGCCTGCAACTTTACAAGGCGCAGTTTCGGCCTCACATGGAATACAGTTCTATCTCTGGGCTGGAGCTCCCCAATGCCAGCTCTTTCCACTTGACCGCAACCAGCGCAGAACGGCTTGAATCACTGGCGTTGCGAAGAGAAGTTGCATCTCTTTGCGTATTTTATCGCATCTACCACGGGGAGAGCTGTGAGGAATTGTTCGGATTATTTCCAGCTGCTCAATTTCACCATCGCACACCGCGATAAAACTCGTGATAACATCCATACGATTGCGAAGAGAAGTTGCATCTCTTTGCGTATTTTATCGCATCTACCACGGGGAAAGCTGTGAGGAATTGTTCGGATTATTTCCAGCTGCTCAATTTCACCATCGCACACCACGATAAAACTCGTGATAACATCCATACGATTGCGAAGAGAAGTTGCATCTCTTTGCGTATTTTATCGCATCTACCACGGGGAAAGCTGTGACGAATTGTTCGGATTATTTCCAGCTGCTCAATTTCACCATCGCACACCGCGATAAAACTCGTGATAACATCCATACGATTGCGAAGAGAAGTTGCATCTCTTTGCGTATTTTATCGCATCTACCACGGGGAAATAGAATAGAATAGAATAGAATAGAATATTTTTTATTCAATATACATTACATGTGTAATTCTTATTGAAAGTCATTTTTTACTTTACCACTGGTTCGAAAAAAAAACCCTCTGACCTGGGAAGAACCAGCAAGAAACCCAGCGGGACTATTTTTTTAAAATAAATTTTACAATATTAATTATTACGAACTATTTACAAAATTAATTTTAGAAACTGCTTGGAAGCGACCACCTCATTCCCAGGGGTTATTATCAACCATGTATTCATTTATACTATAATAACCCTTTTTATACAGTTTCAGCTTAATAAAACATTTAAACTTGGTAATAGAGAGAACCTGTACACTTTCCGGGACCTTGTTGTAATAGCGTATACATTGCCCCAAGAATGAATTACTGACTCTGTAGAGTCGAGAAACTGGCATCACTAGCTTGTGTTTGTTCCTAGTGTTTACAGAATGTATATCACTTTTTTTACTAAAACTATCTTTGTTTTTGTGAACATACATTAAATTTTCGTAAATATACTGAGAGGCCAAAGTTAATATATAAATTTATTTAAATTTATCTCTAAGAGACTCTCTCGGTTTTAGATTGTAAATAGCTCTAATGGCCCTCTTCTGTAAAACAAAAATAGTTTCTGAATCAGCCGCATTTCCCCATAGCAAAATCCCATATGACATTATGCTATGGAAATAACTAAAATAAACTAATCTAGCTGTCTCGACACTAGTGAGACCTCTAATCTTTTTTGCAGCATAGGCTGTAGAACTTAGTCTGCTTGCTAATTTGGATATATGGGGGCCCCACTGGAGCTTTGCGTCAAGAGTGATGCCAAGAAAAACAGTGGATACAACAGGGCTCAATTCCTCCCCATTTAAAAACACATTGGTATTCAGATTTTTAACATTCCTTGTTATAAATTTAACACAATTAGTTTTATTTCCGTTCAAATACAGATTATTAACGTTAAACCAATGCACTAATTTTGTATAGCATTATTCACTTCGTCACATTTAAATGATTGACGTTTAAGTTTAAAAATCAAGGAAGTATCATCAGAAAATAATACTATATCATGACTATCCCCTACAAGGTGAGGTAAGTCATTAATATACACCAGAAACAGGAATGGGCCGAGAATCGAGCCCTGAGGAACACCCATTAGTACAGGTGACCCAGAAGAACCATTGATAATAACCTTCTGTTTTCTATTACTTAAATATGAAATAATAAGTTTAAGCGCTGTGTTCTTGACACCATAGTACTGTAGCTTCCTGATTAATGTCTCATGGTCAACACAGTCGAAGGCCTTGGAAAGGTCACAAAATATACCCAAAGCATCCTCTGAACTCTCCCATGCACAAAAAATATGTTTAATAAGCTCAACTCCAGCGTCAGTTGTCGAGCGACCCCTTGTAAAACCGAATTGATTTTTATGTAGCAATTTATTAATATTAAAGAAACTTAACATCTGATCTAAAATAATTTTTTCAAAAATTTTACTTAATGTTGGTAGTACAGAAATTGGTCTAAAATTGGCGGGGTCTAATGTACTACCAGATTTAAATATAGGTATAACTTTACTATGTTTCATTAAATCAGGAAACACACCAGATTCGACGCTTATATTAAATATAGTGGCTAGATAAGGTGTTAATATATCTATTATAGATAAAATAACTTTAACGGAAATCCCCCATAAGTCTGCAGTTTTCTTAACATCAATAGTTTTAAAATATTTAACGATATCTTTTGGCAGTACTCTATGGAATTTAAATGTATTTGAACAAGCCTTTACATTTTGTTTGAGCAATGATTCGGCGACAGTAGGAGAAGAATTTAATGATTTTGTTGTCAAAAAAGGAACATCAGTAAAATGTTTCTCAAAAGCCATAGCAACTTCTTGATCAGATCGCGTTAAATTATTGTTAATATTCAATTGAAAATCCGAGTTGCGCGGTTTGACCTTGCCCGTTTCACTATTTATTATTCTCCAGGTCATTTTAATTTTGTCGGATGCAGTTTTAATTTTGTTGCTTAAATGTAAAGCCTTAGCAGTGGAGCACACTTTTTTAAATATTTTAGAATATGTTTTTACATAATCTCTAAATATAACACTACTATTATATGATCTTTCATCATAAAGCTCGTATAACCTTCGCCTACTCTTATAAATTCCTACTGTCGCCCATTCATTAAATGATTTGCGACTGTTAAAAGAGAAAGTTTTAGAAGTAAATATTCTACTAAATTCACAACTTATAATTTCAAATAATGTAGTATACAAATAATTAGCACTATTTTTAAACGAAAGTGATGGAATTCTTTTTATTATATTACTTCTAAACCTCTCCAAGCGATGTTCATTTATTGGAACAAACACAACTTTCTTATTTTTCTGTTTTTTGTGTATGTAAGGTAGTGATACTAACTGTCCACAGTGATCTGAACTTAAATTTTGAATAATTGATTTATGCAAGGGCTTAACATCTGTAAAAATGTTATCTATACAGGTCGCACTAGGCCCAGCAATACGCGTTGGTTCTAAGAATAAATTAACAAGATTATACGATTTAAACAATGAGCGAAACTTAATACTAATGGAAGAAGTTTCAAGGAGATTGATATTAAAGTCTCCACACATTACAACAGACTTGTTCTGTTTACTAAGCTTGAGTAAAACTTCTTCCACAATCCTTTCAAAATGGTCATAAGTAGCACATGGGGGTCTGTAAACACTTACAACAATGAGGTGCTCGAGCTCGACACAAGCCATTTCTACAGTTCGTTCAACAGAGAGGCTCACAATATCCTTACGTTCTTTATATAATAATGAGTTATCTGCTAATATTAAGGAGCCACCACGTAAACTTTTTTCTCTATTGAAGGAACTGACCACCTGGTGATTTCTGAAATTAAACATGAAATTATAATCTTTTAGCCAATGTTCAGTAATACAAAGGATGTGTATATTGTTACTATTTAAAAACAATTCAACTTCCAATTCTTTGCCCAACATGCCTTGTATATTTTGATGCACCAGGTGTAAACAATTTTTATTACTTATTTGTGGGCTGTATTCAAAATTAATTATACTCTTATTATTGCTAGAGATTGCCTCTATTGTCACATTCACTAATTTAAATTAGTTGGAACTGATTCCAAATTAAATGTCAAATGATTATGCTCAATAAAAGCAGTCTTGGTAGCCAAAAACTTGGCTGAGTTAAAAAGTAAATAATAAGATAGCACATTTGCTATCAGTCTTAAATTATATTTGGATAGGTAATACCTATCTTTTGTCCAAAACTTTTTTATTAAATTATTTATGTCAATTACATGAAATTTATGATTATTATCATTACAATTATATGTCAAATTTAAATTATTATTACATATTAAATTATGCATTTGTATATTTAAATTATGTCTTAAATTATTTTCTTGTGGCAATCCCTGTATATAAGGCAGTGTGAACAAGACAATTTTGTGTACATTTAAGTTATTAAGTTGTTCAATATATCTTAATAACTGTTTGTTGTTGACACTGCCTCTTCTACTGAAAGCTGTGAGGAATTGTTCGGATTATTTCCAGCTGCTCAATTTCACCATCGCACACCGCGATAAAACTCGTGATAACATCCATACGATTGCGAAGAGAAGTTGCATCTCTTTGCGTATTTTATCGCATCTACCACGGGGAAAGCTGTGAGGAATTGTTCGGATTATTTCCAGCTGCTCAATTTCACCATCGCACACCGCGATAAAACTCGTGATAACATCCATACGATTGCGAAGAGAAGTTGCATCTCTTTGCGTATTTTATCGCATCTACCACGGGGAAAGCTGTGAGGAATTGTTCGGATTATTTCCAGCTGCTCAATTTCACCATCGCACACCGCGATAAAACTCGTGATAACATCCATACGATTGCGAAGAGAAGTTGCATCTCTTTGCGTATTTTATCGCATCTACCACGGGGAAAGCTGTGAGGAATTGTTCGGATTATTTCCAGCTGCTCAATTTCACCATCGCACACCGCGATAAAACTCGTGATAACATCCATACGATTGCGAAGAGAAGTTGCATCTCTTTGCGTATTTTATCGCATCTACCACGGGGAAAGCTGTGAGGAATTGTTCGGATTATTTCCAGCTGCTCAATTTCACCATCGCACACCGCGATAAAACTCGTGATAACATCCATACGATTGCGAAGAGAAGTTGCATCTCTTTGCGTATTTTATCGCATCTACCACGGGGAAAGCTGTGAGGAATTGTTCGGATTATTTCCAGCTGCTCAATTTCACCATCGCACACCGCGATAAAACTCGTGATAACATCCATACCATCTGGATGATTGGCGGTCCACCACTGTGCGATTTATGTTTTCTTCTTCGCACAACTTCCTTGTGCAATCGATTACCACCAGCGATTTTTCCGGACCGATGCGACTTAGGGACCTTCAAGAAAAGAGCCTACTCCTTTTTAATAGGCCGGCAAAGCATCTGCAATCTCCCTGGTGTTGCAGTTGTTCATAGGCGTTGGTAGTTACTTACGATTAGGTAAGCCGCATGCTCGTTGGCCTTCGCATGCCCTCTCCTATAAAAAAAGTGGACTGCAATGTTTGCTAGAGGCTAAATCATTGGCCCATAATTCTGCAATATTTAAAAAAAAAATTGTGCTATGTATGAATTAAAATATTTTTATGTTCTGTAACTTCATTTTTTTATATTATAACTGCGTAAGCAGCTGGGACCTACCTTGTAAATATTCTAAACTTATATTTCGCCCTTTTTCAGTACAGTGGAGCGCAATATTTGTAAGGAGGACGGAAGTCTTTATTTCACTTATTGTTTACTCCGTTACATCTGTTTGTAATAAATGAATATGTTATGTATGTATTTATTCGTTGTCTTTATCTGTGTGTATGTACATTGTGATTGTGTTTGTATATCATAGTATATATTTATTGCGTTTACTTTTGCCCTTTCTCACTGGTCATTATATCCTATAAGGCCGCCAGTTGTAACTTTGTATAATTTGTGCTTCTTTTTTATTTTCTTGTTTATTGGTGTATAATAAAGCATATTTCATTAATTTCAATATTTTAAGATCGTAATTCGAGGAATAAAAAACTACGGGTACAATAAAAATTTAAAACGTCAACTTAAAGTTATAGTAGAGCTTACTGGAAATTATATAAGTAGAAAATATTGAGTAGCGAAGGAGCGGAGGAAGGATTTCCTGAGTCGTGAGTGCAAAGCGCTTAGAGGTGTAGTAATTTAGATTGTAATCGATTAATATATAGATTTTGAAACGTCAAAAATTTATGTTAGCTGTGTTTAAAGACAGAAAACGGCCAGTTATATTTTGCGTTAAAGAAGAACTTATTTACTAAGGATTTTACGTGGTAGAGTTATGCTACACAGCTACATATATTGTGGTTGTAGCACGAATGGGTCGGCTCGACCGGGGAAAGAACACGCTTCACACGATACTAGCGTAAAATAGCAGCTTAATGCTGCTGTGTTTCGTACGATGAGTGCAGGCAACCGGAGATCCTTTTTACGGGAAATGAGGCATTCCTTCTTAGTCCTCAGGGGTCAGGGTGCAACATTAGGATTAGTTTTAGATTTTATTGTTACTGTTTCCGTGTTACAGGTAAAATCGTTTTATTAACCCCCGACGAAACAAAAGGGAGTTATATGTTTAACGTGTGTATCTGTGTATTTGTGTGTCTATCTGTGGCATCGTATCTACTAAATGGATGAACCGATTTAGATTAAGTTTTTTCTTTGTTTGAAGTGTCTTAATCGGGAGTGTTCTTAGCTATGTTTTAAGAAAATCTGTTCAGCCGTTTGAAGATCATCAGCTCTTTTTGTTTCGGTGTCTTTTATTTTTTATATTTTATGTTATATTTTGAAGCTTATTAAAACTGACTCCATCCTTTTTAACTGTTTAACAAACAAAAACAACAGTAACATGCGACCATTTAACAGATCGAGTTGTACGAACGTCGTTGCCAAAAGACCTCAATTGTTCCCATTTGACAACTTGTTTGTGTTCTATGTGACAAATGGCAGTTGAGAGGAGAACGAGCCGAGCTGTTGCTTCCGGTTTGAATTTTGTCCATATTCAGTGTTCAGACAAATATGAAATTAGCTCTTTCCGACCACACGACAACTAGGGAACACTTGAGTACTTTTATTTGATACATTTCATACTTATTGTAGTAATCTATATAAAACGCGAAAGTCATGCCAGCCCCGTGGCGCAGTGGCTTAGCGATGAGTTACAGCGCTTCGAATCCCACAGGAAACAAGTATTTGTATGGCCTACAAATAATTATTCCCGGTCCGCATGTATGGTCTTGTGAAATTTATGAATAGAAAATGCCCCCATGATACAGGAGATAAGCCTAGTGGAGAGGTAACATTCTTTACAAAGTAAAAAAAACAAAAAACATTTATTTAACAATTATTGTAAGTAACAATTTAATTATTTTTAATAAGGAAGTAATCGATTACAGTGATCTATTGATAATAATTTACTACGAATGAATACCTTGTGTTTGATATCATATACGGCCCCATTGGTGATGCTTATACTGGGCGTGCGAATGTTTCTTGGCAATACGTTGGTGGGTGCCGGAAAATCTCACAACAATGTCTCCGAATGCAGGCGACTTAATCAATTATTATTCAATCCTCACTAGACGCACATTCACCGCTAAAAAGAAAATATTAATTGTATCTCTTCAATTTAAGTCCGCTTTTGTCGTAGCCTAGTCAGCAACGGAATCCTCGGCGTCAACATATCGAGTGGCATTCAGTTCCGCGGTCGCTTGGAAGGGTTGGAGATTGGAGTGCTTAGTAGGGTGGGACGGTGTTTCATACCGCTTCCAACTACATAAGGCACAAGTTCAACTTCACATTGTATATTGCCGGTTTATCGAAGTTGACTGTCTACAATAATAAAAAACTATAAAAATAAATTGAAAGAAAGAAAGAAAGGAAAAAATACATTTAATAAAAAATCTTATTAACCTCTAAATGTAACACTACCAAAAAATACAATCTAGAATAATTAAGTTATCTATAAATATAAACAATCTATAATTAGGAAACTAGAAAATAAGAAAAATACTAATGGACCACCGAAGAAAAAACTCCTCGAGTTTGGTAAGTGTACGCGTCATTCCCGGCAACGTGCTTAGCAATTCGGCATTTCACACAGATGTTCAGTGCCAAAAGTGAAATCTCTAAGGTCTTTTGGACACATATAATATTAAAAGAAAAAGTATTCTAGTATTTAATTAACCGCTTAAAAACATAAAACACTTACAGATTATAAACAAAAGCTAAATACATTAAATAGCACCAGATAGCGCTGCTGTAAAGAAACTATTTATTCTTGCTTCAAGCCTTCACTTGTGCATATAAAGCCCATGGCATTAAGGTAAATAGGTAAATTAGAAGTTACCATCATATTTGGGTTAACAGATCCAGAGATGAGCGACTCAAATGGAGTCATTAATCAACAGTCATCAACAACCGAGCTCTGACCGTCTCGATAATAATATAATGCCCTTGCAATGAGACTATGCAGCTATGCAACTCATTGCATTTTTATCATATTCACCACTGGATATGCTTAATAGGGCTGTTCGGATTATTTGCAGTAGCCAAGATTCATATTCGAATGTTGCGACAAAATTGACAAAAATATTTTCATCATGGCTTGACATGGTCGCCGGTGAGCTTCGCTCTTCAATTTTTGGAACAAAGTTTTTTATCCGACGGTACGGATTTGGCGGATGCCAGCTAAGCGACAAATAGTGTAAGATTTTTCCGTCACGACCTCTTCTAACGTAGTGTAGATGGCCTTGGCGGCTATAAGGAAGCGAGATGGAATAATATCCATCTCTCTCGCACTTTTTCTTATCTTTCTATAAAAGAAATATATTATGATATAATATAATTTAAATGACGCTTCATTTTAATAGATGCTAGCATTTCATTAAAAACGGTAAGGCCCCAGGCGAGGATGGAATTACAGCGAAGCTTCTGAAAGCGGGTGGAAGACCGGTACTCGAAGTCCTTCAGAAGCTCTTTAATTCCGTCCTCCATGGTGGCATTACACCGGAGGCGTGGAGCAGAAGTGCGGTGGTCTTGTTCTTCAAGAAAGGTGACAACGCTCTCTTGAAGAACTACAGACCGATTTCCCTTCTGAGCCGCGTCTTCGTGCTGTTTTCGAGAGTCATCACGAATCGTCTCGCGCGCAGACTTGACGACTTCTAGCCTCCCGAACAAGCCGGTTTCCGAAAGGGCTTTAGCACCATAGACCACATACATACCCTTCGGCAAGTTGTACAGAAGTCCGAAGAGTACAATTTGTCACTATGTCTGGCGTATGTGGACTATGAGAAAGCATTTGATTCCGTCGAAATTTGGGCGGTGCTGCAGTCCCGTCAGCGGTGCCAAGTTGACTGTCGGTATATCGAAGTGTTGAAGTGCTTGTACAGTAGGGCTACGATGGCTATTCGAGTACAGAACCAGAGTACGAAACCTATCCAATTGCAGAGAGGTGTAAGACAGGGTGACATCATATCCCCGAAACTCTTCACCGCTGCATTGGAAGACGTTTTCAAGCTTCTGGACTGGAAAGGATACGGTATCAACATCAATGGCGAGGGCCTAAGCACTATGCTCAATGACCTCAATAGTGTTTCCCAACGCATAGGTCTTAAGATGAACATGGACAAAACAAAGATCATGTTTAATGTCCATGTCACACCTATGCCGGTAGTTGTTGGCAGCACTAAGCTCGAAGTTGTTGACGAGTATGTTTACCTGGGACAAATAGTCCGACTAGGTAAGTCCAACTTCGACCGAGAGGTCAATCGACGGATTCAACTCGGCTGTGCAGCGTTCGGGAAGCTACGACACATCTTCTCGTCAGACATACCTCAAAACCTTAAAACGAAATTGTACAACCAGTGCGTGTTGCCAGTGATGACTTACGGAACTGAGACGTGGTCCTTCACTGCTGGCCGTATGAGGAAGCTCAAGGTCGCTCAGCGAGCTATGGAGAGGGCTATGCTCGGAGTTTCTCTGC
Source organism: Parnassius mnemosyne (assembly GCA_963668995.1). Taxonomy (NCBI): domain Eukaryota; kingdom Metazoa; phylum Arthropoda; class Insecta; order Lepidoptera; family Papilionidae; genus Parnassius; species Parnassius mnemosyne. Next base: position 35,130,378 of record CAVLGL010000148.1, on the reverse strand, counting down.
GTGATAAACTTAGGAATGAGGATATCCGCAGTAGAACCAGAATAACCGACATAGCCCAACGGATTAGTAAGCTGAAGTGGCAGTGGGCCGGCCATATAGCTCGAAGAACCGACAACCGATGGGGAAGAAAGGTTCTCGAGTGGCAGCCTCGTACCGGTAGGCGAAGTGTAGGGCGTCCCCCCACGAGATGGAGTGACGACCTGGTAAGACATGCAGGAAGTCGATGGATGCAGGTGGCTCAGGACCGTGCTTTGTGGCATTCTTTGGGGGAGGCCTATGTTCAGCAGTGGACTTGTGAAGGGCTGTAATGATGATGAATGATGATAGCATTTTATTTATTTGTATTTCTTAATCAATAATATAATGCGTTTATCAATAATAATATACTACAAAAGGAACTTCGTTCCAACCGAGTGTTCCACGATACTCACGTATGTTTTTTTTTACTTACTAGTTTTTTAGGTTAACACAGAACTAACTTTAAATACTCTAGATATTTTAAAAATAATAAAACATATATCAGTCGTCTAGTAATAGGACTTTTCTCAATTTTATAAAATAACGGAGCTAAGGAGCCACGCGGGTTCGAGGATCTAAACTTATTCTGATTTTCTTTCACATGCAAATACCTCGTAATTGGGATGATCGAACTGCAATTACAAGATTCGGAAGCACGCGTCAAATTTATGGTGAACAGTGAGTACTAAAACCCTCCTATATATCAACTAAGGTATTTTAAACTAGCGCTTAGAAATAAAAATGATATAAATTTTAATAATTGATATAATTTCAGCCATTTTATAATATGTTTATGCATTGCACGTTGGTACAGTTTTCATAATTTCGAACCTTGCGAGTTTTTTTTGCAAATGGCAACTTTATTTGTTCATGCAGTATAGCAATGCTTTGGCGACCAACTTGTTACAGAAAATTTTTCTAAAATTTGAAGACGCATTACTAGTGCAAAGGTGTTTGTTCTATGCACAACGGTCCAGGGTAAATATGGACAAATATTTCAAGATTTCCTATCAATCGTTGCAGCTTAAAGGGTCCATAAGTTTTTGTTGAAATTACTAATACTTCTTTATGAATCAATAATTTCAATCCAGGCCAATAAATTATATTTATTATTACGAAGGAAACTGTTTTTAGGACATGTTAACGAATAGACAAGAATTTTTTGATATATCTAGGTCGACATTTCACTGATATCCCACCAAGATTCTGGATAGTAAAGAAGTTAGCCAAGAAAATACTGATTTACGAAATTTAGTTTACTCTGCAATATCGTAAATCGAAACGTAAATAAAATAAATTCAAATGAATTTGTAACGTCAAACATTTATGTGTGCCCAAGCTCTAGAGCCCACTAAATTACCATTCACATCAATTTATCAGCAATAGTTACAATAACTTCAGTTCAGAAACTCATAAGTAATAACATAAACAATGAAACTTTGCATAAACAATCACATATAGTGTTCATATTGAATCCGCTTAGGAATAGAGTCGCGTAATGAAACAAGCCAGATGTACAAAACATAGAATGTTCTTTATGGGACACGCTTTTGCTATTACAATGGGTCCAATTTCAAAAGGCCCGTCATTGTGTATGAAGTTTCTTATTTTTCACTGCGTTTAAGACGAAAATGCTTGGCTCATGGGAGGTCAACGTAAGTTGGAGGAACAATTTTCTTCCATAGTAGGCAAGGCGGGTGTTCTGCCTCGTTCCATATTGTATGCGATTGTAACGAAACGAGTCTCAATAAAATATTAGCGAAATAGAATATTTGAATTGTTCGAAATTTTTATGCCTGGAAAGTTATTTATATATCTATTTATAATTAAGGATCGGAAAAACTTTACGTATTACATTGTCTTTTACACGGCCTATTACACGCTGGTAGACAAATACATACATTGTGATCAAATTAGAACCAATCAAATTATTTACTAATAATTGCTCTTTTACGATATGTTGACATGAAAAGAGTATATACATATATATTACATACCGTAATAAAACAAAAACGACTCAAGAATGTAAAGTTCACCAAATGCAGTACATATACGCTTTATATTGCTTACTAAAATTTTGGTTTCAGATTATTTAACAAAAAACATTTCGTTTTATTTAATTTAGCGAAGATAAATTGTTTATTGCTTTTATTATAGTTTTAACTTTTATGTCTAGTGATTTTCTTCAACAGGCTTAATAAAGGTTTCGTAGACAATAAGTCTGAAACCAGATCGCAAAAGAGTTCGGTCGACATTGCGATGGCCTGCACGAGACAGGGCTCGATTAAAAGGGAATCGTATGCTAAAAAGAACAAAAAATATTTCAATTTGTTGACTTTTAAATTGTATTAAGTATTAAATAATATACGTGCCATAAAATTACTTATTCATAAAGCAATGAATACATTAACTTTAAAGCTAAACATTATAAATCATTAATTGAATAATTTACATTATAAATTACTAACTTATTTTTAAATTTTTCCTGGTAATAGAGATACCTTCTATATTACCTTGTATACAAGAAACAGATATCTATTCTTAAACCCTTTATTTTTCGTTAAAGATGATCTTCAAATCATAGTTAACCCATAATTAAATGGGTTTTACTAATAAAGTGTCCTCAATATTTGTAGGTCGAGCAGATAGCCCGGCGGTGGTCGAATTCATTACCTTATGGGGTTGGGGTATTACAAAGCGGGTGTGAGGTGGTGGGAGGCGGGACTTCATGGCGACAGCGGAGCTTAAACCGCCGGGGAATGTCATGTTTTATCTGTAGGTAGAGAGATATTGCGGCTTCCAACTGTTATGGTCAATCGTGGTGTAGCTGTGCACTAAAAATTTAATCAAACAATTAGAGCGTAACGAGGAGTTAATATAGTTATATTAGCGATTTCCACGACGGCGTCGTGTTCCCATTATCGTCAGCACATGATACCCGAAATAAGGGCGTTTTGTGGATGTGAAGGAACGTGCGTGTTAGTCAAAACCATTTATGTCATAACAGTGACTTTGTTTCTCGTTTGATTACCTAACCTAGAAAATGCAAAAAAAAAACCTGTCCGATCACATGATCAAGAATAAATGAATCAGCACTTAACCTGCGTAACTGAACAGATCAGCAAGCTTATATGACAATGATCCGACCATATAGCTCCAAGAACTAACAACCGATTGGGAATAAAGGTTATAGAAGCAGCCTTGCATCAGTAAGCGAAGTGTAGGGCGTGGGCTTCCCACTAAATGGAGTGACGACCTCGTAAGACATGCAGGAAGTTGATGCATGCATGTAGCTCAGGACTGACTTTTGTCATGTCCTTCTGGGAGGCCTTTGTTCAGCAGTGGACTTGTGAAGGGCTGTAATGAGGATGTTGATGATGATGATAATGTGTGTAAGATGATTAGCAATATTTTTCTTCGTTACGGAAAGTCTACAGAATATAAATGATTTAGTAAATTATATGCTATGTAAAATATTTAAACTTAATTAATTAATTATATCGAGTAATTAATTCTCATTTCGCGAATGTTATCACGTTTAATTTTTTACTTTTTAATTAAATTCAAACCAAAGCATACTAACTACTGCAAGACACTCTAAGCTTGTTTTGTGTAGATCGGACTAAAAATTTATACTTAAACGTTGTAGGTAGCCTTCGATAACTATCTCATCAGGACCTCAAACGTCTCAGTCCCTCCCATGACCATGGATGCTGTAAAGTGCTCGAAATATGGGGAATTAAAAATATAATATACGATAAACATTCGCGTAAATACCGCTCAATCTTGATCCAAGGTTTTCAAAAAAACGTAACAAACAAACATGTTTATGTAAATACTATCGTATTTTTTATAAATGGATTTTTTTTATATATTTATAAATTCTTACAAATTATTGACTCTAATGTATCCACATTTAACAGTATCGAAATATCTATCGGTGATATATTTGAATTATTTATAATATAGTAAAATCCATGCAGTTTTTAAAAATCCACCTTAATTTGTCCTTTCGGTGTCGTAAATTATTAGAGTTAAAAAAAAAAAAACCTTTAGCAACTAGTCTCTTTTAGTGCATACTCATCATATTATTGTATCGTCATCAGTTCTTAACATGTCTGCAAAATTTCGGAAAATTCAGACGTGTAAAAGTAGGTGAAAATTGAATTATTAAATTCAATTACAGCCATACATAGATACACTTAGCCGAAGCCAAATATAAAGCATGCATTAAAAAGCCATGGGAAATGCCAAAATCATGCCATATGCTTTGACGTATGGCAGTATAAACTTTTATTTGCCAGGTGTGATAAGACCAATTTTTAAAGAGGAACGCGTTTAATTCATTATTTCAATACGTAAAATAAGTTTCATTCAATGTGAAGTATTATTTTTATACCTTTTACTAGATGATACCATCTTTTTGCCTATTTGTGCCGACAAATGGAAGTGCTTGCACTGCTGTATTCCGATCTCAAGGTTAGAGACCTAGTATAATTATAGGACGTGAGGCATTCCGTCTAAATTTCTTGTTACTTATATATATATAACCAGTGCTTGATTACAATTCTACCCGATGGTAAGTCCTTCGATGTCACAACGCCGCTGTAGCCTTCTTTGTTTTGAATTGGCTGCAGGTGTCCATGGATTTCAGAAGCAACTTACCACCAGGTGGGATGTAAATACGGTTGTCACTTCAGCTTTATTGAAAAAAAAATGCGTGTAATTGTGTACACACGAACGAAGTGAAACTACTTTACGACATATCATTCTTCTTTTATTTTATATTTTACATAATTAGGGAAGGTGATTTGCTTTCTGACAGTGGTAGAGCCACGCGACAGCTTTTGCTGTCGCACGGATGGGCCGACTCAAACCGGGTTGGTACCACGACCTCACAGAATACCAGCGTGAAGTAGAAGTTTACCTCTGCGTTTCGCTCAGTGAGTGCAGGTGGCCGGAGGCCCTTTTTACTGGAAAAGAGGCATTCCACCTTAGTCCTCACGGGTGACAACGCATCTGTATTTTGATTCGCAAACGAGGATAGATGTAGATGTCTATGGGCCACAGCTACTACTTACCATCAGGTGGACTGTGTGCTCGTTTGTCACCCTATCCTATAAAAAAAAAGTAGGTTAAGTAATAGTATACTTATGTAGCCACGGCGGTGAAATATTACAAGAAAACGTGACGTTTTTGTTTTATAATACCGTATTAAATTTCTCCACTAAGTCGATAAAGAAGTTTCAGTCCAAAACTCATACGTAAAAAACCGTAGACCAGGACAGTGGCATAGATATAGAGATCGTTAATGCGCTCATCATCCTTACTGTGTTACACACACGCTATGGTGCCGTCCATGTTCAGCAGAGTGTTATTTACGGGCTGAAGAATAAAAATAGATTATTCTGAATTAATATCTTTGAGTCATAACTCTCACTAAAGCCAAATCCTTTTTTCTATTACCGCGATTAACATTCGTAGGAAAAGTTCGTAGCAGCGTCGGATTGGACCTTACGTAAGCACTTAACAAGTTTGCTACGTCGAGTTTCGAACGAGTATAAGTAGTTCGTACGGTTGTGTCAAGATAATTGATTTTGCCGAAATAATCGTCACAGTTTAATCAAGACAAATAACTTTTTAGTAGTTTGGGTATATAACTAAATTAACTAAAATGTATCGTAATCATGTAGTGGCGGGGTAAGAATATCCACTACCCCATATCGTCCCGCGTGTGTCGTAAAAGACGACAGAGGGAAAACTGAAACAGGAGATATGCAGCAGTATCTTCCTGATAACAAATCAAAATAATTAAAAAAGTACTGCGGTCGCCAATTCGGTTGCCAAGCGTGGCGACTATGTCAAATTCCCCCTATTGAGTCGTCTATAGGAGACGCCTATACTCAGCAGTGGGCTATAGACTGTTATGGAAATAAAATGCATCACAAAATGTTTCGCCTAAGTTCCATCAATTTTTTTTTTATTTTAACCCATTGTGGATATTTGAAAAGTATCGTTATCATTTAAATAAAATAATTTTTTTGTATGTAGTTGCTAACTGGGCGAATTAGTACTAGAATAGTACTAAATATTTATAAAGTACAAAAGAACGGGCATCATTAAAATTACTAAGGAATATGATTATTTTATGGAAGAACGTTCATATTCATTGCTTGAATTTAAATAAGAAAACGCTTTTCACCAGTAATTACTTGTTTATTTGAACGTTTAAAAACACGGGGCTCCAAACAAAAGATAATACTAAAAGAATTAGTCAAGTCACAAACTTAAAACAGTATTTAATAAAACATGAGCATTTGCCAACAAACAAACAATTCATAAGAGACAATTGCGCGCTGCTTCGGCACGGGGCTGCAAAAACGTCGAGAGGGACATGCGGCGCGACTTAATTGCAATGTGCTCGTTAACACTGATCCGATTTCGTGCCGTACAACCTGAACTTTAAAATGGAAACGGTCGCAAATTTGTAAATTTATTTGTTTACGGAATGCAGCGGAAGATTTGTGTTGCGCGCTCCACTTGTTATATTTTCCGGAATACCTACTAACTTTAGCATTTTTGGCGTGGCGTAGTGCTTATTTTGCACGATAAATATCACCCCTGGCTTTACTTTCGTGAAATAGGCACGCAACTAATAAAGCATAAATGAACAACTTTAAAACTAGCTCGTGTATGCTTTCGTTCGTAAGTAGTGTTAGTATTCGCAAGTAAATAAATGCAGAATAATAATAATAAAAAAACTAATATTATTCAATCATAACTACTTAGTCTGCTGGAAAAAAGGTTATAATTAATCACGCCCATTTATTACATAACATCAAAAAGTATGTTTGTTTCTCAGAAGATATTAATAGTGTGCCAAATATACATATATTCCCAAATTTAAACAGTTTTCTCTATATGATGACAATGCGAATATAATATAAGGTTATAAATATATCCATACTAAAAATGTTATCTAAGTAGAATTCAAAATCTCACCAAAACATAAATGTGAAAAGGGGGCTAAGTTTGGTGAAAGTTAAATTGATATTATTGTGACTCGTATGTGTCAATTATCAAACATATAATAGTATATGAGTCGCACAGAGTGGAGAGTGTCGCCAAAGATTTTTGAAATACTGTGTAATTTCTAATGTTTTTTTTCTAATAATCTGTGCAGTGTGTATCAAGGCAAAAAAGCATTTATTTTAATATTTTGTAGATTAGTGTGCAATTAAAAGCATAGATAATAAATATAAACAGTGGGAGTTAAAAGAGAAATACAGCTTGCTTAATATATAAAATTAAAAAATTAATTAAAGAATTACGGTCGAATTTCGACCACTCATATTAATAAATACATGAGCTGCAAGCTTGCAACGCTTTTATCCTACTGACCCATAAGGAGGCTAATGTTTTTCGAGTGTGTGTATGTATGTATGTATATTTTTTATCGCAGTCTGCAGCCCAAACGGCCTGGTGGGTTTTAACATATTATGTGGTTTCGTTAGATTCGTCGGTTGAACAGGTATAAAATGTTTCTCTTTTCAGTAACTTTTTTATGCAGTTAGGTTCTTTAATTATTGTTTCAACCATTGGGTTTGTTTCATTCACACGTTCACTTCACTGTTTTCTATTTTAAATTTAAACTATAGAATAATTAAATAATATTATATGTGGACAAAGTTATTGGTAAGGTTAGTTTTAAGTGTAGTACTAAAAGTAAATGCATTAATAACTTTGTCAACCTAATATCGATAACTTTATAATTTTCCGATTTTTTCTTTGTATTCAAATATCTCTACCTTGATGCCAAATTTCAAGTTTTTAAGTCACATAGAAGTGGCCTAGGTTTCGATGAGTGCTAATCAGTTATTAGTCACTCACTGATTAGTATAGTATGTATAGTAATTAGTGATAGTAATGACACTTTTCAGACCTTATTGTATAACTTTTAATGGTTGAGTATCTAGAATACCAAATATTCAGGAAATTTTTGATTCTAGGTACTCAAGGGGTTCTTATTGGACGTGTAAAATTACAAGTGTGTAGGTCTAATAGTTTTTGAATTATAGGGGTGCTATGGGGGGTTCGAAAGTGGCTTGAAATAGTTAATGTAAATACCCACACTGCCAGTGTGTCAAACTTTTTTTTTCCGAACTTGGCTGGCTCACGAACTTGTCTACGGACGTACGTATCAAATAATTTATATTGCTGTTAAGTAAACTCACACACTTGAAAAATGTATAGTTTAATATTATATTTTAATAGTGAAGATCCGACACATCACGTTTTCTCAGTACAGGACTGTTTTAATGTTTAGTTTAATTAATTAAGAGTATCTTATAATTTAAAATGACATTGTTTTGAGGAAGAAGATTATGACAATCCGCTTGCTTGACGCAGACAAAAAGAACTCATGGAATCCGCTTCGTTGAAGCGAAACTCAGGGTTGAAAAAGGGGTTAGAGATTATTTAAGTTTAGTCAGAGGGTTCAAATTTTTTAACAACGTTAATTTTTACTGAAGTCAAGAATATTAAACTTGTTTAAATTCTAAAGGAACCGTGCCTTCTTTGTATCTTGGGGGAATAAAATTTATACGCTTGACAAATATTTATTTCAGTATTTTTATTCTTGCTTTATATTAAGAATTTAGAATTGTGTTGTTTATATTACGTTAAGGTTTTCTTATTTCGTAATCCAACGTTTTACTAAGAGAAGTTTGACTTAATCTCTCATGTTGTTAACTGTGGCGATAAGCTCCAATTAGTGACTAGTAATACCGTGTGGTAATATTGTAAGAAAATTGATTACGCTTTCTTATCCCATCGGTGTCATAAGAGTCAATTACAGGATGTAGCCTCAAAACAATCCATAACCCCATTTTGCCCTGAAGGTGTCGTAGGAGGCCACGTCAGACTTGAAACACTGAGCCCGCGCGGGCACCAGCTGGCACGGTAAATATGTCACACAATCGTATTTTTATTTACGACTCTTGTTGTTATTAGGCAAATACAAAACAAAGTTACATAGCTTATCTCAAATAAAGTACAAATCTTGACCGAAAGTTGAAAAAAAAGACAAAGTGTGCACATAAATAATGCCATCGTTTTCTCAGTCACATTAAACAATATCAGTGGTAGATTGTCGAAAACCACGTTCGCGGTTTCTAAAACAAAGAACTAGTCTCCTCGCCAGCTCGCAGTCGACTAAAGTAGTTAAGGGGAATTGACCGTAACTTAGTGCGCTATAAGTAGTATACATATAAATCTTTGGATGAAGGTGGTTTAAGACGGGCTTTGTGTACCTATATTCAACAGTGGACTTATGAACGGTTGTAATGATGGTGATGATCATCATCACCGAATTATTTTTCTCAGGGCTGACAACGTATTTGCATTTTGAATCTGAAAATGTCAATGAGCCACATCATCCATACACCATCAGGTGGACTGTGCGCCCATTAGCAACCTTTACATGTGAAAAATGCGAGTATATATTATACTCGTATATCAAAATTAAGCTGATTTAAATACATTTGTCAGCCCTGTTACATTAGAACGCGTCCGGTAGTGACAAGCGATGGGATATTGTTTCTTCTGCTATTCAACCGAGCATAGAATTTGCTTCACTCATTTAGTTTGTAGATAGCGTTAAATATGGATTTTTATGGTAAAACGTTTTTTAAATGTTTTATTTACTTTTTCGTATAGATTAGGATCGCATTATTGTATAAATAAAGAAAATAACAACTGCATAAAAATAATTAACCATTTTAGTCATCATCATCATTACAGCCATTCACAAGTCCACTGCCGAACATAGGCCTCCGCCAAAGAATGCCACAAAGCACGGTCCCGAGCCACTCGCATTCATTGACTTCCTGCATATCTTACCAGGTCGTCACTCCATCTAGTGGGGAGACGCCCTAAACTTCGTCCGCCGGTACGAGACCGCCACTCGAGAATCTTTTTTCCCCATCGGTTGTCGGTTCTTCGAGCTATATGGCCGGCCCATTGCCACTTCAGCTTATTAAGCCGTTGGGCTATGTCGGTCACTCTGATTCTATTGCGGTTATCCTCATATCTAAGTTTATCACGCAGAGAAACTCCGAGCATAGCCATCTTCATAGCTCGCTGAGAGACCTTGAGCTTCCTCATCCAGCCAGCAGTGAAGGACCACGTCTCAGTTCCATAGGTCATCACTGGCAACATGCACTGGTTGCACAGTTTTGTTTTCAAGTTTTGAGGTATACCTGACGAGAAGATGTGCCGTAATTTCCCAGGTAAACATACTCGTCAACAACTTCGAGCTTAAAGCTCCCAACAACTACCGGCATAGGTGTGACATGGACGTTATACATGATTTTTGTTTTGTCCATGTTCAACTTAAGACCTATCCGTTGAGAGGCACTTTTCAGGTCATTGAACATAGTGCTTAGGTCCTCCAGCGATTCTGTCATAAGGACTATATCGTCGGTAGATCAAAGGTGAGTGATGTACACGCCGTTGATGTTAATACCGTATCGTTTCCAGTCCAGAAGCTTGAAAATATCTTCTAATGCAGCGGTGAATAGTTTCGGGGATATAACCTCACCCTGTCTTACACCTCTCTGCAGTTGGATAGTTTTTGTACTCTGGTTCTGTACTCGGATAGCCATCGTAGCCTTACTATACAAACACTCCAGCACTTCGATATACCGACAGTCATCTTGGCACCCTTGAAGGGACTGCAGCACCGCCCAAATTTCGACGGAATCAAAGGCTTTCTCATAGTATACATACACCAGACATAGTGTGTGTAGTGGCAAATTGTACTCGTTGGACTTCTGTACAATTTGCCGAAGAGTATATGTGGGTCTACGGTGCTAAAGCCTTTTCGGAAACCGACTTGTTCGGGAGGCTGGAAGTCGTCGAGTCTGCATGCGAGTCGATTCTTTCACCGGGAAAAATAAATCCTATAATATTCCAGCGCAACATATCTATCTCTTTTTCCAGCTCCAGGATCTTTCCGTCAGTCCTCAGGGTGCGTGCGTTATATGTTGCCAGATCGAGTTGCCTTAGGTGGCAACCGAACCTCCACTCGAGATTCTTAATACCCCCTGCCCCGTCGTTGCCATGGTCGCGACCGTAACCAGGAATAGAGGGGCCGCCGGGGACCAGGGGCCCGCTTCTTCGTAACTTTAATCATGGGGGGTATATTGCCATAGTTGCCACGCTTGGCAAGCGGGTTGGCAACAGAAGTTTTACAGCACATCTTCTGCCTCAGTTTCCCTCTGTCGCCTCTTATAACACCCACGGGAAGATATGAGGTAGTGGGTATTCTTATTCGCCACTACACGGGATCACGGGACCCATTTTAGTAGTCATAAGTATTTTTTAGTCACAAATTTTTTACCCGAATACTGAAGATTGAATGAAAATAAATTTTACGGATGTAATCGCGTCTTATCTAGTTATCATCGTTTTCTTTTTATAATTAAAACGTTAAAAGAAACAGAAACGTTACTCCCACGGGAGATTTTCTCCTATATCGTGGAGGCGTTTTAAATGCATAAATTGCACAAGGGCAAACATACCCGGTAATATGTAGGTCATTAAAATTCTTGATTCTTGCGGGATTGGAACTCGCAGCCCCACAGTGTCACAGAAAAATTTTTACCCACTGCGCTACCGAGTTGTCTATTTTTATAGTTTTATATTCCTGACGACTATTTTATTACACCCATGTTCACCGGGTTATTTTTTTTTATAGTAGGTGAAAGGTGACAAACGAGCACACATTCCACCTGATGGTGAGTGGATGCTGAGCTCCATAGACTTCTACATTTATCCTCAATTAAGATTAAAAATGCAGAGGCGTTGTCACCCTTGTGGACTAAGATGGAACGCCTCGTTTCCAGCAAAAAGGGTCTCCGGTTCTCTAAACTCACCGTAGGAAACACAGCAGCATTAAGCTGCTATTTTACGCTGGTATTCTGTGGGAGCGTGGTCCTACCCCGATCGAGCCGACTCGTTCGTGCTACAGCTTGGCTCTACCACATAACTGAGGTGTTCAAAGTGTTGAAGTCGCAGTTATCCCAGGCTAATTTCAGTTTTCTTTATTATTTGCGGTTCGATCAAGGCAGAATTTACAGTATGTAAAAGTTTTGAATAGCATAGTACGTTTGCACTATAATACTGTTCTGCTCAGTTGAGATAACTTAAACTTCACATGACAGAGACAACCTTTACGGCTGGGCTTCGAACTGCGTTCTACGTAAGGACTTCGAACTGCGCGTTCGTAGGGACTTTGGCCGCTGAGAGAGCACGTACCCCTAATACGTGCGTCATCATCGTGGACCGGAAGGGTAGAATTGGCAGCTCTAACCTGGTCACTGTTTCCCTGTGTAGAAACGGACCCCCCGGGGGATGAGTCGCTCGCGTCCATAGGCTTCGACCACCTAATCCTAGGCCCACCCTACACGTGTCCCCCGGGTGGTGCTAAACGAGCGACAAAGCCGAAAGAACTGACTCGGCTCCTCGCCGTGTGGTAGCGGCGTAAAAAATACCACAACTTACTTTCGCACCATGAGGCATAAAATTAATGAAATGGCCCTGACTTCCCGGCGCCCCTTTAATGGGGCAGGGGCGCGAAGAATCTCCGGGAGGAAAACCGGCGATGAGGTTCGCCACCCGTCACGTTCTGTCCCCCGGAGGGGCGAAAAGTGGATTGCGGAAGCCCGTCTGGCTACATTGAATGTATGTGGAGGAATGAATGATAAGATGGATGAAGTATGCGATATGATGTATGATAGAGAAATAGACGTGTTATGTGTAAATGAGACGAAACGGAAGGGAAAGGATGCCACTACACATGGCATGTATACCGCGTACTGGTCTGGTGTAGACGAGACCGAGCGGGCATGCCAGGGAGTCGGTATCATCCTTTCAGAAAGAATGGGTCATTGCGTGAAAGAGTATGAATGTGTAAGCTCGAGACTGCTATGGATACGAATGAAAGTGGGCTTAAAGAAGTTGTTTGTTTTAGGGGTGTACGCACCAGACATGTCTAAGCCCACTTATATCCGAGAGCAGTTTTGGGAGTTGGTAAGGATGGTGCTAATGAAATGCAAGGTTAATGAAAATATTGTGATATTAGGCGATTTTAATGGAAGGGTTGGGGTGAGGAGGCTTGGTTATGAAAGGATATTGGGAACGTATGGAGATGAAAGTATAAATGAAAATGGTGAAAGCCTTCTCGCCGTATGCGTGGAAAAGAATCTTGTTGTGACGAACACTTTCTTTCGTCATAAGAAGATTCACACGTATACATGGGAAAGAGGTGATGATAGAAGTATGATAGATTTCATAATTGTTGATGAAAGAATGAGGAGCGCAGTGGTAGATACAAGGGTTTACCGGGGCTCTAACGTAGGGACGGATCATTACTTGGTCTTATGCCGAATTAATGGTCTTTTCAGACGTTGGAGGTATCGGACATCTGTGTCTACCACTGCGTTACAGCGTATAAGAACAGAGAGGTTACAAGATGAAGGTGTGAAAGAGAAGTTCAAATGTAGATTGAGAGAAAATGTAAGTGGTATGGCTGAATTGTGTTTGAATGATTTAGACTTGGAGACTGTGTGGTATAATGTCAAGAAAGGTTTAGTGGATGCAGCAACCGAAGTATGTGGTGTAAGTAAGAGAACGATTGAAAGGAAAAATAACACGTTATGGTGGGATGATGAGGTATGGATGGAAGTTGAAGCAAAGAAGAAAGCATGGCTAGATTTACTAGCAACCAAGGCTAGTAATTCTAGCAGTATGAATGATGATATTGAAAGGAAAAAGGCAGTTTTTAGACATCTAAATAAGAGAGTAAAAGAAGTAGTTGAAAGGAAAAAGCAAGAAAGAACGGATGAGAATGATAGAAGAATATCGGATAACTTCCAGGCAAACATTAAAATGTTCTGGAAACTCGTAAGAACTACCAGGGGATATTCACAACAGCCTAGAATGAATGCTATATGAGACCAGAATGGCTGTATTCTGAATGACGAAGTTTTGAGTTTAAGGAGATGGAAGGAATACTTTGAAAGCGTGTTTATGAGTGATGAGACGTTTGAATTAAATGAAATAGAAATTCCGAAAGAAGAGGAAATAGATAGAGATATAAGTATAGATGAAATAATTAAAGCAATGAAAAGTATGAAAGCAGGTAAGGCAGCCGGTTATGATAGAGTATCTCTCGAAATGCTAAGGGCTGGAGAAGGAGTGGTGGCAGGCATGCTGTACACCTTGTTTAATTTATGTTGGGAACTTAAGCGGGTACCGGGAGACTGGTGCAAAGCCGTGATAGTCCCAATATATAAGGGAAAAGGATCACAGCAGGACTGTAAAAACTACCGTGGTATCAGCCTTCTTAGCATTGTGGGAAAATTGTATGCTAAGGTACTAATTGAAAGAGTTATGAAAGAAACTGATGGAAAAATTTGGGATGTGCAAGCGGGATTTAGAAAGGGAATGGGATGTACGGATCAGGTTTTTTCCATGCACATGATCGCGGAGAAGTTTTTGGCCAAAAACCAAAAAGTTTTTTGTGCGTTCATAGACTTGGAGAAGGCTTATGACAGAGTGAACAGGGATGTGTTATGGCAAACACTGAACTTATTTGGGTTGACCGCTGGTCTGATACAGGCATTGAAGTCTCTATATAGGGACTCTAGTGCTTGTGTCAGGATCAACGGGGCCTACTCGGACTGGTTTGGCATCCATAAAGGTGTCAGACAGGGCTGTGTGGCTTCCCCGTGGTTGTTCAATCTATTTATGGACAGTTGTTTGGAAAATTTGAAAGTAGAAGAATGCGGGTTAAGAATGGGTGAGTTAACCGTCAAATGCCTTTTGTACGCCGATGATCAAGTCATACTTGCATCGTCGGCAGCCAAGTTGCAAATGATGGTTACATTAATGAACAGGACATTAAAAGAAAAGGGAATGAAAGTGAACGCAAGTAAGACGAAAGTTATAGTTTTTGAAAGAGAAGACAGCAAAACGATATATGAAATAAGAATAGAAGGGGAGTTGGTAGAGCAAGTAGATGAGTTTGTATATTTGGGATGTGTGTTTAGCAGGGATGGTAGATATGATAAGGATATAGAACGACGAGTGAATGCAGGAAATAGAGTGAATGGGGCTCTACACTCTATTGTGAAAAGTCAGAATGTGTCCAAAAAGGCACGTATGGCAATTCATAATGCTGTGCTAGTACCTACTTTAATGTATGGTAGTGAAAGTTGGGTGTGGCAGAAGAAGCATGAGAGTAGAATAAATGCTGTAGAAATGCGGTTATTAAGGAGTATGTTAGGGATGAAGCTGAATGACAGAGTGAGAAATTGTTTAATAAGAGAAGAGTGTGGTTTGCAAGATGATGTTGTGACCAGGATTAAGAAAGGAATGCTTCGGTGGTTTGGCCATGTAGAAAGAATGAATGAGGAAAGAGTGACAAAGCAAATCTATGTTGCAGAGGTGAACGGCAGAGTCGGGAAGGGTCGCTCTAGGCGAAAGTTTATCGACCAAATTGGCGATATATTAAAAATGGGCCATATCAAGAGTACCTTTAACCGACGAGCGTGTATGCGTAGGTATATGGATGTGGAGGAAGCGAGAGAGGTGTGTCAAGATCGTGCCAAATGGAAGTCCATAATCTCTGCCCACCCCTCTGGGTGACAGGCGTGAGTGTTTATGTATTATATGTACTGTTCTGCACAAATTGGTAGTCACCAATGAGACCGGCTGCTTTGACCAAAATGTGATCTGGAGAATATTATTGTAATTTGATATATTTTATGCTGACTTCATATCGTCTATGTTTCCCGCATATGGCAATTCAATTTAGATAGCCATTAAAAAGTTGTGATTATATAAATCTTTGATATTAATTTGTCAAAATTCGTCTGATGTCGGCTAGTTTAGAAGTTTTATTTATAGAATAATAATAATAATATACAAAATTAGTTAAGTTATCTCATTCAATAATGTTATTTCGTCATGTAGCCTTAACAGCCAACATTATAACAAAAAGTATCTTTTATTCTACGTCAATGAATCAAGTTGTCCTGTTTTGCGTTCGTCAGCTTAACTATTTTTTCAAGTCATGAGCGTAAGTTAGATTATGATATGCAAAAGTTGTTAAACAATAACTGACATGCGAAAAGCTGGGTTGTCCGCCGTCAGTGACTCGTTCCGCAAGATCATTGTTATTTATATCGGTGCCTCCCTGCTTTTATTTCGTTCGTGTCCGCCTCCGTTTATTTGTCTTTGGGATCCAAGGGTACATTAACGTATTTTTCTTGTCTATTAGGGAGACGGTCGCTTGCTCACCTTCAAACTTTGCGATCAATGAAACCCGAGCTCCATCGTTTGTTTTCTTGTTTTTTTTTTACACAGATAACTCAAACAAAACTTGCCGATTGATTGTATTGTTAAAAAACTCGTAATCACACGGACTGAGGGGAAGTTGCGGTGCGTTAAACTGAGTTTACGGTCCGACCATCAGTGGGTAATGAACACAATTGCTAGAGTTACAATGTAATTAATGTAATTACTTACTTTCTGTAGAATTTAGTGTTTGTAACTTTTCATTTTTAACGTTAATGCTCATAAAATACAAAGAAAATATCACACACTTTCGAGCAATGTATGCGGTGTAATTAAAAAGGAAGTTAATATTGCTCGTTAGTTCTTTTAATATGTAATTAATGCAATGACTCACTTCAGATGTTTGTTGCATGAATTATTCATAGGATTAAACATTTTACCAAACAATGATCTCTTGTTTCTAGGGAAACAAAAAAAGTTGCAATTCCTACAAAATTCATAAAACATATGTGAAATAGTTGACAGCTCTTTTACAATTATTATACACTGAGTTAAGTCAGTGATTTTGGGGAAATTACAGTTATTAACACGTAAGCGTAAGTAAATTGCAAAATTCCTTAGTTGATAAGAGGTGATGATTCGCGTTGGTATAAACAGCTGCATTATTCGAAGACGTCCTTCGCACAGTTTCAGAAGGCCCATTAAATTGCATGAGAACGCGACCTGCTGATATAGAATCACTATCACACATCATAGAAATAGGAGATCATAAAAATTACAGTAATTTACGTAAGTTAATACGATATATATTTAAAGCCCTAAAATATGCTTTGATTTTACAATTAAATGGAAAATGAATATGCACGGACGGGGTGAATTAGGACATAAGCCCACTTCCGTTGCCGGCGGTCCCCAAATTAAACTACTCGCGGAATAATACACAATGAAGTTACGGGTATATTGCCAAAAAGAATAAATCCATTCTAGCAGATCGGTTGCACGAAAATTGCAAACAGCGGGCAATAGCAGCGCGCCAGCGAAGCGCACAATTATAACGAGACTGGATAAATCAGAATGAGTTGTGGCATGTTATTAGCGTTATTCCAACACAAAATACGAAGACGAAGGAAACCTCGATGAGATCGTAAACTTCGAAACGAAAATGGATGTTCCACTTTTCAATATAAAAATTCTCAGAGAAATGAAAATCATGACGTCGTTCTATTTGCAAACTACTCAATTTATTACAATTTAATGCCGAGTTAAAAAACTATGCCGTTACTTGTTTATGTCTTATTGCTTTTAAAGGAGTAGTAATGTCATCATCATCATCATTATCATTACGGGCATGCTCTAAAGACTGTTGTAAAACACGACACTGAACATCTGCTTCCATCAACTTCCCACATGTCTCATCAGGTCGTCACTCCATCTAGTGCGAGGCCGCCCTACGCTTTTCTTACCGATACGAGAACCTACCTTCCACAGCAGTTGTCAGTTCATCGATCTATTTAGTATTTAGTTATTTGGGTATTTCCAATTACTTTTCCAACGTTATGCGTTGACTGGCAGATAATACTAACTGACATTGTGTCCGCTTATGCTTGCCCTTAAGGTTAATGTCACTTTTAAATAAATAAATAAAGCCAGTGCATTGTCAGTTACTGATTCGTTAGGCTGTGTCGGTTATTTTGGTGTTTTTTTTTTAATATATTTTAAGCCAGTACTTAACTACTATTCCACCTGATGATAAGAGGTGATGGAGTCGAAAATTGTAAAGCGAACTAATTTAACTTAACTTCTTTGCAGTACGCATTATGAACGACGAAGTAAACCGTTTAGTTCGAATACGTGGTATGTCAATAATGAAGGGGTGAAGATCAGCGTGTAGTCCGTTGATGGGACTGAGAGGGAGATATTAAGTCATGCAATTCCTGCAGTTCTAATGGCAAGCTCGTTATGGATTCTATTTCACAGAAGAAACTCCGAGCATCCTTTTTAAAGGTTGCTGAGTGACTGAGCTTATCCATACTGTCAGCAGCAAAACACCACGTCTCGATTCCATAGATCATCATCGGAAACGCGCACATGTTGTACACTTTTAGCAATATTGATAGTCGTAATGATTTTACTTATTGATGTAAATTAAGTAGGCGTTCTTTTAATTTTAATGCTAAGAAATTAAATGTACTCCGTTATTTATTTATAACAATGTTAAATTCAACTGTGCAATTAGCTTCCAGTAGGTAATAATTTTCACTTTTATATAAGTGAATATGGGATTAAAACTATAAAACTTTATATTCTTAAATACGAACTAACGTATATGAAAAATTGTGCTTACCTTTATGCGAATTATTTTCTGGCACAATGCGGCAACGTAACCTGAAACAAGATTTTGAAAATATAATAATTTAATTTTCAGAGGGAGTTTAGGAGGAGAGGTTACCAGAGGGATTTGTTTAGATACTTAAAGTTTTTATAGCTAATAAGAACTATTTTTATAGCTGTAACGAAAACAAACGAGTATCAGATATTTATCTGTATTTATATTCGATTAAAACTTCAAAGAAAGATGCGATACGACCCCTGAGGGGTAAGATGAAACGCCTCTTTACTAGTAAAGAGGGTTCTCGGTTCACGTCACTAAAAACTAATTTATGTTTGGTATTCTGTGCCAACATGGCCCTTGCCCAATGAGGGCTAATAGTCTTCTACTCGCCAGATGTCGCTAGTTGTGACTGAGGTAAAGTCTTCTGTTACACAATGTCACTTAATTCAGAAATTAGTTTTAAATAACAGTTTATCAGTTTCTAGAGTGTTATATGTTATATATGTTATACACAAAACAATGCATCAGTGATTTGATCTTTAATTTGTTTGTACATTATACCTCTTTTTTATTTATTTTTACTTTTAGTTATATTTATAGTTTGGTTTATTTATTTTTAATCTAATTAATATAAAATTGAACTAATAATACTGTTTAGGCCAAAAATGGTCATTTGAGACGGCATCCAATCGCCATCGACTTAGCGAATCACCCGATGGTGTCGAGGTGAGGTAACGTGAGAGACAGTAGCTCGAAGGCAGCGGTGCGGACCATTAGCGTATTTTGGTGACCGCTGCAGATGTTTCGCGCGACCAGTTTTTTTTGGGTTATGTTCTAGATTTTTAGAATTTGTGCGCGTTACTTCGCTACTGAATTGTGATTTCGTGAAAACCGCCTCTAACAAATACAGAAAGGAACATGAACCTTTACATTTTTCTAAGAAATTATCTTCCCCGCTATAAGATTTGTAAAATAATTAACCTCATTGTAAAGTGGCGCCACCCTGGTGGCAGAAAAAGTCGTGGATGCCCTCATTGAGCTAACCTATTCGTGCTGCAACCACAATACGCTGCAGCGTGACTTTTTTATACAACTGTAGTTATAAGCTATTGTAGTTATTACGTGGTAGAGCTATGCTGCAGCTATATTAGTGGTATAGTTGTAGCATGAATGGATCGGCTCGACCGGGGAAGGATCACGCTCTCACAGAAAACCAGCGTAAAATAGCAGCTTGACGCTGCTGTGTTTCCTATGGTGAGTGTAGAGAAGACCCTTTTTACTGGCAAAGAGGCATTCCATCTTAGTCCTCATGGGTGACAACGCATCTGCATCTTGAGTCTTTATTGAGGATAGATGTAGATGTCTATGGGTCACAGTAACCACTTACCATCACGTGAACTGTGTGCTCGTTTGTCACCCTATCCTATAAAAAAAAAGCAACCTTACAGACCATCTGATGGCTAGTCGCTAGTGCAATTCATGGACACCTTTAATCAACCTGAAACAAAGAAAGCTACAGATGCGTTATCACTTCTAAGGACTAAGATGGAATTCCTCACAGCCTCAAATATACTAGCTCTCTATATACCCCCAGACCGGAATACAGTGTTGCAAGCACTACTGCTTGTGTGGCAGAAATAGGTGAGATGTTGATACCTATCCAGGCGAATTCCTGGACATACATGGATTGCTACCACCTAGAGTTTATATTCATTACGTGATTTTATTATATTTTTTTTAGTGGTATCGTAAGAGGATCCACGATTCCATACCATCCCATGAAAACTGAAACGGAAGGTGGGCAGCAGCATATTTTTAACAACTCAAATAATAAAAAACTGTGGTAACCAACTCGCTTGGCTGGCTTAAAAACTATGGCAAATATGCTCTAAGACAGTCAATAACGGGAGGCCTACGTTCAGCAGAGTACTTTATCAGACTGATGATGGGGGGTGATGGTGATGATGATGGGGGGGTGATGGTGATGATTATGTCACAAGTTGGAATTTGACTAAATAGTAAAAGAATGTTGTGGCAGTATAGCGGTGGCGTATGAGAATTCCGTTTCGTAGCCTCGTCGCGTAGACAGCGAAGTAATTGGAAAACCTTACAATCGTTCACTTAAATTATTATTCACTGAAATTAATTACTTATTATCTATACATCTGTCCCTTTCTACTGTCATTTATTGAAAAGAAACAGAGTAAGTTTTAGAATTTTTTAAAATTGTCATCGATTTTTATGAGTAAGACCGATAGTGATTAAAAATTTCACCAACCTGAAGCTATTTGCAAACTATACCCATTTCTAAAAAGTGCCAAAGCGTACGAGAACTATAGTAAAATTTGTAAGGAAATCAAACAATTTACAACTAAATACACAAATATCAAAAAATGTATCTACGGGAGTCAGCTTAATTACCTCGTGTACATTAATTGCAATATGTTTTTTCTTAATTTAGCCTTCTAAACTTTGATCATAAAACCCATATTTATAAGACAATAACTTAATAAAATATTGTTTACTTAGCAAATAAAAAAAACAGTCATGATATTATATTCCTCAAATAAAAAGTCGCAATTTCTGCGTAGTTTAAGGTTAGCATAAATTTGACCTCAATTTTCTACCGAATGATACCGATGAAAAATGAGAAAACTTAGTGTTTCTTACTCAATATTTCTTTTACATTAAAATAAAAAATGAAACGAATCCTATACCAATTACTAAAACAATTTGTTCGTAGAAAAATACGACCTATTAGACAAGAGACACAGACGGATTTCTTAGTATTGACGTAGAAATTAACGTGAAAATTTGATAGGCTCTTGCTTTCTAAGTGTAATGAAAAAAGTTAAAATTATATAACGTGTTATTTTCATATTCAAACTGGAGTTTGACTAAGTAGATGAAACATAAAAAATATTTGTCGTATAAATGTTGCGTAACGGAACACGAGCTATCTGTGGCGGTGCAGTTGAGGGTTCGATGCGGGCGTGTCGCCGCCCGCCGGTAAACAACGTTCACATTTGGCGGCAGCTGCACGCCTGCACCCGACGCGCAATATCCTTCTACAAAATAAAGGAATTCTTCGCGACGACAATTGTTCGCCTTCTTTACCCTCTTACCCTTACCCGAGAAATACAAACGCACGGCTCCAAATGACTTTAGAAAAATTTGCATGGCATGAGATTTTTTTCTTTATATTTCCACGTTCAGGAAAGCAATTTTTGTACGTCGCTCGCGATACGGAACGCGGGAAATTGCACTCGTTTCTTGGCGAACAGAGAGAACAGTGCGAATGGAGAGGCATAGAGCATTGTGCCCGGCTGAGGCGAACGATTGCTTTCGCCTTATTACCACCATGTTACATAAGTTCATTTTAATATTTAACAACAAGTACTTGAGCTCATACTCGTACATAACAGTACAATAACTCTTGTTAAGAATAAAATTTATTTTAGCTATTTCATATTTTCGTGACATTTCAGGTGTTTGTAGAACTCCAAGCCATACTGAGTGTTTGAAATCTTAATATTATAGTTAGCCAACAATATCATCAAGCTTAAACTATTTTTGATTTTATAAGAATATTCACGTCCACTGTGAGAGACCAAGCATGGTCTAACAACAAGTTATATAACAGTTTTCATTTTTATTTTATTATAACATAATAATAGTATTCTCATAAAGCGAGAATATACGTGATTTCGGTTGTCAATAAATATTATTTTATTGAGCTCTGGAGCTGTGGTATAAGCGTTTGCTTTAAATTTCATAGATAGTGTGACAGCAAACCGAGATACATCCCCGCCAATAAACTTTATAATTGCAATTTTTAGTTATTTACCTTGTGCTTCGCGGTGAAGGATTGCACCATAAAGAAATCTTAAAATATTTTTAAGGACATGTAAAGTCCATTCAGGATTCATCCTTACTTCAACCTTTTCAGAAATGAGAGAAGGCTTGTGTACAGCAGTGTAAATTAAATGTTTTGTATTGGCACGTTTTTGCGACTAAATTCGATTTTTTTTAAATATGAGAGTGATAGTCGAGCTAATATTCCACCTGAAGAGCGATCTCTAGACCATCACGAATATTGGTAGCTAGCTAAATACTAAACCGTTTAAAATTTATATTAACTATGTTTTGAAGTGTTATATGCTGCAGAAGAAAATAGTTCCTTCGAGATCGGCCGTGCCATTCTTACAAACAATCAAACAGAAAAGTTGTTGGATTGACTTTTACTACATTTCAAGCAATATACATACAAATAGAAATGTTACAATTTCTTTATAGATCTTATCTATTGTTATTATAACTTATGGCTAAAATTAAATGTTTCGGTCGTGGCATAAGAGAATCCATGACCTGAATTCGACAATAGGGTTGGCTGCTGATTACCCACGGCTTCGCACGGGTGATTTTTGGATCTCGACAACAGCGCCACCTACTGGGTCCAATTATGAATCAAAACCGTCCACTCAAACATACAAAAAACTTCCTCGTAATCAATCGGGCGATTTTCGAGTTTTTGCGAGACTAACGCATGTGAAATGATTTTTATTAGATGTTACACTGCGCGTTGCTGACGCAAAAGAAATAATTGTAGAAGTATCGTTTAAGTATAGAGAAGTTATATTGTTTAATTGGGAATGATAATACATTTATTGAAACTGAATGATATATTATAACCTTCAAATAAATTTGTCGGTACGATACACGCGTCACCTACTGTAAGTTTTTTTTTAATTTTTTTTTTATAAGATAGTGTGACAAACGAGCACACAGTCCACCTTATGGTAAGTATGTGCTGTGGCCCATAGACATCTACATTTATCCTCGTTTGCGAATCAAAATGCAGATGCGTTGTCACCCGTGAGGACTAAGATGGAATGCCTCTTTTCCAGTAAAAAGGGTCTCCGGTTCTCTAAACTCACCATACGAAACACAGCAGTGTTAAGCTGCTATTTGACGCTGGTATTCTGTGAGAGCGTGGTCCTTCCCCGGTCGAGCCGACCCATTCGTGCTACAACTATACTACTAATACCTGCAGCATGGCTCTACCACGTTGAAAAAAAGTTGATTGTACTCGTATTATGCCTATAATCTTCGCACAAGCAGCAGTAAGTGCAAGAAATAAGTTGACTAAGTTTTACCGCAATCTGATGAACGGTATGGCTGCGCATAAAACCATATGAACCAACAAACACACATTTTTATATATTAGATTAGATTAGATATAGATAACACACCGACACCTAGCAGCGTCAAAGATTCAAAGAGTGAGACGTCTGGTATTCCCGAATCGCCTGCCAAGAACGGCGAGATGACCTTGGAATGAAAGAAGCCCATGTCCAGCTGTGAACTGTTACGTTTAAATAATCACACGCGGTATGTTTTAAAAAAGATTTAAATATTTTGAGTAGAACATTTTCATGTTAATAAGCTTACACTGTCGTTTTGATTTCGTAGAGGAAAGAGTCTTGTTGCTGTCTTAGCTAATTCTCGATGTTGGAAATTCAATTAGGCTGAGACAACGCTCGCCGGATCTCTGTATACCAGCAAATTATCTTCATTTCACGAAGGAGGATAACAAAGTAATTGTTAATTACTTTAAGATATAAACTACTCCCTCTCATATTGTAATCATAATAAAGCGTGCTGCGCTACTCGGCTCAGTGTTCTACATTAATGAGTGTTAATGACTCCCGTACCCTCTGGTATAGTTAACGAGAGCCTCGTTGGTCTATTGCTCGTAAGCGCGACTGATCATTTGGTCCCGGGTTCTAATTCGTGAGTCGGACCAAAATCAATTATTAGACTTTTCTACCAACTTCAAAAAGGAGACGGTACTCAATTCGACTGTATGTTTTTTTCTTTTTTTTATATGTGAATGATTCTTTTTTTATTTTAAAGCTGGTGCTTCTCCTGTGGTCCCATATAAATTTGACTAAGGTCTGACCAATAGTTTTTGAGCTATTTCTTAATAATTTCGGTTCGGTTCAGTCGGTTGTACAAAATTTCTAATTATAAATTATCTTTTAAGAAAATTTCATTAGCAGCCTCCAGTCAGGAAGTTGGCGGTGTTTCACCCCTGATGCGCCTGATCTCTCCGGTCCTATCGGGTCGTCGTCCCATCAGATTATGAGAGTGCATTTGCACTTGCGCTGTGCAAATGCACTCTCATCTCATCAATGAGAGAGCTCTAAACCAACCAATAAAATGATTTTGCAAACAAAACAGGTAAAAAACTCAAATGTTGCATGGAATACAAAAATGTTGTTAATAATAAAAAGTAAAAATAATGCATTTTCAAATGAAATAGCGCCGAAGTCTAATATTGCAAAGCGCTCAACGAATACTTTTCCAGAGTGTATTTTTGTAACGTTTCCAATGTCCCAGCGAGCGAGTTGATTTAAGAAACCAGGTGTAACATAAATCTGCACTTTCTTGAAAATAATTTAAGTAGGTATATATTTAGATCGCCCGCGGCGGTAATTTGGAATGACAGTGTTAAATGGTTCGAAGCGTTTTGTTTACTATACCGAGTAATTAGAACAAATAGGTCGCCGTGCAAATCTCGCAGTTTATAATGGTGACGAGGTTGCTCCTCAGACTCGCGGTTGTGTATTAGTTATGATTTATGAGCGTCGTCGAGCGTTTCGTCAGTCACCGGGAGTTAATGACGCTAGTCGATAAACTGCACTCCATTTTCTTTATTAGCTTAGATTATTATGACTCAATAAAATGAGATATGGATTGAATAGTTTTTTATTTTATCGCGTATATTAACTTATTTTATATTCCCGACGTTTCGGTGGTCACGGGGGACTGAGGCGTTTGACGTCCCGATGTCAGAGTTAACCCAGAGTACGAGTACCTTCAGCTTTTTTAATTATTAGGTTTGGTCCGATCTACGCAGAATGAACTTACTGTGTCTTGAAGTCTTGCATTGGTATGCTTGGGTTTAGTTTTAATTTTGTTAATTACAGGATCCCAAGCAGGTGGTAGTACCCGGTCTCCCTCTCTATTGAAATTAGGATGTTTTTTAATTTCAATAGCCTCGCGTATCATCCTTGGCAGAAATCGATGTTCTTTCGCGAGAATTTGTGGTTTATCAAATCTTTATGTACTGGCGAGGGCCGTCTAGTATATGATCACAAACTGCAGACTTTAATAATACTTTAATAATGAACAGAAGAAGTTAATATGCGCGATAAAATCCGTAAAACTAGTTTTATTTAAATGTGTAGTGTTCGCGTAAATATAAGAAATCATTATGAGATATTGATTATTACTTCAGTAATGGCGCGAAATTTATTAGAAATACAATGTCAGTATTACTATACGTATTATACGTGGTGGAGCCATGCTGTAGCTATATTATGGTTGTAGCACGAATGGGTCGGCTCGACCGGGGAAGGACCGCGCTCTCACACCAGAGTAAAATAGCGGCTTAATGTTGCTGTGTTTCGTATGGTGAGTGTAGGAACCGGAGACCCTTTTTACTGGAAACGAGGCATTCCATCTTAGTCCTCACGGATGACAACGTATCTGCATTTTGATTCGTAATCGAAGATAGATGTAGATGTCTATGGGCCACAGCAACCACTTACCATCAGGTGAACTGTGTGCTCGTTTGTCACCTTATCCGATATAAAAAAAAAAACAAAAAAACTTATTATTGTATTACACTTGTTAGTTAGAGAAGGAATATATCGCGAGGAAATTTGCATACCATATAAATTAAAATGAATAAACTTAATGTGAAATCTGTCAATTCGCATTGAAATAGCGTGACGGAAGTTTTCCTGTTGCCGGCATTTGAACAAGGTCCATTACTTTACTATACGCTAAACGCTTACGTAAATCATTTATAGAATTGCTTTTATCATGTATAATCAAAAAATTTTTTTGTATGTAAAAGTATTTAATTCTTTACAATATTATTATAAACTAAGAAACTGTAAGTTTCTTAGTTTATATAATATTGTAAAATAATATTGTAAGGCTGGATCGAAGTAGGACCACACCCCCATATAATGTCTTCGTAAAAAAGCGTCATAATTCTGTTGTACTTCGTATAGTGGGGCATGAGGCATTCCAGCTCAGTCCTCAGGTGTAACAACGTGTCTTTTTTTATAAAATGAGAGTGATGAATGAGCAGACGGTTCACCTGATCATAAGTGGATGCTGTGGCCCATAGACATCTACTAACTTTTAGGACTAAACGGAATGCTTCGTTTCCAGGTTTTGAATTTTACTATAAAGTCAGTATAAAAATCATTATATGCAAATTCACATATTGTTTAACTTTTCAAAATAATATTCTTTATAAAACTTCTAGGTTAATAGCGGAGAAGACTTAAAGTTGAGTAAGGAAGGTACGCAATATTGTTGTCAGGATCAAATTACTAAAGTTGCTCAGTTGTGATAAGACTGTCCGACTCGACTTGATTATTTACATTGAAGCTGTGTGACTCTACGGGTATATTGGAAATTTCTATCCAGCTTTTCTTCGTCTATTGAATATCTTAAGGTATTTGCGCGAGGACTCCGCCTGCGACGTGTACGTGAGAACACAACAGTATTTTTTTTTGTTAAATGGATGAATAAAGGAAAATACGAGAGCACGTTCATTTACGTTTTCCCTTTATGAATAAGATGCGATATTTTTCAATAAATGTGCTGAAAAATGCGTTAAAACATTATCTACAATCATAAATAATAAATTTTTCGAGTAGAGTTTACGAGGTTACCAAAACATTATCCGGTTTTGTTTTGTTTAAGTAATAAAATTTATGTACATAAAGGGTTGCTGACATCCCATTAAAAACAAAGTTATTTATTATAATATTATCTTCATCACTAAAGAATGCAAATTTTACTAAAATAATAAAATAAATAACATAAAATAGTTTTCCTTTGTATTTAGAATTACTTAAGTCTATATTGGCTACATGCTGTATAGATCGTAGTTAAAAGGCTCATATTAAGACGACAAGGGAGGAAACAAATCATAATAAATTTGGCGAACTTATTAAGTCAGCCGCCAACAAACAATGGAGCAAGTTATTGACGATCTACCCTCGTTTTATCTGGCGATTCCACCCCGTCCCACCGCACGAATGTCCCCCTAGGAGCTCAATAGAGGGAACAATCTTTATCGGAAAAAGCTCACAGGGAAGAATACACCAATTAACACAAGCAGGGGGTTAAAGAGTTAGAACGAAATGATGATGATCGGTAAATATCTTCCAATTCCAATCTTGGAAAATGCAAAATTATCTTTTGATATTTTATTACGTTATGTCATGATATTGAATACTTACTGTATGGCATATTTAATGATATGATTTTTTTATTTCTGTTTCTAATTTGTGAATCGTAATTCTATATAAAAATAAATTGAAAGTATTTTTTAAAACTTTCATTCCTCTATGACAAAATAAATATTACATATAATTATCGGGTAATAGCTTACCTATATGTTAAGTTTTATAGCTTAAATATTTATCGCTTCGATTTATCTAGAGGTTGTTAAGCCTAAGATGAAATGTTAGGGTAAAAATATTGCCGACTAGCGTATGCGACGCGACATAAATAAGATATATTACGGACAGAGAAGTATTTTCGTAATCTTGTGTTCAGTTCAGTTCATAGTCTGGAGAGTATTTAAGTTTTTGAGTTATGCTTATTTACATAAATTATATTTTTTCTAAAAAGGCAATGGGCTGAACAAAAAGCTTATGTAATCGAAAGACTGGGGAAGTTTCTCGAGCGGCAGCCTTATATAAGCGCCAGTAAGTACATAGTATCGGGCGGCATTAGTTGGACCAAATAGTTGGAGTGGAGTATATTTAATTTTAGGACAACATTGTGCCATATGAGCATCCAAAAATTATAGTATAATTATTTCAAATCTATTTGTACCATTAACTGTTTTATTGATTCGTTACACGATAATCATCGTCATTTAGCCCTTTACAAGTCCACTGCTGAACATAGACCTCCCCCAAGGAATGCCACAAAACACGGTCCTGAGCCACGTGCATCCATCGACTTCCTGCATGTCTTACCAAGTAGTTATTCCATTTAGTAGGAGACCTAAGACTCCTCTTACCAGAACTAGGCTATCACTCGAGTACCTTTTCCCCCCATTGCTTGTCAGTTCTCCGAGCTATAGCTCGCCGCAGCGACCGGCCTATTTACACTATTTTTTACTTATTAAAAGCCAGTACCTAACTACAATCTCACCAGGTAGTAAGTGGTGATACAGCCATAGATGGTAAATCTCACTGTCTTAGCGTAACAAAAGCCTATGTACTCTTGCCTAAAGACGCTCAGATTGCATTCGGACGGAAAGATAGACGCACACTTCGGATTTTAGAATTTTTATTTATTTATTCAACAACTAGTGATCCGCCCGGCATCGCACGGTGCATTTCTGGATCTCGACAAATCACCACCAAACGGGTCCAATTGTGAATCTAAACCAATCTTTAATCAACTAAATCACACAAAAAATTTCATCCAAATCAGTCCAGCCGTTTAGGAGTCACATACACACGGACAGAAGAATTATATAATATATATTATGCATGTATTATACATCTAAATCTTTCTCTTGAAACATTCTGTTTATTGATGACAACCGCATCCAGAAAATCTAATTGGAAACCAAATCCGTTTTGTAATTTAAAAGATCTAAACGTACAGATGGCGGATAGCGACTTTGTTCTATACTATATAGAGAAGATCACTGAATAAAGGTTTCCAATTTCTTTGTCTACTAATAATTTATTTGTTTACCTAACGAATAAAAAACTAACTTAACTTTTTTACACCAAAAGAGTAACTGAAAGAACCTGCATACCTAATAAACAAATTTTCATGGCCTTTTGCTAGTTTATGTTCCACAAAGGTTTCCCGAACGTGCTATTGTAACTGGATGAGAACTAATTGTCTTTATTAGGCTTGAGAACTACGTGTGCTGAATGTTGACGATCATTGTTAACCTAGTATACGAGCTTTATAAAATAATTGAAAATATATGCAGTCAAAACTTAACGTATGAATTGCACGGTGTTAGCGCATGAAATATTAACACGGTCCGTTTATTAATTGAGAGAATATCGAGCTAATGCTATTACGTTACTCCGGCATCGTTGTGATTTGATGACAAATAATAACACATTCTGTTATATAAATTAGCCTATGTTTGCATTCAATTAATAAAAGGCGACGCAAATGAATGTTTGTGTAATTTTGATCTACTGATTGCTATTGATTTGGCACAGTACCAAGTGCACTATTTACGCGGACTTCTAATAATTCTAACTTCCATTCAATTATCGATGAGCTGTATAAACAATGTTTATTTTTTATTTTTCATAATAGAAATATTGTAATATATTGTAAACCATGTACTTAACTTTACTTTATTTCATCTTTCGTAATGCATACAGCAAAGGAGTGGAATAATTAGCCTGCATCTATCGTTCCATCCGATTACATGTCTTTTATTACGGTGTCTTTTAGGCAAAATTCAATAAATAGGCTTTTCTTTTGCTATGATAGCGTCTTCTTTAATTAGGTGTATTTTTTGTATCTTTACCTAAAATAGTAATAAAATTGTTTGTAGCAAATGACAGCAACATGAGTTGATACGAAATATCACGAGCAGCCAAAGGGTTCAATCCGAACGAATGTAACCGAATCTAATCTAAAAGATAGCAGCAATTACAATTTCTAAATAGACGCTATAGTTAGTAATAGCCGTTCTTTGGTAATATAAACAGCAATAGGCTGGGTATGATAACACCGATAAAACTCCAACTATCGTCCAATAATGGTCCGAGGCGGCCGAAAATATTGGGCAAATAATAATAGATAGAGACAAAGCAGACACGTACGCCGAGTTGCAGAATTAATCAGTTAGTCACACTTGCGCCAAACTATAGGAAGAGTCGATTAGGAGGGTACCTTGAGGATTATTGAGACATTGGCGGCGGCATGCCAGCTGCGGCCGGCGAACTTGCCGATATTGCCGTCGTGGACACGGCTGCCCTCAACTTGTTTGAACTGCCCAAGAAATTCCAGCTTCGCTGTGAAACTCTAACGTTCGATCAACTTTATTGGAAAAAGGGTTGGTTGTAAGGTAAAATGTTTGTTAATATTATGTAGGTTTTAAAGAATGCTTTCTTCTTGTTCCATTGTGTTAAACATTTTTAATTATATTTATTAATTATTGTATAACACCAGCACGAAGGAATAATTAATTTATAATTTACAATCCTCTTGGAAATATAATCCCAGCAGTGAAAGTATATAGAATGTAACTTTACTTAACCTTATATTTTTTTAATAATAAACAATAAAAGTTATGTTTATTTAAAGCTATTATGCAAGTCATACCAATAAACGAAGTACCTACAATACTAAATAGTAAAAAAGGTATTGTTTAAAAACGCCTTGCAACAAAAAACATAAATTTTGGGCTGTGTATCATCATACTGGCACGCGTTATGAATTTTAAAAAGCAAGTCATAATTTCATTTTCAGAAGCACAAACACGAGTTTAATTGATAGTTCGTTATACTCCTCGGCGTAGTGTTATTTAGTTATATCCGATGCGAGCTCTGCATACAAGAGGAGAGCACAGAGAACTTCGCATATTGAGAAATTTTATTTCCATTCGTGTGATAGCGCTGAGGTAGGTTCGGAGCCTACGTTTTACTATAAAACAATGTATAGAGGCATATAGTTTTAAAATGACATGAACAGTCTAAATTTATACTGTTCATGTTATTTTAAAACTATATGTCTCTATACATTAAACGAGTTAAGTGGGCGTTTCATTTCTTCCAACTAACACTGTCTTAACACCAAAATCAATTTTGTAATTTGTTTAACGCAAAGTCACTTATTCTATCATCACAGCCTATCAAAAGTCGTCTGCTAAACGTAGATATACCCTTTGATTATTCAGCCGTATATGGTAAACCAAAGCAATTATTACTTATTTTCTTTCTGTACACTTCGTTATACGTGTGTTTGTTCTACAATCCCAGACATCTATATTTGCTTTAATCATCGGGTACGTTTTATCAGCTTGTGAAATACCACTGCTGGACATGATCCGCTCACGTCAGGGAGACTTTGAGAGCGAGATTTACCTCAATCGCCACGCTTGGCTGCTTCCCGCCGCCGGTATATTTATAAAATATCTCTAGCGTTAACGAGATGATTTTATCGCCATCTGTCGGTATCTAAGAGATTTTCTTTCTACCTTACCGAGGAACCTCTTTACGACAAAGGTTCCTCGGTAGTGTAGTGGTAAGTTTATAATTTATAGAACATATTTTTGATATTACTTTCATGATTATTATCGTTGCAGTGACAAATATACTGGCTAAGATAAAGGAAGATATAAAAATGTATAATACATTTTGATACTACGTGCCTTACATAAATATTAGCTTTGTGTCGGCTTACAAAGTGCAATTAATCAGCTATGGATATCAGTTAGTGTTTTATATTTATTTATATAACACAGTCCACCTGATGGTAAGTGGTTACTGTGACCCATAGACATCTACATCTATCCTCCATAAAGACTCAAGATGTAGATGCGTGGTCACCCGTGAGGACTAAGATGGAATGCCTCTTTGCCAGTAAAAAGAGTCTCCGGTTCTCTACACTCACCATACGAAACACAGCAGCGTTAAGCTGCTATTTTACGCTGGTTTTCTGCGAGAGCTTGGTCCATCCCTGGTCGAGCCGACTCATTCGTGCCACAAAATATACTACTAATATAGCTGCAGCATGGCTATACCACGTAAAAAAATTGTTTTCTAGTAATAGTTCATGACCAAAATTTATTTCAAAAAACAAAACCACTAAATCTGCCAAAACTATCCAAGTTTCCGTTATAAATTATGTTTCATTTAGAATAGCATTCGATATTAAATTAAAACAAACACTATACACGACAACAAAAATGTATCCTTACTACTAAATAATGCAGTTGTCACATATATTTTTTCTTATAGAATAAGGGTGACCTATCGAGCACACAGTCCACCTGATGGTAAGTGGATGCTGTGGTCCAAAGACAGATCTACATTTATCCTCAATTAAGTATCAAAATGCAGATGCGTTATCACCCCAGAGGACTATGATGGAATGCCTCGTATCCACTAAAAAGGATCTACGGTTCTCTACAATCACTATACGAAACAGAACAGCATTATGCTGGTATTCTGTGAGACCGTGGTCCTACCCGGTCGAGCCGATCCTTGTCGGTCCTGCTACAACCATAGTATATCTGCAGCGTGACTCTTCCACGAATATAAAGTATTTGGGCGATATAGCTATGCTCGGCGTTAAATTTTTTTTCAGATATAGATGACACATACATAGATAAACTTCGACAGTTAAATATTATCTAAATACAAAGTATCATCCGAATCGTTGTAGTCGTGTCCGAGAAGTCAGTTAATTAGTATATTATAAAGTAGACAAGAAGTACTCACTTACAGTATAGGATGTATTTGGCACGATATATTTGATATGTTAATTTTATCGTGCTGGTGTATCAATGTGTACATATCCATAAATCGGTTTAATTTTCTTTTAACGTTATTATCAGTTTGTCTAAAATATACTCAAATTATTACAATGGAAAATAAAGGCTAAATTTAAATCAACTTTTTGGGTGGGTCGACTCGCATTCAAGTTCGTTTATTTTCAGTGTGATAACGCAAGAGAATATCCCGGATATGTGTCCGGTAGGGTTGGACGGCTTCGACTGTCAATCACAGAACGCTGATTGGATTTCAATATTGGCACCAATACTGACATCACTTCACGTTATATAGCACTGGAAAATACAAACTAATTGAGACGCTCCCACATAGACTTTTTAACAAATAATCTTGTCAAACAATCGACGCAACTTTGGGATTATTGAATAAATAATTGATTAAAAGAGCTCAAATATTGGAATTTTTCTTCCGTTTTACCTTAATACTACTTATACCGACTCATTTCGATATGGGCGAGCTTCTACTTAATAGAACCATGACCAGGTGAGAGAGTTAATAGATGATATTGGTTGTAAGGCAGTGGATTTCTAAAGTGGCTTACATGATGGTGATGTTGATGACTGGATACGCTCTGTTGTATTATGTTTAAAAGAAGTTGAGTTTAGTTTTCAATTGAGATTTTTCTTATAGAATAAGGGTGACAAACGAGCACACAGTCTACCTGATGGTAACAGTACGCTGTGGCCCATAGACATCTACATTTATCCTCAATTAAGAATCTAAATGCAGATGCGTTGTCACCCTTGAGGATTAAGATGTAATGCCTCGTTTCCAGTAAAAAGGCTCTCCGGTTTTCTATACTCACCATACGTACACAGCAGCATTAAGCTTCTATTTATTCTGTAAGGGCGTGATCCTTCCCCGGTCGAGTAGACTCATTCATGCTACAACCATCATATAGCTGCAACATGGCTCTACCACAGACACAATAAAACACAGTGTTCTATGGTTTAGTTAGTTTACTGTTTAATTTAAAAAATGATAACACACGTAAACTACGCAGTTAAACTACGTTGCACACATAATATACATATAAGTGTCTGTTTGTAAAATTAATATATCTGGTTTCTTTTAAATTCAGGGGTTATTCACCTGCTATTGAGATATCAATACCAACTTTTAAAAATTTTGTCTATCTGTTTTTCGATCCAGACTAATCAATTTTTAAAAAACTTTTAACGAAAAATATTCCATCTCATATTTTCATGAAATATATTGCAGAGCTAAATCTTATATATAACATGACATTCATTTCACAATCACCATTATTACCACTTTAATGTCGCAGGGGACATCATCCAAAATATAAATTATAAAAATCACTTCATAATCTATGCTCTAGTCCTTTGTACCGCAGTGGATAATAATGCGAAGGTGTGATTTAAGATTGCATTTACGTACCAACGTACTATATGTATATGTATGCAAGGTACTAAATCTCTCGGAGAGTAATAGTCAAAGAGAATATTATAATCACTATTATTAGTTATTAGTTTATATAATGTTGTATGTAATAATGCAGTCATATTGTTTCCTTTTTTTTAAATAAAATTACACTTGATTAAAGTAAGAAAAATAATGGCCAAGCCAAGCATCCCAAGCGAGGATTTGGGATTTATTCAGGCGCAGCAGAATTTCACAAGAGTGGAAACCTTGCACTCTGTTGAATACTCCCACCATACATGAACCCTTTATATATGGTCGAGCGTCTAGAGTAGTAGATCAGATTAGTAAAAAAAAATCGATCGTTAGAAAAACTCGAGCGCGTCAGATTAAGACAAGGTAAGTTAATTGCACCTATTACCTGCAGAAAATATCATACAAATACAAATATCCTCATACAGATAAAGTCAATGCCATTTTCGTAAAAGTGGAGCAAGATCGGCATATTAGTAAATACGACATAGCCAAGGAATTGAGTATTGACCACAAAACAGTTTTGACCCATTTGATAAAGTCTGACTATACAAAAAGCTCGATATTTAGGTACCACACGAGCTCATTGTAAGAAACCTAATGAATCGTGTACTTGTTTGCGATTGTCTATTGAAACGTAATGAAACCGAACCATTTATGAAAAGATGGATCACTGATGATGACAAGTGGATACGACAAGAACGTGCAAAAAAGATCTTGGTTAAAGGGTAGTCAAGCTCCATAGACTGTAGCGAAACCCAGGTTAACACGCAATAAGGTGATGCTGTGCGTATGGGGATTGGAAGGTCATCGTTTATTATGAGCTTTTACCGACGGGCAAAACCATCAATTCTGATCTCTACTGCTAACAACTAATGAGACTCAAGCAAGCAATTGAGAAGAAACGGCCGGAATTGATTTACAGAAAAGGAGTGGTCTTTTATTTGGCTACTTAGCAAAAATTTAGAGAGCTTGGTTGGGAAGTGTTAATGCATCCACCATATAGACTTGATCTTGCACCCTCAGATTTTCACCTGCTCCGATCTCTTCAGAATTCTTTGGGTAGTATTAGGTTAACATCAAGAGAGGACTCTCAAAACCACTTGTGTATATTATAATTAAACGTAATTGAACTTAAAAAAAATGTCTGGAATTTATATATAAAATAATAAAGAACCTTTTTCCCCGACCCGGCAAAGTGACGGTGCGGCGTCAAAGCTTCATGTTACCACTGCGCCGGTGCTGGTGCCCACTCGTCTGCACTCGGTTTTTGGGCAGTATAAAAATAATCTTATCATGTCGTCGTATTTGTTTGTTATAAACGCAGTAAACGTTTGTTATATAACGCAGAGAAGTCAAATTTTGAATTCACTCAATCTTAAAAATAAAATACTTAGAAGGAACATATTATACCCTATTTTAAAAGTTGGAAATGGACTCTAAAAATATATCAACTACTTTCGCATGAACGAGGAGACATTTCATCATTTCACAAGTCAATTTCGAGTCTCAATATCAACGCGACTCTTCTACTTCGGCTCGCGCACACGCACACACGCGCACGGCTACAATACGTACACAATACACATGCAGTTCTACCGGCCGGCACTGAGTGGGAAGCTTGCTGTCACGGCACCGGCGACGGCACCAGTGGGAGACATCGCCGTGCCGGCGCCGGCGCCGGTAAGTGGAAAAACATGCCATACATTTCATACATTTTATAATTTTTGCTTCCCAGACAGCCATACCGTTGCCGTAGCTGGCATCGTACCGCGATTGGGAAACCACGCAATATATAGAATAGCTTCGTACTACCACAAGAAGAGTTGGCCGTTCCCCGGACTGACCATCATACCCGGCAGGCGATCTTCCCTTTTATTTCTACGGCCAAAGGCCTGAAGGAAAGGATATTTTCCAAAGTTGCTATTTTACTATTTGTTATTATTGCTTTCTTATGCTGGTGCCCAACTTCTGTTTCAGTTTTCTCAGTTGGCTTTTACGATATCCGAGGGATGATATGAGTATGATATCCTTTTTACGCCGTCACTACATGGTAATGAAGACAGAAAAATCATAAGCTCACACTTAACCTAATTTTTTTTAACGTGAGGGGTCAACTAAAATGTATGTTACCAGTACTTCATTATAACCTATAAAAGTCCACCGCTGAACAAAGACCTCTGCCGTAGGTTACTTCATAGAATGAAATTATGCTACAGTTGCCACGCTTGGCAGACAGGTTGTCAACTGCAGGTTTTAAATATTTTGAAGTGTTATCAGGAAGATGCTGCTGCCCATCTCCTGTTTCAGGTTCCCTGTATCACCTCTTAAGACACCCGCGGGTAGGTATGGGCTAGTGGATATTCTTACAGTAGAAGGTATATTATCACTACTTGCATTATTATTAATATTAAATTAATGGTAGATTTACAGAAAATTATTCTCAAAAAAATTAACATCATGTAAACAAAAAATACATCATTTATTTATTTATTTATTTATTCTTTATTGTAACACACCTTCAACTAGGGGTTACAAAGGACGGACTTAATGCCCTATGGCATTCTCTATCAGTCAAAATTAATTTCAATAGGGATCATCAAAACTTTTGGTAAGATAGCTTAGGTAGTTGATTAATTGTTTCAGTTATTTGTAATCATGTTAAAACACATACCCACAGATCAACTGACGGAACAGTTAGTAACAATATAATCGAATTTTCCACACTTACATAATAGTGACTCAATGTAAGAATGAATAAAGAGTTTTATAAGAAACAGTAGCAGATACCCAGCGCATTGTTTCTGCAGAAGAAGTAGTAGTGGAAATATCGTTTTAAATTTGGATTGGATATCGTTTTGATTAAGGTGGATTGTTTAATTAGGAATGATAATACATTCATTGAAATCGAATGATATATTATAATTTACAAATAAATTTGTCGGTACTATATGCATGCCACCTACTGTAAGTTAATTATACTATCCCTATAACCCTATAACTTTGTGCAAGCAATAAGTTAACAAAGTTAATTTTTATATACATATATTAGGTAAGTATTAAAAATTGAATAAAACTACTTTTACGGATTTTATCGCGGTTAATTATACTTATTTTTAAATTCCCGACGTTTCGGGTGCTTTCCTGATGTCAGAGTTAACCCGGAGTACCTTCAGCCTTTTGATTATTAGTTTTGGTCCAATCTACGCAGAATGAACTTACTGTGTCTTGAAGTTTGGCAGTAGTATGCTTGGGCTTAGTTTTAATTTTGTTAATTACAGGATCCCAAGCGGGTGGTGGTACCCAGCCTCCTTCTCATTTGAAATTAGGATGTTTTTCAATTTCAATAGCCTCGCGTATCATCCTTGGCAGGAATCGATGTTCTTTCGCGCGAATTTGTCGTTCATCAAATCTAATGTAATGGCAGGGGCCATCTCATACCCTGATCACAAACGGCAGACTCCCCGGAACTTACCGGAAAACGTCGGGAATTTGAAAATAAGTGTAATTAAACGCGATAAAATCCGTAAAAGTAGTCTTATTCAAGGTGCAGTTTTCGCGTAAATATAAGAAATCATTAATTATTAAAAAGTTAAAAATACTCTTTGGTCAACTAACGACGCTTACTATTTGTGTATTTGTAATCAGTATTTGTTTATACATAATCTGCCAATTTAAGCAGTAATTTATTTATGAATATATTTTACAGTACAGAGTACAGCAGGGATTTTCTCAAGGAATCAACTCTACATGCTCCTAAAGATAGTGAAAAAAAAAATCATTTCGTCAAGTCGTTCTTGAAATATTTAGATAACATACACTTAAATTTCATAGACATAAACACTTTTCTTCGTCAAAAGCTTCAGGAATAGTGTTTCCTCTCACTATTCTATATAATGTACTTTTCTCTCACTATATAATGTACTTTTCTTCACACATTTGTGCAGTGTAAAAATAATGCACACATACACAACACCCGATTTAACATGAGCGTAACCTTGACACGTCTACAATAAAGTGCTGCTTCGCATTCGAGTTGTGCAACTGTATTGATTTTCTTCTCTTCTAAAGTACTAAAATTAAAAATTTTAATTTTTCTTTATATACGTGGTAGAGTCATGCATCAGCTATATTAATAATATAGTTGTAGCGCGAATGGGTCGGCTCGACCGGGGAAGGACCACGCTCTCACAGAATACCAGCGTAAAATAGCAGCTTAATAATGCTTTGTTTCGAATGGTTACTGTAGAGAACCGGAGAACCTTTTTACTGGAAAAGAGGCATTCCATCTTAGTCCTCACGGGTGACAACGCATCTGCATTTTAATTCTTTATTGAGGATAGATGGAGATGTCATAGTTCAAAGCAACCACTTACTATCACCTTTTAACAGTGGTAGAGCCACGCTGCAGCTTCTGCTGTAGCATGGATGGGCCGGCTCGAACCGTGGGGCAGTACCACGACCTCACAGAATACCAACGTAAAGTAGAAGCTTTGCTTCTGCGTCTCGCTTGCTTGGTGCAGGTGGCCGGAGGCCCAAACCAGCCCCCCCCCCTAAACATGATAGCGGAATTCCATCCGTCACTGATCATCCACAGTAAAGCTACCCTATTCTTCCTGAGCGTGGGTGCTCAGGCTGCCCCGCTCTTTACTAACACTGTACGGGGCAAACAGAGCGATAATACCATGACGACCACTACCACGCTATCCGTGGACTTCTGCAACATCAGGGGATTTCACTCGAATGTTATCGCCGTCCAATACCATCTAGAGACGGCGAAGCCGGCCTTGCTCTTTTTGACCGAGACGCAGGTGTCCACTCCAGCTGATACTTCGTACCTGTTCTACCCGGGGTACAACATAGAACACTTCTTTGTGCCCCGGGCTGGAGTTTGCGTATACGTCAGAGAGGATATCAATTCTCGACGCCTCGGCAGTTTTGAAGGACGGAACTGCCCATCGTTTGCATGCGCGTAGACGGCGACGACCATTCCCGCTTCTACGGGTGCCTGTATAGTTCCTATAGCGGTAATGCCGACACGGACCGACTCGTCCACCACGTCCAAATGGCTACAAATTTCTTGCTACAACAGATCCCATCCGTAGAGATAGTGGTACTTGGCGATTTAACGCCCACCACGCCGGTTCGGTTCACGTTTAACCGATCATGCGGGGAGATCTGTTTATGACTTGGCATATGGCCTGACACAACTGGTTCTTCACCTACGCGGATTTCAGATGTGGAAGATCATACACCTTCCCTATTGGACCTTCCGCTGACCTCTCATCCGGACGGATATCAGGTTTCCGTCGATGCCCCTCTCGGCTCTTCGGACCAATGTCTGATTCGGAGTGTGGTGCCACTCACGCTCCACTCGCGGTTGCGTTCTGGAGGCTGCCGCCGTGTTTGGCATTACACGTTAGCGGATTGGGATGGAATGCAGTCTTTCTTTGCATCCTACCCATGTGGGCAGGTTTGCGTTTTGCCGGATGATCCCAGAGCGCTGTTGCTGACTCTATCACTGATGTGGTGCTACAAGGAATGGAAGTATTTATTTCATCATCTGTGGTACGCATTGAAGGCAGATCTTAGCCTTGGTTTGGTCGCTCCTGTAAGACTGCATTACGCAGTAAACAGGAGTGTTATCAGGCCTAGGCTGAGGCTTCGGTGGCTCGGGATGTAAGCACCAGCATGCTTAAAAAGAAGTAAAACTTCACCTCCAGGTCCTTCAAAAGTATTATTGCCAAGGCAAAATATAAGCACATTGGCAGAATTGGCGGGGGGCAAAGGGGGCAGGGATGGCGACACACTGGCCCACGCCGTAAAAGAGAAAGCCAACCTTTTAAGCTCCCTTTTTGCGTACAACTCGACTCTCGATGACGGGGGAAACACACCGCCGACCATATCGCAGTGTGAATGCCTGGATATACACAATTAGAGTGGGCCTGACGTAATCCCGCCAATTGTGCTGAGGACGTGCGCTCCAGAGTTGGCACCGATTCAATTGTGTCTTTTCCGGTACTCCTACTCCCTAGGCGTTGTCCCGAATTCAAGGAAGACTGCTTTCTTGCACCCGATCCCTAAGGTAACCGCTCTGATCCGTTCAACTATAGGCCTACATTATCTACCTTGTTCTCGAAAATAATGGAATTCATTATTAACTGCCAGCTCATGCGGTACCTTGAGGAGCATCAGCTGATTAGTGACCACCAATACGTTTTCCGTCGTGGTCGCTCAGCTGGTGATCTTCTTGTTTACCTAACACATAGATGGGCGCAGGCGATCTAGTCCAAGGAGGGGACATTAGTCGTTAGTTTGAACATAGTGAAGGCCTTCGATCGGGTCTGGCACAAAGCGCTACTTTCGAAGCTTTTTTCTTATTTGCTTCCTGAGAAATTGTGAAATTGGATTTTTTTTATAGGATAGGGTGACAAACGAGTACACAGTCCACCTGATGGTAAGTGGTTACTGTGACCCATAGACATCTACATCTATCCTCAATAAAGACTCAAGATGCAGATGCGTTGTCACCCGTGAGGACTAAGATGGAATGCGTCTTTGCCAGTAAAAAGGGTCTCCGGTTCTCTACACTCACCATACGAAACACAACAGCGTCAAGCTGCTATTTTACGCTGGTTTTCTGTGAGAGCGTGGTCCTTCCCCGGTCGAGCGGACCCATTCGTGCTCCAACTATACTACTACTATAGCTGCAGCATGACTCTACCACGTACAAAATCATCAGGATCACCAGTTTTCTGACTGATCGGAACATCAAGGTTGTAATAGACGGCGCATGCTCTGATTACAAGCCTATTATCGTTGGTGTTCCACAATGCTGCTAGCCAACGCTGTTTCTTCTGCATATCAATGATATGTTGCAAACCGGTAATATTCACTGCTATGCGGATGACAGCATTGGTGATACTCTATACACCGGCCGGTGTCTGAAATCGAGTCTTTGCTGAACAAAGTCTTGGATTGGGGGCGACTATATCTAGTCCAGTTTAATCCTCAGAAGACACAAGTTTGCGCGTTTACCGCTAAAAAGAAGCCTTTTATCTTATCTCCTCAGTTTCAAGGCACTCCCCTTGTTGCCTCAGCCAATATCGGAATCCTCGGTGTCGATATATCGAGAGACGTGCAGTGTCGGCTCACTTAGATAAGGCTATATTGGCCTCTACAAAGCTTGGCGTGCTCAGCAGAGCGGGACAGTATTTCAAGCCGGCACACAGCCTGCAACTTTACAAGGCGCAGGTTCGGCCTCACATGGAATACTGTTCTTACCTCTGAGCTGCCCCCCCCCCACAGTTCCAGCCGCAAAGCCTTCCAATTGGCTGCATCCAGCGCAAAGCGGCTGGAATCGTTGACGACCGAATCCATTCTGATCGACTCGATTCACTGGCGTTGCAAAGAGATGTTGCATATCTTTGCGTATTTTATCGCATCTACTATGGGGGGACTCTGAGGAATTGTTCGGACTAATTCAAGCCGCTCAATTTCACCGTTGCACATCGCGACAAAATTGGCGATACCGTCCATACCATCTAGATGATTGGTGGTCCACCACTGTGCGATTTAGAAGATATTTTCTTCCTCGCACAACTTCCTTGTGGAATCTATTACCACCAGCGACTTTGCCTGACCGATACGCCTTAGGAGCCTTCAAGATAAGAGCCTACTCCTTTTTAAAAGGCCGGTAAAGTAACTGCAATTCCCCTAGTGTTGCAGTTGTTCATGGGCGACGGTAGTTACTTATCATTAGGTGAGCCGCATGCTCGTTTGCCCACTCTCCTATAAGAAAAATCTGATGGACTGTGTACTCGTTTGTCACCGTATCCTATAAAAAATATTCAGACTTGCAGCAATTACAAATGTATTATTTATTTACCTCTACACAACGCGAAGGTGTACCCGGGTAAAAGAATTGATTTGTGCATAATTTAGGAACGAAAACACCTTCCAGTAAGGGACCCTTGCGTAATAAAAACAATGAATTCGTTTGTTTTTACTACTTCTACCAAAGTGAGTGAATGTATTTTTTTTATTCCTTATCATAGTTACTTTAGTACTCTAAGCTATACCTTTACATATATTGAAAGTATCTAATTCTTTGAAACCGAGTGGGTGCGACAAGAAATAATGAAGGCTTGATTTCCTTTGACGCGTCTAATATTTTATTCAAAAGCAGGTTTCGTTAACATAATAATTAAATGCGCTTGATGAATATAAAGTATAACGGAAAGTTTCATAAATAATATAACTTTTCCTTGTATTCAATTTATTACACTTTTCGCATATTAATTACCTATAAAGACTCACGAAATGAGTCGCGAAACTCTTTTAATTATGTATAGCAGTGTTTTGAAGTTTAAGTTAGTAATTATAAAAATTCATAAGATATTTTTCAAGTTAAGCAAGTAGTAGTATTTTGTCACTAGGTGCCGGGTCGGATTCTTGTAGGTAATTGGTCGTTGCTATAAATTAGTGCAGCGGTCGAGGGACGTCCGGCCGGTCTCATTGCGGATGCTGCGCGCGGCGCGGACGTCCCAAGGATGCGGCGGCGTCCAAACATTGTCATTGCACCGCAACTCCAGCTGTGTTCGCTAGTTAGTGCCCGCACGATATGCTATGTTTTGAAATATTGCCGCTCGGGAACCGCGCGTGGACTCACGTTAATAGGCGAAACGCTTTGCTTATAATATCATTTTGTTAATAAAAGGCCTTCAGTCACTGATGTGATACTGACAGTTGAATCATAAAAAGACTGTATAATGGTGCCCCGAGAGAATATACAAAGATCCCACTCTCAAAAAATTTAGGTTACTAGGGTGTAGAGTTTCTTTACTAAATGAGGATACGCTTGGGTACCGGAATCTTATCTCTTCTAAACCTTATGTACCCAGTAAACCAACCCACAAATACAAGCTCTGTGAATTTTCATCTAAATCCTCTGGGGAAACAGCAAACTCATATTTATCTTTTATTTGGAGTCAGCTCCATGTATCCATGTACAACTATAGGGTGACCTGTTTAGCTTATCAGATGGTTGTATAGCAACGTTGATGACAACGTCTAAAGTACGAGAAATCTGTTACTGCGATGATCAATATCCGAGTGTAGATTACACCATCTCAAACTCGGCAAATTTTATGACCTGATGTGCAGTGT
This sequence comes from Parnassius mnemosyne, assembly GCA_963668995.1. Lineage (NCBI taxonomy): Eukaryota > Metazoa > Arthropoda > Insecta > Lepidoptera > Papilionidae > Parnassius > Parnassius mnemosyne. Next base: position 35,086,473 of record CAVLGL010000148.1, on the reverse strand, counting down.
GAACTACGATAATGAAATATGTTTAAGCAATGCTGATGCTAACCCTAAGATAAGGCTCTTTACAATGTGGAAACTACCAGGATTTTACTTAATGAAGTAAGGCATCATTCCTTTTACTCGAAATATATAAAAATGTTACTAGTTTCAAGTTCATAAAATTTTGGCGTGGATCTTTTTTTACTCGCAACGAAATATTTGACTCAATGTAAATTCAAGATATCCATGTCAAGAAGCACTTAAAATGTCCAGAAGCTCCGTGTAATCGCTTCGCGCTCACGTATCTGATGGAGTTTCCAAGCTTCCTAACTAGTTGGACTGTTGTCAGAAACTTTTTACGCTGTGCTAGACGCTAGGTGCATGTTTCAACTTGTTCTCGATAAGGAGGTGGATTTAGTCCTAAAACGTAACACGAGCCTCTGTCTGTCGTCCGTTACTAGTGATCAATTCAGTATCAATTAGAGAAATATATTCGAAACGATCGTTACAAATAAGTAAAATTTTCAAGTATTTAAATAGAAATTATTTCGTTAGTACTCCAGATAGTTTTTTCTATGTTATGCGCTCGCGTATAAAACATTACCATAATCATAATTTAGATCACGATATTCTGCATACCGAGTTGTCTCGGGGTGGGAGACGACGCGTCAAGAGTAGTTTATATCTTCCCAGACGCTTCCAAGGCTTCAGTCTTATAAGGATTACACGAAAATGTGAATTCGATGACATTTTTTCGGTGCCGTGGAAAAAGATGAAATATAAGGAATTCTGAACGTGACTGGAATATCGACTGAAGCGCCACCTATTACCGGTCTATGCGCGTTCTTTTCGCGGTCGGGCGGACGAGCGGCGATGAAACCGAGCGTGACGTTCCATTCCTGATATAAAAATGTAAGTATGAAAAAGCTTTGTTAAACGCGACTTGGCTTCGGCGAAGTGGCAAAGTTTGAAGTGGAAAACTTTTCATTGAAAAATCTTTGCGGAGAACCATTAAATTTAAAGAATATTTGTACTTTAATAAGCTGTGTATTGTAAATTTTTAAACTCACGCAGTAGCATACATCTTTTTATAAAAATATATTTATTGAAGTTAGTAATATAAGATTATAATATAATAATATAATAAAAATACTATAGATTGGTCATAGTCAAAAATATCAAAAATGTATTAGGCATTATTTGCCGCTATTTGTTTATTAATCGTATAAGGAATTGTAATATTTTATAGAGACAAATAAATCTTATTTTGTGTTTAAATTTTATAAATAAATTACGTACGAGTGTATAATAAGCTCTAAGGCGGATTACTTAAAACAATTAAATCGTACAACGGGCAGCGCGAGTACCTAGGCTGAATGCCGGAAGCAAGATGTGTTTATTTAATTTTATTCCAACCTTCTCGTAACTTATTTGCATGTACCTTAAAATTTAACTGCATTTTAAATGGTGTGTTGTAATGCTTGTGAATTGTAACTCTATCGTAAAAGTTTTAGTGAATGTTGCAATTACTTCATGCATTTAAGAGTAGCACTGATTATTAAACAAGATATAACTGATACAAAAGATATACAGATTGTGTTTAATAATTTTATTTTTACACATTAAAACATAATTAGTGACAGTAAAAACCTGCCTGTGGCGAAAAGGAAACCCAGCCGTTGTAATTTTTTTACTAGATTGATATATTTATCTTAAATTGACTAGCAGGCAGGACAAATATGAAAACAATTTTTATCAACTATTGACATTGAATAATATGAAAATATAGTGTAATTATTAATTTAAAGGACATTATACAATAAGTTAATATAAAAGTTCTTAACAAAATACGTAATAAAACTCAATTTAAAAAAAAAAACGGTGTTAATAAATTCGTAATTTATTATGCCCAGTAATTTTATTTCTTGACCTAATGGAGGTAAATGAATGTCTGAAAACATAAAGGACTCGAAGTAGATTCGAAGTAGAAATGCAGTGTAAGGCGAGATTCCTATAAAAGATTAGGTGAACAAAGTGAGGCCGAAAGCAAGCATTTAGTGTGGAATCGGACCCTCGTTACAATCAGCGTTGAATTATTTACTAGGGTCGATCTCACTGTACAGGATTGATTTTTGCATAATTGACATCACTGTTTCATAAATGTTGTATCAAAACTGACCACGAATATTAATAATAAAGGGTTATTAATTAGATTAGAACTATTTATATTACAATAGTGAAACTAATTAAAACTGTGTGATTAAAATTGTTCCCCTAAGTTAATAACAGTGAAATATTTCGATAAGTAATAGGTATCATTGTATATTTTTAAATAAATGCCTAAAGATAAAATGAATGTCGAAGAGTCGAAAGCTTTACTTTTAAAGAATAACGCTAGGCAGTATTGTGTGTAAGCAATCGTTGGACGTCTGGAGGTAACTATTAGATAGTTGAATCAAGAATGAGGGAGGTAAAATAAAATCAGTACAAATATAAAATTCAGTGCACGTATCGTATCGGAAGATTTCGGCGGGGAAAGCCGTTGCTGCGGCGTCCAGTACCGCAGTGCAGTGCGCTTTGCCGACCGACTGGGAGATAGTTCTTACCTGTTCTAAGACAATTACCGCTACGTAAACGGAAAATTGTTCAAGAGCTCTTCGGTACGTGCTTTCTAATCTTCGATGAACTGGATTGAAAGAAAAAGTGGAACGAATCAACATCCACAATCAGATAATGCTACGCGACTGCTCAATTTTTTCAGCATACTAAGAGTTGAAAGCTTACAATATTACTAATAATTTGTTTAATCCAGCTAACAGTTCCTAATTTTTGTTGCAGCTTCGTTTGTTTAGGATTTTCTACAGTAAGAAAGGTAGTTTCCATTATTTGTCTATAGGCCATAACATTCACTTACCATTAGTTGGACTGTGTGCTCGTTTGTCACGCTTATTAAAACAATCCATACTGCATGGTTTTTACCCAGCACTGGGCAGCAGACAAATATGCATAGTTTTTCCTATTCCTTGATACCACATATATCGCACCTAAATTTTAATTAAATCCACCCAGTCCCTTAACCGTCATGATAAATATAAAAATAAATACCAAAAAGGTGGGCCGTACAAGAGGATTTATTTCATATGGAATTTGTTTCATATGGAATTTGTTTCCGCAAGTGCCAACCTCACTTGCAAGCAGTTGAAAATGCTTATGTCTAGCAATTTTTATATCGTTAACATTCTAGAATGTCTTCTAAGAAGACAGTTTGATGATGATCAAATACTTATAAAAACAAATCGGCTAGAATAGATCACAGAATGACAATATGAAAGAATTTAATATTAACAAGTTTTTAAGGCTACTGAAAAAATATTTTTAAATTTAAATCTGTAGGTGGGTATGCTATAATTTAAAAAAATATTGGCCTAAAAACATTACAACTTACCTTATTTTGACAGTTTAAACATTTACCAAAGTTGTGTTCATATTAATCACAGCGCTGTACCACGTATATTAACAGCCCACTGAGATGTTGTTTGTGTTAGGAATTCATCGCATTTAACGTCTTGCTAAGGGTCATTAACAATAAATCCAGTTGTTTGTTGCCCCTCCCCACTAGTTACTCCACACCCCGGCTGACGTTAATCAGCCTCCTACTGGTTGTCTAGATTATATAAGCCCGTCTAGTTAGACTTGTTCTTTCTTTTGTTCCTCCTTCACTCGGCTCAGTGAGTACTGCTCTTACTAGATACGTCAGTGGATTTTATTAGATTCGCTTCTAAATTTTATTGCTGTTAAACAAAAGCAAGTTAAGTACAGTGAAATGTTTCTGCTTTGACATTTTATTAATGTTTCTCGTTTTATATTTTTCTTTTCAGCCTAACAAGTCTAACACTCATTTTTTGGACAAAACCAATCAGGGATTTTTTTTATCTAGGGATAATTTTTTATCTATGGGACAATTACATTTTTACTTTTTCATGATAAATGATTTCCATATCTCATTACGAGTATGCAGTAAGCAAATTTAATCAGATACCTTTTAAAATAATATTGCTTAAGAGATTTTGTGTACACATAGTACACAAAATCTCTTAAGCAATATCTAATAAAATAAAATATATTTAGATTAATGCTAAAGTTTGAAATGTAAAGTGGCCGCAGTCTAAATTCGAGTTGTTGTATAAAAAAGGCAGCCAAACTGAAAGCGAAACGTTACCTCAATACTGTAACTAGAAATCTACGGAGAAGAGCTCTGTTTAAGCTGCACGAAACATAAATTTTACAGCTCGTTTAAGTTCATCTCATTATTTCATTATTCGTCTTATCCGTTTCTAGGAAAAGCTTTTCTTAAGGCTTTTGTTTTAATGGTCTACCTCGCGAATCGCTTTGCGAAGGCGCCTTTAGTTTTAAACCAGCCAAATTAAGTAAATTAAGAATAATTTTTTAAAGTACTTTTCAGTACAACATGCCGCAATTCGTTACTACTGTTAAATCAATAGTAATTTTCATTCATTTCAATATTGTAATATAAAGCTTGCAATTCCAACAATTGATGGGGAAAAATATTCTCGAGTGACAGCTTCGTACCAGTAAGGAGGCCCGTACTAGTCAAAGTGACGACCATCGCCAAAACATGCATGAAATTGATGGATATTATGGAATAACTTATTGTTTCTTTAAACACCGAAGAAGAATCTACATGAACCACGAAAAGTAGTGTTATTTTGCGACATTGCTAAATAATTGTAAAAGGACAGTGCTAATATGTGTTTGCGAAATGCTTATGCAGAACGTAGTAACATCTATTATGCTACCATCAGTGTAGATGAAAACCATCTGTGCAGATGACTACCTCGTTGGTCTAGGCTCGTAATAGCTATTGGTGATCACGAGATCTCGGATTCGAATTCTGGGTCGGGGCAAAATCATTCTTCGGACTTTTTTTTACAGAATAACAGTGACAAATGAGTACACAGTCCACCTGATGGTAAGTGGATGCTGTGGTCCATAGACGATCTACCTTTATCCTCAATTGAGAATCAAAATACAAATGCGTTGTCACCCTTGAGTAATAAAATGGAATCGTTTCTAGTAAAAAGGGTCTACGGTTATCTACAATCACCATATGAAACACAGCAGCATTGAGTTCATATTTTACGCTGGTATTCTGGGAGAGCGTTGTCCTTACCCGATCGAGTGGACCCATTTGTGCTACAACTATAATGTAGCTACACCATGTCTCTACCTAATGGAGAATGCACCTATATAATGGGGAATGCATCAGTGTTTGCTCATACACGCGGGCGTAATAATCCTGTCCTGCACAGATGGCTAATCCAGGTTGAGACTGGCCCCAGTGATCGCAATTCGGTTTGGAGTACATTAGATGAAAATGCACCATAATCAAAATCGGAACGACATATTATGCATTATTATCTTCGCCAAAAATGCATATACTTACTTATGTGTAAAATACGAGGAATCGTAAATGAAAAAGATGACATTTCGTTGCAGCAACAGAACTACGTGAGTTTGTAAAATAAAGGTTTTCAAAAGGTTCATTGTTATCCTTAGGATATACGCGTTTTATTTCTAATATTCAACTTGGGATTTGTAATTTCGCAATATTCACAATTTCCTATTTTGGTCACGCTTCTGTTATAATTTTTATTGCAGATATGTATTTTATTAAATAATATATAAAATCTTAAATAAAGTACACAAGCGAAGTCTATCCAAGCTTACAGAATGAAAACAGTAGCGTGCAGTAATATCTGAGCAATGATAATGGTTTTCTTACAAATCCCCCGCGTATAACAATATCTCGTTTTCTATGTTATAATAACGCGTATTTCCATAAAAGTACAATGGTTTACATAAACCCAACGTGTGATGGCACAAACCCGTATCATGTATGGAAAGCATCTTGACATTCGAGTCACGTTTAATATTTCTTATTTCTTTTGTCTCATTTGTCCTCGACTCAGAATGACATCAAGCCTGTATCGTCGTTTTTTTCTTACATTTTCGCGACGCGGAGACTTTTTCTTTACATTTTAGTTGTCTTATCCGATTTTATGACAGCATTACGTACATTTTCATATTATATAACATATTGTTCCTAATGAATTTTGCTGTATGTTGGTAAGCATGAGAAATACACCACCCCAATGTTTCCATAAGTGGTACAGATGTAAATTATTAATCACTACAATGCCTGTACCCAGCACTGGGCTATTACGAAATAATAAATGTTCGTATTCGTCTTATTTTAAAGATGTAAGATATTACACGTTGACTCTGTAGTGTCAGTGCTGAACGTGAAGTGGCGGTGTAAGAATATCCATTTCTACATATCGTCCGGTGGGTGTGATAAGAGGTGACAGAGGTTAGCAAAGCAGGAACTGGGCAGCAGCGTCTTTCTAATAAGTACTAAAAAAATAAAAAGTAAACTGCGGTTGTCAACCCGCTTGCCAAGCTCGCCAACAATGACAAGTATACACCATATGAGGCAATCTATGGAGATGGTCTATGTTCAGCAGTTGACTTTAATAGGCTGTAACAGTATTGGTACCGGTTTTATCCTATAGGTAAGCTTTGAAATGAAGAAAAATTTACCATATGCAATAATTTATCCTCTTCAAAAGCTATCTTACTTCTTAACATTACTTCTTGATTAGACAACATTGATATTGTCTGACATTGTTTTTTGTTCATTTCACCATCATCATCATCATCATCATTGAATGCCACAAAGCACGGTCACGAGCTACCTATATTCATTGACTTCCTGCATGTCTTACCAAGTCATAACTGTATCTAGTGAGGGGACGCCCTACACTTCACCTACCGGTACAATGCTGCCACTCGAGAACCTTTCTTCTCCATCGGTTGTCCGTTGTTTGAGTTATATGGCCGGCCCATTGTCACTTCAGCATACTAATTCTTTGGGCTACGTCGGATACTCTGGTTGTACTGCGGATATCCTCGTTTTTAAGTCTAAAACGCAGAGAAATGCCGAGCATAACCATCTCCATAGCTCGCTGAGCGACTTTGAGCTTCCTCATACGGCCAGCAGTAATTTTTGTTCATTTGCTCGTGACATATCTGTCTGCTTTTAATAGAGTAATCATTAAACTTAATGTTTTAAAGCTAGTCATTCAAATTAAGAACCGAGCGTTTGACTATACAATTAATATGCGTTGCCACCCGTAGGTCATCATCATCATCATTAAACCCATTACAAGTTCACATTTTAACATTAGAAATGTCTATGACAATAATGAAAACACGGTCCTAAGTCACCTGCATCGTCGACCTCCTGCAGGTCTTTACTCTAGTGTGGGACGCATTACACTGCATTTACCGGAGTTTTTTTTTGCCTTATGTCGTACACTCAGGTTCTACTGCGGATATTTTTGTTAAGAAATTTACCCTTCCGTAATCTTTCAAATCGCTGTAATAGCTCAGGGTATAAGCGTCAAACGCTTTAAACTTTTCTTGTGCATGAGTAAGCCGAGTTCAGTTTGCACCTGCACCTATGAGTTTTTATAAAATTGAAGTGCTTAAAGTTCACCTGAATGTAAGTTGCTACCGCAGCTCGAGGACACTTAAAACCAACTTGAAACAAAGAAGGCTACAAGATACGTTGTCAACTCTGTGGTCTAAGAGGTCTCAAAACAAATTTACTGGCTCTCTATGCCCTTTGGACTGGAACGCAGCAGTGCGGGCACTGCTTCACTGCAGAACAAGCGAATAGAGTGCTACCTACCCTGACGGACGACTAGGTATAGAAGGAACCCTACTATATATTAGAATATATAATTTTTTTTTGTATTCTATGGCATTTGTAAGTACTGATCTATCGCTTTTAACTTGAAGCAAATCTTTGAAGTACACCAACATGCATTGGAATAGTGCGATAGATTTTTCTCTGTTCCAAAACTTTCTGTAATATGAGGTGGACGTTTGCACAGTATTAAGACATTTGCGCACCGTCACTTTACATATAATTTTTTTATCACCAACTATATCAAACCACCCACCACATACCAAACTTTATCATTACGTGGATGAATATGTTACATTATAGCTTATGAGCTATAAAAGGAGAAGGCAAACGTACAATTATCGCCTTATGACTTGATAAGCTTCGTTTATTTAAAAAAAATCGGAAACATGAAAATATATTCATTATTTTAAATCATTTATGAACGGGGAAAACGTGGCTTTTGCTATATCGATATAATACGCGAGTGTATACGCGCGCATGTTATGTGAGTAAACGCTCTGTACATTTCAGCGATGTAGCTTCCATTTGATATTGGATAGCAATTTATTTATCATACATATTGCGGCTGGGAACGGGTACCGAATCTCGCTACGAACGCGTCTTTCTTCCTGGAGGAAATCAAGAATCGAATACGTGTGAGGAATTCTTGGAAAGCTATTGGTGTCGTTCTACTGAATGGCAGCCATTAGTGTTTAGGACGTATTTCTACTACATGAAACATTACGCAATCATTCAAACATAAAGTATACTACGAAATTTTGAAACATAACCTTATTTTAATGAAACTACTTTTATTGCGTTTGATTGACTTATTTTAATTCCCGACGTTTCGGGATAAAACTAAGTCCAAAGCCAAGTATACCACTAGGCGTCAAAATACAATAAGTTCTTTCTGCGTAAATCGGACTAAAATTAATATTCAAATGCGGGAGGGGAACTACATTAATTATGACATCAGTTGTGACCATGGCGGATGTAAAGCACCCGAAGGTTTGGAATTAAATAAGTAAAAATAAGTCAATCGAACGTAATAAAATTCACAAAATTAGTTCTATACAATGTGCAGTATTCGTGTAAATATGATAAATCATTATTTTATCCCCAACAGGAGTCATACATTACATGCAATAGCTTTTTGCTTTCATCTATCTAACTTTCGCTCTTCTTAATTATTGCAAAATCTTGGCGTTGTTCGATGTTGGAATCTTTGACACAGAATTCTCATTACATTATTAAATTTTATTTTTTATTGTACATAATTTAAAAATCTTCTTGTCTTTGTTGGAGCCATTTCTAATGGCAATATCACATAGCACTGTATCATGAAGGACGATTTATTTTTAATAGGTTGATTTAATATGAGGGTGACAAACAAGCTTACAGTCCACTGGATGATAAGGGGATTCAGACCATGGCCATCGGCTATCAACTTCAAAAATCAATAAGTACACGGGTTCGCTGTCACCCATGAGGACAAATATGAAACGGTTCATATCAAGTAATTATACTGGCTCTCTTGTCCTTTAGGTTAGAACACTGGTGCACTGTTTTTAGTGAGAGAAATAGATAAATTGTTACAACTACCTATATACTAACTACTCCTTTTGAAAAGGCCGGCAACGCATCTGCAATTCCCCTGGTTCCCCTGGTGTTGCAGTTGTTCATGGTCACTTACCATAGGTGAGCCGCATGCACGTTTGACCCCTCTACTATAAAAAAATATGTAGTTCGATGAGACGGTAATCCGACACGACCAGAGAGAGAGAGAGATCAGTTGCAGGATTCACGGCTTTACGTGCTTTCCACAGGGATGAAACACTGCCAACTTCCTGATTCCGGGCCGTTCCTAAAAATTTCTTACTAAAAAAATTCAATATATAGTTTTTTGCTCGATCACTAGACAATGAGGATATATATACTTATGTTATAGTGTGGTCGAATTTGACTTATATGAGTTATAAACTGACTTAGACTAAAAAGCAATTTTACCGTAAAGAAATCTATAAAAAAACGTTGTTTAATTTACGAGCGTGCTTCGATGTTATCAATAAGAAGATACGGCTACGCTGTCACAATAACTCGTTCAATTCGCGGAGCAACATCGATAACATGGTTTCATTTAGAAGGATGCAAATGTCTTCGAGCCGGCCACGCTCCGCCGATCTCGATATTGCGCCTTCGTTTCGCGATACACCCTCCCCATTCCTTCCCGATCTCTGCCATTTCTTGTCACCTATATTATCTTCAATTTTAATTGTATCTACATTAGTAAAATGAATAGCAGTACATTTGGAGACCATACTGTCACTAACAAATAAGCGATATTTAATTAGTCTTGTCATGTCTAGTCGCAAAAGAGATTAAATATATAATAAGACACAATCATTTTGTGATTTACAAGGTTAAATCGAAACATAAGTAAGTTATCTACTGTTAAGTTCAAAAGTTTTACTTGAAAATTTATGCCGTGAGTGTATTCACAGTGCTGAGTAAGAAGAACATGTGAGTTAGCATCGCATACATCACACAGGACGTGGCATATCGCGACGACATTGCATATGGAAGCCGCAGGCACTCGCAGAGACACCTACGCCCCGCCCGCCCGCTCTCAACATCTTGCAAACATTTGCGTTTGTGGTGTTAATGCCTCTTAAATGTGTGAATAATTTTGCACTAAAGGACAGTTATATAGTTTATTTATTATATTATATACGTACAAAATCTGGCACGTACCTTAAATTACAGTCAAATATAATCTAAATTTAAATCCAATCAAATCCGTCCATGCCTAACGTCCATGTTACCACCAATGTGATATACATTGATACACGTTAGGCATGTTACCAATGTATATCTATAATGTATATCTAAACAAAAGTTGCTGGGAATACTATAATCGAAGTTGTAGACGAGTATGTTTACTTGGGAGAAAATTTCCTTGGGAAAAAAGTCGGACTTCAACCAAGTGGTAAACTACTACAAATTTTCTTGTTCGATATTTCTCAGAACCTTAAGGCGAATGTGTACATCCAGGGTGTATTTCCGCACTAAGAATGCGATGGAAACGGCTACGCTCGGAATTTCAATGCGAATTAAAATGCGTAACTAGAACATCCGCAGTAGAACAAGAGTAACTATCCAGCAAATCAGTAACCTATAGTGTTTATGGACCATCCTTGTAGCCTGAAGAACCGACAACAGATGGACTAGATTGAGTATCGACCTTATTAAACACGCAGCAAATCGATGGATACAGGTGCCTCAGGACCGTACTTTTTGGCAACCTATGGTAAAGAAGGACTTGTGTTAGGCTGTAGTGATGTGACAGTGAAATCTAAATTCAAGCATAAATGCACATTAAATACGTTTTTAAAACGTGGTAGAGCCACGCTGCAGCTATATTATGGTTGTAACACGAATGGGTCGGTTCGACCGCACGCTCATACAGAATACCAGCTTAATATAACAGCTTAATGTTGCTGTGTTTTGTATGGTGACTGTTGAGAACCGGAGACCCTTTATACTGTAAACGACGCATTCCATCTTAGTCCTCAGGGGTGACAACGCGTTTGCATTTTGATTCTTAATCAAGGATAAATGTAGATGTCTCTATGTGCCATAGTCCAAAGATAGATGTCTTTCTATTTTTGGACCACGGCATTCACTTACCATCAGGTGGACTGAGTGCTCGTTTGTCACCCTTATTGTATTAAAAAAAATACATCAGCTTACTTATTTTATATACTATTCAATATCATATACTAAAAGTTAATTTGTATTATTATGTCCGTATAATAATTTATCTATTATATAACATTAAAAAATATTGAATATTTAATACTATAATCATAAAAATAATTATAACTTAAATTATCATACAGTTCTTCTCCCCGTGGCATCGTGGCATCGTGGCTGCGTTTCCTCGCTGAATGGTTATACCAGATCCATCAACTGCGACGACCAGTCGTGGATAGAGTTCCTTTAGGAACTTCATTTATTTATTTACCTATTTATATATCATGCATTTTACCCGAATAATAGAAGTTCATATTTTCAAAAGTGCGTTCAAGATTGTGTTTATTTACACGCCTTTATTTTTATTGCTTACTACAATTTCTTCTTTCGTCCCAACTCACTCCCAGGCTTCGATAAAGAACTAATTGGCTCACTGTGGACTGCATTCTGACCTCGTTCGACCCAAGCCAATGGATACCTAAATGAAAATTTTGTTTCGTTTCTCAACAAATGCCTATTACTTTTTTATTTTGTAATAGTACGAGCACGCGCAACTAACATAATAGTATTGTAGTTGTTTGAATTTCATAAACATTAAAGTAAGACGTTGTAGTAGTGCCTTCGTACCCGCCAAAATGTTCGCAGTATGATCGTGGAAGGCGGTTTTGGCGCACAGTTAGCAATAAAAACTTTTGTAATTACACTCATTTAAGGCAAGAAACCCGACATTGACACGATGTCGTGCCAAAAGCGACAATTATATTTTAACACGATCTAAATACGTACTTTAATGGCGTAAAGCAGTAATTAAATAATTATTTTACGCCATTTATTTATTCGTGCTTGGATGGGACATTGTTGCATAAATATTATGATGAAAGATATCTTTAAAATAAAACAAAAGACGACGAGCGTAGGTTTTCTCTCTGTTAAGCCTTTTTCGCTACAGAATAGAATAGGTAGGTTTTTTTTATAGTTTAAGCGTGACAAATGAACACACAGTCCGCCTGATGGTAAGTGAATACTGTGGTCCATAGACATCTTCATCTATCCTCGGTTAAGAATCAAAATGCAGATGTGTTGTCACCCTTGTGTAGTAAGACGGAATGCCTTACTTCTAGTAAAAAGGCTCTCCGGTTCTCAATACTTATGCGAAACACTGTCATACTGTTCTGTCAGAGCGTGGTCCTTCCCCGGTCGATCCGACCCATTCATGCTATAATAAATTTCTTTAACAGTGGTAGAGCCACGCGGCATCTTTTGCTGTCGCACGGATGGGCCGGCTCGAATCGGGGTGGTACCACGACCTCACAGAAAATCAGCGTGAAATAGAGGTTTACCTCTGCGTTTCGCTTGGTGAGTGCAGGTGGCCGGAGGCCCTTTTTACTGGAAATGAGGCATTCCATCTTAGTCCTCACGGGTGACAACGCATCTACATTTTGATTTGTAATAGATAGATGTAGATGTCTATGGGCCGCAGCAACCACTTACCATCAGGTGGACTGTGTGCTCGTTTGTCACCCTTATCCTATAAAAAAATCACAATATAGCTTTAGCATGGCTCTACCATGTATACAATTTGGTCTTTTCTTAAATATCACAGCCGGCGTAAATAGAATCCTCCTACGCGTACTACTATAAGTTCGTTTTGTTGACGATATAGTCATTATGGTGGAATCGCAGAAGGACCTCAGCACTGTCATTATTGACCTCAATAGTTTCTAGCAACGGATAGGTCTTAAGATTATCATGGACAAGACAAAGGTCATGTATAACGTCCATGTCACACCTATGTAGATAGTTGTTGGGAACACTACGTTCGAAGTTTTTGACGAGGGTGTAGGTATATTAAGGGATATTTTCCGACAAAGTAAGTCCAAATTTGACTGAAAGATCAATGACAGATCCAACTCTGCTTGGCAGTTTTCGGGATATCTTCTTGTCACGTATACCTCATAACTTGAAAACAAGAGTGTTTAAATTATTGCGTGTTGCCAGTTATGATATATGTATCTGAGACGTGGTTTTTCACTGCTGGCAGTATGAGGAAGCTCAAGGTTGCTAGCGAGCTATGGAGAGGCCTATGCACGGAATTTCCCTGCGTGACAGACTTCGTAACGAGAACATCCGCAGTTTACAGTCTACCAACGGATCAGTAAGCTGAAGTGACAATTGGCCGGTCATACAGCTCGAAAAACCGACACCCAAAGGAGAAAAAAAGTTGTCATGTGGTAGTCCCTTATTGGTAAACGAAGTGTAATCCGACTACCTCTACAAGCAGTCGATGGATGTAGGTCACTCAGAACCATCCTTTGTGGTAATCTAAGAAGGAGGCTTATATTTACCAGTGTTAGCAGACGGGTTGGCAACCGCAGATTTTTATGATTTAAAGATATACTTAGGAAGATGCTGCTGCCCATCTCCCATTTCAGTTTGCCTCTGCCGCCTCTTACGACACCCACGGGACGATATGGGGTAGTGGATATTCTTGCACCGCCACGGTTAATTTGGATTTGTTAATGTCAATAAATAAATAAAATGTTTATTTCTATACCATAGGTTTAATTAATACAAGGGTAGACTCCTGTTATGTGTTCAATGCATTATGTATATCAGAATGAGCCGCTCTTCTATGATATTCTAAGTCAATTTTTTATAGACTAAAGTTGATTGACACACGAGCACATAGTCCAGCAGATACTCGTAATAGGGGATGTTATGACCCATCAAAATCCTCGCCTATCATCGATTAAGAATCAAAATGCAGATGCGTTTTCACCCCTGAGAGCTAAGATTGAATGCCTCGTTTCCAGTAAAAAGGATCTCCGGTTCTCTACACTCACTATACGACACAGCTGCTTTGTTCTACTGTTTCACACTGGTAATTTGTTAGCAATTTAGGGTAGGTGAAGTAACAAACAATATTAAGTCTAGACATTAAACATTTTTTATTTACTAATGCCATACTTAACAGTTGTGTAAAATTTATGAATTTCTGAAGATAATGAGCTAAAGCAAATGTTTTCCTGTAGTTTAACGACGTAAAAAGCGAACGGTTATTAAAGAGTATGACATAAATAACAGTTCGTAAATAATTCGTTGGGTGGAATTATAATCCGCATCCGAACATAAGGGAGCCGTGTCAGGCGGTGACAAGCGACGACTTGGCGGAGCTCCGCTCGTAAAAACTTTTCTAATTATGTATATTTTGTAGCTAAGAAGCGCGGGCACTCGTACCTCATTACATTTTCTAGTTAATTTCGCGGATCTGGTGTCAACATGGTTCGCATTACGGTTGAGAGAGCATAACGAGGACACAGAGTAATGCAAAATGATTCCTGATCCTGATGTTGTTTGACTAACACAAACAGTATTATGTTATCTGACTATTGCTTTATGTAATTCATTTATTCATTACATCGTAATTATGTCCGACAGCTGTACATAGGCCTAGATTATAGATTACCACTGTTGCTACACTTAGCAAACGAGCTGACTACCGTCATTTTTTATTTTCTAATTGTTTTTAGGTAGACGGTTCTGCCTACCTCCTGTTTAGTTTCCGTATGTCTTCTCTCTGTCTTCCGTAATACGAATGTCTATGAGAAGGTTTTTGACTAACGCATCTCTAAACTCATTTGGTGAACAAATTGAACGAAGCATGTTTACACGTTGCTTGTGTAATTTAAGTAGCAAGTGAATTCCTCCGAAAATTTCAAAAGTTTTATGAAAGGCTATACGTAACGCCCTATCTGGGGATCTACATTCTACATGCGAGAAGGTTCCATAAGTTTTAGTGTAAGTCGTAAACAAGGTGGCGGTCTGTTTCTCTTTACGCCATACTTGGTTTATTTTTCTCGAAAATCTTGAGAATATTTTAGAGCACTAGACGGTCATCCTATTCTTAGCAAATATGCTTTGAACGTTTGCACACAGCAGTGCTAAAATTTTACGTAACTCAACAAAAAACTGTAAAATTTGTTAACATCTTTCGGAGAGCTTTTACAACCAGTCTTCAAAAATACTAATTACAAAAGATTATAAAAGAGCACAACTTTCACATTATATATTTATGCAGGCTGCATTAATACAAATGAATAGCACTAAAGCACCACAGTTAAGGCTGTACAGCGAAACTTTTGCAATTATTGTAATTATTAGTCGACCGAGAAACATTCAGTCTCGTCATATTTCCTACTTAATCGCACGGAGTTTGCGACATTGTTATAAATACATCTATTTGTAAAGTTGGGATATTTATTATACGCGTTTAAACATTTCAGGCGTAATAGAATATTATATATAATATATATTATATATTCACTAATGTGTGGATGTATACCGTGTATGGCGGTGTAAGAATATTCAGAGCGGAATATAATAGAATCGAATCATTTGTATTTAATATAGATTACATATAATTCTTATTGAAAGTCATTTTTTACTTTTACCACTTTATTGCTGGTTTGGAAAAAAACCTTTGTCCTGGGAAGAACCAGCAAGAAACACAGCGGGACTTTTCGTCAATAAAATTAATTTAAAATATATTATTTTATACAATTAGTATGAAAATTTAAAAACAGCATGGTAGCGATCACTTCATTCCCAGGGGTTATTATCAATTAAGTACTCTTTAGTAGAACAATAACCCTTATTAAGCAATTTATGCTAAATATAAATTTTAATCTTCAAGGCCTCTATATTTTCTGGTACTTTGTTGTAAAAGCGTATACATTGCCCCTAGGAGGAATTACTGACTCTTTGGAGTCGAGTAACAGTGATTCACTATTCCATATCGTCCCGAGGGTGTCGTACGAGGCGACAGGGGAAACTGAAACAGTAGATGAGCATATTTCTGATAATAATTTAAAATAATGAAAACTGCGGAGGAAAAAAGAGCGCTGCTGAACATAATTTAGCAGTGGTCTTTCATAGGCTGTAAAAGAAGAATGGATGGATGGATTTAACGAACAGCGGTGTTTGGAGTTATAAATATTCCAGATTTTAAAAATAATCTTAACGCATTTATTGACATTAATAAACGAGTGCACTTAAAGTATTAAATTCTCGTTGAATGACGCATTGGTCGTTCGCGCAATCTGTAAATATTTCATCTTAAAAAGTGTCATTTAAATTTCCCCTCGTAATATGAGTAACAGCTTATTTGGTTATAAATCGTAGGCAAGCGCTCGTTTGTCAAAGGCTTCAATGAGCGATGCAATTAGTTAGAGTGTGTGTCCCGCTTAACAACTCCGTGAATGTACTTACAAGCGAAAGACGATCAAATGTACTTGCCCTATCATTTTTCAATCGATACACTTTTTACTACATTATGTTTACTATTTAGGATTGAAAAAATAACTCTCTCTCTCTCTCTCTCTCTCTATATATATATATATACTAGCTCGCCAGGCAGACGTTGTTCTGCCCTTTCCAAGACCCTTCCTACAAAAATTCTTAAATTGGTATTGAAAAATTTGAAGGGTCATTTATCGGTATAAAAACTATCCTATCTCTCAAGTTGGACCAAAATGCACACAGTGTGCAAAATTTTATTGAAATCAGTTCAGTAGTTTAGGAGTCCATCGCGGACAAACAACGTGACACGTAATTTATATATATATATATATATATATCTTATTTATATATATATCTTATAAGATAATAAAAAATTACGTGCATTTGAATTGAACAAATTGCTGAAAGCTTATATAGCCTATTGTAACATTCCCTACGAATGCGCATAAATCATAAAACGTGCGAACGTTATCCGCAAAAATAGCACTGTGTCCGGTAGAGGCCGTCTAATGCACGCTTTTTGTTTTTAAATTCATCTAAGGGCGGTTACAGACAGGCGGATCGCTCGCAAGCTCTCTCTGTTTTCTACGATCCACTAATTAATCACCAAAGCGATGATTAATCAGCGCAGCCGCGGGCACATTTAAAGCAGACTTTAATGATCCATTTGTCGAACTGTACTATTTCTTCCGTTGGCACGTGCCGCGGACGGTTTTAAGCAGCTTTTTCTAATGAAAAATTTTTGATCAGCACCCAGTGAGAGATTAAAATAGTTTTAAATATTGCGTTGCAGATTTTTGATACAGAAAGTCGAGGATGTAGTCCTTTTCCATTTACACATAATTACAGTTTACTAAAGTTCACAAATGAACACAGGTTACCCCAGAGATTGCCTCATAGGGCCACATTTGCCATAGTTGCCACGCTTGGCTGGCGAGTTTACAACCGCAGTTGTATTATTTTGAGATGTTATAAGAAAGAAGATGCCGCAGTCTTATTCTGGTTTCCCACCGTCACCTGTTACGACACCAACGGGAATGATATGGGGTAGTGGATATTTTTACACCACCATTACACGGTAACTTGTAACAGTTTGTTAAAAAGAGTTTGTCTTATTTCATACATAATAAAAATTTATTAAATATTTACCTTCTAAGTTGATTTGTTATAGATGTCAAAAATTGAACAATTGAGCGTTAACCTGCAACAAAGAAAGTATATCTAAGTAATAGAAACCACAATAAAATAAGTACTGCTATTGTGTCTGTTGTGTAGTATCTAGTGAATAACGCCATTCAAGGTTGAGTGATGAAAGAAAAACATGGGGGAGGGATTGCGCTTTTATTGAAACCAATCTCACCACTTGCCTCGAATGACTGCGCTCGGGGCTGAAAGCACGTAATTGCTTCGTCATTCAGATGATCGCAGCTCTACCCGCTTGTCTTGTTGACTGTACTTGTAGGCACTCGCTTTGTACACGCGGCCTTACAACCGCTGACATGATGTGCTATTGTCTACGTAGTTTCGCCGCGCTCTTTTATGATGGCAACAAGTTTCAGCTTTATTTCAGACCAAAATCATTTTGACTAGCACTGATTATCATTTAAATTTTTAAATGTTTATTAGTATAGATATTTAGAACCAGCTTAATAGAATGTCAAAAGTAAAGTGTTAATGAAACAATAGTTATGTAACATTTTATATTCTGCTGAAGCACCTTGTCGCAAAAATAACCTTTATCTTTAAATGAATATCCAACAATATGCAAAAATGATCGATGACGGAATGAATAAACTATATCAATAAGTACACAAATATTTTCATAATAGTAGCAATTATCGCATCATTACAGCTCATTACAAGTTCTCTGCTAAACATAGGTCTTCATCTAAGGATGAGCCACCTGCATCCATCGACTTCATCTAATAGGGTCCGCTGGAACTTCTCTAGTCGGTACATATAAGAAGCTGCCACTCGAGAATTAATTTTACCCGGCGGTTATCAGTTCTTCGAGCTATATGGACGGCCTATTGCGACTTACGCTTACTGTCGTAGGGTTGTCGATTATACTGGGTCAACCGCAGGCTTAATTACAGATTGAACATCATCACGCAGGGGAACTCTGAGCATAGTTTGTGTCTGTCCTGTCCTGTCCTGTCCTGTCCATAGGTCGCCGAGTGGCCGTAAGCATCCCCGTACAACCAGCGATGAAGGACCACACCTCAGTTCCATATGTTACCACTAGCAACACGTACGGGTTGTATACTATTGTTTTAAGAGTAAGAGGAATATATGACGTTAATACTAATATTACACTTACTGAAATAACAAAGATCGATTAGGCAATTTCATTCGCCCTTTATTCCACCCTGTTTTCATTTTCATTCGAAAATCAAAAGAAAGTGAACGCTAAGGGAAAAAAGACAAAATGAGAGGAGAGTCTGTGTTTTAATGGGTTAATTAGCCGACGATCCTCCAGTCGGAGCTTTAATTAAAATGAAAAATTTTCGTGACTAGACTGAGGGAATTAATTGCTCCCTTTCATGAAACTATTCAGGTGAGAGAATAAATAAAACTGCCGCATCCTTCAACATTATATTTTTGTAAATCGTACCGCTGACTGGCAAATTATTTCAATATTGAATTATTGTTAAGTCAATTTATAGCACAATGACTTTTTGTTATGTTGTGGACATATTTCACCTGAAAAATTGCAGAGATTCTTTCAGGCAAAAATGAAACGTGCATTATTCCATTACCTTAAATGGCCTCGTTAATTTTATATAAATTTGCAGGATTCAGCTTCACGATATCGGTAATTAAACACCAATTTTAAAGTTATATATTTTCCTTTTTTGAGCAAATTAATGATTTTAGGGCCTTTTGTTGCACGGTGATATAATAAATTTATAGCAACACTATAGTGGTAAAAGCCAAGTTAATGAATTGTGTTTATAAGTTGCAATAAAATACGTAAAAAAGAAATTTAAATTACAAACAGTACGACTGGTGCGTCGCTGCGATGTGATGGTAGGTGGCGGCTAAAAGTAGAATTTTCAGCGCTATGCAGGATGCAAACAGCGACGCGGTATCGCGTCGCTGTGTGTGCGTCGGTGAGCGTGAGTTATGGACCGAGTGTCCCGTTAATTGTCACTGATCGCAGGCGATGCGGCGTCACAGGCGTTTACTTTGCGCGATATACAAACACGCCGTGACGTAGTCGCTGTGAATGTGCACTTCATTTTTTTTTAAATTTTTGCCACTACCTTTTAGCTCAATAGCTTTTAGGCGGTCAATGAAACAATAATGCAAAGTAACACGGTGAAATAAAAAGTATTTATTAGCATTATATTGTGATAAAAGTTTATACATTGTAGGAACATTAATATTCTTTGTATATTCGAAATAACAAATGACTTCTGATGCACTTTTAAAAGGTCTTCGGTTTGAATGTTATATAATATTTAATTTTTCGTAAGTAATTTTTAAAGTTTGTAATAGGTGGTAGAGTCCTACCACCTATTCTGGTTAGAAGTTCAACTATGGTGGCCCAGCCAATATACAGCGAAGGCGGAACACCATGGGGTTAATCGGTGCGAGTCCGACATGACCCGTCCTTGCCAAACATTTCCCAATGTGAAAAAAATAAATTAAAATTTTAATCTTAAATGGGAAATATATTAACCGCAAGCAATATATTAACCCAAACCTTACAGACTGGTGAACGGATATCGAGGCAGCGGTTAATAGCGTAGACATAGTAGTTATTAGCTCTGGACAGATTCATCGATATGGCGTCATTTCGTGCATTATTAAGAAGGCCTGTATATTATCGTGGAAATTTCGAGAAAGGTTGAGAATAACCCGGTACTATGAAATAATTATGTTCAATACCTCCAAGATTTAATTAAGTAAACAATAAACCATACAGTCCATCTGATGGTAAGTAGTTGCTGCGGCCCATAGACATCTACATCTATTCTCTATTACAAAACAAAATGCAGATGCGTTGTCACCCGTGAGGACTAAGATGGAATGCCTCGTTTCCAGTAAAAAGGGTCTCCGGTTCTCTACACTTACCATACGTAACACAGCAGCATTAAGCTTCTATTTAACGCTAGTATTCTGTAAGAGCGTGATCATTCCCTGGTCGAGCCGACCCATTCGTGCTACAACTATACTACTAATATAGCTGCAGCATGGATCTACTACGTATATGATTGCATTTCAATCCGCAATTGTCCAAGAGGCGACTACGGGAAACACCAGAAAGATAGACTTCTGATAGGTGGCGACATAACACTTACACGACATAAAACTTTCTTTCTCTTTCTTTCTTTTATCTATAAAAAGTCAGGACTTCACTATTATCCCAGTAAGTGGTGACGTAACTGAAGATTGTAGAAAGCGGTATGCCAACAACAAGGGCTCAGTGGCTTAGCGCTGTGAAGCGGCGCTGAGGGTCGCGTGTTCAAATCTCGCATGGAACAAGTATTTGTATGGACTTCTTTACATGGTAGAACCACGCTGCAGCTATTATGGTTGTAGCACGAATGGGTCGGCTCCACTAGGGTAGGACGCCCACATAGAATACCAGCGTAAAATAGCAGTTTAATGCTGCTATATTTCGTATGGTGAGTTTAAAGAACCGGAGACCCTTTTTACTGGAAACGAGACATTCCATCTTAGTCCTCAGTCTATCACACCATATCAATCAAAATGATTTTTAATCGACGATTAAAATAAAACCGCTAATATCACAATATTATTTTCTACTGTATCGTTGAGGCGTATTCATTACAGATAATATATTTCACATGGACAAACATCCAGAATAACTATTCGTACAAACACTGGGATTTGAACCCAAACGCTTAACCAATTCGCTACCAGGCTGATATATGACAGTACTCCATGCAACAGTGCTTGTGCTTTATATGGGCTAAAATTCTATCGGGGCATGAAGTACCTTGTTTTCTTGTGATCACTCTGGACTTGGACTCAAAACAAAAGACAGTTGGTAATACATCCTGGAAAGAAGGAGCCATGATGAGTGGACTCCTTTTTCGAGTGAAGACACACGTTAAACATTTCCGTTTAGGATAGACGTAATACACCCAGACCAGTGGCAGGAAGCAGAGTTAAAGGTACGAGACTCCTGGTATTGCTAACGCCAATTCACTCATCAAGTTTGGCGATTATGGCAAACTTTTCTTTATGTATGTTTTGATTATGTCCAGAAGTGGACTGTTACGGACTGATAAAGATGAAGGAGATTAATGTAAATAGAATTTATTAATGTGAGTAAATTTAAACACTATAAATTCATTTCATTTGTAACTTTATAGACTAGACTGCGCGGTTAAATGGAATTCGTTTTCATTTAGTAAATTCAGGGGATGCAGTACATAGCAGCGGAAACTAAAT
This sequence comes from Parnassius mnemosyne, assembly GCA_963668995.1. NCBI lineage: Eukaryota > Metazoa > Arthropoda > Insecta > Lepidoptera > Papilionidae > Parnassius > Parnassius mnemosyne. Next base: position 35,064,242 of record CAVLGL010000148.1, on the reverse strand, counting down.
GTTACGGAAATAACAAAACGTTTTGTGCCGCATTAAAAGAAGGACCGCACTGTTTCATGCGAATTTTTTCGAATAATAATTCACGGACTTTTGAACCCGTCGCGATGCTCTTCGGCAAACAATGTATTCGAAATAATTTCATCCAGTATGTTTGAAGAACTAAATACACAAAATAATCAAATGAACTCCCAAGAGCAGAGAATAAATAATTGAGCAATTCGGCGTTACATTTAAATTTCAATCATTTTGAAAATACATGCTCTCTAATTATTCGTTGTTAATAAGTGTGATGTTTAAAGGTAGTACAGGGGCCGGGAGTGCGAGAGATATCAAAGTTCGTTTCCTGCGGGTAGTGCCTGCGGTCTCTTTGTTGTGGATCAGTGGATGCACTTCTTTGACTTATACAAATAATTCTACAATCCGTTCCGTTCCGTTCCTTATTATGCAAGTCTTTATCAGTCACTGGGAAAGCGGAATGACGATCACAGTGTCAGTCGTCTCGCACCTCTGACACTGCGGCGCGTCTTTGTTCTGAGTTATCGAGAATAGCTGTTAGGGATGTAATCCTACGTTTTTTTTAAACGAAATTATTTTATGGCCAGTCAATTAGTTGCTAACCGAAAATTGAAATGTATAAAAAAGGCCAATTCTAAAAAAAAGGCGGGTATATTAAGAAATTTAAGGAATTAAATTTATTACTCGTATAGAAAGAATAATAGTCAAGGAATAAAAATGAAGAACAGAAAGAATAATAGTCAAAGAAAACATTTATATTAATAACAAGGCTATTGCCTAACTTTCACAGCTACGAGTAACTGTATCTATTTAGATGTCGAATTGTCGATTAATTATACTACAACAACATGTGAATTGCTTATTTTGTAACTTCCACAAACAATACAAAATGTGGTTTATGTATTTCAATTGTTGACCACGCAATGTTATAAACGTTCATGTTATTGTATATTATGTAAATACATTAATTATATTTGACGGATTTTTAATTTGTTGTAGCACACAAAACCAAAGTGTTAATTACACCATATTTCTCGCATTGCAGCTTTTTTGTAATGACGTAAAACGGTTTGAGATTTTTGCACGTCCTACCATCCCATGTTCACAGTAAAGAAAATATAAGGAAACCAGCATATCTAAGTAGTTAAAAACTCGCTAAGAAATAAAAGGAGGTGCCAAGCAGGGGAACGTTACATATATATTATTTTACTTATCTTTATTTTTTATAGTCCGTGTAGTGGCGGTAAGAAAACCCACTACCCCATATCTTCCCGTGGGTATCGTAAGAGGCGACAGACGGAAACTGAGGCAGAAGATGGGCAGCAGTATCTTTCTCATAACAGCAAAATAAAAAAAAGCTGCAGTTCCCAACCCGCTCGCCAAGCGTGGCAACTATGGCCCTCTACCCCACCATGAGAAACGACACAAATAAGCCGACCTTCAGTCCCTGGTGGCCCCGCTATTCTTGGCTACAGTGGCGACTATAGTAACGGCGGGGCAGGAGTTGCTAAGAATCTCCGGTGGAGGTTCCGTTGCCACCTAAGACAACTCGACCTGGCAACATATAATACACGCACCCTCAGGACTGAAGAGAAGATTCTGGAGCTGGAAGAAGAGATAGACAAGTTGCGCTGGAATATTATATGATCATCCGAGGTCCGAAGTAAGGGGGAGGACACGGTAATCCTCGAATCAAGCAACTTGTTCTATCACCGGGAGGACGACCATCTGTCTCAAGGAGGTATCGGATTTATCGTCCACAAGTCTCTCGTTAACAACGTTGTAAAGATTGGGTGTTTGTCGACGAGGGTTGCGTACCTTATACTCAGAATCAAGAAACGGTATTCGCTGAAGGTCATACAGGCTTACGCACCAACATCGATACATCCCGATGAGGAGGTGAAAGAAATGTATGAGGATATATCTAAATCCATTTATTCCTCCAAAACCAACTAACTATACGGTGTTAATGGGAGACTTCAACGCAAAATCAGGCACAAGAGAGAACGGTTAGCTGAAGGCAGGGAAATTTAGAATAGGGCAACGGAACCCAAAGGGCAGGCAGTTGGCCGATTTTATGGAGAAAGAGGGACTCTTTATGATGAACTTTTTCTTCCAGGAGCGGCCCTACAGGAAGTGGATCTGGTCTAGCCCTGACGGTCCAACAAAAAATGACGTTGACTTCGTTATGACGACTAGATACTATATGACTGTTCAGTGATGTCTCAGTGATTGCAAAGGTGAAAACCGGCAACGATCACCTAATGGTGAGAAGCACATTGTACCTAAGCGTTAAGTTGGAGAGGTCACGTCTAATGAAGTCACCACTTCGTCCCCCTCGTGCTCTAATCCAAAATCCCGAAAACTTTCAGCTCGAAATATAAAATCGTTTTCAGTGCCTAGAAGATTGCAATGTAGTGGACGATATGAATGACGAGCTCGTGGAAACTGTCCATGCGATCGGAGCAAGTTTTACAAGACCCGCCGCAGAAGAACACAAAAACTCTCCGATCACGCTTTCAATCTCATGGCTGTTAGACGGGAGATGAAGCTGTAGTCTTCAGCAGATTTGACAGCATACAGGAAACTGAACAGACAGATCTCCACAAATTCAATACAGCTCGTATTGAAAAAGCGATCGAGCGGAACCTGGGCTCCAAGGTCTTTGCCCGAGATCTGTCTGCCAAAAAGAGCCGACTGTCGAAACTGAAGGTCGAGTATGGCAGCATCGTTTCCGGGACACCTGAGATTTTGAGTGCGATTGAGAGATTCTATGGGAAGCTGTACACATCATCGTCGGAGCCACACGCAAGTGTGAGTAACGATCACTCTCCTGATGATATTCCAGATGTCAGTTTGAGCGAGATTAGAATGGCTTTTCAGCACCTTAAAATGGCATGCCCCGGGCAAGGATGGAATTACAGCGGAGCTTATAAAAGTAGGTGGAAAACCGGTACTTGAAGTCCTTCAGAAGCTCTTTCATTCCGTCCTCCATGGTGGTACTACTCCAGAGGCTTGGAGCAGAAGTGCGGTGGTCTTGATCTTCAAGAAAGGCGACAACGCTCTCTTATGGGATTTTGCTATGGGGAATTGCGGCTGATTCAGAAACTATTTTATTTTACAGAAGAGCTATTTACTATCTAAAACCGAGAGAGTCTCTTAGAGATAAATTTAAAGAAATAAATATATTAACTTTGGCCTCTCAGTATATTTACGAACATTTAAGGTATGTTCACAAAAACAAAGATAGTTTTAATTAAAAAAGTGATATACATTCTGTAAACACTAGGAACAAACACATGCTAGTGATGCCAGTTTCTCGACTCCACAGAGTCAGTAATTCATTCTTGGGGCAATGTATACGCTATTAGAACAAGGTCCCGGAAAGTGTACAGGTTCTCTCTATTACCAAGTTTAAATGTTTTGTTAAGCTGAAACTGTATAAAAACGGTAATTATAGTATAAATGAATACATGGTTGATAATAACCCCTGGGAATGAGGTGGTCGCTTCTAAGCAGTTTCTAAAATAAATTTTGTAAATAGTTAGTAATCATTTATATTGTAAAATTTATTTTTAAAAAAGGTCCCGCTGGGTTTCTTGCTGGTTCTTCTCAGGACAAAGGGTTTTTTTCGAACCAGTGGTAAAGTAAAAAATGACTCTCAATGAGAATTACACATATAATGTATATTGAATAAAAATTATTCTATTCTATTCTATTCTTGAATAACTACAGACCGATTTCCCTTCTGAGCCGCGTCTACATGCTGTTTTCGAAAACAAAGATCATGTATAACGTCCATGTCACATCTATGCCGGTAGTTGTTGGGAGCAATAAGCTCGAAGTTGTTGACGAGTAGTATGTTTACCTGGGACAAAGAGTCTGATTAGGGAAATCACAACACATCTTCTCGTCAGGTATACCTCAAAACTTGAAAACGAGATTGTTCAACCAGTGCGTGTTGCCAGTGCTGACCTATGGAGACGTGGTTCTTCACTGCTGCCCGTATGAGGAAGCTCAAGGTTCCACAGCGAGATATGGAGAGAGAGGGCTATGCTCGCGGTTTCTCTGCATGATTAACTTAGAAATGAGGATATCCGCAGTACAACAAGAGTCACTGACATAGCCCAATGGATTAATAAGCTGAAGTGGCAATGGACCGGTCATATAGCTCGAAGAACCAATAACCGATGGGGAAAAAAGGTTCTTGCGCGGCAACCTCGTACCGGTAGGCGAAGTGTAGGGCGACCCCCCACTAGTGGGAGTGACCACCTGGTAAGACATCCAGGAAGTCGATGGATGCAGGTGGCTCAAGACCGTGCTTTGTGGCATTCCTTGGGGGAGGTCTAAGTTCAGCAGTGTACTTGTGAACGGCTGTAATGATAATGATGATGACTGTTTTATAGTAGAAATTGACCTCTTGCTTTTTCATTCGAGGAATCCGTAAACGGCGATTAAGGAAATCCCGAATAAGACTAGATAAAGATAGTCGAATAATCATCTCGAAGCTACTAATCCTAACATTAAACTCACACCGATGACAAAGAGTAGCTCCAATGGTGCTGCGGACTCGATAGTGCAATCCCGAATTTTAAAGCCATTACGGCAAATACTCTTAACGTATTTTTATAGGATAACGGTGACAAACGAGCACACATTCCACCTGATGGTAAGTGTTTGCTGTAGCCCATAGATATCTACATCTATTATCGATTACGAATCACTCGTGAGGATTAAGATGGAATGCGTCATTTCTAATTAAAAGGGTCTCCGGTTCTCAAAATTCACCACACAAAGCACAGCGGTGTTCAGGTGCTATTTTACGCTGGTATTCTGTAAGATCGTGGTCCTTTCCCGGTCGAGCTGACCCATTTGTGCTACAATTATACTCTAATATAGCTGCAGTATGGCTCTACCACGTCAACTTGACGTTATTATTTAAAAATAACAAACTGTTTATTTCTTAAGAAGAAAGTAAGAAATACTAATATGCTTATATGTATTAGTATGAAATGTGACGGTGCATTCACAATTAATAATGCATTTACTAGTTTGGAAATAAAAAGAAAACCATTAATGATGTACATTTTTTTAAATTTAGCTTTTTGCCTTCTTGTTTTGATAAATATGAAAATGTTTTACTAATTTTGCATACACGGGCACCCGTGTCCGAAGTTCATACCGCAAATAAGTATAACAATGTTCGCAGCGTTGTTTTGGAAACATTAACTAAGTTGAGAGAACGCCAAAAACGGAAACATTTTAACGTTGGCCGACGCCGCATCGCCGGCCGTATTGTCGTGTCCGTACTTGGCGTATTATTTGCCAAAAAAAAAAGCAACCGTTGTCATGCTACATTAATAATAGGCTTCTTAAATAAATGCCCACTAAGGCAAGATTGACGAATTTCGCCAGACGGAAGTTCGTCTTTTGTAAATCGTAAAAAATTTTATCAACTTCTTTGCCAAGTAAAACAATAAGAATATTTTTCAAATTAGATGAAAATTTTACTTTTGTAATAAAGCAATGTTAATAACCAAGATCGGTCGGTGAACTTCACAATAGGTGCATATTATAGCCGTCGTAATAACATACTTGATGTAAGGTTTATTGTTGAAGCACGAATACGGTCGGCTCGGCCAGGGAAGGAACACTCTCTCACAGAATACCAGCGTAATGCTGCTGTGTTCCGTATGGTAAGTGCAGATAATCAGAGACTATTTTTACTGATAACCAGGCATTCTATCGTCCTTAGGGGTGACAACGTATATATATAGATTCTTAAATGAGGATAGAGTAAGGTGTCTTTGGGTCACAGCACCAACTTACCATTAAATAGACTGTGTGCTCTTTTGTCACATAGGTCGGTTCGAACGCGGAACGACCAATCTCTCACATAATATTATATTTACTCCTTCTAAAAAGTCCGCAATACCTTTTGTACGTGGTAGAGCCATGCTGCAGCTATATTAGTAGTATAGTTGTAGCACGAATGGGTCGGATCGACCGGGGAAGGACCACACTCTCACAGAATACCAGCATCAAATAGCAGCTTAACACTGCTGTGTTTCGTATGGTGAGTGTAGAGAACCAGAGACTCTTTTTACTGGAAAGGAGGCATTCCATCTTAGTCCTCACGGGTGACAATGCATCTGCATTTTGATTCGCAAACGAGGATAAATGTAGATGTCTATTGGCCACAGCAACCACTTACCATCAGGTGGACTGTGTGCTCGTTTGTCACCCTATGCTATAAAAAACGTCTTTTTCTTTAACATTAGTCAAAATAAAGTCCTTACTTTATTTACACACAGCATACTCTTTCAGAAAAAAAGCTCCGCTCAGACGCGTTATATACGTGGGTAAACCGCGGGGCAGAGCTAGTATTTTTATGAAATGTCAATTTTAATAATATATCAGTAGCCAAAGGACTTGTAAGTGCAGAGTTATTTTAGAGTAGTCCCTTTCCACAAAATTCCCTTAAAATGTTATTAAATTTTACGTCAGATAGCAATAATAATTTTGAGTCCGGAAGACAAAGTAACCAAACTAGACTCAGAAGTTAGCTGTTGCTTACTCAGTCAGCACTCTAATTCTTCTAATAGCGAAACTTACATAGGTAACCTAATCATTAAATTTTTATCTTCTTTCATCGTAAACACGTTAGTCAATGTTCAGTCCAAGAGTGCGGATTCGTTGGTGTGTGACTGTGAAACTCAATTCTATATCATCAAGAGAAGTTGTGGTTGAGAGTGCGAGAAGCTACTGCGAGATTCATCGCCACCAAAACACAAGCGTGTCTCTTCACCGCTAAATGGAGCCGGTCATCTGCTTGTCCGGCATGTATTTTTGAAGTACTCTAACCGCCTCCAGTTATTAGAGATTGTGATTTCTCCGAACCTCAACTTAACTGTGGGAAGTATATATATATATATATATGAATGCCACCTAGCAGCGTGGGAATTAGTAAAGAGTGCTAAAAGGCTTATTAGTAACCTTGATTTTGTTGAAACCCATGTTCTCAGCCTCTAGAATAGGCGCAGGGTAAAGATCAAAGTAGGTGATACGCACGATCGTTTCAAACTATTCATTAGTTATTGTGATCGTTGGCTGGTTTCGTTCCATTAATAGGAAGTCAATAAATGTGAAAATATATTATCCATCTATCCCCTTGCACATTATTTTAAGTAAAGGCTAAACTTTTATACAGATTAATAAAACACTAAATTTATACATTTATGTTTTCATACAAAGTATTAAATTTGCAACATCTTTTATGACGTCGGTCTTTCAATTTCTATCGCTTAAGCTTTCAACCTACAGCATCAGGACTGAAGTCCAGTATTAGTTCGATGGCTATCTTGTTTGCTTTTATTCTTACAGAAAATTTTGTGCAGCCCAGTGAATGCAACTACGAGCTTTTCCAATATCATGTGGATCATCCACTGTAAAATGTTGTAATATGAAACGTACTTTTTTAGAATATAGACTCAGTGTATAGCTCATAGCGTTTAGTTTCGAGTAGGTCAAGAAAAGTTTCGTATTTTGCCTAAATATTGGTAACGGATCGGCGCGGCTCTACACTGTAAGATAAGAGAACGAGTTGCATGGTGATACATTGAATGGATTACTATGCTGTGGTCTGCTTTATTTACTTCCGTGAGGGGAGAAAAATGTTATCCTATTTAGTATCACCTTCATAAAATGCTCAATATAATGGTATAGTGTATATAGTATAGTAGAGGCATAGTTATTTATCTTATATTTAGTTATATTAAAATCGGCGACTTCAAAAAACTTCAAAACAAAAGCAAAGTGTAAACATAAAACGTCGATAATATAAAAATCGATAGTTTTGTTACATAAAATAGGGTATAGTTCTCTTTTTAATGGAAATACAGGTTAAGAAATAAAACTAGAATTGTGTGGAGTGGATTGTTTACTTATTTCAGTCTAATGAAGAAAAACATTCAATTACTAAATAATGGCGGTGTTATAAAATAAAATAAAAGCTTAATTTATCATAATGGGAAAGGAAAATACCTTGTTGACCTACTAAGCCAGTTTATTATAGAAAACCGTAGAGTAAAGTCACAATAAAACCACAATTAATATTCCTGTGAAATTAATACACATTTATACAGATCTAAACAGATATCTAAACAGATCAAAGTCAATATGGGTCAATATTTGATATTAGGCATATTAGACCAACGAATTGGTCTAAATTTCTGTGTTTGTCCGTCCATATTGGCGGGCTATATGCATAAGCCGGCGGCTTTGTTGTGACCCATTCACACTGTTCTGTTTATTTGATAATCATTTCAATTTGCTATTTGAATTTGTACCGGTGCCTGGCAAATTAATAGACAGGTAAACAGAAGGCGTGTTTACCTTTCCCTCTCTTATTATAGATTTGACAAAATGTTATTTGGTGATTCGTAGGAGTTTAATTTCGTTTTGTAACTTAATTTTCTTTAGGTTTTGTTATATAATTATAAGTAAAGAAACTTTCCAATGACAATGTAATTGAAAAAATATGTACCATAGTAAATTGCTTATCATCGATTAAATTTGCTTATCATCTTAAATTGCTTAGGTCCGTGTCCAAACTATAACATAGATAAACTTATTATATACTAGCAGTGCCCGCAATTTCCTACGCGTTTTTAGTAATTTATTATAATATACTTACTACTACTTCCCTATTTGAATAAGATTTGTTCATAATTTCATGTGTTTTAATTTTTATTGCGCGAAACTAACTCTTTTTCTGTATAAAAGTAGCCCATTCTTACAACAGTTATCTGCCACTGAACGTCCCGTCAAATTCGGTCTAGACGTTTCGGAGATTGACTGGAACAAATAGACAGACAGATATACAAACATTTGAAAAATTTTTTTTTTGTTATAAGTACCGCATAAGCATTTAGTAGAAAGCTGTTATTTTGGTTTTACAAACAGACACTTCAATTTGTTAATATTGTATAGATTTTTTTTTATAGGATAAGGGTGACAAACGAGCACACAGTCCACCTAATGGTAAGTTGTTGCAGTGGCCCATAGACATCTACATCTATCCTCTATTACAAATCAATATGTAGATGCGTTGTCACCCGTGAGGACTAAGATGGAATGCCTCATTTCCAGTAAAAAGGGCCTCCGGCCACCTGCACTCACCAAGCGAAACGCAGAGGTAAATCTCTACTTCACGCTGGTTTTCTGTGAGGTCGTGGTACCACCCCGGTTCGAGCCGGCCCATCCGTGCGACAGCAAAAGCTGCCGCGTGGCTCTACCACTGTTAAGATAGGAGGGTAAATTTATCTACTTAAAGTTAAAGTACGCAATATTGCAATTGTAAAAGAGGTACTTTACTTTAGAGATTTTTTATGTGATAGAGCTATGCTGTAGCTATATTGTGGTTGCAGAACGAATAGGTCGGCTCGACCGGGAAAGGTCTACGCTCTTACAGAATACCAGCGTAAAATAGCAGCTTAATGCTGCTGTGTTTCGTATGGTGAGTGTAAAGAACCGGGACCCTTTTTACTGGCAACGAGGCATTCCCTCTCAGTACTCAGGGATGACAACGCATCTGCATTTTGATTCTTAATTGATGATAAATGTAGATGTCTATGGGTCACAGCATCCACTTACCATCAGGTGGACTGTGTACTCGTTTGTCACCCTTATTCTATAAAAAAAAGATACGTTATATTGTAATTGCAGCAGCGATACAGAAACGTGAAATAAGCGCCTATTCCAGCAGCTAATCAGTACTACGAGCCATGAGATGTTCGTGGTCATAGTGAATACGTGGCTTTAGCCGTACCGGCTTGACAGCGGTAATGGATTGCTTACCTCCGCGCGGACGTCCGCCGCCGCCGTCGATCACTGACAGCGACCTAATTACATGTAAATAAATACAGGGCCGCCTGGCTTGATACGCCCCAGTCAACTCGGTACGATGCCTTCAAAGGAGAGTCGACCCGTACTTCGAACAATTGCTTTTTTTAATGCTCTCATTTATTGTTAGAAAAATAAAGCCATGATTAAGGTACATATTCTTTTCTCCATATACAATAAAACAACACAGCGCGGCGTCTGTTTTATCGAAATTCTGTTTTTTTTTTTTTAATTTAACACAGTGTATTGAAGAATTAAAGCTACGAATTGAAAAGCTATTATGTGCAAAAGAATATCATTATTTTAGTTTCTGAAGTCGGGTTTTGTCTTTGTCTTTGTCCAATATATGTATTATCTCAATTTTTGTTATAGTTTTTCGTTATCATAGTTATTTTCAATATTGTGTGTAACCTCTTAGTTAGATTTATATATTAGTAAATACTCGTAAAATCTAGTAAAACTTGTTATTAATACAGAAAATTTCCAATAAGAAATTAATTTTTGTTACGGCCCCCAGCTGCCCTGCAAAGTCGCCTTGGCTAGGGCCCATAGTAGCCTCATCGACGGGCAGCCGAAGGTTCGGGCCCGAATGGCCATATGGACAAATGACCTATCATACTATACAATAGGGAGAAGCCGAGGTAAATAAATAGTACGTTCCTGGATCCGAATCTAAGACCGCCCCAAGGCTCGGTCAGGCCGTAGGTAGGGTAGGTGCATGTAAAGTGGTGTTTTTTAGTGTGTAAATGTAGGTGACCTGGCCCAGGTGAGGTGACCGGGCAGCGGCCGGTTTCCATGCTGCTCCACAATGCTGCATCACTCCAGCAGGCGTCACCAATGAACAATTTCTTTCCTCATGTCACTATTTCAGTCTATCAACTTTATTGTATATTTAACTAACTTCAACTCCACTAATTCAACGTTCATCGTAGAATCAAACACGTGACACCCGATACAAGTAACGAACAGTAGTTCAAAGTTCAACATTCAATGTTCCGGATTCATTTATCACCAAATTACAAATAGGGAACTAACGCGATCTCTTCATGAGTCACAAAGTTCAGCGTTACAAACAACAAATAAACTCCTTCGTTCGATATTAAATACTACGCCGCAATAAGAATTCAAATCAACCTAGCTGACACGTAAACTAGCTACAGAGTCAACACACAAAAGGCTCTTAACGCGACGGTATAATTAAACAATGATTTCCAAAACAATCAACCGGGCGACGCCCTCGAAAAGGAATGCGCGGTTCAAATTCCAGACCGTATCTCTACTCGGCGCGCGCGCAAAATTCCACTTCACACGAGCAAGTTAAATATTGCAAAATGCACTTCACACGCAATCACTATATAATTGGCGCAATTACTTTCAAACGAAATTACTTTAATCAATCAAATACAATACAAGCCTCTTGTCACGAACTTATAACTTAGACAAACTAAACCGAGGCGGTTTTCACGAAACCACAACTACGTAGCGAAGTAACGCGCACAAATTCTAAACATCTAGACCACAACCCAAAAACCGGTCGCGCGAAACATCTGCAGCGATCACTAAAATACGCTAATTGACTGCACCGCTGTCCTCGAGCTACTCTCCTTCGCCCACCAGCGTCAAACGCTGGGAAGCTGCCTACCGCTGCCCCCTCCCCGCGACTCGCGTGACACCTAACACCATCGGGCGATTCGCTAAGTCCAACGTGATTGGGTGGCGTCTCAAATGTCCATTTTTGGGCCTAAACAATTTTATAACCCCTTCTTTTTTACATTAAAATTTTCATCCCCAATTTTTGGATCTATTATAATATCGGACCACACCTGAAGTATCACATATTTAATATAAAAAAACATAACATTAAATCGGTTCATAAACAAAGAAATTATACTTGAACATAAATAAAAAATGAGGGCAGATGGATTGAGAACCTCTTCCGGTGTCGAAGTTAGTGGGTAGTTAGTGAATCAAAAGTAAAACTATTGGAAGTCATCGTCGCCAAAAACCACGAGTTGGGTCTGGAAATAGCGCCTCATAAGACCAAGGTCTTATGGTCTCACAAATTACCACGGAGCAGAGCAGCAAATAACCCGACTCATGCGTCTACGTTGATGGGTCTGAAGTCAGAGTGGAGCCGTAGATGAAATATTCGTACCTAGGGCTCCACCTGGACAGTCGGTGAGTCTTCGAAGTGTACTTTGAGCGCTTAGTCCCCCGGATTAAGATGGTAGCGGGTGTTATGCATGCTGCTACCTAATCTAGTGTGATCGAGGGAGCAAAGAGCACCGCCTCTATGTGGGGGTATTGGGTCCGTAGCCTTATACGGGATGCCTGTATGTGCGAAAAGGCTAGCAATCTGACGTTGCATATCTAAAATCTACAGTGTCAAGCGGAGGATGGCTATACGAATCATGCGAGGATACCGCACGGTATCCCTTGAGGCAGCAGCAGTCCTGGCTGGCTTTTCACCCCTAGATATAGTGGCGGATATGGATGAAAGGGTATACAACCAAATTCGCATCCTCCATCAGAGTTATCACAGTGAGCCTGATGAGGCGCTCGAGTTAATTAAACGGCAGGACCGAAAGAACTCTTTAGGAGTTGGCACACTCAACTCCAGGAGGAGCGTTATGTACGCAAGCGCGTCGTTGGCTGAATTCTGCCGATCTTCAAAGCCCAAATGCACCGACGAGTAGGAAGACTTACCTACAGACTTAAACAGATAATTACCGGGCACGGGTGCTTCGGTGATTATCTGTGTAAGATCGGACGCGAAGCGACGGCGAACTGTTTTCACCACGGTGGGTGGAACCAGGACTCATCATCCCTTACGCTCGCCGTACGCCCAGCGTGGGGACGGGAGTGGACGATCCTGGCGAGCCGGATCGGTCCGAACTTCTGTCGGCTTCCGTCAGTGATGCTGCGTGGGTATTCGGCGTGGAGGCTCGTGGCCACCTTCTGTGAGTCCGTAATGGTTTAGAAGGAATGAGCAGCCTCAGCGGGATCTGCAGTATACAGATTTCACTCGGATACGACATCGTCAAGGCTTTAATCATTACTTTACACTTGGAACAAAAAAAGGTAACAATGAAACAAATTTAAATGTTCTTTAAAAATGACAGATTTTGGGATATTTTCGGATCAATAGTTTTTTTATGAAGCTTTTAAGATTTCTAATACACATTGAATAAAACTTATTTTACGGATTCTATCACGTTTAATTAACTTATCCCATGGTCACGGGGAACTAAGGTGACTGACGTCCCGATGTCAGAGTAAACTCGGAGTACCTTCAGCTTTTTAATTATTAGTTTTGGTCTTGGTTTTGGTTCGATCTACGCAGAATGAATTTACTGTGTCTGGAAGTCTTGCAGTGGTATGCTTGGGTTTAGTTTTATTTTATTAATTACAGGATCCCAAGCAGGTGGTAGTACCCAGCCTCTCTCGCTCTATTGAAATTAGGATGTTTTTTAATTTCAAAAGCCTCTCGTATCATCCTTGGCAGGAATCGATATTCTTTCGCGAGAATTTGTGGTCTATCAAATCTAATGTAATGACTGGGGCCGTCTGGAATATGATAACAAACGGAATTAAAAAATAAGTTAACTAAACGCAATATAATCCGTAAAAGTATTTTTATTCAATGTGTAGTGTTCGCGTAAATATAAGAAATCATTTCTAATACATTTAATATTTCTTTAAAATGTCATTTGTTTGTGACTAATACTTATTACATCGATTACTTCGTTGGTCTGGAGGTTGTAAGCGCTGCTGCTGATCATGAAATCCAGGTTCGGGTCAAAAAGGTCGCATTAGCAGCCCGAAGTCAGAAAATTGTTGGTATTTAACCAAAGTGCCACGGGAATTGCGTAAAAACGTTAGTCCTGCGCTTGATTTCTCCCCAGTCGTGTTGAATTGCCGTCCTATTGCACTATGACTATAAAGGAATAGATAGTGCACTTGTCCAGACCGAATTTCGAAGACATATCTAATTATTAGTATTATACATTACGTTATAGTATTATAATATTAAATTGGGTAACGCAATATCGTGCGACTCTTTCTTTTATACATTTGTTGAATCAACTCACTGTATAGGGATAGTACCGATATTTTATTCATCACTATGAAACGCCGCAGTAGTTTCAGTTGGCAAACAATGCACGAACTAAAAATCGGCTGTCACAGAGAAAATGCTTCAAGCCCGCATAAGCCCGTGAAAAAAATATACACTACGTTGTATATTTTTTTTACATTAGAACTTGCATTTTTTATTTTATTATGACACGACACAAAAGGGCGTATATATCTAGCAGCCAATATCCGACCTAACTTATCACCAGCTATACTGTAGCAAAAAGATATTTAGCTTCTTATAGACTTACAAAACTACTTAACGTGTCAAGATAAGTTGCGAGGAAATAAATAAAGTTGATATGAGCAAGGTACAAAAGCGCGAACAAATACTCGCAATAAATTATATCAGTCTATATGAGAAGGGTGCAACGGTAAGAGGGTGGGATGGCATTGATAATTATATAGGAGCTCTGATCCCGTGGGTACAGTAAACTGACTGCTAGTGTTTGCGAACTCCGGTATCGACTTATATACACCTGTGTCATGTAGACGACACTGCCTGGACAATATTCGAAATATTACATCGGAGCGATAAACAACACAATATTTTAGAAATCCGTCAGTGTACGTCCTTTCACTCTACTAATACTCAGTGACATGCTGTTATTTATTACAAATTTGACTAATAATAAAGGAACTACATTTATCTACTAATACTGAATATAGAACAACTACAATATTGTTATTGTTTTAGAAACATAAATTCTAGAGTATAAAATCTTTTGATTATTTCTTTTTTTTTATAGGATAGGGTGACAAACGAGCACACAGTCCACCTGATGCTAAGTGGTTGCTGTGGCCCATAGACTATTATTAACATGAAATGTAAGTAATTATAATGTTAATGACAATAATAAAATTCCACAAAGAAGTTTTGCGAGGATGAAAACATCTAGTAAATCGCAAGTAGAGAATCGCCAAAGTATACAGATGATATCAATGGTATAGCTAATTTAGTCGCGAAGTTCGATGGTGTGATTGGAATCATTCACTTAAGCACTCAATCACCACTGGAGCACTTCCCGTAATAAATGTGGAAAAATATGTAAACATATGAAACGTTTCATCGCAGCACGGATAAGTCGAGCCTATCGGGAAGAAATCGGTTGTCGACGATTCGGGCCGTTGTACGCTGTATGCTGTCAAGTGGAGTAAATTGGCACTGGGGTGCTCCGACCCACAGATGAGAACAGTATTCCACGTGAATCTGTACTCGCGCCATGTAAAGTTAAAAGCAGCATTTTGTAACCGTTCTACTGAGCATTGCTTTTTTCTACATGAGCTTTTCAGAATCCAATTTGACATTTCGTTTTAAGTAACTGCGGAACTAAACATCACTCGATTGATATCAAGTCGATAATTCTTTTAAATATTGGCCTTGCTATTTAAGACTCCATAAGTGAGTATGGTAATTGCAGAGCGGTGTGTGATATCTCTGGTGACACCTTTTACGAGGTTGTTTTTATAAAACTAAAGTGACAAACGATTTTATAATTCTTCTTTTTATAGAATTAGTTTGACAAACGAGTCCACCTGATGGTAAGTGGTTGCGGTGGCCCATAGAGGTCTACATCTATCTTCAATTATGGATCTAAGTGCAGATGCTTGTCATCCGTGAGAATTAAGATGGAATGCCTTGTTTCCAGAAAAAAGGGTTTCCGGTTCTCCACACTCACCATACGAAACACAGCAACGTTAAGCTGCTATATTACGCTGGTATTCTGTGAGAGCGTGGTCCTACCCAGGTCGAGCCGACCCATTCGTGCTACAACTATACCACTAATATAGCTGCAGCATGGCTGTACCACATAAAACGTTCACCTGAACAACTTCAAAAAAAAAGGCTTCCGAAGAACCTGTAATTATACTGAATATTCTACCCATATACTTGACCTGCTGTATTAAAGTTTGAAAATCCTTAAAACAGTAGCTAACTACAACGGCTAGCTCAATTTATAGAGAAGGTCTTGCAAGAGACTCTTTATGATGAACTATTTTTAACTTCCCTTTATAAAATAATTGATTTAAAAAAATCGGGAAGTTATTTCACCCAGTTTTCGAAAATCGAGGTTTCATCAGATTTCGACGTTTTGAGGTCCCAGGAAGCTATTCTCACTATTCCTACGAGGATGTCACTACGTCTGTATGCGCGTGTGTGTGTATGGATATATGTAACCCTCTCATAACTTTCGAATGGCTTGACCGATTTCAACGAACTTGGGGGCGTTCGAAAGGGCTTTTCAAACTTAGATTTTCTGTACTATTTGAACCGCTGAATCGGTTTTGAGAAATCCAAAAAAAAACTTTCAAAAAATGTTTGTTTGAAATAACATTTAAACAGATATAACGATTAATTCCAAAATCTAACCAGCTTTTAAATTTGAAAACGCCGTCGATTGCTGCAAAACGCATCAAAATTGTTTGATGCGTTGCGAAAAATATCGAAAGAAGTATTTTTTTAACTTTGAAATTTCTTTTCTAATCATTTTTGATGCATTATATTAACTATGAGTGCTTAAAAACTGCGTCGAATGCCGTCAAGTTCATCAAAATTGGTTGATTTGTTCGTGAAATATTCAATTTTGAAAAATAAACCCCGTTTTTCAAAATTATGACAAGAGATCAAGAACGTCATAATAGTTGGAATTTGGAGCGTTTTGTATTTCAAATTAGCGGGAAGTTCCAGGGATGGCCTGTAGGGTCAGCTGTATTTTTTTCAGAAGCGATCACATAAGGAAGTGGACCTGGTTCAGTCTTAACGATTTAGCAAAAAAATTGATTGACTTCATTATGACAGCTAAGCGACCACTGTTTTTGATCGATAGTAGATATCTTGTGAACGTGAGGGTGAAAATTGGCAACAATCATCGAATGGTATAAGGCACACTGAACCTCAAGGTTAAGTTGCAGATGTCGCGTCTAATGAAGTCAACGCCCCGTCCACCTCGTGCTCTAATCCAAAGCCTCGAAAATTTTCGATTCCAATTACATGATTATTTTCCGTGCCTAGTAGATATCAATACGATATATTAATACAGAGGACGCTATAAATGCCAAAGTCATGGAATCGTTCATAAGTAAGTTTTGTATAAGACCCGTCGCTGAAAAAATCTAAATATATATAGGGTATAGGCAACGTAGGCACTAGGCAAACGTAGTATGGGACACCCCCAGACCAGATGAAGCGACGATCTGTGCAAGGTGGCTGGTAGAGACTGGATCGAGGATCGCTAAGTGGCGCGCTTTGGGAGAGGCCTATGTCCAGCAGTGGAATGCCTCAGGTTAATGATGATGATGATAGGTAACTGAACAGATATAAATATAAAACCGTAATGAAATTATTTAAAAAAAACAATAACGAATGTATGTGGCAGAGCCGTGCGGTCATTATATTATGGTTGAAGCACGAATGGGTCGGCTGAATAGAAGAAGGTCTTCGCTTTCACAAAATAGCAACGTAAAATAGCAGCTTAATGATGTGTTTCGTATGGTGAGTGTAGAGAACCGAAGACCCCTTTTTACTGCAAAAGAGTCATTCCATCTTACTCCTCAGGTTTTGATTCTTAATCGATATATGTAGATATCTATGAGCCATAGCATCCACTTAACATCAGGTGTAATGTGTGTTTGTTTATCACTTTATTTCATAAAAAAACAAACATAATCCCCTTAGAAAATGCAAACGAGTGCGAGAATTTCACTTATGCATATTAAATTTTCTCTGTACAGAGACAAGAAAATGTAAAGCTAGTTTTCACAGACGACATGCAACAAGGCTCAGCCGCGCGGCACACGCCCTGACACAAAATATTGTCCAGCTCGGGTAAACGTGCCGCTCTAACTTCCAATACAATATAAATTGCACTTTGAAAATACCGTGTACTACAAACAATATATACAATTTACAACTTTAATACCAAACATGAGGGCACATTTCAGGAGCGATAACGGAGAGCGTGGAGTAGTGGCATAATACCGGTAATGTGGTGTCGCCTTTCTGTGGCGAGATAAGGGTACGCGACATTGACTATTCAAAGGGTTGCGGTCTTCAAAATTTGCGCTCAATAAGTCCAAAATAACTTTACCAAGACCATCTAGGTGATAATTCATTTCAAAATTTAAAATATAATTTATGTTTTAGCATAATTTCTTTGTTATGTTGTATATATATATATATATATATATATATATATATATATATATATATATAGGTAGCCGGAGATAATTATTGCATCAAGACATCATATAATTATTTAGCATCAGTTCGCCCGTGGTAATGTGCGTTTAAAGAACTCTAAACGTCAAGATTACAAAAAAAAGATGTCAAATGCATGATCTTCATAGCTAAAAGTTAATATTATTTCCATTCAACTACGAACGAATTACCTTCAAAAACCAATATTATTTTCATTAAAATACTAATGTTTGGTAGCGGTCCAGGAAGACTAAGGAAATAACGAAATAGTAAATATTTACAAACAGCTAGAAATGTCCAGACTGATTGGTGACGGGAAGCAAAGTTTAAAGTGCAAAGCGTCTAGCGTCACTAATCGCCCAACAAGGCCAGCAAGTAATTGATATACCAAATTAAATTAAAAATTTAGTCGTATTGTATATTGGGTATAACACCCAATACATCTAAATTTACTTTAAAATTTTATTGAATATATAATAAATATTATTACTTATAAAGCGCCCATCACATTATCTCATTACTTACTCCTAGTGTTGACTAGGAGAAATTGTCTCAAGGCATTAAGTCCATCCTTTGTAAGTCTTTTTTATACAGTAAGTAAAAGTTATATACGCCTATATATACACAAGTCTATATACGTCTCACTCCTCTCATTTCAGAGAGGGTAAGGCTAACAAATTGTCCACCGTACTGCCGGAAATAGTTTTATAATGAGTGGGGTAAATAACATCTGTTAAAAGTCTTGAAATAGCTTTTATTGATTAGTTGTGGGTTTAAAATTTTGAATTTAGAATAAGAAAACACATTTAAATTTTAGATATAGAAAAACAAATAATTTGCGTAGTGCAACTGTGTGAGTCTACGTACGTATCGTAACATGTACTTGGTATTTTTTTTTAATATTCCTAAATTTGTGGTGGTGTAAGAATTTTATACTTTGTCAGAATAGTTAAAACATTAAACTGCTTGGTAAATAATAAAGTGTAAAATATTGTTTATTATTTTAATATTATCTACCAACCAGTTTAATTATGGAAGTATAATATACAGACAATAATATTGTATGTATATGATAGTGATAGTGTTCTGATATGAAATGTGTGTCTCTTTCTTTTTAATAAGCTTGGAGCGCGGATTTGTGATCGCATAACGTACTAGTACTTTGATTTTGATGTTGCTTGGGTTATATGATACATTAAAAAAAACCGGTAAAGTGCGAGTCGGACTCGCGCACCGAGGGTTCCGTACAAATCTGTAGGTATATAAGTTTAAAATTATTAAAAATATTTTTATTATATGAGGTAACTAAAAATTTATGCTTTTCGGAATTTTTCCTTTATCGGTGCTATAAAACGTTGCTTCGTACCAATAGAAGTTTGATTTTTTCACAGCTCTAGGGGACAGTAGACATGAGTATTCGATATTAATTTTAGCTTGATATCTCCACGCGTTCCTGAGAAAAAGGGTATTGACAGACAGACAGACAGACGGACAACAAAGTGATCCTATAAGGGTTCCGGTTTTTCCTTATGCGGTACGGAACCCTAAAAACATCGGAACGAAATGGGTTCTTTTACTATCCAATCTTTTCAATGAAATCAACACTTTTTTTCGTAGAATAACGATGACAAATTAGTACATAGTCCAATTGGTGGACGCCATGACCCATAGAAATATACATCTATCCTCGATTAATAATGCAGATAGAATGGCTCCTTACCAGTAACAGAGTTCTCTGGTTCTCTACACTCCCCATAAGAAACACAACAGAATTAAGCAGCCTTCTGTAAGAGCGTGGCCCTGTCCTACCCGGTCAAACCAACTCATACGTGCTGCAACCAATATATAACTGCATCGTGGCTCTACCATGTACAATAGCCGAAATTCAAAATATGACATAATTAGTTTCGCTATACGAAGTATTTATTGCTAGACAATATACATTGGTAATTTTAAAAATGGAAATTATATCCATTTTCCCTTTGTAAATTTGAGCAGGAAACTAAAAATAAATTAAATTATTGATTTTGTTGACCAACGTAGATTTGAAAATTATCTGTTTTGCTCATTCTAGGAGTGTTGCGGCGGTGGTTTATTTATTTGCAATTTGTAGGATATCGCTTGCAAGGTACCTTAATGAGGCAATAACAATAAATAAAGACCCAAAAGTTTTCTCGGCACTTCACCCTCGCGCACTCATCGTAGACCCTTGCAAGAAACCTTCCTCGCATGAAACCGAATAAATATATTATTATGTAGATTTGGTACTCTCACTTGTATTTATGCGATATACGAATGTGTTTGGTAAATAAATTGGATTGGTCTTAATACGCAGTACTATTAGGGAGCTTAAAAAACTCCTGTTGTATTCCACCGTTTGGATGTAGATACAAGAATAGTCACTTCGTAGTTTTTCCAAGGAAATGACCGTAAAGAGTTAGGGCAAACATAACATTTAGGTGATATATTATTCCGTATGATGTCGGTGCAAAATGGATTATCTTTTCATTTTTTTATAGAATTAAGGTGACAAACGAGCACACGGTCCACCTGATGGTAACTGGTTGCTGTGGCCCATAGACAGCTACCTCTATCTATCGTTCATTACGAATCAAAATGCAAATGCGTTGTCACCCGTGAGGACTAAGACGGAATGCCTCGTTTCCAGTTAAAAATGTCTCCGGTTCTCTACACTCACTATACGAAACACAGCAGCGTTATGCTGCTATTTTACGCCGGTATTCTGTGAGAAAATCTGTCATTTTATTTAAGAATCCATTTTGTAACGTAGTTATAGTAAAAGGCGACGATGTAAAGTGGCATGCGTAAAATACTCACACCGATGACAGTAGTAGTGTCAAAGTTGTGTGACGTCTGGTGCTACGATCGTCAAACCGCCTGCCAAGCGTGACTGTTAAGGTAAATCCTCCCTACAATGTGGGAGACCCATGTCCAGCAGTAGACTCTTACATGTTGATGAAGAAGAAGACGTAACCATGATACTATATATGTTAATATAATTTCTTTTCTGCCGACTTCCAAAAAGGAGACGGTACTCAATTCGACTGTATGTTTTTTTATGTGTGTGAGCCGATTTCGACGATTCTTTTTTATTTGAAAGCTGGTACTTCTCGTGTATTCCCATATGAATTTGATCAAGGTCAGACCAATAGTTTTTGAGATATTCTTAATAACTTATATTGAAGTCGGCAGTACAAAATTTTTAATTTTTAATTATATTGTAACATGTTGAAGAAATGCTTGCAACCATTTCATTTGATATGAATAAGACATTTAGAATCCTGTTATTTGACAAATAAGCGGAGTGTCCACCTGATGGTAAGTCCAAGCTGTGGCCCATAAACACCTACATCTATAACTACCTCGAGAAAGAAACAATATAGATTGTCACCCCTGAGGTCTAAAATAGAATGCCCCCTTCCTAGTAAAAATCTCCGGTTCTCTACACTCAATATAAACGAAACGCAGCATATGTTTAGTTCAAATTCATATCGTTTTACGCAGAGTATATAGTCGGTATGTATTCCACGCTCATGTAGAATCAATGTGCTCCGTTCAGGTGTTCGCCGTGTCCCAGGGGCACAGTAAAGTCTCCCGCCTTGCGGTGCCTTAGTACGCAGTAGTAATAAGAGCGGACGGTATTACAGTGCTTTCTAGCTTATTTTAAGCTTCGTATATTCGAGAAGAACTATAAACACGTCACAGAATAATGCATTTTCAGTTGAATAGAATTGAGGGTATATTTAAATGACATTTTAGGCGGCGAGCTCGAAGACGGCTAGAAAGCGCAGTTGCTAAGCGTTCGCCTGCGGAGCTGTGGGGCGCGAGTTCTAAACTCGCACGGAACGAGTGTTTTCATGGCTTACAAATATTTTTTCCGGGTCCGGCTGTTTGCCCATGTGTAAAATATATGAAAATCGTTTCCACGATACAGGAGAAAATCTTAGTGTACAGGTAACTTTATTATTCACTACTCAAAAGGTGAACCTAGTAACAAAGCGACCACTGTAAATAAAAGCGTTGTGGTATATAGACATACTACATAAAAATCAATATGCAAATGCTTTGTGTTGCCACCTCGAAGTACTAAAATGGAATGCCTGCCAGATTATACTAATAAAATTAGTAAAAGTGCTTCTTTAATGGCATTAAAATATCCTACAAACTTTAATGTAATGTAATTCTCATTCGATCCACTTCACCGCCCTGTTGGTTTACAAACTACCGACAAAGTTTTCCTATTGAAATTATTGTTTGATACTTTGTTTTCAAAAAACAATTTTCAGCTTGAAGATATTTCATATTATCTTTAGTAGAATAATTTTCTATTATCTGACGGAAATATAACAACAAAGTAATAAGTTTACTAGGTTCATTTTTTTACTTGAGTTACAACATATCCTGAGCAAGCTTTTTTGTCTCTATCTGTGTGTGCGAGCCTGCGTGCATGCGCGTGTGTGTGTGTGTGTGTGTGTGTGTGTTCATGATTGCGTGCTTGCCTATGTGGTAAATCGTATCGATACAAAACTGCTAGACTTCAGTGCTGAAATCAGAAACTGTTTAATTGAACAAGATTCAAAGGAATTATCAATAGAAATTGAGTAAATTAAAAATAAAATATGTAAATTATTAGTAAATTATAAATAAATTTTGATGAATTTAAATGACAAGTAACGAGTATTCTTTTATAAATATGTATTTTATAGTAAATGGAGATGGAACGTAAACCGCAGAATGCATGCGGCATTTCATTACAAATACATTGACAAGCAACGCAATGTCGATTAATAAGTTTTATTAATGCATAAAAACACGCATTTCAACATTATTGTGTCATTTGCGGAATATTGTTGATTAAATTCCGAATATTGAACGTGATATAGGTCGCAGGTGATTTTTATTTTTGTAATCTTTGTAATCTTTTGTAAATAACGAATACATTATTTGAAAATTTCAAAATACACATGTAATGTCAAATTGTATTGGCGAGGTATATTTTGATTACAAAATTTTAACTGTGGTTTTTCATAATGATTTCTTATATTTACGCGAACACTACACATTTTTAAATAAAACTAATTTTACGGATTTTATCGCGTCCCCCGTGACCACGGGTGCTGGAAAGCACCCGAAACGTCGGGAATATAAAAATAAGTTAAAAATAAGTTAATATACGCGATAAAATCCGTAAAATTAGTTTTATTTAAAAATGTGGTTTTTCAATTTGTCCAGGGAAAGTCATAGATATTGAAGTGTTCTTTAATAAACGTTTTTTGTAATTATTTCATTTTAAGTAAAAAAAGAAATAAAATGTATTGAACTAGATGCCTAAACATAATGATTTTCAACGTAAAAATATTTTACTTGCTACTTAACTAGATTTTTTTACTTTTATATTACTGTATAAAAATGGAACTATCAGACGACACAAATTAACATGTTTTTGTAGAGTATAATGTTGCGAGTACAAAGGACTGGGAATACATAGAGAGATAGAGGCGGCAATGATATAGTGTCGGGCTGGCGGCCGCTCCCTCAGGGACGACAAACCCTTCCCGGCGCTTCCCGTCTACTCTTCTTTATGGGAAGGCCGGAATGGCCAGCCCAGGTGAACAGGTAGCTAGATTGCGAAAGTATTTTTAGAACATCTTGTCGGTCGTTGGGTGTTTTTCCTTTGTTATCAAATGTGTTAGTACTTCTATCGCGGTTATAGGCGGCTTTAATATGTCGGTAAGCTTTAGTATTGGCGGGTATGTTTTTACAGGTTAAGTTAAGAAAAGTTCACACTGAAAATGTTTTAAAGATTTGTGTTTCAGCATTATTAATTTATAATATAGGTACATATTACTGTATAAAAGCTGTATACAAGGTGTAATTGTGTTTAGGTTTATTGTAAAAGCTTTTTTATTCAACTCAAGTGACGAAAGAACTTACTGTCCACTTGACAATAAGTGGCTACTGCACTCCATGAACTACTGCGGTCAACTTCAAACAAACAAGGCTACAGATGTGAGTCACCTCCATAGACCTACATGGAATGCCTGTAATTATACGTATTAAAGGGTCTTTATACCCTTCGAGCATAATACACCAGACAGAAATAGCTGTTTATAAATATATGTATGTAAACGCTTTAGAAACACACTGACTTATTGGAGTATTTAATCACAAAATACAACGCTGTACAACAACGAAGTAAAAAAGGAAGAAGTTTAAAACTGCTTTAGACCTGTCATTTTTAACCAACCTCAAAAAAAAGGAGGAGGTTATCAATTCAACTGTATTTTTTTTTATGTATGTTACCTCACAAATTTTTTCTAGGTGAACCGATTTTGATGAGCCTTTTTTTATTTAAAAGCTGGTGCTTCTTGTGTGGTCCCATATAAATTTGATCACGATCTGACCAGTAGCTTTTTTTGTTAGCTTCATTAATAATGCATATATAATTGACTTCGACTACATTAACGGTGCTCTCATTTTATTTATTTTGGACTCGATTGTACAATTTTTTTAATTTTATCACATGTTATACGTTTTACACGTTAAAAATGTATTTATTTGTACGAGAAACCTACCAAATATCTTGTTCCAAGTGTCTTGTAAAGAATAAACATATGAAACAAGTTTTTGGAGTAGAACTAAACGCTTATTTTAAGTAGAGATTAAACATTTCTTTTATAAAGATGATTTTATAAGGGGTTGTGAAAATTTTAAATGCGGAATAAAATTTTGTGTTAATTATAAATTTGTGTGCATATTATGTGAAAATAATAACTTCTTATATTTAAATGAACACTACACATTGAATAAAACTATTTTCACAGATTTACAGATTTAACTTTACGGTACTTTGACGGTTTAATTTTACTTATTTTTAATTCCCGACGTTTCGGGTGCTAGTCCCGACATTTCGGGTGCTTCGCAACGCCCATGGTAAGATTAACGAAAACGCGAAAAAAAACATAAAAATATTTTTATTCGATACATAAATAAATATGTTGTATGAGGGGCATGGATTTATCATTGAGGTAGCTTAAGTTGTCCTTTTCAACCGACTTCATAAAGGAGGAAGTATTTAATTCGACTGTATTTTTTATGTGTTACCTCATAACTTTTTTAGGTGAACCGATTTTGATGTTTCTTTTTTTATTTGAAATCAGGTGCTTCACGTGGTCCCATATAAAGATTAAGTTATGACCAGTACTTTTTGAGTTTCTTAATAAGTCGGTTGTAAAAAATTAAATAAAATAAAATAATTGAAGTCGGTTGTACAAAATTTTTAATTTTACCAATTTGTATATTCTAAATTCAAAATGCGGGGTAATGCATTATTTTAACAGATTGTCTTTCATAAATATCTAACGTATACTATTTTACTACGCACGCACACATTCTTAAGGGTCGCTCGGTCGGCAAAAACGTTGTGAATTGAATCGCACACAGGAGCGCGCGTACGCATACTCGATTTGGGAAAATTTCAAATAAAAGTAGAAGCCTTATTTATTCATATTTTCAAAAACTGCAATAACGGTATATCATTATTTGTTTATTTGAACTTAAGTTTAAAATTTGGCTACTCTTTGCAAAATATATACCTAATTATAAAAAATATGTAATAGTTGTTAATAAAATCTTTAATTTTAAAAAAGCCGGCCGGACGTCTTAAGGCATGTATAAAAATTATGAAAGTAGTTTGATAGACTAGTATCCTGTCAGTAATATTTTAATATAAAGTATTCAGTCTAAGAATTTATATGTTGTATAGGAATAACATGTAATTTACTAAATGTTCTCTTCCATTTTGAAAATTTAACACCGGAAACTTTATACTCACTTTAAGAAAATTTCGTTATATTTTGCAAGTGAAGTATGGTGAGAACGAATTAGTACTTGTTAAATGCACAATAAGACTTGTATTGCACTTCTATACACTACGATTTTATATAGCGTGGATTTCTTTTCATTAATATTATGTATTATAAAATTTTCAAAGTTCTGCCGAAACTAAGCCTAACCAGAAATACCAGTAGTACTGGGCTACGCGAAACGAAGTACTACGTTAAGCTATTATTGCACATTATGTACGACTACTACTACAGCCGATCACAAGTCCAGTCAAAAAATACGGTCCTGAGCTACCTGCTTCCATATCCTTAACTGCTGGCATGTTTCATCAGGTCGTCATTTCATTTCAAGTAGGTGGCCTCCCAACACTGCGCTTGTCAATACGAGGCTACCAATCGAGAACCTTTCTTCCCATATAGCTAGGTTCGTCTAGCCATATGGCCAGGCCACTGATCCGCTGGACTATGTCAGTTACTCTCGTTCTTCTGCGGATTTCCTCTTTACGGACTTCATCCCGCAGAGAAATTCCACGCATAGCTCATTTCATCGCACATTGATTGACTTTGAGCTTCCTTATACAGCCAGCATTGAAGAACTACGGATCATTTTCTACCGACTTCAAAGAGGAGACGGTACTCAATTCGAATGCACGTTTTTTTGTGTGTTACCTCATAACTTTATATTGGTTGGACCTATTTTGATGATTCTTTTTTTATTTGAAAGCTGGTGCTTCACATGTCGTCCCATATAAATTTGATCTAGGTATGATCAATATTTTTTGAGTTATTCTTAATAATTTATATTGAAGTCGGTTATACAACATTTTTTATTTTATATTATTTGATTAAACATTGTCCCAGAAATACATATATTTATTATAGATCTGAAGGTTTTTGTTTAAGTTCTACGCGGACAAATTTGTGGGTAAAAGCTAGTAGTTTTATAAATGTATATACATGTTGGTAAAATTATTTCAAATCCGTTCTTTGAAAATATTTCTTTTTGATAGCAGTAAGCTCAGATTATAAATATCTAAGAAAATAAGTAGATGTTACTAAAAAAAGTATTCCTTTTACAACTGTACGATTTATTAAATTTGTTCAAAGCGAATTGTATCAACACAAAAATCAGCGTTCATTTGTTATTTTCATTTCAAAATATATTTATGACCTGTGTCTGTTTTTAGAACATTTGTTCCAAACGATCGTTGCTTTATGATTTTCTGACCTTTCTAGTTATTAGCAAATCGCGTGCTTGTGTTAAAAGTTTACACTTGTGTTTGCAGTTAGTCACAAATGAAAAATGTGTAATTAAATATTGAAACGAAAAATAGATTGATTTCAATTTTAGTATGCTACACCGATTTTACAATCGCACGCAGAGAAGCAAAGTTCGCAAAGCATGTCAAGTCGTTGATCCTGCACCTGAAATATTTCCGGTCGTGTTGGATTGCCTTTTCATCTGATTATGAGAGTGAGTAAATAGAGTTGAGCTTGCACATATATTTGTGCACTATCTTGTCCTCCACATTCTGTAATTTCACATTACACGAGCAACCCGGGTTTGATCCACGCCGGCACTAATGAAATTGTTAATTACAATTATAAGTGCTGATTTACCACGTGTTAGGCTGTGAAGTTTTTTTTTTATAGGATAGGGTGTCAAACGGGCACACAGTCCACCTGATAGTAAGTGTTTGCTTATAGACATCTACATCTATCCTCGTTTGCGAATTCCAGTAAAATGGGTCTCCGATTCTCTACACTCACCATACGAAACACAGCAGTGTTAAGCTGCTATTTTACGCTGGTATTCTGTGAGAGCGTGATCCTTCCCCGGTCGAGCCGACCCATTCGTGCTACTACTATATCAGTAATATAGCTGCAGCATGGCTCTACCACGTAAAACGTCTTGGAGAAACGGCAGCGTGTCGGACATTTTCTTGTCCTAAAAACCCTCTCAGAAATAGACCTAGACCACACTGGTTAACGTGTAGTGGCGGTGTAAGAATATCTTCACACCATAGGTGTCGTGAAAAGGGACAGCTGCAAACTGAAACAGAAGATGTTCAACAGCATTTTCCTGATAACAACTCATAATTATAAAATTCTGCAGTTTTATATAATTTTATTTTCATTTATTATCAGGAACTCGGTAATCAGGCCTATGTTCAGAAGTTGACTTTTATAGACTGTAATGCGTGGATTGATGATAATAACTATGCCATACTGTTAATATTAATAGAATCGAAGGACAACAAGGGGAGAAAAACAGCTGAATGAAAAGAGTTTTTACTGTTTTGAAACAGACTGTATTCTTTGCTATTATTATCATTTATTCTTAATAATATCATCTATTTAAAAAACAATATCGTTGAATAAAGAAAAACCATTCCTACACATTATCACTTTATTTTAAATGTAACTAAGGGCCGATTTTTCATTCATTGGATAAAAGTTATCCAGCAAACAAATCATAAAGTGATTGAACATAAAAGTGTAAACAATTGAACTATTTTATTCATACAAATGTAGTTTTTGATTTGTTTATATTGTATTTTATCCTAATAGTAACTTATATACAAACCCTACCACACCAATTTAAATTGCTTTTTAAATTTTAGTATTATTTTACATTGAAGTGGAATTTAAAGCAAAAGAAAAGAAAACAAATTATATATTCGTTTTAAAAAGTGAACTTAAAGAAAAGCTAGTACTAGTTGATTGGTAGAATGCAGTGGACTAGTTGGTGCATCCGCATGAGGCATGAATTGGTAATGAGAGCTGAGAGAGGTGCATTTTGCGGCTGCAGCAGTTTGCGCGCGATTGCCACTTCGGGGCACGTTTGTGTTGAACTAACAAGTGTTGTACCTACCTACTACTTCTTGGCATAGTACATAAGCTTCGAGACGTAGAGCTAGGAAATATTGATTTGATGCTTGCAAAATATAATTTAGATGAAAAATGCTAGACCTCATTAAAACTATATTTTATGTTTTTTAATGTTTCATACAATCAATTCAATTAGTAAAACGTTATACAAATCGAGGGTTGAGTGATATAATCTGATAAGTAACAAAAGGGAACCCTCGAGATATTGAATTTTGAAAGTTTCATCGACATGTATTCATAATATTTGTGGATAATATAATTAGATTGCAAATTCTTTCTTTTTTTGACTAGAAAATATATTGCATAAAATATTTCGTTGGTTTTTAAGTTCATAATGTACGTGACTTATCTATAAATTATGAAATTTACAACAGTGTTGTTTGGCTGCCACAAGTGTTTTTCACAGCGACTAATTCATAGATATCGTTATATGATTTTTTTATATAAATACTGCTAATAATAATAATAATAATGGCAAGACCGTGTTTCCGTCACGGCCTCAACGGAGACTTGTCATTTGCGCATGGCACGCCTAGGCCAGGTCAGGCCATTGTGTACTTCATTAGAAAATAATAGGCGTTCACACATAGAACAGTATTAATTATCCATATTTAAATACTGGTTCAAATTTTATGGACTTAGAAAAGACTCATGACAGAGGGGACATGGTTGTTTTAGGGCAAGCACTGGACCCGTTTAGTTTGAGGTATTAAAGTCGCTTCATGGGGATTCTAGTGTCAGGATCAACAGTGCTTACCCGGACTGGTTTGACATCCATAATGGTGTCAAGCAGGGTTGAAAAGCTTCCCCGTGACTGTTCAATTTATTTATGGACAGTTGTTTGGAAACATTGAAAGTTGAAGAATTTGAGTTAAGAGTGGGTACCGTTAAATGCCTTTTGAACGCCAAAGATCAAGTCATATTTGCGTCGTCGGCGGGCGAGTTACAAAAATGATAATGACATTAATGAACAAATCTTTAAAGAAAGGCAAATGAAAGCAAATGCAAATAAGACGAGTGATGATTTTTAAAAGAGAAGAAAGTAAGACCATTTGTGAAACAAGAACCGAAGGGGAGTTGGTTGATCTAGTCGATAATTTTGTGTATTTAGGATTATTTGTCACTGTTTGTTTAAAAATCAAATTAAGCATTCCATTACGCCGAAGTTTTGTCAGTACCTGATTTGCGTCAATTTTCGCTTAGAGAATCAAAATTATATAGGGAATAATATTCGAGTTCATATTCACTATTTCGAATGATATAAACATTATACGAATTGACATCAGTAAAATGGTCGAAAGTTTGAACCTGATTTGTGTTAATGCAACGAACAAACTCCTAATTGCCATGCAAATTGATCGTTCAGATATTAACCGCAATTATAAAATAGCGCTCGTCAAAACAGGTAGTGGGCTATCGTTGGTTATTTCAATGTATTGAATTGAAAGAGGACGCTATTTCGACCAAATGGTAATATTCGGTACAAGGATAAACTTTATGTTTGGACATTTAATGAATATTATTTCGCGATGGGATCAATTCATGGGGCATAATGCAGGTCTGCTGGTCACATGATATTCCTTTGTTACGTTCTGTAAATATTGTTTTGGTTTTTGTAAGTTTTGCGAAATCTAAAACTGTGTGACTGGTGACCCCATACATAGTTT
This sequence comes from Parnassius mnemosyne, assembly GCA_963668995.1. Classification (NCBI taxonomy): domain Eukaryota; kingdom Metazoa; phylum Arthropoda; class Insecta; order Lepidoptera; family Papilionidae; genus Parnassius; species Parnassius mnemosyne. The sequence goes on along the minus strand of CAVLGL010000148.1, from coordinate 35,033,568 downwards.
TTGTTTAAAAATATTTTTATTATATATATATATATATATATATATATATATATATATATATATATAACTAGCTGTTCCTCGCGAATTCGCTCGCGTGTAAGTAATTTAGGGTTTTAATTATGTTGCGCGGAACCCTAATTCTTTTTCTAAAATATAAGTAGCCTAAATTACTCCTTATAACATCAGCTATCTGCCAGTGAAGGTCCCGTCGAAATTGGTTTAGCAGACAGACAAAAATTTTTAAATTTGTATTTTTGTTATAAGTACCGTATATAATCTCATAATATGCATTTAGTAAAAAGCTGTTATTTTGAAACTAAAAACAGACACTTCAATTTTATTTAATTGTATAGAAAACGGAATGCAAGTACGTATAGTGACTAGTCTTTGTTCCGCAAAAAGACCTCGATTCTTTGAAATGTAAGAAGAGGAAAAGTTTTTAAGAGCCGAACAACTGCTTACTATTGAGAAGTCTGGAAGCCCGTTTGCCAATCTAACATTTTCATTCGTATAAAACTGATGTAATCAACGACCTTAAATGACACCCGATGGTAAGTGGCTACTGCAGTCAATAAACAGCTGCAGCCTCCTTCCAACGAGGAAAGATAGAGATGCGAGTAATAAGTAGTAACTCTGTCGAATAAAGTGATATGCCTCACCGCCTGTTATTACATTGGCTCTCTATATTATGCTTCAGACCGGAACCAAAAATATGTATATACGACCTGTTCCCCGCGACTTCGCCCGCGTGTAATTTAGGATTTTAATTATGTTGCGCGGAACCCTAATTCTTTTTCTAAAATTTAAGTAGTCTAAGTTACTCTTTATAAAATCGGTCCAGCCGGTTCAGAGATTAGCCGAAACAAACAAACAGACAGACTGACAAAAATTCTAAAAATTGTATTTTTGTTATAAGTACCGTATAAACTTTCATATGGATTTAGTAAAATGCTGTTATTTTGACACACACTTCAATTTTATTTATTAATATATTTATCGGCACACAATTTCGTAGCAGAAATAGGTAAGAGGGTTGTAGGTACCTACCCAGGTGAACTCCTACGCAGCAAAGGAGTCTTACAAAGTCTTACAACCTAGAAAACATGTTTAAAACATATTAACTATACTAGCTGACCAGGCAGACGTTGTTCTGCCCTTTCCTGAGATGACCCTCTCCAATAAAAAATCCTTAAATTCCTAATAAAAAATGTTAAGGGTCACTTATCGAGATAAAAACTATCCTATCTCTCAAGTTGGACAAAACTGCTCACAGTGTGCAAAATTTTATTGAAATCAGTACAGTAGCTTGGGAGTTCGTCGCGGACAAACAATGTGTCACGTAATTTTTAGGTTTCCGTACCTTAAAAGGAAAAAACAGAACCCTTATAGGATCACTTTGTTGTCCATCTGTCTGTCTGTCAAGACCCTTTTTCTCAGGAACGCGTGGAGGTATCAAGCTGAAATTCATATCAAATACTCAAGTCTACTGTCCCTTAGAGCTGTGAAAAAATCAAACTTCTAAGCCAACGCAATCAAAAGATACAGCCGTTTATGCCGTAAATTTTCGACATTCGCAAGGGAATCAAAATCTACAGGGTACTTCCCGTGAACTCAGAATCTTGAAATTTGGTACGAAGCAACGTTTTATAGCACAGATAAAGGAAAAATTGCGAAAAGCATAAATTTTTAGTTACGTCATATAATAAAAATATTTTTAATAATTTTAAACTTATATACCTACAGATTTGTTCGGAACCCTCGGTGCGCGAGTCTGACTCGCACTTTGCCGGTTTTTTATATATAAAGATTAAAAATATATACTTAAGGCTCAGTAACAAGTATAATTTAAAATACAAGCCAATAAACCTGTTAAATAGTCTTAATTAACCGCTCGTAGTGCATCGATGCTCTGTTGCGTTAAGACAAAGAGCTTATTAATTGTAATCTCTGTACGCTACAATGTAATTTGAACACTCGACGACCAACGATCTGTACTTGAATTGAGCTCTGTTAATTGATTAGATATAGGCTCAGTACAAAATCCTATAGTTTATTCAATTAAAATATTATACCAAATTTTGCTTACAAGCTTAAAGCTACAATAAATTACAAGTAATTTATTTTGTATTTTTGTTGCATTTTAATGGTGAAGTATATATTTTATTTTTTTCTTCTTTAACTATTGCAAGCCTGAAGCGCGAAGCGCGTAGAATGTTCTACTAGGACCTAAAAGACAAGATTCCAACGTTTTGTCGCATGAAATCGTATCTAACAATCATATCGTACATAAAAATTATCTAAAAGCACATTGTGAGAAAGTTAAATGATTGTTGAACTTATTAATATTTTTTTAAATCGATTAATTGCTATAATTACATAAAAAAGTGGTTTTAGTGGCTTATGGTGTGGATTAATTAAGACCGCATGGAGGGTATAACTTTAGACGATAACTTTTGAAAATATAAAATTTTCAACTCAATCTATTTTTAAAACTCTTCATCTATCATGTGGGAAGCCATGGAATGTAAATGGTAGTTTAATTTTGTTTTGTTTAGTTATAAGTTTTTTTTTCGGCTGAGAAATTCCGAAATATTTTGGTGTTTTGAGCAGCCTTATATAATTTATTTTAATAAATAGACTGCCTCACTCACTCACTTTGGGCTCAGCCGCCGTCGTGAGTGGATACTGTATCGGTTGTTTGCAGCGGCTCAAAAAGATAGCTGTACAAATACAAAATATTCGAAAAACCAATTTTGATACATTCTTGATTATTATTATTATTCGATTTTCATTACAAAATTTAAAAGCATAGAATTAATAATAGTAAGTAGGATTGATATATAAATATACTTAAATACGTCTTGGACTTTATAAAGTGACCCTAATGATAATATGATAATCATATGACCATTATGTGTCGTGCAGTTTTGGATTTTCCAAACTTTTTTCAAAATTGATGTTTGACATAAAAGTATCGGAAAATTGGAAGTATAATAATAAGATTATTAGTGAAAACTTGTGTAGATTTAAACTACATTAAAAAATTTAAATGCTTAAGGCCTGTACAATTGAATTTACCAATAGTTTTTTTTTAATATTGCCAGTTAAAAAAATAATAATTTGGGGTAACGTACGTTCATTTAATTAAAATTACGAATATTACCCCTATGCTGAATAGATTATCATCACAAACTGTACATAGTATGTATATGAGTCAGACGCCCAATATGCAACTATAAAAAGTACAGTGGTGCGCAACGGACTGTGATCCGAACGAAGCCGGATGTCAACATTTGCTCATGCGATTTTACCCCCGAGGCCGGCCGGGAAATGACATGCTCTCCTTTATTTCATTCCACTCTTTAGAACTCAACTATGCAATTCCATACGAAATTTTCAAAGAAACATCTTTCAGATGAAGCTTATGAGCTTTTAAAATTGTGCATAAGCATGCTCTCTCGTATTATTGTGTTGAATAATAACATTAGCGACATAAGAATTAGAGCCGCCAATTACTATAAAACTTGAAGTTATTTTTAATAATTTATTATTAAAAAGAGGTACGTCAAGTACCTCTTTTTAAATTCAAAATATTGGTCGGATTAAATACGGAAAGTCAATTAAAATAAAGTAAAAATATTATTTTTTACATTAATTCTGATAAATTAATTAACTGTCGATCATAATTGCAATTGATTTTAACTATTAAATTATTCAGTACCATTTCATTTCTATTTTCTTATATTCAAGCAAAAAAAAAAACGCTTATTTACTATTTACTCTACCTAGTCGTCAGTAAATACTTGGTGTGAGTGGAATTCAAATCAAACCCAGGTCTTGCGTGTCATAAAGCGAGTGTATTGACAACTAACGTCACGCAATCGTCGGTTTGTTAAATTAGGTATAGACCTAAATTAAAAGTAACGATAAAGATACGTGTTAAAATTTTAGCTACGCAGTTGTTTATCTACGATTATAACTTCTATTATATGAACTTTATTACTCGCTTTGAACTAGTAAAGTAGTATGCACATTTTTCCAAAGCAAAATGGCGAGATGAAAGTGCGCGTCACCGCCGGTCGAGGGAAGCAGAAATCACGACAGCAAACATTGACTTTAGACTTTTACTCTTTTACTCACTTAGCCTAACTCCGGCTGCACTGCAAATCACTTCACTCGAAGCGAGGAGAAAGTTTTATACAATCTAAATGTTTTAAAAACGTCTAACATGAATCAGTCTAAATAGAACATTGATAACATCTCGGCGCGTTAATTTCGTTGTGCCCTCATTCTATTCTCGTGACCTTACCCGCCTACTTCCATCGTAGTAATTTTTATTAAACTTTTACGCTAAGTACTATTGATGTATTTTAATGCATACAGGCATAAAACAGACATTATGAAGAAAATGCTGCAAATGTTTATATGTCCATTTTTAATACTTAAAATATATAAAATTAAATATTAAAGTGGAGTTACGAATAAATATTTATCTATTTGGGTTTTATATTAATGTTTCAAACACTAACAGGACATGAAAAATATACTTTAAAACACGCAAAAGGTATAATTATAAAGTTGAATTAATCATTGATAATGATAACGATGCAGTAAAATAAACCTAAGAATGTAATAAAAAAATCGCATTGTTATTTGTTTTATTACAAATTACATAATATTTTGTTATTTTAAAAATTTCAAAATGTTTTTGGTAATCCATATCCCCATTTTGTCCCGTAGTTGTTGTAAGAGGTGATGGTAAGTGCCAGGAAAATCAGTTTGGTTTAACTGTTTTGCATAATATTACAGATGTTGACTACATAGACCTGCGACGAGCGGCAGCAGATTCTCTACGGTAGGAGAGGGGTCATGTCCAGCATTGGCCTGTTACAGACTGATGAAATAGAAGTAAGATATAAATTACAATTTAAATCACTCGTAAACTTGTGGATATTTTATCAGATAAATCTAAAACAGGAGCTTGTTCAATTACGATAAATTTACATTTCATCGAATATTCCGCTGATAAGACTCTCGCCAAAGATCGCTGTATCCACTTCATAGTACCTGACCGTTTGAGTAACGGCTTGCATTTAATCTTTTCAGTCTCTCTCAAATATCGCCTCATTAACTTGTGTACCCACTTCAGACATCAGCGATTTGTTACTTTAAATCGCGCCGATAGAATGAAAGAGCGCTCGGATACGGGGGAAATAGGTACGGACCTATTTTCAGCGCCGTTATTCACCTGAGGCATTTCACTCGCAAATTTAGAGGGCTGGAGATATTTTCTTATAAAATGTTCAATCAACTTGATGTGTTTATTCTTCGTTACATTAATCAGCTTTCGTCGCTTAGCCGTAAGGCGTTTTATAAGAGTATGTTTGAAGGATCATTTACATATATTACAGATTTATCGCAACAATGTGTTTGTATGTTACTGAAGCTTCAGGCAATAATTATCGAAGACATTGAGCAGTAACCACTTGCAAGTGCACCTGTGATTAGAAATTCTCCTATTAAAACATAATGTTATATGCAGTAAGCGCTTTGATTTGAAACTTTCGCAACATTTTTCTAGCTTGTATATATCAGCAGCAAGGAGAAATTTAATTTTGCTAAATTTAAAAATCGATCCTTAGTTATCGTTTTATATATTATATATTCATTCATCCATTACAGCCTTGCGAAAATTGGCTGAATATTGTTGCAACGCTTGGCAAGCAGGTTGGCAATCGCAGTGTTTTTAATTATTTTGCATTTTTTATCAGCAAGATGTCGCTGGCCACCTCTGTTTCACTTCCTCAATCGCTTCTAACGACACCCACTAGATGATAAATCACTAGTATTTATAGTTTTTTATTAGTTGGGAAAATATTATGCATACAGTACTTTTTAAGTCCGGTCGGGCACATGTAAGGAAGTATTTCAGATTCGGAAACAAAATATTTACACATATGTAACATGAATTACACTTAGTTACGTCTATTTAACTTTATGATGATGTATAATAAACAGATAAACAAAGCACAAATAATCACACTTCTTTATATTTAAAATACATACATACGTTATGTAGATATAAGTTGCAAGTGTACTTCCCAACTGTTTGGAAACCCTTTCAAACGTGGAGACGACGCAGACAGCGGATACATTTAGATAATCTCGACGAGAATCATTCGAGTCCTTTACAGAGGTGTCTATTAACCTAGCAAGCGATAAATATTTGAATATTTTATCGTTGGATTCTGATAAAGGGATGTAAATGACTACTTGTCCAATTTGCATTGAACAGATTAACGTCATAATCGGAGCGATTCAATCAGCGATCCCGGGAACTTACTCTGGACAGAGGGGGAGTAGATGAGGCGCGACGGCATTTACAGGGCTACTAATAACTCCAGATAAAATGCTAATTTTGTGTTCATTCGATTTCGGAGAAGAAAATAGGACGCTATCTCTCTAAGACCACGACTTTAAATAGCCGGTCTTAAGAAAATGTTTTTTACATTTTATAAAAGACTAGATTTTACTTGTGACTTCATTCACGTGGAACTTCAACTCAAAAAACCTATAGATCTATAATAATTGTCTTTGGACAAGTATAGAAATGATTGAAAAACTATAAACTAATATTTCACACAGATTTTTTACTTTACGAAATTTATGAAAAAAAAATTATGATCTTTTAATCTCAAGTTAAAGTTGCAGCCTATATACGTCTTAGAGCTAGGCACAGGCCTCTTCTCATTTCTGGGATAGGTTTAGGGCGAATTTCGCATGTCTTCGCAATATTTTTATTCTTATTTCTCAGACATGCAAGTTCCCTCATGACGTTTTTATTCACCGCCAAGCACGTAGTAAATCAGCACTTAAAATTGCAATTAACCATTTCATTGGTGCCGGCGGAGATTGAACCCGGGTTGCTAGCGTACTGTGAAATTTACAGCGAGCACTTAGCCCCTAAGCTATCACGGCCCCTTTTTGTGTTTTGTTATATTACAAATGAACAAGTTATTTTTAAATCTTTATTTTATATATCATATAGCTTATGTTAACATAATATTCTCCATTTTTTAGGATAAAATACAGACTAAGTATATTATTAATGGCTTTGCACCATTTCGAATATTTCGAATAAGTATTAGTCTTCCGGATAGATCAAGGAAAAGACAAAAAATTACAAAACTGTTTAATTATGTCTTAATATGCAAATAACCCCCGAGCTTCATAGGAGGCAGTTTCATTTCAATAAAACATACAGACACAACATTATTTATACGTATGTATAGATGTATAGACTAGAAAATACAGGTCCAAAATGAAATTATGATGTCTATCTATGTAATATCAACGTACTTATGATGCAATGAAACAACAATAATAATAGATATATGAGTATACTATTAATTTATAAGCTATAAATAACTGACTGAAATACTTGGCTGTTTAATATTATGGTCATAATTTGTAGTTTCTTATTTTTATTACTATTTCAGTAAATAGTAACAAAAATAAGAAACTACAAAATATCTACGATGGAATACCTCGTCTCTAGTGAAACGAGGCATTCCATCTTACTTCTCAGGGGTGACAACGCATCTACATTTTGATTCTTAATCGAGGATAAATGTAGATGTATATGAGCCACAGAATCCACTTATCATCAGGTGGATTGTGTGCTCGTTTGTCACCCCTTGTCTATAAAAAAATGATAACCGCTAGCTTCACTGGGCGTTAAGTATTCTTGAGTAATCTCTATATATAAAAATCAATTGTTGTCCGTTAGTCTCGCTAAAGCTCGAAGACGGCACGAACGATTTTGATGAAATGGTTTGTGTGCGTTTGAGTTGGACCCTGGATGGTTTAGTTGTCACCCGTGAGGACTAAGATGGAATGCCTCGTTTCCAGTAAAAAGGGTATCCGGTTCTCCACACTCATCATACGAAACACAGCAGCGTTAAGTTGCTATTTTACGCTGGTTTTCTGTGAGAGCGTGGTCCTTCCCCGGTCGAGCCGACCCATTCGTGCTACAACTATACTAATATATAATATAGCTGCAGCATGGCTCTACCACGTATAAAAGATACAGCTTATATACGTCCCACAGCTGGGCACAGGCCTTCTCTCATCTCTGAGAGGGTTTTAGGGCAAGGAAATGTCCGCCGCGCTGCCCCAATGCGTGTAAACGAGCTTCACATGTCTTTGAATTTTTTTTTTATTTCTCAGATATGCAGGTTTTCTCACGACATTTTCCTTCACCGCTGAGCACGTGATAAATCAGCACTAAAAATTGCAATTAACAATTTCTTTGGTGCCGGCGGGGATCGAACCCGGGTTGCTCGCGTACTGTGAAATTTACAGCGATCGCTTGAGCCACCACGGCTCCTACACGGTCCAAAATATAATGTACGTACTTACTTATGATTTAGCGTGAATTGTTTGGTTTTAATACACAGCTTAAGCAATCGAACCTAAGTGCGCGCTTGTCATATTGATTCAGCGTTGGCCGTGAGTGTTTTCGGAAGCTTAGATAAGACGGAACGTGCCAACCGGTGCCACCATCGGACCAGTTCTGTAGACTTTTATTCTTTATACTTACAAACTATGTAAACCTTGTAGTTTATAGGAGGTACACAACTTCTTTAAGTTTAATGTATACCGTTGAGCGATAAGTAAATACTTAACTCTTACGAAATATATATTTTTCAATTTGTTTAATTCAAATATTTACTAGTATCTATATGTAATTATAAGCAAGCCACCCTCACAACGCCGGGGAAGATGTATTCTTATATAAGTTGACCAGAAGAAAATGCTAAAAGGCATTAAGTCCAACCTTTGTGACCCTATAATTAAGGTCTACAATTAACTGTAAATAAAATAATAAAACAATAATGTCACGTTGTTTAGATTTAAGATAACCATAAACCTTATTTTTAATTTTTCGAATGCAGTATAGTCTAGATAATTTCCTGCATCGCTCTTTATCTGTTTGTTAAATTTTATTATAATCGGTTCAGCCATTCCGAGCTTAATCTGGACAGACCAAAAAATGGGTAATCATGACATAATGGCATGCAAATAACAGCTACACGGCAGCTATTTTGATATTAGAAAGAGACATTTCAATTTTTTATATGCATACATTTTATTTGTGATATGTAATAAATGCTAGCTAGCTATTTAAGTCGACGGCTGGACATGGGTTTTTCAAATAAGCTGTGGTGTGTTCAAATAAATGTACTGTGTAAGCAAATAAAATATTTGAGCTAGATAATTTATGTGCGGCGCTTGCATATGAAGGTGATGACAATGGATGTAAAAAACATGCGTGAGTGTCGTGGAACACTCGGTTGGAACGAAGTTCCTTTCATAGTATATTATTATTGATAAACTTATTATATTATTGATTAACAAATATAAGTTAATTAATTATTAGTGGCTATTAAAATGAAGCGTTATTTAAAATAAAATACACTATGACTCAAGGGGTAGTGACAAAAAATCTTACACTTTTTGTCGCCTAGCTCTCATTCGCCAAACCTTCCGATAAGGAACGTCGTTCCAAAAATCACAAACATGAAAATGTCTCTGACTATTTAATTTCTTATTTTTAAAGTGGGAATTGTGTACTTCCACACATATCGAACAGTTTTAGTTTTAGTTTTGCACTTAACAATGTTCTGAAAGAACATTTTGTTTCCGTCAATTTTCGATAACAAATGTAGATAATATATTAAATCAATAAAATAATGGTACGTTAGAATGCGTAAGATATATGTAATATGTATGAGTTAAATTGCTTTATCTCGGAGTGCGCAGCACATCCGATAGGCAATTTGTAAGCTCTAAGTGCGGGCACTAGTTAGACGTTATGCTGCTAGGCTCGAAATGCTATAGCCCATGTACACATTCTCTTTATTGAACGTGTACCTCTTTGAAACAGCTACCGAATAACGTCAGCCGAAATAGTTCATATCAATTCCTTAAGACAGTCTTGTTCTTAATAAAATATGTATACATACATATAGAATTTTACAACCATTTGTTAGAGTATCAATCTTCAGACATATACTTAACAAAGTTTAGTAAATTTTTGGATATAACTTTGAGCGTTATCTCACTTAACGTATCACAATTGAAACTATGTAATGGTTAATTTCTTTTAGAACTGTTTTATGATGTAATTTATAGTTAACACTTTTAAACTTCGCGCAGTACCTATGTAAAAGGAAAGCTAAAGAATTATAACTACATTAACGTTCAGTTACTGAAACTGCTTCGCTTAAACTTCTAAACTCAGCTGAAAGCAACTTTTTGCTTTATTTTAAAAGAAGCAGAACGCCTTTGGAATTCATTAGTTTTGAAATTGTAAGTAAAAAGGGACCAAAGATTTAAGTATTTTGATAAGCAAAGGAACTGAAAAATATACATGTATATATTATAAAGATATGTACTTAAATACACATACATAATGCGTATAATAAATAGTACCCGAAGAACGTTATTCTCTTCCCTTTTTAGGGCTATACTGAACAGGCCTTGTGCGCTTTGTCGTCTTTGACTACACCCTTACATCGTGGGGAATACTCATGACACTGGCTAATAATATATATTATGTTATGTTCACTTCTGTATTTGTAAGAGAATTGAATACCTTTTTATTTATTTGTTACTGTGGCTTATATTAGGTAAATTGATCCCACGCTTATGTAGAATTCGGCTTGTGTTCAAAGTTCATTCAGAACAATAGATAACCGTAATGATATAGTGTAGTTAATAGACTAATTTTAAATGAATACATGGTAAAGTCATTGCAACATAATTCGGCCCAAATAGGTCGGCTTGATCATGGAAGGATGAATGTGCGTGTGTTTGTTATACTTCTATAAAAAAAAAACCTTAAACATTACACTGTTACCGTTTTTTTGGAACGAAGTTCCTCATCGGATGGTACGGGTTTGGCGGATTGGAACTAGGCGACAAAAAGTGTAAGATTTTTTCGTCACTACCCCTTATGTCATAGTGTATTCTATTTTAAATGACGCTTCATTTTAATAGACGCTAGGAATACATTTATTTGTATTTTGTATATCAATAATAAGGAACTTCGTTCCAACCGAGTGTTTCACGACACTCACGCATGTTTTTTTTTATTTTCTCAGTCTTGCATTTAGCCTGTAAATAACAGTGAACAGCTTAACACTGGCCTTTACCTCATTAATGCTTTTACGACAACATTATAAAATTTCCAAATAAAAAAATTCGTAGAAGAATGTTACCCCTGTCGCTGATCTTCATATCGTAATACGACTCCATCTCGAATCATCATCTTCTGGGGCTATGAGATCTTCAGTATTTCCCTGTCACCACTTACGACAGTCCGAAGATTACAATAGTCCGAAGAGTAAAATTTGCCACTATGTCTGGCGTATGTGCACTATGAGAAAGCCTTTGATTCCGTCGAAATTTGGGCGGTGCTGCAGTCCCTTCAGCGGTGCCAAGTTGACTGTCGGTATATCGAAGTGCTGAAGTGTTTGTATAGTAGAGCTACGATGGCTATCCGAGTACAGAATCAGAGTACGAAACCTATCCAATTGCAGGGAAGTGTAAGACAGGGTGACGTTATATCCCCGAAACTCTTCACCGCTGCATTGGAAGTATTAACATCAATGGCGAGTACGTCACTCATCTTCGATTTGCCGACGATATAGTCCTTATGGAAGAATCGCTGGAGGACCTAAGCACCATACTCAATAACCTCAATAGTGTCTCCCAACGAATAGGTCTTAGGATGAACATGGACAAAACAAAGATCATGTTTAATATTCATGTCACACCTATGCCGGTAGTTGTTGGGAGCACTAAGCTCGAAGTTGTTGACGAGTATCTTTACCTGGGACAAATAGTCCGACTAGGTAAGTCCAACTTAGACCGAGAGGTCAATCTACGGATTCAACTCGGCTGGGCAGCGTTCGGGAAACTACGACACATCTTCTCGTTAGACATACCTCAAAACCTGAAAACGAAATTGTACAACCAGTGCGTGTTGCCAGTGATGACTTACGGATCTGAGACGTGGTCCTTCACTGGTGGCCGTATGAGGAAGCTCAAGGTCGCTCAGCGAGCTATGGAGAGGGCTATGCTCGGAGTGTCTCTGCGTGATAAACTTAGAAAAGAGGATATCCGCAGTAGAACCAGAGTAACCGACATAGCCCAACGGATTAGTAAGCTGAAGTGGCAGTGAGCCGGCCATATAACTCGAAGAACCGACAACCGATGGGGAAGAAAGGTTCTTGAGTGGCAGCCTCGTACCGGTAGGCGAAGTGTAGGGCGACCCCCCACGAGATGGAGTGAAAGAAAAGAAAGTTATACGATACGATGCTCTGTGATTGCTCGATTTTTCCTTATACAATAAAAGTTGTTTATCTTAACTATAATCGAAACGACATTCTATACAAATATATGAAGAGTTATAAACATGCTGTAAATACATAGACCTGGTAAGACATGCAGGAAGTCGATGGATGCAGGTGGCTCAGAACCGTGCTTTGTGACATTCCTTGGGGGAGGCCTATGTTCAGCAGTGGACTTGTGAAGGGTTGTAATGATGATGATGACTTACGACATTCACGGGACGAAACGGATACTGGATTTTCTTACAATCACAAGACAGTCTTCTTTTCTACCGACTTCAAAAAGGAGACGGTACTCAATTCGATTGTATGTTTTTTTTATGTGTGTGTTACCTCATAAATTTTGTCTGGGTGAACCGATTTCGATGTTTTTTTTATTTGAAAGCTGCTGCTTCTCATGTGGTCCCATATAAATTTGATCAAGTTCTGACCAATAGTTTTTAAATTATTGGTCGGTAGTACAATTTTTTTTTTTAATTTTGATGATTAGACCATTACTGTCATTTTAGGCGGTTTAAAAAAACTGGCGGCTCGGCTTAAATTTTTTTATGGAATGAGGGTGACAAACGAGCACATAGTCCACTAGATGGTAAGTGAATGCTGTGGCCCAAAAAATATACATTTAACCTCGATTAAGAATCAAAATGCAGATGCGTTGTCACTCCTAAGGACTAAGATGGAATGCTTCGTTTCCAGTAAAAACGATCTCCGGTTCTCTACACGCACCATAAAAAACACAGCAGCATATTAAAGCTGCTATTTTACGTAAGTATTATGTGAGAGCGTGGTCCTACCCCAGTCGGGCCAACCCATTTATACTACAACCATGATATAGCTGCAGCGTGGCTCTACCACGTTTAATTCTACATTAATTTCTCAGTTTATAAATAGCTATTAATTGAAAAAGTGGGTTAGTATTAGTATTATAATAGAAATTGAATATATTTATGAAAATATGATATACAAAAATCAAGTATTTGTACGTGGTAGAGCCATGCTGCAGCTATATTATGGTTGTAGCACGAATGGGTCGGCTCGACCGGGGAAGGACCACGCTCTCACAGAAAACCAGCGTAAAATAGCAGCTTAACGCTGCTGTGTTTCGTATGGTGAGTGTAGAGAACCGGAGACCCTTTTTACTGGCAAAGAGGCATTCCATCTTAGTCCTCACGGGTGACAACGCATCTGCACCTTGAGTCTTTATTGAGTATAGATGTAGATGTCTATGGGTCACAGTAACCACTTACCATCAGGTGGACTGTGTGCTCGTTTGTCACCCGATCCTATAAAAAAAAAGTATTCGCTAGCGCAGTACATAAGACAAACTGAAGTAAGCTATAACTTCGACGTTATATCTGTTGATAGCATATTAATGTAGCTACGAAAAATAAATATTTTAATTGTGATGATTAAAAATGACCCGTTAATTTCACAAAACCACTGCTGGATATGAATCTCTCCCGGTGAAGTGAGGATTTGCTGTAATAATCAAGCAAAATGTCAGATTTCAGTGGAAGACATCTTGACGATGCTTACCGGGGCCCGTCTGAATATTTACTTCTGTGGTGAACAAGAGGTTTATATCAGAAGTTATTTGAAGCTTTGAAACCTTTTTTTATGTTTCATGGGGTGAAATGGAGTGATGGATACGTTTCAACGGCAACTTCAGAGCAGTATAATTTCCCTACCCATGGGCGACTAGTTACTCCGCTTGCAATTAAGTATGTGTGTGTTGAATAACGTATTTACACGGAGCTTACCAGCACAATGATACTATCATTTTCTGTTTTATTATTCGATGAACATTCGTGTGTTTGGTTACTATAAACGATAGACTAGAAATATAATATGGTGATGATCAAATTTTATAGTAAAGTATAGATATAAATGCATAAAGCCATGAAACTTAAATATTACTTTAACGATACTTAATTAAATTGTCAGATTTATTTCAATTGTTATGAGAGTTTCCATAATTCGAATATCATAACCCATAACGACTGTTGTATCTGCGATTAAGAAAGCCGGCGAGCTAATACGGAACTTAAACAGAACTTTGCATAATGCCGTTATGCAGAGTTGGTTGAAATCGGTCGTCATTAAGCAAATCGGATGGCGTTAGCGTATCCAATTAGTACAGTCAATGTTTGAGATTCCAATCAACGGGATCAACGCGTCGCCTACTTTAATTCAGCTGTAAGTCATCTGTCACTTGTCGTTATCCTAACAGTTATGGAGCAATACGAGGTTCAACCGAGATTCACAGAGTAAAGAAGGGTTATTTGTTTTATAACATTATTAGATTTTCTCGCGACTTCGTCCGCCTGGAATATATTAAGATTGGGTTTTATGCGTTTTAAATTTTTTTTGCGCAGAACCGTAATTCTTTTTCTAAAATAAAAGTACTAAAGTTACTCCTTATAATATTACCTATCTGCCAGTGAAAATACCGTCAAAATCGGTCCAGCCTTTTCGGAGATTAGCCGGAACAAACAAACAGACAGACAGACAAAAATTTTAAATATTATTTTTTGTTATAAGTACCGTCCATACTATCATATGCATTTAGTTAAAAGCTCTTATTTTGACATTACAAAGAGACACGTCAATTTTATTTATTTGTATAGATTGAAATGTAGAAAGTTTTAAGATTTATAAAATCCTACTCTTCTTCTTTACTGTCTCGTAGAAGTCCACTTCTGGACATACTCCTCTTTCGTTGTAGGAAGGATTTGCCTTATTTGACCCATTTACCAGGCGGATTGACGTTCGTACTAGACGTGACCAATTTTAAGTGGGCATTACAGGTTGGCCAAGCTTCAGCCAACGCGAGCGTAGGCAAATTCATACAAGGCGAGCGCTACAGTCTACATGTTGGCCAAGTTTCAATGAGTGAACATACTGACATGGCCAATTAACATGTGGACATGAATTGCCGAGTGCTGGTGATAGCGAGCGCCTTTGATTTGTGCAGTAATCCGACAAGAAAGGCACGCCAAACGAACCGTATACACGTTGCTCTCGTCTGCATTCGGCCAGCTAGGCGAGCGACGACGAGCAATGGTAAGGCTAGGAAAATGTTCCGTCCATATGTTGGTACTCGTCTTCGATCGCCCAACATGTATAGCCGAGTTTACGCTGTTGGTCATCATATGTCTGGGTATTTTGCGTTTGACGTAATCGATATGGTTCTACCGCCATCTATTGGTGGACACTAGATTCTTCTGAGTTTAAATTTATCTACAAAAGTTTATTAAAGGTCGTAAAGCTAGAATCCTTTGTAGTCTGAACCTATCTAATAAACTAGTTATTGTATGTTGCGACCTAATTATATAAATTGACAAAGTTAAGATTATTAAGGAATCAAAATTCACGCAACCGAAGGCGAAAAAGAAAATGCTTTAAATAGCTATTACCGTGAAAGGCACATTTTTCCGCAACTTTATGAAAACGTTTCAGTAGATTTATGAATAAAACCTTTCAGGGAAGATGCGAAGCCGCAATGTAATTTAAGGCGTATAGGAGGAGAGCGGTAACCTCCAAAATTAGACCGTTATCATTCCGCCGCTGTCGCCGCGGAGATCACCAGTTATATGAGCCAATACACCGAACGAACAGAATAAATTTGCTTTATATCAGACAGTTGACCTTCATATCCGATATTGTTGTTTTTATACACGAAAATATTTTGAGAAAATTCCCTGTGTCCGCCCTCTCCATTTCGGGTTCCCCTTACGTTCTCTTTTTTTAAGTTATTTGTCCCGCAAGACCACTGAAGCTAACGTAATAATAAGAAAATTGGATATGTTAAACAGTTAATACAATTGGACAACCAAATAAGCTGAAATCCTTTATTATGTGGGTTGGTATCATTAAATTCGGAATCCGTATTGGCTACCATTGAAATAATACAAAAACTTGGAATTTATTCTTTTACATCGATATTTTTACATACCATAATATTATGTGCAATACGTTCAAGTTATTATTAAATACATAATTAGTTAACACAGAGTTTCTGTTTGTAATATAATTTTAATGAATGGTAGGAATCGAACTGGGTAGGTACCTATTTCTGTGACCAAATAGCAGTGCCTGGGCTGCTGTGTTTCCATCTTAAAGGGTTATAGAGAGCCAGTATAACAGTTGTATTCGTAACAGTCCACAGCTGGGCATGGAGCTATCTCATAGTAGGTAGGACCTACCATAATTGCCACGCTTGGTGGATGGATTTGTGGTCACGGTACCGGAGGATCTTTGACACTGCTTTCCGTCCTATCTATTCTATCTATAATGTACCTAGCAATATATAGTTACCTATAATGTACTATAATATCGAGTGTTTGGTAATAACAATATTTGACGACTATAGTTTTGGTACTAAACCAGTGTTATGCAGCGAGCGCAATACGTCTAAAGTCGTGTTCAGATTTGATCATCTTGACTTGATCAAGGCTTTCGTATCAAGTATTTTGATTTAAGTTTGGACACCAATTTCAACCATATCGTTTGTCGTATAAGTCTTATGGTGACGAAAAATGCGCCCACACTTAAAACCAAATCATATCATGTCATCGTATCGGTGTAACTACTATAATCAGACAAAAGAAAACAGACAAAAAAGTCACCATATCTTAGGGAATTAATTGGACATTTTTTAATATCTTCATAATTTCCTTCATATGTGGACGCTACTTATTTTCCTTCTACCGTCGTATAATTTCCTAAAAATCTCATGATACGCGTTGCTCTCAGCGCTTTGTCAGAGAGCTTACTCCTCTTTTATTTTTTATCTCTTTTTAACGTATCGAAAGTTAACTGGGATTTTCTTATAAATTGCACATGAATAAACATCTACACCCGGAATATAAGCAATTATTTGTAGACCATACGAACACTTGATCCACGCAGGATTTGCTGATCTTGAGGAGGCTCTCATTTAGCTCTGTCACTTCACGTAATTTTTTAATGTATTCAGGCAGCCATCCAGGTTTTACTAGTCCAGTTAAACTGCGATATGTTTTATCTATTGTCATAACTGCTTTGGCTACAGTTCAGCGCTAAGCCCAACTCTCATTGCAGGATTTGTTTATATGTGAGCTCTTGTACTTCCTCTGGACTTAATACATGATTCGTCAGATGTATGCTACGTTTGCATTCCATAAGAATATTCAGGAGAATTAAGATTCTTTCAAAAGGAATATAAAACAGAAGTAAACGGTGTTGGCGGGAACTAAATATATTTATCCTACAATGACAAAGACAAAAGAGGCCTATGATTTTGGGAAGCCATGTATGTATGTATGCACATGTTTATCTATTCCCTCATTTTCCCTTAACTACTCATAACATTCAAATATATGTATACAGTAAACTAATGTGATATCGTTTGTAGCGTCGTTCTCTTCTGTAGGCTATAGGCTATATTACGTCATATAAAATCCAATATTACCTAATTATTGGGGATATAGAGTGCCACAAAAAAAAAAACAAAGATTATAACATCGTGTTTGGTATCGAATGAAGGGTCTTAACGAGAACATTTACAGGCCCTTCTATCATTTGAAAGGCCTTTAGAGCAAGAAATCGTCCGCCGCGCTATCACAATGCATGCTGGCGCACTTTATATGTCTTTTTTTTTCATAGGATAAGGGTGACAAACGAGCACACAGTCCACCTGATGGTAAGTGGTTGCTGCGGCCCATAGACATCTACATCTATCCTCTATTACAAATCAAAATGTAGATACGTTGTCACCCGTGAGGACTAAGATGGAATGCCTCATTTCCAGTAAAAAGGGCTTCCGGCCACCTGCACTCACCAAGCGAAACGCAGAGGTAAACCTCTACTTCACGCTGGTTTTCTGTGAGGTCGTGGTACCACCCCGGTTCGAGCCGGCCCATATTGTGCGACAGCAAAAGCTGCCGCGTGGCTCTACCACTGTTAAATGTGATGATGTTTTCAAAATATTTTATTTTTATTTTTCAGACATGCAGGTTTCCCCACGATGTTTTCCGTTACCGCCGAGCTCATAATAAATCGTCACTTTGAATTGCAATTAACAATTTCCTTGCCACTGGCGGGATCGAACCCAAGTTGCTCGCGTACGGTGAAATTTACTGCGAGCTACCATGGTTCTACGATCAATCAACGATCCCTTAGAGCAAAACAATATAAATAAAAAGATAAAAATAAAAAACTGCGTTTCTGTTGTAGTTTTAGTTTTAACTTCCTGATAGAAACAGAAGGCAATATGTTGGAAGAGCAATCAAAGGCATTAATGACCAAACTCTTCAAGACCGTGTTGTAGTGGAGCGTGGTATCGTCCTTGATGATCGGTAAAGAACAGGCTAATATGAAGAACGAAGTGTGTAAGGTATCGTATCACTGATACCGTATCAAAATTAGTTCACCGATCACGATACGTGTATCCGATACTAAGTATCGTGTGGAACAGGCGTATATGCTACGATATCATAACTACTACTAACAGACTAAATAACTACGTACAAATAGCGTATAATTATGCGCCCTAACAAGCGATAATCGGTGCCACGCGACATAGACACGATACGCTAATATGATCAAATATGGACTCGGCTTTAGAGACGGAATGTTATAGTAGTTTAATAGAAATCAGTCATCTAAACATTTCATAGTTGTTTTTAAACATTTAGGTATATGATAGATTCATAACGCTTAAAATGTAAGTTTTTCTCAGCATTCTTCAGGCTGTACTGTGAATAGAGTTAAAAAAAACTTAACAACACGAATTGATCGTGAGCTGTGATGATCCTGATAATTATTTTATATAAAAATAATTATCCTGGTAATCCTGATCAGGAATAAGGATAAAGTTAAATTTATTGTATTGTCATCGGTCGATACTACTATACATTGGTATTATCATATGAGTGCACATTGCCTTCTACAAGTTGGTGAAAATTATTTAAAAGATTCCGTTACGTAGATAGATACACGCCAAGCTAACAAAAGCGTGTTAAAAAGAATACTTCTAAGTAAAAAAGGTCTTCTCATTATTAATTCATTCAATTAGCAACTGATATCAAACAATGTAAACGAACCCTTTTTTATATAATGAAAATTTAATCAAGTTATAAATATGCAATTGGCCGTTGTCCTCGAGATTTACGACACGAAAAGTTCACTAACGTACGAACGAATTCATACACGGTTATCCTTTTAAAACAATGGAATCAAATTAAATGAACCTCAAAACGTTATAGGTCTTTCAAATACCGGTTCCATTACAAACACTTTCAAATGGGAATACAACATCAGGTTTTCATACCTCCGAGTAACGTCGCATCTAGTCCGGTACTAGTACATCAGCGGGTATTTTTTACAAGGTGCTAGGAGTCACTTTCTGTATAGAAGTCGACAATCAGAGGCTCTAAACGTTGTTACTTGTGCGAAATAATGAACATTTTTAAGTTCAAACGTTGGAGTAAGTCGCTGCCTGTCGTATCACCCGACATTGCACGCTTTCGAAGCTATGCTGTCCGAGCCCAAAATTTTAAACTTAAAACTTATTAGCTATAAAATTATTTACTTAGAGAATGACATTATTATCTGTATAATAAAATAATGTCCTGCAGACCAAATTTTGACAGACGATCGGATAGAGATCAGGCGCAAGGCCAACGATTTAACGTGATTTCCGAGCTACGGAGATGAAACACCGTCAAATTCCTGACTCCGTTCTACTACCGAGAATTTCTTGACAAAAAAACGTAATGATTTTTTTTCACAGCGCTCGACCAACGAGGTCCACCAACCTATGGATACTAGAAGCAAGATACAGAGTAATTATATTTGTATATTTACTGCTTTACCCCCGAGCACGTGGTAAGTCAGTAATGCTAACAGTGATGAAACTCTGTTTGTTTGAGTACTGTTCAATTTGAACCAAGCGCTCGACAATTATGTAATTATTCTCAGAAATCTAGACACGTGCTAGTAGCTACTAAATAAAATAATTACATTAAATATATTAGATTTTAATTGTGTAAAAAATAGTGAGTATACCATATAATAATGTATAAATTAATTAATAAATTAATTCCAGCTGGTCCTGTCCATAACTTTTTTGGTAAATAATATCCTCCAAACCGAATTTCGATAACCAAGGGCAGTCTTAACGGAGACTAACCATCTGCACAGGATAGGATTGTAGTGCCCGAGTGTAAGTGCAAGCACAGGTGCACTCTACCTCATTCTCATAGTCGTGTGGGACGACAATCCGACATGACGGGAGAGCGATAAGGCGAAAGTAAGTACCAACGTATTTACTTTTCCGAGGCATGGGGTGAAACACCGCCAACTTCTATACTTCGAGCTGCCACTGATAGTTTTTTGACAGAAAAACTCAATACTAATTTTAGAGCAGCCTGGGATTCGAACCCGGAACTCATGATCACCGACCGCGTTAACGACCACTAGACCAAAGAGACAGTCGAGCCAGAGCATACTCGTACATAAACATGTGGGTATAAAGTTGAAAATGTCCTTTATGTGTGCATTTACAGCCTGGCCTTCTATCTTTTCTAAGAGGGTTTTGAAACAAAAAATTCCGAGCCGTTTAGCTTCGACTTCACATATATACAATACTTACAATTTCTCAGACATCAAGACCGCCAAGCACGTGGACAATCAGTACTTAAAATTGCATTTAACAAATTCGTTGTTGTCTGCAACGGGTATCGTAAGCGATTTACTCGCGTAGGTACTATGAAGTTTTATAAGACGAATACTTTATTTCTGAACTATGCTGCGGCTATGTGAGTATAAAATACAGACGAGTTGTCAATATGTACTCTTTAAAACTATATTACTTTCAGTTTAATAACACACGGTAACAGCAATAAAATTAAGGTGTCAGTAGATAGTTGGCAATCTAAAATCTAAAAAAGCTAAAATTGCTGGCCATAACCAGTTTTTGTATAAATTTTATGATAATAATTAAAAAAAAGCCGTGTAGTGGTGGTACCCCATCTCATCCCGTGGGTGTCGTAAAAGGCTGCAGAAGGAAACAAATCAAAAGATGGACAGCAGCGTCTTCCTAATAACGATTAAAAATAAAATTAAACTGTGAATGCCAACTCGCTTGCCAAGCGTGGCAACAATCCCAAAAATCACCACTGTGAGACAATTTATGGGGGAGGCCTATATTCATCAGTTGACTTTAATAGGCTGTAACGGTACCTAATGGCAATTAAAATAAGCCAACTGGAATAGTTAAAGAATTCATTACCATATTCCGTCTTATGTCGTAAGAGGCGACTACCTATATAAAATGTCAGCAAGATGAGGTCTGCAATATAGATTTGCTTTGTCACTCTTTCCTCGTTCAATCTTTCTATATGACCAAACCACCGAAGCATTCCTTTTTTAATCCTGATCACAACATCATCTCGCAAACCACACTTTTCTCTTATCACACAATCTCTCACCCTGTCATTCAGCTTCAGCTGAGTCGGGAAGGGACGCTCTAGACGAATTTTTATCGACCAAATTGGCGATATATTGAAAACGGGCCAGATTAGGAGTACCCTTAACCGACGACCTTATATGCGTAGATATATGGATGTAAAGGTTTCGAGAGAGGTGTGTCAAGATCGTGTCAAATTGAAGTCTGTAGTCTCTGCTTACCCCTCTGGGTGATAGGATTGAGTGTTTATGCATGTATGTAGCAAAATGAGATCTTCTTTCCGATAGATGATGGTATAGCAATCTTGTTCATACCAGACGTAAAATACCCAGAATTTCGATGGCGAGCAGCGTTGAAAGTGCAAGACGTCTAGTACTGCGTTCGCTAATCCGCTTGCCAGGGGTAATTACTAAGTTAAACCCTCTATACAATTGAAAAGGCTCATGTCAGCCATTGGCTTTTGCCTGCTAACAAAGATGAAGACTAAGAGAAAAATAAAAAATAAATTTATGTCCCTCGTACGTCTATGACGACGACGTAATAAATAATATTAAAAATATTTCCCGGTCCTCGATTTACGAGAATTATTAATAGCAACAGTGTTATTGCAGGACGGAGCAATATTAACATTAATCATTAGATTTGTACGGTTTCGTGAGTAGCGAACAAAGTAGTAATGTAAACAAATTAAAACCAAAGCAATAAATGTAAACAGCTATAACCTTCATCACGAAACACATGAATCATAAATTAAATGTGAATTTTTATTTCACTATAAGTTTTAGTGTTTTTCAAGGTTCTTTTGTCTTTTATCGGCCCGTGATAAGATTTTTTTTAAATAAAGAAAATTGAAGTGTTTTTTGTAATGTCAAAATAACAGCTTTTTACTAAATGCATAGGAAAGTTATTTACAGTACTTATAACAAAAACAAAATATTTAAAATTTTTGTTTGTCTGTCTGTCTGTTTGTTCCGGCTAAACTCCGAAACGTCTGAACCGATGTCGACGGGACTTTAATTGGCAGATAGCTGATGTTATAAGGAGTAACTTACGCTACTTATATTTTAGAAAAAGAATTAGGGTTCCACGCAACATAATTAAAACTTTAAATTACACGCGGGCAAAGTCGTGGGGAACAGCTAGTTTCACAAGAAGTTTTAGTGTTTTAAAAATATATAAATAAGGTTGTTGAAACGAACCTATAAACAACCAACCATCTGGTGGTGGCGTAAGAGAATCCATAACCCATTTCGTTCCGTCCGACATCACTGTCAGAGGTAATGAAGACTATGGTAAATTTCACTAAAATTTTTTGGCTTAAATAGACGGCGGTATAACTATCTCTTTATGCCACACGTAATCCCGACCGGCGAAGGACATGAGCCCTAAATAATCCTAAACTGTATAAAAGTAAGTAGGAGAATGGTAGAAAGCTGTTGGCCTTCTTTCCGGACTTGGCAATGCGATTAAGATGGGCTTGGGTAGTGCCGGACTTTTAGGTCTTGAAATGCATGCATGCAACTCGGGGCATGAAATTTTTATCAAGAGACTATGAGAGATGCAGATATGCGATACGAGTATGTGTGATGGTCTTCCGGCAATGCGACATGTACTCTGACCTAAGAAAGAAGATGATGTATGGTGTAGTCCGTAAAGACTGTGTCCGGTCCACTACATGGATCTGGTGAGATCAGAGGCGAATGTTGTGCGGCTGTGGGAGTTTGCGCATGAGTGGCCCTAGAAGGTTCGAACGGACATGGTAAGATTTTGACCCAGAATCAGAGCTAAGCTTATATTGTCTTAAGCCGGAATGGAAGAATAGCTTATTTGGGACAAGGAGTATTAAACAACTCGTTGAAAGTCAAGTTAGTGCACGTGGGAAAGAGCCCAGAGCAAATACCCCATGCATCTCCCGAGATTTAGCCCGAATGACCATCGGGTCGGTGGGCCTCTATCATCTCATTTACGGGGCTCACGGAATGAGACTGACTGATGGTTCTCTTTAGGCATTATCACATGGAATATATATAACTAAAACATATTGTTCATTTAATAATTTCAAACAGTATAAATGATCCAGGGGCAGGGTGCTCACTGCTCACCTAAAACTTTATAAGAACTCGAGCAAGATTTTTGATGGATAGGTTAAATCCCTGTCGCCAGCACTATGGAAACTTTTATTTGTAATTTCAAGTGTTAATAAGTAGTAAGTGTTAATAAGTAATTTCACGTAATACCTGAGATTAGTGGGTTTAGGATGCAGCTTCTTTTTCTTGCCAAAAGTAACATATGTGCAAGAGAAAAATTGTCCTTTAATGTTCGGTTAGCCTAAAGGTGACTTCAAGCCCAACGGGGGCCAATAACTGACAAAAATTGCCTGCGACGAAGAAAAAGCCCTGTTTCTTCCACCCCGTAAATAGGAAATTACAGTGATCACTGTAGCAGTTTGAAAGTTGCTACATTCCAATCATATTACCGCCCGACCCAGAATCGGTGACATGGAACTGAGTGCAACAAGCTTAGTAACAACCAGGTTAGTCTGTATTGCCTGTGAATTGTTTTGGTAAATTTTTGGACTAAGTTT
Source organism: Parnassius mnemosyne (assembly GCA_963668995.1). Taxonomy (NCBI): domain Eukaryota; kingdom Metazoa; phylum Arthropoda; class Insecta; order Lepidoptera; family Papilionidae; genus Parnassius; species Parnassius mnemosyne. The sequence continues at coordinate 35,009,114 of CAVLGL010000148.1, read as the reverse complement.
TGTAGTTTTGACTTGATTAAGCTAATTTATTGTAGTAATAAAGTGGTTTTCTTTGTTTCTTTCTTTTAATCGTTAATCCAAAGCAAATGTTTTTTTAGAAATGGCTTAAATATACCAATGATAAATTTATCTACTAATAATAGTACTTACATGACGTACTTCACTTTTTTTTTAAATAAAATAAAACAGAATAACTTACCTTTATTGTGCTGCTCGCACCGGATTAGTTATGAACTATTTTAAATTGAACATAATAAACTTACAACACACTTATCTTAACACATTTACAAACACGCAAAATTTTGTAACTAAGAAATTAATTAATTGTATTTCCATTATTTATTTAATTACTTAAACTTAACAACATTTATCCTGATCATTCAACATTTTCACTGACATAATTAGAAACTACCCACGTACAGTATTAATAGTTTTTTCTAAGACCATGTGTTTGATTTTCTTACACCCACAGTTTCACTCATTTTAATTTGCGAAGGTTTAATTGACCTATTTTTAAGTGACTTCAAAAAAGGAAGAGTTTTGCAATTGGACTCTTCATGTGTCATGTGGCATGTGTGATTATTTGTATATTACGTGATATATTTGCCAATTATATCCTGATTTTTTATTTATTCATTCATTACACCTAATCAAAGTCCAAAATTTACTTCAATGATTCTTTTTTTATTAACTCGGCTATCCGAAAAGAGTGTATTTAAATTTGTAGAAACATTTTCACCCTGAGGGTGATTAAATTTTTATGTAAATATTAAGTCGACATCCTTGTTGTTGCCTTACGGTTATGATATTGCTTTATCCACAAAAAAGGGTCAAATAATTAAAATTTTAAAATAATGTAAAACAGATTTCAAAAAACTGAAATGAATTAGAAAATTTCCACATAATTTAATAAATTATGAAGTCAGTGCTAAGACATAAGGCACAGGCCGCCTGTCATGAGAGGGTTGAGAAGCAATTAGTTCGTCGCGTACTTCGGTGCGACTTTGATTCCTCAGACATGCAGGTTTCGTCACGATTTCACAATATTCTAATATTCAACCTTGTACTGTCACATGTAAATGTCACGGTCACTGTATTAATATTCAACTTTGTATGAAAACTTAACAAGACAAATTATTTTAAAAATAGCGTTCTCGCAATAACCTCCTTCTCAGGATTTTTTTATTTATTTTCCCTATTTATAAAGTCTATATTTGTTTAACAAAGGACTGTAAATGTATATTATACGAGTAACTCTTTAATTTTTTCTCCAAATGTCCACCTCATCAGCTAGGCAATAAATGTTGTTTTCGTTAAAACTGTCGCCGCGTGCCCACAAACTTGCCTGCATTGAATGCATTGGAGACTGCCAGTTGGCTAATCCTTTAAAATGCCAATAATCAGCAAAAGGTATAAAAATAATAATGTGATGTTTCAATATGCAAATATTACATTTAGGGCCTATTTTTCAATCTTCAGATAAATACACATAAAATTAAATTATCATACCTATCTCATTAAATTATCTATGCTATTATGCATATATGGTTATAACCATACAAAAATATGCATTATCCTTCTTACTGAACTTGTCTCACACAGTTAAAAGATAATTAATACATTTTTTTTCGAGCGACGCTGCTTAGTGAAGTAAGCTAAGGGAGCTAAAGGTCGACCATGTAACTCGAATCACCGACAACCAACGGGAAAGTTCTCGTGAGGCAGCCTTGTACCGGTATGCAGGTGGCTCAAGACTGTTTGTGGTAGTGTTTAGGAAAGGTTTTTGTTCAGCAGTGGACCTCTGATGGGTTATAATTATGAGGATATATGTCCAAAATAAAAAAAAATCTAGAAACAGAAAGAAATAACATATTAATGCAAGATTTGGCTTATTAAGTAAAGATTTCAATGCAGGTCATACAATAATGACGTATGTTTAGGTCGTGTGCGAAGACCACGATGTTTATGCATACACATATAAATATCTTAATGTGCTCAGAGCACGTGCATCTAAGTGCTATCAGAGTTAAAATAAGTTTATTGTGTATAAGTAATATGTCTCTTATGTTAAAAATATCTCTTATTTCCTCAACCCAGTCATGTATCTATAAGTTATATGACAAATTATGTGTGTTGTGACCTACCCGTACCGCAATATGATGTGATTGTGACCAAATCGAAAGTAGGCGTGAATGCATCAACAGAAACGTGGACAATCGTAATACATCAGTCTTTAACCAAAAAAAATCCGTGTCATTGACGTCAAATTTTTCATTTAATGCCCCCTACCCGCTGTCTGTTCTGTTCGAATGCCATATTTTCTTCCACAAGACATTTTTACATAATAATACATTATCTTAATACGTGAACATCGAAAATTTAAGTACTCGAACCTTTTTAAATATTTAATATAAAGAGAGGCACTGGTACTGTACTATAGATGTGCATAAAAAGGTGTGTGTCATGTGTGTAAATTACCGTTACGGCCATCGGTCGTTAATACACAATCCCATGCAAAAGTTCTCTAAAAACTGTCGCGAATTGTTTTCACATAATTATTATAGTTGAAATATAAACACATTAATGTAAATTCAACCTTAAATGCATTGCCTAAAATTGTAACGACTAAGCTACGTACAACATAAAAGCGCAACCATATGTTCGAGTTGGCGCTCATTCGGTAAGGACATTTTTTGTCATTGATTGTGTATCTAGTTATTTATTAGTAATCGGTGGTTACGGCAGGTAAAATAAAGTGAACATTCTTCCATACAACATTCTAATAATTGGAAGTATAGACTAGAAATGAGTTGGGGTAGGCCTAGTCATGTAGAGGATGTCATGGGGGTCAGGGTTGAATAGGGGCAAAAAGTTGTCATTACACTCCCAGGGGCTCAAAATGGCCCAAAAACAAAAAATTAAAAATTCTTATTTCGGTTATAACTCCGCCTCCTCCGGAGGTTCTACACAGTCTCTACTTCCCGCATCCCACTAGTTAAATGTAAACCGGATACATTTAAATCCGGATCAATTTCATCACTGATGAACTTTGATACCTTTGCCTTTCTGGGCATATGAAAAAAAAAAGTTATGAAACAAACACTTTTTTATTGCATAACTTTTTAGTTGCTTCCACATAATCGATTAGATTTCGACCACAGGCGATGCTATTTAGCATTAGTAGCCTTGAAGTATGAATACATAGAAATATTATTGCTTGGGTTGTGAGGGTATATATATCTTGTTTGTTAATTTAAATATGTCTTTAAAATTTAAATCTCACAAAGAAACCAGTTGTATAAACGCATGAGATTCTACTCTGTAGACAAAGTTGATGGTTGAGAATAGAATTCATTTGCACACGTAGTACGCGATGATACCGCACGTCACCTGCATAACATGACAGTCATAGTTGCGCTGTGGGAGTTCGCTTTGTCTCGAGCTGGCCTTTTGTGAGAAATTCCAATTAATATGTCATAGTTTCACGAGAGAAAAACAAAGTATTGATTTACGTTTTGGAATTGGGACAATACTGCCAAACTATTGTACAGGCTGTCACGACGCGGACTGAAAAATTAGTGGAAAACCTGAAACTGAGCTCTGAAAGAGTGTTTGTGAAAAGAATTAAGTAGGCACCCGTTGCAAGTTGTTTGTTTTAGCAAGTTTGTTGGCATTAGAGTACATTGCGCGCTTATTGCTTGCACTTCATGCGTAATTCATTTCCACCGCCCGACGCATTCTAAATGTAATCACACGTTCAACCATCTGCAGAAGTCGCCTCGGGAATAAATACGTTTAGAGAATTAACTGCAGAATAATGCAACCCCTATTATACCCTCTCTCTGCCATCCTTTGTAAGCTGAACAGGATGTAAAATATGAAATCAATTGGAACGGACTTTTCCATTAATAAAGGAACTCGGGAAGAAAGAACGCCGTGTCCTCTCTAATTAGAAGTCGCGAGTCGAATTTTCAATGCGTTTCCCCGCTGTCGGCTAATGGTGGACTGAAATAAAAGTTTATATTTACTGTGCGTAGGTTCTCTTCCTTGAATGAATATTTATACTTCTTCTCTTCACATTATTCACCTTAAAGCCGACACGGCAAAAGTTTTTATGGGTATATACTTTTGTAAATTAAATTTCTTTGACGTTTCTTACAATTCGCAAAGTTGAATGCGATTATTTATTTTATGGAAATTTTCGCCATCGCACCATCGCTTATGCGTAACAGTTCGTTCAATTTTAGCGCTTGTTAGAAATTTTCGGCTTCGACCAAAACCTCGGCCCTTTGGCCAAAGCTGAAGGTTTCGCAAAGTTGGTTTTTGGCCGAAGGTGGCCGGAGCTGAAGCTGAAGCCAAAGATTCGGTCAGACACTAGTCCGTAGATATTTTGACGACCTCTCACCTCAGGGGTACCACGTTTAAAGCAGTGTCGGCATGAGATGCCGCTAAACTAAGAAAATGGTGCAATAAAGAGTCTCACAGAGATTGCTATATTGTTTGTGTAGTTTGTTGTGGACACTGTCGGCCCATTATCGGTTAAATTTCTATGGGAATTATATCCGCGATTTGTCGACGCAGCTGAAGACCAGAGGACTGGGTCTTTTCTCGCCCAATTGTTAAGTATACGCATTCAGTGAGGAAATGCAATTGATGTTCTTGGCACTGTATATACCACGGAGAATAGGATGGTGTTATAATTACAGTTTTATAGTAATAAATGATTTATATTAATGTATAAAAAATAACTTTTAATAAAAAGTAATGGCCAACTTCAAAGTAGTAAAAAGAATAAAATAATTTCACATTTTGAAGTTGGTGATAAGAAATAGTGAATAGAAGAATTAAGGTCCCGACTTCAAATTTATATACATTTTATATATATTATAATTATAACCTATTAAAGTTGACTAAAACAACAAATAATCTTACCTTAATATCTTTATAAGAACTGATTTTTTTGATATATTTATTCATTCATTCACATTTGCCATATACTGGATATATTTTCCTCGTAGCTAAGCATACCGTAAGTATTGTAAAGGATACTTATAAGTACAGCAAACATATAATTCTTGAAAGTTTAACTGGTACATTAGATTAGCATATGAGTGTAGGGTCGCGATACGCCGAGCAGCCCTGCGCAGCCTTGGCGCTATGTCATTTGTTAATACCGTAATATAGCGTAAAATCAGCAAGCGAGAGGATGTTCGAGCCAACAAACTTTGTAATAAGCCTTCCCGTATAATAGGGGTACACTTTACAAGAGCAACGATGGTTAATTTTAATGACGTGTCTTCGACCAACGCGTCACCCGCGACGTCGCTCGACGCTCGACGCCCGCCACAGCGCCCGGCACGTGACCGGACTCTACAACTACCCCCAATATTGGAAGACTACCATGTCGACCGAAAGTCTAACGATAAATTTAGTTATTACTTGTGAAAATAGATGGAAGGAGATCGCTAACTTGTCCTCGTGAGAAGATAATGGATCATTCGGAGGGATGTTTTAGATTCTTTTCGAAAAAAGGTCTCGTTAAAGGCCCCCTTTATGTAAAAAGTTTTGAATTTTATCAGAAATGTGTTCGTATAATAATCTTTAAAAAAATAGCTACTGGAATTAAGGTTACGTAGCGTCGTATGAAAGTTTATTAGTGTATTTTCTATAGCAAATATTTCTTACCTATTTCATGTGTATCAGCGATATGAATACTAAAAGAATGTTGGTGCTATGTCATTTAATATTTAATATTTTTCATTTTTGATGGAAAAACAACAACCCAATATATCGACAGTGAGTATTGTTGCATGCAAACATGAATGTATATAAAATGAAAGACATCCGCGGGCGACTGCGTGACCGGTCATCCGTCCATCCATTCTCGCTACACTGCTGATGAATATTGTTTACAAATGCACAGCATCCATCACGAAAATGTTTGTTGACGCAGCTAACAGATACAGAACGTTGTATTGTCCTCTCTTCATTTATATTTTATCATGACATTTTTGTACCAAATGGGATATTGTTTTTGGTAATAGAATTATTTTGAAATAGGGATTGTTTGTTTTATTACTTCGCAAACATTCGTGATATACGATCAAATTATACAAATAAATTTGACAATCTCTTTGCATTCTGTACTTTTATACTTAAACTAGCATTTACCTGTGACTTCGTTTCCGTGGAATACATACATACATAAACACTCACGCCTGTCACACAGAGGGGTAGGCAGAGACTATAGACTTCTATTTGGCACGATCTGACCCACCTCTCCCGCTTCCTCCACATCCATATACCTACGCATACACGCTCGTCGGTTAAAGGTACTCTTAATTTGGTCCATTTTCAATATGTCGCGAATTTGGTCGATAAACTTTCGCCTAGGGCGGCCCTTCCCGACTCTGCCATTCACCTCTGCAACATAAATTTGCTTTGTCACTCATTCCTCATTCATTATTTCTACATGACCTCCCACCACCACCTAAGCATTCCTTTCTTAATCCTGGTCACGACATCATTTTGCAAACCACTCTTCTCTTATCAAACAATTTCTCACCCTGTCATTCAGATTCAGCCCTAACACACTCCTTAACGACCGCATTTCTATAGCATTTATTTTACTCTCGTGCTTCTTCTGCCACACCCAACTTTCACTACCATACATTAAAGTAAACACAGCATTGTGAATTGCCATACGTGCCTTTTTGGACACATTCTGACATCCCACATTAGAGTGTAGAGCCCCATTCACTCTATTCCCTGCGGTCACTCGTCGTTCTATATCCTTATCATATCTACCATCCCTGCTAAATACACATCCCAAATACACAAACTGATACGAAACATCCGTAGAACTTAAACGAAAAATCCTGTAGATCTATGATAAAATAATAACGGTATTTAGGCAAATGTTGAATTTCCAAGAAAACAACTTTAAACTCTTACTCTCTCTAAAATTATCTTGCAAATTATGTGCGATATGGGGAAATACATAGTTAAAATAAAAATGAAGTTATCTATTATTTTATGCAAAAAAGGTATCCTTTAACACTCATAGTTTTGCTGTGAAATTGAGTTGAAGTATATAAAATATTAAAAAACTTTTGTGTAAAATTGCAAACCAAAGATCATAGATATGATAGATAATCAACGAACCCTTTATGTTATTAGTTTTCCGAACTAACAAAAAAATCCTGCATGTTTTTGGATCAAATATAACCTAGACACTACTGATGTTGCTTTATCTATTCTTGAAGTTTCATCACAAAAGGTTTAACCATTCCGAAAATTAGTCTGCACAGACAGACAGAAACACGGACAAAAATTTTGAAGATTCATGTCTTAATAGCTTGCAAATACCCCCTGAACTTAATAGAAGACAGTTTTTGCGATATTACAGACAGACAAATTAATTTTGACCGTATAGTGGCGGCGTAGGTATATCTATATCGACTTCTGGGTGTCTTAAGAGACGCCAGAAGAAAACAAACCCGGAGATAAACAACGAAAATAGACTGCGGTGGTAAACTCACCTGCCAAACGTGGCAACTATGGGGCAACCTATGGGGGAGGCCTTTCTTCAGCAGTGAATTTTTGATAGGCATAACGGTAATGATAAGTAACTATATTTACATGTATAGGTAACCTAATAGATCTTTTTTCTGTAGGGATGTAAGATTGAGTTAAACACTATTTCCTCAAATGTTCTTCACCAACTTCACCAGCACGCGGTGAACCCTGATTTTTTTTTAATAAAATTAAAGTGACAAACGCACTTAGAATACACCTGATAACAATTAACTTTAAATATTATGTGACCGGGTTGTCGTCGCGCCGTAAGCGAAAACACGTCGAAGTCTAAATCACGACGGGGTCACCAATTTGGCCATAAAAGGAAAAAGGGAGATTTCCCGCGAGCCAAGGTGTTCTGCCCGGTGAGCGGCCAACGCTCTGTGTTATTTTGGTTGTAGTATATAAATAGCGCAAGTACTTCGCAACATTGATAGCGCGACTTAGGCTTCTGTGCGTTTCGCATACGACGCGACGACAGCACCGCCACAAACGAAACGATTCGTTGTCATATCAGAGGAATAAGATTTACTGCCCCACAGTTTGTAATTAATTGGCCTCCGAAAACGAATAAACAAAAGTTTTATTAAACGTGCAAAATAATCCAATTAAAACTTTTTACCTGCATAAAACTTTAATGACCACACACGTAGTACGATTTTCGCTAAAGTGGCAAATTTCCATTACCGCACTAATTTAACAATAAAGCCTTCAAGCCAACGTACGTAAGCTATCGCAAGACAAGCGTCGCCGACTCAACGATATACGAGCAACACGGAGGCAGGTAACAATATTTCCCACGCCAACAAATTGAATAAACACATCAGCGTTCGCCTTAAACGACGAAAAGACAAGTTCAATAACGGCAGGCCCTCTGAACGATAAATATTCCCCTATCTAGAACCGACTCGAACGTTCAACGTATTTATGCTATCTTAGCAGCTTCTACCAGACCGTCTACGTTATGTCATATTTTTGCGTAATTTACTTAGTATGCGAAAACAACATATCTTTTGCTAAGTTATCGTGATTATAAAAGATAATTTAGATTTCAAATAGACATCTCATAAGATGATATAACATTACAATGAGCTAAAAAAAGTGATAATAATATAGAACGGCATATATGATATAACAAACAGTAGTCTACAAGTTAATAGAAATGTTGTATGAAATGACGTAAGAATGTTCCACGAACTTAAAGGGACGTCTAATCTCTTGAAGAGAAATATTTAATAATCAAAATATCTTTAGCAAAAATATTCAGGTTGTTCGAAATAAATTGTCTAGACCGAAAGCGATGAATAAAATTCTCATATTTTCTATTTTCCACTACTTTAGCAAAATATAGTAAATATTTAATAATAAATGTTTTGTTTTGTTTATCGTTTCATAATAATACGTGTGAATAACTAAAACACAGTATGGAAAGTGTTCGTTGCGGCGGATTCAAACTGCAGATATGTTGTGACCCCTGAGCGCAGATTAAAAGTAAGTGACAAGATTCGAGCTTTGTCATCATCATTATTACATCCCTTAAAGGTCCACTGTTGAACATAGGCCTCCCATATAAAATACCACGTACCACGAATCAGGAAGATGCAGCTCCCCATCTCCTGCTTAATTTTCCTCTGTCGCTGCTTACGACTTCCAAGGAATGACATGAGGTAGTGGATGTTCTTACACTGCCACAACATGGTAAAGTTTATTCTTAGTACGGTTAGACTTAATACAAAAAAATACAATTACGTTAGGAATTAATGTACGGAAATTTTAGCAACAGTAAAGTTTTCCACACAACCGCGCTGGCCGCCCCATGGCAGCCTCCTCTCGGGAGAGGACATTTCCTCCCCCTTCTCCTTCTAGGGTAAGACGCACAGGAACACTAGGCGCGCCTTCCTCCGCGGCAGTTTAACTAGGCAGGTACTACATTCCACATATTTGTGTGCATCTACTGATGTCCTACGATTAGAAAATTTAAAAAACTAGTACAAACAGGTTCTTCATCTTTGTCCATAGAGGTGACAGCGTACTTATGCCCCTGGGGTACAGTAGCTACTTAGCACCAGGCGGGCTTTAAAGCTATGTGTCACTTTAATATAAAAAAGTGACATTCAAGGTAAGTATCTTACACATGGTTTCACTCTTTTCTAGAAGGATTGTAGGACAGAAAAGAGTCTCACAATCTACTAATATGATAATTTATTTATAATGTGTTTTAAGTATATAAAACATACATAACATAATAATATTAGGAATATAGAAAATAAAAACGTGACACTTCGAATCCTAAAGTAACAAGTTAACTCGGTTTAACTTAAGCGGATCCTCAAGTTTTATATTCAAGACAGCAAAAATTCATTTAGTTGCACGTCTGACGAGGACGTGGAAGGCACCCAATTTTCACATTAAAGAGGCGAGCTGCCGTCGGTACACATGTCGCTACGTGAATTCCTCGCGGGGTCACGTATTGGCTTCCTCTAATACAATTTGTTGGAAGACGCGCTCCAGCCATGGAATGCAAACAAGTTAGTGACACTTCATAACTTATGACATGGATAATATTTGTGAATCATCAATTTTGGAATGCCGAAATTTCGAGCGCCTTAGCAGTAGTAGTAAAATAAACGAGATAAAATATGACTTAAGTTCTTTCCTAATAAATTGATTGCACCGGTGTGTGATCTGAATTGTGGATTCACATTTTGAATTGCAGTAAAGCCTGTATACATATATAATCATTTGTGCGTCTGTTAGTGATCGCTTAACTTCTGACCGACTGATTGAGTTACATATTCACACTATTTATTAGTTTTGACGGTATATTGTATATATATGTACCAAAATAACTCATATTCAGAATATATTATGTTGGTTTAGAGCCAGAAAGAAAGTAACGAAATCTAGACACGACATATTGGCGCTGTCGTTAAATTGTTAATAATTCGAGTTATTGGTATTTACACAGTAAAAAGTCATCTCGCCACATACCGGAAAAGGCAGTACTTCTGCCAGGACAGCTAGAATTTCAATTGAAATCTATTGATTATCAGTTAAATTATAATGAGATTGTATTATCCCTGTCTTTGATAATGCGGTGGCATTTCTTCTGGTTCTTTTCTCTGACCACAGTATATTGAACGAACGTTAGTGAAGGTACAATGGGATTAGTGAGAGCGTTATAAATGCATTTTCTTGCACAGTTATTACTTTCCATAGAAAAGGCAATATCTAATAAAATTTAAGTCGTAACAACTTATTGTGTAAGTCACGTTACAATTACACTGTTGTATAACTTATGTTCATATAATAGTTTTAGCACCAATAGCTAACTACTATACAAACAACTGTGCCGTGGCGGTGCAAGAATATCCACTATCCTATATCATCGCGTGGGTAGCGTAGGAGGCGACAGAGGGTAACAAAACAGGAGGTGTGCAGTAGCGTCTTCTTAATAACGACTAAAGATAAAAAACTTCAGTTGCCAACCTACTTGCCGTAACTATGGCAAATATCCCCCTACGAGCCAATCAAAAGGAGAGACCTATACACCTAGCAGTGGACTTTAATAGGCTGTAACGGTAACGGTTTACAAACAAAACTAATCGATATGTGGGATTATTGTCGAAGCACTTGCCTTGCCCCATACATAAGCATTTATATAAGCAATTTTTTATAAAATTTAAATGACACGCGAATTCAGTCCATTTGACAATAAGAGTAGTAGGTAAGAGGGTACAATGACCCAGACGATGAAACCAGACGGACTCCTATCACTTAGTAAAGAAACTAAAACGCTTCCTGTATTAGTTAACGCATATAAAGGCAGCGTTGATAATAAGTACCACCATATTGGTATACCAAGCGTTCCAAATGGGTAATAATTCGGGCACAGAACTAAGTAGAAAACAAAGCAATTTTTTTTATAGAATGAGGGTGAACAACGAGCACACAGTCCACCTGATGGTAAGTGGTTGCTGTGGCCCATAGACATCTACATCTATCTTCGTTTACGAATTAAAATGCAGACACGTTGTCAGCCGTGAGGACTGAGACAGAAAGCCTCTTTTCCAGTAAAATAGGTCTCCGGTTCTCTACACTCACCATACGAAACAGCCGCATTAAGCTATTTTACGCTAGTATTCTGTGAGAGTGTGGTCCTTCCCCGGTCAAGCCGACCCATTCGTGCTACAACTATACTATTAGTATAGCTGCAGCATGGCTCTACCACGTATAAAAATTCATATATTCTAAAGAAAGACAGATACAAAAAAATTGCATCAGTCAATTTTTAAAACGTATTTGAGCGCTAAGCCCACAAATGGTAAATAGCTAAAGTGTAGGAACACGTGGTACTCGCTTACAGCGTTGTTTACATCGATATTGCACACGAATTATTAAGTCTTGGCTGCGTTCACCCGCAAAGCAAACTCATGAATAATAGCCATGAATATAGTACACTACGGACACGCTGTGCACAGCCCGGAGATTATCGGAATTTATGTGGCACGCGTGTGACGCACCTCTCGCTTGTTTCTGCCGGAGAAGAAAAATATTGTGGCCGGAGAGCTTAAATATTGATGGATTTATGAGCGCTCTTAAAATTATGACAGACCTGAGCTACCGGCGACTTTATTGAATCTTATCTTGCGGCTGAATTTATTGAGGCGTGTATTAGATTTGGGGAATAAACATTTCCTATCCCCAAGGATATATTTTGAAGGTTGGAAAATTTGTTACAATTGACAATTTTATAGTTAGCCATGGTCACAGTAAACTATTAAGAAGATATTTCTAAAATGTACTTTTGATTTATAAAACTGAGCGAATGAGGCGAAACATTGAAAGCATTTCATTGTTTTTGTATGTTGTAAACTTCCAAAAATTAAGCCAAATAAAAATGGGTTTTATGTAATTTAACATATGTATTGTTTTGTTGTCAACCAGTATGTTACATTATATTTTACTAACATTCTATTTTACTAAATACTAACTTTGTAAAGTTAGACTGTTTTTATGGAAAGATCTTAAAAACTAATATATTTGTTAAACATTCTAAAGAACCGAGCTTAATTTGAGATTAGTCTTAGAACAAAATAAAAACAATCATTGTATAACTTTTCAATAAAAAGATCTATAAATATCAAAGATTTTAAACTTATTCAAGTTAAAGAATATCTTTAAAATCTTTTCATAAACATTTGTATCGGTTGCTCTAGCAAAAAGTTAGATGCTCGATAGATTAGGCTTTCAATCGAAAACCTAAATAGATGTTTAACTAACTTAAATAAACAGAAGACTTGGTAACAATTATAATAACTTATTTAAAAGAAAATAAGGAAAATATAAAATATCTTGACCGTACACAACAAATGGGGACAATTAATCATTTTCTTTTGTACAAGACACCTTATCAGTAACGACTGATTTCTAATGATTCATTAATAGATCCGCACACTTTGTGTCTTTTTGTAATGATTGTTTACGTCCCAGGTCATTAGCTAAAATTTCCTCCGTCAATTACAGTCTAATGCTAAACAAATGCCGTTCCCATAGATTGCCTCATAAGGAGGAGGAGCTAAAACTTTTTTAACGTAATTAATTACATAGATATACGATTTTTGATATTTTTAATTTCTCAAAAGAAGGTATGCTGCAGTTTTGATTTTTTTTGATGTTTGGAGATGATACCTATGAGAAATGACACCTTTGTACCTTTTTTACGAATCTAGCAACGAGATCAGGGCCATATTTTATTAATATTACTATTGAATTGTTATCAGGAAGATAGTGCTGCCTAATCTACTTTTTCAATTTCCTCCCATCGCCTCTTATGACGCCTGCGAGATGATATGGAGCAGTAGATTTTTGTACGCCACCACTACATGAAAATTTACGTTTTTCTTTAAATTTGTTTCGTTATGGGGCATAAAATCAACGACTTATTGATGTTATGTACTTTTTATACAGAATAGCTATATAGCTAGCTAGCGCAAAAGAACGCTCGGTGCAATTTTAGTTTGTTCGTTTTCATTTTGGAAGCTTTGTTCCCAAGAACGAGCCTGGATGACTGGAAACTTAACTTCATATTTGATAATGACAAATTTAAAGCTGCGAGTATTTTATAAGCGCATACATTTGGTTAGCCATAGTTTTCAACGTAAGTGACTAAATAATATTTGAATGATTTTTGTAAAACTGAGAATATATTATAGCTCAGTATATGTCTCTTTGTAGATTAGTCTCTTGCGCAATACAGGATTATAGTGCCTGAATGTATATCTATACAAGCACAGGTCCATTCTTTATTCCCTCACTCTCATAGTCAGATTGGACAGAAAAACTACACGAACGGAGAGAAATCAGGCGCAGGAAATATGCTATAAATGAGGCCAAACCATATCATGAACGCAAATTGATTAAATGAATGAAGTAATTTAATATTCTAAAGTTAAAAAAAAAGAAACCAAAGTATAACCCACATAATATTCAATATATTTATAAACATAACTCGATATTATTCCATGCATTTAAATACAACTACACTCTGGTTCAATGAAGATTTTGTAAAGTTGCTGCCGCTATTGAAATAACAGTAGTCGAGTCAGCTATTGTACATTCATACGTCTGACGAACTTCAAAAGAAAATATTTTCTGAAAGAGTGCTCCCAAACTAAATCATTTGAAGCAAGAATATAACTTGCGAGTAACAGACAGATGGCGCAAGTTGAGGTGCAAATAAAGTTTGAGTGGAAAAACTTATTCGTTCCCCGCAAATCCTGAGTCTGCGGCGCCCGATTCTATGCCCCCGGGATACCTTTAACAATTTGTAAGTTATTTATTGCTGCCAAGAAATATCATTAACCCCTTTAAAGTTTATCCCTTTCAGGAACAAGATCCGTTTTGTTGCAGGTAATAGGTTTTTATGAAGATTGAAAGCGATTGAATTTTTTTATTCTGAACTCTTTCAATTTCTTCAAAATTATGGAAATTAAATCCAGTGGGGACAATCGGTGACATCATTCAATTACGAATTATGAACAAATTTGTTTTAAATTTTTGACTTTATATTGCAAAAATTTAAAATTATTTAGTAACTGTTGATAGGGTTCCGCTGTCATACAAGCAGAACCCTTATGATTTTGTTGTAACGATGTGTCCTATTAATATAGCTTCTAGATTTTTAACCGCATTAAATGCAATACCGAGTAGGGACGGCGTAAAAGAATCTAAGGAAAGACCTTTGATCAGCAGTGGACATTTGATGGGCTGAAACGATATATACACATTTTTTAAATTTTTTTTTAAAAACGTTACCCCCACACTAGGATTTTCTCCTGTGTCGTGGAGGTAGTTAACAAACATAAATTGCACAAGGACAAACATCCAGATCCGTAACAATTATTTGTAGGCCATACAAATACTTGTTCCGTGCGGAATTCGAACCCGCGGCCTCCAGCGCAACAACGCATTGTTAAGCCACTGCGCCACGGAGCCGTCGCAGTCGAATACATACCTAAATATACACACGTATACTTAGGTGTCTATTCTTCTAGACTATAGGTAAAATCAAAGTGTGGTTTGTCGAATAACGCTTATACCATCTCGGTATCTATCTATGTCACAGGCGTTTTTCGCAAAGGCTATTTTACATAGGTGTTTTAAATTTGGCGTAATTATTATCTCCAATTACCAAAATACAGATGACGTTACATGCTAAAAAGTTACAATTCGAATTTACTACTTATGGGTTATGTAGTTTTGCGAAGTAAGAAGCAAGAAATAATATTATTCTAGTGTAAATATTTTTTAAGAACTGTTTTAAAATATAAACACAAATCTTTGTTTTGTGTTTTATTTTCAATTGCATATCTTTAATAAGATCGTTACAATATATAATTATCGATAAAATATAAAATAAGGAAGTCATAATCCATTTTTTTTGTACTTCTATAGTCAGATAAAAAGTCTTTAATGTTAAACAAGGACCATTAACAATCTCTATACCAAAGTTCATGGAATCGTGACTACACGAAAGCAATAATTCTAAAAATCACTAATTCGGCTTTAGCTCATTTTTATAGACAACTTTTCAATAGATTTATTGTATTTTTAACAAATGGGCTACATGCTAAAAAGTTCTTGATTGGAGGTTATTGAGTAGAGTAATGAAGAGTAAAAAAAATAAAGAAATGGGTGGTCGTTAATAAGCTTTATATATCTAATAATATATAAAACTAAGCTGTTGAGAAATTTGAAATTTTCTGTACTTATATTAAGTACTATACTCTAAATTTAAACAATAAACAAACAACAAAACAAATTCTGAAAACATAGACGTTAAGCAAAACAAGTGATTTTTTTAATATTCACGGGTTAAAAAGCATAACCAAAGTATAAAAAAGGAGAATTAGTAATAATATTTACGGAATAATTATTTACATGTAAGTGACATGGTGCATCTTAATTATGATTGTTGCACGAATGAGTCGGCTTGACTGAAGGAGGACAACGCTCTCACAGTACCAAATAGCAGCTTAATGCTGCTATGTTTCGTATGGTGAGTATAGAGTACCAAATACCCCTATTTCCTGTAAACAAGGTAATCCATTTTAGTCCTCATAGATGACAACGCATCTGCATTTTGATTCTTAATCGAGGATAAATGTAGACGTCTCTGCGCCACAGCATCCACTTACAGCCCATCAGTTGGATTGTTCGCTCGTTTGTCACCCTTGTTCTATACAAAAACTCAATAGATCGAGGCCCGATTCGCACTTAGTCGCTTTTATTTATTCCTTATAACCATTACAGCCGTTCACAAGTCCACTGCTGAACATAGGCCTCCCCCAAGGAATGCCACAAAGCACGGTCCTGAGCCATGCATTCATCGACTTCCTGCATGACCAGTTCGCCACCCCATCTAGTGGGGGGCCACCCCACACTTCGCCTACTGATACTAGGCTGCCACTCGAGAACCTTCCTTCTCCATTGGTTGTCGGTTTTTCGAGTTATATGGCCGGCCCATTGCCACTTCAGCTAACTAATCCGTTGGGCTATGTCGGTTACTCTGGTTCTACTGCGGATATCCGAATTTCTAAGTTTATTACGCAGAGAAACCCCAAACATAGCCCTCTTCATAGCTCGCTGAGCGACCTTGAGCTTCCTCATATGGCCAGCAGTGGAGGACCACGTCTCAGATCCATAAGTCATCACTGGCAACACGCACTGGTTGTACAATCTTGTTTTCAAGTTTTGAGTCGGTTTTATTTATCAAGTTTACATAATTCTTTTTATATTTTATCATTCCTTTTATTCTTTTCTCTGAACAATTTTCTTATATAGAGTAAATTTTAATTCATCTAAAATGAATTTAATTTGCCCAATTAAGCGCAACGTAGATTGTAAGCAGTTCTTCAA
The DNA here is from genome assembly GCA_963668995.1 of Parnassius mnemosyne. Taxonomy (NCBI): domain Eukaryota; kingdom Metazoa; phylum Arthropoda; class Insecta; order Lepidoptera; family Papilionidae; genus Parnassius; species Parnassius mnemosyne. Next base: position 34,992,116 of record CAVLGL010000148.1, on the reverse strand, counting down.
TTAAGCGGCAACTAATAACTTTGTTAACAAAGATGAAGTCTGTTAAGAAAATAGATTTAACAGCGACCACGAAAATCTGATTAAGTTATATTCTGGTAACTTTTGAACGTTACTCATTCCGAAGTATATTTATGAGTCGTAAAATTTCACCGGATGGAAGGTAACTTGCTAAATTTGTTAAAGTAGTTTGACGATGCATTAGATTAAAAGAAAAAATCGTTATTATTAAAAAAGAAAGTATAATTTATAGCTTTATAATGTTTAATGTTAGTTAACGTTAGTAAGATAAACAATTAATTACCTTAGATGTCGGTGATTGTAGGTCTCTAATAAACTCAGTATTACCTGTAAAAGAAAGCATCTCATGAGTAATTTTGGAATAGAATGTCAAGAAATATGTAAAAGGGTGAAGGTCATCAACAAAACTGATGGATTGCAAAGCCCGGGCTTCGCGGAGCTGAGTGATGGATGAGAGAATATAGAAGACGTGTTGGCTTATTACTAACAGTTACATTCCCCAAACAAAAATCGGCTCCGTATATTTTTGACGTTCCATTATTTTCCGAGATAAATGTTGATGCAGTGTAAGGGTTCGTTTTTAGATAACTACCTAATGCGGTTGTGTCTTTTTCGTGTAAAATGAATTAACGTTGCATACTGGTAAATATCAAACCACATTTCGTATCTAAAAGAATGTTCGCATGCTTCAAAGAATTTCAATTTTCCATTCCGACTGACGGATATGTTTTAACGCGAGTTATATGTTTCTTTAGGATATTTAATGGATTTCCTTATTTATTTTGTTGGAATATTCAATTCAGGTATTATAAGTTGTTGTCCGATTTATGATATTTATATTATTTAATTTACTTGGAGCTTTATCTAATCTATATCATTAACGTGAGCTGACCATAAACACCATTATTTTAAAATTAATCTATCTTTGGTAGAAGTTGCAGTTATGGCCGGAAATAATTTTTTGAGTTACCTTTTTATTTTATACAGAATAAGGGTGACATACGAGCACACAGTCTACCTGATGATAAATGGATACTGTGGTCCATAGACATCTACATTTATCTTATGACTAAGATGGAATGCCTCGTTTACAGTAAAAAAGGGTCTCCAGTACTCTACATTTACCATGAGAAGTTACGCTGGTATCCTGTAAGAGCGTGGTCCTACCCCGGTCGAGCCGACCCGATACTTTGTCTACTAATAGGTAAATCTGTTACTAATAATAATTCAAGTCAGTACTATTATCACCATTATTTTAGTATTATTATTATGTTATATTGTTATACTAAAAAAAGGTTATAAATAATATATACAAAAAGTCAAGACAGTCAAACGAGAAGCAACTAAATTAAACATTATACAGATTACAGAGACGAGCGAAAATATAAAAAACTACGGTTACCAACCTGCCTGACAATCGTGGAAATTATGGCAAATTCCCTATGGCGATTGTTCAGCAGTGATCTTTGATACTGTTATTCTGTTGATTATAATAGTAGTGAAAGACATATATAAAAGGAAGAAAATAACGACTTATTGACATATGCTTTTATTAGATAAATATTAACGTACATTTAATTATGGTTACACAACAAGAGTTAAGTAATCAGAAAAAGGTAATTTAATAGCTTTTGCTAACTAATTTATAGACTAAAACAGCCTAACATCTTAGGCGTGAATTACTCAGGTATCTTTCGAGATTTGACAGCGAGCACAAAGCGCCGCCATTCAGCTCCACGAAGTGAATTTATAAATGCAGGACTATTAATTTCACAGTGTTTTGTACTCGTTGAAAGGAGCAATTTAAATACATTAAGATTGAGAAATGATCCCTATAATTTGCTTCAATATTCCGCTTGAATTGTAGTACTTAGAATTTTTTATTATCATGGAATGAAAGATAGTTTTATTATAATAATAGTAAATGTGTGTGTGTGTAACTTTATTCATTTATATCAAAACATTTTTTACATAAATTCTCTGGCGAGCTAGAATAACTGTGTTTGCATGTGCGCGCGCACGCGCGTGTGTGCGTGTGTCTGTGTGTTTGAGTGTGTGTGCGACCATCAAATGCATTGATCGATAAAATATTTTGTAACGCTAAGTACTCAGGCATTTTTATGCATCAGACATGTAAGTTTACAACAACCACTATGGTTTTGCTGTAAACCGTAGTGATTTAAAAACATAAACAAGCCTTCTTACTTTTTTATAAAATGATATAATTTAATGTTTCCACTGAATCTTTTCATGGATAATAATCTATACTGGCTAAGCCTTTTTCGGGTCATCATCATCATTATAGCCCTTCACAAGTCCACTGCTGAACATGGGCCTCCCCCAAAGAATGTCACAAAGCACGGTCCTGAGCCACCTGCATCCATCGACTTCCTGCATGTCTTACCAGGTCTTCACTCCATCTAGTAGGGGTACGCCCCACACTTCGTCCGCCGGTACGAGGCCGCCACTCGAGATCCTTTTTTCCCCATCGGTTGTCGGTTCTTCGAGCTATATGCCCGGTCCATTGCCACTTCAGCTTACTAATCCGTTGGGCTATGTAGGTCACTCTGGTTCTACTGCGGATATCCTCATTTTTAAGTTTATCACGCAGAGAAACTCCGAGCATAGCCCTCTACATAGCTCACTGAGTGACCTTGAGCTTCCTCATCCGGCCAGCAGTGAAGGACTACGTGTCAGTTCCATAAGTCATCACTGGCAACACGTACTGGTTGTACAGTCTCGTTTTTAAGTTTTGAGGTATACCTAACGAGAATATGTGCCTTTTTCGGGGGAGTCCAAATAATTTTTACAGTTATTTAAATCATTAATGAAATCACATTTGATATCACCCAAAGTGTCAATATTCTTAAATAATAAAAATTTACCCACGTAGAATAAATTAGATTTCACGGCCCAAATTTTCTATTATTAGTGTTTTCTAGTATATAGATCTCATAATAAAAAATGTGTCGTATTGTTTACATTCAATAAAATTAAAGATAATAATTGGTGTCAACAGTAAAATTATGCACTAAAGAAAAATAATGCTCAAGGTATAATATATCTTGTAGTTGTAAAATTTTATTGGTGTTGAGTGGTTAATTGTTTGGCTTTGGAAGGAAATTAATACCTTACCCGGCGGGAGATCAAGGGAGATGTCCCGCCGGGCAAGGTATTCAGCCCGGGGAGCGGCCAACGCTCCAAGTGGTAGTTCTTCGCTATTCTATATAATATACTGCTTTTACTTCAGAACTTTGATAGCGCGATTTAGCCTTCGATGTATTTTCGCTTGTGGTGCGACGACAATGCCGCCACATCACACCCCCTGCTATGGCTGGAGGTCGATAGTGCAGTCTAGATATCGATGAATGTGCAAGTGCCAGGAAATTTTCTTGTTGCCTGCGGTGAGTCGAGAAGAAGACAAGTAATCTGCGAGAGTGCCATTAAGCAGAGGCGAGCAGTAAGGCTCAGAGCCGTGCCGAATACTGTAGCGTAGATAGTAGCTTGAAGGAACAGGAAGTATTATTATTCGAGTGCTGCGATGAACCTTTCAGAATGTGAAGACTGCAGACCGTATTTGCTCGGGGGCGAACGAATAGAGTACTTGAGGACGACGACGAAGGTTTGAAGTAGTAGTTTCCAAAGGTTGTTGGTTGCGTGTTCGTATCACGTCGGGGTCACCACTGTGGCCGTGGTAAAGAAAAAGGGAGATCTCCGGCCAGGCAAGGTGTTCTAACCGGGGAGCGGCCAAAGGTATTCTTGGTATTCTATTTCTTGGTTGGTATTCGTGGTATTTGGGAGCTATTCTATATACTGCTTTTACTTCGGAACTTTGATAGCGCGATTTAGGCTCCGATGTATTTTCGCTTGTGTCGCGAAGCGCCACAATTGTAATAATGTAGTTTACCATTGTTAATATAATGTAGTGTCTGGTATTAGTGTTAAATGCTTATTCTTGCAAAAAAAAATACGTCGTTGTTGTAGTGTTGTGTGAGTAAATTCTGTATAGTAAGTGTATAAAGCACATTATACAATAAAAAAAATGTTTTTTGTTATAATTTTCAAGTATTTCTAGAGATTTCAGTTTTTCCATCTTTTTATAAAATCTGTTTCGTTGTTAATACGCTGATCAGGGGATTCTTCCGTGTTTCTTATATAAATAACTCCATGATTAATTCGGCAATACTGGTAATTTTTAGTTTTTTGCGTAGTCAGATAGAAAATGCGTTTGGGCTTTGGGCTGGCTGGTCCCTGAACTATCTAGTCCACTTGATGATTAGTGGCTATTACAGTCCATTGATACCTGAAGTCAACTATAAACAAAAAAGACTACAGATGTGTAGTCACCTCAATGCCTCACAGTTGTAATTATAGAATAGAATAGAATAGAATAATTTTTATTCAATATAGATTATAGTACATAACACTTATTGAAAGTTATTTTTTACTTTTACCACTGGTTCGCAAAACATCCTCTGTCCTGGGAAGAACCAGCAAGAAACTCAGCGGGATTTTTTTTAAAAAGCACAATTTACGATATAATATTTTATACAATTATCATGAAAACATTTAGAAACAGCATGGTAGTGATCACCTCATTCCCAGGGGTTATTATCAGTCATGTACTCTTTAGTAGTATAATAACCCTTACTAAACAATTTTTGCTCAATAAATAATTTAAATCTTTTCATAAAAAAAGGTCCGCATATTGTCTGGGACTTTGTTGTAAAAACGTATACATTCCCCGTTGGTATAACTAACTTGTTCCTAGTATTTACAGAATGTACATCACTATTTTTAATAAAACTATTTTTATTTTTGTGTACATACAATGAGTTCTCGTAAATATATTGAGAGGCCAAAGTTAATATATTTATTTCTTTTAATTTATCTCTAAGCGATTCCTGTTTCGTGTACAGTTGTAATTATACTGGCTCTCTATACGCTTCAGATCGGAACACACCAGAGACGACAGAAATATGCAAGAGATTGGTACCTACTTAGACAGACTCTTATTGCAGAAAAGGTTACCACTCATAAAATTTAGACGTAGTCATTTTCTGTATTATTTTCAAAACGTTTTACAGAATTTAGAAGCTTCTCTTTAATTAAGACAGATGTGAAGTCGGTTACGATGGTTTATTTTTTGAATAACCTGACTTGACACAGTAAATTTCCTTAATATCTGCTGTCTGAATATGTGAATTTGTTACCAGGCTAACATCTTTTACTATTTGAATAAGGTTCCGGTTGCGTATATATATTGCGTAACTCAACGCTTGTAGATCGAGACATTGGGGTACCGTTCAGGGAATTCATTTATTTGTTCCATAATATAATATAATTAAGATTACTTCTACGTTTTTTTTCCATTACTTCCAATATTGCTCTAAATTTCGCGTAGGTATTTATTAAAACATTCGAACAAATTCTAAATATCGTTATTCTGTTCCCTATTTTGAGTAATCGTAGACATCAATGAATTTATTTTAGCATCTTGTTGTCTAATTTGTTTTAACGATTCCTGAATCTCTCCCATAAAATTATTTAGGTCGTTATCTTGGCGCCGTCGTTTTAAACAGCTTGTAATATTTTGACGCCGGTTCCACGTCAGTCTCGTGTACAAACATTAGGTGTGGCGCTTTGTCATAAGCGGAGCGCTGGGGTGATCTGTTAAGCGGCATTGTTGTAGGAGACATGCGGTGGTGATGACTCTCGTGGAATTCACCGGGCAAGGCGTAAAGGACAAGCAGTACACGTGCAATGTCTTGGCCAAGCGATGTTCCAGCGAGGCTGGCAACAAGCGGCGATGGGCGTTGACGGTACAACAATTGACTTAGCAAGCCGAGATATTAAACTTTTCTCTGTATATGCCTACTCCTATATTATGGTTCAAACTATTGTGGCCAAATTTGCTTTCAATAATTTAAATAAACTACGTAAAATTCTGTATAAAACGTGTCTGTACTCCTCAGTGGTTCAGGGATAGGGGATGTTATTTACTAAAAGGTATAATATTCATGTAAAATATTAAGTAGTAATTTATTTTAATGAAATTACAGACTCACATGAACACACAAAAGTAGCTCAGGGGATAACCGCTCGCCCGAAAATTTCATAATAATTCAAGAAGCAAGAAAATTACTTCGATTCCCTCTGGCACAGCTAAAGTTGTTTATCTGATCAATTAGAACATTAGCGGTGAAGAAAAAAGTCATGGGAGGACTATGCAAGTCCTCCCATGACTGTGTGCGAATCAAAAATATTCGAGCACATATAGCACATTGCCGTGTAGTGGCGGTCAAGAATATCCACTACCCCATATCCTCCCGTGGGTGAAAAGGCGACAAAGGGAAGCAGGCAGGAGATGGGCAGCAGCATCTTCCTGATAATAGCCAAATTACAATAAAAAAACTGCGGTTGCCAACCCGCTCGCCAAGCGTGGCAACTATGGCAAATACCCCCCTATGAATGACAGTAACAAAGAAACGGCCCCCAGTACCCGGTGGCCCCGCTATTCCTGGCTACGGTGGCGACCATGGTAACGGCGGGGCAGGGGGTGCTAAGAATCTCCGGTGGAGGTTCGGTTGCCACCTTAGACGACTCGACCTGGCAACGTACAACGCACGCACCCTGAGGACTGACGAGAAGATCGTGGAGCTGGAAGAAGAGATAGACAAGTTGCGTTGGCATATTATAGGATTATCCGAAGTCCGAAGAGAGGGGGAGGACACGGTAATCCTCGAATCCGGCAACTTGCTCTATCACCGGGAGGGCGACCATCTGTCCCAAGGAGGTGTCGGATTTATCGTCCACAAGTCTCTCGTTAACAACGTTGTAAAGATCGGGAGTGTGTCGACGAGGGTTACCTTATACTCAGAATCACCAAACGGTATTCGCTGAAGGTCATACAGGTTTACGCACCAACTTCGGCACACCCCGATCAGGAGGTGGAGGAAATGTATGAGGATATCTCTAGAGCCATGCATTCCTCCAAAACCCAATATACGGTGTTAATGGGAGACTTCAATGCAAAACTAGGCACAAGAGAGAACGGTGAGCTGAAAGTAGGGAAATTTGGAATAGGGCAACGGAACCCAAGGGGCAAGCAGCTGGCCGACTTCATGGAGAAAGAGGGACTCTATATGATGAACTCTTTCTTCCAGAAGCGGCCCCACAGGAAGTGGACCTGGTCGAGCCCCGACGGTTCCACAAAAAATGAGATTGACTTCATTATGACGACCAGACGACAACTGTTCAGTGATGTCTCCGTGATCGCGAGGGTGAAAACTGGTAGCGATCACCGAATGGTTAGAGGCACACTGAACCTAAACGTTAAGTTGGAGAGGTCTCGTCTAATGAAGTCAACGCTCCGTCCCCCTCGTGCTCTGTTCCAAAGTCCCGAAACCTTTCAGCTCGAGTTACAAAACCGTTTTCAGTTCCTGGAAGACTGCAATGAAGTGGACGATATGAATGACAAGCTCGTGGAAACTGTCCATGCGGTCGGAGCTAAGTTCTGCAAGACCCACCGCAGAAGAACACAAAAACTCTCCGATCACACTCTTAATCTCATGGCTGTTAGACGGGAGATGAAGCTACATTCTTCAACAGACTTGACAGCATACAGGCATCTGAACAGACAGATCTCCAAATGCATGCGGCGGGACTTACGCAACTTCAATACAGCTCGTATTGAAGAAGCGATCGAGCGGAACCAAGGCTCCAAAGTCTTTGCCAGAGATCTGTCTGCCAGAAAGAGCCAACTGTCAAAGCTGAAGACAGAATGTGGCAGCATCGTTTCCGGGACACCTGAGATTTTGAGTGAGATTGAGAGGTTCTATGGGCAGCTGTACACATCATCGTTGGAGCCACACGCAAGTGTGAGTAACGATCCAAGAGCGAGTCTCATCCGACACTATTCCGAAGATATCCCGGATGTCAGTCTGAGCGAGATTAGGATGGCTCTCCAGCACCTTAAAAACGGTAAGGCCCCAGGCGAGGATGGAATTACAGCGGAGCTTCTGAAAGCGGGTGGAAGACCGGTACTTGAAGTCCTTCAGAAGCTCTTTAATTCTGTCCTCCATGGTGGCATTACACCGGAGGCGTGGAGCAGAAGTGCGGTGGTCTTGTTCTTCAAGAAAGGTGACAACGCTCTCTTGAAGAACTACAGACCGATTTCCCTTCTGAGCCGCGTCTACGTGCTGTTTTCGAGAGTCATTACGAATCGTCTCGCGCGCAGACTTGACGACTTCCAGCCTCCCGAACAAGCCGGTTTCCGAAAGGGCTTTAGCACCATAGACCACATACATACCCTTCGGCAAGTTGTCCAGAAGTCCGAAGAGTACAATTTGCCACTATGTCTGGCGTATGTGGACTATGAGAAAGCCTTTGATTCCGTCGAAATTTGGGCGGTGCTGCAGTCCCTTCAGCGGTGCCAAGTTGACTGTCGGTATATCGAAGTGTTGAAGTGCTTGTACAGTAGGGCTACGATGGCTATCCGAGTACAGAACCAGAATACGAAACCTATCCAATTGCAGAGAGGTGTAAGACAGGGTGACGTCATATCCCCGAAACTCTTCACCGCTGCATTGGAAGACGTTTTCAAGCTTCTGGACTGGAAAGGATACGGTATCAACATCAATGGCGAGTACATCACTCACCTTCGATTTGCCGACGATATAGTCCTTATGGCAGAATCGCTGGAGGACCTAAGCACTATGCTCAATGACCTCAATAGTGTTTCCCAACGGATAGGTCTTAAGATGAACATGGACAAAACAAAGATCATGTTTAATGTCCATGTCACACCTATGCCGGTAGTTGTTGGGAGCACTAAGCTCGAAGTTGTTGACGAGTATGTTTACCTGGGACAAATAGTCCGACTAGGTAAGTCCAACTTCGACCGAGAGGTCAATCGACGGATTCAACTCGGCTGGGCAGCGTTCGGGAAGCTACGACACATCTTCTCGTCAGACATACCTCAAAACCTTAAAACGAAATTGTACAACCAGTGCGTGTTGCCAGTGATGACTTACGGAACTGAGACGTGGTCCTTCACTGCTGGCCGTATGAGGAAGCTCAAGGTCGCTCAGCGAGCTATGGAGAGGGCTATGCTCGGAGTTTCTCTGCGTGATAAACTTAGGAATGAGGATATCCGCAGTAGATCCAGAGTGACCGACATAGCCCAACGGATTAGTAAGCTGAAGTGGCAGTGGGCCGGCCATATAGCTCGAAGAACCGACAACCGATGGGGAAGAAAGGTTCTCGAGTGGCAGCCTCGTACCGGTAGGCGAAGTGTAGGGCGTCCCCCCACGAGATGGAGTGGCGACCTGGTAAGACATGCAGGAAGTCGATGGATGCAGGTGGCTCAGGACCGTGCTTTGTGGCATTCTTTGGGGGTGGCCTATGTTCAGCAGTGGACTTGTGAAGGGCTGTAATGATGATGATGATGACATATAGCACATAAGTCTCACTCATAATCTCACTCATCACTAATTTGGTTGGTGCGACGGACTCTTTCTTACTCTTAAACGCTCTCAGGATTGCAAGGAGGCATATACCCTGCATTAAGACCAATGCAGGCTGTTAACTTAACTGGAATTTAATATACAGGTTGGAAAAACGAACGGGACATGGAGGGAAAGTACATTAAATATTGAGGATATTACTATAACTTCATTCAATGGAAACATTCCTTTCTTTTTCAAAATAAGAATAAACACATTCTAACATTTTTTTGAAAAGCTTAACTGAGCCGGGAATCACACCAACTAAAAATGCAGAAAAAAATCGATTGTATAAAATTGAAAAATTGATTGTAAATAAAATATAGATTGTCAGTTTTTTCTGCATTTTTAGTTGGTCCGATTCCCGGTTTAGGTAAGCTATTTTGAAAATTGTCTGAATTCTTATTAAATATACTGTATATATTGAGACATGTTCCTTCAATATTGACCGCATGACTAAGCTTAGGTTCATTAGCAAGCTATGAAGAGGACTATATGCTCGGAATTTCTATCAGAGTAACTGACGTAGCTCAACAGATTAGTAAGTTGAAGTGGCAATGCGCCGCCTATATAGCTAAAAAAACTGACAGCCGATTGGAAAGGAATACTGTAGATTAGCGACCTCGTATCGGTAAGCGGAGCGTAAGACGGCACCCACTAGATTTTTTTATAGGATAAGAGTGACAAACGAGCACACAGTCCACCTGTTGGTAAGTGGTTGCTGTGGCCCATAGACATCCACATCTATCCTCAATAAAGAATCAAAATGCAGATGTGTTGTCCCCCGTGAGGAATAAGATAGAATGCCTCTTTTCCAGTAAAAAGGGTCTCCGGTTCTCTACACCCACCATACGAAACAAAGCAGTGTTAAGCTGCTAGCTAGTATTAAGTACTGGTATTCTGCGAGAGCGTGGTCCTTCCCTAGTCGAGTCGACCCATTCGTGCTACAACTATACTACTAATATAGGTGCAGCACGGCTCTACCACGTAGAAAATGAAAAAAGATCTGGTAAAACGTGTATTTTTCCTATCAGATGGAATAGTAGTCAATCATAGCCTTGAAATAGTTAAAATAAGTGGTAAAATTAAAAGCTTTGTACAACCGACTTCAATGTAAATAATAAAAAATTACTCAAAAACTATTGGTCAGACCTTGATCAAATTTATATGGGGCCACATGAGAAGCACCAGCTCTCAAATAAAAAAAATATCATCGAAATCAACCTGATTTCATCAGCCATAAAAAAGTTTATGGGGTAACACACATAAAATAAAAAAAAGAACATACAACATTGAGTACCGTTTCCTTTTTGAAGTCGGTAGATAAAATAATTAAAAATTTTAAATTTTGTACAACTTGTGTTGTGTGTCAGATCTTGATCAAATTTATATGGGACTACATGAGAAGCACCACCTTTCAAATAAAAAAAGAATCATCAAAATCGGTCCAACTAGAAAAAGTTCCTAGGTAACACAAATACAAAAATACAGTCGAATTGAGAACCTATTCCTTTTGTTGAAGTCGGTTGAAAAGGAAGTCGGAGGATGCAGGTGGCTAAGAGACTAGTGAAGGGATGTAATTCGGACGATGATGTTAGTAATCTGTTTTACTATAGATAATTTTTCTAATATCTATATCTTCTGGTTTAAGATAAAGACTGTGTTATTTTCATTAAATTAATATAATCTGCTACCAAATTTGTTATAATTTCTAAAATCGAATAAATGTTATCATCTTACTTTGTTATTACTGGGCTTGAGAAACTAAATTGGAATTTTAATATTTTCATTGGAAGTGGATCGTCCTTCTAAGCCGTAGGCAAGATTTATAATTACGGAGCTTCAGCAATATATATTTAATGAAATATATCTGTTATTGTAGGCGCTAAGTGCCCGTCCCACGCAAACATAGCAACTTTATTAGGGTTAAGCCATTACTCATTTATATTCACAATTTATAGGAGACGAATAACGAATATAAAACTATAGACTATTAAAATTGGATGGTAAAAGTATGTAAGCTACCAGACATTAAAAGTATTGAAGTGTGAAACTTTGTCCGGAAAGCACCAAAGTTTTAGGCCGATGTGGCGGCCCCGCGCGAGGCGATAATGGCGCGTCACTCATCCGCTACTGGATGCTACAGATTTACATTCGCGTGATTTATGACTTCTTCATAGAGAGGGAGGAAATGTACAGGAAAACACAAGGAGGGCGACACGCGTCGCCTACCGCGGCTTGCGGTGGGTTATTATGGGCTTGAGACTTCAAAATAATTTGCTTTTGCCCTGACAGAGTTATTAAATATAAATTGAGGGATACATGTTTCGAATATCAAGGCATATTTTAATACAAAATGTAAACGTGACATAAATAAACGTAAAATTAAACGAAAGCGTTTGAAGTAAATTTTCAATCAGTAATTGACTTTTGTACCATGTGGTGACTGCGTAAGAGAATCTATCATCCCATTTTGTCCCGTGATTGTCGTAAGATGCGACTATAAGATATCTTAAAAAGTTATAGCTTCCGATAGATGGCGGTATTACCATATCGTTTACGCCAGGCGTAAATACCCAGACCTTAGACGGGAATTAGACCAAAGATGCGAAACGTCTGATACAGTGATCGTCAGACATCTTGCTGGTGTTGGCCAAGCGCTTACAAAGCCCCCTGCTATGTGTTGCTCTAGGTTGATACCCGCATAAATAAAGCAAGCTGCTTATCATCAATCTGTCAGGTTTGGGTTCGTTTGTTGTTCCAAACCTACTCCAAACTACTTATCATGAGTCACCTGAGCCTCGTCTTTGCCGTGTGATATATAAAAAAAATTAAAAACCTATTGCATCCCTTATGTGTTGTAAGAGACAATTATCGGAAATCTGTATTGCACCTCACTTAAGCCAGACGTGACATGACGGCTCCAGGGTGTCCGTGATTTAGCTCTGAGCTGCGGTGATGAAGACCGCCGGTTCGAATTCCACACTGTTCCGGGTATGGATGTTTGTCCTTGTGCAATTTATAAATGTAAGCTGCCTTTAAGATACAGGAGAAATTCCTAGTGTGAGGGTAACATTTGAAAATGAGAGTAAAAAGTAGAGACGTAAATTATATACCAGCGATGAGCAACAGCGTCAAGACGCGAGATGGTTGATACTTGTAATGCCATAGGTCAATATGCGAGACAAGCGTAACTTTAAAAGGTGTTACTTTTATAAAGGAAGAACAGGGAGAGCAGTTCCAGCAGTGAACTACTAAAATTAGACAACGAGCTGTTAAAAAAAAACGAAGAAAGCCTTCGCAATTATTTAAAAGGCTATCACGTGCTTGTGAGACTATCATTTAGACATGAAATTGGTACATACTCGTATATTATATGTTTGGCCAGCGTATAAGCAGGTAATGTGTAAACAACACTTAATAACTTACTATAGTTACTATTTAGAAATTAACACGTGGTAAAAATAAGACAGAAGACTGTCATAATTGATCATCAATGTGAGCCCGCAGGCAAAAACTAGTTACAAATAACGCAAATGGCTTCGTGGAATGAAAACATAAAAAGGTCATCCTTTTATCCCGTAATTTGCAATTTGAATACGCAGACAAATTAATCCTACAAAAAATTAACCAAAAGAATACAAAGTCTCGTCGCACGGAAAAAGCGGTCTGCTCCGAAATTTGCGACAGAGGATACCATAACACCCTGTTCTGTACATTTAGTAAAGAGAAGATACTAACCCGACTTTATCGCCCCTTTTCATTACGTTTTAACAACGGCTTGGGTGATTACTTGCAGGAAAAATAATATAAATTATAAAACAAATTTTACTTAAAATTCACCATTAATTTTATCGAGAGATTGCAAAATCTCACTCTTTCGAATACAAGTGACTCAAAGTGTTACCACTAAACCGAAAGTGCAACTTTTTTATTATTCAACGCACGAACTTCAATTTCAAAGGTGGCGGATGTTTTTCCCAAACAAAGAAAATCACGCACTGCAACAGACACAAAAAAAAATCGTCAGTAACTAATTTTCGTTTCAAGTCTCCTGTGAATACGCGCGAACGTGTGGAAAATATTAGAGGCATTCTGACATCTTTAGGCTCGTTGGGAGATAATAACCTGTCTTGTTTTCTGTTGTGTTCGTCAAGCGTCCCTTCTCCCTTTCACTTGGTTTGGAGGCAGAAAGGGACGACTGAAAGTCGTTTTATCACTAAGGCATCATTTGTACTGTTTGCCATGCCGTTATTAAGCTTGTTTTTGGCAAACTAACTGGCGTATTGCGACGCCCTCCGCCTTACAGTCTCAAATGAAAGAGCCTTTCGGTTAAGGCCCGAGAATTGGTTGCCTTCATTACAATTAACGGCCTCTGTTTGCGCGACTAGCGAAACACTGGTATTTATACTAATTAAGCGCGTATTGTGAGTGTTCTGATGGGACTAAAGTTAATGAAAAGATTATGTGCACTGTAGGAGAAAAGTTTTCAATATTTGCGACGAGAATTCTAAAATTTCTAAATTAATGAGAGACGACGTAGAATTTCCAATAGAACAAAAATCTTAAATTGTATATATAAGATCTACTATATAAACGATAATAGGTGGAAACTGTGCAAATGAAATAAATAAGCAAAACTTAATTTATTTGTAGCCCGATTTGCGATGAAAATGTGTATGCCTCTCTCAATTTACCGACGACCAAATGTATATTAATGTGCCTCCCTAACCGCAATGCTAATATTGTTTTCTTTTTATTACTCACGACCTCGAAAGCTTTCAGTAATGTCAACTATTACACTGACTTTTTACGGTTTCTTTGTACGGTTTATTGTATAGATGTGACAGACAAAGAGGACAGAACATACGCTGGATACACACACATATATATATGTATGTATATATCTTGTGTGATGTTAATTAGCAAATACGTCTGTTGTGTGCAGCGCGAAAAGTGCAAGTCGTGACGCCTTTTTTTAATGAAAATTTTGGTTTAAACAAAATTATTTGATTTAGAATTAAATAATGGGTGTGCTCATCATTGAACTTCATTACTGACTATCGAAACAAAATTGACTTGAGCCGCAGTGCTATCATTTACACTTTGGACTTTTCCTTTGGTAGACAGTTACTGCTCTAAAAAGTGTTAATGATGGAAAAAAATAACAATAATTTAAATGAGATTATGAAGTTTATTTTTGTTTACGGTGCATTCATATGTTGTCAATTTAGATCGAGTGTTGTCATTTTAGATTATATATCTTTTGAGCTATGAAAGTAATTTTGGCTTTTCTGTGGCTACTTTCTCTAGGATAAATCAAGGGAATATCGGAATATATGATTATGTTCATCAAAATGACAAAAATTACTTTATAATAATTATTTAATGGAAAATATAAGATATTAAGGCTTAAAGACTGCACAAAGAATGAGTGATACAAATAAAACTGAAGTTAAAATACAATTGGTGAGGTTATGTAAATCGTATTTCAGAGATCAATTGTAAATCTTTATTATTTAGTATATTGTAAATATAATTTTATATTTGTATGCATTTCAAATGCAGTGCATCACCAGATTTGGTTCTTAAAGGAAATCTCTGAGATCCATTTGAATATTTGCCGCAGGTTCTTTGATATTCACATTGACGTCTCCTAAGTTTTCTGTGACTTACAATCTTTTTTTCCAAATGGAATTTTGGACTTGGCGATAGGCCAATAGTCACATGAAGCCGTATTTGCCGTTAGGAAAGCTGTTGATATTGCTCACTGCATCCAATTAATGTTACAGAGTCGCAATTTATAGAGCCAAATGTTAACACTTAGCTACATTGGTTTATTTTGTTGATTGAGACCTGGTCTGACGACTTTTGATTGATTGTGAAATATTTTACTGAAAACGCTGAACCCATGAACCGCTGTTATGAAGAGTTAGATTACCAGAGTAATACCACAGTCACAGTCTGTGCTCACCAAGCCTCCTGGCCAGCTTGGTGAGTATAAGCAAATGTTTAAAGCAAAGCTTGTCCGGAGGAGCAATCATGGATAGAACCTAAGTCTAGCAATAACCTCAGTTAATTGTTGATGCATTTCCTGCATTTATTGGTGTAAAATTTATCTAAAAAATCTTAACGCCAAACGTTAAGCTTGATTGATAAAGAAACTTTAAAATATGTGTTGTCAAATGACAACTGATGAAATTAAATATTTTTGATTGTCAAATATCTGTACAGTAGGTGGCATTATAGCTACGGGATATTTTTTATGAAGTCTATAATATGAATACGTCGAGCCCAGTGATAACGTAAGAGGTTTATTGCCCACTGTACGCCTCCTATCCTGCTTGCCCTTCAGTTCCCTTTCAAGAGGATTAACTTATAATCCCATAGGAGGGCTAATATCGTTAATTAAAATGTTATTTCAACGTTTATTGTACCTGGTCGAATGCTTTGTAAGTAACATTTTGAAATAAATATTAATCGGGTTTTAAAAATAATTTGCAATAATGGTAAACGATTAAAATGTTTTGAAACCTGTAATTAAGTAAGAGTCATTTTATTTCATTTCATTTTATTTCGTTAATTTTAAAATAGATTAAATACATTTTGATATTAATATATTTAATCTTGTTATTGATAATAAATCTTGCTTGCTGGCTTTTTGTATTAAAAAATATTCCTAATAATTATGTACTGTTGAATGAATTTTAAATAAAAAATAAATATGAATTTTAATTAAATATGAATTTTAATAAAGTTTGGTATTTGTTACTATATTTCATTTGGATGTCGCATTATATAATTTGCGCTTCGTATATAATATGCGCTACCGAGTCGCCAATTATTATTTGGGTATCAAAGAAATAAGGCAAAGGTCATTTTTTATGAGTTCTCTTTAATTGTGAGAGTCTGCCGGATCTTGAAAAGGTAGCGGTCGGCTTTCTTCACGTATTGATTTTATTTAAAACTATTTTTATGTGTTTATTATCACTTTGAATATAGTAAATCGTCACATAACATTGTAATTGTATATTTCATTGACACTTTCACCGGGGTTAACTACTAGGGATATAAAATTTAATGTTACAATTTTAATATCAATATTACCGAAGGAGTTCCCTCTTTGTCTTCAAAGACAAATCATTTATAATTTTTAATTTGTTGGCTTAATTCTAAGATACCTATTTCATAAAAAGCAAACCGCACCGTGTAGTTGCGGTGCAAGGGAATCCATCACCCAATACCGTCCCGTAGGTGTCATATTCAGCCGCGTATCCACCAAAAATGTTGACAACAGTTATGTTTCCAACTGTTTACAACTGTTTCCAACAAGTCTCTCCACAGAGGGAACAAATGTTGACAACAAGCGTATTCCTTTGATGTTACCGCCGAAAATAGAAACAAGTTTTGTTGGCAACTGTTGTGATGGCAACAAAACTTTGGTGGAGACGCGGCTTTAGGCAACTATAGATACGTCAGAAAGATCTTATGGCTCCTATGGGACGGTCAGACGTAAAATACCTAGGCCGATAAGCAGCAACAAAGGTGCAAAACGTCTGGTTAAGGCAAACCCTCACGATGGTGGGAAAGGCACTTGTTCCATGTTTGGCAGCGAAATTTTGCAAGCTGATGTTATAAAAAGAATAAACATTAATTAATACATAGAAATAAATAATAACATCATTTAAAATCGAGTTTAATTTATAATTATTAATATTACCAGTACGTATAAATAATATAAGGATATATTTAAGGACAATATGGAGGTATAGAGCGCAGCAATGAGCCGTGGCATTAAATCTAGATTACTGTTTGGCGTTTCCGCTCGGCTGGATAATCAACGGGGACTATATTAAAGCTATCAGTCACGTGACGCATGACAAGGACCGCGCAGCGTCACACGGCACACTCGCAAATCAAACGTAAATTGTTGAGACTGCTACGCTGGAATATATCCCCGTTGTAACTAATGAATTTCTATGTAAAGTATAACAAAAATTTAATCTTTCTTAATGATTTCTTGTATTTACGCGAACACTACACATTTAAATAAAACTAGTTTTACGGATTTTATCGCGTATTTACTTATTTTACGCGTATACTTATTTTATATTCCCGACGTTACAGCACCCATGCTCACGGGGGGGGGGGGGGGACTGAGGTGTATGACGTCCCAATGTCATAGTTAACCACGGCTACGTCCAGATTAAAATTATTATTAGCTACACCCGCGTCAAAGAACATATAGCTGATGTGAAGAATCGACGCTCCGGGAAATCTGCAGTCTGTGAACACGTACAGGATCGCCCCCATCCCTACATTAGATTTGATAGACCAAGCGAGGCTATTCAAATCAAAAAACATTCTAATTTCAATAGAGAAGATGGCTGGGTGCTACCATCTGCTTGGGATCCCATAATTAATAAAATTAAATCCCAACCCAAGAATACAACTGCAAGACTTCAAGATACTGTAAGTTCGTACTGCGTAGATCGGAACAAAAATTATTAATTATATTTTTTTTAATAGAAATGAGGTGACAAAGGTGCACACAGTCCACCTGATGGTAAGTGTCGGCTGTGGCCCATACATCTATATCTATCCTCGTTTGCGAATCAAAATGTAGATGCGTTGTCAGCCTTGAGGACTAAGATGGAATGCCTCTTTTTCAAATTTCCAGTTAAAAGGGTCTCCGGTTCTCTACACTCACCATACGAAACACAGCAGCATTAAGCTGCTATTTTACGCTGGTATTCTGTGAGAGCATGGTCGGTCGGGCCGACCCATTCGTGCTACAACTATATTATAAATATAGCTGCAGCTTGGCTCTACCACGTGAAAATAATCTGGAGGTAGCCGTGGTTAACTATGACATTGGGACGTCAAACACCTTAGTCCCCCGTGACCATAGGTGCTGTAAAGTGCTCGAAACGTCGGGAATATAAAATAAGTTAACTATTATACGCGATAAAATCCGTAAAACTAGTTTTATTTAATCTTTCTTTTTTTCTGCTCATCAGCTAGTCAACAGTTTACTTTGCAGCATGCTTTATTTTGGCTGTCACATCAGACGTTTCGCATTTTTGACGTAGCTTTCTGTTGCCGTTGTGGCGATTTGGTGAAAATATTTAATATTTCGTATATCGGAAGCTACATTCTCCTAAGCTTTTTCCAAAGTACAATCCTACATATCATTAAAGATGTATAATATGAACTTTAAATTGTTTCTGTTATAGTAAATCCCATTTTAACGGCAATTTATTTTATTTAATCGATACATATTTTGGATCAAAGTTCACGTGTTTTAATTTAAAATTCCTCTTTTATAGCAAGTTTTTCAATTAGATACTCTTTCGTAATAGGAATTTTCGTTTAATCTGTTGCCTCTGCTGTGCTTTTAATTATATTAAGGTATGTAGGGGGTGTAGTTGTGGGGGCGTTTGAGCGTGATAATTTACGTGCAGCAAGTTATTTTAGGGTAATATTTTAATGTGATTATTACAAAACAATATGTAAATAGAGAACTCTTAATTTAAATAAAAATTAATGATATTTCCAGGTCAGGGTGTTTGTTTATGTGTAATTTATATTTGTGATACAGCACCAGAAACAAAGGATAGATTTGTGCAGTAGTGGAAATGAAAAAAAGTCTAATCCTGTAAATTTGGGTAAAGCACGTTTGTCTACCGACTTCCAAAAAGGAGACGATACTCAATTCGATGCGTATGTTTTTTTAATGTATTTTACGTGTAACTTTTTACTGGGTGGACCTATTTCGATGATTCTTTATTTATATAAAAAGCGATACTTCTCGTGTGGCCCCATATGAATTTGATTAAGGTCAGACCAATAGTTTTTGAGTCATTTGAGTTATTCTTAATAACTTATATTGAAGTTGGCTGTACAATTTTTTTTATTTTACATTATTTGAAACAAAAACTAAGATATTAAAATATGTTTACCTAATACCTAAGTTGTCTGTGTAACTTTAGATACTGACAATTAGGAAAATTAGGGTATAATAAAAACTTCAACAATAAAAACATATTGAACAGTATTTTAAGGAATGAAATTTATATTCAAGTTAAACGTGCCTGAGTGTACTTCTTTTTATTAATAGTTACTGTTAGAAATGAGGGTAAAATGATAAAGGAAAATAAGAAGAATAGGATAATATTGAAGTGTGAAATATGGGTAAATCAGGAATGTCTAGAACAAGTAAATGAAATTGTATACTTGGGGAGTGCTTTTAGCCGGGATGGAAGATGTGATTTAGATGTGGACAGGCGTGTCGCTGCCGGGAACAAAGTCAATGGTGCCCTGACTGCGTTAGTCAAAAGGCAAGGCGTAGTGAAGAGTGCACGGCTTGCAATACATAACGCAGTGTTGGTACCGACTTTGTTATATGGCAGCGAAACCTGGGTATGCCAGAAGAAGCATAAAAGCAAGTTGAATGCAGTGGAGATGCGATCTCTTCGTAAAATGTGCGGCGTTACCATGGCCGACCGAAAGCGAAACGAAGAGATTCGCAATATGGCAGGTTTCAAAGATGACCTTATCACAAAAATTGATAAGGGCGTGCTTCGGTGGTTTGGGCACGTTGAGCGAATGAGTGAAGACCGAATGGTGAAGAAAATATATAGCGCGAAAGTTAATATTAAAAGGTGTCGAGGTAGACCGAGACTAACTTTCGAAGACCATGTGAGCAACTTGCTCGAAGAGGGTAGGGTCAAGAGTACTCGGATACCTAGACGTGCATCTATGAAGAAGATAATGAATCTGAAAGAAGCGAAAGAGGTATGTAAGGATCGTGACACTTGGCGATCTGTTCTCTCTGGCTACCCCGTCAGGGATTGTGCGTGAAGATAAGTAAGTAAGGATAATATTTTACACCATATACAAAAATAAAACATTTATGATAGGTTTTGTAAAAAGTAAACGAGAAATATTGATTTCTATTCATAAAAATGCATTATAAATTCAATGTTAAGAATATTTTTTATCTGTGCCTGAAATCTCTAAAACGCTATCCGCCATATTAGATTCCGTCGTGACATCACTGGTTAAGTAAACTAGCGAATGTGTGCGTTATTTCGAAATTTTTCAAGTTATCATCACAATTGTTACCTTTTATTCGTAAAAGCAAGAAAGTACTAAACAAAAAAGTATTTTAAAACGTTTTTATTTTAAAAAAGCTATTATTTTTGAACGATAACAATCGTATTTGCGAAAATATTAAGTACAAAATATATTTAACAATGAAATGAAATTATAATTTACCTTCAAAATGTATACGACTAAGTACTGTTCCAAATGTTCTGTAAACAAATTGTGCCTACGATCGCTTAATATATTTTTGTAAGCGGAAGAGGATAATTCTACGATTACTGAGGTTACTGGGTAGAATTTAAATTTGGGTGCCATGTTTGGACTTATTGTGCCAGGCAAAGTTTCATCCGCCCGTTGATGAAGCTATCAATTTGGCATAAGGGTGGAACCCTGGGTTATTGCCAGTATGTTTTGAAACTTTTCTTTGAGTTTACTCGGGAATAGCTGTAGCAACGAGGAGTTGATAAAACGAATTTTCTTCTTAAGCTGAATACATGCATTCAACGCCAATCCATGAGATTCAAGCGCTTTAATACTCGCGGAATGCAAATGCATATGCAATATGCAAGTGCATATAATCCGGTCTCTAATTATTACTCTAGGATTCATTTAAAATACTCGCGGAATGCAAATGCATATGCAATATGCAAGTGCATATAATCCGGTCTCTAATTATTACTCTAGGATTCATTTAAAATACTCGCGGAATGCAAATGCATATGCAATATGCAAGTGCATATAATCCGGTCTCTAATTATTACTCTAGGATTCATTTAAAACACTATTTGAAAATGGGTGTAATACCCTTTTGCGGATGCAACTGTAATCTCCCACTTTTTCTAGTAGTATAAAGTATTGCGCAGGCGAGAGGGATCAGTCGGCAATTCTACGAGTCTCACTGTCGTTATTATGCCCGTTGGCTAAAACATTATCTCTACACTGACATTCTGCCAAAGTCAGACAAGCGACGTGGTGCTGTTCGTTGTAGTAGTTTTTCTAGTGTAAGCAAGGAAGATCGTGTTGCTTAGAGGCTGCCCTGTGTTACATTGAGATGAGTAGTGTTGCTGTTGGTTTGTATACTTTGGTGTTATCATGTAATTATGTCTTTCACGTTACACCAATATGTGATTGTGACGGGGACATGTGATTATCGTACTGAATGTGTTGTGCAATACGCTGTCTTATTCCCGTCAATGATTAATTGTGTAAGCTAGAGAGTTCGTGGTAGAGCCATGCTGCAGCTGTATTAGAAGTATAGTTGTAGCATGAATGGGTCGGCTCGACCGGGGAAGGACTACGCTCTCACAGAATACCAGTAAATACCGTAAAATAGCAGCTTAACATTGCTGTGTTTCGTATGGTAATTGTAGAGAACCGGAGGGAGACCCTTTTTACTAGAAACGAGGCATTCCATCTTAGTCCTCACGGGTGACAACGTATCTGCATTTTGAATCGCAAACGAGGATAAATGTAGATGTCTATGGGCCACAGCAACCATTTACCATCAGGTGGACTGTGTGCTCGCTTGTCACCCTATCATATAAAAAAAAAGTAAGTTGAACATCCGCTCTCACTTAACTTAACATTTATTTTTAACATTTAACCTCGAGATGAATTTGTAATACGAGTAATATTCTTTTATTTAAATAATCTTGAGGATAATTTTTAACAGTACCGTAATAGCATCTATTATAAGATTTGAGTTATTTCCGTTAAAATCTTAATAAGATTATCAAGGTATTTTACAATAAATATATATTTTCATCAAACTGAGTGCCAATAAAATTGCGAGAGTGTATACGATGAAAACAGAGCTGAAAAGAGCACGACATTTTTTCCGGTATACTGTTTAATTCCAATCGAATGGTAGAACGAAGCGTCCACCATAAAATATGATTAGGGTTGGTTGTACGGGGAATGCAATGGACGCCCCGGTGACGCCTCGTGTAAATATTGTCACCCTAACCAAACATGCGTCTACCGCAGGGAAAAACAGAACAAAGATTAACAATATTAATAATCTTCATGAATATTTTCACATAGAAATCAATTAAACTTGATAGTTTAGCTGTTTAATCGATTTATACTAGTCAATTATTACTAAAAAAAAAACTAAAAAAAACTAAAAAACCGTGCTAGTGCGCGTAGGACTCACACTCTACTGGCTCCGCATAAAGCTACTAATGTATGTAGATAGAACATGGGGATGCACTGAACATAACCTTAATAAAAAGGTAAGTCACATTGAAGGACAAACTTAACTTTGCTCCGCAAAAAAATAACAGTATACGCTGCAACTGCTAATGTAAGTTTGTTACTAACTACAAATTCGGAATTTTCCCTTTACTTTTTAATGATTTGTTTATTATCATTATTACATGGTTTGTTAAAATAATAACATTAATCCGGCGTACTTGTCCTTGCTTCTTGCCAAGTTTGTTGATTTCTAATTCAAAGGGTAGTTTGAAACATATAGCTGAAGTAAAAGATCGATGCTTCGAGAATTCTTCAGTATGTGTATTATCAAACTTTATAGACCATAAATCCTCGTCATAGAATAATGATTCCTATTGAGGATGACTCGCGAGGCTATTGAAATAAAAAGACTCCTAATATCAATAGAGAAGACGGCTGTGTACTAACATCATAGCACTAGCATATGATTGGTATATTATTTGTCAGAATCAGACATAAAACATGTTGATCAGACAATTTGCTTGAGGGTTACGGGCGGATATAAAGTTTTTAATCTAACTTGGTCAAAACTCCAAAAGTGATGCGAAACATATGGCTGTTTATTGTAACAACTGTAAAGAAAATCGGATTAAAAAAATCATAACATTTGGGGACATCATCGATGATGCAAAATTTCTATTACTGTGGTCTATTACTGTCTGTTCTATTACTGTGGTCTTCAGTAGATCTGCTAAGTGTGGTGAATATTCTCAATCCTCCTAATTGAGTTAGAGGTTCTTGTGAGAGGTAGTAGAGTTTTACAAGCTGAAAGTGACATCCTTCAGACTCATTTCGGAAAGGGTTTTGGAACACTGAAACATCTGCCGTACCCAATGCATGTTGACATACTTCAAATGGCTTGGTTTTTTATTTCTCAAACAGATTGGGTTCCCTACGATGTATACCTTTATCGCACATTAGGTGTTAAAATATGCCGAGTAAGTACATACTTAAAGAACTAAGAATATACATACAACGGCATCAATTAAATGCAATTGGCCGACTATATAGCTTAAAGAATGGACAACCAACAATGGTTAAGAAAGATTCCCGGGTGGCAGCCTCGTACAATCGGAGTGTAGGCGGCCCCATACTAGGTGATATAATGACCTAGTAAGCCATGCAGAAAGTCGATGGATGCAGATATCTTAGAACTGTATTTTATGGCAGTCATTGGCCAGCAGTGGATTTGTGATTGGCCGTAATGATATAATTCATCATGTCACTCACAAACCAAATAAAATTAACTTATTATCCACATAATTATAACTCGTTTCATTTCGCTTAAATAATATGTTCTCATTTCGGTTGAAAACAACAGCAATTTCGCACCGCGCCTTCATTAATTGGATGCACTGACCACGAAGCTGTCGGGATGAAAATATTAACGTACTTCGCAAAATATATTGGTATATTTCCAGGTGAACGAGCGCTCTATTATCTACGGAGGCCGTGAATCGGTATATGATGCGAAAACCAATCGCTTCAGCTGTTTATAAACAAGCGCCGCTGTATGTAATCCACGGCTTGAGTCAATTGCTGGATGAAGCGAGATAATTAAGCCTGTACGAGCAATGTTTAACGCGACACACACCAACATAAATGTAGGTAGTTGCTGTGTTTATTTATCCACCCATTACGAAATTAGATTTCCTTTGCTATTCCATGTGTAATCAACTTGAACTATTGTTAGTGATATCGAAATAATGAATGCCAACTGTTTAGTCAAATACATTTTAATATAAT
Source organism: Parnassius mnemosyne (assembly GCA_963668995.1). Lineage (NCBI taxonomy): Eukaryota > Metazoa > Arthropoda > Insecta > Lepidoptera > Papilionidae > Parnassius > Parnassius mnemosyne. Next base: position 34,967,502 of record CAVLGL010000148.1, on the reverse strand, counting down.
TGGAAAACTTTTATCATTTTATTTTTACCAAGGCAATTTAATTATTTTTTAAAGTGAACACATTTTAAGAACAGGGGATTAGTCCTCTATGTAAAGTATCCTAGTGGTACGTAATACAATTTTTTTTCCATATATTATTTAAATAGACGTAATCCACTCAAACCGGCAATAAGGAGCAGCGTCGTCAACGGTGCATACGTCTGGTGGACCTGACTCTACGATGGGAGAGTACCTTGTCAAAGAACAAAAATATACAGGTTAATAAAAAAGAGAGGGGTGACCAAATACTATTTACAATATGAATAGATAATCGGTTGCAAGATAAATGAAAAGGGATGAAATTTAAATGAATTATGGTATTATCCTTGACGATTTTCCATTACGAGTATGACGAAAACATCAAATTAATCAAAGGTTATCGTGAGAAACTATACTTAGGTTGTTTTGTGCTATGAGTGATAGGCAAACAAAGACCTGGGGACAAATACAACTATATTATATAATTTCATGAGGTCACTGTACGAGTAAAAAAATATTTTACTACGCATCGATGTAAGATTGGTCAAACAATCTTTTTTTAAAAGCTAGCGTATGTAAATTGAAACAAAAAACAAAAAGTCAACTAAACATTAGTTGCCTATTAAGCAATTGAGGAGACTGTAAGTGATGACTTTGAAACGACCAAGATGGACAGGGCAGGAGCAATATTGAGGGGGGCGTGCTACAGCTTAGCCCGGCTTAAGACTTGCAATGCTAATTAATCTCCGCGTTAATTAGTGTAGCTAGTGTTCGCTTAAATCAAGTACGGGCGTATGCTGCTATCTCTTCTTCTGTCTTATAATTGTGCCCCGTATCTTAAATTATCATGTCAACAAAATTAATAGCAACAAGACTGTGAATTCAGTGTATTAATTAGTGACTTCGTAGAAAAACGCCGACGTAAAACGTAAACGCTTTATTAACATTTTCTATTATACTTACTTCTTTTAAAATATAAAAAAAATAAAAGTTGAATTGCCGTATAAGTGGCAGCGATAGAAAATCCACTGTAATTGTGTCATTATCAATCAATATGTACATTACCGTGTAGTTACGTTGTAAGAATATTCTACCCCATATCATCACGTGGGTGTCGTATGAGGTAACAGAGGGAAACAAATCAGGAGATAGGAAGCAGCGTCTTCCTATAACTGCTAAAAATAAAAAATGCGGTTGCCGACCCACTTGACAAGCGTGAAAACTATGGCAAATATCCCCCCTATGATGCAATCTTTGGGGGAGGCCTACGTTCAGCTGTGGACTTTAATAGACTGTATCGGTAACAGTAACGGTAACATACGAGTATGTACATACCACAAAAAGTGCAATATGTGATTGATGTCAATGTGCTGTTACGTGTAATTCTAAATGGAAATTACCCGAAACACATTTTTCCTAAAACTTAAAAAACTTTGAATATAATCTAACTCAATGTAAATTATAATTAATACAAAATAATTACTATCGGCGGGGCTTAGCAGTGAGTTGCAGCGCTGAGGGCCGCGGGTTCGAATCCCGCACGGAATAAGTATTTGTATGGGCTACAAATAATTGCTTCGGTTCTGTATGTTTGTCCTTGTGAAATCTTAAACTGCCTCCGCGATACAGGAGAAAATCCTAGTGTGGAGGTAACGTATTTTTTTTAAATCACATTTCTTTAATTTAAAAATAATTTAAAAAATAACAATACTAATATTGTTTGAAAAACATTTAGTATAAAACAAAACAAGTCAGCAGTTTATCCCGAAGGGAATTAGTGTTAGTCCAGTATGCGTTACAACTGTAACGAACTCGCAGAATTGTTTATTTATGAGGCGTAATTCATTTAATTTATCCGTCGTTAACACTACTACTAAAGTAAAAATGTTTTCGCGTGATAATTGTTGGAAGTTCTTAAACAGTAAAATAGGTAATACTACTGTTGATGATTTGGACGGTTATGCTGATAGGGATCATAAGGCTAATGATGATGATGATGTTTATTAAGTACTTTATTTTGAAAATTATTTATTTATACTCTAAAAACTTTCTTGTTATTTAACTATTTGGCTATGTTTAACTTTTTGACTAGGAAAGAAACATCTTTGTTGTCTCGGCGCTAACCAGATGCAGATATATTTATATCTTTTAATTTCACATTTGTCACCGGAATTTCAAGCCAGGTCCCAAAATTGTCAAAGAGATGCACGATGTCGATGGATGTAGGTGGCTCATGACCGTGTCTTATGGCATTTTTTGGAGGAGTTCTATGTCTGTCATTATGCCTGTGGAAGATTTGTGATGGATCACAAAGATGATGATGATCAGATTGTAAAAGTAAGATATGTTAAGAGGAGATAGATGAAAGGACGTCTATTTATTTTCGTAACTATCTACCAAACTAAGTCCGATTCCTAGTTATGGCACTTGTGTTATTGTTATTTCCAGCATATTAACTTACTCATTTATTAAATGGCAACCGGTACTCAGTAACGTGCCGTTTTATTACCATGTTTTTATTGTCACTTTCTTGTTTGTCTGCCCTTCCGGGCATTACTTCCCGATGAGCTAGAAACTTGAAATTTTGAATATAGCTCAAATTCGTATAACAATGCAAGAATATGTTAAAACGTGGTATGGTATATATTTAAAAAAAACATTTATTTCGTTATCGGCGTGACGCATTATATAATAAATTGATTTTTATTCTAAGTTATTTACCTAATAAAAAACATTTTATAAATTTTGATGACAGTGAAAAACGAGTTCACAGTCCATCTGAATTCATAGATAGAAAGAAGGTGTGTGAACCCCACATGCTCCTTGAATATATTGGGTTTCTTATTCTTCAAAAATGGAACAAAAGCTGTAACTACCACAAGGTAATAATTTAATATAAAAGCCAACTAATGCGGGATTGAACCCGGGTTGCTTGAGTATTGTGAATTTACGACGATCGCTTAGCGTCTGACTACCACGACTCTCTTTTTACCATTTAAGAAAATAATTTGTTTAATTTTGTGGTGAATTAATGCCAAATAAAAATAAAATGTAAAAAAATATAATTGTAATTAAAAAGTGTTATCACTAAATTATAAGCATACTTAAAGTGCAGAAGGTAAAGTATTCTAGATCCTTACTCCGTCCACGATGAAAATTAAGATGGTACGTTAAAGTGCAAATGGCAGATGTATTTTCAAATATACTTATTCATACTAAAAACAAGTATAGCTCCCGACAATATGAATTTATTAAAGTTGAGAACTCACTGTGGAACAAAAGTTCCGTAACAAAGCGTTAAAATACGGAATGTGTTCCGTTGTGAGTATGACCGACATCGCGCTCGAGCGGGGAACATTGAATGTACATTTTTCCATACGGGTAAAGTCACATACGGGTCTCGTGGGAACACTATACGCCAGGACTGAAATTTTAATGCAGGTGTTAATATTAAATGTTCGAAACAAAACATAAAATCCATTTGGTTTTACAAATTTACTTGGAATTAATTAAAATATTATTTATGAATTCGACAAACTTTTATTATTTAAGCATTATCATAATCATCATGAGCCTTTAAAAGTAATTTTAATAGTCCTAGTGAAGGGGTAACGTATTTGTAATAAAACGAAAACAGGTTATCTTTTAAAGTGATTTTCTGCAAACTCGTGATCCCCATACAAGTGCACGTCCGTGCAAGATGGAGGAATCTATGGGCTACAGCATCCACTTTGAGGTGGACTGTATGCTTGTTTGTCGTTTGGCAGTCCACGACTGTACGTTTTGCTAGGAGTTTTCTTCCTCGTACAACTTCTCTGTGAAATTGTTTACCACCGGCGATTTTTCCGGACCGATACGCTTAGGGATCTTCAAGAAAAGAGCTTACACCTTTCTAAAAGGCCGGCAATGCATCTGCAATTGCCCTGGTGTTACGGTTGTTCATGGGCGGCGGTAGTCATTTACCATCAGGTGAGCCGCATGCTCGTTTGCCCCCTCTTCTATAAAAAAAACCTTTCTATTTTGATTGTACTTACCCAGCCGGACTCCTAGGCAAAATAGGAGTTCTACCATCTAGTTTGACCACAATAATTAAGTTTTTCTGCCAAGAGTAAGATCTAATAATGATGTTTTTAGGGTTCCGTACCCAAAGGGTCGTCCGTCCGTCGAAGAAGAGGGCACCGGTTATGGTGGTTCTGCGACTTCTTTGTAGGAGGTTGAATCCTTTCAGAATGTATTCTGTGAGGCGATGTAATTGGTCGGTGCACGAGTGTTCGGGTCTGAAACCGAATTGCTCGTCTGGAAGAAGTTTGTTGGCGAAGACGTATTTACGAAGCCGATTCAATATAAGTCGCCTATAAACTTTCCCCAGTGTGCTGAGGTGACTGATTGGTCTGTAACTGGAGGCTAAGTTGCGAGGTTTCCCTGGTTTTGGGATTTCTATTACGTCTGCCTCTTTCCAGGGATCTGGGAAGGAGCAGCTGGAAAGAAGAGCGTTGAATATGTCTACTAGGAGGCATACGAGTGGCGTTGAGACAAATATCAGTATCCTGTTGCTAATGTCATGGGGGCCGGGTGCTGAGTTCATTTTGAGGTTTTTTATTACTTCTGTTACTTCGTCGGCTGTCACAGGATCTAAGGGTGTGAGCTACTGCGCTATCGAATCGTCCATATTTTAAATAAATATCTGAGGCTATCTATGAGGTCTTTTATAGACTGTAATTGATGGATGGATATAAACAACAACTTGTATGGTCTACAAGTTATTGTTTTGGGTCTGTGTGTCTGTCCTTGTGCAATATAAGTTTGTAAACTGACTTCACGATACAAAAGAATATCCCAGTGTGGAAGAAACGTTTTGAAAAAAAAATTAATGAGGAACTCATACATGATCTCATTTTCATTCTAATATACAATCAATACGGATGAATAAAATGAAATATTATCATTAATGTTTTCAACATAGGAAATCGATTACTCAGTTTTCATCAGTCATTTTTTATAAATTATCGTTTTAACTACTACTTCAAAATGAAATTCGGTAATTTAAGAAAAAACAGCTGATTATTATAGCTTTTTATAAATATAGTTTAAAAAAAATACAAAGGCATTAAACGCATGACTAGATCGGAATAAATATATAAGCACTGCATTAGTTTCTAGCCAATTTATTTGCCATCAGCGCTTTGAACCGTATCATGACCAGCGATCTCATTCATGTAAAATTAGCACTTGACAACACATTTAATCAGTTAATCTATGTTTCAAATTCGTGAAACCAGTAAATTTACTATTGCTATATTACTTAAGTTTTCATTTTATAATAGCAAAACTCTGGTGAATAAGTTATTGTTCATCAACGCTGATAGTTAGATGGGCAGAAGCAGCTGCATGCCAAGCGTGGCAACTATGGCGAAAATTATTTTTACGGGGCAATCTTTGGCAGAAGCCATGTGGAATGTGTGCTTGTTTGTCACCCTTTTTCTTAAAAAATGTAGCTATTGCTGCTCGTGGAGATCACATAACGATAAGAATTGCGACCGTAGTATCAGATATCTCGTACTGTTGACGCCACTCTCTGTCGCCGATCTAGGTATGTTTATCGTTCATTATTCATTATAGCTCATCAAAGTTCATTGCTGAAGATAGGCTTACTCTATAGATTACCTAATTTTGGGAATATTGGCCATAGTTACCACGCTTGGTAGGAGTGTTGGCAACCACAGGTTTTTACTTTATAGTTATTATTAGGAGGACGTTACTGGTCATATCCTGGGTTGTTTACCTTTGTCGTCTCTTGCGATACCCACACGACGATAGGTAGTAGATATTCTTACACCGCGTCTACATAGTCGTATTGACATTAATATATTTGTTGTATACGATATATGCATACTCCATCTACTTGAAGATCGTCCTAACATTTTCTATAGTCATAAACTATCAAACTCTCGAGGTGCGATCAAAGACGTATTATACTTTTAAAAACATCTTAGGGTGCGATAGAGTAATGGATTACTAGACGCCGCTTCAATACGACCGAGAAAGAAAGGTCACCACGGAACCAACATTTAAGAAACTTTTTGTTTGTTTTTTATTACGGATGTGTATCTGCAGTATAGACTGCGGATAGCTGCAGTCTAGTAAATAAAAATAGAATTTATAAGGTAAACCAAAACAAAATTTTAACATAAACAAAATTGTCAAAGCGGATAGCAGTGCTATTTATTCAGCTTTGTCCAAAAACGCTCTAAAGTAAGCATTACATATACTACGGCTTAAATAAAGACCGTAAACGCTGCTAATAGCACAGCAAAGAGTTTACAATTTATATTTTACTTTATCCCAAAACAAACACATATAATTCTTTGTTGAAGATTTAATTTCAGAATCAAGTTATCTAATTAACATGACGCTGTTAGGCCCACAGACTAAATGGAGTCATTAAGGCTAAATTACTCCGAGCTACTTATTTAAATCAGTCCCTCAAAAAGATCACAATCAATGTCATCTCTTTAAAAATTTTCTTTTTTACTTATTTTTTATAGAATAAGTTTGACCAACAGAGCACACGATCCACCTGATGGTAGGTAGATGCTGTTGCCCATAGCCCATATTTATTTTCGATTAATAATCAAAATGAAGATGCGTTGTCACCCGTGAAGACTTAGATGTAATGTCTCGTTTACAGTTAAGTCAGTTCTCTACGCAGCAGTATGAATCTGCTATTTTACGTTGGTATTCTGTGAGAGCGTGGTCTTACCCCGGTCGAGCTGACTCTTTCGTGCTACCACGATAATATAGCTGCAGCGTGGCTCCACCATGTCCTTTATTATATATTGTATACCACGTATATACAAAATTTGTTTGTCAAAATATAACATTGACGAATTTATGAAAATCATTATGGAAAGGGAGTACATATAACTGTTTTTAAGAGTAATTTTTTTTATCTTCTTCTGTACATGTAATAGTGTGCTGCCTATACTATATGCGGTATGAGGACCGTAATGATCAACGCTTGGCAGGAGGATTGACACAATATGGATTTTAAGAATACTTGTTGAAGTTATTTAAGAAGACCAGTCAACTCGCAACTTTGAGGTTCCTTTGGCGATTGGGATATTTTGTTCGATCGATGAGATAACGACGAGATAGTTATAAAAACAAATACGGAATCAATTTGATAGTTCTAAAATTTTTACATTGCAACATTCACAAGACGAAATGGATTCATGGATCCTTCCTCTTCAGATAAAATCCCTGTGAGGGCAGCGCAGCGAAGTAATATATACTTTATCTAAGTCAATATTAACGTCTGTTATAATTTTTACAATAAATTTGTCAATACCACAGTAAATAACTACTCACATTTTAATAATAAACGGCATTACATATGTCCAGGTGTTATAAATGATTTTATGTACTACGATTATTATATATATGAATATGTTTATATGCTTTTAGAATAGATTATATGCTTGGGTCAATATAAATTGATTATGAAACGCATTAGTCAAAAGCCACAAATGATAATGAATTATCAGATTAAGCTGGATGATCTAATTTAAAAGGAATAACAAAGTTAGGATAATTCTCAGGGATGACAACGCATCTGTAGCGTTCTTAGTCTGAAGGTTGTTCCAGGTGTCCATGGATTGCAGTAGCCACTTACCATCTTGTGGTCTGTAAATAAGTATGTGTCACTTTATGGAAGAAAAAAACATGTAGCTTTCAAAGTTGTGAAGGTGGATTATATAAAACGTAAATACCCAGAAGTGCGTACTGTATCTAATGTTTACACCAGAGGAAGTCCGATTATTAACATTGTGTAGTATGGCTTACAAATATTTCAAGGGCATGTACCGCGTGAAGTACAAAGCTATGGTTTTGCATCTTGAAAGTTTTTTTTTATACAAGCAAGAATAACAAATAAGTACACAGATCATCTTAAGCTAATGAGGTAAAGTAATTAAAATGCGGATGCGATATCATGACTAGACACGATAGTTTTGTGAGTGCGAAGTCTGGAGGACTAAGAAGTAATGCATCAACAACACTTCACAAGTCCAGTGTATTCCGCTAAACACAGTTTGAAGCTCACTACATTCACTGCCTTCCTGTGTTTTAAGTTGTATATTATTTTAAAAGTATTAGTAACAATATTAATTACGGCACTGAAGATTTGTAAAATAAATACTACATCAAGACTAGTTATTATTTATTAAATGAACTTGTTAATCACTAAATATTATTATTCAGTTCACTATTGTGCTGTAACCAATAGAACACAATACGTGGAATTGAGCGATAGGAATCCAATCCGCTTTTGATCTAGACAAAGGGAAACTTTGATAGAATTGGATCATCAAGCTTAAGAATTGAACACATTATTGGTGTTATTGTTGATTTTAAAATTTCTAGAAATCTGAATATCACTTTCAGATGTGGTTAAAATAATGTTCGTTTATATACATTGCAATACTTTATGTACATATGTATCATTACCAGTAAAATGGGACTGCCGTTTCCGTCACTGACCATAACATCATGTAACACAGCAGCAATATGCTGCTATTTTAGTGTCGAGCATCGCTAACTATGTCCTAATTGCCATATAAGGGTATCAGGGGCACTTTTACTGAGTTAAATATATTAGATTACAGATTAAAAAATCTCACAATCATTGAAAAGCTGAAAAGGGGGTCCCGAACGTCGTACAGAAATTGGTGCTCTTTTCATATTTATATTTCTGGTATGATTTAATTGAAAAAAAGTATATTAATTTAAAAGTTTTTCTTGCGTTTACATTTCAATGTTTTATTTTGTAATTAAAACTATAAGAGTTAAAAGTCAGCAAATTTACTAGTGCGATTAGCTTCAAGTACAGAACTTGGAACTAACCGCACCAATACCAATAATAACTTTGTCGACACTTTTTCTACACGGTGTATAGAGTGTATAGATAATTTCTAGCATTTAAATATTTACATTTGCTTTAGTCTAATGATCTACCTTGATGTCCCTAAGTAACCTAAAAGTGGGTTAAGTTATTAGACCTTAATTACTCAATTACTTAAGATTTTCAATAAGTTTATTCATGAAATTTAAGTTAAGGTATTCAAGGGATCTTTACTATGTATGCAAAAATTCAAGTAGTCAATTGTCAATTTCAAATGGTAAGGTCGTGTTCGTATTACTGGAGTGCATGCATTAGAGGAAAGTGAGTAAACCGCGTCTGATTTATAGACTTTTGACTTCTAAGTTAAAATATTTCAAAATCTACAACAATTTATAATTTTTGTTTTGATTAAAAAAGTAAATAAACGGATTTAAGATTATTATTTAATCCACTATTATTTCAGGCAAGTAATTTATACAGGGTTATTTTGCAATAACAGTCCAAATTTGCAGAGAAAGTTCAGAATAAATAATATAGGCAAATGGTGAAGAAAAATTAATTAAATGAAATCTCAATAATTCTGCCTTTTTTGTCTTTTAAATTCAAAATGCGTAGTAATGCATTATTTAACTGATTTTACTGCGCACGCACACATTCGTAAGGGTTGATCGGTAGGAAAAACGTTGTTGCCCATAAATCACATTCAATTTGGGATAATTTCAAATAACAGTAGAAGTCTTATTTACTCGTATTTGAACTTAAGTAAAATTTCGATACTCTTTGAAAACTAACCCTTTATATTAATACATGAAGGGAAGACTTTGTACTTCTTTGTAAGCATATCGCGCATGGATGTGTGTGAAAATTGGCTTAACTAAAGTTTATATGGATAAAAGTGCAGAGCGTTAAAACTTGTTCATAAAATATGTGTTATTTAATAGAATCAGGCGTTACTTTGCGGAAATACATTTAATTAAAGATGTGTGAATTAATTAGCTAATATCCGTATAGTAAAATAAAACTATGTGTCTTAACTAGTTTCAAGATCCCATCTTCCTCCAATTAATTAGCTAATCTGAGCGGTCAGCCACTGCAGTCTATTTCACCTGAGCATGCCTCGTGTAGAAGCCAAACAGGTGTCGTGTATTATCTTCAGTGGTGTGGCTTTCTTAGAGTAGTTGTGTTGGGAGTAGTGGTGTTGGAATGGGGCATGTTAAATTGTCAATATTATTATCGCATGTACTGAAATTGGGCTATTACATTGTCAATAATATCATCATCAGAATGCCGTTGAATTTACTAGAGTGAAGTGGTGTTTCGTATAATAAAATTGAATAACTTTAGACATAAATGATGGATAATAATAGAGAGACAGCAATAGCTATAGTACTCGCATGCGCGTTGAAAAATAAACGTAAGTGAAAGCGTTGGGTGAAACACTGGATTTTAAAACGAAATCAATATACCCATTTGAACTTTACGCAAGAAATGATTTGGACGATTACTTTAGAAAGAGTGAGGACTTGTTTCCTCACGTCATCTTTCGTCGCATTTTGCTTTATATTTTTATAAACTTGCACCAAATTGTCGAGGTCTTCATTTTTTAACAGTATTAAAATAATGTTTATCTTTCTAATTCCATAAAGACGGGCACGTTTTAAATAAAAGAATAAACTCTTTCAAGTAATTTTTTTCTATTTACTATCAACAACAGAGTGTACTTCGTCATCGTCATTACTCGGACGTCGTTCCGCCATGACTACGGGCGAATACTGATAGAGAAAATATCGCAAAGCGCTTACATTTCAATATTATTGAAGCCAGTATCGCGGAATTCAAAATTTCCGGATAACTTGTGATATTATCACGATACTGCGATACGGCCTATTATACTATCAATTTTTTCACAATATCGTGATAATATTGACCACAATGCCAGCCAGTAGTGAAGGACCACGTCTCAGATCCGTAAGTCATCACTGGCAACACGCACTGGTTGCACAATTTCGTTTTCAGGTTTTGAGGTATGTCTGACGAGAAGATGTGTCGTAGCTTCCCGAACGCTGCCCAGCCGAGTTGAATCCGTCGATTAACCTCTCGGCCGAAGTTGGACTTACCTAGTCGGACTATTTGTCCCAGGTAAAGATACTCGTCAACAACTTCGAGCTTAGTGCTCCCAACAACTACCGGCATAGGTGTGACAAGGACGTTAAACATGATTTTTGTTTTGTCCATGTTCATCTTAAGACCTATCCGCTGGGAGACACTATTGAGGTCACGGAGCATAGTGCTTAGGTCCTCCAGCGATTCTGCCATAAGGACTATATCGTCGGCAAATCGAAGGTGAGTGATGTACTCGCCATTGATGTTAATACCGCATATTTTCCAGTCCAGTAGCTTGAAAATGTCTTCCAATGCAGCGGTGCAGAGTTTTGGAAATATAACGTCACCCTGTCTTACACCTCTCTGCAGTTGGATAGGATTCGTACTCTGATTCTGTACTCGGGTTGCCATCGTAGCTCTACTGTACAAACACTTCATCACTTCGATATACCGACAGTCAACTTGGCACCGTTGAAGGGACTGCAGCACCGCCCACGATGGAATCAAAAGATTTCTCATAGACCACATACGCAAGGCAAAGTGGCAGATTATACTCCTCTGTCAACTATACAATCTGCCGCAAGGTATGTATGTGGTATATGGTACTAAAGTCTTTTCGGAAACTGGCTTGTTTGGGAGGCTGGAAGTTGTCAAGTCTGCGTGCGAGACGATTCGTAATAACTCTCGAAAACAGCACGTAGACGTGGCTCAGAAGGAAAATCGGTCTGTAGTTCTTCAAGAGAGCGTTGTCGCCTTTCTTGAAAAACAAGAGCACGAGAGGGACGGAGCGTTGACTTCATTAGACGTGACCTCTCCAACGTAAGGTTTAAGTTCAGTATGCCTCTAACCATTCGGTGATCGTTATCAGTTTTCACTCCCGCGATCACGGAGATATCACTGAACAGTTGTCGTCTGGTCGTTATAATGAAGTCAATCTTATTTTTTGTCAAACCGTCGGGGCTAGACCAGGTCCACTTCCTATGGGGCTGCTTCTGGAAGAAAGAGTTCATCATAAAGAGTCCCTCTTTCTCCACGAAGTCGGCCAGCTGCTGGCCCTTTGGGTTCCGTTACCCTATTCCAAATTTCCCTACTTTCAGCTCACCGTTCTCTCTTGTGCCTAGTTTTGCATTGAAGTCTCCCATTAATACCGTATAGTGGGTTTTGGAGGAATGCATGGCTCTAGTGATATCCTCATACATTTCCTCCACCTCCTCATCGGGGTGTGCCGAGGTTGGTGCGTAAAACTGTATAACCTTCAGCGAATACCGTTTGGTGATTCTGAGTATAAGGTACGCAATTCTCGTCGACACACTCTCAATCTTTACAACGTTATTAACGAGAGAATTGTGGACGATAAATCCGACACCTCCTTGGGACAGATGATCGCCCTCCTGGCGATAGAGCAAGTTGCCGGATTCGAGGATTACCGTATCCTCCCACACTCTTCGGTCCTCGGATAATCCTATAATATGCCAGCGTAACTTGTCTATCTCTTCTTCCAGCTCCACGATCTTCTCGTCAGTCCTCAGGGTGTGTGCGTTGTATGTTGCCAGGTTGAGTCGTCTTAGGTGGCAGCCGAACCTCCACCGGAGATTCTTATCACCCCCTGCGCCGCCGTTACCATGGTCGCCACCGTAGCCAGGAATAGCGGGGCCACCGGGGAATGGGGGCCGTCTCTTTGTTACTCTCATCATGGGGGGTATTTGCCATAGTTGCCACGCTTGGCGAGCTGGTTGGCAACCGCAGTTTTTATTGTAATTTTGATGTTATCAGGAAGATGCTGCTGCCCATCTCCTGCCTGTTTCCCTTTGTCGCCTTTTACGACACCCACGGGAAGATATGGGGTAGTGGATATTCTTAACCGCCACTACACGGCAATGAAATGTGAATAACGATCCAAAAGCAAGTTTTATCCGACACTGTTAGGTAGTCAGTCTGAGCGCGGTTAGAGTGGCTCTCCACAAACTTAAAAACGGCAATAATGGCAAATGGCACATGAACACAGTTTGCTTAATATTAATTTCTATCAAATTTCGACCACTTGGCGTCCACTGGTATTTTAACACAGAAAGAAGTGTAATCTAGGTCTCTTTTACATAGTTTAAAAGACAGTGGCTTTCACTATTAAAGACCTAAATATATATGCCTTTGTGTAAAAGGGAACATAAAATCTCATCAGCTGGCCCAAATTCCGAAATAGGCCAATTGCTATTAAAGAATGGATAGATACAAAAGACCCATTTTCTTTTTGCTGCTTGTTACATTATATTATGAGTTATATTATGATTTGCTTACGTAGATACAGTTAGTAGTCAGTAGATTTCTTTTTTTACACTGTGGCAACCTCGGTGACAAGTTGTAAAATAATTGCTCCCAACTATTTAAAAAATAATAATATTGTAAATTGATAATATCCACCTCAATTTTGAGTTACAGTTGATAAATAGGACTTATTTGTATTTGTGAAATATGTAAAAGTTAAGAAGTACCTATTTTAATTACATTGTGTTTAGTGTTCCAACCAAAAGTGACAGCTGTAAAGAACATCGTTTAAACTTACTATAAGTGTAATTCTTGTTATCCCTTTAACATTTTAAGATTTACCTTTTAAGTAAGTATTCTTCTGGATTTCATTTTGAATTATTTACACGATAATTTAATTTGAGATCTGTAAATAAACCCATACATCATTTGCTTACTCTGCTTCTTAGGTTTTCTTTCTTTGTTTTCTTTTGCTATTTACAGTTAATAGTAAAATGAATACACGCAACGCTAAAACGCGCCAATTGGAGAACCGACTTCAAATGGCGCTTCAAGAACTTAAGGCGTCAAAGAAGCAGTGTGAGCTGTTGTGTAAAGAAAGGGATGACAATGAAAAGCAAATAATAAATATAATTGCTAAAAATACTGAGCTAATAAGTGATATGGTTAAGTTGCACAAACAATAATACATCTGTTTTAAAAGAAAGGGATCAATTTCAGAGAACAGTCGATGAGTTTGACGAAACGGTTTTAAGAGGTGGCTCCTTAATATTAGCTGGTAAATTATTATCATGTAAAGAACGTAAAGATATTGTGAGCCTCTCTGTTGAGCAAACTGTAGAAATGGCATGTGTTGAGTTTGAGCACCTCATTGTTGTGAGCGTCTGTTCTATATACGATATTTTTGACAAAATTATGGAAGTTTTTGTTAAGCTTAATAAACAGAATAAATCTATTGTAAGACTTTAATATAGTCTTCTAGAAGCTTCCTCCACCAATATTAAATTTTAAACATTGCTTAAATTACATGGTCTTTTTAATTTATTATTAGAGCCAACGCGCATTGCTCAATCTAATGCAACGTGTATAGATAACATTTTTACAAATGTAAAGCCGTTGCATAAATGTATAATTCAAAAATTAAGTTTTGATCACTATGGGAAATTAATTTCGTTACATTGTTCACAAAAAGCAAGTAGTGAAAGCACGTCACTTGGAGAAGTTTAGAAGTAACATAGTGAAAAAACTACCATCACTTTCATACCAAAATGATCCTAATTTTTTGCATAAAACATTTTTTAAGCTTATTTGCAATGAATTTAATAATACTTTTACTTCTTAAATATTCTACTTGAACAGTCGGAAGGCATTCACTGAATGGGCGACAGTAGGAGTCCATAAGAGCAGAAAAAGGTTATATGATCTTTACCATGAAAGGTCATATGATCCTAGCGTCTAATTTAAGGAATATGTAAAAAAATATTCCAAAATATTTAAGAGAGTGTGCTCCACAACCAAGTTTTTGCATTTGAGCAACAAAATCAAGACGGCTTCCAATAAAACTAAAATGGCATGAAGTACAATTAATAGCAAAGCTGTTAAGATTCAAACGCAATTCAAACTACCGGTTAAGTTTTAACACCAAATTAACTGATGGTGAATGGTTTTTGAGAAATATTTTACTGATATTCCGATCTTAACCACTAAGTCACTGAATTCTTTTCCTGCCATTGCCGAACCATTACTTAAATAAAATGTAAATCCGTGTACATAGAATTTTACATTTCATAAAGAATAATGAAAAGATATTGTAAAATATTTTAAAACTATTGATATTTAGAAAACTGCAGATCTGTGTGAGATTTCCGTTAAACTTATTGCATCTATAATAGATACAATCGCGTCTCATTTAGCTATTATTTTTAATATTAGTATCGAATCTGGTGTACTTCCTGATTTAATCAAGCATAGTAAAGTAATACCTTTATTTTAATCTGGTAGTACATTAGAATCTGCCGATTTTCGACCTATTGCAGTACTACCAACACTTAATAAGAGTTTTGAAAATATTATTCTTGATCAATTGTTAAATTTTTTAATATAAATAATTTACTTCATAAAATCAATTTGGATTCACTAAGGCTCGCTCAACAATTGGTAACGGTGTTGTGCTGATTAAATATATCTTTATTGCATGGGAGAATTCACAGGATGCTTTTGATATATTCTATGACCTATCCAAAGCCTTCGACTGTGTTTACCATGAAACCTTAATCAGGATACTTCAGCAATATGGTGTCAGAAGTGATGCTCTTAAATTAATTATTTCATATTTAAGTAATAGAACGCAAAAAGTTGTCATTAACAGTATGAGCTTTTCCGGGTCGATGGTACAAATGGACGTGCCTCAAGGCTCAATTCTCGGCCCCTTTCTGTTTCTTGTATACATTAATGACTTACCTTACATAGTAGGGGATAACCATGATATAGTATTATTTGTTGATGACACTTCTTTCATTTTCAAATTAAGACGACAATTACTAAAATATGATGATGTATGATGGTTCAATGTTGATAATTTGTTTGTCATTTAAATGGCACTAAAACGAAATGTATGAAATTCATGACTCCAAATGTCAAAAAACAAAATACTAATGTTATTTTAAATTGGAGGAACTGAGTCTAGTCGACACCACCATTTTTCTCGGAATCACACTAGAGGCAAAGCTTCAATGGAGCCCCTGTGGCGGGTGGAAGGAAAAGGGGAGATCTCCCGCCGGGCAAGGTGTTCTGCCCGGGGAGCGGCTAACGCTCCGATTGGTAGTACGGAGCTATTCTATATATGCTGCTTCAATTTCGGAACTTTGATAGCGCGATTTAGGCTTCGATATGTTTCGCTTGTGGCGCGACGACAGCGCCGCCACATCACCCCCCTGCTCAGACCGGAGGTCGATAGTGGAGTCCGATTGCCGGTGCGTCCTTAAATGCCGGTGGGGAATGCATGCTGTGTGCGTAAGGGCAAGTGACGCCGGTGCGAATGATATGCCGGTGTGTAATGCATGCCGTACTACGCACGTGCAAGTGATGCCGGTGAGAACGATGAGCCGGAGCAAGTGCCAGGGATTGCCTTGTAGTCTGCGGTGAGTCGAGAAGAAGGCAAGTAATCTGCGAGAGTGCCGTGAAGCAGAGGCGAGCAGTAAGGCTCAGAGCCGTGCCGAACACTGTAGCGCAGAGAGTAGCTTGAAGGAACAGGAAGCATTATTCCAGTGCTGCGATGAACCTTTGTAAAGCTAGATGGCTTGCAGAATGTGAAGACTGCAGACAATATCTGCTCGGGAGCGAAATAATGGGGTACTTGAGGACGATGACGATGGTATTTGAAGTTGTAGTTTCCGAAGGTTGTTGGTTGCGTGTTCATATCACGTCGGTTGGTCACCACTGTAGCGGGTGGAAGGAAAAGGGGAGATCTCCCGCCGTCAAGGTGTTCTGCCCGGGGAGCGGCTAACGCTCCGATTGGTAGTACGGAGCTATTCTATATATGCTGCTTCAATTTCGGAACTTTGATAGCGCGATTTAGGCTTCGATATGTTTCGCTTGTGGCGCGACGACAGCGCCGCCACACCCCGATATATAAAAACTAGCTAGCAGACTTAGTTCTGGAGCATAAGCTGTAAAAAAGATTAGAAGTCTTACCAGTGTTGAAACAACTAGACTAGTAGTACTTTAGTTATTTCCATAGCATAATGTCTAATTTAATTTTGCTATGGGGACACGCAGCTGGCACTGAAATTATATTTGTTTTACAGAAGAGGGTAATAAGAGCAATTTATAATTTAAAGCCTAAAGATTCGCTGCGACATAAATATAAGGAAGTTAATATATTAACTTTGGCCTAGCAATACATTTATGAAAATGTAATGTACGTACAGAAAAATAAAAGTAGTTTTACAAAAATAAGTGATATTAATTCTGTAAATACTAGGAACAGACACAAGCTAATAGCACCAGTTACTTGACTCCACTGAGTCAGTAATTCATTCTTGGATACGCTTTTACAACAAAATTCTAGAAAATATACAAAATTTGACCTGATCAAAGTTCAAAAACTTTATTAAACTAAAATTGTATAAAAAGGCTTATTAAGTAATTTATGGATGATAATAACCCCTGGGAATGAGGTGATCGCTACCAAGCTATTTCTAATTTGTTGTGTTGATAATTGTGTAACATACATGATTGTAAGCTGTTTTCTTTTTAAAAGTCCCGCTGGGTTTCTTGCTGGTTCTTACCAGGACAGAGGGATTTTTCGAACCAGTGGTAATTAAACAAAATAGTGACTTTCAATAAGTATTATATCTAATCTATATTGAATAAAAATGTTTCTGTTTTTGTTTCATTTGTCTTGTAAATGTGCCACTGATTACTAAATGTACCTACCTACTACTATGGATTATACGACACCATTTCTCGGCGGCTGTGTGCTTTTCTATAGACGACTCCTGCAACACAAGTTCTAGGTATTTTGGTAGTAATTTATTTTACTCTGTTACTACACCGTGAACACAAATTTAAAATATTCAGAACAGCGTAAGAGACAAAGTCCATTTCCAAGATTGGCGCCCCTAATATTAGGCATGATGATATATTAGACATTGAGATATTAGACTTGCGAAGTCCATGTCAAGCTGTAGACTGTTTGAAGTTGCCCTTTGTTGGGTGCATGTATTTATACTTTCTGAAAGGCTAATTACAGGTAGCTTGTTTTTGTTAATAGTTTGAATTTTACTCCGATACATTTAACATGTTAGCAATTACGTTAAAGCTATACTATCGGACCACTATGCATGTGTTTGTAATTAACTCCAGAACAAAGTCTCGTTAAGTTTTCCCCAATTACGTTACCCCGACGCTCACCTATGCGATAATGGACTAATTTTGGGGTATAAAATTACTTTCGGTAAACTTTCCCTGCCTATATTGCCAATTAGAATTAAAATTATTTGGCGCTTAAATTTTTTATTTACCGTGTGATGGTGGTGTAAACATATTTACTTCCCCATATCGGTCCATGGGTGTCGCAAGAGGTGGCAAGAGGAAATGAAACAAAAGATGGGCTGCAGCATCTTGCTGATCACGAATCAAAATAATAAGAAGTTACGGTTGCCAACCCGTTTGCCAAACAAGGTAGGTACGGCAAATACCTATCCTAAGGGGCAATCTATGGGAGAGGCATAAGATCAGCAGTGGAGATTTGATAAGCTGTAATGGTATAATTTTATAAAATACTGGCTGACCCGGCAAACGCTGTTTTGCCATATTTTGCCATTATTTCTAGGAAATATTTTTTAGATTTAAAAATCGTGATTAAAAAAACAGGGGTTGCTCGTAGAAGGGTGAAAATTTGAAGTTTTATGTATTATTTAATGCTAAATCATAATAAAATAAAAATAAAATATTTTGTTAAAAATAAAAAATAAATTATAGGGGTAGGTCACCTTTATCATTTAGGGGTTTTAAAAATAAATGTTGGCTGATTCTCAGACCTACCCGATATGCACACAAAATTTCATACAAATCAGTTCAGCCGCGTCGGAGGAGTTTGGTAACAAACACCGCGATACGAGAATTTTATATATTAAGATTTTTAGATAAATAACAATTGCCAATGTAAACGACTTCTGCGTTAAAGTGGACGATTAGTCAATGAAGCTCCTCAACATCATCACCACCAAAGTCCACTGCTTAATCTAGGCAAGCCCAATACTTGCTACAAATAAATATTCTATGATCTACATTGATTTCTAGCAAGACTCTTCTTTAAGGCATCATTAAATCTCGTAAAGAGACGCCCGTTATTTACTTAAATATGTTCATCAAACATGAATTACGGTATTTTTGCAGTATGTTGTTTTTCTTAGAACAAAGTCAGCCACTCCTATCACAAGCATTTTAAGCTTAGATAGAGTTGGTGAGAAAAAAGTTAATTTAAGGATATCTAAGACGCACCTATCACACAGCACGGTGGAATGCATGACCTTCTCGGAAATGGGTCATCAGTGTAAGGAATCCTGACTTCTGACTTCGGCAAATCTGTCGTCCAAGCGTCACATTCACGCGAAACCTTTCCTCCTGTGGCTGTAGCTCATTTCTACCATTACCTACCATACCAGTGTTAATTTTTTATGGGATAAGAGTGACAAGCGAGCGCATAGTTCACCTGATGGTAAGTGGTTGCTGTGGCCCATAGACATCTACATCTATTCTCGATTACGAATCAAAATGCAGATGCGTTTTGACCCTTGATGATAAGATGGAATGCCTCGTTTCCAGTAAAATGGGTGTCCGGTTCTCTACACTCACCATAAGAAACACTGCAGTGTTAAGCTTCTATTTTGCGCTGGTATTCTGTGAGAGCGTGGCTCTTCCCCGGTCGAGCTGACCCATTCGTGCTTAAAATATATTAGTAAATAAGCTGTAGCATGGCTCTACCACGTAAAAAATTATGATGATAAGTGATGATAATTAGATAGAATTATTCCGAACCACTTTTATATAGTATATATATTTTTAATGCCTTTAATTTTCTGCTTGTAAGTATTGTGCTCATTGATAAAATATAGCCAGTTTACGGCTTTAAGCCAAAAGCGCCATCAATTTATGAAATTTTATTGCAGATAAAACGTATCAGAAAAACTGTTTAAAGCTAAATATAAAAGGTTGAACTCGCTCTCCAATAACATTAGTATATTTTTTATCTAAAGCAGCCTTTGGCAGCCATACATGGTAAGCTACAAATGATTCATTTGAATCTTAATTAAAAGCCAAAAAAATCAAATCTAGTGGAATACTGGCAATGTGCCACTAGAATTTTAGTTCATTATTACGAGTACTGAAGACAAAAAGTTTTAACTTTCACTTAATTAAAATTTAACAATGACTGGATTCTATGGTGAGTGAATCCACTGTTAAAATTATTTAAAACCACTGTAGTTTGGTGTGCTATTGAATGCATTTTTGCAAGAGTTTGTTTCACCATGAAAATGTTTCACAGTGAAAAACGTTCAATTTTTTCACTATGAACAATAACTTTTTAATGTAATTTCAACGCATTTCATCAAAAACAAGTTTCAATTTTTGTTCTTTTTCTTATCAATTTGTACACAGACCAAATAATACGTTAATCACTATATATAAAAATAAATAGCTGTTTGTTAGTCCCGCTAAAACTTAAAAACGGCTCGACTAATTTTTATGAATATTTTTGTGTATGATTGAATGCGTCCCTAGATGATATAGATTCACATTTGAACTCGGCAGGCGGCGCTGTTGTCGAGATCTACAAATCACCCGTGCGAACCCGTAAGTAGTTAAGTATATAATAATTAAAAGTATATAATAATAAAGACGGAAATAGACGTTTCCAAGTGTCGAAAAGTAATGCAATTATCACTACGCATGGCTAAAGGACTAGCGATAGTGTGCCAGACCTCTCGCACCTTTGCCGTTATGTCCCGGTAACAGAATTTTCCTGAATACAACGAAACATGATAAGAAAATGGGAATGCCAACCCATGAATGGCATAGTAACTGCGCTTGGGAGGCAAGCGCGGTTACTATGCCATGGCAAATATTCCTACTAAAAGGGGAGAATACAATCATTTTATTCAGTACTAGCTGTCGCCGCGGTTTCACCCGCGTATATCACGCATCTGCGCCTCGCGACATGCGAACTTCGAAAGAGACATCACTACGTACGGTTGCTGAATTAAAATAAGATTTAAAAAGTGAAAAATGTTGCTTAAATTACACGTTAACGTAATTGGTGGTTATGCATGGTACAGGTACTGATATAGCCTTGAATACGAACTGATTTATTTGGATATAAGGACTAATACCTAGGTACGAATAATGTGGCCTAGTTTGTACCGGCATTACTATTGCATACTTTAACATGGAAAAGTAGTTATTGTGATTTGTGATATAACTGTAATAGTTAGATACATAGTATTATGGACTTTTTTGTAGATATTGATGTCCTGTATAATATTGTAGTACATCACTTTGTTCTATTGCCAGTAGTTTCCACAGCGTACGCGATATAAGAATTCTTTTTGGTATTTTTCCACACCTTGGGTTACATTAACGAAGTTTTCATGCGGATCCCTAACTTTTTTTAAAATATTCTATCGCCTATGTTCATCAGGGATAATGTAGCATTCTAATGGTGTAAGAATTTTTCAAATCGGTCTAGTAGTTTCGGAGCCTATTCAATTCAAACAAACAAATAAACAAACAAATCTTTCCTCTTTATATTATTATATTATTATATTAGTGTAAAGAAGTGTAGATACATCATTACGTTATTCTTATTGAAAGTCATTTTTTACCATCTTCTATAGGCTATAATGATGATATATCAGACAAAGTTAAGAACGAAATAGGGTACTATTTATCTGACCGGGCTTTTTGATCTTTTAGATTGGCTGAATTGATTGTGATGAAATTTTACGAACTCATAGAGGGCAATGCCAGGAGTGATAGGCTATATTTTATCCGAATAACATGGAGGATTTTGAAGTAAAAAAACTGATAAAATAAATAGTTTTTGATTATTATCTCATCAACTAAAAGAAAAAAAAATCAAACAGCATTTTTAGGATCCAATTTACACAAAGAAGGACTATTACACTTCAAATACCACTTATACACTTTATGTCATACTATCTCTTATAGTTTTAATGCGAAATCGCTTTATTAACAGTTTTTGTGCATAAAAACCATTTTATAACCAAACTGTGAGTGATTAACGAATAAGTAAATTATTCTTTTATACATACAATTTTTCTTTATGTATTTATTATAAAAATTTTCTACATAGTTTTTGAGATATTAGCAAAAAATCTCAGTGGATGATGTTTTTCGATAATTACACGACCATTTTTTATTTTTTTTCGATGTTATTTTTGTTTAAGCTCTACGCGGACGAAACAGCTAGTAAAAAATAAATTTGAATAATATGGATAATTATTGTCTAGCCTAGTGTCGTTATACTTCTATTTTGATATATATGAAATGAGTGAGTGTTTCCAATACACAATCATCATCATCATCACAGCCCATCACAAGTCCACTACTGAGCATATGCCTCCTCTACCGAATATTCCGAGAGAGATAAAACTCCATTGGTGCTGACGGTAAGCAAAGCAAGAGGTAATAAAACACTACAATAAAACAGAACAAAAATTTAGTATTGTAGATATATTTGACGGCTCCGTGGCGCAGTGGCTTAGCAATCAGTTGTTGCGCTGGGGGCCGCGGGTTCGAATCCCGCACGGAACAAGTATTTGTATGGCTTACAAATAATTGTTCCGGATCTGGATGTTTGTCCTTGTGCAATATATGTTTGTAAACTGCCTCCACGACACGACACGAGAAAATCCTAGTGTAACGGGGGTAACGTTTTTTTAAAGAATAAAAAAAGAAAAAAAAAGATACATACATATTGTGTATTCAGCTCAGTAGCAAAAGGGTTAAATTTGGCTGAGGCGTTAACACCTACGGGTCCGAATCCCGTGCGGAGTGGTTTTCAACCGATTTCAAAAAAAGAGGAGGTACTTAATTGGACCGTATTTTCTATGTGTATTACCTCAGAACTTTTTTCTAGGTGAACCGATTTTGATGACTCTTTTTTTTATTTGAAGACTAGATGCGTATTTAATTGACTTCAACTACATTGATGATGTTCTCATTTTATTTATATTGAAGTCGGTTGTACAATATTTTTAATTTTATTACTTGTTTGTATAGTATTCCGTGTATTAGCTATATTTGTCTGTGATTAATTTCTGTATGTAAAACGACTTCATAGTTTAGGAGAAATTCATAGTGTGAAGGTAAAAATGAAGAAAAATCGAAGGGAAGCTA